>CM060929.1:1049595023-1050958757 GCA_030765085.1 Allium cepa | reverse complement strand
ATAGGACATAGTTGGAGGGATCGGTATACTTCCCTTGGAAAGGATCGGTAGAAAGCAGCATGCACACTATATTGAAGTGAGGATTAAGTAATAACTCGAACTCTATTGATCCAATTGGAATGAAACTTGAAGGCTAAGCTATTTTAGCATAAGGATGCCAATGCAGAGATTTCACCCCAAAATTCAACCAAAGAAGGGATCGGTATCGATCCCTTTTCTTTAGGAATTGGGCCACGCGATCCCTCTTATGGGCCCATACGGTTTTGGAGGTCTTTCTGCCAAATTTTCAAAGAGATATTTGACCATCTTCGTCTATAAATACTGGCTTGCTTTTTCATTTTGGGGACATTTATGCTGCAAATTACTTTATTCTTTCTTATAACCAAGGATTTTGATAATATCCCTCTTGTACTGAGATTATAAAGGAATTAATAAAGCAATCTATTCAAAGTAAACGTAGGCAAAAAATGTCGAACCACTATAAATTGTTGTGTGCATGTTTTCCTTTCAGTTAATGGCTGTTTCTTTGTTATTATCCACTATTTCCATTTTATTCTTCATTTAATTCTTCAAAAGGTTTCCATTGGGTGTTTGTGCCAATTTTTGGTGCAAACACTCTTGGTCCTCTTTTTTATACTCCGTCAAATCTTCATAGTGTCCTTCTTTCATTTTGACATACCACTCCTTAAAGGGTTGAGTGGATGAAGGATTTGGAGGGAGGTCATGGCTTAAAGACCTCCGTATGAGTATGATAAAGGCAAAGAAGTGTAGCTGTAGTCCACCATTTTAATTACTATATCTAAGTTGGTTAAAAGTTATGCACAACTCAATATTAGGAAGATTCTATTCATAATATTATCGTATATGGAAAAGTAAATTAGGTAAACAAGAGCATAACATGGCTATAGTGTAATATAAGACAAGTCATTGACAAAAACTGCATAACATGACTAAAGTGGGAGATGTAAC
Organism: Allium cepa; assembly: GCA_030765085.1. NCBI lineage: Eukaryota > Viridiplantae > Streptophyta > Magnoliopsida > Asparagales > Amaryllidaceae > Allium > Allium cepa. Next base: position 1,050,957,788 of record CM060929.1, on the reverse strand, counting down.
GACCCGAAATTAAATAACTTTAAATACAAATATTTGATATATTTTTAAATAATTAGTTTATGGATTTTACAACTCAAATGAACCTCTTTTAAATAATAACTAGTGACGGTGGAGTTTTTTTAAAATTTGGTATACAAAAAATATATAGTTTGGAGAAAAATCGAAAACGTGACCGAAAATCATTTTTCAGATTTTCAACTTTTCATCATCTAAAATTTGTCGGAACACGTTTTGTACACTAGAGTATATGTATACACACACATATAAATAAGCTATCCTTTGGTTAAGAAATGTTTAGAGCAAAAATAAATTTAAATATCTAAGTAATAAAATGAATGTTTACTTTTCTTTTAAAATTTTAAAAATAAAAGAAAATGTAAAAGATAACATCTTGTCATGTGGAATAAGTGAAGTAATGTGATGTGAGGAGGAGGATTGGAGGTTGCATGTGTAATGAGGTAAGGAGGGGTGATATAACATCAAAATGTGGAGGGTAATGGCCAAGGGTAAAAAGGTAATTTTCTGTATTTCATTCTATGTAAAACATTTTTTTTTTAAATTCTCATTTTATTTCTTTCTTTCATTTTCAAAACTTTTATTCTTCCATTTTAAGCTTCCATTTTATTTTTCATGGCTTCTTTAAAAATTTCTAAGTTAAAAATCCTTTCTTTTCCACTTTAAAACCTTAAAATAATAGCCAAAATACTTCCTTTCTTCTCTACACTTTCTTATTTCCAAAAAACAAGTCAAAAAACCTATTTTCAAAGCTATGCCGAGCCCTCCTCAACATAGACCGAGCCAAAATTCAAACCCTAAGGCCTTAGAAATAAAGTCTTTAAGAAGAAAAACTAAATTCGTGTGTGCTGATTCAAAGTGTCGTGGTAGTTTGATTTTAATTCAGTTGATTTTGGTGAGTACATTTTTAAAACCATAATTTTGAACTTTATATTTGTGATAATAATTTTAGTTAGTAATTTACTTATGTGTATAAGTTTGGAATGTATGTGATTGGTTTGGTTCCCCCTTAAAGCAGAGGGTATATGTGATGATTGGTTAACGAGTTGGAATATAGTCGAAATGCTTATGTATTATGTATAAGTAGTAGTCCTTCCTTGTTTATGGATGACATTTACACCCACACGGAGAGACTATATATATATGTGTGTGTGTGTGTGTGTGTGTGTGTGCGTGCGTGCGTGCGCGTGCGCGTGCGCGCTTATGCATATGGTTGGTTGTATGTTAGTAGGAAAGTTAACACTTGAATTTGTTTATATTTGACATTGAGATCTGGTGTGTTTAAAAACTTATTTATTTCCTTATTGTCTAGAAATATTTCTAAAAAGTTTTCCAAACTTTCTTTTTTGTCTTCAACTCTTTTACAAATCTGTTTAAGTGATTTAAATATGGAAGGAAAAGATTTAAAGGCTATTTTGAAGTACAAAGAAAGTCTGAAAGTTATGGTCCATGTAGGGATAGTCGCTATGGATATAGTTTGTAAATCAATAACTTTTATGTAAGTTAAAAGGGTTTTTACTTTAAATATTTTTGAAAGTATTTTAAAATATATTATAAGTACTAAAAAGGAATTTTAAACATTTTAAATACTAGTGAACTAAGTAAAGTATAATTATTATTTATTAATCTATTAAGTAAGGTTTAATTAATTAATTAAGTAAAGATTTAATTATTATTTAATTATCAATTTAGTAAAAGGTTTAATTATTATCTAATTATTATTCAAATAAAAGAATTAAATTTATTATAAATTAATTAAATAAAAGATTTTAAGTCACTTTATTTCTAAAGGTTGGTTTGTTTGAAAGTGACTTTCTTCTACAAAGGATGGTTTTTAAATACAAGGGATTTTTTTGTCTGTGCCATTAAGTAGCTAAACAAATATGATATGTTATGCTAAAATGTTGACATGTTTTATGGAAAGTAAGTCGTCTTGTATTTTACACTATAAACCGATGGATAGACTTTCCACTATTTATGAGATCTAGAACTGGATTTTCTAGATGAGGGATAAAGAAGTTGAAATGTCGAAAATGTGATAAATATGAGAGTGTTAATTTCAATAAATGGGTCATGATTAATTAAGTATATGGAAGCAACTTCATTGTATACTTTACACCAAATTTCAAAGTATGAAAACTTGTCTCTATCTTGAGAATTAAAAATGTACGTCAGGGCAAGGATAGTTTCCTAAGCTAACCGACTTCACTGTTAATTAAGGGATAGTACCATTTGAAATCGAAAAGTGAGGATAAGTATAGGATGTATTATTTTTCATATGCAAATTCGTACTTATCCCGGATAGTGGATTTTTCCATTGTTTATAACTTGAGTAGTTTAAAATTATCAAATGTTGGTTCGAAGAGACCAGGATCGGATAAGCTTGAGTTATTCAAAACCTACTTCGAACAAACGTAAGCGTTCGAATTGGAAACATCTTGAAGATGACAAGTCGAGATATTTGAAGTGCAAGGGTTACTTGATACAAATCCTAAGGGTGATTCGAAAAATAATGCAGTAGAAGTAGTGCCTTCGGTATGTTCATATCCTAAACAACTTGTATGGACGAATGTTAGTGTTGCATTATTGTTTGGAGGGCAGTGTTAACTTTCCAGGTGGGATTGCTATATGAAAAAGTAAAACATAGCCTTAAGCCTCACAACCAGGAATCACTAAAAGAAGGGATATGCAGCAGGGTTATATGGGTCGCACTCATCAGGGTATGGTCATCACCTGATCTAGATCAGTATTTTCAAATTATGTATGCTAGTGACCTGGGTACGGTTGTTGATCACAACCTGGGTGGTGACATTTTTGGCATTATCCATAAGGGTAGGTCGGTCTTATGTTGGCGGGGGTCCATATGAGGCCCTCGGTACGTTTTATCTACAGGTGTACTATAGTAGGCGGTACCCCAATAGCCTTGTCATTGTTTGGAGTCCATTTTCCAATAGGTGCCTCTACGGACTTAGTTGTATACCTATTGTGCTGGAATGTAATTAATGTAACCATTTCGGCTATGATTCAATATTTATTCCAAACCTTAGACATTATAATAATATTATTGGATTTTCTATAAAATTAGTTTGGTTATCGAAAGGTAAAAATCCGTCTATGTCTATATGCCATGTGGTCTTAGGAGGCACCTTTATTATTAAAGAGTTTTATAACTATTAAAATTTTGTTGTTTAGAGTTTACTCACACAAGATCTGTGTTTTTTTTCTTTCCGTAGAACTCTTGGGTACTCATATTTGTATGAGAAGCCAAGTATTCCAGGTTTTGATAGATGCATTTTGAAGGAGCGTGGAGTAGGTGGCTTTGGCATTTGTTAGTTAAAACTGTCCCTGGCCGAAGTTAGTATCTGTTGTGATTCTGATGTTTCATTTTGGTAGTGACCATTTGTGCTATCTTATATTCTATTATATACGATTGTTTTCTGTTCTGAGATTCCGTGTTTCTTTGTTTTTGTCTTTTCTTTTCTTTTTACTCATGACGACCTATCTTTGGACACATAGAAGACTGACACGTGAATACCGTGGATGTATTAAGTGTCATCTTTAGGAGTAAGAAAGGCGGATCACTACACGTGGTATTGAAGCTTGGGTTGAGCGAACACCTAAGCCTTTGTTGGGGCCAAATCATTAGAGATATGGTTAGTAATACCCTAGAATGAGTTTAGTCTATTAAAGCACATTATTGTATTATAATATATATATATATATATATATATATATATATATATATATATTCGAATCATTTCGATCAGCTTTAATATGTTTGATTTAGAACCTTTTTCCTTAAGATTCTCTCGTCTGAGTATTCTAAAGTTATCTTACTATATCTGAGTAGTAAGAATCAGTAATAGGGCAAGACGAGGTAGAGGAGCTAGTAGTACCACAACCACCAATGGTCGAGCTTCGGATGTTGGAAGAGTTGGAGTAGTTAAAGAGGCAGCACCGATGCAGCCTCCTGTGAACTTTGTAGCTCTGTACAAAGACTATACTAATATAAGAGGAAAGCCATTTAAGGGCACATAATCCATCATCGACGTCCAATCTTGGCTTCATTCTTGCCAAAATATTTTCTAGGGGTTGGATATTTCAGACGAGCAGAATCGTTTCTTGGCATTTTGGCACTTGCAAAATGGAGTTGTGGCATTAGGGCTCTGTTATAGTAAATATTCCATAGGGACTTTTCTTGAGCTAGATTTAAGGAGGTGTATGAAGACCAGTTCATGCCCGTGCAGGAAAGACTCGTATGGATGGTAGTTTCTTCAATCTTAAGCAAGGAGATGATATGAAACTAAGTTTAATGAGTTATCACGATTTGGGTTGGAGTTGATTGATACCCCTCTTAAGAAGAATGAGATTTTTGTGATAGCGATGAGGGAAGGATTCTGGAGAAGATGACTGTCCATCTAAAGGGATCTTTGTGGATTTGGTAGATATGGCTTTGAGGTATGAAGTTCTTGAGAAGAAGAAGCCGACAACGACACCTATTGGAAATAGCAGTAACTCAAAGAAGAGGAAATTTAACCAGCAACGGAAGAAGCAATGGAAGGGAAAGTCAAGAGGAGAATAAGGGAACAAGTTCAAAGATGTTGAGTGTAATCAATGTAAGTAGAAGGGCCATCTGACAAGGTTTTGTAGAAATTCTGAATCTTCGAAGCAACAGGGATGACCTATAGCTCCAATGGTTCAAAATACACTTTGCAACAACTGTCAACAACATGGCATATGGTGAAGGATTAACTTCCGGTGAAGAAGGGTCAGTAAGTTAAGGTTTATGCTCTCAGGGATGAATCATCAACCTTAAGAGATGTGAAAGGGAAAAGAGTGCTTGAAGGCACTTTAATCATTAATGGCATTTTTATCAAAGTATTGCTTGATACGGGGGCTTTCCAATGTTTCATTTTCTCTAGAATCAGTAAGTAAGTTGTAACTTTCCATAAGATTTGTAGAAATCCTTATTTATGTGTCTAGACCCATATGAGGTATAGCTGATCCATGCATGATTTGTGAGGATGTGCATATTTCTTACCTTACCCACTATTTTTCTTGCAACCTGTTTGTTTTAGATTTTATGTGGTTTGAGATTATACTCGGTAGGGATTGGTTGTCGGAGAATGAAGCTGTCTTATATTGTGTTGGAAGAATGATATATTTAAAAGACAAATTTTAAAAATTTGTTAAAGTATCATGTGATGATCCAAACAAGCGAATGAGTAGTTTCCTTTATGCCTTAGAATCGCCCCAAAAAGAGATAGGGTCGATAGCAATTACTAAAGGTTTCCCTAATGTTTTTGAAGAATTCAACATCCTATCTCCACATCAGGAGATTGAGTTTCATATTGACTTAATTCCTGATTGAAAGCTTGATATCCAACCGATTCGTAAAATGGATTTGAGAGAGAAAAGGAGGAGATGATAGATGATTTGTTGAGAAAAAGACAAATTAGGCCAAGTCGCTTAAGTTGGGAGCAACTATAGTTTTTGTTATAAAGTCTGATGGTTCTTTAAGACCTTGTGTGGATTATAGGGAGCTGAATAAGCAGAGAATTCAGAACAAGTATCCCTTACCTTGTATAGATGATATATTTGATCAACTTCATGATGCTAAAGTATTTTCCTAAATGGATCTTGATACAAGATTTTACTAGTTAAGGGTAGGGGAAGATAATATACCCTTGATAGCGTTTAGAGGACCGGATTGTTTCTTTGAGTGGTTGGTTATGCCTTTTGGGCTAAGCAATGTACCCGCTTATTTTGTATCTTTTGCAAATCGAGTTTCTAAAGATGTGTTGAGTAAGTTTGTATTAGTCTTTATAGATGATATCCTTATTTACTCTAAGACCGAGGAAGAACACAAACACCATTTTAAAATGGTGCCGAAGATGTTATGGAAGCATGTTTTAAAAGCTAAATTTTATATATATCATTTTTGGCAAATAGAAGTGAGGTCCCTCGAGCATTTTTTTATCGAGGGACAATATTTCGGTTGATCCGACAAAGGTAGTGAGTACTCAAGATTTGAAGATACCGCAGACTCCAACAGAGGTCCAAAGCGCTTAGGCTTAGCAGGATATTATAGGAGATTCATCCAAGACTTTTCTAAGATTGCCTCGCACCTGACCAAGAAGGATAAGAAGTTTATTTGAGTTCAAAGTGTGAAGAAGCATTCATTGAGTTAAAGAAGAGGTTGATCGGTGCTCTAGTTCTAGCTATTTTGGATGGAGGTGGAGGATTGACTGTATATACAAATGCTCGTGGTGTAGGATTGGGTGCAGTTTTGATGTGGTACAATACAGTCATTGCTTATGCTAGAAGGAAGTTGAAGCTCTATGAGAAGAATTATGCAGTACATGATTTGAAGTTATTAGCTATTGTGTTTACATTGAAGATGTGATGGCATTACTTGTTGGGTGAAAAGTTTGAGCTCTTCATGGATCATAAGTTATTGAAGTGTCTTTACATGAAGAAGGATCTGCATATGAGGCAGCAGATGTGGTTGGAATTTCTGATGGCATATGCCTTGGATATCCTATATACGTCGGGTAAAGCATATGTGGTAGCGGATGCTCTACGTACGAATGCAGTTTTGGCTTTTTTTGAAGTTACTCTGAATCTACTGGGGAAGACTGAAAATAAACAAAGGGAAGATAGCCAGTTGATGGAAATCATCCAATATATAGAGGAAGGTCATGTTTTAAGTTTTGAGATAGATCATCGTGGTATATGACCTATGAATGAGTAGATGTGTGTTCCTAATGTCCATGGTCTTAGGTAGGACGTTTTAATAGAATGTCATCAATTCAAATTAAGTATCCATCCTAGTGCTTCAAAGATGCATAGTGATATGAAGCGGGTATTTTGGTGGAAGGGAATGAAGAGGGATATTTCTATCCATGGTAGTCGATCTGCTAATTGCCAGCAAGTCAAGGGTGACCACCAAAGGACTGCTGGGCTACTCCAACAACTGGAAAACCCAAACTAGAAATGGGAGTAGATATCAATGAATTTTATTGATGGGTGGCCTTGATCGAGAAAAGGTAATGAGGATGTTTGGGTTATTGCCGATCAATTAACCAAGGGCGCTCATTTTATTCCAGTAAAGCCAAACAGGATTGCAGCAACTTTGGTAGAGATTTGTATGAGCGAGATCCTCCGAATGCATGGAGTTCCAGTTAGCTTCGTAAGTGATCGGGATCCCATCTTTGCCGGTTAGTTTTGGAAAGTGTTACAAGTAGTATTGGGTACAAAGCCAAGTTTAAGCACAACCTACCATTCTTAAATAGATGGGCAAACAGAAAGGATGAACTGAATCTTCGAAGATATTTTGAGAGTATGTATCTTGGACTTTGGAGAATCGTGAAAGGACCAACTTCACTTAGTGGAATTCTCTTATAATGACAGCTATCGTGCACGCATTGGCGTGACGCTCTATGATGTTATTTATGGACAACAATGTAAATCACCATCATGTTGGGTAGAGACCGAGGATCGGTTAGTGCTTGGACCTAATATGATTCGGGAGGCTACAAAGAAGGTTTGTATGATCAAAAGGAGGATGAAGAAAGCACAAAATCAACAGAAAAGCTATGTCGATAGAAGACTATGGGATTTGAAATATTCAGTTGGAGATTTTGCGTTTGTAAAAATTTCTCCGATTGGAGCAGTTGTTTGATTTGGAAGGGAAAGGAAGTTGGCTCCTAGGTATGTTGGACCTTTTCGAATTCATGAGAGGATTGGGCCGCTTCACTATAGAGTTGAGTTGCTGAAAAGATTGTCGAATGTCCATAATGTTTTCTATGTGTCACATTTGAGGAAGTATGAGCATGATCCATCTCTTATAGTTGGGCCATCTGGTCAAGAGGATTTCAAGGTGGAACCAAATTTAATCATGATAAAACATCCGACTCATATTGTGGATCAAGATGTGAAACAGTTGCGTCATAAGGTTGTGAAATTGGTTAAAATTCAATGGAGTGAAGATTCCCAAAACTGCACTTATGAGACGTGAAATAGCTATAGGGAGGCTTACCCTAAATTGATGTTAGAATAGTAGTATACTGGTTTTATGGATTTTGCACTCATCATTTATGATGTAGTTTCTTAGTATGCATCATTCATATGTGTTACATTGTATATAATGTATGCCCATTTGAGTTATCTTTTTTGCGTGTTAATTTCGAGACGGAATTCTTTTAAGAGGGGAGAATGTAACGACCAAAAATTTGATCACTTTAAATACATATTTTTGGTATATTTTTAAATAATTAATGTATAACTCAAATAAACAGCTTTTAAGCAATAGCTAAAGATGGTGGAGTTTTGTTAAAATTTGGTTTACAAAAATAATTAGTTTGGAGAAAAATCGTAAACATGATCAAATTTTTTTTCTTTCGGATTTTTAATTTTTCATCGTCTAAAAGTTGTCAGAACATATTGTGTACACTAGAGTATATATATACATACATATACAAATAAACTATGCTTTAGTAAAAAATGGTTAGAGTTAAAATAAGTTTGAATTATTTACTTAAGTAACAAAATGAATGTTGACTTTTCTTTTAAAATTTTAAAAATATAAGAAAATGTAAAATGTAACATCTTGTCATGTGAAAGAAGTGAAGTAATGTGATGAGAGGGGGTAGGATTGGAGGTTGCTTGTGTAAGGAGGTAGGGGGGTGATGTGGCATCAAAATGTGGAGGGTAATGACGAAGGGTAAAATGATAATTTTCAATATTCCATTTTGTATAAAACAAACTTTTTTCAGTTCTCATTTTACTTCATTCATTCATTTTCAAAACTTTTATTTCTGCCATCTAAAATTCGATTTTATTTTCCTTCTTCAAAAATTTCTAAGTTAAAAATCCTTTCTTTTCCACTTTAAAATCTTAAATAATAGCTAGAGCACTTCCTTTCTTCTCTACACTTCCTCTTTTCCAAAAAACAAGTTTAAAAATCTATTTTCAAAGCTAGGCCTCCCTCCTCAACCCAGGCCGAGCCAAATCCAAACCCCAATGCCTTAAAAATCAAGTCTTTGAAAAGAAAAACTAAATTCATGTGTTGGTGCAAAGTGTGGTGGTAGTTTGATTTTAATTCGGTTGATTTAAAACCAATGTTTTGAACTTTATATTTATGATAATAATGCTAGTTAGTAATCTACTTATGTGTATAAGTGTAACATCCCGCCTTTTCGCACACTTTAAACCGACACACGTGCCAATTCAAAGCATACGCAAGGGCGGATTGTTATGGGGTAAATAAGAAAAACAGAGAAGAAATAAAAAAAAAAACAGAATCTCACAGCGGAAGGATAAAATATAATAATAAATATACAGTTCAAAACAGTTTACAAACACTTGATTTGCTTTATACAATAAATATTAGAGTTACACATACCAATACAATCAATGCAGCGGAACAGTATGAGTGTGGTGCAATACTATATATAATAATAATACGACTCCTTCGTCTTCGTCCTTCAAAGCTAAAGTCTTTGATCCTGAAACGCTCGGACTGACCCGAGCGAATTTGAAAAGACAAAAACACTCGAGTCAGAACTAAAAGATCTTATGTGAGTTAAATTAACAGAAATAAATATGAGTACAGTAACTCAAGAGATGCTCGGGATTTACATCTCCTAAGGATCCGTTAAACTATTTACTATGTAGTATATTGCGCTATTATAATAGTGTCTAATTGTAAAATAAACTTACTTTTAAATAGCGTTAAGGCTTTACATTTTCCACCTTAACACGTAAAATGCCAATAGTCTATACAGTACCGTAATACCTCCTGATCGGGAGGCTACCAGAGGATACTCCATAGGTACGACACAAATAGAAACTCGTAGTAAAGGCTCGGTATGGTAGGTGACACGGCACAACTAGGCAATGCCAGGGTAGATATACCAATTGCTATCCAGGCTGGTGGAAACGCGTAGCCGCAGTTACCGCCCACCTCGGACTAACTCCCCAAAATCAAAATATAGAAGTGGCCACTGAATCAATCCAAGTCAAAGTATAATATCGAAGAGGAGGGTCCGATCAGAGGAATGACCTCATTGGCCTGAGAATCGCTCCTGTTTTAGCCACCTTATGCCAACTCACGGGAGTCGGGTCCACGTATTTACCTTACAGGAAACGTCGCCACCACCTACTTCATTCTGGAATCTCCACCGCGTACACGGTTAGTCAAAGTGGTTTTCGGTATCGACAGAGAGTATGTCCATATCCGATCCCGGTCTCTTTGCCAACCCATCGTTATTATAACACCGCGGTCATTTAAAAATAGCTCATACATTAAAACCAGAATAAACATTCCATTTCATAATCATGAATACGATATCATTTCAAAACCCAAAACCATATTTTATCACTTATCCCAAATATAATTCTTTTCCAAAATCATAATGCTTTAACTTCATAACGTCTGAAAATCAAATATTTTCAAAGCATAATATTTTGAAAATCATAATTTAAAACCATAACTTCTAAAAAAAAAACTTGAATGGTTTGGACATTCAACGGTATATGAATTAAATGGTTTAACTTAAATGTTACTTTGTAAAGAAAATAGTTCTCATGGCTTTACAAATACATTTCTTTATTAAAGTCTAAACCAAAATTTATATTATCTCTCTCAAGTTCCAAAACCACTTCAATTTATTTATATATACGTATATCCATTTTGAGTATCAATATTTCAAATTAAAGTTGGATTTTATCCTTTCAACAAGTCAATTGTTCTATTAATTAGTCTTCAATATTCACATAAAATCCATAAATAATAAGACTTCAATTTCTAGTAATAAATATATATATTTTCCCAATTCAAATTATACTAGAATATTCATTTCAATTTATTTTGGGAAAAATCCAAATATAAATATCATATCTTAAAATTTCCAAACTTAACATTTAAACATATGATATAAATTATTAAACTCCATTTTCTTAATTTTCTTCCATTTCTAATAAAGATTTTTATACACCTTTTAATTTCAAAATTTTCAACTTCATATGTATATATATATGGAAGAAAAATATTTATACAATATAAAATTTAAGATTATTATAAACCGTATTCCATCCAAACCATAGAAATCACATTTAAATAGTTATATATATACCGCGGTGCCTGTATATAATTTTCTATCCTATGGTCAAGTGATACGGATATTTATCATTTCAATCCGCAATTTAAAAGATATAAAATTTTGCGGTTATATATCATTTCAAACCACAATCCCGAATGAAATGAAATATGCATGATAATTTGCAATTTAATGATATACAATAAACATCCATTCATCAACATCATCCATCATCCAAATCGCAATCATCAATCAATATCAATCAATAACAATATTATTTTTGGTACTACATAACAGGTAATACTGGCAATTTTATTCAAATTAAATTTAACAGCTATTAATCTACAGTCTATATTCAGAAATAAATTATATAACTGTTAACTAGCAGTTCATATACAAACAAATAAATTTTAACTGTAAATTTATACGCAATAAATTAATTAAATTAACAGTTAAATTAAATAAATGCAATTCAACAGATATGAATAAAATAAACATGCCAAATACTCATAAATAAATTTCTATTCATTTCTAAAATTAATTTAAACAAACATAAAAGCTTCTAGTAGTTGTGAGTGGGTTAAAACACTCACCTTTTGAATTTAAATCGAATTTAAATTCGATTTAAACCCAAAAATTCGCCCTTCTCGGAATTCGTCCAAACCAGCGTCATCAAGTCCGAAATTTAATTACGATCCTAATGAAAAAAATCTCGCGTAAATTTGATGTCGTATGAGAAAGTTATTGGCGTTTGAACAGATCGAAATCAAATAAATTTAGAACAAAATAAAACCACTCACCAAACAATTATTCCACGTCACTGCATCTTTAATTCGCAAGCTACAGGAGAACGCGCAACACCCTGCTACAGGAAAAACGCGTAACACGCAGATCTCAACAACCCTCGTTCTTCGCCCAATCCGTCGCGGCTTCTACCACCGCGTCCCATCATGCCGACACCGAGGCCTCCCCCACGGCCGCGAGACCCCCCCATAGTTCGCCCAAGATCGCCTGAATAAGGTAGCCGCCACCATAACCCTAGGCACAAATCGAATTATACGAACCATCCAACCATCGAATCGACGAACGAATTATACTGATGTACTCCCCATCGTCCATACTACAATACCCAGAAACAGAATTTCGATCAGATGAAGTTTGTTACGGCGCTGATGAATGGTCACGGACTGTTTGAATTTATTCTGGGTAAACGATAACTCTATTTGGAAAACGAATTTCACCATGAGATTACGTGTCTTGAGAACATTAACATATATTTTTGTGGAATTTTTCTGGAGATTTTGAATTTTCATTTTGTTTTTGAACTGACTGGATCTAGGGTTAGCCCCCATTGAAGAAGAAGAGAAGCTTGAAGAAAATACGCGCAGATAAATGAAATTAGGCGGAGGCTAGGGCTGAATAGCTGGGTTTATATAGAGGGTTAGAGGTAGCGTAGATAGACCGTAGAATGAACGTGCGGAATAAACTATGGCCCAAAAAGCCCGCTATGCCTCCGGAACCGAATTTATTAAATCTATATATCCAAATAGGTATTTTAAGATATTCTGAATGCGATGGAAAAAGTTTCACGTCCAAATTTGATCGTATGAAGAAGTTATGCTGAAAACAAAATTTTCAAATTGATTTCAAATTGATTTTATTAAAATTGATTTCAAGGCGTTTCACGCCCGTACGATCAAACGACAAGTCCGATCGATACGAAACTTGAAACCCTATAAAAATTCACCGATACGGATCCGATGAAACTGGTTTCGTCAAAATCTGAGTCCGTGGCCAAAATGGCTATTTTTAATATTCATTAAATAAATTAAATAAATTATAAAAATCCAATTTTATATTAAAACTCTATAATTGACTAAATTTTATTGCTTATATATTTTTTTTTGGCAAGGCAAATTGCTTATATATTTTATAATCAATTTAAATGATTTAATAAGTCTGGTTGTGAATTAAGATTGACAAGACTGTCAAATTTCAGTATAAATTTCTACGCTGTTATAATATATGTATATTATGAAGTGAATATGCTTGTACATTGTTTTGTTTAGTCCCACATCGTGGGATAAGTTTAGTCCTTACCTCTGAAGCCCTTATATAAAGTAGGCCATGTAATGTAAATAGATATCTATTCTTAGAAGTGAATAATATTTCTTTTGTCTCTCTTTCCAATGGCTTCTATTATTTTCTTTATTCTATAACACGTTATCAGCACGATCTCTTAAAAACAAAAATTATGGATCTACAATTGTGATAATTCATGAAATCATACCTATTCTTTTCCAGATGCAATTGTAGATCTCATAACGGTAAGTCATTTTTCTGATGATTTAATCTTCCAAATCATTTTTTTAAATCTCATTCCATTCTAGATCTACTTCTTCAGATCTGAATATGTTGTCCTATTTTTTTAAATTTTATTATATTAGTCTTATAATTTTAGATCTTATATAGATCTAAACTTTGAGATCTGATTCTTATTTTGTTAGTTATTATATTTCAGATCTAAATTTTTTTCTATTTTTATGATCTTATAATATTGTTGATCTCAATATCATACTTATTTTTATGTTTTTTTTAGTTCATTTATTTTAGAATGCAAGTTTGAACTTGACAAAATTTGATATTGTTGATTAAAGCAATTTTTTTGAATTTGATTGTATTTAGTTTGGAGATGGATTTGAGAAATCAAACATGGTTGGTAAATGGGGTTTTCATTTTGAAAACCTTTTGATTTGATTTAGATTTGAATGAAGACTTTGGAAATTATTTTGATATATGATTTATATTTGCAGAAGAAATATTTTATTGTTTCTAAGAGAAACAAATATAAATATAATACGTATCTAGAAGATCGTATTAAGTGAATGGAAACGTTAGTAAAAGCTTACATGATAAGCTTAATATCTTTCAATGTTTCCTTTAAAAAAAGGGAAAAGGAAAAAATAATTGAGAACCTGCAGTTTTCATAAATCAGTAAATTACAAATTTCCTCAAAATAAAGAACCAGAAGTTCTAACTAAATTAGTGAAATTTCTCTTCTAGATATATATATATATATATATATATATATGCACTATTTTATTATTGAGTATATTAAACTTAGCTTTGAGATTAAATTTTGCTAACTAAAGTTAGTTAGATTGATTTATTTGTTTGTAAAGAAATCAATTCGTTGTAATAATATTCTATATTTTATGCCACAATAATGGTAAATTGCATTCATTTTTTTAATCATAAATGCATTAAATGTTGTCGTCATGGTAATAAATTAAATTACCATATCATCATAAATGCACTGGCTACGGTAAATTAAATGATGTTGTATTTTTATGTTTGGAATAAGAATAGACATATGGTTTATTATATGGTGTATTCATTTTGGCAAACAATGCTCGATATAATGAAAGAAATAAGTTTGAACAACAACCTGAAGTTGTGCAAAGATTTTCTTTTCCAACCAGAAGTTGTATAACTCAAAGTCCAAGACCTGAAGTCTTGAATTATGAAAAGATTTCTGATAAACTTTACAAGCTCGAATTCTAATAGACTTTATTTTGTAACAATATGGTACAAAAAAAAGGGGAGAAGTTTACACAAAATTTGAGAATCTGAAGTTCATAACAAATCAATGAACTTGAAGTTCATGAATTAGAAGCCCGAAGCTCTATTGAAATTATGTAAAATGATAAGGTTGTACTTCCTGAAGAAGTTAAAGAAAATTAATAAATAATCATATGATAAAATGATGCTGCATTCAAGAGATTACAAATATCTCCAAATGAGTTATACCTTACTTTATATCTTAACATTTGCACTATATTAACCAAATATCCTTAAGATATTATGTTACATGATATTTCAAACATCATTGGATGCGTATGTGTGTATATTAATCTCTTGAAAAGATGATTTAAAGATTTATATATTTATATTGCAAAATATAACATCGCAGAAGAGATGTTATAGGAATTTTATCTTTGTTACATTGCAATTCCTTAAAAGGAAACACTATATTCCCTGAACGAATAACCATATTATTTTTTTGAAGCAACAACAATAATTTTTCAAAAAAAAAAAGGACATTGTATGCCAATATTACACTCCAGAAGTAGTGGTTTTATCTCTTACATCTTACTTTCATTTGGTGAATCTAATTTTGTTATTGTATTTAAAGTTTGATATGTCATTTCAAAGATAGTTACAACAAAAAATTCCAGCAGAGATATCTTATGCCACTATAAAAGGAGTAATTATGTAATTTATATAAAAGAAATATTGTATATTGATATGGCATTCCAATAATACATATATTTATCTCTTGAAGAGATAAATTCACTCCAGAAGTAGTGATAATAAAATATCCCTAAAAGAGACTAATAAATTAGGAAATGATAACATATCTCTAGAAGAGATTTGCTTATATGTTTGGTAATTTTATTAAACCAAATAAATGCATAGAAATTTGATTATAAAGGATCCTAATTTAGTTTAGATTAGATCCTAAAAGTATGAGAGCTATACATACGGTCCTGAGGAAATCCGTATCTGTAACATTCCAAGTATCCAGAAGATACTATTATTATTTTTGCTCTAATTTTTTTTTACGGAACTCTCAATAGAGATGTGTAGAAATCTAAAAATTATTCCTTGATAAGTAATCATAATTAGTGTTCAAAAACTGATATTTGAGATATAATTGAGGAACAAAACTAAACAACTTGAAGTTGTGTATATTTTGTTCGAACTAGAAGTTCGATATGGTTTCAAACCAAATGTTTTGAACATTATCATGTGGTTTTGACAGGTTTGCATTGACATTGATTTATAAATAGAAATTAATAGTTTAGATCCTTGTAGTAGTTTGTTCTAAAAATCACTAATCCAAATGAGAAAGAATATGAAAATTTTATAATATATATGTGATACGTGGACGCACTTATACATCCATATATTTAAATATTTAGCTAACAACCTGAAGTTTGTTATAAGCTCATCTTATAGACTACGCATAGATATTATTTAGTGATTTAAAATTCAATCAACATAAATGTTGAATGACCTGAAGTCATGTATGTATTCAAATGATCTACACAATAAGTAAATTCCTCCAATTGCTTAGATCAATGAATGAGAACAAACTCTAATAATCAATATCAATTGAATGCATCTTATCAACTAATAAAAGAATTATCCTCCTATTATTAATATGTATGATGTATTTGCTAGTAGCAATATCATAATGGATCAAAATGAGAGTCCAAAGATGATTATTATTTAATGTGGCAATGTTTGTCAACATTGAGGGGGAGGATAAAGGGATACAAGTTCATTTTGATCATCAGGGTTAAATATTTATTAAAATATACAGTGATGCAAAATATTATCAATATTATCCCTAGTAGACTTTCTCCAATATAGATTTGAATCCCTGAAGGATCAAAATTTGTAAACCATATCTGAAATATGGTTCAAAAGTCAGTTCAAAATATTTTTGGAGTAAGTAATAAAGATGCCAAATAAAGGAGGTGGGTGTTCTTGAAGAAACACTTAAGGATGCTCTGAAAGAGATCCATGACATGATTCACAAATAACCCTAGAAGTGGGTTAGGTACCTAAAACATAATTAAAGAGATCTCAATAAATCATGTCTAGAACTGACAAGAAATAATCATCGATGATAAATTTGCAAATAATAAAGCGCTTATATTTATAAATAGATTAAGAATCTTGAATTAGGGGAAAACATGATTGGCCATCATGAATCCTTTAATAGTAGAGAAATATGGACATGTAGTCCGCAAAGTACCGAAAGTGCTTGAAATGCTTAATATACCCTGAAGGTATTAATGTGGTTTAAAATCATATTAAATAATGAAAGTATACAAATTCCTGAAGAATATAAATAACTTTCATTGTTATAAAGAATGCAAAGAACAAGGAGAGTAAATTTCAACCTACTTTTAAGTATTGTTGTAATGAAAATCTTGATATAATTCATGATGAGTAGATTACTTCCTATTTTTAAGTATCGTTGTAATGAAACTCTTAATATCCATTGAAGTGACAGTTGCGATATGCATATACTTATTAAAGTATACAAATTTCTGAAGAATATATATAACTTTTGTAGTTATAAAGAATGAAAAAGACATGAAGTCTAGATTACAAATTTCTTCTAAGTATTGTTGTAATGAAAATCTTGATACATCAAGATGAGTAGATTACTTCCTGCTTTCTAGTAATGTTGTAATGAAATTTTTAATATTCATGAAAGATGTATAATTGCAATGCGCAAAACTAATTTGAGGCACAAAAATGAAAGCACATGAAGTGTTTTTCATAAAAGTAGCATACAAATGCATAAAATGCAAACCATATTTGAAGAAACAATCTTAGAAAATTTGATTGTATCGAAGGAAACTATTAATAAATTGTATTATTAACGAGATACATATTTATGGATCCAGAAGTATCTATAAACAATTTAAGTTATCGAAAGACGAATACGAATTTAGAGGAAACTTTAAATCAGGGGGAGCATCCATAAGTATTTTATAATGCACTTTTTTTTCCTTAACTAAGATTTTTCCCACTGGGTTTTTATTAGTAAGGTTTTTTGAGGCATTATCTTGATCCAGAAGCATCAACTCCCTAGTAACATTTGAATTAAGCTATAATGTACTCTTTTTCCTTATTTAAGATTTTTCCCACTGGGTTCTTATTAAGGTTTTAATGAGGCATTATCCTGATCTAGAAGAATCAAACGTTTTTTCAAGAAATAACATCTCAAATATGTTATTTAAGTTAAATTATATTTTTATCTTTGACCAAGGTTTTTCCCATCGGATTTTCCTTCGTAAGGTTTTTACTGACGTATCAAATTGATCCAGAAGTATCAAACTCTACTCGATGCAGTAAATTATTGAAATATGACATACTATCTTGTACTCTTTTTCCTTCACTAAGATTTTTCCCATAGGGTTTTACTTAGTAAGGTTTTAATGAGGCATTATTTTGATCCTGAAGTATCAAACTCTTATAAGAAATATCATTTTTAGTATGATATTTATGATTTCACAAGTTGCACTCTTTTCCTCGTTCAAGTTTTTTTCCCACTGGGTTTTTCTAAAAGAGGTTTTTAATGAGGCAAATCTATATCGATTGAATCGATAAATGCAAGCAAGATAATAATGAGAGGGAGCAATCATCATACACGTTTCGAAACGAAAATTTCCAAATTATCCGAGCATTCAAGATTTTGAAGACGCATATTCAAGGGGGAGTGTTATAATATATGTATATTATGAAGTGAATATGCTTGTACATTGTTTTGTTTAGTCCCACATCGTGGGATAAGTTTAGTCCTTACCTCTGAAGCCCTTATATAAAGTAGGCCATGTAATGTAAATAGATATCTATTCTTAGAAGTGAATAATATTTCTTTTGTCTCTCTTTCCAATGATTTAATAAGTCTGGTTGTGAATTAAGATTGACAAGACTGTCAAATTTCAGTATAAATTTCTACGCTTCCTTATATTGAGGAATTATAAATTTAATTCTCAAAAACCCAATTATTATATTTTTAACTTTTATATACTCATCTTTTATCCAAAATAAGGATAACACAAACATAGGTTCATGATTCAAAATATTATTCTTAAAGTCCATTTTAAATTTCAGTAACGTATTATTCAACGTTAAATTTAATAAATCCTGTTATTTAATAATTATTGCTTAGAACCTGATTTTAATCTTCCCATTATCTATTTAATTCCTTCTAGAATCATAGCTAATATTTGTCATCCCTTCATTACCCAAATGTTCTTATCCCATCAAATTTTAAGTTATCGAAATATTAAATGTCAATTTCTTTAATTGCACTAAATTTATCTATTAAAGGTTGCACTTAACCCAAATACATAAAACTTGCCCAATTTCTCCTTAAATCAAAAACCTTCATATACAAATATGTTTATCATAAATTTTATCTACTCTTCCTTTTTAGGTAATGTCCTATATATTAGATTTCCATGTAATTTGCATTAAATCATACTCGTAGTTATATCACATTAAATGAATAAATAAGTGTTGACTCTATTCTTTTGATTCAACATTGGTTTACGTTATATTTCATTAATATTTCTACATACATCAGGATTTTTAAAAATGGTTGCAACATGAAATCTCGTCTACTTCCCATTTTATATTTAAGGCTTCTAAAACCGATTCATATCATTTCTCTAGTCCAAATTTTATTAAAATAACCTTAAATTTAATTTATTCCTATCGATGTAACACAAATTTCACTTATTTGCAATAAATCCACAAATTGGATTTCAAATTTTCAAATAAATAAATAAATAAATTTTAGTTTATCACTTCTTAAATACCCAAACGTCAATGCCTTAATTTAAACTGCATTTATTACATTTTATAAAAATCCTCCATCTTAAGTGACAAATCAAAACTACCCTAACTACACAATTTATGGTAATTAATTCCAATTGCTTTTCCATTAAACTACATAAATTGTCCAATTGCAACCTACGTAGAATGTTTATTTATTTACAATCCTACTGTTTAAATGAATTGATCCTTTACGGTATAATTCACATTTGACTTGATTTCTCATTTATTTTGCAAAACAGTAAATTTCAATTGCTACCAACATTATATTTAATATTAGATTTCCAATTAATTCTATTGGAATCAATATATCTTTATATATATATACTTTACGTATAAATATCTAAATTACCAAATCAAGTACATTTATTAGAGACAACATTCAATAAAATTACTTATCACACTTATTGCATTGATTTATTCCAACGGACACTTTTATTTAGTCACTATTTATTATTACAACCAAATGTACAATCTCCACTATTTATTTTATATTAAATGAATTCCATTCTAGTAAATATTTTTATTAATATTCACTGATTCACATTTATATTGGTTTCTTATATTTAACTTATAACAAGGTGTGCAAATTTACATAGTTCAAATCTATTTCCATGTAACTATTAAATTGTTACATTAACTTCCAATTACTATAACAAATTACTACATTTTCTCAAATAAAATCTTAAGACTTTTATTTTATTCTAAATTAGGTTAGAAATCGTATTAAATTAATTCATTAAATATCATCAAATTTAACGGGTCGTTACACTCTCCCCCACTCAAAACTTTTCGTCCCCGAAAAGGAAAAAGAAGGGAGAAGGAAGAATAAACAGTACATCTTATTTCAAATATTAACTTATAAACAATAATTTACTGGATTAATTTCCTTTAATGAAATATACCCGTTTATAATCATTACAACCTTTTATACTTAAATCATTAAAGTTTGGAAAATATTCAACAAAATTCTAAGTCCAAAATTTACGAAATTTTTTGGCAGAGTCTCCTTTGTACGGTGAGGCTCGGGAGAAAATATAATATCAAAATATACAAATATATTACATATATTATCAACATACTATATCCCAACACGGGAAAAATAGCGCTTTAAACGTAATCCGCAAACGTACCTATTTGTCGGGCAATATACGCTTATTATTATGGAACCAAAAGCAGTAGCAGTTGCTTCCATCACCTGTATTCACTTATATAATCTAAAAGGTTAAATATTTATATTAAAGTGAATTATTCAAGTGGATTCAATCATTAATCAACCAAACAATACAACAACCATCAATTTTACAAACAGCATACATACATAAAACAAAGCAACCATTAATCCATCAAACATATAGTTGTTTGGGTTCAAAACTTGAAATTTGTATAAAATGAAATTAACTATCAAGTGCATCCTTTTCTCAACAGTCTTAGATGGAACATAGATAGATACTTATTCATTTAACCACTTCAAATTTCTTATCCAACAACATAAATCAAACAACACAATTTAAACCAACACCCAAATTTATTTATTATACATTTATCTCATGCTTCAATGGTTTGATTTTCTTTCTTTCATTTATGGAGTGATTTTTTTATTTCTTACAAATTTTCATTTTCCATTTATCACAAAATTCATTATTTTTGTATTCCAATTTATTTACTAAAGTTTCTATCATCTATTTATACTACTTACCTTTACTTATAGTAAAATTTCCAATTTAACTTAAGTCTATACAATTAATTCTCATTAATAATAGCAAATTAATAGAATACCTTTATTACCTCACTCTTCACTTGTAAGATTTCCCCTTACATTTTCCTACTAACATTGCAACTTTTTATTATATGGTAATGTAACATCCCGCCTTTTCGCACGATTTAAACCGACACACGTGCCAATTCAAACCATACGGAAGGGCGGATTGTTATGGGGTAAATAAGAAAAAACAGAGAAGAAAAAAAACTAAACAGAATCTCACAACGGAAGGATAAAATATAATAATCAAATATACAGTTTATAAATCTGTTTACAAAACCATTTATATAATACATATCAGAGTTACACATACCAATAACAATGCAGCGGAACAGTGTAGTGCACTAGTATAAATAATAATATTATAAATCTTCGTCTTCGTCCTCCAGAGCTAAATCTTGAAATCCTGAAACGCTCGGACTGACCCGTGCGAATTTGAAAAGACGAAAACACTCGAGTCAGAACTAAAAGATCTTATGTGAGTTAAATTAACAGAAATAAATATGAGTGCAGTAACTCAAGAGATGTTCGGGATTTACATCTCCTAAGGATCCGTTAAACTATTTACTATGTAGTATATTGCGTTATTATAATAGTGCCTAATTGTAAAATAAACTTACTTTTAAATAGCGTTAAGGCTTTACATTTTCCACCTTAACACGTAAAATGCCAATAGTCTATACAGTATCGTAATACCTCCTGACCGGGAGGCTACCAGAGGATACTCCATAGGTACGACACAAATAGAAACTCGTAGTAAAGGCTCGATATGGTAGGTGACACGGCACAACTAGGCAATGCCAGGGTAGATATACCAATTGCTATCCAGGCTGGTGGAAACGCGTAGCCGCAGTTACCGCCCACCTCGGACTAACTCCCCAAAATCAAAATATAGAAGTGGCCACTGAATCAATCCAAGTCAAAGTATTATATCGAAGAGGAGGGTCCCATCAGAGGAATGACCTCATTGGCCTGAGAATCGCTCCTGTTTTGGCCACCTTATGCCAACTCACGGGAGTCGGGTCCACGTATTTACCTTACAGGAAACGTCGCCACCACCTACTTCATTCTGGAATCTCCACCGCGTACACGGTTAGTCAAAGTGGTTTTCGGTATCGACAGAGAGTATGTCCATATCCGATTCCGGTCTCTTTGCCAACCCATCGTTATTATAACACCGCGGTCATTTAGAAATAGCTCATACTTTAAAACCAGAATAACATTTCCATTTTAAAATTATGAATACGATATCATTTTAAAACCCAAAACAATATGATATCCTTTATCCCAAATATAAACCTTTTCAAAAATCCAAATGCTTTAAAATTTATAACGTCTGAAAGCCAAATATCCTTTCAAAGCATAATATTTCGAAATTCATAATTTAAAACCATAACTTTTAAAACTTGAATGGTTTGGATATTCAACGGTATATGAATTAAAAGGTTTAACTTAAATGTTACTTTGTAAAGAAAATAGTTCTCATGGCTTTACAAATACATTTCTTTATTAAAGTCTAACCCAAAATTTGTATTATCTCTCTCAAGTTCCAAAACCACTTCAATTTATATATATACGTATATCCATTTGGAGTATTAATATTTCATACTAAAGTTTGATTTTATTCTTTCAACAAATCGAATGTTCTATTAATTAGTCTTGAATATTCACATAAAATCCATAAATAATAAGAACTCCAATTTCTAGTAATAAAATATATATTTTTTTTCAATTCAAATTATACTAGAATATTCATTTTAATTTATCTTGGGAAAAATCCAATTATAAATATCATATCTTAAAATTTCCAAACTTAACATTTAAACATATGATATAAATTATCAAACTCCATTTTCTTAATTTTTTTTCCATTTTTAATAAAGAGATTTATACACCTTTTAATTTCAAAATTTTCAACTTCATATGTATATATATGGAAGAATAATATTTATACAATATAAAATTTAAGATTATTATAAACCGTATTCCATCCAAACCATAGAAATCACATTAAAATAGTTATATATAGACCGCGGTGCCTGTATATAATTTTCTATCCTATGGTCAAGTGATACGGATATTTATCATTTCAATCCGCAATTTAAAAGATATAAAATTTTGCGGTTGTATATCATTTCAAACCGCAATCCCGAATGAAAGGAAATATGCATGATAATTTGCAATTTAATGATATACAATAAAACATCCATCAACATCACCCATCATCCAATCACAATCATCAAGCAATATCAATCAATAACAATTTATATTTGAAAATATATAACAGGTAATAACTGGCAATTTTATTCAGATTAAATTTAACAACTATTAATCTAACAGTTTATATTCAGTAATAATCTATATAACTGTTAACTAGCAGTTTATAGGCAAACAAATAAATTCTAACTATCAATTAATACGCAATAAATAAATTAATTAACAGTTAAATTTAATAAATGCAATTCAACAAATATGAGTGAAATAAACATGCCAAATACTCATAAATAAATTTCTATTCATTTCTAAAATTAATTTAACAAACATAAAAGCTTCTATTAGTTGTGAGTGGGTTTAAACACTCACCTTTTGAATTTAAATCGAATTTAAATTCGATTTAAACTCAAAAAATCTGACGGTCCCCAAATCTGTCCAAACCTGCGTCATCAGATCCGGAACTAAATTACGATCCTAACAAAAGAAATTTCGCGTGAATCGGAGAACGTATGAAAAAGATATTCATTTTAAACGATTTGAAAACAAAAATAAAATAAAATAAAATAAAACAAAACCCACTTAACTTCAATGGCCACGTCAGCTAAAAGCTACAGCACATCGTCGAATTTTTTTCTGGTCAAACGAATATCCAAAACAGAAAACGAATTGTACCAGCAGATCACGTGTCTCGAGAACTTTATCATAAAATTTTCTGGAATTTTTGTGGAGAGTTTGAATTTTATTAGAAAATTTGAATTGTAGATAGATTAGGTTTTGCAACCATTGAGGAAGAGAAAGAGATGAAGAAAAATGAACGTACAGCCAATTGACAATAGAAAGGAGGCTAGGGTTTATCCCAGCATATTTATAGATAGATCGCAAAAGGATAGGTGTGCACGAATTTTAACGTGCAAACAGAAGTGGTCCCAAAAGGATATTAATTATACACGTTACGGATTAAATTATTTCCTTCTCAACATTTACATTGCATTTTAAGCGTATTCACACATGTATAATTAGATGCTTCATTTAAATTTTCATATATATATTCACAATTCCATAAATTTCCAATACATAGATAAATTTCCGATTTCAACTAAATTTCTAAATTACTGTAATAATTACAGATTAAATTTCTATCCATTCTCAATAGATTTACGTTTACATACTAAAATCCACATTTCTATGTACATTTGAATTCCATATTATACATATTTTATTTATCTTAATTACTTCCAACTTAAATTTCAATCAACATAAAACGTTTTATTCAGTTTCCAATAAATTTCAATCATGCTTTAAATCCAAATGAATAAATAACTTAATTCCCATTTAAGCATTTTTCATTTGATTTGCAATCAACCTTATATGAGCAATTAAATCCCGATATATTAAATAAACGTTATTTCCATCATTCTTTATCCTATGAAGAAATTTAAGTTATTCACACCTATTACTAAATTTCATATTGATGCACACTAATTTACATTTATTGCAATGGTTACCAAATATTTCCCTGCAATAATTCATTCCCCTATACATACTTACAATTCCACTTAAACTTTACTATACCCATTTATTTCCTCAACATTAAAACCAACGTTACCTCAATTCCACTAGTGTACACTTATTCTATTATCACTTACTAACCATTCAAATTTTTATTAACAAATAGGCAGGTAATTCCTATGTTACAAATTTTTAATTCATCCTAATCCCTTACTATTGACATACATTTGCATTACTTACATATCATTTACAATGTTACCCAAAATCTCTATCCATTGTAATTAATACCTTAAATAAGTTTCAATTTATATTCAAGTGAATACATTACCCTTTTTCGTTATGTCATCCATTTTTCACAAGAAACGTTTTATCGTTTCGACAACATTTTATTTCTAATTACCTACATTGATTTGTGTACATCTCTACTATTTAAAGCATTACCATTCTCACCTTCATCTAAATCTTCATTTATGAATATCTAAAAATAAATTTCACTTATTTCCTATTTATACACTTATAAATTCCAATTCCAAATAAATAGATAAATCTCCGTTTGCACTACTTACATCAAAAATCAACGATTATCCTATCTATACATTTTAAGTGGATGGATCAAATGTCGTATCCAAAAATCTACTTCTTAATATTCTTAGATTTAAACTCAACTCTCTATTAACAGAATATTTAGATGTTTAAACTTCTTTTATTACCATTAACTTATTATTATACATTAAACTTAAATATACTGACAAAGCTTGTTTTTGGTACTCTTTTCATTTCCATAAATAAAATTAGCAGTGGATTCATACCTTATTATGTAATTAACTTTAATTCCACCTAACTAAATATTTACATAATCTTTTATTTGCAATAAATCAACTATTTTATATAAATTAAATTTAATCTTCCTGGTTTACTTATTCATAGTATGTAATTCAGTTACTCACCCTAACCTATTTATTTGAAATCCAATCCAGATTATTTTTACTAAGTTCCAATTTCCAAAGGTTACTGCAATTAATCCAATTAATTGCAATAAATTCTAATAAATTTGATTTTATTGGATTACAACTCAAAATAAATCAATTATTACTCAACCACACAGTTAACATTTCTTTTATGATTCATTACAGTAATATTTCCCAATTCTCATCTTTATTTTCATAAATTACTGGATTTCAATTTAATTGAAATTTTGTTAACTTTACACATAAATAAAAGCTTAAACCTCAATTAATTCATTCCTAAGATCACACTAATTATTATATTATAAAATGGACCTTTCCCTTGGTTACATCTTATTTATTCTCTTACCAATATTCCACACTAACTGCAATAATTTAGTGCATTAATTGAAATTGATCAAAATAAAACTTAACCAACAAATAGAATAAATACGTACAATAATTATTGTCATTAAATCTATTTCATAAGTCTACACTCAATTAATTCCTTAAAATAAGTTTTACGTTTATAAATTTACCTTCACACTTCCCGTTACTATTTTAATAATAACTAAAGTAACATTTTCATAATAACAACATTAAAATTTCTCAATATTTAGATGAACTTTATTTCCAATACACACTACCAAATTTCAATCACTTATGTTCTATCCAACATTCTTTTAGATTTTATTTCCATCAATTAGTTCATCCAATAATTTCATCCATTTATTAACAAATTTTCCATTATACAATTTCAATTCTTCTTATTATTATTTCATAAATACTATTACCAACTTTTATTACTTTTAGTATTAATTAAACAATCATATTTAATTAAGAGGTTATAATGTTGTATTCACTATTCCCATTTTCACTCCAAAACTCAAACAGCCGTTTCAATTGCATTTGGATTTGCATTAAATTGGTTATCCATCAACTGCCATCTATATTACCACCTTAATTCACATACAATTACAGACCTTTTTAATATATTAATACATAGGTAATTTAAATTTTGTCTTTATTTCTTTAATTTACATTTTATTCAAGTGCAACAATTTACGCTATTTCTTTATTGATATTTCACCTAACTTTCAACAATTAAGTTAAATACCCGTTTCTACAATTCATTATTAGTTATAAATTTAAATCTCCTTTATTTATTCAACTTACACACAGGTATACATCTTACACTATCTCAATCATTGGATTTTCATTTAGCGTTCATCCCAGCATAAATTCTATCTCTTTTATATATATCTTTATTTTTCTTTACAAAATTTTTTATTACATAATCCCTTTTTAACTAAAATTTAATCGTCGAAATTTACGGGTCGTTACAGGTAAGTTATGTATGTTTTAAGAATGTAAGTGAAAATTTACAAGTTTCTTCTCCATTCCTTTAATTAATATATATTTGTTTTATAAATTACAATTTCGACTTACCTTTAATCTCATTCATTTATTTAATGTTGAAGTTTCCATTATATTTAATTACAGTAACCCTCTACTTACACTTAATTTATTAACCTTATAACTTGCATTCCTATAAGTGAAAGATTTTACTCATTCATTAACTATGGATTGCAGTCATTTATATTTTTCCTACTCTCTATTATATTAGAATAGGGGAAATTAAGGCGTACTTAAGTTAATAACCCTACAATCAAACTTTATAAATTAAGGAATTTCATTTTTTACTTTCTTAAGGTTAAAATCACCTTTTAATAATACAACCTTTAATTTTAGTAAAATTCCAATCATCACTTAAGTTAACACCATTAAATTCTTATTTATAACAATAATTTATTGAATACTTCATTATTTCCAAAAATTCTACTTGCATAATATTCTATTCCACTCTTAATTTACATCTCAACTTTTTATACTTGGTAAGTTATTTATGTTAAAGAAAAAGCAAAAGAACTTATGCAAGTTTAATCTCAACTCTTTTAATTCATTGATTACTTCTTTTATTTCACTAACCTAAATTTTTACAACTAATTAATGGAAATTCAAGAATTAATACCGGGTCAAATTCCAAAATTTCTTTAAAATAATTGATAATTAATTTCTTACAACTCTTATATCTCTAATTACCTTTAAACAATTAAAATTTTAAATAATTTCAAAACAAATCTGCAGTAGAATTTACTACAGTGGCCTTTCCCTTCGAAACTCGAAAATAAAAGTCGATGATGCGGCCGCCATCACCGAAATTATTTTCCAGCGACAGAGAGGAAAGTACAAAATTATTTTCTCTAAAATCTTCTTTAAAACATTTCTTCCGAATTATACTAAATATTTATACAAGAAAATTTTAATAAACCAAATCATTATATTTCATAAATCCTTTGAAAGCAGATTTTCAAAATCCCGGACTAAAGTTCTAAAATCTCCAATTTGATTTATTATAATTTCAACTTAGCTTCAATTGTTATAAATATTTTTATTTCCTAACACCCAATCTATAACAACCAAATATATATATATCTTTGTAAAAATATTTTTATATATAGAAAATATAATAGGCAAAATTATTTCATTCACCTATATTAAAAACAAATATTATGTCGGTCTGTCCTATTAAGTGTTTAGAAATCCCTATTGATGACATAGCGTCCCATGCATCAACCAGAATTTATAAATACAAAGCGGAACAGATTAACACAATATTAAAAGCTTTATTAACACTAACAAATACGCTCTCTCATATATATACACTCAGCGACTCCCATAGGGTATTACTACCCTATTAACAAAGAGTCGAACCCCACAAAGCCAAGGTTTATCGCTAAACCAAAGCTCTGATACCAACTGTAACATCCCGCCTTTTCGCACACTTTAAACCGACACACGTGCCAATTCAAAGCATACGCAAGGGCGGATTGTTATGGGGTAAATAAGAAAAACAGAGAAGAAATAAAAACAAAACAGAATCTCACAGCGGAAGGATAAAATATAATAATAAATATACAGTTCAAAACAGTTTACAAACACTTGATTTGCTTTATACAATAAATATCAGAGTTACACATACCAATACAATCAATGCAGCGGAACAGTATGAGTGTGGTGCAATACTATATATAATAATAATACGACTCCTTCGTCTTCGTCCTTCAAAGCTAAAGTCTTCGATCCTGAAACGCTCGGACTGACCCGAGCGAATTTGAAAAGACAAAAACACTCGAGTCAGAACTAAAAGATCTTATGTGAGTTAAATTAACAGAAATAAATATGAGTACAGTAACTCAAGAGATGCTCGGGATTTACATCTCCTAAGGATCCGTTAAACTATTTACTATGTAGTATATTGCGCTATTATAATAGTGTCTAATTGTAAAATAAACTTACTTTTAAATAGCGTTAAGGCTTTACATTTTCCACCTTAACACGTAAAATGCCAATAGTCTATACAGTACCGTAATACCTCCTGATCGGGAGGCTACCAGAGGATACTCCATAGGTACGACACAAATAGAAACTCGTAGTAAAGGCTCGGTATGGTAGGTGACACGGCACAACTAGGCAATGCCAGGGTAGATATACCAATTGCTATCCAGGCTGGTGGAAACGCGTAGCCGCAGTTACCGCCCACCTCGGACTAACTCCCCAAAATCAAAATATAGAAGTGGCCACTGAATCAATCCAAGTCAAAGTATAATATCGAAGAGGAGGGTCCGATCAGAGGAATGACCTCATTGGCCTGAGAATCGCTCCTGTTTTAGCCACCTTATGCCAACTCACGGGAGTCGGGTCCACGTATTTACCTTACAGGAAACGTCGCCACCACCTACTTCATTCTAGAATCTCCACCGCGTACACGGTTAGTCAAAGTGGTTTTCGGTATCGACAGAGAGTATGTCCATATCCGATCCCGGTCTCTTTGCCAACCCATCGTTATTATAACACCGCGGTCATTTAAAAATAGCTCATACTTTAAAACCAGAATAAACATTCCATTTCATAACCATGAATACGATATCATTTCAAAACCCAAAACCATATTTTATCACTTATCCCAAATATAATTCTTTTCCAAAATCATAATGCTTTAACTTCATAACGTCTGAAAATCAAATATTTTCAAAGCATAATATTTTGAAAATCATAATTTAAAACCATAAATTCTAAAAAAAAAACTTGAATGGTTTGGACATTCAACGGTATATGAATTAAATGGTTTAACTTAAATGTTACTTTGTAAAGAAAATAGTTCTCATGGCTTTACAAATACATTTCTTTATTAAAGTCTAAACCAAAATTTATATTATCTCTCTCAAGTTCCAAAACCACTTCAATTTATTTATATATACGTATATCCATTTTGAGTATCAATATTTCAAATTAAAGTTGGATTTTATCCTTTCAACAAGTCAATTGTTCTATTAATTAGTCTTGAATATTCACATAAAATCCATAAATAATAAGACTTCAATTTCTAGTAATAAAATATATATATTTTCCCAATTCAAATTATACTAGAATATTCATTTCAATTTATTTTGGGAAAAATCCAAATATAAATATCATATCTTAAAATTTCCAAACTTAACATTTAAACATATGATATAAATTATTAAACTCCATTTTCTTAATTTTCTTCCATTTTTAATAAAGATTTTTATACACCTTTTAATTTCAAAATTTTCAACTTCATATGTATATATATATGGAAGAAAAATATTTATACAATATAAAATTTAACATTATTATAAACCGTATTCCATCCAAACCATAGAAATCACATTTAAATAGTTATATATATACCGCGGTGCCTGTATATAATTTTCTATCCTATGGTCAAGTGATACGGATATTTATCATTTCAATCCGCAATTTAAAAGATATAAAATTTTGCGGTTATATATCATTTCAAACCACAATTCCGAATGAAATGAAACATGCATGATAATTTGCAATTTAATGATATACAATAAACATCCATTCATCAACATCATCCATCATCCAAATCGCAATCATCAATCAATATCAATCAATAACAATATTATTTTTGGTACTACATAACAGGTAATACTGTCAATTTTATTCAAATTAAATTTAACAGCTATTAATCTACAGTCTATATTCAGAAATAAATTATATAACTGTTAACTAGCAGTTCATATACAAACAAATAAATTTTAACTGTAAATTTATACGCAATAAATTAATTAAATTAACAGTTAAATTAAATAAATGCAATTCAACAGATATGAATAAAATAAACATGCCAAATACTCATAAATAAATTTCTATTCATTTCTAAAATTAATTTAAACAAACATAAAAGCTTCTAGTAGTTGTGAGTGGGTTAAAACACTCACCTTTTGAATTTAAATCGAATTTAAATTCGATTTAAACCCAAAAATTCGCCCTTCTCGGAATTTGTCCAAACCAGCGTCATCAAGTCCGAAATTTAATTACGATCCTAACGAAAAAAATCTCGCGTAAATTTGATGTCGTATGAGAAAGTTATTGGCGTTTGAACAGATCGAAATCAAATAAATTTAGAACAAAATAAAACCACTCACCAAACAATTATTCCACGTCACTGCATCTTTAATTCGCAAGCTATAGGAGAACGCGCAACACCCTGCTACAGGAAAAACGCGTAACACGCAGATCTCAACAACCCTCGTTCTTCGCCCAATCCGTCGCGGCTTCTACCACCGCGTCCCATCATGCCGACACCGAGGCCTCCCCCACGGCCGCGAGACCCCCCCATAGTTCGCCCCAGATCGCCTGAATAAGGTAGCCGCCACCATAACCCTAGGCACAAATCGAATTATACGAACCATCCAACCATCGAATCGACGAACGAATTATACTAATGTACTCCCCATCGTCCATACTACAATACCCAGAAACAGAATTTCGATCAGATGAAGTTTGTTACGGCGCTGATGAATGGTCACGGACTGTTTGAATTTATTCTGGGTAAACGATAACTCTATTTGGAAAACGAATTTCACCATGAGATTACGTGTCTTGAGAACATTAACATATATTTTTGTGAAATTTTTCTGGAGATTTTGAATTTTCATTTTGTTTTTGAACTGACTGGATCTAGGGTTAGCCCCCATTGAAGAAGAAGAGAAGCTTGAAGAAAATACGCGCAGATAAATGAAATTAGGCGGAGGCTAGGGCTGAATAGCTGGGTTTATATAGAGGGTTAGAGGTAGCGTAGATAGACCGTAGAACGAACGTGCGGAATAAACTATGGCCCAAAAAGCCCGCTATGCCTCTGGAACCGAATTTATTAAATCTATATATCCAAATAGGTATTTTAAGATATTCTGAACGTGATGGAAAAAGTTTCACGTCCAAATTTGATCGTATGAAGAAGTTATGCTGAAAACAAAATTTTCAAATTGATTTCAAATTGATTTTATTAAAATTGATTTCAAGGCGTTTCACGCCCGTACGATCAAACGACAAGTCCGATCGATACGAAACTTGAAACCCTATAATAATTCACCGATACGGATCCGATGAAACTGGTTTCGTCGAAATCCGAGTCCGTGGCCAAAATGGCTATTTTTAATATTCATTAAATAAATTATAAAAATCCAATTTTATATTAAAACTCTATAATTGACTAAATTTATTGCTTATATATTTTATAATCAATTTAAATGATTTAATAAGTCTGGTTGTGAATTAAGATTGACAAGACTGTCAAATTTCAGTATAAATTTCTACGCTTCCTTATATTGAGGAATTATAAATTTAATTCTCAAAAACCCAATTATTATATTTTTAACTTTTATATACTCATCTTTTATCCAAAATAAGGATAACACAAACATAGGTTCATGATTCAAAATATTATTCTTAAAGTCCATTTTAAATTTCAGTAACGTATTATTCAACGTTAAATTTAATAAATCCTGTTATTTAATAATTATTGCTTAGAACCTGATTTTAATCTTCCCATTATCTATTTAATTCCTTCTAGAATCATAGCTAATATTTGTCATCCCTTCATTACCCAAATGTTCTTATCCCATCAAATTTTAAGTTATCGAAATATTAAATGTCAATTTCTTTAATTGCACTAAATTTATCTATTAAAGGTTGCACTTAACCCAAATACATAAAACTTGCCCAATTTCTCCTTAAATCAAAAACCTTCATATACAAATATGTTTATCATAAATTTTATCTACTCTTCCTTTTTAGGTAATGCCCTATATATTAGATTTCCATGTAATTTGCAATAAATCATACTCGTAGTTATATCACATTAAATGAATAAATAAGTGTTGACTCTATTCTTTTGATTCAACATTGGTTTACGTTATATTTCATTAATATTTCTACATACATCAGGATTTTTAAAAATGGTTGCAACGTGAAATCTCGTCTACTTCCCATTTTATATTTAAGGCTTCTAAAACCGATTCATATCATTTCTCTAGTCCAAATTTTATTAATATAACCTTAAATTTAATTTATTCCTATCGATGTAACACAAATTTCACTTATTTGCAATAAATCCACAGATTGGATTTCAAATTTTCAAATAAATAAATAAATAAATTTTAGTTTATCACTTCTTAAATACCCAAACGTCAATGCCTTAATTTAAACTGCATTTATTACATTTTATAAAAATCCTCCATCTTAAGTGACAAATCAAAACTATCCTAACTACACAATTTATGGTAATTAATTCCAATTGCTTTTCCATTAAACTACATAAATTGTCCAATTGCAACCTACGTAGAATGTTTATTTATTTACAATCCTACTGTTTAAATGAATTGATCCTTTACGGTATAATTCACATTTGACTTGATTTCTCATTTATTTTGCAAAACAGTAAATTTCAATTGCTACCAACATTATATTTAATATTAGATTTCCAATTAATTCTATTGGAATCAATATATCTTTATATATATATATACTTTACGTATAAATATCTAAATTACCAAATCAAGTACATTTATTAGAGACAACATTCAATAAAATTACTTATCACACTTATTGCATTGATTTATTCCAACGGACACTTTTATTTAGTCACTATTTATTATTACAACCAAATGTACAATCTCCGCTATTTATTTTATATTAAATGAATTCCATTCTAGTAAATATTTTTATTAATATTCACTGATTCACATTTATATTGGTTTCTTATATTTAACTTATAACAAGGTGTGCAAATTTACATAGTTCAAATCTATTTCCATGTAACTATTAAATTGTTACATTAACTTCCAATTACTATAACAAATTACTATATTTTCTCAAATAAAATCTTAAGACTTTTATTTTATTCTAAATTAGGTTAGAAATCGTATTAAATTAATTCATTAAATATCATCAAATTTAACGGGTCGTTACAATAAGTTTCGAATGTTTGTGACTGGCTTGGTTCCACTTAAAGCGTAGGATATATGTGATGATTGGTTGATAACCTGGAATATAGTTGAAGTGCTTATGTATGATGTATAAGAATAATATTTTCTTTCTTATGGATGACATTTACATGTGTATATGTATGCGCTTATTTACATGGTTGGTTGTATGTTAGTTGGAAAGTTAACATTTGAATTTGTTTATGTTCGACATCGATATCCTATGCGTTTTAAAACTTGTTTATTTTCTAATTTTCTAGAAAAATTTCTAAAATGTTTTCCAAACTTTCCCTTTTGTTTTCAACTCTTATAAAAAATTGTTTAAGTGATTTAGATATTGAAGGAAAAGAGTTAAACCTATTTTGATGTATAAAATAAGTTTGAAAGTTATGATCCATATAACGATAGTCGCTATGGATGCAGTTCATAAATCGACAACTTTTGTGTAAACTAAAAGGGTTTTTACTTTAAATATTTTTGAAATGTCTTTTATAATATATTATAATTATAAAAAAGAAAATTTAAAATATTTAAATATTTTCATTAATTATTAGTCAATTAAGTAAAGGGTAATTATTAATTAATTACGTACTGTTAATTATTATTTAATTAATCAATTAAGTAAGGTTTAATTAATCAATTAAGTAAAGGTTTGATTATTATTTAATTATTAATTAAGTTAAAGGTTTAATTATTATCTAATAATTATTTAAAAGGTTTAAATTTATTATAAGTTAATTAAATAAAAAGTTTTAATTTTAAATCACTTTATTTTCAAAGGTCGGTTTGTTTAAAAGCATCTTTCTTTTACTGAGGATGGTTCTTAAATATAAGGGATTTCTTTGTCTATGCCATTAAGTAGCTAAACAAATATAATAAGTTATGATAAAACATTGTCATGTTTTATGGAAAGTAAGTCGTCTTATATTTAGCACTAAAGGCCGATGGGTAGACTTTCCTTTATCTTTGAGATCTAGAATTAGATTTTTTGGATAAGGGATAAAGAAGTCGAAATGTCGAAACATGATAAATATGAAAGAGTTAATTTCGATGAATGGGTCATTATTAATTAAATACATGGAAGATAATTCATCTGCACTTAACACCAAATTCCAAGGTGTGGAAACTCATCTCTATCCCAAGAAGTAAGAATGTACATCAAGATAAGGATAGTTTTCTAACTTGTCCGACTTCATTATTAATTCAGGGATGGTACTGTTTGAAATCGAAAAGTTAGGCTAAGTATAGGATATCTTATTTTTCATATGCAAATCTATAATCATTCCAGATAATGGATTTGTCCAGATAACTGGACCAGTTTAAAATTATCGAATGTTGGTTTGAAGAGACCATAATCGGATAAGCATGAGTTATCCGAAAACCACTTCGAATCAATGTAAGCATTCAAATTGGAAACATATATAAGATTACAGAATTGAAGATGAAGTTCTTTTAAGTGCTAGGGCTACTTGTTAATTGTCAGGACCCGATTCTTCGACTTTCGAAAATCGACATCAATACGTACAGTATCAACTGCCGAGCAATCGAATGCCGGAAAACCGTACCGTTAGGGTTAAAGAAGAAGAAAAAGACAGAAGAAGAGAGAAAAAGATAGAAAATAGAACGAAAAGAAAATAGAACGGAAAGAAAACAGCAGAACAACATCAGAATCTCACAATCGCAGCGGAACAACATATAATAGATAAATGAATAATCTTTAAACAAAGAACTATATCAGTTATTACATTACATCATATTACAATTCATTACATCATCAGAGTGTACAACAACGAACAGCGGAAAAGAAAATACTATATACTAGTGATTACGCCATGCCATCCAGCTTGCCTCCAGCAACTCCTGAAAATCCTGATAAACCTAACTCTTGACTGCCCATGTGGAAAAATTTTGAGCATCCATAGTTTATTGTTTCTTTCCTAAACTCTGGGTGCTCAAAATTTTTCCACACGGGCAGTCAAGAGTTAGGTTTATCAGGATATTCAGGAGTTGCTGGAGGCAAGCTGGATGGCATGGCGTAATCACTAGTATATAGTATTTTCTTTTCTGCTGTTCGTTGTTGTACACCCTGATGATGTAATGAATTGAAATATGATGTAATGTAATAACTTATATAGTTCTTTGTTTAAAGATTATTCATTTATCTATTATATGTTGTTCCGCTGCGATTGTGAGATTTTGATGTTGTTCTGCTGTTTTCTTTCCGTTCTATTTTCTTTTCGTTCTATTTTCTATCTTTTTCTCTCTTCTTCTGTCTTTTTCTTCTTCTTTAACCCTAACGGTACGGTTTTCCGGCATTCGATTGCTCGGCAGTTGATACAGTGAACGTATTGATGTCGATTTTCGAAAGTCGAAGAATCAGATCCTGACATTACTAATTCCTAGGGTGGTACCAAAAAGATGTAGTAGAAGTAGTGTCTTTGGTTTGTTCATATTCTGATATGAATGCTAGCATTGCATTGTTGCCTAGAGGTCAATGTTAACATTCCAAGTGGGATTTCTATATGAAAAGGTAAAATGCAGCCTTAATTCTCACAACTGGGAATGAATAAAACATGGGATATGCGGCAGAACTATATGGATTGCACCCATTAGGGTATGGTCATTACTCGATCTAGATCGATATTTCCAAATTATATGCCACAAGTACGGTTGTTGATCACAACCTTGGTGGTGACATATTTGGTACTATCCAATAAGAGGTAGGCGGTCAAATGTTGGTAGGGGGTCTATGTGAGGTCTTCGGTACATTTTATCTAGAGGTGTACTATGGCAGACGGTACTCTTGTAGCTTTATCATTGTATGAAACCCATTTTCCAGTAAGTGCCTTTACGGACTTAGTTGTATACCTATTATGATGAAATGTAATTAATGTAACCATTTCGGCTAAGATTCAATATTTATTTTAAACTCTAGATATTATTATAATATCATTGGATTTTCTATAAAAATGTTTTTGTTATCATAAGGTAAAATCCTTACCGTGTTTATATGCGGCGTGGTCTTACGAGATACCTTTATTATTAAAGAGTTTCATAAGTATAATACTGTTTGGAGCATACTCATACCAAATTGATGTCTGAGCCGGATTTTTTCTTCCATTCCCTAAAACTCTTGGGTGCTCAAATTTGTATAAGTAGCCAAGTAGTCCAGGTTCCAACAGATGCATTTCGGAGGAGCATGGGGCAGGTGGCTTCAACATTAGCTAGTTATCTATTTTATTTTCGCTGTATGTATATTTTGTATCATCATTATAGGAGCAAGCAGTTATAACCGTCCCTGGCTAAAGTTAGTACCAATTGTGACTCTGATGTTTTATTTTGCTTCTGACCATATGTACAATCTTATATTCTGTTATATATGATTTCCTTGCATTGTAAGATTTTTGTGTTTCTTTCTTCTTGTTTTTCTTCTCTTTTTACTTCAGTGACTTGTCTTTCGAACAACTAAATGACGGGCACAAGAATATCGTGGATGTATTAAGTGTCGTGTTTAGTAGAAAGAAAGGAAGATCGTTACAGAAGATGTGGCAAGTCACTGGATGACATCTTCCAAAATTGGTGTGAGATAAGAAAACTCAATGAATGGTATCCGCACAACAGGCTACTGTGGAAGATGGGGGAAAATAACTAAATACAAGTCATTGACAATGTATTCAAAAAATTAATAACATGTAAATAGGAACACAATATGTTAGTTGTGAAGCAGGGCAAGTCATTAATACTACATGCACTAAATATTTTGGAATTACCAATCCAACAAAACAAAGAGTATACTAATAAAATAATTTAAAAAAAGACCAACAAAACCAAGTAGGGCTCCTTTCTTTTCTTATTCTTAGTAATGTTAAAACTTGAATAGTCGATTTTTTAGACTTAACCTTACATTTTTTACATCTCACTTATACTTATACTGCTTGCCTCTCTGTATGTCCTAGAGAATACCAGTTCTATAATACCTTATAATTAAATCAAGTAACATTGAACATAAACAATAAACCTAGAGTGCATAAACCTTGAAAATAACATGAATCAAATTTCCTAAACGATGAACAACATCTAATATAACATGAGTCAAAGGAAAGCATGAATAACACTAAATATAACTTCAATCATAGTGCTAAACTATGAATAACACTGAATATAAATTAATCACGGTGTATAAACTATGAATAACACTAAATATATCATGAATCAGAATCAGCACATAAACTATAATGACCCCACCATTATACCCATATTATTAAAGAACATTACAAGTAATGTTGTCTAACAACACGGAGAATACGACTGGTTAAGGGCGATCGAATGTGAATATATCGTTATACTAACGTTAACACATCTTATTACCTTTGAGGATCTAAACTGAAATTTTTTGACCAGCGAAGTACTAATACAAAGTAATAAACACACTTATTAAAATATTCTGAACAATATATAATATAAATAAATTAGAATCAAAGACAAAGATCACAACAGAATAATATACAACATATACAAAATAAAACATGAGTCTACAAAATGTCTGCACCACATAAATATATATACATCTCATCTAAAATACAATATTATGTACATAAGCACTACTAAGAATACATGACACATCCTCCTAAATATCAATATATGAAGTAGATCGAAATAGTCAAAATTGTCTTCTCTAGTGCAAGCACAAACCCAAAGTCAGCTAGTCCCAATCCTTTAGAGTCCCAGCCTGACCTGAAAATTATAAAATAAATGGGTCAAACTATATCTAATAGAAAGGTGAGATGATAATGATATCATAAATACATGATTTAACAACAAATAAGACATAATAAAAATATGCTAGAACAAGTGATCATAATAAGGCATATTAAATAAAATTACCATCTCAAAATTCCATTTTCGACTTAAGCATAAAATAAGTCACCACAAATTATGCCTAAAACCAATTAACCAAAATAAGGCATATCAAACCAAATCACCATTTCAGAAATCCATATCAAGTCTCAAATGGACTATCATTAAAAATATAGTGGGAAAAATTCAAAATTCTTCAGAGTAAAACTAAATATCCATCCCAATTCTCTGAAGATTAATCATTAGTAATAAAGTAATAACGGAAGTCAACTATTAGTTTAATACAACGAAATGGGCCAAACACACGAAAATGACCCCACCACATGGTATTATAGTCTAATGACATGAAGTATACTAAATATATGAATGGTCTAGCCACACAAAGTAGGCCAACTATGAGAATTTACTTAAATGCACGAAGTAGGTAAATATTGTCTAACTGTGTGCCAAAGTAAACTAATAGGTCTGCATGTAACACCTGTCTAGGAAACGAAAAGGGCAGCCTTGTCACACCATAACAAACCTAACACTCGAAAATAGATCCGCCTACCCAATCTAAAAATGTGTCGACTCTCAGGTCGATGAAAATAGGTCATCATCTCTAGAGGATCTATCAGCCTGAAATCCGAACACCTTAAGATAATATAACTCTAAGTTTTAATTACTATCACTCAAGAAATCACAAGAATTTAACTAGCTGTCCCATACCAGATAGTAAATTCAAGTATTTACTAAAAGCTAGTAAATTCCACCTTGCTTTATTTAACAAATTATAATAATAAGCAATAGAATTGTATGAAATGTCCTATACCAATCCGACAATTCAACCGTTTATTATTCTTTGTTATATAGAAAAGCACAATGTCTCGTTAGAATCTCAAATGCAAAATAAATAAAATAAAAGAGTTTAAATTAATTATATGTATACACATAAAGATATAATTTTCAAAACTTACTTTTAAATCCATAAACTCATTTTAAAGAAGAGCTGTTTATTTATAAAGGTTAAATACTTTCAAAATCATTTAAACCTATTTTATAATTAAATAACTTGAAACTAAAATTTTTACTTTCATAATAGCTTTTATAAAGTAATACTATATTTTATCTTTTACCTCTAAAACATTTCCAAAATTATAATATATTTATAATAGTAAATTTTAAAAGATTTTACGAATAATGTTACTCATTTTTAAAAGTTTAAATAAAAATTTTAAAATAATAAATAAGTTAGTAAATAATGTAATTTAACGATATTCTGTTAACTAAATTCCAATAAGGATTAAAATGGATAAAAACTCATCCTGAAAAGCTTTTAAAACATTAAAAAAATTCAAATAATAAATCCATCAAAATGCAACTTCTAGAGCCAACATCGCTCAACAAAATACAATTTCATAGTACAGAATTATTTAGCGATCCAAGTTGCTTTTGACAACTCTGGTTACACAACAATGAATGCACTATCATCCATCCACTAAAGCGTTATATGGTCAATGAACCTATTGTTACCTATAGCTTTCAATAATTTACAATCGAATTAAAATCTACGCTTACACATAATTCAACAAATTCATCATCCAACTGATGGAAACCATAGCAGGATCCAAGAATTTCAGTAATTCACTACCAAATATTATCAAAATTCATCATCAAACGAGGCATAAAAAAAGATATTACTGATTTAGATATAGGTGTGTGAATTAATAGAATAACTCATCTTAACTGTTCGCTAAACGGAGCTTTAACATCAAAGCTTTAGTCATTCACCTCGGTAAGGTTGCAACAGCCATCACTTGAAGCCACCGCGTCGCTAGATCGCCACTCCCTGCTGCAATAGTCGAGCTTTGCATGCCTCCAGCCTTGGTTGTGTTGTCGACATCCCATCGCCGTCCAGCAAATGCCACTGTGCCCATGACCTACCTCCCCGCTCAACCTGCACTCGCCCTCCAAGTACTAGGTCACGACCTCCATGAACTTACCTCCACCAGCCTCTGTCAATGCTACCATAGTGCTTCTCCCCTAGCATGTGTCGACCGGCTTCGTGAATTTGTTCACTGCTTTTCTTGTTTTTTTATTCCTTTGTTTTGATTTTGGGAGAAGTATAGATTTGGTGATTCAGGTCCGTTGAAGAGAAATAGAAAGGGAAAAGGATAAATGGGCTTGGGTTATGTATTGGTTATACCCATTTAATTTAAATTAAAAAAAGTCTCAATGCATATGGCTCCTTTTCGATTCACATGAGTTGTGAAACCTATATAAAAATCATTCAAGCTAGTATAATATTTTTTTTCACAATTTTATTCAATCCAATATTGTTCAATTATATTAAATTATTCATGGTTTTGAT
Source organism: Allium cepa (assembly GCA_030765085.1). Taxonomy (NCBI): domain Eukaryota; kingdom Viridiplantae; phylum Streptophyta; class Magnoliopsida; order Asparagales; family Amaryllidaceae; genus Allium; species Allium cepa. The sequence goes on along the minus strand of CM060929.1, from coordinate 1,050,916,230 downwards.
ATAAAAATCAATTTATTCATCTTCGTCGATTTATTGATTTTATTGAATATCAAATAAACCGTCTTCTCAGCTATTTTAATTATATAAAATTATTTACATCGTTAAATATTTCATATTTAGCGACAACATTTTACACAGTTTAATATATCTTGTGAAATTTTTTTGATTAATTAATTCAATTTGTTAAAATGAAATCTATTATCAAATAGACTTCATTTAAATAAAATTTTATTTCTAAAATACTAATTATCAAAAAAATCGAATTCGAATGCTTTATTATGATTAAATTTGTTCTATTCCACGACTTTGAAATAGGGTTGCTACATAAAATATGAACATAAACACTAAAATGTACATTATGGGTATATAAATCAAATTGCATAAAACATGGCTCTAGTCATCCTTACACAGACAGAATGTACAAAGGAGACGTGACTCATCGTCATCATCGCTCCTAGATAACTGCTCAAAGTACTGACACAATCAGATAATCTCATCCGCTTTGCTTCTAGCTCAGCCTGTAATCGGCCTTTGCATATGTTGATGTCTCTAATTAAGATTGATGACCTTGCTCTGATGTCTGGACCCATGCCATCCGCTCAGCCTGTCGATGCAATGCATCCTCATAATAATCAATACTCTGCCTATGCTCTATATATCTACTGTAGCGGAGACCCATTCGCAAGTCAAATAGGTTATTGTATGATATCTTGGTGGGATCCGGATACTGGCCATGTGCAAGAGGGTGAAACAGATCCATGTAATGGTCAACTTCAAAAGATGTAGGAATTGCATAGTCGAACCAAAATGACTAGGTTGGTAAGATCTTTGATAACCAAAGCTACTATCTTATGATGTATAACATCTAATCAAACCAAAACAATGGACACTGCGTGAGTAATAGTATCACAAGATGCTGTGTAAACCTTACGCCAAAAATCCAGGTATGATGGACTAGTAATAACAAATCTACGTGCTAGCAACAACCCAACATCTCTCACACCAGCAAGCAGTTTAGAATCATAAATCATACTACGATACGTTTGAGGGTATGGATTGATCGGGAACGACACCGTGGTTATATAACTGTCACCAACACCTCTCACCGAGACATCGGTAAGAACCGAACACTTTAGGATATGATACTAGATGTCATCTCTACACATTGAGCATCCTAGCTAACTAAACAAACTCAAGCTCGACCGAGTTGCTAATATCAAATGTATGCCATATCAAATGCCCTCTATGCATGCTCAAGTCAGTTTGATTATGGGCTCCTAAATATGCATGACAGGATTTGTTATCCTCGGTCCTAATATTATTCACACACCAAAATAATAAATGAGAATACAATCAAAAAGCATATAAAGTTTCTGTGATGAAATGAAAGTTTCTTGAATACTCAAAATACAAATACAGTAACAAATCCCAAAAACCAAACAAAGAAACCTGTGAATTATTTATAACTCATCGTGCATCCAAATATCTATATAGGTAGGTAGTTATGGGAGTGCCTTAATTGTACATGACAGTATGGTCAAAGTCCGAACATACCATGGTCTTAATATAGGTTGCTTGCATAATACTGCTACTGATACTGAAAAACAAGTTACCTATAGGATATAGTACAAAAATTCGAGCAAGTCCCAAATTATGCTCTAGTGTATACTCCGTTAGTATGCTATCCATGGTAGTCGTGATAGTTTGATAATATGACAGTGAAGTATCTAGATGTGGTAAAAGGTCATGATCAAGCATGGAATTACACCACCTGTCATCATATGAAAATTAGGGGTAAGTATAAGTGGACTTATACTACAAAGTGTAATGGTGTAATCCCTATCTCTTCGCAAGGAAAATTAAAGTATAAGTGGACTCATACTACCAAAAAGCAACAGTAGCACACAATTGAACCTCGCCTTTAATAATGTTATGGATGCCTAGATGTTAGATTACATAACAAGTTAATCTAAACAAAACTACAATAAATTGGAGGAATATTTTTTAAATTAAACAAATTATTAAACTACCTAAGAAATGATGAAATCCAAGTTCATGTAGAAACAGGACAACTCTAGAATTTTTTTCTAAATGCTTGTGAAAATATTTTAAGGTATTAGCAAACGAACCCTGGGAATGAATATTCTATGATTGTTTTAGTCAAACAAAATATAAAATATACATAATAAAATAATAATTTACTTTAAATTTAAAACCTAAAAAATACTTATAGCCAAACTAGTATGCGTGTTGACATGCTCTTCTCCTTTTGGAAATATCCAAAAATCGGTAAGAATCATCTCTATTCTTAAGTACGGGTCTTCAAAACTGCACAGCTCAGCAACTCTAGTAGAAGCTTGCACCACTCCCTATGACTCTTGCCTTCTAGACCACCTCAATGTCCTCCACGACCCCTTTGACCTTCGTGACCTCCTCCGCCCTCCTCGTCGGCCTCTTTGACGTCTGTTAGTAACTCTTCTATGCCATGCTCGTATCCAAATGGAACGATCAAATTATCTTCTTCATAGCCATCGCCACCACTGCAACTTTCCCCATGCATGAACTTTTTTGTATATTTTTAGCGATCTAGACATTTCAAGACACGTAAATCAAGGATTATTTTGTGTGGTTTTGCTTCGATTTAGGGGTTAGGGGGTGAAAATAGTGTAAGGTTTTTTAATTTTTGGGCTGAAAGCTGAAATGAGAAGGAGGATAAAGGAAAAGGGGAGTGGTGTCTGGTTTATGGGAAAACTAAAACGATGAAGTTTGGCCATTTTAATTTAAACTAGCAAACCCTTTTCTATTTTAGTTAAAACGGCGAAATCTTAGCCGTTTTAATTCTTTTTTTTCCAAACTGATCTAGTGGCTAGTCTGTCTCGTATATGGGTACAGAGCTAGTTTGCTCAGCGCAAAAGTTTGAGAGAGGTGTAAACTAAATAGGTTCACTATTGGTAATGGTCTTAGTGTTGGAACCACCATGTTTCCGTGTAGCCATCCATTTACCCGTCCAATAATTAAAGACGATAATTAGCTTTGAGTGCTTCTTTACTAATTTTAATGTAAAAATGGGTTCTATCAATTGAAAGTTGTCAACCATCAACCATTTAATTTCATATTTTGAAATTCGATGATTTTTTGTAAAATATCAAATTTAAGAATAATTTACTTCTTAAAATCACAAATTTTATTAAATGCAGATTTGGCGTGTGAGAAATGAAATGTTTTATAAATTTACTGCTATTCTAATCACAATTAAGTAATGCCTTACTTTCAAAAATCATGCTTTTATATAGTAAAAATATGGCTGGATAACAATTATGAAATCATGTTTTTATATATGAAATATATGAATGCATAACGTTATACGTTCATATTTTTATTACACAATATGTGTGTGTGTGTGTAACGACCCATAATTTTACCACTTTGAAAATGAAATATTTAATTAATTTAAATATAGCTTTATAAGTTAAATGAACTTTTTTTAATTTGTTAAGTATGATAAGAAATTTATTTTCAAGTTTTGTTTACATAAATAAATAGTTGAATTAAAAACTGAAAATATGACCGGAAATTGGATCCCGAAATTTCAATGCTTTGACAAATGGAAATTGTTTTAAGTTGCTGCAACATTGTTTGTACACACACACACACATACACGTACACACAATATGTGTATCACAATTAGACAAATCAAATATAAAGAAAATATCTAAGATATTTCTATAAAAAATAAATAAAAAAGGTAACATCTAATCACCATTAAAAGATGAAAAGCAAACATCAAATCCAACATTAATGCATGTCATTCCGTGCTTAAGATATTTTTGCAACATGTCTTATCACATTACATCTCATTAATGCATGCACTTGAGTATGGTGACAAGTATTTGATGTTGAAGTGATGTGGTGCAAAAGATATTTTGATAATATCTAAGAGTAATTTAGTAATTTGCCAAATTTCCCCAAGGCTATAAATAAGACCCTGAGGCTTCACAAATTCACATATCTCATTTCATCTTCTTCTTCTTCACCATTACTTTAATGGCTTCCATCACCTCCATCCTCTCATCCATTGGTCGAGCCATCTAGAAACAATAATCCAAGTGATCATGAGCTAAAAGTTCGAGTTAGCAAAGCTATAGCCAATTTTTAATAAATCGTTTAAACCCGAGGTGAGTAAACACCTAAAGGATCATATTATATGCTATTGGATGTTATATATATGTAACGACCCATATGAATTCTATGGTTTAAGATGAGTTAATCTAATAAGATTTTAATTTAATTTGGAAAGAAATAAAGTCTTAAAATTTATATTGGAGAGAATGTAAAAATTTGATGAAGCAGTTGTAACTAAACGTTAACAATATAATATTTATATGGAAATAAATTTAAATAATATAAATTGTCATACTTGGTTATATGTTTAAAATAAGAAACCAATAGAAAGGTTGAATTTGTGAAATATTAATAAAAATATTAACTAAGATGGAATTCATTAATATAATGATGAATAGTGAAAATGGTTACATTTGGTTTTAAAATAGAAAAGAAGTAAATAAAAGTAATTGTTGAGTAAACCAATGAAATAGTTGTAGATAAGTAAGTGTTGTTGATGATAAACGTACTTAAATGGTAATAAATTGAATATATGGAAACAAATGCATTTATCGGATTAATTAATGAATTCATGGAAAACATCAATGTCCTGCAGGTGATTTATAATATTGTTGGAAGTGAAAACTTATTAAGTATGAAACCAAGGAAGTAAATTAATTAAGGATATAATTAATAATTAATATACATACTTGGAAAATATAACTAAACAGTATGAAATAAAGCATGCATTTATGATATGAAATATAAGTCAATGTTAATTTCACCTATAAATGTCAATTTATTGAATAGCAGGGTTTTAAATCAAGCAACGGATTTGTTAAAGTTTCGATTGATAATTTATAAAATTTAATGTGAAATTAATTGCAGTTAAGTGACCTAATTGTGCAGTTAGAATAAATGGATTTGTCATAAAAGATTGTTAATTCCAGAGGATGTAACCAAGGTTAATTTCATTCATAATATAACAAGTTGGATCTATTGTAGTAAATGGAATTTAACATTCAATCATTTGAAATTAAGATAAATAGGGATATTAATGCAATATGATATAGACTATGATAATTGTACCGTAAATTGAAATTGATTGAATAGCTAAATCTGTGCATACCCAATTAATTAAAACAGATGGTAAAGTTTAATTGATTGAAATCAGCAAATTGGAAATTAAATTCAAGTTATAATAATTGATGAAATAATACGCAGTAAAATTGTAATTTGACATAATCGATGATAGGTAAGAAATTTTATTTTAGTCAATTGTTAATAGGTTATGAATGGGAGTAGATTTGGCTTATTGTGATAACTATTAATTGTTTACCTATGTATATAATTTAGTGAATTAGATCTAAACCCATTTCAATAAAACGTAATTAATCACTACGTTGATATAAATTCAGTTGATTACTAGAAAATATTAGGGAATTGGATTTTTCAGTAATGTAAAATTTACCGGTAAGATAATGATTGACTGAATTTAAAGAATGGAAAGTAAAAAATTTAAGTTAATTGAAGTATAAAAAAATTCAATAATTGAATTAATGGAAATAAATGAAATTTAACACTAAATTTTTACGTTAATAGAAAGTTAGATGGAATGTAAGAATATTATGGTAATAGTTTGCAAATTCAATGTAAAATTTTATCCGTTTAAGAATAATGAATTGGATAATAAGAATGAATAGTGAATTCAATGGAATTATTAAAAGGTAAATTTATAATTGATGAATATAATGAAATTGGGATTTACACCGAAATTTATGATTGAATCAACATTTAAATTGACATCTAAATTGGTTTAAATCACTGAGATTGTTTAAGAAAACAAAACTGATAAGATTTGTAAATTTTGGAAGTGAAATTGAAAAAGTGATTAAATTAATGAATTTTTAATTAATTTAATTAATATAAAAATAGCCTTTTTGACCACTGACTCGGATTTCGAAGAAATAAATTTCATCAGATCCATAACGGTGAATTATTGTAGGGTTTCAAGTTTCGTATCGATCGGACTTATCGTTTGATCGTACGGACTCGAAACGCACTGAAATCGATAAATTGAAATCAATTTGAAAAATATTGATTTCAGCATAACTTCTTCATACGATAGAATTTGGACGTGAAACTTTTTCCATCGTGTTTAAAATATTTTAAAACATCTATTTTGATATATGGGTTGACCCAATTTCGTTCCGGAGTCAGAATGGGATTTTTGGGCCAATTATCGTTAACCACGTTTATAATACGGATCCACCTGTCTATTTCAACTTTCTCTATAAATATCCTACTAAACCCTAGCCTACCTCTATTCTCATTTTTCTGTACGTGCATCTCAAGTCTCTCCTCTTCAATGGCAGACAAACAAAATTCCAGATCCAATTTCAAAATTCAAAAATCAAATGAAAATTCAAACTCTTTGAAAAATTTCAAAAAAATTAGAGAATCGAAGATCTCATCGATACGAATCTACGTGTAACTTATGTTTTTGCAATTGGTGCTCAAATCAACTGCAAATCTCAGTCAAAGCTCTTGAATTTCGAAACCCTAGGGCTAACTGAGCGTTTTTAATTCAGAAAGAAATTGGCAAAATCAAGATCTGGGTATTGTAGATCTCGTCTTGGGCTTCGAGATGGCCGTAGTCGCTTGTGCTAATTCGATCTAAGGAGCCGGGAATTTTGCAATTAGGGTTCAACGTGGGTGGCGGCCGGTGGCGTCTCTGGCGATCGCGCCTATGACTGGTCGAAGAGGTGGAGGAGGGCGTCATCGTGGAAGCGGTCGGCGTGCGTGCGGTGGTAGGAGACGCGAGATACTCGCGGTCGAAGGATGGGTCAATGGCAAGTTTGATGGGTTCGGCTGTGAATATTGTGCGTTACTGTTCTCATAGAAGAGAATATAGGGTACGCTTCGTTCAGTAAAGGGTGGCGTGGCTAATTATTAGAGTAAGTTTGTTTTAATTTAATTTTTGTTTCCAAACGATTTAACTCGAATAACTTTCACATACGGACTCCGTTTCATGCGCGATTTTTTTTGTTAGGATCGTAATGAAATTTCAGACTTGATGCCGCTGGTTTGGACGAATTCTGAGACGGTTAAAATTTTGGGTTTAAATTGGATTTAAATTCAATTTAAATTCAAAAGGTGAGTGTTTTAACCCACTCACAACTTCTAAAATATCTTATGTTTATTAAATTGATTTATGATGTGTTTAGAAATTTATTTATTGCTATTTGGCATATATTTCATCATTATCTCAGTTAAATTTGCGTTCATATAATTTACTAGTTATTTAATTCATTTTTGCATATAAACTGCCCGTTAAAATTTTAGTTAAATTTATTATTGCATATAAACTACTAGATAAATTTATTTATTATTGCATATAAACTGATAGTTAAATTTATTTATTATTGCATATAAACTACAGTTAAATAGTTATTTAATTTATTATTGAAAAATTAACTGTCAGTAATTAATTATTATTATTTATGTGATTGTTTGAATTGGATGATAAATTGATAAATGTTTGATGATTGATATGATGGATGAGTGGATGCTGTATTTATATTGTACAAACTGCAAGTTACTATGCATTTTCATTTCATTCGGGATTGCGGTTTGAAATGATATACAACCACATTTTTATTTTTAAATTGAGGATTGAAATGATAAATATCCGTATCACTTGATCATAGGATAGAAAATTATATACAGGCACCGCGGTATATATATATATATATATATATAATTATTTTTGAAATGATTTTCTATGGTTTTGGAAAGAATACGATTTAATAAATATTAAATTTTGATATATATATATATAGTAAAAATTCTTGAATTTAACTAAGTATAAATTTGTTTCGAATTTTAAAATAAGCTAAATAATGAAATTGATTTCGTTTATATAATATGGTTAAGAATATATTTGAAATTCTATTGTATATAGAGTTTATAATAACTCAAATAAAAATAAGGTTGAAGATAAAGGTGAATATGATCCGAATTTAAGTATTTAAGAATTTTCCTCAAAAAAATTGTTTTGAAATGTAAATAAATTAAGATTTAAAGGGTATAATCTTATAACTTGATTTTTGATTGAGGATTTAAACGAATATCAAATTTATTTAACGAATATTATTAAGTTAATTCAATTAATAGAATATCCTTTTATTGAGGTTTAAGGGTTTTACTTAAATAATATTTATTTTATTAAGTAAATATTTCAAATTTAAATAATAGGAATTTGGATTTGATATATATTAAATTATCAAAGAATTTTTTTTGAAATAGTGGAATATTTAAAGATTGAAATATATGAACTATAAAGTTTTGAAATATAGAATATTTAAGCTTTGAAATATATAGGAATTAAAATGGTTTATTTGGAGGTTCAAATTGATATTGGGAATTTATTGTGAAATTTGAAGAAGCTGTCTATTTTATAAAGTAATATAGTATGTGAACCATTGAGTATTAAAAGTTACGTTTCAAAGCTATGGTTTCAAGGTATATATATTTGAAAAGTATTACGATTTTGGATAAAGATATATTTAAATAAAAATGATATCATATTGATTTGGTTTTTAAAATAGAAATGATATCGTATTATATGGGTTTGGAATGAATATTTTATTATGGTTTTAAATTATAAACTATTTTTTTTTAAAAAAAAACCGCGGTGTTATAATAACGTTTGGTTGTTGAAGAGACTGAGATCGGAAGCTGTCATACTCTCTGCCAACCCCGAAAACCACTTTAACAACCGTGTACGTGGTGGAGATTCTAGAATGAAGTAGGATGGTGGCGGCGTTTCCTTTGAGGTAAATACGTAGACCTGATTCCCGTGAGTTGGCATAAGGTGGCTAAAACAAGAGCGATTCTCGGGCCAAGGGGGTTAGCGCCCTTTATCGGATACTCCTCTTTGATATTATACTCTGACTTTGGATTGATTCGGTGACCACTTTTGATTTCTCTGATTTAAGGGGGGAGTTTGTCCGAGGTGGGCGGTAGCTGCGGCTACGCGTTACCACCATCCCGGATGCGTAATTGGTATATCTACCCTGGCATTGCCTAGTTGTGCCGTGTCACCTACCCTAGCGCGCCTTCTACGAGTTTCTATCTGTGTCGTACCTATGGAGTATCCTCTGGTAGCCTCCCGATCAGGAGGTATTACGGTACTGTATAGACTATTGGCATTTTACGTGTTAAGGTGGAAAATGTAAAGCCTTAACGCTATTTAAAAGTAAGTTTATTTTACAATTAGACACTATTATAATAGCGAAATATACTACATAGTAAATAGTTTAACGGATCCTTAGGAGATGTAAATCCCGAGCATCTCTTGAGTTACTGCACTCATATTTATTTATGTTAATTTAACTTACAGAAGATCTTTTAGTTCCGACTCGAGTGTTTTGTCTTTTCAATTCGTTCGGGTCAGTCCGAGCGTTTCAGGATTTCGAAGACCTTAGCTCTAGAGGACGAAGACGGAGATTTATATTATTATTATTATTATTATTATTATTATTATTATTATTAGTTCACTATACTCATACTGCTCCGCTGCATTGTTATTGGTATATGTAACTCTGATAAATGTGTAAGTATAATCGAATATTTTGTAAAACAACATTATAAACTGTATATTTGATTATTATATTTTATCCTTCCGCTGTGAGATTCTATTTTGTTTTATTTCTTTCTCGTTTTTCTTATTTACCCCATAACAATTCGCCTTTCCGAACGGTTTGAATTGGCACGTGTGTTGATACAAAGTGTGCGAAAAGGCAGGATGTTACAATATATTTGATTATGATTATTGATGGTGGTTGTTTAATATGAATGTTGAATATATATGCAAGTCACGGAAAATACACGTCGATAAGCACAAAGGAAATCACTTTTCTTTTATTAATGAATTAGCATATATGAAATGTTAAACCTCTTTAAAATTATTTAAAAATATGAAATAAATTATAAAAACATTTTAAAATGTTTTAAAAGTGATTTGAGTTACTGTTCATATAATTTAAAGGGTGCTTTCACCGCTATTCCACCCATAGTATTAGTTGGATACGAGAATTGATATTGAGTAGAATTAGATGATTTCTATAGATTCTGTTCACTTAGCATTTACTGGTTTTGGATTTATATCCTAGATAACATGCTTTTAACCGAATTAAAATTATGAGTTTTGAATAAGGAAACCTTTGTTAAGATTTAAATGAAATGAATTGGAAATATTTTTCTAAGTAGAACATGAAAGGGTTTGGAATTATTACATAATTTTTAAAGGTTTAAATTAACCAAAAGGATTTGATAAATAAGGCTTGATGATTCCATATACTCTGAAAAAGATAAAGAAATATTTCAATGAATATATTCTAATAAATATTTATGAATGAATAAAAATATGAATTAAATTGAATGATGATTGATAATCAAATATGAACTTAATATCTTTTTAATCGATGATTGGTTTGGAGGAACCGGGGTCGGATTTGGGTAATTCCTATCTGAAGACCACTTCGAACATATTCGGAGTAAAGACATGGATATGGTATTTATGATTTTCGTATTAAAGGACAACTTGTTGATAATTTGGAGATAAACTTTCAATATACATAGAGTAGTAGTAGTCATTAGGAGATAAACTCTCAATATATATATGGGAGAAGAGGAGAGAATGCATAAAGCCTATCCTGAGTTTAGAATGGATACACAGTGTATGTGTATGGTGTACTCACCGGCTTATGGTGATGTCCTTGCTATATCCTATACATGTGCATCACTTCATTATATATATATATATATATATATTTGTCTTTGAGTTATCTTGTTCTTATCCTTAATTTCAAGGACGAAATTCTTTTACGGGTGGAAGTATGTAACGACCCATAATTTTACCATTTTGATAATGAAATATTCAGTTAATTTTAAATATAGCTTTATATGTTAAATGAATTTTTTAATTAGTTCAAAATGATAAGAAATTTATTTTCAAGTTTTATTTAATAAATAAATAGTTTGAATTAAAAACTGAAAATATGACCGTAAATTGGATCCCGAAATCTCAACCGTTTGACAAATGGAAATTGTTTTAAGTTGTTGCAAGTACATGCACACACATACACATACACACACATATGTGTATCACAATTAGTCAAACCAAAGCTATAGAAAATTTCTAAGATATTTTTATAAAAAGTAAGTGAAAAAGGTAACATTTAATCACCATTAAAACATGGAAAGCAAACATCAAATCCACCATTAATGCATGTCATTCCATGCTTAAGATATTTTTGCAATATGTCCTATCACATTACATCTCACTAATGCATGCACTTGAGTATGGTGATAAGGATGTGATGTTGAAGTATGAGATATTTTGATAATATCTAAGGGTAATTTAGTAATTTTTCACATTTTCCTAAGGCTATAAATAAGACCCTAAGGCTTCACAAATTCACACATCTCATTCCAACTTCTTCTCATTCTTCATCTCTACTTTAATGTCTTCCATAACCTTCATCCTATCATCCATAGGCCAAGCCATCTGGAAGCAATAATCTAAGTGATCGTCAGCTAAAAGTTCGAGTTAGCAAAGCTATAACCAATTTTTAGTTAGTCGTTTAAGCCCGAGGTGAGTAAACTCCTAAAATGTCGTATTATATGCTATTGGATGTTTTATATGTTTGATTATGATTATTGATGATGGTTTTTTAATATGAATGTTGAATATATATGCAAGTCACGAAAATACACGTCGATAAGCACAAAGGAAATCACTTTTCTTCATTTAATGAATTAGTGTATGTGGAATGTTAAACCTCTTTAAAATTGTTTAAAAATATGAAATAAATTCTAAAAATATTTTAAGATGTTTTAAAAGTGATTTGAGTTATAAAAATGAGTTCCTAAATGACAAAAAAAGTCGTTTTAATCAATATAGCTTAAAAAACACTTTCCGCAGCACTTTTCTATAACTTTGAAATGTATGTTTAAACACAACTGTTCCTTTCCAAATAAATATTTTCAAATGATTAATAAATTATTTTAAATATGATTTGAAGGATTTGTGGAATGGTTAAATATTAAATGATTTAGTGTCGATAAAATTACTTGATCGCCTTATGGGTGTTAGAGAGGTAATGTATAGGTTTGAGTTTGGAAAACCAGTTCCTACTCTCTCTAGCTATCCGGACTGGCCCGCCGGATGGGATAGTAAATTCGATTTACTCGGATAAAATTTTTCCAAAATTAAAGGATACAATTCTCCAAATATAAATAACTTGAATTTTATGGAGATAATCATCTCGTACTCGGTGTTAAAGCCCAAAGAGTGCACTCATACAATTTGTGGAATTTAAAGAGTGCTTTTACCATTATTCCACCCATAGTATTTGTTGAACATGAGAGTTGATATTGAGTAGAATTAGATGATTTCTATAAATTCTTCTCACTTAACATTTACCGGTTTTGGATTAACATTCTAGATAACATGCTTTTAACTGATTGAAAATTATGAGTTTTGAATTAGGATTTTTTTTAAGATTTAAATGAAATGAATTATAAATATTTTTCTAAATAAAATATGAAAGGGCTTGGAATTATTCCATAATTTAAAAAGGTTTAAATTAACCAAAAGGATTTGATAAATGAGGCTTGATGATTCCATATACTCTGAAAAAGATAAAGAAATATTTCAATGAATATATCTCTAAGAAATATCTATGAATGAATAAAAATATGAATTAAATTGAATGATGATTGATAATCACATATGAAATTAATATCTTTTTAATCGATGATTGGTTCGGAGGAACCGGGGTCGGATTTGGGTAATTCCTATCTGAAGACCACTTCGAACAAATTTGCATATTCGGAGTGAAGACATGGATATGATATTTAGGATTTTCATATTAAAGGACAGCTTGTTGATCATTTGGAGATGAACTCTAAGTATACATATAGTACTAGTCTCCTCGTTATGAAATATCCAATGCTACGACTAATCGATCCTATTCCTAGGAGTAACTCCCGACAGGATGTGGTAGGGGAGTGCCCTTCGGTTTGTCCTGTTCCTAGACAACTTGCATGGATGAATGTCTGATGTTGCATTTGTAATTACATTGGTTGATCTCTATGAACGTATCATCTAATTGATGGCGGAGAAGGTAACTTCTCTTAGCTTAACACCTTTACCTAAGACATACAAGCTCAGGAGTTATAAGTTTGTAGAAATCAGTTCTATGATTATGGATTGGCAATATGGCATTCAAAGTGGAATGTGCTATGGGTAAGGTAATCGTTACCTCGAGCCTCACCATCCAAAAATGACAAAAATAAGGTAGATGCAGCAGAGCTAAGTGGGTTACTCTCATTAGGGTATAGTCATCACCTTTCTAGATATATTTATTCCCGCTATGACGTCGAGTTTTGAATTAATGTGGTGTATGCAAAGAGAGCTCTCAGGTAGGTCAGGAACGACCGGGGTGATGACATACTTGGTACTATCTATGGTAAAGGTAGACCGGTTCTATGTTGGTAGAGGTTGGAGCCTCAGGTGCATTTTCTAGAGATGTACTGTCAGAAGGTAGTCCCTTACCTTATCATTGTATGGAAATCCATTCTCCAATAAGTCCCTTTGGATTTAATTGTAGAGCCTAGTATGCTGGAATTTAATAACGTAACAATTTCGGCTAAGATTATGTATACTTACTATTTTCAAAAGAATGTTATTAAAGATAATATCCACATATTCTGTGTAGCAAATGTTTTGGTTATCATAAGATTAAAACCCATTCCGTGTTTACGTGCGGCGAGATCTTATGAGATACCTTTTGTTTTCAAACATCGTATTTTTAGTTACTCACACCAGTCCTATGACTGACCCAGAGTTTATTTTCTTTTCCCCTTGAACTCCAGGTGCCCTATTTTCCTGGGAAGCCAAAGCTTGGAGCATTTTGGAATGAAGCATGGAGTATTTTGGGTCTTCTGTTGAAGTCATCTATCACTTTTCGATGTGTCTGTATTATGTATTGTATCTACCAGCACTGTAAGGACATGTCATTATAACTATCCTAGCTACGTTAGTACATGTCGTAACTTTGATGGAACAATTTGGAGTAATTGCATGTACTACTCATATGTATAATTATGTGTTGAATACAATGTAAGATTCTATTATTGTCTATCTTCTATCTTTGTTTCTATACCCATGATAATCTGCCTCTCCGACACTTGGATTTACAGCATATGAATACTAAGGATGTATTAGTGTCAATTTCTAAGGGTCGAGAAGGCAGGTCATCACATTTGGTATCATAGCTTATGGTTGAGTTACCTAAGTCTAGACGGGGTCAACTCATTGGAGATAGGATTTGTATTACCCTAGAATGAGTTTAGTTTGAGAGAGCGCATATTTGAAAATTTTATCCAAATAAGTTTATTCGAATTTATACCAATTCCCTAAAATAATTTCGTTTATATTTTTAAAGATGTTCCCTTACTATATGCAGATAGTAGGAGATGAGTAATAGAAGAGGACGAATGGGAGGTAGCAAAACTACAATCACTAACGGTCGATCAAATGCTATAGTAATTGAGGAAGCGGTAATTCCCATGCCACCTCAAGTTAACTTTGCCACTCTTTGCAAAGACTATACCAGCTTGGAAGGAAAGCCATTCCAAGGCACATAATCTATTATTGAAGTTAAAGCCTGGCTCAGATCCTATGAAAAAATCTTTAAAGGATTAGACATTGATAATAATTGAAAGAGGTCCTTGGCCTCTAGGCAATTGCAGGATGAGGCTCTAGCTTGGTGGGTGTCCATTACTCTTAATCAATCTGAAGATAATTTCTCTTGGGCCAGATTTAAAGAAGTTTCTGAAGAATAGTTTCTTACATGCCCTCCGCTGGAAAATCCCGCCTCTATAGAAGTTTCATGGATCTAAATCAAGAAGCAATGTCTGTGGAAGAGTATTTGCACAAATTCAATCAATTGTCTCGCTTTGGGCCTGGATTGATAGACGTGCCTCTGAAGAAAATGAGACGTTCATTTTTGGGATTAAGGAACAGTATCAGGATAGGACGACCACCCATGTTAAAGGAACCTTTGTGGATTTAATAGATATGGGTTTCCATTATGAAGCTTTGGATAAGAGGAATCCAGTCGCAACCCAAAACAACAACAAGAGGAAGTTCAATAACAATGAAAAGAAGCCATGGAAAGGCAAGATCAGAGGAAAATCTTAGGAAAACCGTTTTAAAGATGTTGAGTGTTTTAACTATGGAAAGAAAGGACATTATTCAAAGTACTACAGAAGCCCCAAGGTTCAACGGCAGCAACAAGGAACCGTTTCTCCTATGGTGTAGAAAAGCCTCTGCCATAAGTGCCATCAACCCGACCATTAGAAGAACAAGCGCCCGTTAATGAAGAAAGGAGAGTAGGTTAAGGTCTATGCTATAAAAGACGAGCCTTCAACCTCTGCTGATGTAAAAGGCAAGGGAGTTCTTGAAGGTAATATTTATGTCAATGATGATTTAGTTAAAGTATTATTTGATACTGGTGCTTCCCATAGTTCTATTGCTAAAGGATTGGTTGACAAATTAAATCTGATCACAATAGTAGATACCCCTATTTGTGTGTCAAATCCCATAGGTGGTACAATTAATCTTTGTATGATTGTGAAAACGTCCGAATTACTCACCTTTCCCAAAAAATTTCATGTGACCTATTTATTCTTGACTTTATTAGGTTTGAAGTTTTGGTCGGTATGGATTGGTTATCCAAGAATAAAGCTGTCCTCGATTATATTAAAAGGACGATAACTTTGTGGACCAGATTTGGAAAGTTTATAGAAATATCTTGTGAAGAACCTAGTCCGATAAAGGATAGTTTCATGTATGCACTAGACTTGTCTCAAAAAGATTTGGAGACAATACTAGTTGTCAAGGAATTTCAGGATGGTTTTGAGGAAGTTAAAAGTTTTCCCTCGCATTGGAAAATTGAGTTTCGAATTGACTTAATGCCTGGTGCAAGACCCATTATTTACCCTATTCGAAGGATGGCCCCGAAGGAAAAGATTCAGTTGGCAAACCGAACTGATGAGTTGTTAAAAAAACGACTAATTAGACCTAGTCGCTCAAGTTAAGACGCAATGATCTTTTTTGTAGCTAAGTCTGACGGCTCCCTAAGGCTTTGTGTAGATTATTGAGGCCTAAATAAGCAAACAATTACAAACATGTATCCTTTACCCCGTATAGATGACTTATTTGACTATCTCACAGATGGATTTAGCCATAGGATTCCATCAACTAAGAATAGCTGAGGATGGCATTCCATTAACTACATTTAGGGGTCCGGATTGCTTCTACGAATGGTTAGTTATGCCTTTTGGGTTGACTAATGCACCCGCCTATTTTGTAGACCATATGAATAGAGTATTCAAAGATGTGCTAAGCAAATTCGTGTTGGTTTTTATTAACGATATTTTATCTATTCCAAAACTAAGGAATAACACAAAGGGCATTTGGAGATTGTGTTGGAAATATTATGGAGAAATGTACTTAAAGCTAAATTCTCGAAATGTCACTTTTGGGAGAAAGAAGTAAGATTTCTTGGGCATATTGTGTTAGGTGAAGGGATCTCAGTAGATATAGAATAGATTTTAGATATACGAGATTGGAAGCAACCATAAACCCCAAAGGACATCCGCCACTTCTTAGGGTTGGCATGATATTACCGGAGATTTATTCAAGACTTCTCCAAAATTTCCTCCCATCTAAAAAAATTGACTATGAAGGATGTTAAATTTGAATGGACACTAAAATGTGAAAAAGAATTCAAGAAACTCAAGATAAGGTTAACTATCGCTCCAGTCCTAGCTATTGCCGACGAAGGCGGCGGTTTAACTGTATATACTGATGCTTGTGGGGAAGGAGTAGGCGCTGTTCTGATGCAGCATGGAAAGGTGATCGCTTATTCAAGCAAATAACTAAAGACTCATGAGAGGAATTATGCAACATATGACATAGAATTATTATTCGTTGTGTTCGCATTAAAAATAAGAGGCATTATCTACTGGGTAAGAATTCCCTATAGTTTATTGTAAATAAACTTTTATTGACCTTAGTAAATAACGTTCCTTCTTTAAATAGGTGAAAATTTAGAACTCTTCACGGATCACAAATTCTTGAAGTATCTTTTCACTCGGAAGGACTTAAATATGAGACAACAACGTTGGTTTGAATTTCTTGCATCATATGATCCTGATATCTTATACACATCTGGAAAAGCCAACATAGTAGCAGATTCAATAAGCAGAAGGAAGGCCATTATAACTTATTTTGTGGTACATCCAACCTTGATTAATCGTATAAAAGAGAGTCAGCCCAAGATCCAATCATTTCAAGAATAGCCAAGGAAGTAGAGGAGAATATAATACTGGGAAGATGGAGAGGATTCAAAGTAAATGAGCAGGGAATCTTAAGAATGAATGGAAGGATATGTGTTTCTAATGTTGATGGGATAAGGCAAGAAGTTTTAATAGAATGTCATAATTCTCGACTTTGTGTACATCTCGGATTACTAAAATATATCAAGATATGAAGAGAACTTTTTGGTGGGATGGCATGAAGAGGGATATCTTTATCCGTATTAGTAGATGTGCAAATTGTCAACAGATCAAAAGTGATCAACAAAAGACCGCTGGATTACTCCAACCTCTTGAAATTTCCACTTGGAAATGGGATAAAATATCGATGAATTTCATCGACGGATTACCCCAATAAAGAAAGGGAAATGAAGGCATTTGGGTTATCATAGATCGATTAACGTAGAGCTCACACTTTATCCCAGTAAAATCAACGAGCACTGGTACAAGTATGGCAAAAATATACGTGAGGGAAGTAGTTCGATTATATGGTGTCCCCATTAGTACAGTCAGTGATCGAGACCCTATCTTTACTAGTGAGTTCTGGAAGGCATTACAAATAACTTTAGGAACTAAGATAAACATAAGCACCGCATATCACCCCCCAGATCGATGGGCAAACTAAGAGAGTAAATCGAGTGTTGGAGGATCATCTAAGAGCTTGCATCTTAGATTTCGAAGGTTCATGGGAAAGCTACTTTCATCTGATAGAATTCTCTTACAATAATAGTTATCAGACTTGCATTGGCATGGCCCCGTATGAAGCTTTGTATGGTCGTCCATGTAGATCCCCAACATGTTGGATCGAGATCGGAGATCGATTAGTATTAGGTCCTGACATGATTAAAGAAGCTTCAAAAAAAGGTTGACATGATTAGAAAAAAATGAAAGAAGCCATGAGTAGGCAAAAGAGCTTTGTTGATCAAAGGCGAAGAAATTTAGAGTTCTCGGTTGGAGATTATGTATTCCTAAAAGTTTCTCCAATAAGAGGAGTGGTAAGATTTGGTCGGGCAAGGAAGTTAGCACCTTGATTAATTGGACCTTTTCCTATTCTCGAAAGGATTGGTCCATTAGCTTATCGTATGGAACTGTTTGAAAGGTTATCTAGTGTGCACAATGTTTTTCACGTATCTCACCTATGAAAATATGTGCATGATCCAGAGAAAATTATAGAAACAGCTGCGCAAGAAAATTTAAAAGTTGAACCTAATTTTGTAGTTATCAGGCGACCAATGTGAATCGTAGATCACGACGAGAAGCAGTTAAGTAGGAAGGTTGTAAGATTAATTAAAGTCCAATGGAGTGGTGATGCAGTAGACTGCACATGGGAACAGAGGAAAGAATGCGTAAAGCCTATCCTGAGTTTAGAATGGATACACAGTTGTATTTGTATGGTGTACTCACCAGCTTATGGTGATGTCCCTTGCTATATCTTATACATGTGCATCACTTCATTATATATATATATATATATATATATATATATATTTGTTTTTGAGTTATCATGTTCTTATCCATAATTGCAAGGACAAAATTCTTTTAAGGGAGAAAGTATGTAACAACCTGTAATTTTACCACTTTGAAAATGAAATATTTAATTAATTTTAAATATAGCTTTATAAGTTAGATGAACTTGTTTTAATTAGTTAAAGATGATAAGAAATTTATTTTCAAGTTTTATTTACATAAATAAATAGTTTGAATTAAAAACCAAAAATATGACCGAAAATTGGATCCCGAGATCTCAACCTTTTGACAAATGGAAATTGTTTTAAGTTGTTGCAAGTACATGCACACACATACACACACACATATGCGCATCAAAATTAGTCAAACCAAATCTGTAGAAAATATTTAAGATATTTTTATAAAATGTAAGTGAAAAAGGTAACATTTAATCACCATTAGAACATGGAAAGCAAACATCAAATCCACCGTTAATGCATGTCATTCCGTGCTTAAGATATTTTTGCAATATATCTTATCACTTTACATCTCATTAATGCATGCACTTGAGCATGGTGACAAGGATTTGATGTTGAAGTGATGTGGTGCAAGAGATATTTTGATAACATCTAAGGGTAATTTAGTAATTTGCTACATTTTCCTAAGTCTATAAATAAGACCCTAAGGCTTCACAAATTCACACATCTCATTCCGTCTTCTTCTCCTTCTTCACCTCTACTTTGATGGCTTCCATAACCTCTATCCTCTCATCCATAGGCCAAGCCATTTAGAAGCATAATCTAAGTGATCGTGAGCTAAAAGTTCGAGTTAGCAAAGCTATGGCCAATTTTTAGTTAGTCGTTTAAGCCTAAGGTGAGTAAACTCCTAAACTATCGTATTATATACTATTGGATGCTATATATGCTTGATTATGATTATTGATGATGATTGTTTAATATGAATGTTGAATATATATGCAAGTCATGAAATACGCGTTGATAGCACAAAGGAAATCACTTTCCTTTATTCAATGAATTAGTGTATATGAAATGTTAAACCTCTTTAATTTTTTTTAAAAAATATGAAATAAATTCTAAAAATATTTTAAAATATTTTAAAAGTGATTTGAGTTATAAAAATGAGTTTCTAAATGACAAATAAAGTCGTTTTGATCAATATAGCCTAAAAAGCACTTTCCGTAGCACTTTTCTATAACTTTGAAATGTAGTTTTAAACACAACCGTTCCTTTCCAAATAAACATTTTCAAATGACTAAAAAATTATTTTAAAAATGATTTGAAGGATTTGTGGAATGGTTAAATATTAAATGATTTAGAGTCGAACTAATTACTTGACCGCCTTATGGGTGTTAGAGAGGTACTGTATAGGTTTGAGTTTGGAAAACCAATTCCTTCTCTCTCTAGCTATCCGGACTGGCCCGATGGATGTGATAGTAAATTTGATATACTCGGTTAAAATTTTCCAAAATTAAAGGATACGATTCTCCAAATATAAATAACTTGAATTTTATGGAGATAATATTCTTGTACTCAGTGTTAAAGCCCGATGAGTGAACTCATACAATTTGTGGAATTTAAAGGGTGCTTTCACCGTTATTCCACCTATAGTATTTGTTGAATATCGGAATTGATATTGAGTAGAATTAGATGATTTCTATAGATTCTACTCACTTAACATTTACCTGTTTTTGACTAACATTATGGATAACATGCTTTTAACTGAATTAAAATTATGAGTTTTGAATTAGGAAATTTTTGTTAAGATTTAAATGAAATGAATTAGAAATATTTTTCTAAATAAAATATGAAAGGGTTTGGAATTATTCCATAATTTAAAAAGGTTTAAGTTAACCAAAAGGATTTGATAAATGAGGCTTGATGATTACATGTACTCTGAAAAAGATAAAGAAATATTTCATTGAATATATCTCTAAGATAAATCTATGAATGAATAAGAATATGAATTTAATTGAATGATGATTGATAATCACATATGAACTTAATATTTTTTTAATCGATGATTGGTTTGGAGGAACCGAGGTCGAATTTGGGTAATTCCTATGCGAAGACCACTTTGAACCAATTTGCGCATTCAGAGTGAAGATTTGCATATGATATTTACGATCTTCGTATTGAAGGACAGCTTGTTGATCATTTGGGGATAATCTCCCAATATACATATAGTAGCAGTAGTCACTACGTTATGAAATATCCAATGCAAGGACTAATCTCTACTAATCTTAGGAGTAACATCGACAGGATGCGGTAGGGTAGTGCATTCGGTTTATCCTGCTCCTAGACAACTTGCATGGACGGATGTCCGACGTTGCAATTGTAATTACATTGGTTGATCCCTATGAACGTATCATCTGATTATTGGCGGAGAAGGCAACTTCTCTTAGCTTAACACCATTTCCTGAAACATTCAAGCTCAAGAGTTATATGTTTTTAGAAATCAGTCCTGTGATTATGGATGGCAATGTGGCATTCAAAGTGGAATGTGCTATGAGTAAGGTAATCGTTACCTCGTGCCTCACCATCTGAAAATGACAAAAACAGAGTAGATGCGGCAGAGCTAAGTGGGTCGCTCCCATTAGGTTATAGTCATCACCTTTATAGATATATTTATTCCCGCTATGACGTTGGGTTTTAAATTAACGTGGTGTATGCAAAGAGAGCTCTCGGGTAGGTCAGGAACGACTGGGTGATGACATATTCGGTACTATCTATGGTAAAGGTTGGTTGGTTTTGTGTTGGTAGAGGTTGGAGCCTCAAGTGCATTTTTCTAGAGATGTACTATCAGAAGGTAGTCCCTTAACTTGTCATTGTATAGAAAATCATTCTCCAATAAGTGTCTTCGGATTTGATTGTAGAGCCTAGTATTCTGGAATTTAATAATGTAACAATTTCGGCTAAGATTATGTATACTTACTTGAAGTTTTCAAAAGAATGTCGTTAAAAGTAACATCCACATATTTTGCGTAGCAAATGTTTTGGTTATCATAGGGTAAAAACCCATTCCGTGTTTATGTGCAGTGGGGTCTTATGAGATACCTTTTGTTTTCAAACATCGTATTTTGAGTTTCTCACACCAGTCCCATGACTGACCCGGATTTTATTTTCTTTTCCCTTTAAACTCAGGGTGCCCTATTTTCCTGAGCAGCCAACTAGTTTGGTAAGCTTGGAGCATTTTGGAATGGAGCATAAAGCATTTTGGATCTTTTGTTGAAGTCATCTATCACTTCCCGCTGTGTCTGTATTATGTATTAGTATCTACCAGCACAACAAAGATAGGTCATTATAACTATCATAGTTGGGTTAGTACATGTCGTATTTTTGACGGAACAATCTGGAGTAATTGCATGTACTACTCATATGTATAATTATGTGGTGAATACGATGTGAGATTCTATATTGTCTATCTTCTATCTTTATTTCTTTACCCCATGATAATATGCCTCTCCAGCACTTGGATTTATGGCACGTGAATATCGAGGATGTATTAGCGTCAATTTCTAAGGGCCGAGGGGGGTTCGTCACAATACACACACACACACATACACATACATACATACATACATACATACATACATACATACATACATACATACATACACACATACATACATATAGACACACACACTCTCTCTCTCATATGTATATACTCTTTTCACTTTGCGTTCTTGTTTTACTTTTCTCACACACTAATATATATACTCTTTAATATATATACATGTATATATGTTGGACTCACATTTATGTTGAGTTATTTCAGTTTTAGCAGTTGTTGTGGGATGGACAGTTAATGCTAACATATTGTAGATGCTTGATTGCTAGATCAATTTTCTTTACATGTCTCATCATGGCTGTTGTTCGGCTTTTTGACCAAGCAGATTTTCACTGAAATCAGAACGTCATGATAAAGACGAAATGAGTTATGGACTTGGGAACATGCTTATAAGGGAAATTGAAACAATCTCAAGAAATTCCAAAAGACTTGAAGTAAAGTGCACCACTCGGTACCGAGAGGAACCACTTAGTACCTAGAGGAACCACTCAGTGTCTAAAGGAACCGTTCGGTACTGAGATTACTCCATTATGGACCTCCAAAACCACCTGTCCTTGAAGCACTATCTCAAATGATTTCCATGGAGTGCTTTTCTTAAAGAATGGATGAGTAACTCTAAGGATTTTCTGACTGAAAGTAGGCAAGAAAAAGCATTGCCAGAACCTCTTTCAGACAACTAAATCTCGAAGGAAAAGTGTTCAAAACACAATGAATCGAAAGTAGAAAGTAGAGTAGAAGAAGAAGGGAAGATTTCCCTCCATAAGAACAAGTCGGTACCGAAAGGAACCGCTCGATACCGAGAGGATTTTATAGAGGTTCAGGCCCCAAGCCCACTTCTGAATACTTGAACATGGATCTAGACTTGATATTTCATAAACACCCGATTCTGCAGGAAGATTTCTCTATAAATAGCAAGCACGACTCCTTGACCCTTAGACGCAGACTCGGCGGACCATAATGTATTGAGGAACTCCATGAGATTCACATTCAATTGGTTCATGTTATAATTCGGTATAAACGGTTCATACTGAGTAGTAAGAGAACCATTGTTCATAACAATTTGTAGTTCATTACTTATATGTACATCCAATTGCGAAAGCCTATCAATTTAGCCTTTCATTATTAGCACATAATCGCCCACTTATGTCCTTTGATCATTCTGGTATCGAACAGCTTCTTTGTAAGCTCGTATCTTGCTGAATGTGACTGCTCACCAAACAGGGCCCTAAGACCGACAAATATCTCATGGATAGACATATTTTCATGCTATCTCTACAATAGCTTGTCTAAAGTAGATAACATGAAAACTTAGATAACCTCTAGGCCCGAGACCCATTTTTCATAAGGAAGTCTTAGCTTAGGGTCCACATCTTCAACGGGTTGTTCTTTATGTTTGCATTTAATAGCCGACACAGACGCTTGTAAGTCAAGGCTATTTTAACCGTCTTAGCCAATCGGTATAGTTTGGTCTAGTAAGCTTGTCATTATCAGAAAAAGTTTTGGAGTTGACATTTTTTATGGGTTTTCATTAGTTAGTTATTAGGACAATATCATAGTAGATGTTCTTATAATATTAGTAGGGTTAAACTTTGGGTTTCATTTCACTAATAAGCTCCCACTAGTCTTTTATATTTCGCCAAACCCTAAGTTGGAACATAAAAGTCTTTTGTCTTCACTATTTGGTGTTAGGATTGATCCATCTTGGAATTCAGACCTTGAGTTTGCTCAACAAGTCATAGCTACATGGACGATGGATAACTCCTCGGTTCTATCATATACAACCCCCAACCTTTGTCATCTTATGTTAATACTCTAGGTATTGATTTTGATGACAACAATCATATAAATATTGCTACTAACATACCTTCGAGTTCTGCAGTTATTTTAGATATATTATTGAGACATTTATAGAGATAAACAAGAATCCAGTGGAAGAAAATGGATTATATAGGAAGGTTAATCAGAGCAATGAGAGAACAAACTGACTGAAGAAGAATGCTGAAAGGACAGAGGTGTTCGAAGTGATGAGTAGTTGGTTGATTCTTAGAATTCTCTGTTAAAACCCAATGACAATTATACTTGAAGATCATCAACCATTTACCTCAACCAAATTACAAAAAATCCACAAATATAAGCTAGTTTGAAATCTGGAAATTTGCAATGCTTATTGGTTTTGCTGTTCTCTTTGAAAAATGCCTATATGTCGACATACCGGTATCTAGTATGTCGACATTTGTCTCATTGGTCAGTTTTTAAAAATCCAAATCAAGGGATTTTCCCACCACCTCTTTATCAAAGACATGTCTCTTCAACCACGATTTAAATCCTCTAGAAAATGAATTTTCCAATCAACTCTCTCCTCTTTCTCATATTCTTTCTCTTCCGTACTTTTGTAAGAAAATTCCATTGCATACTCTTCCATTCTCCATGCAAATCAATACTATTTGACTCCAATTCTTCATTGCAAACCACATAATATTAGATAGTTTATACTTGAAGTCATACCATTCTCACTTTGATTTCGTCCCATTCCTCAAAAAATTCAAAGATATATTGCTACTGGAGGTCTATAGGATCATTGTACCGAATCTGCAAGAATTTGTGCTGAAGATACGACTACTTGCCATCCTCTATTGTTGTTTTTAAAAAGAAAAAGGTGTTCTTGTAGCCTGTGAAATCAAGAGGGTGTTCTTGTAGCTGATAAATCAAGTAGGAGCATCTTGTAGCCTGTGAAATCAAGATTGTCAAGGTGTTCTATCCACCCGTGGAAAGCAAGCGATTATACTGAGATTCTGCATGGTGTAGTGTAGGACTGGATGTAAGATTGGTTAATCCGAAGCAGTATAAAAATCTAGGTGTTATTTAATTTACCACATTTTACTGTATTTCTTACTTATTTCTATTCCCAATTTGAATAAATATAGTGTTAAATTCATAATTAGTTTTATAGATTTAAAATACACACTTCATCTTCCGCATTCTGTTATAGACAACCCCCATTTTCAACACCTTATCCTTTCACTTCGACCTTAAGTTTGCTCAAAAAATCAAAATGAAATTATTCACTCATGCCTATCATATCGTGATGGCCTAAGTATAGTATGTGTACCTTGAGTTTTCTCAACAAATACAATTGATTATTTTTCCTCATCTATTCCATATATTAATAATACTACACATAACATCCTTAGCTTGAGTTTGCTTAACAACTAAGGAGTGTGCAAGTAATTTATTAATATATATGGTAGAGGACAAAATTATATTGAGGATTCATAATCTTCAATATATTATATTGAGTGACATCGACTTACGGAATAATGCATTTCATACGAAATACCATCATGATTCAAGTGTCGGATACATCAGAAATCACAGTATAAGTACATTTACATATGTATTTGTTCCTTAAGTCTATTAATGTTCCACCATTAATTTATACATTCATATTATATAACTTTTGTTATTATATAAGTTTTAAATTTCATATTACTTATATAATAGTCTCATTAATAATTTTTTAATTAAATCTTATTTAATTAATTTTTAACAATTTAATTAATATATTAACTTAATATAACATTTAAATTAAATATTTATTATATGCTTTAGGCTTTATAGTATAACATATCTATCATATACATGTGTATATTATTTAATTAATTAGCCTTTAAATAATTTATTTAACCAAATAATTTTAATTAAATCATATTAATTTTAAAATTCGTTTGTATATAGACATGTTACCTTGTGTTATTTTAACATTATAAAACAACAAAACATATGTCATAATATATAGCACATTTATATATTTATTAATTAGTCAACTTATTTAATTAATATATTTTACTAAATTTATTATAATTAATTTCATGAATTTCGAAATTAGTTTTTATTAATTTTCAAACATTTTGAAACATTTCAATATATTATAATTTATAATATGTATATGTTTTATTTTAAATTTAATTTTAAATTTTAAATATTATATTTTTACTTTTCAAACAATTTTGAAAATTAACCCAAGACCCAATTCAAATTGGATCTCTTCTATTAGGTTAACCTTTGAGTTCACATATCTGTTTGGGCCAAGCTGGTAACCAAATATGGTAGAATACTTGATTACCTAATCCCAATCCTTCAACACTACTATTAATACCTCAGATATTGATTTTGATGATAATAACCATATAAATATAGATACTAATATTTTTCCAAGTTTTATAGTATATATTGTAGATATTACACAGGTATAAAATGATTAAGATTGACGACTGATCAGTATAAAGACCAAAGTTCAAGATTCAGGGATGATCTAGACTCATGAGTTTAAAGACAATGATTTGAAGAGCTCAAGGCTTTAGTGTATAGTTATGATCATTAGAATAAATTATTAAAATCCCTGATAGTAGATTTTGATCATTATTACAAATTTATGATATTCGATATTTTATAAAAATAAATTATTTAAAATTCAAAACTTATTTTTACAAATAATTTATAAAAAGATTTATATTTTCAAAGTATTTAAAAACTTTGTTTAAACTATTTTACAAATATATAGAAGTTTGAAAACAATTTAATTATTTTTACAAGTTTACAAAGTATGTCGACATAACCCTCCTAGATATGTCGACATATTGATCGTTAATTTGTTTTTAAAAATTTGAAAAGAGGTTTCTTTTGGACACACCTCTTTATAAATGGATACATCTATTCATTCACTGTATAAAGGGGAGTGTAAATGAATTTCTAACTACTTTTTCTTACTTTCTTCTTACTCCTTACTCCCTTGGAATATTTCTTGAAAACTACTTGTTACATTCTCTAAAACTAGATAGAATCAATCCATACAGTACTAGATATTTTCTCTACAAATTATTTATTGTTTTGGAAGCTTTCTCTATAACTCAAATATCAAACAACTATCAGAAGGGCCATAGGATATCTTATATCCCAAGCATAATTATTTGTAGCTAAAAATCAACAACTGTACTCTTATTTGTTCGAGTGTGCTTGTTGCCCATTCAAATCAAGTGGGTGTGCTTAGTAGCTTATCCAAATCTAGTGGGTGATCTTGTTGTCCTATAAATCAAGAGAGTTTACTATGGACTCGTAAGACATGAGGGTGCATCTCGTAGCTTTGAAATCGAGATTATATTCTAGTTTTCTTGCTACCTGGTTAAAGTAGGCGATTGAATAGAAATCTTTATAGTATTGTATGGGACTAGTTGTAGGATTGGTTAATCTGAATCAATATAAAATTTCTAGTGTCATATCTCTTACTTTTCTTTTTGTCATTGCTTTTATATTTATCTCTGATTGCATCTATAACTGCTTGATTAGTATAGATCTATGTTGATAATCTATAATTGATTTAAATCGTGAAAAAAAGTGAAAAAGATTGATAAAAGTTATAAAACACTACTTACAACCTCTAGTATAAAAATAGCTTTAAGATCATTGTAGCCCATAACTAACTTTCTAGACACCCTACTGTATGGACTGTGAGCTTAGTTAGTTAGCCCTAACTTGATTAAATTAGACTACATAGGCTATTGGACTCCGATACCATTATTGAAACCGAGCTATCCCACAACTGAAGATATAGGTATATTTCAATATATTTTTACCATATTTGATATATATTGGGTCTAAGAAGTCTAAACCTTTTAGAAATTTCTAAATTTCTTTTAAATAAAGCATTATTTTATTTAGATTAATACTATAGTTTTATATTATGTAATTAGTATTATATTATGTATATATCCATGGGTATTATATAAATATATGTATATTTGTGTGTTCATCAATCCATGCAAGGTATAATATGACGTGTACAACTGTTGGGATTTACACCGCAATGGACATGTTAGCTTATTTAGTATACAAGTATATCGTCGAGATGTATATTTATATACTTTAGTTTATGTATTCAGGAGATTGCGCATACATACATACATACATACATACATACATACATACATATATGTATTATTTGCGAATTATTTTTAAATACGTAATAAATACGTGTGTATATATATAGTTTTATAATACATACATACATACATACATACATACATATATATATAATATATGTAAATGTATATATTTGAAATTATTTAAAATTATATTAAATTATATTAAAATTATAATTATTTAGTTTACATTAAATTCAAAATCAAAATCAATTTTTATTTTAAATAAACATATGTTAATATATATATGTACACACACACACACACATATATATGTCTTATAACTAATTTAATGATAAATACATTTATATAAATATACTTAATGAAATATATATGTGTGTGTAACGTGCATGAAATAAATACATGCTTATTATAATCCTCATGCCAAAAGCTGGTTTTTTTATTTTTTTAATTTTATATTTTTATATATTTTAATTTCTATACGAAAACTAATAGAAATTTATAAAAAATATTTTTAAAAAGAAAATTTTAAATTTAATTATTCTAGCAAAATTTTGAAGATATCTTAATGTTTTATTTATATATTTTATAATTAAAATAGATTTTAAAATCAATTTGTTGGGCGAATTCTCACCCAGAAGATCTCGAGACCAAGGAATCACAGTTTCACCCGGGTTCGCGACCACATCATTCGGCAAACACATGGCTCGATACAAGCATGGAAGTCAATCCGGCATTCTCATCCGGTCAAACCTCATCCGGCATTCTCATCCGGTCAAACCTCATCCGGTCCTCCACCAAACAACCGGTCCAGAGACCACTGCCGAACCAAACCATCTCCGCTTCACTACCGAACCACACTTTCCTCAACATACCACCGAACCAACATGCCACCGGACCATAGCCTCTTCTCCACAACCGGTCCAAACAAGCACCGAACCAAGCTTCGCCTACCCACCTACCGAACCACCTCACTACCGAATACACACCTACCACCGGACCACTCCTACCACCGGTCCAAGCTCCTTGCCGAATGAGGCCTCGCCGAACCAGATAACTACCAGGCCAGATTGCTTCAGCCCGGGCCCACCAGCAGCTATATACATTCAGGACCCCTGCCCCCAGCCTCACTCTATAAATAGAGGGGCAGGGGTACAACAATGGCAAACAAGTTTGAGAGCTCAAGCACGGAAGGAACTTTCAAACTGCTTTCATACACTTGTACACCAAGCATTGTACTGGTAATCTGAAAAAAGAAGATAATAACATATAAAGTGGACGTAGGCACGTTCTGGCCGAACCACTATAAATCTGCGTGTCTTTTACATTTCAGCCCCTGCCTTTTTCATATTTACATAACTCATCTAAATCATTAAGAATCACATAAAATCAACTAAATCACACGACTTAGAGGTGTTTGCCCATTTTTTGTGCAAACATTTTTGGTGCTTTCATTGAGAGACTTCGAACTCGAAGCTTCAGCTTCCCTCATTCAACCTTCTTTCCCAATAGCACCTTTCATTGCCTAGGAAAGATGACTTCCAGGCCAAGAAAAGACGCCAACAAGGGAAAGAACGCCGCAACTAGCAGCGCTCTAAATCCAGTAGATCCAGATCAAGAGAACCATCCCACTACAGCAGCAGTGCCACATGTAGATCAGGCAATTCCAACAGCCCCTGCCGCGGAACAACCGGCAGTAATCACTAGAGCAGACCTAGACAGAGTTGTGGTGGAAGTGACTAACCGCTTCGCATCCCAACAAGAAGCTTTGGTGAACCAACTCATGTCACGCTTGAGGGATGTCGAAGAATCCAACCGCAACACTGAATCATGGGATGAATCTCAATCTGGAGGATCTCGGAGACAGCAAAGGTCTTCCCTCTTCGAGGAAGCCATCAACAGGAACAACAATGATAGGGGCCGCGCCCGGACTCAGCCCGAACTCCGACTCGATGAAGCACTTGGAACCGAACCCAGTGGGGGAGGCGCCAGGCGAGGGTCGGATGTGGCTGAGCCAGTCATGCCACCTAATCATAGAAACCCCGCTGAACGGAGCCGAGCTAGAACCCAGCCCGAAGTTGACCCTATGGAAATGCTCGAAACAGAACCCCGCAGGGGAAGATCAAGGCAGGGGGCAACTGTAGCTGGTCCTAGCATGCATCCGAGCAACCAGAGACAACCACTGGATCACGTCAGAAGTGATAGACTATACCATCCCTACAGGTCATCTGGACGAGACCGATCTCGCAGGGAAGAACCAAGTTCATTTCTATCCGCTCCAAATTCTGATGAAAGAATGGCACGACTATTCAGAGAATGCGTCCAACGGGAGCAAAGGGACCGAGGAATAGGCGCTAGGGTCACCAGCCCCTTTACCCGCAATATCGAAACTGCCATCACCCCCCGGGAATGGAAAATGCCAACCATGGAACCTTACAAGGGAACTTCCGACCCCATCGTACACTTACAAAGATACACCCAGCATATGCTCATGAGCGGAGCAACAGAAGGGGTGCTGTGCAAATGCTTTCCGCTATTCCTAGCAGATCTAGCTACCTCCTGGTTCTGCCATCTACCCCAAGGATCTATCAGCTCATGGGAGATGTTGAAAGAAAGGTTCATTAGCCAGTTCCGCATCCATGTAGAACAACCCAAGGATGCTTATTCTCTATCCAATGTTAAACAGAAATCCGGAGAGACACTGCAACAATATCTAACTCGGTTCAACGCCGCAGCGGCCGCAGTCCAAGATGCCGATGAGAAACTCACCCTAATGGCCCTCTGTAGCGGTGTACATCCAGATACCAAGTTCGCAAGAAGACTAACTAAGGAAAAACCAGCTACTTTACCTGATTTCTTCCATGAAGCTGGAAAGTATATGAGACTTGAAGACGCCGCCACTAAGAGGCAGTCAGGGCAACAAGGTAAGACAACTTCGGACAAGATTCCCGCTGCAACCAAGGACATTCGAAGAAATGAATCTAGAGACAATGCTGGGTGCAAGAAGGTTGAAAAACGCCAATATCGACCAGGACCGAGATTTGACTCCTACACTCCTTTGAATGAAACCATCGAAAACATCTATCTAGCCACTCAGGGCGAACTCGGATACAAGCGCCCCCCGCACAAGAAAGAATCTGATAACGCCCTCAGGTCTGGAAAATTCTGCCGCTTCCACGAATCCCACGGACATGACACCAATGAATGCCACCATCTCCGGGACTTGATCGAAGAACACATCAGGAGAAGAAGGCTGGAACGCTATGTGAAAGGTCAGAACAGTACTCCAACTCCTGCCAATGAGAGCTCAAAGCGACCCCTCCTAGAAGTAAGCGGAGGGAATCGCAACACCAGTGGCTCTAGTCAAGAGAAGATAGTGGTCCATACCATCTCGGGAGGACCACACATCGCCGACAGAAGCTGGGCAGAGATGGAAAGATACAGCAAGTCACTTAGAAATGCTGAAGGCTATGTTAACTCCATTATGGAAGAACGCCACCCGAAACGGAAAGAGAGTAAGGACATCGTGTTCAGTAAGCGTGATTTAGAAGGAAGACAGTATCCGCATATGGATCCCATGGTCATCTCTGCCTGGTTCGGTCCAGCTAAGGTTTTCCGAATTCTAATAGACACAGGAAGCTCCGTAAATATCCTGTTCAAGCATGCTTTCGACAAAATGAAGCTGTCAATGAAGGATGTGTCTCCCTGCAACAAACCCCTGCACGGTTTCACTGGAGATGCGAAAATGCCCCTCGGGCAACTTGACCTCTTCATCGAAATAGGAAGTCATCCCCGCTCTGTTGTACGAAAACAAACGTTCGTACTAATAGAAAACCACTCGGCATACAACGCCTTCTTGGGAAGACCAACCTTGTCTGACTTCCAAATTGTCCTAGCCCCGTGGTGCCTAAAGATGAAATTCCCAACAGATGACGGAATAGGAGAAGTTGAAGGAGATCAAGACGCCGCTCGAGATTGCTATGTAACTGAACTTCGCAATAACCATAGAAAGAATAAAGGGAAAGATGCAGAGACTACTCTCTGCATGAAAAGCTTGGAAGCATAGCAGCTAAAGAAAGCCCCTCCTCTTCGATACACCAGCGATCCTTTCAATGAACTAGACCCCAGGGATAAGGAGGAGGAGGCTACCGCTGAGCCTGCAGAGGCCATGGAATTCGTATCTGTAGACAAACATGATTCAAACAGACTATTAAAAATAGGATCTCAGCTAAAAACAGAATTGGAGGATCAACTCGTCGACTTTCTCCGCCACAACTTAGATGTATTTGCGTGGACACATGCCGATATGACAGGAATCTCCCCAGACATAGCATGCCACATGCTGAACATCGATCCCACCAGGACACCGATAAAGCAGAAAAAGAGAAGCATGGGAGCAGAACGATCAGCAGCCCTCGACGAGGAAGTAAAGAACCTACTTGCTAATGACTTCATAAGAGAAGCCATCTACCCCGAGTGGATAGCTAACCCGGTACTAGTAAAGAAAGCTAATGGGAAGTGGCGAACATGCATTGATTTCTCCAACTTAAATGACGCTTGCCCGAAGGACTGCTTCCCGCTCCCCCGAATCGATCAACTTGTGGACAGCACTGCCGGGCACGAACTTTTATCTTTTATGGACGCATACTCCGGATACAACCAGATTCCCATGCACGCTCCCGATCAAGACCACACAAGCTTCATCACTGACCGGGGATTATATTGTTACAAAGTCATGCCTTTTGGACTCAAAAATGCCGGAGCCACCTATCAGCGCCTCGTCAACAAGATGTTCGCGGAATTAATAGGACGAACTATGGAAGTATATGTGGATGACATGTTGGTAAAGTCCAGGAAAGCCGACGATCATGTAAGCCACCTGAGCGAGATGTTTCAGGTACTTCGCCGATATGGAATGAAGCTGAATCCTCTAATGTGCTCCTTCGGAGTGTCATCGGGAAAATTCTTGGGGTTCATTGTCCATTCCAGAGGAATTGAAGCAAACCCTGAACAAATCCGGGCTCTAAAAGAAATAAGGATACCTTCCACCCGAAAAGAAATGCAGAGCTTAAACGGAAAGGCAGTCGCCCTAAGCAGATTCATTTCCAAAGCAACTGACAAGTGCGTCCCTTTTTTCGAAGCTCTCAAGAAAGACAAAGGAAAGTTCGAGTGGACCGATGAATGCTTAAAAGCCTTCCTTAACCTGATCGAACACCTTCAGAAACCACCAGTACTCTCAACTCCAAACGAAGGCGAAGAGCTATACCTATACCTCGATGTATCATCTCATGCTCTAAGCGCTGCCCTGGTAAGAGAAGAAGACCGCACACAACGCCCGGTGTACTTTATAAGTAAGAGATTTACAGGGGCAGAAGCCAGATATCCTAAACTTGAGAAATTGGCATATTGTTTATTGATCGCGTCACGAAAACTACGACACTACTTCCAATCTCACTCCATCAGAGTTCTAACCGATCAGCCATTAAGACAGGTGCTCCATCGTCCCGACACTTCTGGACGACTCCTCAAATGGTGCATTGAACTAAGTCAGTATGACATCACCTACCATCCTCGCACTGCTATCAAGGGGCAAGCCCTAGCCGATTTCATTGAAATAGCAAAAAACATCAAGTGGAACCTCTTTGTAGATGGAGCATCAAACGAACAAGGCTCGGGGGCAGGTATTGTGATAATCACCCCCAGGGGAAGAAAGCTGTACTATGCATTAAGGTTGGAATTCGCGGCCACTAACAACGATGCGGAGTATGAGGCAGTAATAGCGGGATTGGAGCTTGCCTTAGAAATTGGAGTCAATTCTTTATGTCTTCATAGTGATTCTCAACTTATCGTAAACCAAGTACTAGGAGAATTCCAGACACGAGGAGAACGACTCACAGCATATCTAAAGAAAACCAAACTGCTGCTCGACCAATTGGACCATTATCTAATCAAACACATTCCTCGAGAAGATAACCAAGAGGCCGATGAACTAGCAAAGCAAGCTAGTATGATGAATAACACCATTTTCGGAGCACTAGCCATCTCAAGGCAGCTAGCCCCAAGTTTTGAACAAGTGAATCTGATAACTGCAATTGAAGAAGCAACTTGGATGACTCCTATCCGGAAATATCTACAGGACGGCACACTACCAGACAAACGTGATGAAGTCAGGAGAATTTTGAGGAAAGCTCCCCACTACACAATACAAGAAGGCATCCTCTATCGGCGTGGCTTCTCTAGCCCCTTATTCAGATGCGTCGCTGGAAGGGAAGCCAAGGAAATCTTATTCAACATCCATCAAGGTAGTTGCGGAGATCACACTGGAGGGCAGACTCTGGCGAAGAAGATACTTCGATATGGATATTACTGGCCCACACTAAACAAAGACGCCCTAGACTTCGTCAAGAGATGCGACAGATGTCAGAAATTTGCCAAGATTCCTCGACTACCCACAAATGAGATTACTCAAATGACCAGCCCTTGGCCTTTTGCTGTATGGGGAATTGATTTAATTGGTGAACTGCCAACGGGCCGAGGCGGAGCCAAATATGCTATAGTGGCAGTCGATTATTTCACCAAATGGGTGGAAGCGGAACCCCTAAATAAAATATCTTCAGCAAAAGTCATCAACTTCTTGATCAAAAATATTCTGTGCAGGTACGGAGTACCACTCAAGATCATATCAGACAACGGACTCCAATTTGACAGCGAAGAATTCGCCGACTGGTGCCAAGAGCATGGAATTCATAAAAGCTTCTCATCAGTAGCTTATCCTCAGGCAAACAGTCAAGTCGAAGCTGTCAACAAAATTCTCAAAACCCTAATCAAGAAGAAACTCGAAAAGTCAAAAGGCGCTTGAGTGGACGAACTTCCTACGGCACTTTGGGCCTACCGCACATCTTTCAGAACATCAACGGGACATACTCCTTTCTCTTTGGCATACGGATCGGAGGCAATGCTCCCTGTTGAGGTTATTGTTCCTTCCCACCGTAGGATCCACTACAATTCAGAAGAAAACGAAGAACTCCTCCTCATGTCTTTGGATCTGATTGAGGAAAGGAGAAACGATGCAGCACTCAAAGCAGCAGCTCACAAACAGAAAGTGGCAGCACTATACAACTCCAAAGTCAAGCATTGCGTCTTACAAGAAGGAGATCTTGTTCTCAGGCGAATCTTTCCGCGCCCCGGGGCACTGGACCCCATCTGGGACGGACCATATGTAATTCATAAAGATCTCCACAACGGAGCTTATATTTTGTCAACAGTGGACGGAGAGGTGTTCCAGAGGGCATGGAACATCCGACATCTCCGTCGATACTTTTCTTAACTTGTACTGCCCATATGAAGTGAATTAACAAAGAGAATCAGTGGACGTAGGCGTTTTCATGCCGAACCACTTTAAAAATCTTGTCTCTTTTTAACTTGTTCCTTTATATCTTGGCTGCTTGTTAAGCTTTATCCTTTTCTGTTGAACAAAATCTTATGGCATCTCCACTCAAGACGCACCACGACCTCATCTGGACAAGGCCTAACAGGTACGCTACGATTCTATGCACTCGCCAATGAGACTCTTTTGCTCCAGCATCCCTCTGCTGCGGGTTAACTCATTGCTCGCGCCTGCCCTCAAAGCCAACTGTAATGAGCCGATTATAAGTCATCATAAAGGCCGACTATAGCCGATGGCAGCTCATTACGGCGTTCGGCTCGCCGGCAACCGTGAACCTACTTTAAGCCCCAACATAAGGTGTGGCCAGCCAGGGGTAGTTCACGGCCAACGGCACCCACGCTAGCCGGCCACGGTAAATCGAATAATACCCACGATTACGGACCATAATGGTTCGGGTAGTTACCGTGCGCGATCTCGGCTCCGATGTGTCTTAAGTGCGGCTGTGGTAAAAAAGAAAACTCCCCGCGGAGGCGTAAGATGGGTGACAAATGTCTCCAAGACCCACAGCTAGGGAAAGTGACTACAAAACCCGTTTGCCACGAACTTAAGCACATCGACGGCCTTCCGTGACTGGAAGTTTTACTTTTTCTATATTTCCATTTCATTTAAATACTTTTCTCCTATCCTGTATAACAAACTCTAAAGTACAGGAAACCGAATAGGGAGCATTCACTCATGAGAATCTAAGCCCGCGTACTGGGTGGCAAGGTACTCAGATATATTCATGATCAGTTACACAAGATGCTCAAAACTACCGCCTGCAAATAAAACATGAAGGGCGGTACTCTCTTCTCTTGTACATAGATGCATAACTATACCTTATTCATATGTCACGCCAACATTGCAAAACATGAAATTATATTTCAAGCAAAGGCTTAACATCAAACACAACTAAAATCACAGGCATATACATGGTTATACTTCTCACGCAGCACATCAAAATGACAACAACATTTAAACATAACAAAATCAGCTTATATTATGAAATCACACCAAGTTATTCTCTGCAAATAATATTATTATTACAGTCACATCAATGTTTTGGACTAACGTAAACAACAGTAAAAAAAAAAAAAGAAAGAAATAAAAAGCAGCCGAATCCGGACGAGTAACCAGCTGCGTCCACACTCCATCGCCAACTTCCCAAGCCTACTTGGCCGCAGGGCCGGAACCCCCAGCATGTTGATCGGAAGTTCCACCTGTCCAATTCAGAAAAGGAATCCATTAAGCAAACGATAAACGATCAAGTTATGGAAACCCGGAAAGAAAAGGAAAAGAGAAGAATAACTCACCAGCGTCCGCCGCTTGATCCTCATCCTCCAGTTGCACACCCGCTTCCTCCGCAGCAAGCAACCGCATCCCCTCCTTCACCGCCACTTGCTCCTCTTTCGAGAACTGAGCAGTGACCACATCCAGGCTAAAAGCCACTCCACCTTCCCTGCCCGCATCGACCCTGGCCTCCTCTAAAGCCCGGAGATATTTCTTGGCCATGACCCGGGGATAGTCATCCATCCAAGACAAGCTGCCCTCCTTCCAAGTGCGGAAGTACATGTCCTGCAGCATCTCGTCCATCATCCCCTCATTCTCCTCGAACTCCCTCACCTGGCCTCGGAAGCCTGCAACTTGGCGACAGCGGCATCCCTCTCTGATCGGTATCTCGAGCAGTCAGCCTGGAGAGACCTCCTCATCTCCTCCATCTCCTCCTTTAACTTGACTTGAGCCATCTCCGGGGCCTCAAGCCTCCCAAACAACTCCTCTACCTGCTCGAGATCCGCATTCCGAACCTCATCCACTGTCGCAATGGCCATGTCGATCCGCTCCTTACAGGCGGCCTCCATCTTCCGTAATTCCGCCCTACTAGCCTTTTCCATGGTCTCTTTCAGACGCCTGGAGGCTTCCTCGTGCCGAGAAATCTGAACGGCTTGACCGGCAAGCTGTTCGGCCTGATCAGCAACCTTCAGCCGCAACCGAATATTAGCACTTCCAATCTCCTTCCCGGCCTTGACCAATTGAGCATGATACTTCATTAACTTCTTGGTCTCCTCAGCCACCCGATCAATATTAGCCTTGGCCTCGTCTCCCATGGTAACTACCCGAGTGGTAAGCAGATCAAGATCTAGAGACTTAGCCTCGTCTAACACTCGTACCATGGGGTTGCGGGGAAGGAGGTGCTCACCCGTGGCCTCATCAAACGAAATATCCCGAGAACTTGGGTCTAAATCAGGATGACCAGCAAAGGGGTCACGAGGCACATCAGGACGCCTTATACGGATGACTGTGGGATTCCTGAAAGGAGGTGGAGGGGGGATAAACTCCGTGCTCTCCTCCGTGGCATCACGAGGGGGCTGAACAGGAAGCTGCGGACCAGGGGAAGGCTCAAACAAAGAACGACTCCTCTTCTTTTTCTGAATGCCCTCTTCGATGACCCCAAGAAGAGGACGGTATTTGACCACGTCCCCAGTACGACCAGTGGGAGGCTTCGCAGAAGCTCTCATCAACTTGAACTGTTCGAGGCGGTGTCGAACGTCTGACGTTTTAACCACCTGGCCTGCCCCTGGAATAAAGAACAAGTGTTACGAACATACAATGGTCCACAATTCAGGAAACATGTTAAGTAAAAAGAAAGAAAAGTGTGAAGGCACGTCTATTATACAAACCCTGCGGAGGAGTGGGGTACTGCAATAAGTCCTGAATCTCATTTCAGGACGGGAGTGAACCATAAAATATTTCTAAGTCCTTATCGAAAATGGAATCGACAGAGGACAAAAGTTCACCTTGCACCGCCGAAGTCACCCTGGCTGAGGAACCCCTGGGGGATAGATCGGCACCAGCCCCGACCTTGCCAGCCTCCTTCGCCTTCTCCGCTCCCGATTCCCCTTCCGATTCCCCGAAGGCCTGGCGGAGGGCCTCATCCAGCTCAGAGTCTTGCCCGGAAGTTAAGGCACCAGCACCACTACCACCCTGACCATCTCCATCTCCTCCGCCTTCCGACTCTCCTTCCGTATCGCCTCCTTCGCCCTCTTCCACACCTTCCTCCTCCGGAATGATCGGGCAAGTACTGGGAGAGGGGCCCTCCGATTCTTTAAGCTTCTTGCCCCCCGCGACGGGATGCTGTGCAAAGGGTTTTCTCTTGCCACTCTTCACCGTGACCCCCTCCTTAGCTTTAGCAGCCTTCTCCTCAGCCGTGTCCCTCTGCTTAACAACGGACTGGTGCGGCTGGATCAAATTGTACTCCAAGAGGGTAGCGTTCCTGATCAGGAACGAAGCCGACCTGTCCCGCGCAGGAATGGCCTTTATTCCAGCAGCCATCCACGCCAAAGAATCATCTTCCACGACGGCAATGCCACCTGTCGCTAGCAAGAAATAGAAGCGGGTCAGAAGAAACACTACAGTCAGAACATGGAAAATATAAGTGAAATTAATCTTACAGCCGGAAGTGAAAAGGCGGAAAGAAACAGAATCGTCCTTGACAAAGAACCATTCCTTCTTGAACATGGTGAACTTTGAATATAAGTCCAAGACCGGTTTGAAGGGCACGGCCGCTTCCAGACTAATATACGGAGACCCCTTCTTGTAGCCCCTCAGGTTATACAAATATCGAATTTCCCGGTTAGAAGGAGGGCGCCCGTATCTCCTCTGGAAGATGACGAAGAGGCTTACCAGAATGGCATAGGAGTTCGGCTGAAGCTGGAATGGAGCTACTTTCAAGTATGTGGTAAAGCTGACTATCCAGGCGTTGATAGGAGGGATAGCACCACACATGCAATGGTACCTGCTGTAAGCGAAGTAACCTTCGGGGGGATTATACGGCATCACACCCTCTCCCGGCAGCTGCATGAGAGCCCTTTCTATCCCAAATGAACGAGAGATGACATCAAGTTGCTCCTCCTTTAGGGAGCTAGGAAAGCAATCGGGCAGGGAGACCAGAAGTTCCTGTGGACCATATCCGTCCACCAACGACCTCGGAACAGGTCGATGCTGCCCA
Organism: Allium cepa; assembly: GCA_030765085.1. Taxonomy (NCBI): domain Eukaryota; kingdom Viridiplantae; phylum Streptophyta; class Magnoliopsida; order Asparagales; family Amaryllidaceae; genus Allium; species Allium cepa. The sequence continues at coordinate 1,050,876,272 of CM060929.1, read as the reverse complement.
GATCCTGATTGGACTGGGGGCACGGAAGAAGACTCGCCTCTATCTTTGGATTACCGCCTATCTGATCGTGTTTCCGCCTTGCGAGACATTTATCTTCATACACAGAAGCAAAAAGACAGGTTGTTAGAACAAAGAATACAGAGATGTAAGCAAAAAAGAATGCATAAGTCTGGAATTCTGCTAAAATATCAAGTTCATTCGGCAGGGAGATAATAGGTTCATTCGGCACTAAGAGTCATTTGGTATACATGTCATTCGGCACTAAGAGTCATTCGGTATACATCCATTCAGCACTAAGGCCTAAGGCCCATTCGGCATTTGAAGTCCTTCGTACGTATTCGGCATAAGCACGTTCGGTTATCAAGTTCATTCGGCGAAAGGGGATATACCTGATTCGGCAAAAGCTTGGTTCGGCAAAGGGTTGGTTCGGCTATGAATTGATTCGGCTCTCTCTGATTCGGTGAAGAAAACCTAAGGGGGTATAGCCCCTATATATAGACTGGAGGAGCACCACCGGACCATATGGTTCGGCATACCGGACCACCCATATGCCGAATGAAACATCCATCCGGACCAACCAAACACCGAGTGACGTCGTCTCCACCAGCGAAAGTCAGAAGCGGGGGGCACGCGAGCGCCTCACTCAGATAAGTACCGAACTCCAGAACTAACTAGTAAAATAAGGATTATGATAACGATGAATAAGTCGTAAATCTCTCACTAACATGGATTAATAATTTACACGTGTACGCGACCACGAACGGTCCATAGGCACGCTCTGAATGGCCATTAACCCTATCGTCGTGAGAATCTACACTTTGACATCCTTTTTTTTAAGCTCATCGGTTAAACGAATATTTGATTCTGATAACTAGAAAATGGCTAAGCCACTTACACATGTACGGGGTCGCGAACGATCCCTAGGCATGCTCTGAGCTGGCAATAAACCACCTTGACAAACGATCCAGGGACCCACTCTAACGTGAGCCTGCAATCGATAATGCTAAACCCCCTCGGGGCACACTCTCTCGCCTCGAACGGCACGATTCACTTCATCTCGAACATTTTGATCACGAATGGTCGTTATTTGAAATCACACTAAAGCTATAAATTCCTTTGCAGGACATCAACGAAATATGAACATCCAGCCCATGGCATTACAAAACAAGCCTTTCTACCACAAGGAAACAAAGCGCGACACATGCAAGCACGTGCCCCACTTTGGGGGGCAAATGTTGGGCGAATTCTCACCCAGAAGATCTCGAGACCAAGGAATCACAGTTTCACCCGGGTTCGCGACCACATCATTCGGCAAACACATGGCTCGATACAAGCATGGAAGTCAATCCGGCATTCCCACTCGGCATAAGCTCATCCGGCATTCTCATCCGGTCAAACCTCATCCGGTCCTCCACCAAACAACCGGTCCAGAGACCACTGCCGAACCAAACCATCTCCGCTTCACTACCGAACCACACTTTCCTCAACATACCACCGAACCAACATGCCACCGGACCATAGCCTCTTCTCCACAACCGGTCCAAACAAGCACCGAACCAAGCTTCGCCTACCCACCTACCGAACCACCTCACTACCGAATACACACCTACCACCGGACCACTCCTACCACCGGTCCAAGCTCCTTGCCGAATGAGGCCTCGCCGAACCAGATAACTACCAGGCCAGATTGCTTCAGCCCGGGCCCACCAGCAGCTATATACATTCAGGACCCCTGCCCCCAGCCTCACTCTATAAATAGAGGGGCAGGGGTACAACAATGGCAAACAAGTTTGAGAGCTCAAGCACGGAAGGAACTTTCAAACTGCTTTCATACACTTGTACACCAAGCATTGTACTGGTAATCTGAAAAAAGAAGATAATAACATATAAAGTGGACGTAGGCACGTTCTGGCCGAACCACTATAAATCTGCGTGTCTTTTACATTTCAGCCCCTGCCTTTTTCATATTTACATAACTCATCTAAATCATTAAGAATCACATAAAATCAACTAAATCACACGACTTAGAGGTGTTTGCCCATTTTTTGTGCAAACACAATTATTAATTTTGGCTATGATGTAAATATTTTAATTATATATAAAAAAATAATTTTTTTATTTGTCGAAAGTTTTACTAGATGTAAATTTAATTTCAAAAAAATTGAAACATACTTTATATAACATATATGCTATTTATTTATAGAATTAAATAATTTAAATAATATTCAATTATATGTGTGTGTGTATAATTATTTTATTTGATTAAAATTTAGAAAGGGAGGGGAAGATGGTGTATAATTTTGGCTCGAAATAAATAATGACGGAGGCTCTCTAAAGTAGTAATAAGTTAGGGTAATGATACTTGTATAAAGGAGAGAATAGAGAGATAAGTTAGAATCCATGTCCACTTTTCTCTCTTACCCATTCTCTTCCTTTATCTTACCAAATCAAGCCCCTTATTTGCCATCATATTGCCGCACCTATCATGCTTCATCATGGCTAATCACACTATCCCCTATATGGGCTTTAAACCCATTAAAAGCCCAAACAAATTATATTGCATTTAAATCTAATTTAAACGCATATCTATATCATATATCGGTTAATACATTTATAACTACTATAAACACATTTAATAATACGTGTCCATCAAATCAAAATAAAATTTCATAAAAATTTATTTAATTAATTTATAACAATCACAAATTAATTAAATCATATGGTAAAAGGAGTATTCAACGTTTATTTTGTGTGATCTGTTAGATGTAATTTTGGTCAGCGATTAATATTGAACTATTCGAATATTAACGGTCGCACGTCACTTAGCAGGTGATGTGACATTATCGCCAAATTTATCGCTAATTTGGTTTTCATACAATCCAATTTTACTTTGCTAAGAGTTACTCGATAGTGAATATTATTTTACACTAATTCTCTTCATCAAAACTATATCACTTTGGACTTATAGAATTTAGTAGTGGTCGAAATCCCATATCGTCCATATTCAACTCTAAAGTCCAAACACAAAGTTCTTGGTTCAATAATAACAATGATCACTAATCAAACTACTCTAACCATAGATTTTGACTTTGAGTTGACTTTAGCTGACCGTGATAATAACTTTATATAACCGAGGAGACGAATCCACTCTCGAATAATATTTCACTTTCAATACTTCCACTCGAGTCACTCGATTGATGTTTTGTCATGATTTTACCATAATCAAAGCGGAGCTTTCATATAGAAGGTCCACAGTATTCTCGAGTCGAGAGAACTGTGTAAATTACTCACTCCAATTTTTTTTGAATCCTAGTAATATTAGCTAATAAAAACCTATCTAGTGAGTCATTCCATATTTATCCAATGACTATCAGTACATAACCCCAAAGTGCCTCCTGTAGCAATGGGTAATATACTATCCAACATTTGGTGAGCATTTACGTAGTCTAGTCTCAATGGATGCATCGATATCCAGTCTCGTTTTATCTTGACTAGGATATGACGTGTTATTATATCGCGATACAATACTCAAGATTATAACTATTTGTAATTGCTACTACAAACACACCATTCATGGATTTTCCATTAAAATTGACTTCAATTAAATATTTAATTATTGATAACGCATTATAATAAATATATAAAAAAGAATAACACCTTTATTACGAACGAGAATTGATTACAGAGTTAATTAATTTACAATAAATTACAAAATTGCTCCAAAGGTATATCCTTAACTCTATCAAGAGCATGTGGCACCATAATTGACCCCAAGTGCAAGTGGAAGATTGACAGAAATAAGGGTATGCCCTTGGAGAAAATATGTAATTTATTTTATAACTTACACTTTTACGAGAATCTTGTATGAAATAAAGTAAGCTTTAGGTTTTGCCTTTTATTATATGGACTGTTATATTGTGATAAAAGCAATGATCTGAAAATGTTACGTATATACAAGTAGAAAATCCTTATGTAAAGTACAATCGATTGCAGTTGTGAATGTGCTCATGACCATGAGTATTTATTCGTGTATTTGATATACTTATCCTATTCCTAGTCGAGATATACCGAGAAAAAGATGTCGATACTGTCGGAACTAGGCCAGTCCACAATGGAAGAAATGAGCGAGTTTCAAAAGTTTTTACCATTTTGGATTATTATTGGGCTTATAAAGTCTAATTCATTTATAATTTTTCTAAATTTCTTTTAAATAAAATCGTTATTTCATTTAATTTTATAAATAAAGTTTTACTTTATATTATTTTATACTATGTTTGAATATGTATATCACATATACATATGTGTGTACGTGCATGTGAAACATAATAAAGTGTGCGTGGTTTGACATTTCCGTGCATATGTGCTAGGATTTACATTGCAACAGACATGTTAGCCCATGTAGTATTCCGCGAGCTGTCTAAATGAATATATATATCTCTCTGTGTGTGTGTGTTCATAAATTTATACATTTATAAAATACATTCACATAATTATATATAAATATATGGAAATAATAATTGTCATAATTTGTACAAAATATTTGAGATGTATTTTTACAAATATTCATTTACATTAAATAACAAAATCATTTAATAATTAATATAAAATGAATTATTTTATTTTTTTAGTTGCTGCTGCAAACCCGAGAGAAAAATTAATTTTTTTAATTTTAATTAATAAATAATTATGAATATACATATACATGTGCATATACATATACACATATGCATATACATATACATATGCATATATATACACATATAAAAATGCATATGCATATATATACACATACATACATACATACATATATATTATAAAATTGATACTAACTAACTTGAAGCTCATGGCACCATTTTTTTGTACTTATAAAATAATTTTTAAATAAATAATTATAAAATTATTTAAAAACCGAATAATTAATTTTTAAAATTATTAGAAAATTATTTTCGAAACCTAAATTTTTTGCAATGTTATTAATTAAAACTTAAAATTAATTTCAAATTATATATATGTATATATATTGTTGGAACTGGGCTAGCCTACAGTAGAAGAAATGAGTGAATTTCAAAAAATTTACCGTTTTGGATCTTTGTTGGGCCTACGAAATCTATATTCATTTAGATCTAATCTAATTTTTAAAAATAAAATCTTCATTTTATTTGATTGGTATGAAAAGGTTTGAATTTGGTATTTGCATAAAATAGAATATATCAAATATACTCTTATATATGCACTTATGCTTGACTGCTACTTGTTAAATTTAATTTTGAGAAGGAAACCTTTCATTTCCTCCTGTTAACTTATTCAATTAATAAGAGGATGTATGGTTTTAATTAGAGAGAGAAAACTTTTCATTTATTTCCTTTAATTAAACCGAATAATTTATCAAATGTCATTAACGGTATTACATAAGTTAGAGTATATCAAAGATACTCTTACATATGTATTTGTGTGTGAATGTTATTTGTTAAATTTAATTTGAGAATGAAACCTTTCATTTCCATCTCTTAACTTATTCAATTAATTTGGATGCATGGTTTAATTAGAGAGTGAAAACTTTTCATTTTTCCCTCCAATTAATTGAATAATTATTAAACAATATTAATGACCAAAATTTACTTAGAAAATGTTGAGAATATATCTAAATATACTCTATAGTAAATGGTGTAAGTGCAACATACCATATTGTGTACGTAGATGATATTTATGTCTTTATTGTCCATAGTATGATTTAAAATACATATATATACATATACATATATATATATACACACACACACAATAGATGTATGCGTATAAATGTGTTAAAATTAAGTTTCACTATTTTATAAGTTTAAAATTAATGACCATAAATTTGAAACTAGTTTCAAAACTAAAAGGGTTTAAGATTAAAATTATGGTTTTACATAAAACCTTCTTATAAATCTTAAGTTAAATTAACACACACACACACACACACATACATACATACATATAGACACACATATATATTATTGTAAATAATGTTTTAAATTTAGTACCACAATGGTATGTTAGAATTTATAATTTAGTATATGCTTTAATATAAAGTAACTATGACGACCCACCTTTTCGACCCTTGAAGATCGACACTAATACATCTGTGGTATTCACGTGCGCAAATTCAAGTGCCGAAGAGGCAGATAATCAGGAGTTTATAAGAAATAAAGTTCGAAAATATAATAATAAAAGAATCTCACATCGTATTAAACAACATAATCATACAGGTGGAAAGTATATATAATCACTTCAAATGATTCATCAGAGTGACAATAAGTACTAACCCAGCCTAGGATATTTGTAACTGCATATCCTTGTATAGGCTGGTAGATACAAAATACATGATACACGATATAGTGTAAAGTTGAGAACGGATAACTACAAACAAAGGACCCTTTAGTCTTGATACTCTAGGCTCCTTCGAAAATGCTCCAAGCTACCTGACTACTCGACTGCATGAAAAATAGGGCACCCAAAGTTTTAAGGGAAATGAAAAATAAACTCTGGGTCTGTCATGGGACTGGTGTGAAAAATTCAAAATACAGGTTTTGAAAACAAAAGGGTATCTCATAAGACCACAACGCACATAAATACAGAATGAGTTTTTACCTTATGATAATCAAAATCTTTGATATGCAAAATTTTAAAATATTATTTTTAATGACATTCTTTTGTAAACATTTTCAAATAAACTTATAAATCTTAGTTGAAATGCTTGCATTTCCCATTTCAGTATTTGAACAACTAAGTCTGTACGACACTTATTGGTTATTAGATTTCCAACTAAATAGCGAGCTAAAGAACTATCTCCCATATAGTGCATTTGTAACAATCGCCCTTTCGACCCTCAAATGACGACACTAATACATCCATGGTATTCACGTCCTGAGCACCCAAGTGCCGGAAAGATTGAACGTTAGGGTAAAATAAAAAGAAGAAAAGAAAATGAAAATGAAAGATGAGAACATAATATCAAAACCTCACAATGGAACGATGACATATAATATCAAAATGATACTTTTACAAAAAGAACATTTTAATATACATACAACAATCGGAGAAAAACCTAACCTGTCATTAGCCTGGAAGTTATAACAACTTGTTCTTACAATTGCCGATAAACATAAACGAAGCAATTCAACGGAAATAAAATATAGCATGGGAAATCATCTAGCTCCTCTCTCCAAGAGCTCCAATGATCATCAATGAAACCTGGAAATATATATGGGGCTGACGGAAGCATTATAAGAAAAATAACACCCAGATCGGTCTGGTAAACTAGCATGAGAAAACTCAAGTCATATGAATTATTTAATGTTATAAAACCTTTCTGAAATAAAGGTATCTCGTAAAACTAGGCCAAAAATAAACACAATGTGACGACCCGGGATTTTCGAGCATTTAAAATCTGAATATTTAATTGATTTTAAATATTCAATATAATAATTTTAACTGGAATTACAAGTATCGCTATTTGTTTGATAATTAAATAATAGAATTTAATTATTAGAAGTTGAGTAAATTGTTGAATCTCGAATTTTAAGCCTGTTAAAAATAATTTGAAGGTTTGTAAAATTTATATTGATAACACTGAAAATAATAGAAGTTGTAAAATTGAAGTTAACCGTGGTTTGTTCAGTTTTAAAATTTTATCGTTTAAATTGAATTTATAAATAGCCTTTCGAGGCACAGTCTCGGAATTCGACGAAACCAACACCATTGGATCCGCAATGTTTTATTATTGTCGGATTTCAATTTTCGCAAGGTTCGGAATTACCGTTTGATCGTACAAACAGTAAATGCATAAGGAAAGCTAATTAAATTTAATTGACTTGGTCAAATTTTTTATATATATAGAAGTCTCACCCCCTAGCTTATAACGCAAGCTTCATTTTCACTTTAGTAATTTCGGCCGAAGCCTTGTCCTTCAGAATCGAAACCCTCAAATTAATGGCCGAAGCCGATCTTAAAAGAAAAGAAAAAAAACTAATAAAAGGGGGGAAAATGGAGTCGCGAAACCCTTGAAGTCGCGAAAACCATTAAGGATTATTCAGATTCTATTTCGTCTTCACGAAATCTCGAACCAAAATACAAGCATGTCTTCGCGTGCGCGCCTGGAGAGGAACGGCGGTGGCTTAGGGCATTGCGGCATGAGGAGGGACGCGGCCTGGGGAGGAACGACGGTGGATTAGGCGCTTCGTTCGAGCTTCGATTTGAAGAGGGATCGCGAGACCTATTCGAGTTACCTGTGCCTGAGTAACTCGCGAAGCACACTTAGGAAGGGGGTTAACTGTCGATTGGGGTATTCGAGACATGGCTGTTCACGCATACTTCGAGGTGATGGTGATGGATATCGCGATTTCTCGTGCTCACGTAAGGGACGACAAGGTATATCCTATTCCGATTTTAAATTCACATTTGTTTTTATGCATACAGAATAAAAATATATACATAATATATTACAATGAAAACATTAATATATATGTACAGATAGGTTAATATTTTTCTCAGTAAGGTGTAAAAACCGATTTTAGGCTTAATTATATATATATATATATATATATATATATATATATATATCGTGAGTACGGGAAAAAAAAGAGAGAGGAAGAAAACTGCAGCAGTATATAGATGTGCAGTTTATGTATTTTAAATACCAATAATAGTAATATGTATGTATGGGTATGCAGTAAAGCTGAAAGAAAAAAATTAATGATATGGTAAGGAAATAATCATTTAGTTAAATGGAATGGTTAATTAATTAATTTGTTCAAAGGGGATTTAAATTTAAGTTAGATAATTAGTTAAATCAATGGGAAGTAATTGTCCAATTTATTCAATTATTAATAAATTATACAATGTTATACAAGGTCTTAAATCGTGAAGTATCAAGCCTATTTGGATCGGATCAGCATATTCAAAATCAGGGTGAGTTAATTTCACTCAGTTAAATAAATTTAAATGATTAAATTTAAATAATGGTTTGAATGGTTGAGATTGATTGATGTGCTATAATATGGTATATTTTGGAATTGGCATATAATTGTGCTAACATCTTTGGATGCAGGGAAAACAGGTTGGAGAGATCCAACTGGACCCCTCGAAATTATTTAGATTATTTAATATTCTGTGTTCTGAATATTTGATATCCTGTGATGATTTTATGAATAATTGAAGTATTGAATGGTATAGTTGGATTGAATATCTCAGTAAAATAAATTATCAAATCTCTAGAATTGCAAGTTCGAAAGAAATAAAAGAATAAATTTGTAAGTAAAATAATTCTAGTGAACTGGAAAAAATATTAATAATGAATTGAAAATAAAATAAAAGTGATTGCAAAGCTCTAACAAAATTTGGAATAAGAGGAATTTGAATTATAAGGGGTAATAATAAATTGAAAAGCTTAAATGATATTATTTAAATGAATAAAGAATTTATTTCTTTTATTTTATTTAAGGATTACATTTAATTAAGAGATATAGAAGAAATTTTAGGAATCTGAAATTGGTATCTTCAGTTAAAAAGTTTTTTTTACTCAAAATGAGGAAAAAAAATCTAAAGGTTAATGAGATTTGAAATAAGTAAAGTAAGAAAGAAAATTTATTTTAAGCAAAGTAAATTGGGAATAAATTGTAAATTGATTAAAGTGTTTTGGGATTGGAAAACTAAAAGGGAAGTGAGATTTTGAAAATTTTAAACTGGGTTATCAGGTAAAATAAAATATTGGTGGATATTTTAAATATGAATTTAAAGTGGAAATTTATAAAGAAATGGAAATTCGTTTAAAAATAAACAGTGATTCATTTTTAAAGGATGTGGAAGAGAAGGGTGTTTCCCTGGATAGCCAAATACGATTTTCAAGCAATTTTAAATATAAGATAAGGGTTTAAATGTTGTTTTAAAAGCATATCTTAGAAAATTTATTATTTTTAAATGTTTAAATTCTAAAATAAATATTTTTCAAAACTATTATCGTAGTAATTATTAAATGACTTGGTATTTGTTTTTAAAGAAAATCTAGTTTTATATTTTATAAAAGTAGCCTTATTTATTAAATATTTCTAAAGTATATATATTTTTTAATAGATTATTAAAGTAGTTGTAAATTTTTAAGGCTATGAAGTATATTTTATAACTAAGTGCTTTTAAATTATTTTAAAAATCTAAAAGTATTTTATACTTGGTGTTTCAGTGGAAATAAATATCGGGAAATTATTCCGGGAAAGGAATATGTTTGAAGCTGTTTTCAAAGGGGGTAAAAATATGAAATATATCTTGTAAAGATATTATGGATAAATAAATAATTTGAAAAATTATTTATTGTATGATGGTTGTTTGTGAATATAAATTGATAGTTAAATCACCGACTATCAATATTGGACAAAAATGCGTTGATCGTTTCGAAGAGACCGGGATCGAGATTTATTTCTCGAAAACCACTTCGATCCGGTTTGTACGTTTCGTGTGAACGATTTTGGATTCGAAGATGGAGCAGTGAAGTGCAAGGGCTAGTCACTACTAATCCTGAGGATATTTCCAAAATGGATGTAGTAGGAATAGTGCCTTCGGTTTCGTTCGAACCCGGGACGGACTTGTATGGACGAATGCTTTCGGAACATCGTCAGGTGGGCTATGGGCATTCTAAGAGAAACGTTCTATAAAGGTAATGCTTAGCCTCAAGCCTCATCAAATGGGAATGACTGAAAATCAGGGGTTATGCAGCAAGGCTAGGTGGGTAGCACCCAAGCAGGGTGAGGTCATTCCAATCTAGATGTCCCTTTTTATTTCGGCTTAGTGGGCGGTTGCTGATCCCAACCGCGGGGTGATCTCACTCGGGATTATCCAGTAAGGAGTAGTCCCGGCCTTGTGTTGCAGGGGAGCGGGCGTACTCCTCGGTACGGTGATCTAGGCCCCGTACTGTGACAGGTGGTACCCCAGTGCCTAGTCATTAGTTGGAAATCCATTCTCCCTACGAGCCTTGTACGAGTTTTGTTTGTATTACCCACTCTGTGGCTAGTAGCTGGAATTTAATGAATGTAACAATTTCGGCTATTTTATAAGTATTTGTATATAGACCCTATTACAATATCAGAGGATTTCTATAATAAAAAAATGTTTTAGCTATCGTAAGGAAAAAACCTGACATGTTTATTTGTGGCGTGGTCTTACGAGATGCTTTTTTTCAAAAGGATTTTTGAAACTTTAATAATCAATTGGGTGTGATTTTCTCACACTGGTATTCAAGACTGACTCGAGTGTTATTTAACTGTAATGCTCGGGTTAGACCGAGTATTATAGAATACAGGATTTGATGCTGTGGAGCTCAGGAGACGAGCTGGAAGACGATACGTACACCCGTACTTGTTTATATACATATATTCCGCTGTGTTGAGTTGTTGTGTATCCATTGTATGATATTGATGTTGAGCTGTGATTGATGTACTCTGATGATGTAATATATAAACAGAGATATTTGATTTTAGAGTAAAGATCATTTATTATCTATTATATTTTATTCCGCTACGATGGTTAGATTCTGTTGTTGTTTTCTATTTTCTTCTTCTACCTCATCTTCTTTAACCCGAATGGTTCGTATTTCTGTACAACTTGAGTTGATTGTTGTAGAATAGTGTTGACCCAAGGGGTACGGATTTGCGGGTCGTTTCACTTGGTATCAGAGCATATGTTGGTGATAACCTTGGCTCTGGTGGGAGTTACTCATTTAAAATAGAGTCTATAGTACTCTAAAATGAGTTTGAGCGTATTAATAAATATGAGCGCGTATTTGTTAGTGAATATAAATTGTTTTAATATTGTGTTGATTGGTTTATTGAGTGGCATATGAACCTTCGTCGACACAGTCTGCGCAATTGTATCGAAGGGGTTTCTAAACACTTGAATAGAACAATCGATACGGTATTGTTTTAAATATGGGTAAATGAAATAATTTTACCCAAAAACATATTTTGATATAAAGAATAGCTTTTGTAAACTATTTTAGCTAATATATGGTTGCTTGGATGTTAGGAAGATTAATACTAAACTATTATCTTGTTGAGTGGAAATTTAACTAGAAATTGAAAATATAACCAAAATTTAAGGCAATAAATTCATTATAAAATGAAATTTATAAATATGAATTATAAATGTAATTCATGAATTGAAATACAATTAAATGGAAATTTGTATAAGCATAAACTGTGCAAATGAATTATAGTTAAAATTGATTTAAGCAGGATTTGGAAATTTAAAATCCCGGAAATTTGAAAGTATTTTAAAGATAAATGATAACATTATTGTTTTGGAGATACTTCTGAAAGGAAAATTATTTTAAATGGATTTTGGAAGTAATATAGCATTGAAATCACTTGGATTATTGGAAAATAATTCTGATGATGACGGCCGCATCATCAGTATTCATTTTCGAATTTCTAAGTGATGGATTACTGCCAAAAATTGATTTGTTAAGAAAAGCTGGTTGTTTTTGGCAATCTCAAAAGAAATTTGTTGGGAATAAAACCAGGATAGGTTTGATTTTTGAGAAATGAGATTTGAGATGGTGAAGATTTCAAAATGATTTGAAACCAAAGTCGGGAGTTTAAAATCCTGATAATATAGGTTGTAAGCTTATAATTGAGATGAGTTTTAAATCAGGAAGGAAATATAAGCTTTGAATGTTGGAAATTTAAATTTAAGAGAAAAGTTAAAAATGAAATTAACTTGGATTGGGAAATAAAATTTAACTGGATTGAAAATTAATTTAAATAGGCTGAAATAATATCCAGTTGTATTCGAATTAAGTTGAAATCGAATTGAGTTAAATAAATCTGAGTTAAAATAAAATTGAATTGGAATAAGAATTCAATTGAATTATTAAATGGAATTAGATTCTTACCTGAATAAATGGAAATAAGTGGGATAAGGATTGGAATTGAAATAAATAAATTAGGATAACTTGTAAAAGAATTAAAAATGCATGGAATAAGATATGTTTGGGTTATAAATAAGCATAAGGCTTGAGTTAAAAATAAAAGATGAATATATTCAAGCCTATAATGAATGGAAATGTGTAAAAAAAATAAGTTATGACTTATAAATTGAAAATGGGATAGAAAATCCAAAATAAATATTATTGATGAATTGGAGAATAAAATAAGAATCCAAACTTGAATTATAAAATAAATTTGAACTTAAGAAAATTAAATGAAGAGATTTTGAGATTTAAAATCAAGTGTTGGATTATAAATAAGGGAAGAACTAATTTGTTAATAAATTAGTTAATGAAATTTGTAATGAGAACTCAATGCAGTTAAATAAAGCTGAATTGGTGAGCTAATATTAAAGTTTAGAAATAAACTCAAGTTATAATTAAATTCGACTTGAATCATGGGTGAAGAAAATATAATTGGAGGTGGCCTTGCAATTAATTAAATGAATTGAGAATGAAGTTGAATTGTGAGTTAATAAAATTGGATGGTAATTTAAAAGTGAATGGTGGAATTAGAACTTGAGTTATTGATTAAAATTTAACTTGAAGTGTTAACAAATTAAATATAATTAAAATGTATCGAATAAAAATGGAAATGGATTAAAATAGTAATGGTATGAATTGCAAATAAAATCAAAATAAGTGGAAACAAATTGGAAATGGCCATGTAATTAATTGAATGAGTTAAATCTGGAAAGGAGTTGAATTGAATTCAACTTAAAATTTAGTTTAATAATAGTGGATTGGATTTAAATCAAGTAAAAATGGATTTTAATTGAAATAAAATTGGGTGAGTTGCCAATAATATTTAACGAAATGAAAATTCCTAATGGATTGTGTGGATAAACTAATTATATTGAATAAATAAATGGATAGAATAAATAAGAATCAAAATGAAGTGTGGTTTAAATAAGTTAAGAGATGGTTATGGAATGCAATAGCTTGGATTGTCTTCGAGCTAAATACAATAGTTTGGAATAAACAAAAATGGAATGGGTCAAGCTGAATAAATGGTTGTGAATGAATTAAAATAAAAGGAAATTTAATAGGCAATGAAGATGAACCTAAGTTGTTAATGGTTTTGAATGAACTGGTTTGGATAATAAAATGAAATGCAAATGAATGGATTCAAATTTGAAATGCAATGAAAATGAGAATATATGGATCGTGAATAAATTTAAAAATGAGATAGAATTAAGTATAAATTGAGTTGAAATCCATTTAAAATGGTTATAAGACATAAATACTTGTTTATTCACATAGATCTCGTCAAACTGCATAGAATAAATTGTCATTGGATGTAAATAGGAGTAATTAAAATCCAATGAATTGATAGAAGTAAAATGAATTGATTTTGAGAGCAATTGAATTAATATGAGCTTGGTTTGCTTAAAAATAAATTATAGGTAAGTGATTGAGTTTTAAAACATTCAAATTGATGAAGATGTATACGAATGGATTGAAAACCATTCGAATTGAATGAAAATGGTTATAAATAAATTGAAACAGTTGAATTAGCATGGAAACTATATAAATTGCTTATGGAAAAATGTTTGGTGTGAATTTCTTTTAAAATTCATATGTTAACTATTGTAAATAAGTGAAATGTAGTTAAACTTCATTTATATCATACATACATGTTTAAATTGAGTAAGTACAGGTACCTGGAAGCTGTGTGGCTGGATTTGGTTGCGCAAACGGCTAAATAAATAAGCTACATGCTTAAAAATGCTAACTAAGGTACGCCTACGCAATTAAAATAGGAAATATGAACTGTTTTTGGTTTTTCCGACCGGGTGGGTCGATGTATATATATTTATCTCTTTTGTTAAATTGCAAAAGCTCCTCCGTACAAAGGAGACTCTGCCAAAAATTTTCAGAAATTTTGGGAATTAGAAAATTTTGTTAACGACAAAACGAATTTAAATTGGCAACTAAAAAAAATTAGTAAATGAAACCAATTAAAATGATGACATGAATTAGTTATAAATGGAAAAATAAAATTCAATATTTAGAATTAAAGATAAATTAAATTCGTATGGAAATGAAAGAATCAATTTGAATAGAAATGGATATAAACTAAAGTGGTAAGATGAAAATAAAAACAAGGAACATATTTCATACTTAGACTAACTTAAGAAGGAATGGCGAATTCTTAAATGGAAGATTGATACTGCAAATATAATCTAAGTTAATATTTGAATGAATAAATACCGACAGTTTGTAAGAAAGTTGATATGATGTTTAGGGAATATTGTGATTGGATATTAGTGCTAAGCAGGATATGCAGATAATATAAGGGATAAAGGAAATTGGTTTTGACATCAAAAGGATAAAAATTGAGTTGCTCGACAAAAAGGTATGTGTTTAAATTTCGGTATGAAATTTGATTGGGTTTTTGATCGAGCCACTTCCCTTTTTTGTTTTCTTTTTGGATTTAGGAGGCCATAGAGCCATTTTGTAGTTGTACCGAGCTAGCCGCGCAAAGGAGACGCTGGCGAAATTTTTCGGGAATTTGGGGAGTTAGAAAAATTTTGAGAAAATTTTGATAATTCAAAATTTGGTTTTAAATTGAAACTTGAATGATTAAACAAATAGTATAGTTTGAAACTATGGGAGGGTTGAGAAGTTAATAAGAAGAATAATGGGTCTTTTATAAAAAGATAGATAGTAAGATGTTGAATTGTTTGGTTTTGGAGGTAAGTAAACGGGTATTGGACCATTCTTCCTAACTAGTAATTTCGGGGACGAAATTCTTTTAAGGGGGGAGGAATGTGACAACCCGGGATTTTCGAGCATTTAAAATCTGAATATTTAATTGATTTTAAATATTCAATGTCATAATTTTAACTGGAATTATAAATATCGCTATTTGTTTGATAATTAAATAATAGAATTTAATTATTAGAAGTTGAGTAAATTGTTGAATCTCGAATTTTAAGCCTGTTAAAAATAATTTGAAGGTTTGTAAAATTTATATTGATAACACTGAAAATAATAGAAGTTGTAAAATTGAAATTAACCGTGGTTTGTTCAGTTTTAAAATTTTATCGTTTAAATTGAATTTAAAAATAGCCTTCCGAGGCACAGTCTTGAAATTCGACGAAACCAACGCCATTGGATCCGTAATGTTTTATTATTGTCGGATTTCAATTTTCGCAAGGTTCGGAATTACCGTTTGATCATACAAACCATAAATGCATAAGGAAAGCTAATTAAATTTAATTGACTTAGTCAAATTTTTTTTATATATAGAAGTCTCACCCCCTAGCTTATAACGCAAGCTTCATTTTCACTTTAGTAATTTCGGCCGAATCCTTATCCTTCAGAATCGAAACCCTCAAATTAATGGCCGAAGCCGATCTTAAAAGGGAAAAAAACACTAACAATAGGGGGGAAAATGGAGTCGCGAAAACCGTTGAGGATTATTCAGATTCTATTTCGTCTTCACGAAATCTCGAACCCAAATACAAGCAAGTGGAGGCGCTTCGCATGTGCGCCTGGAGAGGAACGGCGGTGGCTTAGGGCATTGCGGCGTGAGGAAGGACGCGGCCTGGGGAGGAACGACGGTGGCTTAGGCGCGTCGTTCGAGCTTCGGTTTGAAGAGGGATCGCGAGCCCTATTCGCGTTGCCTGTGCCTGAGTAACTCGCAAAGCACACTTAGGTAGGGAGGGTTGACTGTCGATTGGGGTTTTCGAGACATGGCTGTTCACGCGTACTTCGAGGTGATGGTGATGGATATCGCGATTTCTCGCGCTCGCGTAATGGACGGCAAGGTATATCCTATTCCGATTTTAAATTCATATTTGTTTTTATGCATACAGAATAAAAATATATACATAATATATTACAATGAAAACATTAATATATATGTACAGATAGGTTAATATTTTTCTCAGTAAGGTGTAAAAACCGATTTTAGGCTTAATTATATATATATATATATATATATATATATATATATATATATATATATTGTGAGTGCGGGAAAAAAAAGAGAGAGGAAGAAAACTGCAGCAGTATATAGATATGCAGTTTATGTATTTTAAATATCAATAATAGTAATATGTATGTATGGGTATGCAGTAAAGCCGAAAGAAAAAAATTAATGACATGGTAAGGAAATAATCATTTAGTTAAATGGAATGGTTAATTAATTAATTTGTTCAAAGGGGATTTAAATTTAAGTTAGATAATTAATTAAATCAATGGGAAGTAATTGTCCAATTTATTCAATTATTAATAAATTATATAATGTTATACAAGGTCTTAAATCGTGAAGTATCAAGCCTATTTGGATCGAATCAGCATATTCAAAGTCATGGTGAGTTAATCTCACTCAGTTAAATAAATTTAAATGATTAAATTTAAATAATGGTTTGAATGGTTGAGATTGATTGATGTGCCATTATATGGTATATTTTGGAATTGGCATATTATTGTGCTAACATCTTTGGATGCAGGGAAAACAGGCTGGAGAGATCCAATTGGACCCCTCGAAATTATTTAGATTATTTAATATTCCGTGTTCTCAATATTTGATATCCTGTGATGATTTTATGAATAATTGAAGTATTGAATGGTATAGTTGCATTGAATATCTCAGTAAAATAAATTATCAAATCTCTAGAATTGTAAGTTCGAAAGAAATAAAAGATTAAATTTTTAAGTAAAATAATTCTAGTGAACTGGAAATAAATTAATAATGAATTGAAAATAAAATAAAAGTGATTGCAAAACTCTAACAAAATTTGGAATAAGAGGAATTTGAATTATAAGGGGTAATAATAAATTGAAAAGCTTAAGTGATATTATTTAAATGAATAAAGAATTTATTTCTTTTATTTGATTCAAGGATTACATTTAATAAGAGATATAGAAGAAATTTTGGGAATCTGAAATTGGTATCTTCAGTTAAAAAGTTTTTTTTACTCAAAATGAGGAAATAAAATCTAAAGGTTAATGAGATTTGAAATAAGTAAAGTAAGAAAGAAAATTTATTTTAAGCAAAGTAAATTGGGAATAAATTGTAAATTGATTAAAGTGTTTTGGGATTGGAAAACTAAAAGGGAAGTGAGATTTTGAAAATTATAAACTGGGTTATCAAGTAAAATAAAATATTGGTGGATATTTTAAATATGAATTTAAAGTGGAAATTTATAAAGAAATGGAAATTCGTTTAAAAATAAATAGTGATTCATTTTTAAAGGATGTGGAAGAGAAGGGTGTTTCCCTGGATAGCCAAGTTCGATTTTCAAGCAATTTTAAATATAAGATAAGGGTTTAAATGTTGTTTTAAAAGCATATCTTAGAAAATTTATTATTTTTAAATGTTTAAATTCTAAAATAATTATTTTTCAAAACTATTATCGTAGTAATTATTAAATGACTTGGTATTTGTTTTTAAAGAAAATCTAGTTTTATATTTTATAAAAGTAGCCTTATTTATTAAATATTTCTAAAATATATATATTTTTTAATAGAGTATTAAAGTAGTTGTAAATTTTTAAGGCTATGAAGTATATTTTATAACTAAGTGCTTTTAAATTATTTTAAAAATCTAAAAGTATTTTATACTTGGTGTTTCAGTGGAAATAAATATCGGGAAATTATTCCGGGAAAGGAATATGTTTGAAGCTATTTTCAAAGGGGGTAAAAATCTGAAATATATCTTGTAAAGATATTTTGGATAAATAAATAATTTGAAAAATTATTTATTGTATGATGGTTGTTTGTGAATATAAATTGATAGTTAAATCACCGACTACCAATATTGAACAAAAATGCGTTGATCGTTTCGAAGAGACCGGGATCGAGATTTATTTCTCGAAAACCACTTCGATCCGGTTTGTATGTTTCGTGTGAACGATTTTGGATTTGAAGATGGAGCAGTGAAGTGCAAGGGCTAGTCGCTACTAATCCTGAGGATATTTCCAAAATGGATGTAGTAGGAATAGTGCCTTCGGTTCCGTTCGAACCCGGGACGGACTTGTATGGACGAATGCTTTCGGAACATCGTCAGGTGCGCGATGAGCATTCTAAGCGAAACGTTCTATAAAGGTAATTCTTAGCCTCAAGCCTCATCAAATGGGAATGACTGAAATCAGGGGTTATGCAGCAAGGCTAGGTGGGTAGCACCCAATCAGGGTGAGGTCAATCCAGTCTAGATGTCCCTTTTTATTTCGGCTTAGTGGGCGGTTGCTGATCCCAACCGCGGGGTGATCTCACTCGAGATTATCCAGTAAGGGGTAGTCCCGGCCTTGTGTTGTAGGGGAGCGGGCGTACTCCTCGGTACGGTGATCTAGGCCCCGTACTGTGACAGGTGGTACCCCAGTGCCTAGTCATTAGTTGGAAATCCATTCTCCCTACGAGCCTTGTACGAGTTTTGTTTGTATTACCCACTCTGTGGCTAGTAGCTGGAATTTAATGAATGTAACAATTTCAGCTATTTTATAAGTATTTGTATATAGACCCTATTATAATATCAGAGGATTTCTATAATAAAAAAATGTTTTAGCTATCGTAAGGAAAAAACCTGACATGTTTATTTGTGGCGTGGTCTTATAAGATGCTTTTGTTTTCAAAAGGATTTTTGAAACTTTAATAATCAATTGGGTGTGATTTTCTCACGCTGGTATTCCAGACTGACTCGGGTGTTATTTAACTGTAATGCTCGGGTCAGACCGAGTATTATAGGATACAGGATTTGATGCTGTGGAGCTCAAGAGACAAGCTGGAAAACGATACGTACACCCATACTTGTTTATATACATATATTCCGCTGTGTTGAGTTATTGTGTATCCATTGTATGATATTGATGTTGAGCTGTGATTGATGTACTCTGATGATGTAATATATAAACAGAGATATTTGATTTTAGAGTAAAGATCATTTATTATCTATTTTATTTTATTCTGCTGCGATGGTTAGATTCTGTTGTTGTTTTCTATTTTCTTCTTCTACCTCATCTTCTTTAACCCGAATGGTTCGTATTTCTGTACAATTTGAGCTGATTGTTGTAGAATAGTGTTGACTCAAAGGGTACGGATTTGCGGGTCGTTTCACATGGAATATTTTTTACCTTACCATAACCGAACCATTTTATAGAAAAAATTAGTGATATTATAATAATGTCTAAGGTGTTCAATATAAATATATATCATAGCTGAAATGGTCACATTGGTTACATCTGACAGTATATTTAGGTATATAAACAAAACCGCTAAGGTACGTTCGTATAAATGGATTTTCCATGGAGACTTCCTCAATGAGACCGATCTTCTATGATAAGGATTATAAAATACCTTCCGAGCGTCGTATACCTCAGATAAAATATACCATAAGGTAAACATAACCGGGCCGTCATCTGAACACTCACGTAAACAATGTGTACCAAGTATCATCAACTCCCTATACACAACATATTTATAAGCATACTCTATATATGAAGTTGATGTACTCCTCATGGGTCAGCTAAGCCCCATGATCATGCATCCTACTCTATCTTTAGTCATTTCCCCTTGTCGAGGCTAAGTTCGATATCTTCACACAAGTTTTCAGCAAAACTCGATTACATAATGAATCCCATTTTGATTCTCAACAGATTCTAGAACCATACATGATTTCCATCGTTCACTTCTAAAACAGAGAATCCGTATCTCATCCTTAAAGTGGTTTTCGATAAGTAGAACACTTACGATCCCGGTCTCTCCAAGATTGAGTCGTTGAATTTGGTCTTATTCAACAATAATGAGAATGATCGCATTAGAGAGCTAAATCCCGAGTACTTTCTCATAAGCAAGTAAACATACCTGCACTATCATTTCATGTAAGGCATGATCAGGTCATATAAACGACTTTTAACCCCTTTTTAATTAATTTATCTTTTATTAATTAAAAACTTTCTTATTAGGAAAACATATTTTATCTAATAAAACTTCTCTTTTATAAATCAAGACTTCCTTTATTTATTAATATTTTATTATTAATAAAACTCCCTTTATATACTTGTATATATTGTTTAATTTCTCACTTATATCCTTTTCAATACTTAAAAAGTATACATATACTTATTCCAACGGTATAAGTATATTCACAAATTACTTAACAAGTTTTATTTACTTCAAAAAATAATCAAAGAGATTACAAATAATTACCACCAAAACATTGTTATAATAAACTCCTTTTCTTTTATAAATTGAACATACGACATATTCTATCTTTTTATAAAAGACTCCTGTACTTGTTATTTCTTTAAAATTCCAGCATTAAATAAATATTATTATAATATTTCTTCCAAATTATGGTTTAACGGTTTAAAAACAAATGTTGCTAAAACATTTTTTACTACAAACCCAAAACCATTCCATTTAATCATTATCTTTAAAACTCACTTTTAAAGATTTAATTACATTTAAGGGTTCAAACAAGTGTTCTAAAAAAAATTGTCACAACAAACCCAAAACTGTTTACTTGTAATTTTCTACTAAATATCCATTAGTAAATATCTAATTATATACCCAAATATAATTAATAATAAGGGTTAAAAACAAGTGTTGTTACAACATCATTTACACCAACCCCCAAAACCATTACTTATCCTTATAATTAATCTTCAAAACATTTATTTAAAGATCAAGCATATCTAACATTTATAAATTAGATGTTACACTTATAGTTAAATCTTTTCCAAACCATTTATTTAACTTAAGTGTTAGAACCCAGATCCCCTTTTTATTATATTGATGGAATATTTAATTTAATACTTAAAACTTGGATATATATACAAGTACTTTGAAATACTTACTAATATGTTAAAACTACTTCAAAAAATGTTTTGATACATATACACTAATTTATTTAGAAAGTAAAATATTTAATTTTGAGAAAAATTTAAAAATATAATATAAAACTTCTATTTACTTTAAATAAAATATTTAACTTGTTAAACTAAAAACTATACATATACCTAGAATACTTTAAAATCTATTATATTATTATAAATAATTTAAAAACTATCATATTAATAGAAATACTTTTAAAACTATTATATTATTGGAAATACTTTTAAAAATTATTATATTATTATTTAAAAATCTATATTAAATATCCCAAAAAAAACTTATTTAAAATTCATAAAACATATTCAATATGAAAATCCATTTACGTTTGAAATTCAAAAATAATTATAAAACATTTTTAAACTTTAAAACTTCTTAAATTAATTCTTTAAATAAATATTTACAGGATTATTTTAATTTTTTTTGAAAGGATATATAGAAAGTAAAGGTCATTTTTACTTTATTAAACTAAATATTTCCATCACCACTTGTTATCTAATGGTAATAACTTCCAAAGTTATCCATTTACGTTCAACATGCTAAAACATATATAAACAACCCAATATATTTTTAATATATATATTTATCCTAATTTATCTAATTTAACACGTGTTTAATTTTAAGGATTTCAAAGCACGTTTATAACGAATATATTGCTTCAACCATTCATAATATAATTTCCAACAGATCATATAACATAATGTATGAAAAGTAAAATCAACAGTATGAGGAATCATGTTGGATCCATCTAAGCTATTCCCATGCACCTCAACTCATATATCGACACACACACATATAAATCAACGCCTGATGAGGAATCCTTTTGGATCCCTTCAACTTGTCCCTCTACATTGCATATAGGTATAATCATAAAATATAAATCAAATGCTTCGAGGCAGGATTGTATACAAAAGAATCATCCGCTCATACACAGGAATATATAATATCTCATCTGCTCCATGGGCAAGAATATATCCAAACCAATCGATAAATACAGTAATTAATCCAAACAAGCAACAACAATTAACAATAAAAATTTATCCACACTTTTATAAAACATTATTGGGCCAGAGAGGTGAGTTTAACTCACCAAAATTCCGGTAATCGCCAAAGTGTTCCAGTTTGAATCAAAAACGTACCGGCATTTGATTTTAACACAAATTCTACTAGCTCCAAATCCATTCAATCCAATTCCATAACATTGCTTTCGCTTATACGATCGCAACGCAACTCGTCGTGCTCAAATTCAACATCGTATGATAAAGTCATACATTTTTAAATATTCGATTTTAATATATAATTAATTAATAAGTCGTTAACATTTAGTTACCATGTTTAAACTAATCATGCGTGCTAATCCTCCCTTTCGTTCTCATTTCCAGGTAATAGAAAATTCGACCGTGCCTTCCTTGTTTGCCGCACTGCCGTTTATCGCAATTGCTGCCGCGACTTCCACCGAACATCTTTCCACTCAAGGCGAAACTCCAGCACCCATCACGATCTCCCTCACCCTATCAATCGTGCAAAACCCAAACCCATCGCTGCCATGAATGCGATAACTTTTTAGCCACGTCGAGCCTCCAATTGTCGATCAGCTTCCGTTGATAAACTCATGGAGTGGAGAGTAATAACTTTCATGTAGGAGTCGAGAACTAAAAGTGCCTTGATCGGCCAGAGAAATATGGGCCATTGGATGAAGGGCAACAATATCAGCTGTTGTTCAATTTAGAGTTTTAGTTTGCAAATGAAAACATCTCAAGTCCTTTTATAGAAAAATTTATAAAACATTATTCATGCTTTAAATTTCTAAACCCCAATCGAGGTTTACCGACTGGCATTCTATTCTAAATCCCCTATTTTGAACAAAATGAAACTAGTATCGAGATCTAATTCCATCATATACAAAAGTTAACATTCAACATCAAATTATATAAATTTAAATTCCTCTAACTAATTTCTACGCGTTTCGAACTCGTATGACCAAACGATACATCCGATCACCACGAAATTCGACTGCCTGTAATAATTTATTATTATAGATCCAATGGCACTGGTTTCTTCAAAATCAGAGACTATGCCCCAAATCGATATTATAATACGTTAAGTAAAATGAGTTATTATTAAAATTAGTTTAATCACTTTTAATTTCAATTTAAAAGTTTACTATCTTCATTCTTATTTAATTAGAATTAAAATCAACTTTTGAAATCATTTTTATCAACATTAAATTCAAGATTCAATTACTTAAACATTTTGGTTATTCAATTTAACAATTCAAATAACCGAATAAATCCTTATATTTAAAATTTAAATTATTTGACTTATTCAAACAATATTTTCATATTTAAATCAATTAAATATTTCAAATTCAAATGATAAAAATTCTTGGTTGGTACATTCTTCCCCCTTTAAAAGAATTCCTTCCCCAAAATTTCCAAGGTAAGAAAATGCCACAATCCCATTAACTTTTCAAAATCAATTAGTTGAAATAGATTACAAAATTTCTATGTCTTTTATATCCATTCACTAATACTAACTAATACAATTCCAAGTTATAACACAAAATCAAATTTTAGCTATCAAAATTTCTTAAAATTCTCATTTTGATAGAAAAATTTACAATATATATGTATATATATAAGCATAAATATATATCCCACCTTCGAGGATGAGGCATCCCGTAGAGAAAAAAAATAAAAAATGATATATAATCCAAGATGCATACCTTTTCCAAATATTAGCAATTATATACAATCCATATGACGCAAAAGCGAGCTCCAAATACGTAGCATACATTATCTGCACCTGCTAAACACTCTACAACTATTGAGAATAAGTATATGGAAAATAAAATCATCATATAACATAGACTAATATAACAACCATATGCTACAAAAGAAACCATCAGCCATCCTTACTTATAATTACTATCCAATCATATAATTCATAACCATATTATTTTGCATTATACAAAAGCAACATCATATAATTTATTTATGGATCATATGATGTACATATGCCATCCATTCACCATATCATATCAAATCGTTTACCCGATCACACAATTTCACTTTCGAACTAGTGTCATTCCATTGACCACTCTAGTGCAGACTCAGATCCTGTTCCTTGATTAGAAACCGTCATTCTCCTTTCATAGTCATATGCATGATAGATAATTCTAGACTCAAATCAAAAATACATATCCAATGTTTGCTGTCAAGAATCAAGTGAAAAATCCTAATTAGGATCGGTGCAAATCTTCTCGAAATCATATACCCGAATCTGCATCAATTAGTTATGCGAATAAAATGATCTAAGTACAACTTACGTATTTATTTCAATTGGTTTCTTAACTATAGCAAATTCTTTTTATTTATATTCATTTGATTCTTGATATTCATATTCATTCGATTAACATTCATTAGATTAACATTCATTAGATTAACATTAGATTAACGCTTATTTGACTTAGTATACTTCTTTTAATACTAATACTACTCAGCAACCATTCCATAAAACCATTACTTAGGTTTATTATAAACATTTATACAACACTACATATGTTTGTTATCACCTCAAAACTTAATTTCATATTTATTAATTTATTGCATTTAATTTTACTTAAGTTAACTTTCATTTCATAGCTCAATTTCAAATTTTGTATTGCTTAACCAAAAATATTTAACCATTTATTATCTTAAAATTTGGTTTTAGTTTCTATTTCCCTAATTTATAAGTTATACATACTTATCCACTCACAATTTCATAAATCCTTATTAAAGTTCATTCACATTTTATAAGTACAACTTATGGTTATATAATACCTTTACAACTTAAGTTTATATTCATTTCGTACTCTTCTAATCCTAGTAGTATATATATATACAAAATTTCCAATTTGCTTTATTAAACCAGAATGTTTAACAAATTTAAAATTTACTTTAACTTTCTATTTTTCAACTTATAAGTTGCAAACTTTTTTTTTTAATATTTTCACAAAACACTTAGATACAAATTTTCATAATTTTAACACCCGGTTCATATTTCAAATCATTTTAAAATCATATATACATACATAACTCTGTATATTAAATCATACTTTTGAAATCTAAAAAACCTTTGTTTTCTAAAATAATACTTTTATAGTAAATCACCATGATAGCAATCCCTCACTTAGAAATTCGAAAATGAACGTCGATGATGCTGCAATCATCACCGAAATTATTTTTCAACGATCGAAGTGAGTTCAGTTCTTTCCAACCTCGTTTTAAAATCCTTTAAAACTATTTTCAGTCAAAAATACTTCCAAAATAATAATATTATTATTTTTCACAACAGCTTGAAAAGTATTTTAAAATCATCGGTATTTAAATTATCAAATTCTTAATTTAAATCCATTTTGTTTATAAATCATCTTTATAAATCGTACTTGTACAATTTCATTTCCTTTTTATTTATAAATCAAATTTATAAATCAAATTTTCGTAATTTCTCTTATATAGATAAAATAATTTCACAAATATTGATCATTTTAATTATAACCGTTACTTAATAATTCACAATTATAAATTCAATTTCTTATATAACTCACTTTACAATTGTATAAGTTTGTTTACATTAAAATATTTTTTTTATTAACTTAAACTTTAATACTTGAATATTATCATTTTCTAACAACCAAGCACACCATATATGACAATAATTATTTCTGTAAAATTATTCTTTTATGTATAAAATATAATCAAGGAAAAATTATTTCATTTATCCAATTTTAAAACAATACTATGCCGATTTGCCATGTTCAAGTGTCTAAAGATCCCTATCAATAACATTAATGTAACGACGCGTAAATTTTCGATAATTAAAATAGCTAATTTAATAAGATTTCGTGATTTAGTGTTAGAAAAAAAATTGTAAGTCGTTTGGAATAATAATAAATGTTGAATTCATTGGGTATAATAGAGTAATTGATTGATAAGTAAAATCTATTTAAAATCAAATATTGAATACTGAACAGGTAAATTGTTTAAATTAAATATTTAAAACTTATTGAATAATTGAATAACTGTAAAATGAAAATAGTGTTCTAAATTATGAATTGTTTTAAAAGTTGAATCTTATAGGTTAAATTTCAATATTTCAAAAGATAATGAATTATTGGATAAGCGAAATTGTTTAAATTTAATATTTGGAATTTATTGAATAATTGAATAACGGGAATTGAATAATTGTTTTAATGAAAATGTTTGTTCTATAATTTGAATTTGTTAAATTTTATAAGTTCATTTGTATATTTCAAAAGATAGAGATTTAAGAATAATCAAATTTGTTTCAATTTAATATTACAAATGTTTGAATAATTAAATTCCGAATTTGATATGATTAATTTGATATTGAAATTTAATATATGAAAATAGAATGAATAATTGAAATTTGATTTAATATGATTCAAATTGGTTTCCAAAGTGAATGTAAGTTATATCGGGATTATAATAGAGTTAATTAGATTTTTAAAATTGGAATTTATTGGATAACTGAATAACGGGTTTAATATGATTAAAAATGATTTGTAAAATTTTATTTTATCATATTAAAGTTAGAATGATGTTGTAGAACCTTTTAAAATCGAATTAAAAGTAAATTTGTGAAAATTGAATATTTTAATATTAAATTGACGAGTTAAAATAGCCATTTTTCAAACAGTTTCGAATTTCGACAAACCCAGTTTCATCGGATCCATAATGTCATATTATTGTAAGGTTTCAAATTTCGTGTCAATCGGATTTACCGTTTGTCCGGGCAAGCCTAAACGCCTAGAAAATCGTTTAATCGGTTTAATTTAAAATCGATCGTTTATTGCCGTAACTCGCACATATGATCGAATTAGCTTTCGAAACCTGTTCCATTGTGTCCGGAACGCGGGATAAACCCTAGAAACGTCGGTTACCGTGCGTAAATCAGAGTTCGGAAAACCCGGGATGAATAGTGTTCGTCGTTTTCTATAAAAGCACTTCATTGTTTTCATTTTTCAAAATAAAACCCTAACCCTAGAAATAAATGGCTGGCCGCCACTTATCTTCCAATGGCCGAAATTGTGCCATGTTCTTCTTCATTTTTCTTCCAATCCACAAGTTAATTCCAAAAACTTTCAACTGGAAATTTGTTGAGCACATCGCGAACTACGAGATCAACATTTGTGATCGGATTTGGAGCAGCGGGGTGGTTGCTAGGGTTGCGCGTTCATCGCCGTTTCATGCACGGAAGTCGAGACAAGGGGGAGGCCGAGCTCTTCCATGCTTAGGCCGATGATGGAGTAGGAGATGCTCTTCTATATGGTGTATCCCGATCGTCCTGGAAGTCGATGTATGGGTTGCGAAAATTAGGGCAAGAGCGGCGGATTTGGGTTCACGTTCGAACCTGGAAACGCGATGGGGGAAGAAGCTTGGGGCGGCCTGGATCTAGGGCAGGAAATGGACGGCTGTGATAGGGTTAGAAATGAAAATAAAAATGTGAATTTTATTTATATTAATTCGTGTAACCTTTAAAATATCATATCTTGTTCGTGCGAGATCGGAATCAGACGAAACGAATTGCGTTGGCTTCGTTTTGTCGAGCACTACGCTATGGAGCTGGATTGGAATCGGTTAGAGCTAGTGAAAATTTCGGATAAAATTAAACGCTCGTTTAATTTTATTCGAAATAAAACGCTGGAACTACATTGAAATCAAGATGAGTGTTTTATAATGCTCACAACGTACTGAATATCTTTATGCTAGTTAAATTTGATATTATGAAGTGATGAATTTTATTTTTCATTGTTTGATAGAATTTAATTGTCATATAGATTGTCATTTGAATTAACCGTTGAAAATTAAATTGACAGTTAAAATTGAAATTGAAATTGAATTGCGATTAAATTACCTGACATGGATAACTATGAAATTGCCATGAATTGTATTGTCTATTGGATGATGTATTTCGATGGATGCTATTAGTTGATATTTAAATGTTTTGATGTTTATTTGCTTATATATATATATCCTGTTATGCATACATATGACACTGTGATTTGATTTAAGTGATATATATTCATCCCTGATATTTAATTGAAATAAATAATTACTTGGCCATAGGATAGAAAATTATATACGGACACCGAATTGGCTAAATTAATAAATTTTAAAATCGTTGATTTAAAATTTATTTAAATGTTTTGATTTAAAAGTTATAAATAGAAATCAATTTATAGAAATCGAATTTATCGAAAAATTGAGTTTGGAATGTTGAAATAAATTTTGGTTAAAATAAATTGTTAAATAATTAAAGTGGAGACTTTGGAATTTAAAATCGGGATATGATTGAATTTCGAAAATTGATTTGTTTAAGGATTTAACCTTAATTCGAGCTTTGAGAATTACTAAGTAAAAGTGATATAAAAATGATATTTTGAAATTGAGCTTGAAATTGAATCATATTTGAAATTTGGATTTAAATTTGAATATTGAAGGATAATTTTGTTAAGTGTTATAAATTGGTATTTTGAACATCAAGCTCCAAATCGATATAAATTGAAATTGAATAAATTAAAGGTGAATGTAAAATTGAATAAATTTGAAGTCAAAGTTGACATTTTTTTGAATTGAAATCAAAATTGAATCGGTAGAAGGGAAATTGAAATTGTTTTGAATTAGGAAGTTATGATTGAAATGGTTTGGTTTTAAAGCTGTTTTATTTTTTTTCCAAATTACTCAGTTATACAAACCATTTTTGAATACTTAAACTATTTTAATCTATTTTAAATCTACTTAACCCAATTTAAATTATTTTAAACTAATTTATCTATTTTAAATCCATTTTAAGACTTTAAGTATTTTAACTACTTTAATTATTTAAACTACTTTTAAACTACTTAAAACTATTTTTCTAAAATTTCAAGCTGGTCAATAAGGTGAAATGTTTATATTTAAATCTTGAATTTAAATACGAACTGGGTTAAATGAAGTTGCAACCTTAATTGAAATTCGAAATGATTTTGAAATCGAAATGAGATATTGATGCGGAAAATGATTTTTGAAACAGAATCTTACATTTGAAAAGATACGATGATATTTGAAATGGATTTGATTTTTGAAGCGAATATGATATTTTGATATCAATTATGAATCGATTTGAAATGTAAAAGAGCCAACGGTGTAATAATACGTAGTTATTAAAGAGATCGGGATCGGATATGGACATTCTATCGATACCGAACACCACTTTAATAACTATTATACGCGGAGTGTTGATCCAGAATGAAGTGGATGGTTTGGTGAACGCGTTGACTGAAGAAAGAGAACGATATTGGATGACCCCTGACATGACTAAAACAGGAGCCGCGCCGGGCCATTGAGGTTCGCCATCTCTAGCGGACACACTTCTTCGATACCATATCTATTACATTTGTGATTCGATTTGGGTGCACCCCTTGATTTGGGAGTGTTGTTTTGCGGTGTTGGGGTAGCTGCTGGCTATGCTCAACATCAGTCCAGATCACGCAACTACTAGTATCCTAGTTGGTATCGCCTCATGTATCTTGTCATACTAATTATCCTATTCGCGACCACTAAGTTTTGTTTTGTGTTATACCTATGGGGTACCCTCTGATAACCACCAGTTTACGGTGGGGCTTACGGCGCTGTATAGACTATGGCATTATAAAAATGTGTTAAGTGGGATTATGCTAACGCCTTAACGCTATTTTGATACTTTATATTACTGATAGACATTATCTACTTAGCGTACATTACTACATAGTAGATAGTTTAACGGATCCTTAAGAGATGGAGAATCCCGTAACATCTCTTGAGTTATTGCACGCACGTTGACACTGAATATGAGATGTCAAACCCCATAAACATCTCTGACGCCGTTACACTCATATTTATTTACGATTGATTTAACTTTCATAAGGATATTTTTGTCCTGACTCGAGTGTTTTGTCTTTTCATTACGCTTGGGTCAGTCCTGAGTTTTCAGATTTTTAAAGATCTATTCTGGAGGATGAAGACGAAGATTTGGTATACTATTACTATTATTACCCTTGCATCATGCTATCTGCTGCATTATTTTAATTGTTCTGTTGTATATGTATAACTCTGATAAATGTTGTATAAACAATTGTCAAAGTATAGTAAACAGCTTCATGAACTGTTTATTTGACTATTATATTTTATTGTTTCGCTGCGAGATTCTGTGTTGTTTCATTTCCTTTATTTCTCTTTCTTTTTCTTTTCTTATTTACCCCAATAACCATCTGCCCTTTTGAATGGTTTTGAATCGATATGTGTATTTGATCGTCGGTTTAAACTGTCCAAAAAGGCGCGTCGTTACAATTAATTACTCGTATTGACCAGAATCCATAAGCCACTCAATAGATAAATCAACATAATATAATTTATTTTATGGCATCAACAAATACGTGCTCATCTATATGTATGTACACACTCAATCTCATTCTAAGGTATTACTAACCCTATATATAATGAGTACCCCACCAAAGCTTAGGTATTCGCACAACCTAAGCTCTGATACCAAAATGTAACGATTCTCCCTTCAGGGGGTGATTATAATTGATACCTCATTCTCACAACTGTCTTAAGCAACCCATAAAGGGACATGTAGGGGTAAGAGACAATGCTTCATCACACGTTCAATAGTGTAAGAACCCCCTATCACGCGCGTCCACGCACTCACCAGGAATGATAACCACTTATATTACATGAATAGCACGAATGCTTCCGAGGCCCTTATTTTGGTCCTTATGCGAATTAAGACTGACCTATCCGAAAATTACACGAATAGCATCGAGTATTACATCACCCGGCCGTTTTCGACCTATTCGAGATCCCAAGAATACGCCACATAATTTAAACCCATGTTATATCGGTTAGAAATTTCATAGATTTAGAAGGTGATTTCATATCATGATTGGTTGCGACCCACTTTAGCCTTAAAGCATCCCCTGTTCCACTATTCACGAGTGCGAGGCTTGAGTTAATGATTGCCTTTTATATAGCACATCTTTAACTTTGAATGCCACTTTGCCACTTCACAATCACATAACCTATTTCCATAAACATATAAATCATGATCTCGCACATCTTAGGAAAGGGTGTTAAGCTAAGAGAAGTTGCCTTCACCATCACCAAATAGATGTTACGTTTCTTAGAGATCAATCAATATGATCTAGAAATGCAACGTTAGACATATGTCCATACTAATTATCCAAGAAAAGGACAAGTCAAAGGAACTTTCCTACTACATCCCGTCAGAAATTATCCATGGGATTAGTAGCAAATAGTCCTTATGTTACAGAGATTTCCAGAACGAAGGGACCACTGCTATTTATTTATCTCGAGTGCTACCCATAGATTATCAACAAGTAGTCCTTCCAAAATGAAGATTTCCTATCTTTTAAAATCATGGTCTTCAATATATCTTCATCACTTTCAAACATGTAAATTGGTTCGAAGTGGTTTTTAAATAGGCATTACCTAAATCCGACTCTGGTTTTAATGAACCAATCATCGATAAACCTATGTTAAGTGGGTGAATAATAAATATTCCATTTATTTGTTTTCATTTTATCCAAAGATATTTTGTTAGAGATTTTTATCTTTTTGAAAACCATTTCTTTTCAATACATACGGAATTCATTAAACCTCCTTATGAAAATTTATTAAATTATTATCATAAATTATTTTAGAAAACATTATTGAGGAAAATTAGGGTCAAATAGAAATTGTACCACTTCTACTCAATTATGGTTTCTGTATTCAACAGATACTGTGGGAAGAATAATGGTGAAATCACCTTTTAAATTCCATGAATAGTACGAATTCCCTCCTTGGAATTTACACCAAGCATAAGAATATTATTTCTATATGATCTAAGTTGTTTAAATTCGAAAGTGTAATCTTTTATACTTAACTCATTTCCGACATTTCTACCTTATTTATCCCTCAACCGAGGAGGCCAGGTGAGCCAAGGCACTGGTTGCTCTTGAACATCTTCTTAGTTAAAGCACCTCAACTAGATCTCACGAATAGAAAAATCGGATGTACTCGTCGGCTTATTAGAGCCAAGATTGAATCATTTGCTTATAACAGCTTTTCTTCAAATTAATTTATTTAAACTCTTTTAAATAAATTATAAAACCTTTAAATATTTTTAAAATACTTTTTTTTATTATAAAAAAATTGTAAATGTTTGGAAAAGAATTGTGAAGTTTGAAATCATATTTTAAAAGTTACTGAAAAATGCTGCAAAAAGTGCTACGAAAAGTGTTTTAAAAGCTATATTGATTAAAATGAATTTCATATCATTTGTAAATTTATATATATAACTCAAATCTCTTTTACAACATTTTAAAGGATTTATAAGATTTTTTCCATGTTTTTTAAACAATTAAAATATTAAATCTTAAGAAATCCCATTTTGGATTCCGAACTACAAAACTGTGATTATTTTGAAAACTTGTTTTGGACTTATTTAAAATCTATAGGATGAAAACTTGAATTTCTTTCTTTGATTGAAAACCATGGATATAATAGTTTAGAAAATTCTTACTATGATGAATTCTGAGCTATATTCCACTTTGTGTACTCATTTGAATTCTTCAGCACTAAATCGCGAACAACAGTTACACGACTCGCCTAGTTTTGACCCGATTTTTTAGTTTTCATTTAAAACTTATGGAGACAAATTTAAATGATTAAAAAAAAATTTTACAAAACATTTATAATCATTTTCAAGGGGTTCAATGATTCCATATTTACTTTTATAACTTGATTCAGAAAGTGATTTACTTATGTAATATCGATGTATATTTAGCATGACTTGTTAAACAACCATATTCATATTCAATACTTGATGAATAACATATAAATAAGCATCCATGTCAATCATTTCACATCATATACATATACCAATACATACACACACATACATACATACATACATACATACATACATACACACACATATATATATTAAATAGAGTTTTCTCACCATGGAATAAAAAGATTAACTAAAAAATGATTAACTTATCTAACTCGAATCAGAGCTCATGAACACTCGTCCTAAAGCTCCTACGGGGCTCGGCCCAGCTTGTAAGGGGGTAGGGGTCACGAGCTTTTTTTATGAGGATGGAAGGCTCAGCTAGGGTGGTTGACCATGGGTTTGAAGAGAAAGAGGAAGGGTTTGGGTGAGTTTTGAAGTGCTATATGTGTGTGTGTATACATGTACACTATATAAATTTTGGATATAATTTTCTTGATATTTTTTCTTAGATGGAAGCCATTAAAATGTGGAGGAAGCTTTTAGAAAATCGATAAAGAAGAGGAATGAATGAAGTGAAGAAGTGAAGCGGTATTTATAGGCAAATGGAAGAGTGTAAACATCTCCTTCTTACATCACCACAAATCATCATGCCACCTCCGCCTTCCATCACCATGTACTGGCCACCACCCATAGGTATGATCGTGGATCACATCAAATAGAGCAAGGCCATGTGCATCTTTGATTTGAC
This sequence comes from Allium cepa, assembly GCA_030765085.1. NCBI lineage: Eukaryota > Viridiplantae > Streptophyta > Magnoliopsida > Asparagales > Amaryllidaceae > Allium > Allium cepa. The sequence goes on along the minus strand of CM060929.1, from coordinate 1,050,841,851 downwards.
ATTTGATGGTGACAATATGTGATAATTAGGTTAGATTCTTACTCCACCACCACATGCTCCACCTCCTTTCATCATCTATGTATGGCTACCTCCTTCCACCACCACCTTAGCTCGGCCATGTCACATCGATGCATGTGCTTGCAACGATGTGATGTTTGATGGTAAAGGTTGGTTGCTTAAGTGAGAAGGAGTTCTTTATATCTTATATGTTTATATATTTAGGATATATGTATACATGTGTATATATAAGTTTTCATGTACATATGCACATATTTTTCTTGGATGGGTATAAATATGTGTTTATTTAGATGTCACACGAAATTCACAACATTCTACAACTTATATACGCTGAATCGTTATGAATTTTGATTTCGATTTTCGGTCATTATTTCACCTCTTATTTACTATACATATATTTTATAGGGGAATTTCACTAGAAGGAAAAACTTTGTAGTCCAATTAGTTTCCAGGACACACATCTACAGAAATTAATTTCAAGGCCAAATTCTGCAGAGTAATTACTTTTAAGGACAAAGTCAGCAGTCCAATTACTTTCAAGGACATAATTTCATAGGTTTTTAGGCCTTAGAAACTAATTATTTTGCATTTTGTCCTCAAAAGTAATTACTTCAGTTGTGTGTCCTAGAAACTAATTATATTTGCTAAAGAGGCCCTTGTGGCTAATTTCCACTTTAAACAAAGTTTGAAAATAATATTTTCAATTATTACTTTTAAGTAAAGAGCCTTAAAATTTTATTTAAAAACTGTTATTTAGTTATGTAAACTAAAATTTCAAATTCAATCATCATATTTTTGTAAGTGATGAATTTACGGGTCGTTATAGACTCCCTTCCTTAAAAGAATTTCGTCCTAGAAATTAAAGATGAGAAGAAGATAACTCAAGCGAAATATCATACATGATGAAATATATACAAGATATGATAAGTGACTACACCACAGGCAGTGAGTACACTATAGCGATACAATATATACAATCTATTTATCCATCCTAAAGTCGAGTTAGGCTTTCTTCATTATATCCTTCGTTTCCCATGTGCAATCATTAATATCACCACTCCATTATACTTTAACTAACTGCACAACCTTTCTCCTTAATCTTTTCTCATCATGATCTATGATTCGATCGGCTGTCTAATGACGGTTAAATTTGGTTTTACTTTCAAGTCTTCTTGGCAGCTGTTTCTATGACTTGGTGTAGATCATACACATACTTATGTAAATGAGATACGTGGAAAACATTATCCACGTCTGACATTCTTTTGGGTAGTTTTACTTGATAGGCTAATGGGCCAATTCGTTCAAGAATAGGAAAAGGCCCAATATCTTAAGGAGCTAGATTACCAGTTCTTAAAAATCTTACTACTCCCCTCATTGGAGAATCTTCAAAAATACTAAGTTTCCAACTAAGAATTCCAAATTACTATGCCTTTGATCAGCGTAACTCTTTTGTCTACTCTGCTCCTCCTTTAGCTTGTTTCTGATCATGTCTACTTTCCCTACGGCTTCTAAAATCATGTCGAGGCCAAGTACCAATCGATCTATGGTTTCGATCGCATATTTCGGGGATCTGCATGGATGACCATACAAGGCTTCATAAGGTGCTATATTTATTCTAGCTTGATAGCTTTTATTATAAGAAAACTCCGCTAAATGAAGGTAACTTTCCCAAGAACCTCCAAAGTCCAATACACATGCCTTCAAAAGATCTTCCAATGCCCTATTGACTTTCTCTGTTTACCCATCAGTTTGGGGATGATATGTGGTGCTTACGTCTAGCTTCATTCCCAAAGCTGTCTGTAAGGCATCCCAGAACTGACTGGTAAAGATTGACTCTCGATCTCTTATGGTGCTAGTAGGAACTCCATGTAGTCTGACAATATTCCTCATATATATCTCAACCAAGCTTGCGGCTATTATCATGGGTTTTACTAGAATAAAATGTGAGCTTTTAGTTAATCTATCTAAGATATCCCGAGTGCTTTAATTCCCTTTCGTTAATTAAGGCAAGCCATCAATAAAGTCCATGGATAGTTGGTCCCATTTCCACTTTGGAATCTTAAGCGGTTGAAGCGGTCCATCAATCTTTTGTTGGTCACTCTATTGAATATGCAAGTATATGATTTATATGATTTTTGTTTGATGATAATAAACATATATATATATATATATATATATATATTCATTTAAATGTATTTGTTAGTGTACCATTTTATTTTCACATAATTAAATATTCATTTGCTGAATAAAATAAATAACACAGAATTTAAATTCAAACAGATATTTTATTCAAACAAATATTTTATTACAATTTTGAATAGTATAAATTTGTGCTCTCACTATATATAAAAAATTTCAATTACAATACATGTCAATTTACACAACTGTACTCACTACATATCACTCATTGGCTCGTATTTATCTTCAACTCTATTTCTGATTGAATCCAGCATCTAAGCGATCTGCAAAATACACATTGACGTAGTAAAATTGAAAAAGAAATATTTATGTAGTATAAAATAAAATGTGTATTTTGAAAATGTTATTTGCTTAGTTATTTGGGTTGTTCGTCATCATTTAATTTTGAATTTGTCTTACACGAAAAACCCGTGACATGCACAGTGTATCACTATACATGCCAAAAGGCCGTGCACACTGATATACACTTGATGAAATTGTAGGGATAGGTAAGCACAAGGCCAAACCTAAGCCGAGGCTGGATTCAAATCAGGTGTAATAAAAATACATCACAAAATTGTCGAATACAAGTTCTCATGGCACAAAAATCAAAAAACCAACATAAAACAAGCCTCGACCAAAAATTTAACGTGTACACTTGAAAAATACTCAAGCCAGTGAAACAAAAGTGCAAAGCAACTAAACATGAAAATCATCAGGGATGCAACTCAAGCTATACCAGACCACAAAGAAATCAAGCTCCATATAAAACCAAATACAAGGAACACCAGGCTTAACATATGCAAAAATGTATCAGACCAGAGAATACTAGACCACCAGTGAAAGAGACTAGCTCAACAATCATGTAAAATGATCAATATACACGAAGACTCAAATATATCAAAACTTCAAGCATGTAAATACAAGGCAGTTTTTCAAATCAATAATCACAAAACTTTTAGATGAACACACATGAAAGGTTAACAAAGGAAAGATCAACAAAGCATCCAGGTTTCAAAATGATGTATATAAGAAGTCCCAAATTAACATAAGTTCAACATGCTCAGATGTACAAAGGTTATGTATAAGAATGGATGAACAGTGATGACACAAGTGCATCATACCAGGGACCAATGAATAGTGAAGTGAAACATGCATAAACCCAAACTGTCAACAAGCTCCAAATAAGATGATATGATGAACCACATCTACATCAGACTTCAACATGAAGTGGATTCAAGGCAAATGGAATCAGTGCACACGAAAACAGTGACAACAAGGACTACAACAAGACTCAAGTGAAATCAAGGACAACATGCAACAAAAATGGAGCACACAGCATATGTAGATTCATATGTGTAGTGATAACTAGTACAATAAGGCTTGACAGTCCAACCAAGTTCAACAGCAGTTTTCAAGAGGAAACAACATATATACAGTAATGAACAAGACCGCAATACCAAAGTATAAACACACACATATATATGCAGTGGAAACCAATACAAGCTACTGAACTCCAAGGAAGACAGTGATCAAGAGACAATCAAACAAGTATATTCACTCTTGAACAAAAATGAAGCAGTTCACAGTCTTACAGGAATCAAGGTAGCAGTTTCATACCAAAGTCAAAGCCATGAGATATTGAACAAGTCGAAGTAAAATTCTCATCTCAAAATATCATCACAAAATCGAAGTGCCGAAGTCATAAGGGTAACAAAATTCGTATATCCACGATGCCAAAGTCAAACCAGAAATTCACGAAGCAAGTTCAAAATTAAAGCCACGGTGACCAAGAAAATGGAAAATATACAAATTGAAAAAGTCAGAGAACATCAACAACATTCAATCAAAAATCTGTGGCCGAGAAAAATTATCAGACAAATTCATACAAAAGATAATTTAGGATTTCAATCCCTATTTAAGCATTAACATCATCGTCCTCCGGTGTATCGAGTTCAAGAAAACTAACCAGTAAAGCAAAAGCATAAATCACATACCATTTTAGAACTTGATCAAAGTAGAGCAATCGAAATCATATCATAGCTAGGGAATCAATTATCCAAGGCAAATAGAGCAAATAATCACTACAATTGATCAGATACAAGCGCCGCTTCCAATTTTACAGAAGCCCTAATTGTTGATAGACGAACGAGGCAATGATTTTTCACAAAGATGGATGGCTAGAGTTTTTTTACACGAAGATAAAAAGAAAAGGGGGGATTCTTTTTAATTTGGGGCGGCCTTTATAATTATTACTTTGGGCTTTTAATTTAAACTAGGGTTTCTAGTTTTGTATTTTTTTTAATTTGTATTTCTTTTTAAACTTGTGTAGTTCTAGTCGTGTGACTAGGGGACGAACTACGGTGGTGTAGTTCGAGAATTCGCAACTTAGTGGCCGAGTTGTGGTAGGTTCTTGAGCATAGAGTTAGGTTAGTCGATGGCTGGTGTCACGAGTTTACGTCTGTAAACGTTCGACTACTTAATTTCTAGTAGAAACCTTAGAGGCAGCACGTAGGTAGGGTTTTTCCAAAGCTGGGTAAATCTGTATTGTTCTATTTTTGCTTTTAATATTCTGCTATTATCTGTACTGCTATTATTATGCTATTATCAGTACTGAAATTATTTTATTTCCATATTAAATTTTTATAACTAATAGCATCACCTATTCACCCCCCTCTAGGGTGAAATCAATCCTACACACTCTTCATCTGTTAACAACTTGCGCATTTGCTCACATGGATGGAAATGTCTCTCTTTATACCCTCCCACCAAAAAGTCTTGTTCATGTCTCTATACTGTGAGAAATGCAGATTACGGATCTTAAGGCTAGAATTAACACTAGAAGGGGAGGGGGTGAATAGTGTTTTAAGGAATTACTAAATCTTTTTGAGTTTATACTAATTTGAACACAAATGTATGCAATATCCAGACACAGATATGATCACAGAATCAAACACAGATGCAGAAATAAAGTAAAAGCAATAAAGGAAAGAACACGCCGGATTTTATACTAGTTCGGAGTTACCCAACATTCAGTCCCGCACACAAGTACGGATTTCCTTTCAAAATCAATTTTTAAAATTACACCCTCGATTCCAAGGCCACGAGGTACACCACTCCAGATTCACAATCCTCTGGGTAGAGATAATTGATTTTACGGGCAACAAGTTCACCCAATTGATTTCATAGGCTACAATCCCACCTTTTCTCGCTTGATTGATTTCACAGGCTACAATCACACCTTTTCTTGCTTAATTTATTACAAGGAAGCCTATAACTCTGAATTGCACTGAGATCTTGTTGAGACAGTGATAGAGAATCAAACTAGAGAAAATCTAGTTAGATTCAATGGTGATTTCAGCAGAGTAATGGTAAAAATATATGTAAAGAAATGTGGAAGAAGAAGAGGAGTGAAATCAGAGAAAATATATATATAAATTCGTTTAAAGCTGCCCATATTTATAGTAGAACAACAACCATGTCATTCGTGAAAGGATATGACGAATAGACACTTCCTTTGAAATTCAAAATTTTGATATAAACTGCCACCTTATCGACAAGGGTATGTTGGGGTTGTCGACAGGCCTATATTTTTGGTAATTTATTTTTCTTTGAAAATAACTTCTATCTTGTATTAAAACCATTTTTAAAATTTATAAATATACTTAACTATAGTTAAAATACATAAATAAGTATAGAGAATAATATTTTGGTATATATAAAATTTTACTATATATTTAAATTTAAGTATGAATATTAAAAGTTAAATATATTATAATTAAAAGATAGTTTAAAATCAAGGATAATTTGATTTTGAAGATAAAGATCATTTTGAGGCTAAAAGTATTTATAACCAGGATATATGTTTTTGATTCTTTTAAAAGGAAGATTTTGAAGTCATTTTCAAAACAAGATATAATTTTATAAAACATTTGAATAAAAGTTAGTGGATAACAAACAATGTTCCACTAGATTTTTCGTAGGTTCCATCCTACTTAGGGTTCCATCCCTTTGACGGGCTCGAAGTGTTTTATTTGGGTATTTATCATTTCAACCCGATTCCATTTCAATTCAAAATCAAAAGCATAGCAAAGGGAACTTGCATTGTGATAACTAGGATGGTGTCAAAATAAATAAGCAAGCAATAACAACAATCAATATCAACACAATAATCATTTTAAATAATCCCAAAATAATCGTATTAAATTTTACATTTTAATTTCATGTAAATTAATACAATTATTTCTAGAATTACACTATCATTTCATGTAGATTAAAGATTATTGTGCTATTATTTCACGCGATTCTATACTTGTTATCTACTTTATTCAATTTCATACTTCATCAAATTAACACGACATAAATTTGTTACAAAGTTTAAAGGTGCAACTAACTAAATTTCTATGTGTCAACTAATTAGACATTTCAAAGGTCATATTATACAGATTTTTATTTAATCAAATTCAAATACACATGTAAATTTCAAAGTGTTAATTACCATACGTCTAATTTTTTTTTTTTTGAATTACCTAGAGAACCAAGCTTCGCTTGTAAACTCTAGGGAAGTATGTGCCTGCCAAACACATACTTCGGGTACTTGTTACAGGGTTGTCAGTTTCGGGGCTCGAACTCGTGACCTTCGATCACGCAGTCTGGACCATCAACCAACTACGCCAACCCTGTTGGCACCATACGTCTAATTTCAAGTGTATATTATTTCACATTCAATATTAACATCAAACAACATCAATATTATCAACCAAACTTGATTATCACCGTATAATAATATAAGTCGTGAAATTTATTCACCTTTAGTGGTTAGAGAAAATGAACGACGAAGCGCGAAGAGGCAAGAATAAACTTGATTCAAACACAACACAAACACGAACAACCGAACAAGCTGCAACCATTGACAAGAAAGAATGGTATTAATTTCAACATGGACGTTCATATATATATATATATATGTATATATATAATCATATATATACACACTTACCAATCAATAAAGAAAAGAAGGAAAAGCTGAGAAGTGGCTGCAAGGTGGAAAGCTTCAACTAGTTGCTGTACAACAACAGAAAAGAAAATTGGTTACTACCCTTACCCATACTACAACATATATACACTCTGTGTATATATATGTTCAGCGAAATATATAAAAGCAACAGTAACACTTTTCTTCCTCTATTTTTTTTAGTAAAGAAATGTTTGCTTTTTTCCAAATGAACGAATGCAACACGCACATGCTCGAAATCATATACCCGAAAATTGGTTCACTGTTTGGTTTCATTAATATTTACTTTGGAAAATTTTTAACAGAGGTAGAAAAATGAGAGAGGAAGAAATAAAAATGAAGAAGGAGAGGAAATAGGCAAATTCGTACATGTAGCAGCGGATGGCTAGTGTACAACTGAGTTTTTTTTTCTTTAAATTTTTATATTTGGCAGAGAATAGGAATGGTCAGTATATTATCTTTGTGAGTTACAAAATATATTCCATACTTTCCGATGCTATCCCGCACTGCGAACCACCATCATAAATTCATTTCAAGCCCATATTTTCTTTTCGAAATTTGAACGTGTACGTGCTGTTAACTTGGGATAAATATTATTTAACCGATCCGCTTGGAAAGGTTAAATTAGCGTGATGATTTACGTCGAACCCCGATTTGTACAAATGAATATACCATTCTGATCGACGTGACGAGGCGCTTCGAACGGTACACAGATATTGGCGATACGACAGTTCTATCAAAACTCAAATTTTACGCTGGTCAAATTGTTCGTTTGACAAAACAATTTAAATGAAGCAGATGACAGCGGAATTAGACGAAACAGAATGCAACGTATTGATCAGATAAATTTTTACAACACTACTGTGTAAAAATATTTAGATTCGAAATATGAAAATTTACGCACTTTGGAATGAACTGATATACAATAAAAATGTGAACGAAATTTACTGTGATATTTTGCGGCGAAACTTTTCTATATCCGTTACTAATAGACACATCTTATATACGAAGTTTGGATGTTAACTGAGGACGTATATAAATTTCAAATTTTATAATAAAATGATTGATTCAAAATTCTAAATTGGGTCAGAAATTCAATGTCGTTACAATCTCCCTCACTCAAAACTTTTCGTCCTCGAAAAGGAACGAGGCGGAAGAAGTAGGAAAGAAACAAGTACCAATCAAGATAGATTTGAGAAAATAAATTATACCTGGAATCAGTAATTCAGGGTTTGAATCCCGAATACTATCCTCAGTTTCTCATGTGCAATCTCGGTCATCTGCACTCCACTGAACTTTGACGAGATTGACCGACTTCATTCTAAGTTGCTTCGTCTCACGGTCAACTGTCCGAAGTGGCTTCCACTCAATGGTTAAGTCTGGCTCGATAATTACCTCTTCCAACTGAGTAGTGGCAATGGTCATAGATGGATCGCGCACAACTTTGTGGAGATGCAAGACATGGAACGCATTGTGCACACCGACAAACTTTTCTGGTAATACGATTCTATAGGCCAAGGTTCAAATCCTTTCCGTAATCTCAAACGGGCCAACAAATCTAGGAGCAAGCTTCCCTTCCTTCCAAATCGAATAACATTCTTCAAAGGTGACACTTTGAGAAATACTTCATCTCCTACACTGAATTCGAGATCTTTCCTTCTTCTATCAGCGTAGCACTTCTGTCTGTCTTGTGCCATCTTCGTCTTTCTCCTGATTTCTTCAACTTTCTCGGAAGCTTCCATAATTATTTCCAGACCAAGCACTAATCGGTCTCTAGACTCGATCCAATAAGCTGGCGATTTGCACAGCCGTCCATATAAAGCTTCGAAAGGCGCCATACCAATACTTGCCTGATTTATTAGCGATAATTAAATTCCATTCAAATATACTTATTAAAATTGAAATTTGATTTTACTTGATAACTATTATTATAGGTGAATTCAACCAAATGGAGATGGTCTTCCCAGGATCCACCGAAGTCTATAATACAAGCTAGGAGAAGATCTTTCAAAATCTGATTCACCCTCTCAGTTTGACCATTTGTCTGAGGATGATAAGCTGTGCTCAGATTTAGTTTAGTGCCCAAAGTATCTTGAAATGCCATCCAGAATTTACTAGTGAAAATAGGATCTCTATCACATACGATACTAGATGGTACACCATGAAGTTTAACAACTTCCCGCATATATATCTCGGCCAAACTCGCAGCAGTAGGAGTAGTCTTGACTGGAATAAAATGAGCGGATTTCGTCGGCCTATCAACAATCACCCAAATGCTCTCGTTACCCCTTTTGGTCCTTCGTAGCCCATCAATAAAGTTCATAGAAATTTGCTCCCACTTCCAACTTGAAATCTCTAGAGGTTGAAGCAATCCTGCTGTCTTCCTGTGGTCGGCCTTAACTTGTTGGCAGGTTGTGCATCTACTAACATAGTTAGAGATATCTTGTTTCATCCCACTCCACCAATATAACTTTTTCATATTCTGATACATCTTTATGACTCCTGGATGAAATGAAAGCGAGGATGGATGGTTCTCTCTCAGCACTTCCTGTCTTAACTGTCGACATTTGGAACACAAATTTGGTTGTCGATCCTTAAAACTCCATTACTATCTACTTGTGCACCCATTTTACTGTTGACATTCCCGACTCTACCGAGAACTATTTCCTTGATACGATAGAGCAAAGTGTCCTCGTATTGCTTAGCTATAATGCGATCCATAAGAGCTGGGGAGACAACAAGCTGAAATAACATTCCTTCTACATGATTACAACATATCATTGCTTGGTTTCTGCTTAAAGAATCGGCTACGACATTTGCTTTTATGTCGCTAAGAATTCGAGCCATCGGACTTGTCTCTGATTCAAATCCTTTTGTGAGAAAATATATCTCAATGACTTATGGTATGTAAATAATTCGAATTTTGTCCCCAAAAGATAATGTCTCCATAGCTTTAGAGAAAATACAACCGCAAGAAGTTCCAAATCATGAGTTGCGTAATTTGCTTCGTGGGACTTTAATTGGCAACCAGCATAAGCAATGGCCTTTCCATTTTGCATTAAACTGCTCCTAATCCATCACGGCAAGCATCAGTATAGACGGTCAAACCTTCGCTTCCGTCACTAACTGTAAGAACTGGGGCAGAGGTCAACTTTCGCTTCATCTCATTGAAAGCTGATTCGCACTTTTCATTCCAATTAAATCTGACATCCTTTCTGGTCAGTGCAGTGAGTGGTGCGGCAATCCGAGTAAAATTTTCTGTAAATCTACGATAATAGCCGGCCAAGCCCAAGAAGCTACGAATATCTGTAGGAGTTTTGGGAGTCTCCCAATCCTACAAATTCAAAGGATTCGATTTTAGATAGAGATAAAATGTTCGGATAGAAATGACAAGTAAGGATAAAACTTACATTGATTACGGCGATCTTAGCTGGATCGACTGAAATCCCATTCTCTGAAACAATATGGCCAAGAAATCGAACTTCATCTCTCCAAAAGTGGAATTCCGAGAACTTGGCTTTAAGCTGATGACTACGAAGAGTTTCAAGGACAAAAGCCAAATGTGATCTATGCTCTTTCTCATCTTTAGAGAAGACGAGAATATCATCGATGAAAACAAGAACAAACTTTACATCATGGAAAACTCTATTCGTCAAGTCGACGAAATAAGCTAGTGCATTAATTAGACCGAACGGTATAACCAGCCATTCAAAGAAACCATTTTCAGTATGAAATGCTGTTTTAGGAATACTCTCTTCAGCAATTCTCAGTTGGTGGAAGCCTGTAGCCAGATCGAGTTGAGTGAAAATTTTAGCTCCATGGAGCTGGTCGAATAAATCATTAATGCGGGGAATTGGATATCTGTTCTTGTGCGTGAACTTATTGAGCTCTCTATAGTCCACACACATTCTGAGAAAACCATCTGACTTTGTGACGAATACAACTACAGATCCCCATTTCGAATGACTTCGCCTAATCAAGCCTTTAGCAAATAAATCTTCAATCTGAATGTTCAATTATGCCTTCTCTTTAGGAGCCATTCTCCTAAGAGGGAGAACCACTGGTCGAGCACCAGGGATAAGATCAATGCGGAATTCGATTTCTCGTAGAGGTGGTAGAGAATTGACTTCTCCAAACGCATCAGGAAAAAGCTAAACAATCGGGGTAGAGCTTAGATCATTCGGATAAGAGTCAAGAGAGAATATAAAACTTCCAACATACTCCTGAGGAGATTTTCCTTCAATAACCAAAGGTTTGCTCTTGTTGTCATTTAGAGAGATGGTTCAAGCCTTGCAAGAGATTATGGCTTCGAACTTTCGTAGCCAATCAATACCTAATAGGATATCGAATGCCTCGAATCCAAGGACATAGAAATCCCAAGTGAAACGATGCATTCCATACATAAGCATGACATATTTGCATACCATTTTGAGGTTAGCGGGTCCTCCTACGGGATTTGATACACATAAGAAGGTTGAGGCAAGGATGGGTTCCAACTCAAGTTTATTACACAAATCAATAGATATGAAACTATGTGTCGCTCCAGTATCAAATAGAAGTTTAACAGGTAAAGTATGCAACATAAAAGTACTCTATAATGTACCTTGGTCATCCTGAACTTCAGGGGTAGGGGTGGTAATAGAAAAAACTCCAGATAGGGTACCCTTCTTCTGGGTAGGGCAATCTTTCTTAAAATATCATGGCTGTAAGCAAATGTGACATGCATCTCTCTTGGCCATCTGTGCTGGTGGCGGAATAGCTGCTCCCTTTGGGGATGGGCAACTACTGGCATAATGACCCTTCTGATTGTAGTTGAAGCAGGTGATAGAGGATATGTCAATGATCTTCTTCTGAGAATAGCCAAGCCCGATTGTCTTCTGCCAGTTCTTTCTTTGCTGCTTAAAATTCGGCTTCCTCTTCCCAGTCTGACTAGAGGATGGCTGAGAAACTGGAGTCTTCATGACTGATGCTCCCCTCGGCTTTTCCTCATACGAAGGGCATAATCCATCAGTTCGGTGAAAGTGCCATGAACATGAGCTGTAAGGAGATCGTAATACTCTAGACATGCTCCATGAATGAATTTCTCGTTCTTCAGAAGTGGTGTATCAATCAGGCCAGGTTCGAACGTGGAGAGCTCGTTAATCTTCCTTTCATACTCGGAGAAAGTCATGTTACCCTGCTTGAGGTCCATAAATGATCGGTAAAGCTGAGCCCTTCCGGCTGCTGGCATCCACTGAGTCATAAAGGAATCCCTATTTGCAAGTGAGACAAAGATGAGTCAAGATTCAAAGAGATAGAAGGAATTTATTTGGATGTAATTCAGTTAGATTTTTACCTAAACTGAGCCCAGGTGATAGTTTCCTCGTTAGTACGGGAGGTTACTGACTCCCACCAATCCTGTGCCGCATCCTGAAGCTACCAAGCGGCCAATTGACGCTTCTGCGCTTCAGTAATCTCAAGACCCTTGAAGATCCTTTCCAGGCTCTTCAGCCACTGTTGCGCTCCAATGATGCTCTCGGAACCAGAGAATTTGACGCCACCAAGCTGGGTGTATTCTTTGCTAAGAGTAGAGAACTTGACTGCAGGAGCTGGGGCACGTGGTGCGGGAGCATTTCCTCTACCCCCACCTCTAGCATTCCTTCTGGTACTCATCCTGGAATACCAAAAGCGATTTAGAATCAAAGATAGAAATTTTTATAACTTAAGGGAAATTCTAAGTCAAATGAATTCAATAAGGAGGATGGAATCAAAGGATATAGATTCTGAAATGATTCTCCTCATTCTAGGGTATTGTTACCCTATCTCTAATGAGCTTTACAATTCCACATGCTAAGGTTTTCGAAAACCAAAGCTCTGATACCAACTGTAACAACCTGTATATTTGGACCATTTAAATTGACAATAATCAACTTAAATAGTACAAAACACGAATCATAAATGGAGTATATGTATATAAATGAGAATCATCACAGAATCACAGACAGATACAATAACAGAATGATGAAATAGAAATACATATATGTTCGATACAATACCAAAATAGAATAGAGAAATACTGATAAAGATAAATGATAGTCTTAAAAGTCTTCAGCTTCCAAGCAACACAGCAATAGAAATCCTCAAACTGACCCGAGCATAAGCACAAACAAACACTCGAGTCAGGACATATATTCTTATACAAGATGATATGGTTCAAATTTTTGAAATAATAATAATAATAACTCAAAGATGAATGGAATAAACATCTTTCAGGATCAGTTAAACTATCTAGATATAGTAGTGTACGCTAAGCAGATAATGCCTAATAGGAACATAAAGTATCAAAATAGTGTTAAGGCGTTACCATTTTCCCCTTAACAAATTTATATAGCATCATAGTCTATACAGCACTATAAACTCCACCGTAAACTAGTAGGTTATCAGGGAGTACTCCATAGGTATAATACAAAACAAATCATAGTGGTCGCGTACAGGGATACAAGTATGACAAGGCACATGAGGCAGTACCCAAGGTAGTGAAACTACCATTTGCCAAATCCGAACCGGTGAGAACGCATCGCCACAACGATCGTAACACCATGAAATAGCACTCTAAATTCAAGGGTGCGCACCAATCAAAACAAGTAATGAGTAGTTTACGAAGAAGTGTGTTCGCTCGAGGTAGCTAACCTCATTGGCCCGGCACGGCTCCTATTTAAGTCTTTTCCAATGTGACACAAGTGTCAAGGTCATCCATTATCGTTTTCTTTCTTCAATCATCAACGTACATCATTCCAACCACTTCATTCTGGATCACACTCCGCGTATAATAGTTATTAAAGTAGTATTCGGTTTAGATAGAGAGTATGTCTCTAACCGATCCCGGTCTCTTTAATAACTTTGTAATTATTACACCGATTGGTCATTTAATAACTTTCAAAAAATTCAAATCAATTTCACTTTCGAAAGCCAGCATTTCATTAGACTTTCTATATCAATTTCCATAATTTACGTTTCAAAATTTCAAATTTCCAATTTCAAATTTCTAAATGGTTTCACAATTCGACTTCAATTTGATTTAAAACAATTCAAATATTGATTTAAACTCATATATGGATTTCATTCAATTATTATTTAAATTAAGTTAATTTTACATTTCAAAACAATTTCAATTTAATCTCCAATTGATTAAATCGTTCACTTAAGTTTGCCTACATTATATCCAAACTTATAAATTTAATTAAATTTGAATTCTCCAAATTAAATTCTTTAAATTACAAGTTTTATATTAATTTCAATAAATAAATCACATTTTATTTCTTATTAAAGAAATTCACATTCACTTATTTACTCTTCTAATTAAATAGTCACAAGTTAAATTGCTTCGGTGAACAAGTTTCAAATTTGTTTAATTATTAAATTACAAAACTTAATTTAATAATTTATTAAATTTAAACAACATACTTTCATCAAACATTTGTTAATATAAATTGTTAAATATTAACATTTAAATTTCACTAGAATTTAAATTTCAAATTTTATTAAAACCTTGCATTATTTCATTTAAATACAATCTTTATTTTATTTTTTTATTTTAAATCGAATTGTTCGACCAATCAGGTTTTTATTTAATTCTCTATCCTAGGTCAAGTGTTTTATTTGGGTATTTATCATTTCAACCCGATTCCATTTCAATTCAAAACCAGAAGCATAATAAAGGGAACTTGCAGTATGATAACTGGGATGGTGTCAAAGCAAATAAACAAGCAATAACAACAATCAATATCAACACAATAACTAATTTAAATAATCCCAAAATAATCGTATTAAATTTTACATTTTAATTTCATGTAGATTAATACAATTATTTCTAGAATCTACACTATCATTTCATGTAGATTAAAGATTATTGCGCTATTATTTCATGCGGTTCTACACTTTATATCTACTTTATTCGATTCATACTTCATCAGATTAACACAACATAATTTTTTTTACAAAGTTTAAAGGTGCAACTAACTATATTTCTACATGTCAACTAATTAGACATTTCAAAGGTCATATTATATAGATTTTTATTTAATCAAATTCAAATACATATGTAAATTTCAAAGTGTTAACTACCATACGTCTAATTTTAAGTGTATATTATTTCACATTCAATATTAACATCAAACAACATCAATATTATCAACCAAACAAGATTATCATCATATAATAATATAAGTCATGAAATTTATTCACTTTAGTGGATAGAGAAAATGAACGACGAAGCACGAAGAGGCACGAATAAACTTGATTCAAACGCAACACGAACATGAACAACCGAACAACCTGCAACCATTGACAAGAAAGAAATGGTATTAATTTCAATATGGACTTTCATATATATATATATATATATATATATATATAATCATATATACACACACACTTACCAATCAATAAAGAAAAGAAGGAAAAGCTGAGAAGTGAGTACTTGCTGTAAGGTGGAAAGCTTCAACTAGTTGCTGTACAACAACAGAAAAGAAAATTGGTTACTACCCTTACCCATACTACAACATATATACACTCTGTGTGTGTGTGTGTGTGTGTGTGTGTGTGTTCAACGAAATATATAAAAGCAACATAACACTTTTCTTTATTTTTTGTTAGTAAAGAACTGTTTCTTTTTTTCCAAATGAACGCATGCAACAAATGCACAGGCTCGGCATGAATGGGAGGAGGCGACCAATCCTGAGTGGTGGCGCAGGCATCTCGATCGGCGACGGTATAAGCTGGTGATGAATTGGCGTGGAAATGGGTTCGGGTTGTGGTGCTCGGTCGCGGCTGGTGGTGTGTGGCTATACGGCTGAAGCAGTGCTTGAAGGGGGAGTTGGGCGACGCAGGCGAGGGCGGCGCAGGCGAGGGCGGTGCAGGAGCAGGGCAGCACGATTCAGGCGACGGCAAGGAGGGTTGACGCGGTTTTGACTGGAGGGGTGCGCGCGATGGGTCTGGGTGAGCGCAAGGCGATGGTCGGCAGTGGTGCGTGCGGCGTGATGAGGTGGCAGAGGGATAGACGACACACGTGGTTCAGGAGGTTCGGTCGTGCGGTGGCAAGCATGTGGTGGCGCGCGCTTCAGTAGGTGAGATGAAAGGGCGCAGTCGTGGCTGGAGGCGGGATGGGCGATGGTGGAAGGCGGCGGTCGCGGTGTGGTGATGCGCAGTTCAGTGGGCAAAGTGGTGAAGCAAGGTCTGAGGGAGGTGAGGTTTTGGTTCACTATTTTGTTTCATTAATATTTACTTTGGAAAAATTTTAACAGAGGTAGAAAAATGAGAGAGGAAGAAATAAAAATGAAGAAGGAGAGGGAATAGGCAAATTCATACCTACAACAAAGGAAGGCCAGTGTACAACTGTGTTTTTTTCTTTCTTTTAAATTTTTATATTTGGCTGAGAATAGGAATGGTCAGTATATTATCTTTGTGAGTTACGAAATATATTCTATGCTTTCCATGCTATCCCCCAGCTGCAAACCACCATCATAAATTCATTTCAGCCCATATTTTCTTTTCAAAATTTGAATGTGTACGGGCTGTTAACTTGGGCTGAATATTATTTAACCGGTCCGCTTCGAACGGTTAAATTAGCATGATGATTTACGTCGAACCTCGATTTGTACATATGAATATACCATTCTGATCGGCACGACGAGTTACTTACAAAGGTACTCAGATATTGGCGATATGGCAATACTATCAAAACTCAAATTTTACGGTGATTAAATTGTTCGTATGACAAAACAATTTAAATGAAGCAGACGACGGTGGAATTAGACGAAATGGAATGCAACGTATTGATCAGATAAATTTTTACAACACTATTGTGTAAAAATATCTAGATTCGAAAGATGAAAATTTACACACTCTGGAATGAATTGATATACAATAAAAACGTGAACGAAATTTACTGCGATATTTTGCGACGAAACTTTTCCTATATCCATAACTAACTATACGCATCTTATATACGAAGTTTGGACGTTAACTGAGGACATATATAAATTTCAAATTTTATAATAAAATAATTGATTCAAAATTTTAAATTGGATCGGAAATTCTAGGTCGTTACATTTCATAGGTTCCATCCTACTTAGAGTTCCATCCCTTTAACGGGATCGAAGTGGATTCCATTCCATGAATAAATTGGATTTTAAGATGCCAGTGCTTTTCTAGGAGTTTTAACAAAATCCTTAATTAAATTACTTATTATTGAAATCTTGAACTCTTGATAATCTTGATACTCATGAGTTTTTAAGCTTGATATCTTCAGTCTTGAATCTCTATATTGTATAGTCTTCATTCTTGTTACTTGCATGGTTAAATCCTGCATATACATATATATCTAAACTATAATGTTAGTATTTATTTTTATAATCTTATTCTTAGGTTTTGTCATCAAAACCATCTTCTCAAGGACTAACAATCTCCCCCTTTTTGATGACAACCTTTGTTTATAAAATATTACTTCTATCCTAATAACTCCCCCTAAAACTAATAACTCCCCCTTAATCTATGCCTAACTATCCTATTTTATATTTCCCCCCTTTGTCATCAACAAAAACCATCCTAAAACCATAAAAATCTTCCTTAAACTAATACTAGAACAAAGTATAGTAAATGGAATGTGAAAGACATTAACATAATTATATTATTAATTATTCAATACATAAATATGTATAAGTATATTTCAACACACACATAAAAACCAATCATGTCAGACAAGTCAAACAAATTAATCAAGGAAACAAGTCAATCATGTCAAAGAAGTCAGTCAAGTCAAAGAAGTCAATCAAGTCAAACAAGTTAATCAAGTCAATCAAGTAAAACAAGTCAATTTAATCAAACAAATCAATCAAAACATACCAAACAAATCAAAAACTAATAATCCTATATTATAAGGCAATACTACAAACTCCCCCTAAATAAAGTACACTCATTATGTATACATATATGCAATATGTACTTTGCAATGCAGTACGAAATGTATGACATATGCAATGTAGCATGAGATGATATGCAGAATGAAGTGCAACTTATGATGCAAATGATTAAGATATTTCATGCATTGTAATTTATAATGTAATATGCAATGTAATGCGATATGAAGTTGGATGCACAATGATATGTAATATAAAATGATAACGAAGTAAAAATAATAATATGTAGAATGATAAGATGATATATAATATGGTAAGAGATATTCAGATTATAAGATAAACATGAGTGATAAGATATATCTAATTGACAAGCATATATATATAATGTATGTTTGTGTATATATATCAAACTATTTATTATAAATCACTTCAACCAAACAAAGGTAATATACACCAATTACATGACTTAGATTAAGGAAACTAATGAATGAGACTGAAAGAGTAGTAAAGACAAAAGTTTAAAGGTAATAAATGAAATTGAAACTATAACATACTCATGAAAGGTAGTAATCAAACTCAATATCAAAATCAAATTGCGAAGAAATATGGATTTAAACCGTATACATGATCAAATATGGTTTTTATAAAAATTAATACCCTAATTATTTAATTTATACTAATTTTTTTTAACTTGGTTGATTTTTTTAAGTATCCAAACTTCCATGTTTATAAAACACTTAACTTAATAATTAAAACCTTTATATCAAATTATTATTGATTAAAATATTTAGAAACATGTTTAAACATCTTTTTTTTAAAATATCGTAATGAGATATTAAAAATAGCTAAAATAAACATGTGTTATGTTAAGGCCTCTTTCATTTAATTTTTTTATTAATTACTAAAAATATCTAGACATTAATTTTAAAATATTCTAATATAAGTTAGAAAATAATTTTTAAAAAGAATAGAGAAAAATTCTTAATTTAAATATTATTTTTACATAGTTTAAAGTTTGAAGTAGAAAACACAACATTTACAAAATGCTGTAAAAAGTTTTTGCAGTAAAATATATTCAAAACATTATAAACATAAACTACAGCATTTACCAAATGCTGTGAAAAGTTTCTAAAAAAATACTGCGTTTCAAAGCATGGAAATGCTATAAAAACGTATTTGCAACATAACGGAAACAAAGACAACATGTCAGAAATGCTATCTAAAGTTCTACGCCTATTTTTAACATGATTTTGCTGTAAATAATTGATTTTTGGCCCAATTTTTATAGTAGTTAATATAATTAAAGTACTTGAAAAATATATTGAAAATACATGTGTAAAGACACTTGGCATTATGCATGTTAAAATGCTTCTACTAAAGAACAAGTGTAATGACGCGTGTCATTTTGCATGAATGTCACCATCCACTTATATGACAAGTGTCATGTGATGTGGAGCAATCTTATTAATTGAAGAAATCTATAAATAGAGCCTTATTATAACATTCTAAATGCATTTATTAAATTCTTAAAGACATAAAATTAGTATATTAAAAGAAATAGAGTACGAGAAGTAAAAACAACGATAGAAAAGTTGAAATCATGAATGAAGGAATGCTTTTCTACTTTGTATATTTGTAATAAAATGGTAGCAAGATTTTATTTGAAAGAAAACACATTTTAAAAGACTTTTAAAAAAAATTTAGAGTGGTATATCGATATTTATACTATGGTGTGTCGATATATCAAAACTTATAAAAGAGATAAATTTCTATACCTAACTAAATGCGTAAATATACATTTCTAAATGCAACAAAAAGGATGAAATAATAGGAAAGCGTACCAATTTTTTCACTTCATCTTTCTACACATTTATATCTTTCAGGATTTGACGATGAGATCTGTTCTATTGCGAAGGGCTTGTTTTTCTGATCATCGTAGCATATTTATTTGCTGAATTTGAAGACCGTATGAGAATGATACAGATGATTTAGTAGATTGACTAACTTGGCTCCAAAACCTTGATTTGAATTTTGAATGAATGGACACTTCAACCACTATAAATAGGCCCAACAGTCACCACTTTTCATAAAAGTTTCTCTTCTTTTTCTTCTTCTTCTTCCCGTTTTTCTATTTACTATCAAACTTCTAGAAGGCATATCTCCTTTGTTTCTTAACAGAATTAGATGAAACTGGCGGAAAATCGAAGAGGAAGGCAAGTGCTAAGATCCAGTAATAGTTTGGTGATGAATTTGAAGAGTATTGTAGTACAACAGACCGAACAGTAGGAGAAATGTAGGAAATCCCGTATACAGTTTTCAGTTTTGGATAGCCAACTTTAAACTGTCATATCTCACTCAATTTTGATCGGAATTTGATGATCCACCCATCAAAAAGACCATGAGAACAAGAAATATAGTCTTGAAAAAGAGTGGGAACAAAATACTCAAATCTCTGGATGAAATTTGAAGAATACCATTAACAATTCTGCTTTCTTTTTCTCTTTGTTCACCAAAACTTCATTTGATCATAACTTGGTCATTTCTTGACGGATTCACATGAAACCAGTGACATTGCGAAGTAGATGGAGAGAAGTACTATATCATATCAAGTTGTAGATGAGAATCAAAAGCTTTGTATCGATCTGGTTCCCATTTCATTGTCGATATCCATTATATATCCATTTGTTCTTCTTGATTGATGAATGATTGACTGGTATCTTTTAACCAACGTTCATTAGACATAACTCTTCTCCTGTAAAACAACATAATTTTTTAAAGAATCAAGTGACTTTGAAAACCTTGCTCTGATAATGTTAACAATTTTATAAAAAATTGCCACATTAAAATTTTCAAAACTCAGATTGTGAAAACTTTGAAAACCTTGCTCTGATACCAAATGTGAGAAATGCGGATTATGGATCTTAAGGTTAGAATTAACACTAGAGGGAGGATGAATAGTGTTTTAAGGAATTATTGAATCTTTTTGAGGTTATATTAATTTGAACACAATTGTATGCAATATTCAGACACAGATATGATCACACAATCAAACACGGAAGCAGAAATAAAGTAAAAGTAATAAATGGAAGAACACACCGAATTTTATACTGGTTTGGAGTTATCCTACATCCATTCCCGCACATAAGTACATATTTTCTTTCAAAATCAATTTTTACAATTACACCCTCGATTTCAAGGCCACGAGGTACACCACTCCAGATTCACAACCCTCTGGGTAGAGATACTTGATTTTATAGGCAAAAAGTTCACCCAATTGATTTCACAGGCTACAGTCACACCTTTTCTCGCTTGATTAATTTCACAGGTTGCAATCACACTTTTTCTCGCTTGATTTATTACAAAGAAGCCTATAACTCTGAATAACACTAAGATCTTGTTAAGATAGTGATAGAGAATCAAACCAGAGAAGATCTTGTTAGATTCAATGGTGATTTTGACAGAGTAATGGCAAAAATATATGTAAAGAAATGTGGAAGAAGAAAAGGAGTGAAATCAGAGAAAATATGTATATAAATTCGTTTAAAACTGCCCCTATTTATAGCAGAACAACAGCCATGTCCATTCATGAAAGGATATGATGAGTAGACACTTCCTTTGAAATTCAAAATTTTGAAATTAACTACCACCTTGTCGACAATGGTATATTGGGTTGTCGACAGGCCTATGGTATTTTTGGTAATTTATTTTTCTTTGAAAATAACTTCTATCTTGTGTTAAAAATATTTTTAAACTTTATAAATATACTTAACTATAGTTAAATACATAAATAAGTATAGAGAATAATATTTTGGTATATATAAAATTTTGCTATATATTTAAATCTAAGTATGAATATTAAAGGTTAAATATATTATAATTAAAAGATAGTTTAAAACCAAGGATAATTTGATTTTGAAGATAAAGATCATTTTGAGGCTAAAAGTATTTAAAACCAGTATAGATGTTTTTGATTCTTATAAAAGGAAGATTTTGAAATCATTTTGAAAACAAGATATAATTTTATAAAACATTTGAATAAAAGTTAGTGGATACAAAACATTGTTCCACTAGATTTTTCGTAGGTTCCATCCTACTTAGGGTTCCATCCCTTTGACGGGCTCGAAGTGGATTCCATTCCATAGATAAATTGGATTTTAAGGTGCCGGTGCTTTTCTTAGGAGTTTTAACAAAATTTCTAATTAAATTACTTATTATTGAAATCTTGAACTATTGATAATCTTGATACTCATGAGTCTTCAATCTTGATATCTTCAGTCTTGAATCTCTGTACTGTACAGTCTGCATTCTTGATACCTGCATGGTTAAATCCTGCATATACATATATATCTAAACTATAATGTTAGTGCTTATTTTATAATCTTATTCTAAGTATGTTGTCATCAATCTTCTCAGGGATTAACGTATACATCTTAGTAACACCAAGATGTATTGCGGGTGAGGAATTATGACATTTAGTCAAAACTTCTTTCCTACTCCCATCAACATTGGGTATATATAACTTCCATTCATCCTTAGAATCCCTTGCTCATCCAATTTGAATCCTAACCATCTTCCTAGTATTTCATTTTCCTCCACTTATTTGGCTACTCTTCGGATCTGTGACCAGATTCTCCTTAATGCGATAAATCAACACTGGATGCACTACTAAATAAGCTTTAATAGCATGCTTTTTGCTTAGTGCGTCTGCCACAACATTGGCTTATCCCGACGTATGTAGAATCCCTAAATCATACAATGTGAGGAATATTAACCAATGTTATTTCCTCATGTTTAAATCCTTTTAAATGAAAAGGTATTTCAAAGATTTGTGATTCGCGAAAAGATCAAATTTTTCACCCTGCAAATATTGTCTCAATGTTCTTAATGCAAACACCACGACTAATAACTCCAAGTCATCTGTCGCATAATTTCTTTCATGGATCTTCAGATGTCTACTCGCACAAACGACGATCTTTCGATGTTACATTTAGATTGCACCAAATCGTTCTCCATAAGCATCAATATAAACAATTAAACCACCACTTTCTTCAGCAATAGCTAATACTGAAGCAGTGGTTAACCTCTTCTCGAGTTCCTGAAATGCTTCTTCACATTTCTACATCAACTCACACTTAGCATCCTTCATAGGAGTTTTGTCAAGTAAGAAGAGATTTTAGAGAAATTCTGAATAAATCTTCAACAATATCTAGCTAATCCTGAGAAGCTACGGATGTTCTTTGGAGTCCGTGGTTGCCTCCAACCCTGTACATCTGAAATTTTCCCTGGGTCTACTGAAACTCCATCTCCTGACATAATATGTCATAGGAGTTTCACTTCATTTTCATAGAAATGACATTTTTGAGAACTTTGCTTTTGGCACATTCCTCCATAATATTTCCAACACGATCTCCAAATGTCTTCGTGTTCTTCTTCAGTCTTTAAGTATATGAGAATGTCGTCTATAAAGACTAACATGAATTTGTTGAGTACTTCTTTAAATACTTTGTTTATCATCTCTACGAAATAGTTTGGTGCATTGGTTAGCTCGAATGGCATAACTAACAACCATAGAAACTCTCTAGACCTTGGAATGCAGTGAACAGAATGCATTCTTCTACTATTCTTAACTGATGGAATCTCATAGCAAGGTCCATCTTTTAGAATACTTGAGCGTTATGTAATTGATCGAACAAGTCATTTATGCAGGGTAGAGGATACTTGTTTTTAATCGTTTGCTTATTTAGATCTCGGTAGTCTACACAAAGTCTAAGGACACTATTTGATTTTGCTACAAAAAATACAGCTGCGCCCCAGCTTGTGCGACTTGGTCTAATTAATCTCTTCTTTAACAATTCATCAGTTTAGTTTGCCAACTCAACTTTTTCCTTCAGAGCCATCCTACGAACAAGGTGTATAACTCGTCTGGCTTAAGGGATTAAGTCAATTCGGAATTCTATTTCTTGATGTGGGGGAAAACTCTTTACTTCCTCAAAAATATCTTGAAAGTCTTTAACGACAGATATCATTTCTAATTCTCCAATGCATACATGAGGCTATCTCTTACTGGACTAGGTCCTTCACATATTATTTTGTACAACATTCTTCTGGTTGTGGTTTTTAATATGACTATTCGATTGCTGTAGTCTAGAATAGCTCTATACTTGGATAGCCAATCCATTCCAAGTAAAATATCAAACCGAATTAAATCAAGGACGAACAGATTGCAAAAGAATAGATGGGTTTGGTAGGTAACTCTTATGTTTTTACAGGACATACAGAGATTGGTCGTACCACCTATGGGGTTAGATACGTGGAGAGGGGTTTCTACTAACTCTGGGGTGAGTTTTAATTTATCGACTAACTTATCAGAAATAAAACTATAGGAAGTTCCAATATCAAATAAAACTCTAATTGAAATATCATTAACACATGTATTACTGTTTGCACCAAAAATGATCACAAACATCCCATTGTAGATGAAAGCACCAGTTCACAATCAAAGAACGTAGTTGACAAATATGTTGAGAATTAAAAACGAAGAACACTCAAAAAAATTAAGAAGAAAGCAGTAAAGAACACAGAATTTATAGTGGTTCGGCAATCCGGCCTACGTCCACTTTGAAGTTGATCACTTTATTGATGTTTTCTTGCTGATTACAATCGATTACAGTGGATTTCAGTAATGAATTTCGAGTACAACAATAGCTTTGAAGTGCAAAAACGAATTCGGCAGAGTCTGGATGTCGAAGAATCAAAAGACCCTTTTCTGTGGGCTCTAGGATGCTATTTATAGGCGTAGACTGAGAATATCTTGCTTAGAACTCGAAAGACTTCTTTTGGGACGAAAGTGGGCCCACGCGATCAATCCCGGGTGATTTTGACTCGATCCGTGATCGATACCAACGAATTTCATATCGATCAAGATTTGATCCAATTTAGTCGAAATTTGACATGAGTATTCCTTAGGTCATATGTAAGCTTCTGTGAAAATTTCATAGCATTTGGACTCGTAGGTTGTGAGTTATGATCGATGCAACTTCGAGTCTTCGGCAGGCTGTTTGGTTTGAATCGATACATTCGTATTGACCAATTCGAATCGTCATCGATCACGTGCATGTAAGTTGACATGGCATTTAATTTTAGGATCGATCCGAAGTTCATGCTGAATTGACCGAGTCTCCTCTATGCACGTGCCTTGTTCGTATCGATCAGTAGTATGTTGTTCATATCGATCGTCTGTTCTGCTCGTATATGTTTGACTGGGTTGAAGTCGTTTTGCTTGTGTTGGTGGTCCTGGTCTTGTTCGTATCGATCGGAATTAACTTCAGTCGATCAATACGAAGTTGAACCAGTAGCATGGATACGAACAAGTGATAACACGATGGTTACGAGCTACCAATAATGCGATGGATACAAACATCAAGTAACATGATGGATTCAAATAGATGGATAGCGTGATGGATTCGAACAGATCGATTCGAACTATGGCTTTTTGATGGATACAACTAGTCAAAGCTTGATGGATACGAACAAGGTGATTGCTGAAATTACATCGATCATATCTTAAGCATACGAACTCCAATTGACTTGAAATTTGGAATGTTGGCTTCCGAAGCTTTGATTATCGTGTCATATCAATTCTAGCTTGATCTAGACTCGGGTAAAGTTCATTGATGTCCATAGTGAACCAATGTATAACCGATCTTTGGGATGAACTACCTTTGATTTCCAGTCAATTTCTGGGTGTCACGTCCTTGCCAAAAGACGGGATAACACTTGCCCTCCAAAACAGGCCTTGCGATAGGAAGGTGTGTTTTGTAGTTTGATAAGTCAAATGTTCAGATCCTGTTAATTACCTGTAAAGAGATTGACAGTCTTGTCTTTCTGTGAATAATGATCGCGATCGTATACCGTTCGGGGCGGTATGTGACCATTTGTTGTCGGATGCCGTTCGTGGTGAATGGTGTAACAACCCTGTATTTTGTAATTATTTTATTGTATATTTTAATTATTTTAATATAAAATTTTGATTTAAAAACTTATTTTACTTATTTGAAATGATTAAATTTATTATTTAAATATAATCTTGATCTTTTTATGAGTTATAATTCCAAACTTGTGTAAGTTGAATATTTGCCTGAAATGCTGATTTTGGTCAAAATAGTCAAACTGTGACTTTCAACTTAAAATTTTAAAAGTTTAAAATTTTAATTTTTTTTTATTATGAAAGTACATAAAATTCTAAGAACACCACTTTTCGTTTCGTTGAATTTGGATGTAAATTGTGAAAGTTATACCCTTTACAATATTGTGCGTATATAGGGTTATTTACAATGACTATTTTAAATTGTATAAATTATTTCTTCTTGGTTATATTTTATTTTAATATGTGATAATATGTTATATTATGTATATTTTGACTTTTAAGTATTTTTAAAATGATAATATAATTTTTCTAAAGTTCATTTGAATTTTTTTCTAATTTTAAAGCCTAGTCTACAATTTTAAGCCATTTTCTTAATTTAATTATATATAATTAAAATTTATTTATTTATTTTATGCACTCACTTTTATTTGCTGTGTTTTACTTTATTTTATTCATTTTACATGTATTTAAATTAAAGTAAATTTTTCCAAAGTATATTGAAGTTATTTCTAATTCTTAAGTCAAGTTTTCATTTTCTGTGCTATTTTTCTTGTTTTAATCATATCTAATTAATATTTAATTATTAATATTTTTTTTATCTATTATACTTTCGAATTTTAACTGAGATTTTAATTATTTCAGTTATTTAGATGTATATAAATATATATGAGAAATTTGAAAGGGTTAAAGGCTAAGAAACGTAAAAACGTTTCACTGTTTCTTTTGCAGTTTCTTTTGTCATCAATACATCTGTTATTTGGCATTTCCCTATACCATCTCCAGTCGACTTCCCTTTCTCATTTGTCATGAAATTTTTCTCTTTCTCAACCCTAAAATTCATGGCCTCCATCTTGAGAAAAAAATCTGGTAATGGCTACATCTTTTTCTACCTTTTTCTTCTCATTTTCTATGTATTTTGCCTAGTTTTCTATGCTTTCTGGATTGGCCTCTACCACCCACCATCACCACCATACTCTCCACCATCCCCTACCACTCTTCCTTGGCATCATCTCCAGCCATCATTTCAGATCCATCCATGGCCACACCTCCCTTGGTGACAAAACTCCACAAAATTGCAAATAATGTCCAAAACAATGCCCTAGCCACCACTATTACTTCACCACCTTCATACTTCACCATGGCCACCACCTCTAGCCACGATCACCACCTTGCTACCACCACTACACTTCATCTTAGCCTCTGTCCAGATCTGAAATTGACATGGCCAAGACTCCATGAACCAAAACTCCATAAAAACAATGCATAAAGCCTTGAAACATTCATGATAGCCACCCTATCACTTCATATCTTCATGATAGCCACGCTATTTTCTATATGATTATACTTTACTGATTAGACACTACCGTATATAGCGTATATTACTACATAGTAAATAGTTTAACGGATCCCTAGAGGATGGCGGTCCCAAGCATCCTTTAAGTTACTGATGCATTTTGTTACTGTTCACTTGAGTTGATTTACAGTTTATAAGTATTTATGTCCTGACTCGAGGGTTTTGTGTTTTGCTTTACGCTCGGGTCAGATTGATTGAGTTAGCATTCAAGATTCACCTTCGGCGTTGGAGCTTTCCTTGAAGATCCAGCCATCTATTTTGTTTCAGTATCCGGTGGTTCAGTGATGTATCTGATTTGTACCTGATGTATCCAGTTACTCTTCTGTTGTATCTTATTTAACTCTGATGTATCTCATATTTATATAGTAGCTTCATGAACTACTATCTCTTTTTCTTCCGCTGCATTTTTATATACTCCGTGTCTGTGATCTGTGATTTTTATTTACTGTATATTCTTAGGTTTGCCAAAATTTTATTTACAACCCGGTATTTTGAGAAATTTAATCCCGGCATGAGTGTCTACCTATGCACTTATAATGGATGCGAATGGTTGAAAATACCTGGTTGTTACAGTTGGTATCAGAGCTTTGGTAGTTCTAGGCAAAACTCAGCATATGGAGTGAATGTATTTACAGAATCACTTTCATTCGAGTTTGAATCTCTCCCTTTTGACTCGATTCCGTTGAATTTTGGAACATTCCCTACGGTTCCAAAATCCATTCGTATCCCTCACTATTCATCTTCTTTTGACTCTGGAGCATTCCATAACTCCGCTTTGAATGATCTTTCTAGTGAGTCGGCGGTCACGCCAATTTCAAATTTAATTGAAAATGGGGGGAAACTCCTTTGCAGTTAGCATCGATTCACCAGAGATTCTTATCTATCCTTGGTTTAGATGTTAATATCTTTTGTTATTTCAAACCCTAACTCTTGAGATCGAATGTAGATTTACCCTAGAAAAATCAGCATTAGTCTTATTCTTTAAGTCACGGTTGACCCGGTTAAGGTTGCCCGTGATTTATATAAGCTTATCCATCTTCCTATTCTGTTATTTAATCATGTCATCCTTGTTTCCTACTTATTTTTAAATCATAATCTCCTTTGATTTGTGTTAATCAAAAAATTTTGAATCTCTATCCTTCTTTGAAAATCTATTCATGTATAGTGTATTTGTAAACTAGTATTTAAAATTAAAATATTTTATATATTGTGTTGTTTGAGTTGTTGATGTTGAGTTGGGTTTCTGATCGATATGTCTGATCAGCGCTATCGATAAGATTTCCAAAACACTTTGACAGAACAAACGGACACAATATATATATATATATATTAAATTTTGGTTAATGAAATAAATTTTGATATATAAGTAAATTTATGGAAATTAATGAAATGAATTTAAAACAAGAATTTGAGGATTTAAATCCCGATTATTTCGAACATTGGTTTAAAGTTTTAAAAGGTTATATTATTTAAAGTATTTTGAATAGAATTTGTTTTCAAAGAATTTTAAAGGTTTAAAATTAGTGCTCTTCTCTTTGTCGCTGGAAAATAACTTCGGTGATGATCGCGACATCATCGACATTCATTTTCGAGTTTCGAAGTTAAGAGACTGTTCTGTAGTCTTGCTACAGCTTTGTTTTGGGAAACTAAATTGATTTGAATTTCTAAAATATGACTCGATTTATAATATATATATATATATAGATATATGATTGAAATTTGATTTTACATATTATATATGTATATATATTATTTCTTATCTCTAAATGGTCTTAAGAAATGGGAAATTTAATTCTTAAATTCTATTTTTAAAGAATAATTTCAATTATAAAAAGAAAATAAAAAAAAATCGAATAAATGATTTAAGCTTGAAATGATTGAATTGGAAATTTTATTTGTATAATACAATTGCATTCAAATATAACTTACCAAAATTTCAGAAGTTAAAAATGTAATTGGATAATATACGATATAAAAAGATTTTATAAATAAAATATGAGTGGTTATAATAAATGTTATACACTTAAATTTTAATGATTAACAGGGGTAAATATAATAAAGTGTAATTGAATAACTTACAATAAATTAATTTTAAAAGAACTAAGAATAAAAGAAAGTAGTTATAATAAGTGAAAGTATGTTTAACATAAGTGATAAATATATTGAGAGGAATAAATTTAATTTTGATTAGGAATAAAGAAGAATAAAATTTATTAAGTACATTGTGAGTGAAATAAATGATTATTTTTCAAACCCATGGTTTTAAAAAAATGGTTAATTTTAGATGATTGGATAATAAGATAATGAAATTTGAGATAGTTAAGATTTATTTAACTCGTGTAAAGATTTATTCTCTGTTTAAGTTGAAATCTCCATGCTTTCAAATTCATTTCCTTATTTTGTTTTTCAAACTATCTATTGGTTGTCCTTATCATCCTTATCTTGCTATAGACCGGTATAGGCATCTTTCTATAACCTTTCTGTTTAGAAATCTTTCTATAATCTTTGATAGACATTTGGTAATCATTTTGAATCCACCTTTTTCGTGCTTGTGTTCTTGATTCTGGAGGTTCTTGGAAAGATCACCTCCACCTTCTTAAACTTACCTATAACAACAGTTATCAGGTATAACTTCAATCTTCTTGTCATATTATCTTAATCCTATTTCACTCTATCTTTTCTATGCCCTTCCATACCTCATTCCTTTTCGGGGACGAAAAGTTTTGAGTGGGGGAGAGTGTAACAACCCTGTATTTTGTAATTATTTTATTGTATATTTTAATTATTTTAATATAAAATTT
Source organism: Allium cepa (assembly GCA_030765085.1). Lineage (NCBI taxonomy): Eukaryota > Viridiplantae > Streptophyta > Magnoliopsida > Asparagales > Amaryllidaceae > Allium > Allium cepa. The sequence continues at coordinate 1,050,811,445 of CM060929.1, read as the reverse complement.
TGATTTAAAAACTTATTTTACTTATTTGAAATGATTAAATTTATTATTTAAATATAATCTTGATCTTTTTATGAGTTATAATTTCAAACTTGTGTAAGTTGAATATTTGCCTGAAATGCTGATTTTGGTCAAAATAGTCAAACTGTGACTTTCAACTTAAAATTTTAAAAGTTTAAAATTTTAATTTTTTTTCTTTTATTATGAAAGTACATAAAATTCTAAGAACACCACTTTTCGTTTCGTTGAATTTGGATGTAAATTGTGAAAGTTATACCCTTTACAATATTGTGCGTATATAGGGTTATTTACAATGACTATTTTAAATTGTATAAATTACTTCTTCTTGATTATACTTTATTTTAATATGTGATAATATGTTATATTATGTATATTTTGACTTTTAAGTATTTTTAAAATGATAATATAATTTTTCTAAAGTTCATTTGAATTTATTTCTAATTTTAAAGCCTAGTCTACAATTTTAAGCCATTTTCTTAATTTAATTATATATAATTAATATTTATTTATTTATTTATTTTATGCACTCACTTTTATTTGCTGTGTTTTACTTTATTTTATTCATTTTACATGTATTTAAATTAAATTAAATTTTTACAAAGTATATTTAAGTTATTTCTAATTCTTAAGTCAAGTTCTCATTTTCTGTGCTATTTTTCTTGTTTTAATCGTATCTAATTAATATTTAATTATTAATATTTTGTTTATCTGTTATACTTTTGAATTTTAACTGAGATTTTAATTATTTTCAGTTATTTAGATGTATATAAATATATATGAGAAATTTGAAAGGGTTAAAGGCTAAGAAACGTAAAAACGTTTCACTGTTTCTTTTGCAGTTTCTTTTGTCACCAATACATCTGTTTTTTGGCATTTCCCTATACCATCTCCAGCCGACTTCCCTTGCTCATTTATCACGAAATTTTTCTCTTTCTCAACCCTAAAATTCATGGCCTCCATCTTGAGAAAAAAAATCTGGTAATGGCTACATCTTTTTCTACCTTTTTCTTCTCATTTTCTATGTATTTTGCCTAGTTTTCTATGCTTTCTGGATTGGCCTCTACCACCCACCATCACCACCATACTCTCCACCATCACCACCATACTCTCCACCATCCCCTACCACTCTTCCTTGGCATCATCTCCAGCCATCATTTCAGATCCATCATGGCCACACCTCCCTTGGTGACAAAACTCCACAAAATTGCAAATAATGTCCAAAACAATGCCCTAGCCACCACTATTACTTCACCACCTTCATACTTCACCATGGCCACCACCTCTAGCCACGACCACCACCTTGCTACCACTACTACACTTCATCTTAGCCTCTGTCCAGATCTGAAATTGACATGGCCAAGACTCCATGAACCAAAACTCCACAAAAACAATGCATAAAGCCTTGAAACATTCATGATAGCCACCCTATCACTTCATATCTTCATCCACCACCTTGGCCACCACCATAGGCCACCACCACCACCTTTTCCAGACCTCCCCACACCCCTCCATCTACTGTCCAAACCTGTACAAGTATGGCCAAGCCCCACTTGACCCAAGGCCGAGCCTTGTTGTGCTCAAAAACTTCATATATGTTGCCTTGACCAATTGTATGCTTCATGTTATAACCCTACCACTCCATACTCCTTCTAGCCGTGAGTTATGGTGCCAAAACTGAGCTATATCATCATCATGGCTGAACCCAAGAACCTCCTAGGCCAAGCATTTGAATGGTTAAAGCAAGGTCAAGTAATCTATTCCTTTGTTGCTTCGTATTTTCATTGTTTCAACATTGTTTTGCGTTGAATATTTATGTGTGTATTGTCTTGTTTTGGTTATTGTTTACAAGACAAATATCAAGGCTCTCCATTGATTCAAATAAAAAGTCATGCTATATCGTGCTTTTCGTGCTTTTGGAATCGCACTTGTGTTTGTTGTTTTGGTCTTCAGCTTGAAAAAGTGAGTCTTTCTCACTCTGACATTTATACTTATGAAAAGTGAATCAATGACAAGTGTTTAGTAATATAAAATGTTTATGCAAGTTAATGATGATCATATGATATGCTATGCCATGTTATTACCATGTTAAAACTGTTAATTTTCACCTGACATCTCATATATGACTGTATATCGTGATATTGACCTTGTTTATATTATTTCTGTATATGATCACACTGCAAGTTCCCTGTTAGAAAAAAAATGTTATGGGCTGAAATGATAGGCCTGAATGGTTTTAAATTATTCATTTTGACTTGGGATTGTGGGTTTGAAATGATAAAACCCGGATTTTCTTTGTAAATTACGGGTTGAAATGATATATTACCCGTATCACTTTACCTAGCGTAGAAAATTTTATGCAGGCCCGTAGTTAAAATATGCTTTTCTAAAAATTTTAAAATATTTTAGAAATTTAATTATTATATTATTTTGATTTGAAATTTAATAAAAATAAGATTTTTGTAAAATATTATTGATTTTCTGAATAATTGTAAGTGAAATGAATTAATGAAAAAGTTAGAAATTTTGAACGTAAGTTATTTTGGAAATTTTGATTTCATTTTAATTGGAAATTTAATTGAGTATGAAATTATGATAAATTTATGATAATTTGAATTTAAAATGATTTTTATCATATTTATGATTTTTTTAATAAAGTTGAAATGTGAAATGAATAAATATTTTAAGTTGAAACTTTGAAATATAACTAGAATTGGAAATTTATGAAATTGACGTAAAGTGAACTTTTAGTTAAGCAAATAAAAATAAAACTAAGTTATATTTGAGAATTTGAACTTAAGTGTTAAGTTGAAATTTAATGTAATGGATTTTAAAAATTCAACATTGCATTTTAATAAGTGAATTATTATTAAATCTTGATTTTTGAATGGAAATTTAACTTTATAAAATCATGAACTTGAGGAAAATTAAATGATGTTATAAATGTGAAAATGTATGATTTTATAAGTTAAAAATGTTTTTAATAAAAATATAATTGGTTGAGAAATTTTATTGAATATTTGAAGTTAATTGATTGCATCTTTTGAAATGCTATTAATTACAATGTAAATGATATTACAGCATTTGTAAACGCTGTAGTTGATGATGATGAACTAAAAAGCTAAGTTGAATTAAAAGCTATTATAGCAATCTTTGTAAGTGCTATAATTTTTGAATTTAACTAAGTTATTCGAATTTAAGTAAACCTATTATAACATTTTAAAATGCTGTCTTTTGTTAAATTGAACTGTTTTGAATGTAACTTTCCGTATAAGTTTTCTAAATGATGCGAAAAGTGAATTTTCACGGTTTTGATAAACTTAGGTGAATAAATAAACTTTGGAAGTTGAAATTTTTGGAAATTTAATAATTTAATTATTAAGCATAATAACTTCATTGAAATGATAAAAAAGAATTTTTGGAATATAAACTGTTTTGAAATATGAATTGAAATGGTATTTTAGATTTAATAAAATGAATAATGATTTGAAATGAATGAAGTTTTGAAAAGATACGATATTTTGATATATTAAAATGATTCGAAAATGAAGTTTTAAAAGGATATGATATTTTGATATATTAAAATGATTTGAAACGAAGTTTTGAAAGATATGATATTTTTGATATTAAATGATTTGAAAAACAGAGTTTGAAAGATTAGACATTTTGATATTAACATGATTTTAAAAGAAGTTCTGAAAGATATGATATTTTGGAACTGAAAGGTAGTGTTGAAAGGGTATGAAAATTTAATATATTGAAATGGTTAGAAATGACTTGATATTTATTTTGATAAATATTTGAATTGAAAGGTATTTTACGACGATATATTGAAATGGTTTTGGAAATGATTTAATCTTTATTTTGATAAAGATTTGGATTGAAAAGGATATTTTATTTTGAAGTATAAATATTGTTTTAAAAAGTCATAACTACGGGTTATAATAACGATTGGTTGTTAAAGAGACCGGGATCGGATATTGTCTTATAGCCGGCCAATACCGAAAACCACTTTAACAACTGTGTACGCGGTGGAGATTTCAGAATGAAGTAGGATGGTGGCGACGTTCTCGAGGTATATATTACGTGGACCCAACTCCCGTGAGTTGGCATATATGACTAAAACAGGAGCTATACCGGGCTACACAAAGGGTCGCACCCTTTCATCGAGCATGCTCCATCGGAAACCATTCTATTACTGTTGTGATTCGATTCGGTGGCGCCACTTTGATTCGGGGGTATTGTTCGAGGTGGGCGGAAGCTGCTGGCTTGCCGTCACCACCGGTCCGGGAGTGCAAACGGTGTATCCACCCTGGCATTGCCTCACGTGCCGTGTCATATCCTTATATCGAGCCCACTACGATTTTGGTTTTAAAGATCCGACCGCGTTAATGTTCACCATCCCCTTAGCGCTATTTTCTATATGATTATACTTTACTGATTAGACACTACCGTATATAGCGTATTTTACTACATAGTAAATAGTTTAACGGATCCTTAGAGGATGGGCGGTCCCAAGCATCCTTTAAGTTACTGAAGCATTTTGTTACTGTTCACTTGAGTTGATTTACAGTTTATAAGTATTTATGTCCTGACTCGAGGGTTTTGTGTTTTGCTTTAGCTCGGGTCAGATTGATTGAGTTAGCATTCAAGAATCACCTTCGGCGTTGGAGCTTTCCTTGAAGATCCAGCCATCTATTTTGTTTCAGTATCCAGTGGTTCAGTGATGTATCTGATTTGTACCTGATGTATCCAGTTACTCTTCTGTTGTATCTTATTTAACTCTGATGTATCTCATATTTATATAGTAGCTTCATGAACTACTATCTCTTTTTCTTCCGCTGCATTTTTATATACTCCGCGTCTGTGATCTGTGATTTTTATTTACTGTATATTCTGAGGTTCGCCAAAATTTTATTTACAACGCGGTATTTTGAGCAATTTAATCCCGGCATGAGTGTTTACCTATGCACTTATAATGGATGCGAATGGTTGAAAATACCTGGTTGTTACAGTTGGTATCAGAGCTTTGGTAGCTCTAGGCAAAACTCAGCATATGGAGTGAATGTATTTACAGAATCACTTTCATTCGAGTTTGAATCTCTCCCTTTTGACTCGATTCCGTTGAATTTTGGAACATTCCCTACGGTTCCAAAATCCATTCGTATCCCTCACTATTCATCTTCTTTTGACTCTGGAGCATTCCATAACTCCGCTTCGAATGATCTTTCTAGTGAGTCGGCGGTCACGCCGATTTCAAATTTAATTGAAAACGGGGGGAAACTCCTTTGCAGTTAGCATCGATTCACCAGAGATTCTTATCTATCCTTGGTTTAGATGCTAATATCTTTTGTTATTTCAAACTCTAACTCTTGAGATCGAATGTAGATTTACCCTAGAAAAATCAACATTGATCTTATTATTTAAGTCACGGTTGACCCGGTTAAGGTTGCCCGTGATTTATATAAGCTTATCCATCTTCCTATTCTGTTATTTAATCATGTCATCCTTGTTTCCTACTTATTTTTAAATCATAATCTCCTTTGATTTGTGTTAATCAAAAAAATTTGAATCTCTATCCTTCTTTGAAAATCTATTCATGTATAGTGTATTTGTAAACTAGTATTTAAAATTAAAATGTTTTATATATTGTGTAGTTTGAGTTGATATTGAGTTGGGTTTCTGATCGATACGTCTGATCAGCGCTATCGATAAGATTTCCAAAACACTTTGACAGAACAAACGGACACAATATATTTTTTTTAAAAAATTTTGGTTAATGAAATAAATTTTGATATATAAGTAAATTTATGGAACTTAATGAAATGAATTTAAAACAAGAATTTGAGGATTTAAATCCCGATTATTTCGAACTTTGGTTTAAAGTTTTAAAAGGTTATATTATTTAAAGTATTTTGAATAGAATTTGTTTTCAAAGAATTTTAAAGGTTTAAAATTAGTGCTCTTCTCTTTGTCGCTGGAAAATAACTTCGGTGATGATCGCGACATCATCGACGTTCATTTTCGAGTTTCGAAGTTAAGAGACTGTTCTGTAGTCATGCTACAGCTTTGTTTTGGGAAACTAAATTGATTTGAATTTCTAAAATATGACTTGATTTATAATATATATATAGATATATGATTGAAATTTGATTTTACATATTATATATGTATATATATTATTTCTTATCTCTAAATGGTCTGAAGAAATGGGAAATTTAATCCTTAAATTCTATTTTCAAAGAATAATTTCAATTATAAAAAGAAAATAAAAAAATTGAATAAATGATTTAAGCTTGAAATGATTGAATTGGAAATTTAATTTTATAATACAATTGCATTCAAATATAACTTACCAAAATTTCAGAAGTTAAAAATGTAATTGGATAATATACGATATAAAAAGATTTTATAAATAAAATCTGAGTGGTTATAATAAATGTTATACACTTAAATTTTAATGATTAACAGGGGTAAATATAACAAAGGGTAATTGAATAACTTACAATAAATTAATTTTAAAAGAACTAAGAATAAAAGAAAGTAGTTATAATAAGTGAAAGTATGTTTAACATAAGTGATAAATATATTGAGAGGAATAAATTTAATTTTGATTAGGAATAAAGAAGAATAAAATTTATTAAGTACATTGTGAGTGCAATAAATGATTATTTTTCAAACCCATGGTTTTTAAAAAAAAATGGTTAATTTTAGATGATTGGATAATAAGGTAATGAAATTTGAGATAGTTAAGATTTATTTAACTTGCGTAAAGCTTTATTCTCTGTTTAAGTTGAAATATCCATGCTTTCAAATTCATTTCCTTATTTTGTTTTTCAAACTATCTATTGGTTGTCCTTATCATCCTTATCTTGCTATAGACCGGTATAGGCATCTTTCTATAATCTTTCTGTTTAGAAATCTTTCTATAATCTTTGATAGACCTTTGGTAATCATTTTGAATCCACCTTTTTCGTGTTTGTGTTCTTGATTCTGGAGGTTCTTGGAAAGATCGCCTCCACCTTCTTAAACTTACCTATAACAACAGTTATCAGGTATAAATTCAATCTTCTTGTCATCTTATCTTAATCCTATTTCAATCTATCTTTTCTGTGCCCTTCCATACCTCATTCCTTTTCGGGGACGAAAAGTATTGAGTGGGGGAGAGTGTAACAACCCTGTATTTTGTAATTATTTTATTGTATATTTTAATTATTTTAATATAAAATTTTGATTTAAAAACTTATTTTACTTATTTGAAATGATTAAATTTATTATTTAAATATAATCTTGATCTTTTTATGAGTTATAATTCCAAACTTGTGTAAGTTGAATATTTGCCTGAAATGCTGATTTTGGTCAAAATAGTCAAACTGTGACTTTCAACTTAAAATTTTAAAAGTTTAAAAATTTAATTTTTTCTTTTATTATGAAATTACATAAAATTCTAAGAACACCACTTTTCGTTTCGTTGAATTTGGATGTAAATTGTGAAAGTTATACCCTTTACAATATTGTGCGTATATAGGGTTATTTACAATGACTATTTTAAATTGTATAAATTACTTCTTCTTGATTATATTTTATTTTAATATGTGATAATATGTTATATTATGTATATTTTGACTTTTAAGTATTTTTAAAATGATAATATAATTTTTCTAAAGTTCATTTGAATTTATTTCTAATTTTAAAGCCTAGTCTACAATTTTAAGCCATTTTCTTAATTTAATTATATATAATTAAAATTTATTTATTTATTTTATGCACTCACTTTTATTTGCTGTGTTTTACTTTATTTTATTCATTTTACATGTATTTAAATTAAAGTAAATTTTTCCAAAGTATATTGAAGTTATTTCTAATTCTTAAGTCAAGTTTTCATTTTCTGTGCTATTTTTCTTGTTTTAATCATATCTAATTAATATTTAATTATTAATATTTTGTTTATCTGTTATACTTTCGAATTTTAACTGAGATTTTAATTATTTTCAGTTATTTAGATGTATATAAATATATATGAGAAATTTGAAAGGGTTAAAGGCTAAGAAACGTAAAAACGTTTCACTGTTTCTTTTGCAGTTTCTTTTGTCATCAATACATCTGTTTTTTGCCATTTCCCTATACCATCTCCAGCCGACTTCCCTTGCTCATTTGTCACGAAATTTTTCTCTTTCTCAACCCTAAAATTCATGGCCTCCATCTTGAGAAAAAAATCTGGTAATGGCTACATCTTTTTCTACCTTTTTCTTCTCATTTTCTATGTATTTTGCCTAGTTTTCTATGCTTTCTGGATTGGCCTCTACCACCCACCATCACCACCATACTCTCCACCATCACCACCATACTCTCCACCATCCCCTACCACTCTTCCTTGGCATCATCTCCAGCCATCATTTCAGATCCATCTATGGCCACACCTCCCTTGGTGACAAAACTCCACAAAATTGCAAATAATGTCCAAAACAATGCCCTAGCCACCACTATTAATTCACCACCTTCATACTTCACCAAGGCCACCACCTCTAGCCACGACCACCACCTTGCTACCACTACTACACTTCATCTTAGCCTCTGTCCAGATCTGAAATTGACATGGCCAAGACTCCATGAACCAAAACTCCACAAAAACAATGCATAAAGCCTTGAAACATTCATGATAGCCACCCTATCACTTCATATCTTCATCCACCACCTTGGCCACCACCATAGACCACCACCACCACCTTTTCCAGACCTCCCCACACCCCTCCATCTACTGTCCAAACCTGTACAAGTATGTCCAAGCCCCACTTGACCCAAGGCCGAGCCTTATTGTGCTCAAAAACATCATATATGTTGCCTTGACCAATTGTATGCTTCATGTTATAACCCTACCACTCCATACTCCTTCTAGCCGTGAGTGATGGTGCCAAACCTGAGCTATATCATCATCATGGCTGAACCTAAGAACCTCCTAGGCCAAGCATTTGAATGGTTAAAGCAAGGTCAAGTAATCTATTCCTTTGTTGCTTCGTATTTTCATTGTTTCAACATTGTTTTGCGTTGAATATTTATATGTGTATTGTCTTGTTTTGGTTATTGTTTACAAGACAAATATCAAGGCTCTCCATTCATTAAAATCAAAAGTCATGCTATATCGTGCTTGTCGTGCTTTTGGAATCGCACTTGTGTTTGTTGTTTTGGTCTTCAGCTTGAAAAAGTGAGTCTTTCTCACTTTGACATTTATACTTATGAAAAGTGAATTGATGACAAGTGTTTAGTAATATAAAATGTTTATGCAAGTTAATGATGATCATATGATATGCTATGCCATGTTATTACCATGTTATTACCATGTTAAAACTGTTAATTTTCACGTGACATCTCATATATGACTGTATATTGTGATATTGACCTTGTTTATATTATTTCTGTATATGATCACACTGCAAGTTCCCTGTTAGAAAAAAATGTTATGGGCTGAAATGATAGGCCTATATGGTTTTAAATTATTCATTTTGACTTGGGATTGCGGGTTTGAAATGATAAAACCCGGATTTTCTTTGTAAATTACAGGTTGAAATGATATATTACCCGTATCACTTTACCTAGCGTAGAAAATTTTATACAGGTCCGTAGTTAAAATATGCTTTTCTAAAAAATTTAAAATATTTTATAAATTTAATTATTATAATATTTTGATTTGAAATTTAATAAAAATAAGATTTTTGTAAAATATTATTGATTTTCTGAATAATTGTAAGTGAAATGAATTTATGAAAAAGTTAGAAATTTTGAACGTAAGTTATTTTGGAAATTTTGATTTCATTTTAATTGGAAATTTAATTGAGTATGAAATTATGATAAATTTATGATAATTTGAATTTAAAATGATTTTTATCATATTTATGATTTTTTTTATAAAGTTGAAATGTGAAATGAATAAATATTTTAAGTTGAAACTTTGAAATATAACTAGAATTGGAAATTTATGAAATTGACGTAAAGTGAACTTTTAGTTAAGCAAATAAAAATAAACTAAGTTATATTTGAGAATTTGAACTTAAGTGTTAAGTTGAAATTTAATGTAATGGATTTTAAAAATTCAACATTGCATTTTAATAAGTGAATTATTATTAAATCTTGATTTTTGAATGGAAATTTAACTTTATAAAATCATGAACTTGAGGAAAATTAAATGATGTTATAAATGTGAAAATGTATGATTTTATAAGTTAAAAATGTTTTTAATAAAAATATAATTGGTTGAGAAATTTTATTGAATATTTGAAGTTAATTGACTGCATTTTTTGAAATGCTATTAATTACAATGTAAATGATATTACAGCATTTGTAAACGCTGTAGTTGTTGATAATGAACTAAAAAGCTAAGTTGAATTAAAAGCTATTATAGCAATCTTTGTAAGTGCTATAATTTTTGAATTTAACTAAGTTATTCGAATTTAAGTAAACCTATTATAACATTTTAAAATGCTGTCTTTTGTTAAATTGAACTGTTTTGAATGTAACTTTCCGTATAAGTTTTCTACATGATGCGAAAAGTGAATTTTCACGGTTTTGATAAAATTAAGTGAATAAATAAACTTTGGAAGTTGAAATTTTTGAAAATTTAATAATTTAATTATTAAACATAATAACTTCATTGAAATGATAAAAAAGAATTTTTGGAATATAAACTGTTTTGAAATATATGAATTGAAATGGTATTTAAGATTTAATTAAATGAATAATGATTTGAAATGAATGAAGTTTTGAAAAGATACGATATTTTGATATATTAAAATGATTTGAAAATGAAGTTTTGAAAGGATATGATATTTTGATATATTAAAATGATTTGAAACGAAGTTTTGAAAGATATGATATTTTTGATATTAAATGATTTGAAAAACGGAGTTTGAAAGATAAGACATTTTGATATTAACATGATTTAAAAAGAAGTTCTGAAAGATATGATATTTTGGAACTGAAAGGTAGTTTTGAAAGGGTATGAAAATTATTATATTGAAATGGTTAGAAATGACTTGATATTTATTTTGATAAATATTTGAATTGAAAGATATTTTACGATGATATATTGAAATGGTTTTGGAAATGATTTAATCTTTATTTTGATAAAGATTTGGATTGAAAAGGATATTTTATTTTGAAGTATAAATATTGTTTTAAAAAGTCATAACTACGGGTTATAATAACGATTGGTTGTTAAAGAGACCGGGATCGGATATTGTCTTATAGCCGGCCAATACCGAAAACCACTTTAACAACTGTGTACGCGGTGGAGATTCCAGAATGAAGTAGGATGGTGGCGACGTTCTCGAGGTATATATTACGTGGACCCAACTCCCGTGAGTTGGCATATATGACTAAAACAGGAGCTATACTGGGCTACACAAAGGGTCGCACCCTTTCATCGAGAATACTCCATCGGAAACCATTCTATTACTGTTGTGATTCGATTCGGTGGCGCCACTTTGATTCGGGGGTATTGTTCGAGGTGGGCGGAAGCTGCTGGCTTGCCGTCACTACCGGTCCGGGAGTGCAAACGGTGTATCCACCCTGGCATTGCCTCGCGTGCCGTGTCATATCCTTATATCGAGCCCACTACGATTTTGGTTTTAAAGATCCGACCGCGTTAAGGTTCACCATCCCTTTAACGCTATTTTCTATATGATTATACTTTACTGATTAGACACTACCGTATATAGCGTATATTACTACATAGTAAATAGTTTAACGGATCCTTAGAGGATGGGCGGTCCCAAGCATCCTTTAAGTTACTGATGCATTTTGTTACTGTTCACTTGAGTTGATTTACAGTTTATAAGTATTTATGTCCTGACTCGAGGGTTTTGTGTTTTGCTTTACGCTCGGGTCAGATTGATTGAGTTAGCATTCAAGATTCACCTTCGGCGTTGGAGCTTTCCTTGAAGATCCAGCCTTCTATTTTGTTTCTGTATCCAGTGGTTCAGTGATGTATCTGATTTGTACCTAATGTATCCAGTTACTCTTCTGTTGTATCTTATTTAACTCTGATGTATCTCATATTTATATAGTAGCTTCATGAACTACTATCTCTTTTTCTTCCGCTGCATTTTTATATACTCTGTGTCTGTGATCTGTGATTTTTATTTATTGTATATTCTGAGGTTTGCCAAAATTTTATTTACAACGCGGTATTTTGAGCAATTTAATCCCGGCATGAGTGTCTACCTATGCACTTATAATGGATGCGAATGGTTGAAAATACCTGGTTGTTACAAATGGTGACCGCTCGCGGTCGGGGTGCCATTCGTGGTGAATTGTGTGTGTTTCTGTGGGGGGACTTGGTATCGTAATGTCAGATTTCACGTTCGAGTGAATTTCTGAACTGTTTGTTATGGTGATTTATATCCATCTCAAAGCATGCCTGGGGACCGTTCACGATCCCATACATGTGTAAGTCACTTGGCCGTTATAGAATTATTAAAACCAAATATCCATTCAACTGAGTCTTTCAACAGAAATGTTCAATAAAATCAAGTTCTAACATGAGAAATAGAAAAAAAGTAAAACAGGGACGTCAAGGTGCAAATACCTACGCCGACGCGATTGGTAGTCGTATCAGAGCATGCACGAGGATCATTCGTTATCCTGTACATGTGTAAATGACTTTATCGCGTTGGTGTGGAGTTTGTCACTTATTCTTCATTAATTCAATTAACTGATGACAAGACGACATCCCGATCCTGAGCCATTCCCTGTTGATGCAGGTGGAGGCCGCTCTCATTCCACTGTTGTTGTTCCCCTTCTCACATACTACAATAACAGACCACCCCGGATATGCCCCTCAGCTTCATCCTTCAAGTGCCTGCAATCATTTGTGCTATGATCATTCAGCTCATGAAACAAGCAATACTTGTTTGATCTTCTTTCATTGCTGGTCGGATCCCTTCTCATTGGCTTTCGATAAGGTACCTGCCCCTAGTAGCCTGGTAGATTCACTCCAAAGTCCCATTCAAATCTGTATAAGAGGTGAATCTTTGTTCCTTTCGTGGTCACGCTGGTCCGTCACCGTTATCCTCGGCCTTTCGTTTTCCTATATCAGTTCCTGCACCTTTTTTAGAAGGATTTCCACCCTTGACTGCATAAACATCGATTCCTTCTCCTTTCTCTCTTTCAGCATTTGCATCCTCTAATCGTAAAAACCCTTCAGCCTTGTGATAAAATTCTCCTAGATCGATAGGGGGATCCCTTGTCAATGAAGTCTTGAATTCTGTGCCATAGCTATGCCAGATACAGCTCCATCAAAACCATGGATCGATCTGGTCGATCCACCGATGCTGCCGCTGTATTGAATCGTGTCAGAAAGGTTCTCAAAGATTCCTCGGTTCTTTTCTTTAATGTTGCCAAACTCATCACATTCTTGGGTCTCGTAATATGAACTCTGAATTATCTCATAAACTTCTCAATCAAATCGGTCCATGTTCCAATAGAGCCGCTCTCCAATGGTCTGAACCATAGCGCTGCAATGTCTGTCAATTACAATGGGAAGCATCGGGCCATGACCTCATCTGATGCCCCCCAATGCCTCCATATGCCTCACGTATCATGTTAGAGAAACTACAGGATCCGTCCTTCCATCATACGTCTCTAGTGTTGGTAGCTTGAATTCTGGTGGATTTCTAGCCTATCGAATTGCGGAAGAGAAGGGGTTCATGTTCACATCTTCGAGATGTTTATTCACTAGTCCACCTCTCATGGCTCACCTGACCATCTCCACCAGTCTGTCGCCATTGCCAAGTAGTGTTCCTTTTCCGTTGCTTCTGACCTTCCCCCCGAGTTCACGAGGGAATCCTAGAATCTGGTCTCTTGGACGGGCGTCCATCCCTCCATCAATGCCATGTTGAACGTCTCCACCTGGTATCCTGCCTGAGGTTGGATCAACACGCTCCTGATGAGTGCCCCCTAGCTTTAGGGCTGCTTCTAATGGTCCCGCTCTGTTCTGGGTTCTGGTTGCTCCATGCTTCTGACTCCAATCTCTAGCATCTCCTGTAGTTGTGTTAGCTTGATTATTCATTCCAGTTTGTCCAGCTTGTCGAAGAAGATTCTGCATCATCTCTTCTTGTCTTTTCAGAAGCTCTTCATACATAACCCCCATCATTATCTCCATCTCATCCCGGGTGATGAAGACTGAAACCTGATTCGCTTCTGAGGAAGCCTCCTGACTTCCTTCATGCTAGCTTATTTCCACTCTTGGTCTCCTTGCGGATTGCCTTGTCATAGCTTTCTAGGTTAAAGTCTTTAAGTCTTCAAATCCGAGAACCAAGCTGTAGATTCCTTAAATGCCAGCCTTCTCGGTGAAAGCACCAAATTGTTTGCACCAAAAATGTTCACAAACACCCGATTGTAGATGAAAGCGCCATTTTACAATCACAGATAACAAGTATGTAGAGAATTAAAAATGAAGAACACTCAAAAAATTGAGAAGAAAGCAGTAAAGAACACAGAATTTATAGTGGCTCGGCTATCCGGCCTACGTCCACTTTGAAGTTGATCACTTTATTGATGTTTTCTTGCTGATTAAAATTGATTACAGTGCATTTCAGTGATGAATTTCGAGTACAACAGTAGTCTCGAAGTGCAAAAACGAATTTGACAGAGTCTGGACGTCGAATAATCAAAAGTCCCTTTTCTATCTGCTCTAGGCTGCTATTTATAGCGTAGACAGAGAATATCTTGCTTAGATCTTGGAAGACTTCTTCTGGCATGTGAGTGGGCCCACGCGATCGATCTCGGGTGATTTCGACTCGATAGGTGATCAACACGAACGAATTTCGTATCGATCAAGATTTGGTCCAATCGATTCGAAATTTGGCATGAACATTCCTTAGGTCGTACTTAAGTTCCTTTGAAAATTTCATAGCATTTGCACTTATAGGTTGTGAGTTATGATCGATGCAACTTTGAGTCTTCGGCATGCTGTTTGGTTCGAATCAATACATTCGTATTGACCAGCTCAAATCGTCATATCGAATTGATCGAGTCTCCTCTATGCATATGCCTTGTTCGAGTCGATCAGTAGTATGTTGTTCGCATCTATCGTTTGTTTTGTTCGTATCGATTGGAGTGGGTCTGTTCGACTCGAATCACCGTGGCATTGTTTGTATTAGTTGAAGTCATTCTGCTTGTGTTGGTGGACCTGGTCTTGTTCCTTTAACTTCAGTTGATCGATACGAAGTTGAACCAGTAGCATGGATACGAACAAGTGATAACACGATGGTTATGAGCTACCAATAACGCGATGGATACAAACAAAAGGTAACATAATGGATTCGAACATATAGATAGCGCAATGGATTCGAACAGATTGATTCGAACTATGGCTTTTTAATGGATACGAATAGTCAAAGCTTGATGGATACGAACAAGGTGATTGCTAATATTGCATCGATCTTGAGCATACGAACTCCGATTGACTTGAAATTTGGAAAGTTGGCTCTCGCCACTTTGATTGTCGTGTCATATCAATTATAGCTTGATCTGGACTTGGGAAAAATTCATCAATATCCATAGTGAGCCAGTGTATAACCGATCTTTAGGACGAACTGCCTTTGATTTCCAGTTCATTTCTTGGTGTCGCGTCCTTACAAAAAGGTGGGATAACAATTACCTTCTTGGACTCCCTTGCCCTTTATGTCTTCAGCAGTAGAAAGATCGACTTTTATAGCATATACCTTAATCTGTTCTCCCTTCTTCATCAATGGGCACTTTTTCAATAACCTGGCTGATGGAAATGGTAACAAAGACTTTTGTGAACGATAGAAGAAATGATTTCCTGCTTCTGCATCTTGGGACTCCTACATTGTGTTGAGAAATGTCCTTTCTTGTGGAAATCAAAACAAACTACATCCTTATAATGATTCTCTTGGACCCTCCACTATTCTTTCCCTACCACGAATTCTTCATCTTGTTCTGATTGTTGCAATTTCCTTGGGCTACCACTAGATTTCATTTATCTAATGCTTCATACCGGAAACCTATATCTAGTAGGTCCATAAAGGTTCACTTCACATGGCTAGTCATTCATTCCTGATATTGCACTTTTATTCCCGCAATAAACATTTAATTCTTCTTCAAGGGCATGTCTACTAGTCCCGGACCAAAACAAGATAACTTAGTGAACGTATTTGAGTGCTCTGCTATAGACATATCCTTTTGTCTTAAGTCCATGATATTTATGTAAAGACGGGAATTTCTAGCTGCAAGTATATACTGCTCCTCGAATACTTCCTTAAATCTTGCCCATGAGAAGTTGTCTTCACATTCATTCAAATTGATTGATTCCCACCACGCGAGAGCTCCTTCATGTAACCTCCAGGAAGCCAAGAATCTCTTTTTCTCATCCCCTACATTCAATCCTTTGAATTTCTTCTCACAAGAGAGAAGTCATGCTTGTACTTCAACAATAGACTCGATTCCTTGGAATGGTTTCCCTCCCAAGTTAGTATAGATCTTGCAAAGAGTAGAGAAATTTGTATGACGCTATACCGGAATTACTACTTCTTCCACAACCGTAGCATTATGACCATTAGCGTTTGCCGTGCTGCTGTTTCTCCATCCTCATCCTTTGCGATTGATCATGTCTTACTATTTTAATATAGTAAAGAGACAATCACATATATGCGAGATTATCTTAGGGAATGGGTATCGAGCATTAAACAATTTTGGATGGATTTATTTAGATACACTCACTCATTGACTAAACCCATTCTGTGGTATTACTAAACCTATCCCTAATGAGTCGACTCCATTAGGGCTTGGGTACTCGCTAACCTAAGCTTTGATACCAGTTGTGATGATCCACCTTTTCGATCCTTGAAGATCGACATTAACACATCCATGATATTCACATACCGCAAATTCAAGTGCCGGAAAGGAAGATAATCAAAGTTTTATAATAAATAAAGGTAAAAAATAGAATAATATTAGAATCGCATATCGTATTAAACAACATAATCATACAAGTCGAAAGTACATATAGTCACTCCATGTGATTCGTCAGAGTTACGATATGTACTAACCCAGCCTAGGATATTTATAACTGCATATCCTTGTATGGGCAGGTAGATACAAAATACGTGATACACAGTATAATGGAAAGTTGACTGGATAACTATAGACAAAGGACCCTCTAATCTTCATACTCCAGGCTCTTTCCAAAATTCCAAGCTACCTGATTACTTGATTGCCTAAAAAATAAGGCACCCAGAGTTTAATGAAAAGGAAAAATAAACTCCGGTCAGGCATGGGACTGGTGTGAGAAACTCAAAATACAGGTTTGAAAACAAAAGGGCATCTCATAAGACCACGCCGCATATAAACACGGAATGATTTTTTACCTTAAGATAAACAAAATCTTTGATGTGCAAAATTTTGAAATATACTTTTACCGACATTCTTTCAAAAAAATTTCAAATAAACTTACATATCATAACTGAAATGCTTGTATCTCATATTTCAGTATTTGCATAACTAAGTCCGTATGACACTTATTGGGTACTGGATTTCTAGATGAGTAGCGAGGTAAGGGACTAACTCTCGTACAGTGCATTTCTAGAGGAATGCACCCGAGGCCCTTATGTTAGTCCTCATACAAATTAAGACCGGCCTATCCGAAAATTACATGAATAGCATCGAGTATTACATCACCAGGCCTTTATTGACCTACTCGGAATCCCAAGCATACACTACATAATTTAAACCCGACGTTATAGCGGGTAGAAATTTCATAGATCTAAAAGGTGATTTCATACCCTGGTTAGTTAGGGCCCACTTTAGCCTTGAAGCGTCCCCTGTTCCACTATTCCCAAGTATTAGTCTTGAGGTAACGATTACCTTTTATATAGCATATCTTCCACTTTGAATGCCACCTTGCCATTTTACAATCACACGACTGATTTCTATAAACATATAACACCCGAACTCGTAAATCTCAGGAAAGGTTGTTAAGCTAAGAGAGTAGCTTTCTACGCCATTAAACAGATGATACGTTCATAGAGATCAATTAATAAGATCACAAAATACAATGTCAGATATTCGTCCATACTAATTGTCCATGAACATGACAAACTAAAGGCACTTTCATACTACATCATGTAGGAAACTATCTCTAGGATTAGTGGCAAATAGTCCTTGTGTTTTGAAGTTTCCAGAATGAAGGGACCACTGCTGTTTATTTATCTCGAGGCTACCCAGAGATTATCAACAACCATTCCTTTTGAAATGAAGATCCCTAATCTTTTAAAATCACGATCTTCAATATATCTTCATCACTTTCAAATGTATAAATTAGTTCGAAGTGGTTTTTGGATAGGGATCATCCAAATTCGACTCCGGTTTTGACGAACCAATCATTGATAAAAAGATTTAAGTGGGTGGATAATAAATATTCCATTTATTTATTTTCTTTTTATCCAAAGATATCTTTTAGAGATTTTTATCTTTTTGAAAACCATTTCTTTTCAGTATATATGGAATTCATTGAACCTACTAATCAAAATTTGCTAAATCATTTTCGTAAATTATTTTAGAAAACATTATTAAGAAAAATAGGGTCAAATAGAAATTGTACTACTTCTACTCAATTTTAATTTCTGTATTCAACAAGTACTATGGGCAGAATAATGGTGAAATCACCTTTTAAATTCCATAAATAGTACGAGTTTTCTCCTTGGAATTTAACACCAAGTATAAGAAGATTATTTCTATAGGATCTAAATTGTTTAAATTCGAAAAATGTAATCTTTTATACTTAACTCTTTTCCATTATTTCGACCTTATATATCCCTCGTTTAGAGGAGGTCAGGTGAGCCAGAGCGCTGGTTTTTCCTAAACATCTCCTTAGTTTAAGAACCTTAACCAAATCTCAGGAATAGAAAAATTAGGTGCACTCGTCGGCTTATTACCTCCAAGATCAAATCATTTGCTTATAACTGCTTTTCTTCAAATTAATTTATTTAAACTCTTTTAAATAAATTGTGAAACCCTTAAATCATTTTTAAAGGATTTTTTTATTTATTAGAAAACATTAATAAAATTTTGGAAAAGAACTGTGAAGTTTGAAATTATATTTTAAAAGTTATTGAAAAAGCGTTGCAAAAAGCGTTGCGAAAAGTGTTTTAAAAGCTATATTGAATAAAATGACTTTTATACCATTTGGAAATTCATATATATAACTCAAATCTATTTTTAACATTTTAAAAGATTAATAAGATTTTTTCATATTTTTAAAACATTTAAAAATATTAAAATTTAAGAAGTCCCTTTTTGGATTCCGAACTGTAAAACCGCGATTATTTTAAAAACTTGTTTTAGACTAATTTGAAAATCTATAAGATGAGAACTTGATTTTATTTCTTTGATTGAAAACTATGGATATAATAGTCTGGAAAATTCTTCCTATGAAGAATTTTGAGCTATATTCCACTTTATATACTCATTTGAATTCTACGGCGTCAAATCGCAAAATACGTTATGCGACACACCTAGTTTTGACTCGATTTTTCAATTTTCATTTAAAACTTTTCGAGAAAAGTTGAAACGTTTATAAAAAATTTATAATCATTTTCAAGGGGTTTAATGGTTTTATATTTATGTTTATAACTTGATTGAGGAAGTAATTTCCTTGTGTAATATCGACGTGTATTTAACGTTCGTCCCAAAGCTCCTATAGGGCTTGGCCTAGCTATTAAGGGGTTAGTGGTTCGAGGCCTTGGTTTTTGAGGGTGGTATTTTTGGCTAGGGCAGCTAACCATGGGTTTGAAGAGAAAGAGGAAGGGTTTGGGTGATTTTTGAAGTGCTATATGATCAATGATTTTAGGAAAATTGTCAAAAAAAAATTTCTGTTGCAAGAATTGAGGGAACGGGGCGAATTTATGGTTTATGCTCGGGTTTTGCAGTGGTCTGGAAACGAGATGATTTCGTCACCTCTGATGCATCGAGTTGCACGAGCTTCAAGGGGATGGTAGAGTGGGGTATCAGCGAGGTGAGGCCGGAGTTGTGTCGCCTCTGATGGTCGGCGTGAGTGGGACGAGGCGTTTTTGTTTAGTGAGTTCGAGTTACAGTTTCGAACGAAAGGCTAAATTTTGATTTCGAGTTTTGGGAATAGATATAATTTTCTATAATTTTCTTTATATGTATTCTTAGATGGAAGCCTTTAAAATGTGGAGGAAGCTTTTAGAAAAATAAAGAAGAAGATGAATGAATGAAGTGAAGAAGTGAAGTGGTATTTATAGGCAAATGAAGATTGTAAACATCTCTTTCTTACATCACTACACATCATCAAGCCACCTCCTTCTTCCATCACTATGCGCCAACCACCATCCCGCTAGGTATGGCCATGGGCCACGTCAAATAGGGGAAAGGCCATGTGCCTCTTTGGTTTGACATTTTATGGTGATAGTATATGATAATTAGCTTAGATTCTTACTCCATGACCACATGCTCCACCTCATTTCATCATTACCCTATGCATGGCTACCATCTTCCACCACCACCTTAGCTAGGATATGTCACATTAAGGCATGTGCTTGGATCAATGCGATGTTTGATGGTAAGGGTTGGTTGCTTAAGTGAGAAGGAGTTGTGTATATCTTGTATGTTTATATATTTAGGATATATGTATATATATGTGTACATATAAGTGTTCGTGTACATATGCGCATGTTTTTCTTGGATGAGTATATGTATGTGTTCATTTGGATGTCACATAGAATTCACTACGTTCTACAACTTATATACGTTGAATCATTATGAATTTTCGATTTCGATTTCCAATCATATTTTCACTTCTTATCTACTATACATACATTTGTAAACAAAGTTTGAAAATAATTTTTTCAATTATTATTTTTAAATAAAGAGCTTTTAAAATTGATTTAAAAACCATTATTTAGTAATTTAAACTAAAATTTCAAATTCAATCATATTTTTATAACTGATCAATTTAAAGGTTGTTGCAGTAATAAATTAAAGTCTAAATTTAATTTGAAAATGAAATCCAAGGGTTTAATGATATTTTGCACACAAGTTTGGTTATGTTCATAAAGAAACCTTTTTTGGAACTGTAAATAGAAGGATGCAAAAACCGAAAGATTGGATTTAAAATAACGAATAGAGAATTTATATATATATATATATATATATATATATACAAACATTAATAAACAACATACGTTTTCCATTTGAATTGGTAATATAATTATTTCGTTGATTAAAACTTAGATTTCAATCAATAAGGGTTTTCCTTTTAAACGAAAAATTTGAAACAACAACAAAATAGATAGGAAAAATCAGATACATATGCACATGTTTCAGATCTAAAATATATAGGCAAAATGGACGATTAATTAAATATGGAATCATATGATGTAGATCTAATGATGAAAATATGAATAGTAAGCAATCAAAATTTATCTTAAAAAGGATCTAAATCAAAATAACACGATGAAAATATATAATTAATTAAGTTGGTGCAAAATGGGGTCTAATCTATGTGGTCAAATAAACAAATACTCAGATGAGATGAAATATGTGATGGATCCAAATTATATAAACAAGGTGAATGATGAATAAATAAAATTAGAATTATTAGCTTGAGATATTACCAAGAGAATGCACTTTAAATGAAGAAATCTCCTTAGAACTCCAATATCCACACCCAATCCTTACAGGCGATGGATGAACCACTTTTGTTTTTTATTTGATTTATTTGGAGTTGAAAGATTTTTGAAATCCTTTTTTTGTTTTTTCCATGGAAGGTTGGGAGGAGAGAAGAGAAAATGAATGAGAAGGAATGAGTTGTTTTTAGAAAAGAATTTGTGGATATGTTTTAATTAAATGAATGAAACATTTCTCATTCTTTGATTAAAACTTCCTAATTGATTTTTTTGATTATCTTTCTCTCTCCGTTCCTACCTCTTTACATAGCATGGCTAAAATTACATGTCATTAAATGACAAAAGTTACATGTAATTGTCTTTTATTTACACTCGTTTAAAATTAAATTGATATCGTATCTCAATGCGCATAAAAATAACTTCTATAAATGCATCCAAATAATTACAAACAACTCCCAAACATCAAATAAATTAAATAATAATTAATATTTCTCACAATTAATTTACTTAATTTACAACTTCTTATAAATTAATTAAATTATCTTATTTCTTAGAGAATTCATCATCATAGTTATGCGACGCAAAGGTATAAATTCAATCAGCAATTAATGTTGAACAATTCAAACAATTATGTTCACATGTCACATTAGCAAGTGGTGTGACATTTTAGTTGAATTTATCGCTTATACATCTATACTAATGAAATCTAATTTTACTTATTTATGCGTTACCCGATAGCAACAATCATTTACAACAATTCTTTCTTCAAAACTATATCACTTTTGGAGTTATGAAATTTGGTAATGGTCAAAATTCTGATATCGTCCTATTTAACTTTATAGTCTAAACATAAAGCCTTGGTTCAATAATAACAGTTATTATTAACTGAAATGCTATGGCCAGATACTTTGACATTGAGTTGACTTCAGTTGATTGTAATACTAACCTCATATAACCGAGAAGATGAATACTCTCTTGAATAGTGTTTCAGTTGCAATGATTCGACTTGATCCAAATTTAGTCGTTTAATGGACACTGTGCTATAATTTTAGTATAATCGGAGCAGAGTTTTCCACATTGAAGGTCAATAGTATTTTTAAATCAAGAGGACTGTGTAAATAAATCACATAAATATTTTTCATTTGACCTTAGTTATATTAACTAACAAAAAACTATAGAGTAAGTCATTCCATAGTTAATTAATAACTATCAGCACATAACCCCATGGTGCCCCAGCAGTCGTGAGCAATACTCTGCTCAATATTTGGAGAGTGCTACATACTCTAGTCTCAATGGATATATCAATATCCAATCTCGATACATGTTAACTAGGAATATTTAAAATGGCATATTTATTTTTATTGTGATAAATTACTCATGGTTACAATACTTTGTAGCTACTATCACAAAACATTCCATTTATGGTTTTCTTTTCAGTATACTTTTAATTAATTAATTAATTAATTAATTAATATAACACATTATATCAAGTATATAATAAAAACAGAACACCTTTTAAGAAAGATTGGTTATCGAGTTAGATATAGGTTACAAATTACATAATTCCCCCTAGGGTATACCTCTAACTCAATCAATCTCCCACTTGCACTTGGGATCAATTATGGAATCTCATTCCAGCTTCTCTAATTGGTTTTCTCAAAACTATTTGGATCAATCCCTCAGTAAATAGGTATGCCAATATATTTCAATTTTCTACACCGTCAATCAACTCTTTTTGATGCTGATAAACTAGCTTTATCATATGGAATAACTTAAGAGTATGTCTCTCAAATTCTAGCGAGGTCTAAGTTCTGTTATGAACCATATCGTGACATTGTTATTATATAACAATGTTAGGGAATTCTAAACATTAGGAATCGCTCTCAGGTCGGTTATAAATTTATGCATTTATATTAAAAATTGCTTTTATTGCGGCGTTATTCAAGGCGATATACTTAGTTTTTTCATTGAATTATCCACAGTCTTTCATTTGGAACATTTCGAACTTAAAGATTCTTAATTTGAATTTATTATTGACATATTATACTCAATATCACTTATGAAAATTTGTCTCTAAAAACTCCTTCATAAGGAGTTTGTTGTCCATGTAAACAATTCTCTAGTATTTCATAAATACACGAGAACACCTCAAATAATCATTTAGTTATATCAATTTAGATTTGATATTTTTTATGTATCGTAAACATAAACAAATTGAGATATCATAGACAACATTACATGTATGATATTTCATATTGCCAAAGCATAAGGAATCATCTAACATGTTCCGTGTTAAACAATTTTATAAGATGTCCATGAATATCATTTAGGACATTCCTAATACTTTTATACTTTCTATAAAATATATCATATACAAATCCAATGTCGAGCATTAAAACAACTAGGGCTAGTATTAACATAAGTACTTTGTTAAAAATCAACAACCTTTTATTTATTTATAGTTAGAAATATCAGTGTACATTTTAAAGCTTTCTTATGAACACATGCTTCCTATGAATTTAAATTGATAATAAGACTATTTGATATTTCCAGCAAAACATTTTTTCAATTGTGATGCTTTTTTGAATGATATTTTGATATTTGTTCTCGGATCGTAACCGAAAACTGAAAAACCTAATATCGCTCCCGCTGGCTTCGAGATATTTTGGTTATTATGTGTAAACAGTTTATTCTGAATCATTATTTAGAATTTTTCTGTTTCGACACATACATACCAAAATATAAAGTCATACTATGCAATAATTTTGTGAGTATAATTCGAACCTACTTGAGCACACCGAATGGTGAATCTATTACGTTAATTTCAACAATTGAAATTTGTGGTATTATTCCTATTAATATGGCTCATTGTATTCCAACCGTGTTTGTCTTTCTCTTAAAGGCACATTTGTGGCCAATGGATCCCATTTGGGTACATCGATCAAAAACATATCTTGATTATGTACTTGGAAACTATTTTAGATCTATGCATCATACCATGTTGTAGATCAATAATCTTAATAGTTTAATAGACAACCAAGGATTATCTATTCTTAACATTGATAAGAAAATCATAGTTTCTCTTTAATGTGTGAGAATACTTATTATACCCTCTAATGTGATATGTTTATTTAGGTTACGTTAACTTCATTTCATCCTACGTAATTGGTTTTATCTTTGGATGGTATCCGAATCCATTTTAATACCAATAATTTCTCAAAAAAAATTCTTTGCTAAGAAGATAGTAGCTTCGAAACAATATTCAGTGCAATGAAATAGTTATTCATAAAATCTTTATGAATTGCCTTATATATAAAACTGATTTGACTTGATTTTACAGTAGCTATGTTCAAAACACAAATTGGTCATCTAATGACAGTCGCTTCCAAACTCCTTTCTAGGACAATTTATAGATGATTCCTCGCAAACAATTATTATGTGTAGTCTTTTGACTCGCACAACCTTCCAACTTCGTGGCCTAGGATATGTTGGTTTGCTTATAAAACCTTATCTTGTATGATTTTGTAAACATTCTTTAGATGAAATTAGTTTTATCCTTTTCGTACTACTCTTAAGTACATGACCTTATAGAAAGAAGTTAGCTCAACTTCACTCACAATTAATTGACTTTATCCATCAAAGTTCGATTTCTCCTTATCTACATCATTATGCATTGTATGGTGAAGTGATTTTTGAGATTGAATCTTTATTCATGATAGGTACATACAGAACTCTTTACAATATACTTACATATTCGATTAAGCTGAACCATTTATGTTGCACGTTATATTATTTGCTTCTGTTTTATATTCCATGGGCTTATCATTGACTCATACATGTTTATCAAATGCATATGTCCATGTCTGTGATTATCATCGGTGAATATGGAAAGTATGTGGAACCATCTTGGTATTAATAAACTTACGATTATATACATCAATATGTATCAATACAAAGAGTTCATTAATTCTTATGATGTTCCCACTAAATAGGTGCATGGCCCTTGATTGTTTGAAATATAGTTAACCAGTATCATGTGATTCGTAATCATATAATGAAAAATATTTTTCAAAACGTCAGCTTAGTCTATAATTCCAAAATAAATATAAATAATTTTAGATACTTCATTATTTTCCAATGTATCATTTTTTATGAAAAAAATACCACATTATAATTTTATTTCATAAGAATATTCATAATATTCACATTGAAATATAACTGTGTCTATTTATCAGTCGACACCAAACAATAACCATTATTTAATAAATAATGCTCGTTACATTTTACGAAAACTATTTTCATAACTTAATGCGATCGGTTGGTGCTATATGACATGCTCCTAGTATTTTCGGCATTACTATAATAGCGTACTGAATTCGGAGGTCCATCATTCACTAAATATAGACTACATATTCATATATTGCAACTACTTTATAGGTGGAGAGTTCTTTGTTCAAATATCTTGAACTCAAAGAAATAAATCTAATAGAAAACAATTTTCTATGTGAAAAACATGTTTTGGACTAAAAATCATATTTCTTATTTTAATGTTAAGTATCAATCACTATTATTAATATTCTTATTTTCGATGTTTCTTTATGAAGCAGAAGTGATCATTCACTCTCTCCATTCCAACTATACCTTAAATCACATTTACTCTTATACATTAGTTTTCCTTTCTAAATGGTCAAACCATCAGAAAAACCCTTACTACAATATCATAACGAGCTCTTTACAAAAGCGCATTCGATTTATTCTTAACGTTTAAGGACATCAAATATGTTGCACATTATGTAAACCAATCAAACTAACATTTCAACAATCAAGTTCTTTGATTTATATTATATTTTTGGTCTTTGATATATTTAACACAATAAGATATTTTATTTTAATCAATCAAATTAAATGCTCGATCTCGCTTTATGGTTTATTTGCTTATTTTGGATAAACTAATTTTATCGAAATATTGTACATCGCAAACTGTGACTGTTCATGATATAACATTTTTATGCAAATGTACATGGATCAAATATCCATAGTATTGTATTGCTTTTGAGGAACCCATAGAATGCAACACATAGTCTCAACCAAATAATCACGTATGCATCCAAATTACGAATGTATTGAGTAGTTGTAAAATTAGGCATTTGCAGGTATGTCAAAACATTAACGTGCAATTAGCATTTATATGTAAGTATATTTTATATTTCTATTTGTCAATTTTCAATTCAATTCATTTGTATATATTAATTGATAAATGTTTTATCAGTCCTATTAAAAGCACAAATTTATCATTCTAGAGAATTATAACATTATTTAGCTTATTTCTTACATACTAGAAAGGTTAAATGTTACCGTTTAATTTTTTTAATAAGGCTTCGACTAGTCTTTTATGTTTCTTCAAACCGTAAAACGATACATAGAAGTCTTTCAACTTCACTAGCGGGTGTTAGAACTCGTCTGTCATGGGATTCGGACCTTGAGTTTGCTCAATGAATCATAGCCCCACAAACGATGGATAACTCCTTATATGTCGTATCACATACAACTCCTAACCCATGATTCCTTATCCTAATATAATTCTGACCATGATTTTTCTTAAAAAAATCAAAAGAGAATATTCACACTTACCTAATATAACGCTACGGCCTAAGTATATCAATGTACCTTAAGTTTTCTTAACAAATACAAATAGTTTTGTTGCCTCGTTTGTTCAATATATTGGTAATACTACACATAACATTCCTAGCCTAAGTTTGCTCAACAACTAAGGAGTATGCAAGTAATTAATTAAAATACATATAGTGAGGACAACATTATACGGAAGATGCATAATCCTCTATATGTTATATTGAGTGATATCGACTTATGGAATAATGTATTTCCTATTAAATACTATTATCTGGGTTTTTAACCCAGCATGATCCTATAGAAGATGGAATAAGATAATGAAATCAGAATGGCCCAGAACTCATGTTATTAAAGCATTAATTGAATTTGATTAAATCAAGGGACTAGAGTCCTTTGAGTACAATCAGCATCTAAGCACAACCAGCTAGAAGATAGTCACCGAAACAGTGCCACGAGCAACGATAATACGCAAACAACAACGAGGCCATGAACGCATTCCAATCTTCAGATTCCAAAAATAGTTTAAGTACTTAGACCGCAAGTGATCCATACCTTATGGATCACTAGCGATCCATGCATGATGATGGTTTGCTATGGCATATGGAAGCATAGAGGCCAAAAGAGACGACACAAGAAATCATGCTAAGTGTATGGATCGCCAGCGATCCATACACCATGGATCGCCAGTGATCCATACTTGTTCAAGGATATTCAGCGAGCTAGCAAGGCGAAGAGGAGAAATAGGAGCAAAGAAATTAGCTTGCATGCGAGCTAAGTCCATGGATCACAAGTAATCAATAGATTATGGATCGCTAGCGGTCCATGGTTTTGGCTCGGGTCATGAGCTAAACCTTTTTAGGTCGTCTTGTGTCCATCTACAAGTGACTGATATGTGTGTTTGGTTGAATGGCTCTTCGATCTCTATAAATAATGTCCTGCCTGCAGCATAAATAGGATCTTCTCCGGACTGGTTGTTGAAGCTCTGCTAGAAACATTCTTCACTCTCTACTTCTCTCACAATAATCTCCGAAGGAATTCACTGTGATTCTCCAAGGGATTTCAACTTTGAGGATTCAATCTAGCTAAGGATAATCAAAGGCTTTGAAATCAAACACTACTTGTAAAAACAATTAGTCATAATAAAACTATAAAGTGGACGTAGGCTTCGTTAATAGCCGAACCATAATAAAAATTCATTGTCTTCTTTCTTTTACTATCTTTTCTATACCTATTGTCTGTGTTATTGCTCTGTCGGAACAGGGCTGGTGCTTTCAAACTCAAACCAAGGTGTTGATCCATTTTTTGGATTAACATTTTGGTGCTTTCACTAAGAACTCCAACTCAGGATCCAGATCTAGCTATCTACTTTGGATCCCATCGGTCCAGAAGTTAGATCCCCAATCTTTGCTTGAAGAATCTACCACTTGAAATCAATGGCTCCTGGAAGAAGAAGAACTGCCTTTGTAAGATCCATAGGGGCAGTAATAGCTGGAGAAGATGTTAATGCTCAACAAACCAAAGTAAATGGTGCTAACTTGGGAAATCAGGTGCCAGCATCATCCAGCCAACATGAAATTGTCACCAGGGATGAGTTGAATAAGATGATTAATGAGATCAACCAGGAAATGGAAAATAGTCAAAAGGCTCTAATGGATAAACTTAACGCTTTCTTATCTCTACAGTCAAACCCTGCTATAAGGACTATGCCTGAACCCGCGACTTCTATAGAACATGAGAATTCCTCTGTTTTGGGTCTACATAAAAGAAATGGAAAACGACCATAAAAAAGGGTGATAATAGGACATAATATGGAAGAGAATATAAATATTCTACCCACCGCAAGGCATCCAATTCTGAATTTGAATTAGGGGTCCAAGACCCCTAAGTGGATATAGCTATGGATCTCTCCGATTTAAGCATGATAATCAAATGGAAGATAAAGCCAACACATTCGATGATGCTAGAAACGTCCAAACTGCCCCAGTTAGACCAAATACGAGCCAACCGGGTCCCGTGGGAGCGGTTCTCCTAAAGACAGGAGAGCCTAGGCTTCAGCCCATGTGCCAAGACCGTTTGTAAAGCCAAACACTTGGAGTAGTGATTGAAATCCGTCCCCAGGACTATCGGACATCAAAGGAATACATAGCAGACATGGTCAAACGGTTGATGGACAAGAGTAAAACCAAAGAGATGATGAATGGGGATCTGCTCCAAGTCAGACTCCCTTTACCGATGAAATTTTGAATGAAAGGTATTCAAACAAATTCACTATGCCAGCTATCCCCTCCTACAACGGGACAAAGGACCCAAAACCCCATCTATACAAGTATATCTGGTATATGGGCGAAGCCAATGCTCCAAAGGTTGTTCAATGCCGACGTTTCCCTATTTTTCTAGAAGGAGTTGCATCTATGTGGTTTACCAGACTTCCCCCGAGATCTATATCTACCTTTGACAACTTGCAACGAAATTCCTTGACCAGTTCAGGATCCATACCACGCAACCAAAGGATGTCATGTCTTTATCCGAGTTGTTCCAGGGACGTAACAAGTCGCTAAAATATTTCATGAACCGGTTCAATACCATGGTGACGGACGTACGCGGCCCCAGTGAGGACATTGATTTTATGGCATTAGTCCGTGCCATTTCCCTAGATGCTGAGTTTGGGATATGGATTAAAATACAGCAGCTTACCACCAGGAATGACATTAATCGTAAAGCAGGCCAATACTTAAGGTTGGAGGAAGCATAGGAGCTGAAAAGAAAGTCTGCTAGTGTGCAACCGATGAACATCGAACAGAGTGATGTGGCAACGAATCAAAACACACGCGATTCAGGAATTGCCTAAGGAGTCGTGGGAAAAGATGGGAATCAAAAGAGGAGAAATCAAAATTCTAATAAAAGAAATAGAAATGGAAGCAACAATAGATTTAAGGAGTTCAGATAGGAAGAATATACCTCTCTAAATGACACTCCATAAAATATTTGTCTTGCAACATAGAAAACCGAAGAATACAAGAAAATCCTAGAAGAGAGGCAACTGAGCAGCAAAAGCGCTTAGTGATATTCTGCCGCTTTCACGATATACATGGCCATAATATAAACGAATGTATCCCCTTAAAAATATTTTTGAAGAGTTGATCGGAGACAATAAGCTTCAGTAATACGTGAAAATTCCATAAAACCTCAATCAACCTGCGGCCCCTCAGCCTCATAGAGAATAAAGGAATCAAGTTAGAATTAGTACTGAAGGGTCGAAACGAACCGACCAAAGGCTCATTATTGGAATGATATCTGGGGAACACACCCAGCTCAAAGGAGTTAGGGAGAAATGGAATGGTACACGAGTTTGTTGAAACATGCTTCGAAAGACTCATGTCTCACAATAGATGATGAAACTGCACTCAAGCTGCGAAAGGTTTTGAGCGACGATATAGTGTTCCGCAATCGGGACACCGAAGGGTTCGAAGCCCCAACCCTCGATCCAACGTTGGTGACAGTAGGAATTGGACCTGCTGTAGTTCAATGAGAGTTGGTCGATAGTGGCAGTTCTATTATAATACACTTTTCAGACGTACTTTTGACCAAATGAAAATGGGCATGAAAAGCATCTCTGCATGCCAAACAAAGATCCAAGAGTTCATTGCAAGCCCAAGCAACATGTGGGAACAATTGACCTGCCAATGGAGCTCGGTGAGGGCGATCGAAGAGTCCTCCTTATTCAAAATTTTGTAATTGTGGATGAAATTTTAGCATATAACTCCTTCCTAGGGCGGCTTGCTCTGGCGGATTTCAAAATAGCTCTGGCCCAGGGGTGTCTGACCATGAAGTTCCCTACTGCAAATGGAATCGGAATGGTTAAAGGAGACTAGTGTGCTACCAGGGAATGTTATGTCGTAGAATTACACGTATCCAAAAGAAAGGAAAAAGGGAACGACGTGGGAAGAACTCTCCACATCCGTGAACCCTTCGAATAGTAATTACAGAGCCGCCCCTACCTTGGGGGCCATAGTCTATTTTACAAGGCTTTAGACCCTAAAAAGAAGAGCTTAAGGGAGGAATGGGCGGCACCGGCAGAATTGACGGTGTCCGTCCCTGTCGACATGGACGATCCAACTAAATTTTTGAAAATTGGATCGCATCTTGGATACAAGATGCGTATGGTGCTTACCAAATTTCTCCTCACTAACTTGGATGTGTTCGCATGGACGCATTCCAATATGTGTGGGGGAGTCTCCAAAAATTGCATGTCATGTGCTCAACATAGACTCCAAGTTCACACCAATAAAGGTAAAAAGGCGTAGCCTAGGCCCCAAACGATCCAAGGTGCTAAGAGAAGAAGTGAATAAGTTAATGACCAACGGTTTTATATGTGATGAAACCTATCCAGAGTGGGTATCTAATCCGGTCTTAATTAAAAAGTTCAGTGGGAAGTGGTGAACCTGTATTGATGACTCAGACTTAAACAAGGCTTGCCCAAAAGGCAGCTTCCCTCTTGCCAAAATAGACCAGCTTGTGGATGGAATGGAAGGACACGAGCTGCTATCATTCATGGACGCATAATCTAGGTACAGCCAAATCCTGATGCACGAACCCGATCAAGAAAATACAGCTTGATCACCAACTTGGGCCTATACTGCTATAGGGTAGTGCCATTTGGTTTGGAAAACATAGGGACAACTTATCAAAGGTTGTAAACACCATATTCAAGCGGCAGATCGGGAAAACGATGGTGGTTTATGTAGACGACATGTTAGTCAAATTGTGAGCAGCTCTTAACCACTTGGACAACCTCGTTGAAATGTTCGAAATACTCCGGAAGTGTGGGATGAAACTCAATCCACTCACATGTCACTTCGGGTTGGCCTTCGAGAAACTCCTAGGGTTTTTCGTAAGTGCGAGGGGAATTCAAGCTAATCCTAAACAAATCATGGCACTACGAGAAGTCAAAGCTCCAAAGAATAAGAAGGAACTACAAAGTTTAAATTGAAAAGTTGTAGCGCTAAGTTGATTTATATCGAAAACTACCAACAAGTTTATACCATTCTTCGATGCGCTGAAGAAAGGAAAGAAGAACTTCGAGTGGAATGAAGTTTGTTAAACAACAATCGAAGAATTGCTTTGACAAATGGAGGCTCTGCCAATCCTATCAAGACCTATGGACGGAGAAGACTTGTTCATTTACATAGCAATCTCACCCCATGCATTAGAAAGCAGTTTTGTAACGATCCAAAATTTCGACCTCGAGAATTCGACACTAATATGTTCACGATAGAAGTTCCGAGCAATCGAACATTGGAAATTTCAGATTGTTAGAGAAAAGAAGAAAAAGAAGGAAGAAGAAGAACATAAAACAACAACATCTCACATTCGTAGCGGATTAAATATAATAACAAATAATTGCATTTGTACAAGGAAAGTTGAAATTGTCACTTTATATTCAATACATCAGAGTTACAACCATTTACAAATAGACTAGACAGTTATATCAACCTGTCCCAGACTACTATCAAATCACACTTAAATACATAGTGGTAAACTCCATACGTTTCTGCCATCCAGCTCGCCTCCTGAGCTCCGGAACGTCCTCACCTAAAAATCTGTAATGCTTGGTCTGACCCGAGCATTACAACAAAGTAACACCTGGGTCAAGCTGGAAACCAGCCTGAGTAAACCCAACTAACATGAAAATACTAAAGCATAAAACTTATCCAAATCCCGGGGTAACTTGTACCTTATTACGAGTTCTTTTCTTATTAAAGCCGATCACTTATTTCACAAACAAATCATTAAGTACCCTTACTTAGTTTCTATGGTCCAGTTTACTTAAATTATTCCATTTCAGTCTATTGGTTTCACATATCAAACTATAAAGAATCATTGTAGATTACTAGTCGAAGTGGTTTCGGGTATTTTCTGATGCCCGACACCGGTCTCTTCAAATCCAATATTATCTTAAAAACAAAGCTGCTTAAGTTTAAACAATTCCATTTATATCCAGAATTACATATTTACATAGCCATTAATCACAGATAGGCAAACCATTTTATCACAGTTCATTACAAACATATCATATCACGTAGCATCACAAATCACTTATCAGAGATATTAGATAATCCAAGGCATACAATATCATTCAATCATTTATAAGCAAGATAAATTAGTCACACCATTTCTAATTAGTTTAAATAAATTAAATTAATTACTTCAATCACCTTTTTAAATCCTGCTTACTTAATCATTAGTTAATTACAAACAAATTAATTAATCATCCTTTAATTATCATCTAAATTAATCATCCTTGATTAATTATCCTTTAATTACATTTAGTAATTAGCCCTTAATTAATTACACAAGTTTATTATCCTTAAACCAATCACATTAATTAACCTTTAATTACCATCTTAATTAATTATTCTATAACCACTTACATTGATTAATTATCCTTCAATTAATCACATTCATTAATTAACCAACCTTTTAATTAATCTCCTTAATAAATCAATCCTTTAATTGATTACACTAAGTAATTAATCCTTAATTACTTCCATTAATTAATTTTCTTTTAATTACTTATATTGAATAATTATCATTTAAGTAATTAATCACCAATTACTTACATTAATAAATCTCTACTCGCCAATTAATTAATCTCTAATTACAAATTAGTTAATTAATCTCTAATTACCAATTAATTAATCTTTGATTACAAATTAATTAATCTCTAATTAATTAATTTATAATTATTAATCATAAATTTATTAATCCTAAATCATTAATTAGTTAATTAATTATACCCTTTAGTTCTTTATTAATTTAATTAATCTTAAATCATCAAAACCTTAATTAACTTTTAAGATAAACCATTTATCTTATTAATTACTTAATTAACATTATATAAATATAAAATTTTATCTTTATAATTAACTTACTTAATCAAATCATTTAATTTAAGTTTTTTTAAAATAACTCAAGCATTTAACTTAACAAATTTGAGTTAAACAAATCATTTAACTTCCTTCAAACAAATAATTTAAAAACATTTGTCACAAAATAATTTAAACTAGATTCAATTTAAATTTAAAACTTGTTTTTATAGAACTTTTAAAAACTGTTTTAAATTTTACTTCGGGTCCAACCCGATTCCCACTCGAGTCATGACCCGAGTGTTTTCTAAAACCTGGTTTTAGTTTGAAGTTTTAAACTTGTTAATATGTTAACAACCTCTCGTACTCATACTCGAAGACGAACCCGAGCTATCCCCTTATTCCCTCGAGTATTCCTTCATGATAAAACTCTTCGTTCCCAAAACCAAAACTCAGGTGCATAGAAAAATTTTGGAGCACATGCACCGATCGTCAGCGATGCTTCAGCATCCGCGACCACCACCAACAAGTTGCCTATAATCTCCTCAAGCCATCAGACCAACCAATTTTTTGATCGATCTCGAAATCGAAATCGAACCCCTCAGAACCCCACTGGAACCCAACAATCGACCAAGAACCTCCTCGTCCCGACGACGCCGACCTCCAGAATTCACGAAACTCCGTGCAAATGTTAGCCACGACCCCACACTTCATTTCCCCCTTGACCGGACAACCCTGATACTACGTCGACGACACAATAGCCACAATTCCTACCTCGACCAAAATCGCTAAACCCTAAATCGACCATATGCCACCGCCACGGCAAACTAAAAATTCGCTTACCTTTTTACCGAGCTCACCTATCCCATGCTAGCTACAGCAGAGACCCCGACCTTCTCGATACACCTGACCACCAGAAATTGCCCAAAACCGATTATTTATTCAACTTCGAATTACTCCCACGATCCCAATCTAAAAATTGTAATTTAACTTTTAAAAATCATGATTCCAGTGGGGGATTCAGATTACATAGATAAAACAAAGGATTGTGATGATCGAAATTTACATGTTTTAGTTCTCCACTGTTCTTTCTAAATTCCCAGATAGTTTTCAAACTTAAAATGCTTAAATATATTTTTAAAACTTATATTATGTATAAACAAACATATCTTACTTGAATCTCACAGCCTAAAAGAGATTACAAGAGGAGATTTTAATTTCTTGATCTAAGTTTTAAACTTGTAAAGAAGAACAGAGGGTATATCTATACATACAGACATGCATACCTATATTATCTCATATTTATAGCATGCATGCCCATTTTCATTCATGTAAACAATTTACCAAAACATTTTCATAAGATCATCACATACACTAGTTAAAAACTAGGTGTTGCTGTGTTACTCACCTGCAATTATTTGAACAGAGGACAGGCTTGATTATATTTTTGCAAATCTGGAATTTGATTTGATCTTAAAGCTGCAAGCTTGGATTTGAAACTGCATTTTTCCCTTGATCTTACTTGATTATTATGAGCTGAAGCTTGTTTGATTTGAAGTGCTTCAGGTAGTTTGTTGAAATGAATTTACATGCCTTTGATCTTGTTTGATTTTCTTTTATTCCTGGTTTGATTTAATTTCCAGGATTTTGTTTTCTGTTTTGTATTTATGTTACAGACTTTTGTTTTTCTTTGCTCTTTGATTTGTTTTTGAAAATGGACTGATCAAAGAAAATGAGAGAGAGAAGTGGAGAGGCTTATATAACTTAGTTTATCCTATATTAAAAAGAAAAATAAAAATAAAAATTAAGGCACTTGTAAATTTTGGCTTATACTTGTCATTTAGATATATTCTTAGGCTTCCATTTGTAATTATGTAAACATTTAACTTACATATGTAATTCCATGTATTAATATGTTTTCAAATGATTTTTATAAAACTTATATATATATTT
Organism: Allium cepa; assembly: GCA_030765085.1. NCBI lineage: Eukaryota > Viridiplantae > Streptophyta > Magnoliopsida > Asparagales > Amaryllidaceae > Allium > Allium cepa. The sequence continues at coordinate 1,050,775,318 of CM060929.1, read as the reverse complement.
CTTGTTAAGTAAATACATTATTTTAATTTATATAAATAAATCTTTTGAAGAAAATAATATAAAACCATTTGTATAAAAGAAATAAAATCATATATAATATATTTTTAAATCCAAAATATTTTAAGATATTTATCTTTTGAATTTCCAATTCAAATTCGATTTCAATTTAAAATCAAATTAAAAATCAACTCATATATATATATATATATATATATATATATATATATATTTAACAACACATTATTTATTCTAAAAGAATAATTTTCCAATGATAAATGATTATATTGGTAGATTATCAAATAAATATTTATCCAGATTTAAATATTTATTAATAGATTTATTTGTTCAACTTATAAACCAGTGTTTCTACTGATTCAACCCAGTTAATTATCAATTTACAGATGCCCAAAAATCTGGGTTATCACAACTTTACTGGAGCAGAGAAAATCTATCTGAAACTGGAAAGGCTAGCGTATTGCCTCTTGATCACATCCTGGAAGTTATGGTCGTACTTTCAAGCTCATCCATTTATAGTGTTGATTGACCAGTCCCTAAAACAAGTGTTTTACCGACCAAAAACTTCCAGCTGACTACTCAAGTGGAATATAGAGTTGAGTCAATATGATATCACATATGACCCAAGGAAAGCCATCAATGGGCAATCGTTAGTCGACTTCATCATCGAATTTACTATACGAGACAACGAAGAAGAAACACCGTCGGAGGGGGAGACTCAATGGAAGCTCTTTGTCGATGGCGCATCACACAACCTCTGTTTGGGGGCAGGAGCAGTGCTCGAAACCCCCGAAAGGTGAGCCATTTGCTTTGCTTTGTGCTTAGAATTCCCTACCATAAATGATGAAGTGGAATACGAAGCACTAATTGGATGAATGAAAGTTTTGAAAGAACTCAAGATAAAATCAATTCACATATACAGCGACTCCCAGCTGGTTGTCTGTCAACATAGAGGGAATATTAGGCTCGAAGGGAGAACCTTTCCCCGTACCTGTCCAAAGTACAAGAACTTCTCAGCGACACTGAACACCATAGTATTACTCATATTCCATGGGAGAAAAATACCAAGGCTGATTATTTGGCTAAACTGGCAAGTACCAGAGAAGCTCAGTCATTGGGACTAGTTCCAGTTGAAACTCTAACCAACCCAAGCATAATGAAATGGATGTCGATTGGATTCTCGAAATCACCATCGAACCATAAACATGGATGACACCGATAAAGGAATATTTATTTATAGGGACTCTTCCAATTGACCGAAATCAATGAAAAAAGCATCTCCGAAATGCACCCCGATTCATGATACAAGATGGAATACTCTACCGAAGAGGGTTCTCGACCCCTTCCTTAGGCGTGTGTCTGACGACGAAGCCAAATGAACCCTAAAGGAACTGCACGAAGGCGAATGCGGAGACCATACTAGGGACAAACCCTTGCAAAGAGAGTCCTTCGATATGGATACTTCTGGTCAACAATAAACCATGACACTGCAGATTACGCCAGGCAATGTGATCACTATCAAAGATTCAACAAACTTAAAAGGACTCCATCAACCGAGTTAATGCTGATGGCAATCCCATAGCCATTCATAATATGAGGGATAGACTTGATTGGCGTCCTACCAATAGCAAAAGGAGGAGCTAAATATGCTATAGTTGCTGTAGATTATTTGTAGGTTTGGTGTGACACAAAAAATATCACTGACAACGGAACCCAATTCAAAAGCGTCGAGTTCAAGGACTTCTGCAAATGCTTCCAGATTGAAAAAAGCTTCTCAGCGGTTCCATAGGAAAACGGGCAAGTGAAAGCATTAAACAAGATCATTAAATCTACCATCAAGAAGCGACTAACTAAACCAAAGGAAATTGGGTCATGAACTTCCACTCGCACCATGGGCTTACCGAACCACCCATAAAGCAGCAACTGATCGTATTCCATTCGCTCTGGCGTATGGTTCAGAAGTAATGATACCTGTTGAGTTAGAAGCCCCCTCGCACCGAAGGCAAAACTTCAACCAAAATCCAAACGAGCAGCTCCTACTCGAATCTCTAGCTGTGATCGAAGAAAAAAGAGAAGAAGCTGAGTTAAGAACCGCCGCCCACCAAAAACTGGTAGCGCGATACTTCAACTTCAAAGTCCAAAACCAAACCTTCGAAGTGGGAGATCTTATGCTCAAGCAAGTTTACCTCATTCCGAGGGCCTTCAGACCGAACTGGGAAGGACCATACGTCATCAATTAAAACCTCAGAGATAGGACTTGAGGAGAACCAAAAGTCATGCATTCCATAAGTCGTGCCAAAAAAACGGTCCTCCCATTGCCCAAAGATAGGCAATGCTTAGGAGCACCACAAGCCACGCATTCTATAAGCCACGCCCACAAAAAATAATCTCCTCTCATTGCCCGAAGATAGGCAACACCGAGGACCACCAAAAGCTATGCATTCCATAAGCCACGCCAAAACATACTTTCCTCCCTTTGCTCAAAGATAGGCAACATCGAGGAGTATCAAAGCCACACATTTCATAAACTACAGTAAACTCCAAAATACTAATTCATCATGTTGCCCGAAGATAGGAAACACCGAGAAGTATGAAAAATCACGCACCCTCACATTGCCAGAAGATAGGCAGCATCAATGGGCACTAAAACTGTTCCAGACCGACGGACCAAATCTATCCCGAAAATCGCGCATCTGATAACCAGTGTCAACCACTTCTATAATCAGGAATAATGGGCACAGCTCTAACAAAATTGAAATGATACAGACCAACGGAAAGATTTCAACTAACGACACTTAATGATTAAAGCTGCCCTTAGTTAACCCATGCAATGTGCTCTTCTCAAACACGCATATGTTGCATACTTACTAGAACGTTACAAGAAACATGGACTACGAACCAAATTTCAAGTTTAATATGAAAATTGTCTAAACTATAAGTTATCCGTCCTTTGAAGTAATAGCCCTGTGAAATGGGTGGCATACACCGGTAGTGCTTAAATAAAAACAATTGAAAACAATAAGTTCACAAGTTCTATTACTCCAAATAAAGAATTATCACACCAAATAAATTTTTGACGACAATCACAAAACAAAATTGCATAAGTGTAAATAAAAGAAGCACAAGTCCATAGAATACATATGAACACACAAATAAGAATACAGTCAAAATATCAATGTACTGCTTATGATATTCTTTGTACATGGTCAAAACATGGGGGCCGTACCCACACAACGCCGGCCAACAAAAAGAAAATATAGACTCCGTAGCAAAAAAACTAAGTGCAAACTCTGCACTTGAACAAAAGGACTCAGAAAAACCAAAATCAAATCGGTCTTCACATGAGCTTCTCAACGCTTCCTTCCACCGCTCCCCTTTCCTCCCTTCTTTGGTAGCTTCTGCTTCTTCTCAGGAGTGGAGTCCCTATCAGAGATATCGACAAACTCCTCAATGACAATCTCCACCTCTTCCTCCACAGCCTTCTTAGAAGACTCTCCCTTTGTTTTGCGCTTCCGTGATTTGTAGGAGCTCTTCAAGGCTTTGATTGATTCAACCTTTTCCTTCTTGATAGCGACTAGTTCGCGTTGAGTCTTATGAGGCTGCTCCATTTGAGTTTCTTGCACCTTGGCCTCTACCGCTATCATGTCGCCTTCCAAAGACATTGAAGGGTCATCCGAGCCATGGATCGTAGCTTTCTTTTCCGCCATTATCCACAGCTGCGAGCCAGCTATGGATGTGGAAACTAGAACAGGAATGGAGAAAACCATGGAGGATGTGGAAATGGTAGTAGGCCCGGGCGTCGAAGAAGCTGGTACATAAACAAGAAAGGTAGATGGACCTAAAAGATTAAAAAAAGAATGCATTAAATTCTTCATGCTCTTTCGGCGTAAGTTGGAAGCTCCCGAACTCAAAGGTAGCAAGAGCATTACCTATACCATAGGAATGGTCGAGAATGTCGACTTCATACGCACCACCTGGGCCTTCTTTCGATGGCTCCACTACCTAAAGAAGAGTCTCACGCGCTGAAATTGCTGAAAAATCTTGAGGTTGCCCTAATGATTCACCAGTGCTAGAAATAAAAGGCTTAGTGAGAGCTTCGGTAGCAGCTGCTAAGGCAGCATCGGTGGCTTCTTTCTCTCTCTCGGCTTGTAAAATTTCCAAGCCCTCGAGCAACGCTTTCTTTGATTCTTCATTGAGGTAAGCGTCCTCCAACTCCCGCTCAGTATAGACATCACTACTATTATAAAAGCATGACAAAACTACTTCCCATACCAAAGCAAGAATGTGCGGGAACTTCGGGCCCAAGTATCTGAGACTCCTTTGGTGCAACAGGGAGTTAACGTAGAAGTTCAGAATGGTCGTGTCCTTCTTTTCCATCATTCTTTCAAAAGCATTTTGGAGCTCTAGTTAATCCACTCCAATGACGGCTTTCTCAATTTCAGCGGCAGACTTGTCGGCACTGAGCTACGGGACCAGAGCCTGGAAATTGTCTCAGCTTGGTTGGAAATAATCTTGTTGTGCCCTTCAATGATGAGTTCATGATCAACAATTGTTTTCCTTTAAGCCTCAATCGTTTTATTGCAAGAGGCAACTTCTTCTTTTAATTTCGCCTCTTCGGCATGAATCTTTATTATCTCGTCTCTTTAGATGATCTCAATTCTGGCATGAACCTCTTTTACTTCTTTTAGCAAGTCGGCGCTCCTCTTGCCCTCTTGTTGTGCCGCTGCCTTTTCCTCCTCCTGCAATTTAATTTTGGCATCACGTTCTGACAACGCTCTTTCGAAATCATCCTTCTCTGACTCGAAAGAGAGGATGTCTTGGTAGTTATTGCGATTGGTGTCCGCCAGCAACTTACACAATCTTTCCCATCCTTTAGCCTGATCCAAGTCGCTTTGAATAGCTCAAAGGTGAGTCATGTATGAATCTTTGCAAACTGGGTGCAGATCGAGGCCAAAATTAACTCCCTTCAAGAACCAACAGGGAAGCGCCGCCTCCAACTTAGGGGGGCCCAAAGGAAGAATATATGTAGGTCTCTGGTGAGGATGCAAAGCACCAGAAGCATTAATGATGGAAGATGGTGGGATTTCTTGACCCTTTGAGGGGCACATTAGAGCAGAAACCTGTTGTTTCAAAAAATGCAAACGGTGGCCGAACTTTGATCTCTTTGATGGCTCCTCTCTTTCATCAAAAGATCTCCTTTTCGCATACCCACCTTTGTATGACCGGCTCCGATCTCTTTCGTCTTGGCGATAGGCTTCGACCTCTAGTTCCTTCCTACTCCTGTACTCCTCCTCTATTTCTCGGGGCTGGTAATGGTCGGAAGGGCACTTAGAGCAGTGTTGGGAGTCAGTGAACTCTTCAAAGTCATTATAGAGGCCACATCCTCTCATCGTATCTGGCATAAAGCATAAATAAAAGATTTTAGAAAATGAAAATAAGCACAGAAAGAAAGTGGGAAAGTGAGTGAAATCCTAATACGATGTAGTGTATTTCAAGGAAAGCCCTAAAGCGTCATCACAAATCGGATTGCGCAGTAGTTATGGGCAAGATCGGACTACCTTTGGGTGCAATATTATCCGAAGGGGGCACCTCCTCAAATTTAAAGTCTTCCCCCATAATCGCATCATAATCGACATAGACGTCGCTCAAATCCCTCAAACTTTATGCCAACATCTTTATTCAAGGCATCCTAATGCTCTATGTTCTCTAGAGCATTATCTTTATCACTCGCATCTTGTAACAACCCTGGATTGGAGATTATCTGTATATATTAAATTATAGCGGAAGTTATAATTTAATATTGTAAATTAAAATACAATTAGAAATTTTAAATTGTTTATTTGGAATAAGCAATGAATTTTGTAAATAAAATAAGAAAAAAAGTTTGAAACTTTATTTTGTTTATTTGGGTATAAATATGGGATTAAATATTGATTGGATAAGTGTTTGATTTGAATAAATTGAAATATTGAGTATTTGTTAGTTTGGAGCTAATAAATTAATTAAGTCTTAAATAGTTGAAATAAATCTAAAGTATTGAAAATAAATTTTTAAAAACTTTATTTTGATAATTTGAGTAGAAAATAATCAAATTGCAATTTTATTTGGGTAAATACAAAAATATTGGAAAACATTGTCAATATTAATCTTTTATTGAATTTAAAATGACAAATATGCAAAAAATTCACACCATGCATTTATTGAAAAGTTGAATTGATTCTTCATGGCCGCTCCCGCCCATCCCAATGCCCATTCTCCCCATTCTCCATCCCATCTCCTGTCCTTTCAATCTGTCCCTCCCTTAACGACAACTGTTCTTCCTCCCCCATCACCTTCGGCCCCCCTTCTGAACTCCCCACCTAACTTACCCCCTCCTGTTCCGCCGCCTCTTCGTTCAAATCCACCTCCAGTCACCTCATCCTCCTCTTGGTCCTCCCTTTTCAAATCTAAACCTCGCAATGCTGGGCATTATTCTCCTGTTGAAATTCCTCTTGACTTCAATGGTACCGCTCTTGTTCCTCCAAGTGCTGTCATTCAAGCAGGAAATGAAGTGTGGGGAGACTGGTTGGTTGGATTCTTTCTCGACAAGCCGCTTTCCTACTTAACGGTGATCAGCTATTTGAAAAAGCTTTGGAGGCTCAAAGGGGATATCACAGTTAAATCTGATGGAAGCTTGTTCCTATTCAATCTGTCATGTACTGAGGATAGAAGGAAGATAATTGAATCGGATCCTATATTCATAAGGAACAAGATTTTCATTGTAAAGGCTTGGGATCCAACCATAGGTAATAGCTGCAGTACGATAAAATCAGTCCCGGTTTGGTTAAAATTAACCAATATTCCAATTTTTCCTTAGTCTCTGTTGGGTATTAACTGGCTTGCCTCGAGAATTGGCAGGCTTTTATGTATGTATTCGTGTACTGAAAGAATGGAAAGGATAGTATTTGCAAAATGCTTAGTGGACGTCTCACCAAATGCTGATTTGATTGATGAGTTTCCTGTTCAAATGCTAGATGGTTCTACTCAGATGGTACAGGTTTGCTATCTTTGGAGACCAGAAATTTGTACTGTTTGTAAAGAATTTGGCCATTCCAAAAACAACTGCTTGATGCTAAGTGTGGATAAAGATGGGAATAAGTTAATTTTGGAATCTCGAGTGAAGGATCAAGAGGATAAAGAGATAAATCACGGGATACCAAAGCAAAGCATGAAAAGTAAACAAGTCTGGAAGAAAGTACCTCAAAAGAAAGTGAAATTAGTGAATAGAAATTCTCAGTTTAGTCCAGAGACTGGTGTGTTAGTTGTGGGGGATGGGGTAAGAACAGGTGATCTGCTACCAGATGAGAGTGGAAGTGTTGTTGAGAAAGGTGGCAACGTAAAGTATGTGGATATTGGGTGTGCTGGTAATATGCAGAAGTGTATTAAGATTCACAATAATTTTAATGTCTTAAATAATTTGAGTACTGAAGATGTGGAGGATAATGTGATTAACAATTGTGATGTAGTTGTTGTAGGGGAGGAAGTTGAAGAAGAGGGAAATGTATCATTTCTATATTACCAGCAACAAGTTAATGAACTTAATGCTTCTGCAATTGATGTATCAAGAGTGCAGCAGTGTCATTCTTTGGACAATGCAAGCTTACTCGTGCCTGATGCATTTGAAATCCTGGAGCAAGATTGCCAAACTGAACTGAATATCCATGAAATTGCTCGTAAGGTAGTATCTGCGCAAGCCATGCACAAACATGATCAATCACACACAAGACATGCACAAACCTTTGCCTCTCTGCAATCAAATAGCAAAACCAATCAGGATCCTTTATCTGATGAGTATTTCTATTGTATACTTCAGCAGCAAATTTTTGAAATTTTTTTCTCATCCCATCTTTCATCCCTCCCTCCTAACACCCCTGCCCCTTCTCCCCCAACCTCTAAACTTTCATCTCCATCAAAACAGCCTTATTCCTTTGTAGGATCGATTCTTGGCTGGATTTCACCCCCTTTTCATAAAGTTTCAACTGAAGTCTGCAATGCCTCTTCTAAGATTGGACAGCACAAGAAAAGTAACAAAACCAAGAATCACAAATCAGAACCTAACATATTACAGTCTCCCATCACGAGGAGCATGTCAGTGGCAGCTCTTCTCTCAATTGTTTAATCAATGATACACGGCTTTGGTGCATGGAATATACGAGGAACCCATAACTTCCTCAAACTCGATCAAGTAAAGCAATTGATATCCACTCATAATCTATCAATCTTTGCCATTCTTGAAACTAAGATCAATCTTCCCTTGACTTTATCTGCAGCTAAGTACATTGATCCTACATGGTCCCTTGCTCATAACCTGTCTGAGGCGAGCTATAGGCGTATAATGGTGATTTATAACCTAGTTGTTCTTTCTCTTGACCTCATTCATGCTACACCACAAATAATGCATTTTCATGCAAAGTTCCTTCATTCATCCACCACCTTCTATATTTCCTTTGTTTATGCTTCCAACTCAATTTCCACATGACAATCACTCTTCAACTTCATACCAGCTCTCACGCAGGAATCACATCCATGGGTCATATTGGGAGATTTCAATAGTTGTTATAACTTGACTGACAAGCATGGAGGCGTTCCTCTTATGCCTAGAGATATTCAGCCGTTGAATATTGCTATTACTGACTCATCTTTATTTTCTATTCCGAAATCTGGTGCTATCTTCTCTTGGAACAATAGGTCAAAGAGAGGGGTTCGTACCTTTTCTTCAATTGATCATTCATTTGTCAACTTCAAAGCTCTGTCATCTTGGCCCAATATTTCCACCTTTCTTCCACTCCCTGTCCTTTCTGACCACTCCCCCCTCATCATAACCACTGGGAAGCAGCCACAAAGAATCAAAAGAGGCTTTAAATTCTTTAACTCCTGGGTTGATGATCCAGAATACAAAAATATTCTAAAGTCTGCTTGGTTGAATAATAACTTTTATGGAAATCCCATGTATATTTTTTGCAGGAAGCTCATGGCAAAAAAAGAAGCTTTAAGGGATTGGGCAAGACTCAAATATGGCAATGGCAATCTCAGATCTATCAACCTCTTAGAGCTGCTAAAGGAAGCGTAGGGATTGATGATGGCTGAACCTGACAATGTAAACCTAGCTGAAAAAGAGGCAGCTCTTTTCAATGAACTCAACTGTGCGCTTGCATCTAAATGTGATATGAAAAAACAACAGCTACGAAATAAGTGGGCTGCTAATGGGGATAGGAACACCAAATTCTTTCATGCCTCTCTAAAGGAAAAGCACTCTAAAAATAACATCACCTCCATCAAGGATGAAGCAGGTACCCTCCATACTTCCCCTGATATGGTTGAGAATGCCTTTCTGCAATATTTCACTGCCCTTCTTGGGAATGATAATAATTTCTCTCCTGAGCTCGATCTTCTATCAAATATTAATTTTCCATGGGTTAACAATGATGAAGGCTTAAAATTGGTGGATAAGGTTACTAATGAAGAAATAAAGAATACCCTCTTTGCCATGAACAAAAACTCGTGTGGCGGTCCTGATGGTTACAATGTAGTTTTCTTCACTACTGGATGGGATACTGTTGGTGGTGATTTCTGCAGAGCTGTAAACAATTTCTTGATAAAGTAAAACTTCTAAAATCTGTTAATGCTACGAACATAGTTCTAATCCCCAAAAGCTTGCCTGCAGTAACTGTTTCATCTTATAGACCAATCTCCTGCTGCAACGTTGTCTATAAATGCATCTCCAAGATTATTGCCTCGAGATTGGTTGTTGTCCTCGATCGTGTTATATCTATTAACTAGGCTGCCTTCTTACCAAACAGAAACATACAAGATAACATCATGCTTGCCCATTAGCTATTAAATGGGTATAAACGTGCTAATACAACTCCTGGTGCTATGCTGAAGCTTGATTTGAGGAAGGCCTATGATACCGTTCAGTGGAAATCAATTGTGAGAATCATGGCTCTTGTGGGCTTCCCTGAAGTCTTTGTTGCTTGGATATATGAGTGCATATCTTCCCCTTCATACTCCCTGCTCTTGAATGGGTCTAATTCTGGTTATTTTCGTTCTGAGCAAGGTATTAGGCAGGGGGACCCCCTTTCATCCTATGTTTTCCTCTTGGTTATGGAAGTTTTAACTTGCTTATTTAAACCATTGTATGATAATGGACATATACATTATCATTCCAGGTGCAAAGAACTGCTGATCACTTCACTTTTATTTGCTGATGATATCATGATCTTTACCAAACCAAATCAACAATCTATTGCTAGCATTATGAGAGCTCTTCGTATGTTTTATCTTATGACAGGACTTAGGCTAAATCATAGTAAATTTAGTACATTGTTTGCGGGGATTAATTCCATGCAGCAGCAAATTCTTGCTAACTCAGCTGGACTACAGTCCATGGATCAAGATATGTCTTATCTTGGCCTGCCTCTGTGTACTTCGAGGATAACCCAAGCTGATTGTATTCCCCTTTACCAAAAAATTACTGCTGTGATGGCAAATTTGGCTAACAAATTCTTAACTCAAGCCGGCAGGCTTGTTCTTGTCAAGTCGGTGAGTTTGTCTATGATTGTTTATTGGGCAAGAACCTTTATTCTTCCAATCAATCTTTTGAAAATGGTAAGAAGTGCCATTATGAGATTCTTATGGTTTGGGAACATACATTGCAGAAAGGCATTTCCCTGTTCCTTTTCAACTATTGAGAAGCCTAAAGCTAAAGGGGGATTGGGTTTGTGCAATATTGAAGTTTGGAACAAGGCAGCCATCAGTCGACACCTTGATGCTCTGTTGAAGAAGAAGAATAGCTTATGGGTAAAGTGGGTGCTCAGGTATAATGTTGGAGCTAACAATTTTTGGCAAATGGAGCCTCCACAGTCTTGTAGCTAGATTTGGAGAAACATATTGAAGTTAAGAAGTACTTTTCTACCTTTTGTTCAGATTGAGCTTTCTGATAGAAGTAATTGCAGTTTCTGGCACGAACCATGGATTAATAAAGGAATCATACTTAATCAGATATTCACGTCTCAACAAAAATTTCAATCTTAAATTAGTTTGAATGCTTTAGCTACTGATCATATTGTCAACGGCCATCTTGTTGTGCCTTTCTCCAGCAATCAAGTAGTCAGAGCGATGTGGGAACACTGTGCAGCCATCAAGTTTGTTATGCGGGATCAGGACTTGGTCCTTTGGAATGGTAAAGATCATGCTATCTCCAGAATTTACAATGCATTACTTAGCATGGATTCTGTGCCTAACTGCAAGTGGAGCAAGACAACATGGGCTGCCTACTCCCCTAGCAGTGATAATATGATGCTTTGGAAGGTGAGGAATAACGCCTTGTTTACCAGAGATAGGCTAATAGGGTTAGGTATGAATGTCCCTACATTGTGTGAACTATGTCAAACTCATGAAGAGCATATGCAGCACTTGTTCTTCGAATGTGCGTACGTTGAGCATCTTTGGAGCAATATGATGTGCAGATTAGGCAAGGTGGTTGCTTCCACTTTATCTACTGATCAATGGGCGTTCATTGATAATATGATAATGATGAGGGATGAGGACAGTTATCCTTTTTTATTTTCATTGAAGAAGCTATTGAAGATAATATGGGAAGAAAGAAATAAGAGGGTTTTCAGTGGTATCAGCAGGAGTCATGAGATTTTATGGATAGCTTTAAAGCATCAAATTCTTGTGGGAATGAAAGGAAGTGTGCATGCCTTCCTTGAATGCCATTTTGAACCGTGGATCAGCTAGCCTTTCTTTAGTTTTCAATTGTTATTCTTTGTTATCCCTGTCTTTCTTTCCTTTTTTTCTTTTCTTTGTTTTCTCTGTGTATTTGTTTTCTTTTAATAAATCTGGTAGGGGACCAGTTTTTAACCCCGCTTGCGCTGCAAAAAAAAATAAAAATGACAAATATGATTTATTGCAATCTTTTATTGAATTTAAAATATTTTATTTTGATGATTAAAAAGAGTTAAAATGATTTATTGTAATTTATTTAACAAGAAAACAATTTTTGTACAAATTGTTCAATTAAAAATAGGGTTTTGTAATAAAATTGTGTAAATCGCAAAATATTGTTAAAAATAAGGTTTTATTTATAAAAATATCTTCTTATTGTTAAATTAAATTTTATTTTGGTTATAATAACAATTTTATTTAAGTACAATTGGGTGCATACATTTTATTTGGCAATTAAACGATGAAATGTGTGTATATTGTGTTAAATAAGAGAAAATGTGAACATAACCTTATAATTTGCACTAAGTATAATTACTTTGGGCTTTTGGGTTAGGGTTAGGTCCATTAGCCATTAATCTAGAGGCTTCTAGTAATTGATAAACTAACCGTACGTTAGTTTTCTCCTTCCTTCTCAACAAAAGTTTACGGTAAAAATAGAAAAAGAGAAAAACCTCATGGCTTCTTCAAATTAAAATCAAATTTCACCAAATTTGCTACAAATAAAAGAAGAGAATCACTATAATAAGAAAATAAAAGGTAATCTCTACCAATACAAAAGTTATTTCATCAGTAATCTTAGAATCTAAGTATGATTTTCTGTAACAGTTTTGTTTTTGCTGTACATGCTTCCTTTGCAGCTTTTACAGGTTATTAGAGCTCCATTCTCCTCAAAAGCTTGCAACTTGCTACAAATTTCTTTGTCAAATCACCGAGGTGAGTAAGAATTCACATTTACTAACTAGAATATGTGATTCTTGTAAAGAAACTACTCTGTATAAACTTCTTTTTATGTATATCTTTATGTTAGTTTTTTTATTGAGTTTCTCGTTTATAGTTGACACTTTGAATGGCCATAACTCCTTGATTTTCACTCGAATTGTTGTCGGGTCTTTTCCAGAGTGTAGTTTAGTTGTTAATCTTGTTTTTTGTCAATTTTGATCTCAAAATATTGTTGTTTTCTATATCAACTTGTTGTTGGAAAATAAGTCCGTGTAAGAAAAAGGTGTTGAAACAAATTCCATGACCTTGGCCGATCTCCAGGTCTACCAAGTGCCTCATCAGATTGACCGGTCTATCGACCTGGTCCACTAGGGGGTTGACCTGGCGATCAACCTGATAGGTCAAGGGGTCGACCCATTCTTGTGTGTTGCCTAGCCTTGTTTATTTGCTTATTCGTAGCATTTTTCCTCCTTTGCTATAGTTTTTGTAACCAATTCCTTTGCCATTTTAAGATGATTTGGATGAAGGTTATGGGCTATGATATCCTTCTATGGATTAGCTAATTTTTGGAGGAATTTGAAATTCAAAAGTTTGAGTTAAATTCGATTTGAATTTGAATGTCGATTTAGTGTACTTTCTTCGTATTTCAACCACTATTTCTACCAAATAAATTTTGAGAAAATTTCTAAGTTGTTTGGTTTTTGAAATATTTATTATACAATATTTTCAAATTATTATTAAATTACTTCAAAGTATTTTAAATATATTCAGGCAAAATTATCAATAAAATGTCTTCAAAATGATTTCAGAAAATTATTTTAAAGTCTCATTTTCTCAAGTAAATTATTTAATATATAATAGATACTATTTTTACACTTTTCGGACATATAAGAAGGAGAACTAAATGATTTAGTAAAGCTTGGTATGGGACATGTGAGTTTGCTTTTTCGGTTAATTCCGGATTTGTACGATCGAAACCACTCGAGTATATTGATTTGAGATGATTTCTAGGATTCGCTATATTATGGCGTATTTTGAGAATTTTAATTCCTATATTTAGGAATTTTCCAAGATGGCCAATATTTGGTGAATTTTATGTTTCGAGATCTTCTATTTAGGAGTATAATAGATGTGAACCATCATGATGTATTTTATTGGCCGATGAAATGAGGCACGTTTTAAGATGGAGATTTCCTTTTCTAGAAGTATGGTTTATATAAAACCATCACGATGTCTTATACTCATCGACGAGATGACACAAGTATGATGCTTTTTATTACTCGCCAATGAGATGAGGCGAGATATGATTTTCTGAGATTTTGGTTTAATGATGTTTTCTAGTGTGGCATTGACTAGAGGTTGGTAAACCATTTAGTGAGAACGTGTGGTATGGGATGCACGTTAACACTTTTCGGGTTCCTATCCGAGAGTTTGTGACACATTCATGATGTTTACCGGTATTATAGACCTTCGGGTCATCACGATGTTCTACGACTTCGGACATCAAGATGTTGTACGACTTCGGTGGTCACGATATTTTATAACTCCAGTTGTCATGATGTATTAGGTACCTAAATCATATATATATATATATATATATATATATTACTGGTCTGAGTTTGGCACGTGCAGCATCACTTCGGCATGCAACTGGGGTTTGGCCAATCCGGGGATTTTTATGAGATTTTGACTTCACCAATTTGAGATGATGATTTTATTTGTGGCCTTGCGTAGAGAAAGGCTTATATATATGATTATGGTGATTTTGATATTGGGATTATGAGCTCTTATTTGAGTTTCATGAGATTTGATTTTAGAGATTTCGATGATTTCACTTATGGCTTGTGTGATTGCTTCTGTTTACTCATATTGTCGAACCCTTGAGTGTGAAAAATCTATGCTATGTTAAACCTGTTCCTAAGTTAATTATCGACCTTTGAGACACTTCCACCCTTGGAAGTATAAGTTAAACTTTACTCATATCGTTCCTTTATATTCAAAGGAATGCTTCGCATATATGCTTGTATTTCTTCATCTCTTGCTAATATCAAGTTCAAGTTAGTCTGACCCATGTACTCATTACTCGGGTCAAATCGAGTTGCAGGTTAGCTTTTGGACCTATGCTAGCTTTACCATTTGGGCTTCTTTATCGACCATGGATATAGCATAGTTTTTGTGCAGTAGTCTTTCATTTGGGAACCTTATGATGTATATATTCCTTTGTTGGGATGTATGTATATATATTGTGGTTGAATATCACTTGTTACATGTTGTATTACATTTGGTGTATGTGTATATGTATATTATCTGTGTTGCTATTCCGTGACTTGAGATTGTTGTAGTTATTATATTTTGTTTCTGAATTAATCCTGTAGCCACCATAGTAGTGTATTAGATAGAAATTAAGTATCTTGAATACTTGAGACAAAAGGAAAAAAAGATGATGAGTACCAAATTGACATACTTAGCTCTTATATGAAAGACTATGATGGACACCCTTAACCAGCCTTGTTCTTCGTATTAGCAGATAGAGTTACTAATTAATTCTTTTTGTTAATGTGGGCCTCGGGGTGGGGCGTCACACATCTGGAGGAGGAAAGCTTGGAAGGACGGAACTCATGCCCGGGGTTTCATCGCACGATTCTGATTCCCCATCATCAGATTCTTTATAGAAGTCGTCATTGGAAGTGGACTAGTCACTACTACTCTTGAGTTCCCCCTCCTCCTTATCTAAGCCAACTGCGGCCTTGCCTTCCCATTGTTGGAACTCTTCTTCTTCCTCTTTCGGGTTGGAGGCATTCTGAATGAGCCATTGACTCCGGCCGTAGTGACATCTCTTCCCTCATGGGCCTCTTAAAATGATTCTCCAGATAAACCCTCTCTCTCTTGAGAAGCGCCTTCTTTAGAGCTGTGAGAAGAAGATGTAGAACTACACGAACCCTGGATCGAGTAGGGGAGGGGACTTTAACTTGAAGGCGGATCCACCTGGATAACATAACCCATATCAATGAAAATTTTCATTAGTCAGCAACACTTTGACAAGTCTCTCCTCGTCATCTATTGCCTTTAGAGTCCGAAATATTTCATAAAGGGACACATCCCTGTTTGGCCTTGGAATAACTACAACGTAAAAACACGTAATTTTTGGTAATTTATTTTAATTTAATAAGATTTTGTGATTTTGTATTGGGAGAAATAAAAGTTTGTAATTTGTTAATGAAATTATAAATAGAATGAAATGTAAAAATGTTGATTTAAGTTAATTATTAACAATTTTAATTGAAATTCCAATCAAATTGAAATGATTTAAAGGTTATGCTTGGTTATAAAGTGAATACAGAAAAATAAATGTAAATATTGAATTAATTAATGAGATAATATGTAATAAATGGTAATTGAATAAAATTAGTGTTATATAAGTTGTTATAACAATTGGTGGTAAATAATAAACTTACAAATGCTATTAAATATAGAAATGGTGACAATTGTTATTTGTTACCAATTTAATTAAGCAATTATAAATAAATGTAAATAAATGTTACAATAATGTGAGTTAAGACAATAACTACAAAATGTGAATGCAATACAATGTATAGAAATTTTAAATTTATTTACAAGGCAATAATTAATGGAAATAAGAGAGTGAAACAAAGACAAATTAATTTATTGAGAATTTAAATTATAATAAATTTGGATTTTTTTTCAATATAATGGATATATAGTAGTCAATACAAATAAAAGGCGGAAATTGAAGCATATTAGTGAAATAAGATATCAACAAATATTAACTATGCTACTTGAGTAATAATTGATTGAATATAAAGATTGAAATCAAACTAAATCAATTTATTGGGATTAAATGTCAATTAATTGGATTTAATTAAGTGGAAATCAAACACTGAAATTAGTGTAATAACCAACACTGAATTATTATATAAACTCGTTTTAAGTCATTGTAAATGTCTAAGTGATTAATAACAACGAAATTTTGTAACTATCAAATTTGAACGAAAAAGGCGATTTAATTAATTTATTATTAAATAATTTAATTAACGTGAAAATAGCCATTTTGGCCACTGACATGGATCTCGACGAAGCTAGTTTCATCAGATCTGTAACCGTGAATTATTGTAGGATTCCAAGTTTCGTAGCGATCAGACTTGTTGTTCGATCATACAGACTCAAAATGCCTAGAAATCAATTCAATTGAAATCAATTTGAAATAAGATGATTTTAAGTTAACTTCTTCATATGATGGAATTTGGACTTGAAAACTGTTCCATTGAATTTAAAAATCTTGAAAACATCTATTTTGATATATGGGATGACTCATTTTTATTTCGAAAATGAAACGGCCTTTTCAGGTTGTTTATCGTTCAATTTTCAAATCGATCTAGCTCATTCATTTCTATTTCTGATCTGCCTATAAATAGCATGTTATAAACCCTAACTATTTCTTATTCCAATTGTTAGTACATACAATGCTATCTGCATCGCTCTATCTAATGTCAGACAAACCAAAACAAATTCCAAATTCAACTGCTACCAAAATCAAATCAAAAATTCAAACTCCTCCAAAGCATATCGAATTATATACCGATCCGAAGCTCTCGACAGACGCAACCCAAATATGTGATCTATTTTTTGATCTGGATCGCTGTTTGACCAGAAATGAGTTAATTATTTCCGGCCGTTCATATGTGAAGGTGTGGATTAATGGTGGATTTGTGTCGAGAAGGCGATTGGGCGACGTTGGCGCGTAGAGGTAGTCGAGACAAGCTCATCCATAAGGTTTCTTTTTGTCGAAGGCAAGGGAATTTGCCATGAATGGTCATTAAAGGGGAAGGCGGTGGGTCATTCTTTGGTGGTTCTAGTCAGTGTGTGAGGCCATGGCGTGGGTGGCCGGTGATGGCGAGGTGGGTGCGACCTCCCGGTCTAGGTGATGTTCATCGGGGCGATGGCGATAATAGATTGATGAAGCAGAGGCTATTAGGGTTGGAGCTGTAGCAAGTTCGAACGAACGCATGGATTCTTCGTGACGACAACGTGGCGAAATTTGGTTTCTTAGTATTATTTTATATTTTTATTTAAATTTGAAAATTTAAAACTTCTAATCGCCATAACTTTTACGTACGAGGTCCGATTCACTGGAGGTTTGGTCCCTGGGATCGTAATAAAATTCCGGATAATTTAGTGCTGGTTTGGTCGATTACTGAGACTGTTGAAATTTGGGCCTTTATATAAATTTCAAATCGATTTGAAATTCAAAGGTGAGTGTTTAACCCACTCACAATTACTAAATTATCTTATGTTAGTCAAATTAAATTTATGATGTGATTAGAAATCAATTGATTGATGTTTGGTATGTTTAAATTGTTATTCTGGTTAAATTTGACTTTTACTGCATTTAATCATCGTTTAATTTAATATCGAATTTAAAGTGTCATTTTAACATCTACTATTGATTATCAGTTATCTATTGATGTTTATGGATTGATTTGGATGATGATTTTGATGGATGTTTGATTATTTATATTGGATGACTGGATGTTATATTTTATATTATTATAACACTGCAAGTTCCCAATGGGTTGAAATGATACATACCCGAAAGATCTATAGATTGGTGAAAAATCGTTATGGGTCGAAATGACAGACTTGATCGATTTTATGGATTTATATTTAATTCGGGATTGCGGTTTGAAATGATATGTAATCGTAAATTTTAAATTGCGAATTGAAATGATAAATACCTGTATCACTTGACCCTAGGGTAGAAAATTATATACGGACACTCGATTGATTAAATTATATGATTCTTATTTCCTTAAATTTATATTCAGTTAACTGGCATTTTGAAATAGAAACTGATTTATATAAATTGAATTACTTTCGATAATCCAAGTGTTCATATGGAAATTAGAATTGATTTAATGAATTGTTCAAAGGATTTAAATCTGAATTTCAAAGTTGAAGTGTCAAATATAAATGAATTCATCGAAATTGATTTATTGAAAATGTTTGAACATAACTTTGAAATTTATTTGAACTAATCTAAACTATTTTAATTAAATTAACTAATTTAATCAATTTAGACCATCTTAATTTATTTTAATCTATTGTAACCTATTTAATATAATTAAATCTATTTTACCCATTTTAAACTAATTTAATTTATTCAATCTATTTTAAATCAGTTTAATGTAATTTAAATCTATTTAATCTATTTTAAATTTATTTAATCTGTTAAAAAAATCTATTTAATATAATTTAACTATATTTAATCTATAATCAATCTATTTAAACATTTTAAATCTAATTAAATCTATTTAATCTATTTAAATCAATTTAAATCTAGTTAAACCAAATTTAAATATATTTGAAATATTTTACTATTTAAAATATTTTAATTTGTTTAAACTATTAAGCTATTTATGACTATCGAAACCATTTTCTAAAATTTCAAACCGTGGAAAGTGGAAGTATTCATATCTAAATTCTTGATGATGATATAACTTGAGTTGGAATTTGAAATTGATACTTATGTTTCATCAATAGTTGGACACAATCAAAACCGTACACGCGCTTATTGGAGATTGGATTCCATATAATGGCAGGGCTACTGGGGTACTGCACGTCATAGCACGTGCTCTAGATTACCATACCAAGGATCCACCTTGATCCCCTGCTACACAAGACCAGAGCTGCCCCTTACTGGATAGTCCGAATAAGATTACCCCACGGTTGGGATCAGAAACTGCCCACACAGCCGAAATAAAGGGAGATCTAGAGAGTGATGGCCTTACCCTAATTGGTTGCTAGCCACTTAGCCTTGTTCCATCTCCCATGTTTTAGCCATTCCCGGTTGATGAGACTCGAGGCTATGCGTTACCTTTTTAGAATACAACTCACTTAGAATGCTCATCGTCCTCCTAACGATGTTCTAGTGGCATTCATCCATGCAAGTCCGTTCCAAGTCCGAACGGAACCGAAGGCACTATTCCTACTACATCCATTTTGGAATCACCCTCAAGATTAGTAGCGATTAGCCCTTGCACTTCACTGCTCCATCTTCGACTCCAAGCTCTTGTCTTCCTCACGAAAATGTTCAAACCGGATCGAAGTGGTTTTTGGAAAATTAATCCCGATCCCGGTCTCTTCGAAACGATCAACACATTGGCCAACATTGATAGTCAGTTATTTAACTATCATATAACACCCACAACAACCATCGGCCCTTAACAATTCCCAAATTATTTATTTCAAATATCTTCGCAAGATATTTTTCTACACTTCAACTCTTTGAAAATAGTTTTCAAATTACTTTTCTCTTACGGAATAAATTTCCAAATATTGTTTATTTCCATTGAAAATAACCAAGTCTTAATACTTTAGATTTTAAAATAATTTAAATCACTTATCCAAAAATATATACTTAAAAACATTTTAAAACAAAAACTACTTAAAACACTTTATTTAAAAGTTATGGAATTCTATACTAAATTTCATGCAGAAACTTTAGCCAAACTACTTTTAAAATAAAGCTACTTTTTAAAAATATAAATATTTAAAATTATTTTTTAAATCATAATACCAATTTAACCTTTAAAATAATTACTACAATAACTAATTTAATAAATATTTACCTTTAAAATAATTTACTTACATAATTAACTTAATAAATATTTACTTTTAAAAAATTTAAAACAACTAAATAATAATTTCTTTCTAAACATTCTTTTTAAACCACTTTAAAACCTCTAACTTATACTTGAAAATATTACTTTGAAAATATACTTGGCCTTTCAGGAAAATACATTTTCCTTTCCACACCGTTAAAAATAAACCGCTGTTTATTTTTGTAACAAATTACCCATTCTTATAAATTCCCATCATGAATACAAAATAAATTCAACGTTGTAAGGAATCCAATTGGATCCCTCCAACCTATTTCTCTGCATCCACAGATGTTAGCACAATATAAAATACCAATCCCACTTCGAGTGGGATATCGCGGTATATGAGGTCATCTGCTATTATGCGGGAAATCAATCACTCCAATATATATATATATATATATATATATATATATTGGTGTGTATATATATAACATATCACATCCAGTTAATTCAATCGTTCAACCAGCCTTATAAATTTGATTTATTTTTAAAGTGTCAAAGGAAATTAACGGGATTGGGACGTGAATTAAATTGGGATAAATCGAGCAGGATTATGTGGGTTATATTGGAATGGAAAGTGTATTTCCCTGAAAAGCCAAGTATATTTTCAAAGGACATTTTTATGTATAAGTTTAAGGTCTTAAAATTTGTTTTAAAAGAATGTTATAGAGAAATTTGTTATTTTTAATTGTTTTTAGGATTTTAAAGTAAATATTATTCAAATTATTTAGTAGTAACAATTTTAAAAGTTAAATTAGTATTATGTCTTTCTAAAGAATTTTTTTAACATTTAACTTTGTTTAAAACTTTTATTTTTGGTTTATGGCTTAAGTCTTACTTGGAAATCTATTAAAGAATTTCATAACTATTATTTAGAGTAAAGTAATTTAAGTAGTTTTTATTTTAAGTGTTTAAAAATATATTTTGGATAAAGTGATTTTAGTTATTTAAAAATCTAAAGTATTAGGACTTGGTGATTTTCAGTATAAATAAAATAATTGGTGGAAATTTATTTCACGAGAGAAAAAGTGATTTGAAACTATTTTCAAAGGGTTGAAGTGTAGAAAAATATCTTGCGAAGATATTTTACAATAAATAATTTGGGAAATTATTAAGGCCTGATGGTTGTTTATGGATGCTGTTTGATAGTTAAATAACCGACTATCAATATTGGCCAATACGCTAATCATTTCGAAGAGACCGGGATCGGGATAAATTTTTCGAAAACCACTTCGATCTGGTTTGAATGTTTTCGTGAGGAAGACAAGAGCTTGATGTCGAAGATGGTGCAGTGAAGTGCATGGGATAATCGCTACTAATCCTGAGAGTGATTCCAAAATGGATGCAATAGGAGTAGTGCCTTCGGTTCTGTTCAAACCTGGAACGGACTTGTATGGACGAATGCTATCAGAACATCGTCATGGGAACGATAAGCATTCTATGTGAATGTGTGCTAAAAAGTTAACGCATAACCTCAAGCCTTATCAACCGGGAATGGCTAAAACAGGGGAGGTGCAGCAAGGCTAAGTGGTTGGCAACCAATTAGGGTAAGGTCATCCCTGTCTAGATGTCCCTTTTTATTCAGCTGTATGGGCGGTTGCTTATCCCAACTGCAGGGTGATCTTATTCGGACTATCCAGTAAGGGGTAGCTCCGGTCTTGTGTAGTAGGGGATCAGGGTGGATCCTTGGTACAGTGATCTAGACTACGTACTGCGATGGGCGGTATCCTAGTAGCCCTGCCATTGTATGGAATCCAATCGCCAATAAGCGCCTGTACGGTTTTGATTGTGCCTAACTATTGCTGGAACGTGAGATGCAAGCATTTCAGCTAGATTTTATTTTACTTTCTATAGACACTATTATAATATCAGACGGATTTGATAAAAATGTTTTGGTTATCGTAAGGTAAAAACCCGGCATGTTTATTTTTGGTATGGTGTTACGAGATACCTTTGATTTCAAAGTATTTTGAAAACTTTGATAATCTAACTGAGTGTGTTTTCTCACACTAGTTTTCCAGACTGACTCGGGTGTAATTTCAATATAATGCTCGAGTCAGACCGAGTATTAAAGTATGCAGGAAAGGATGTTGTGGAGCTCAGGAGACGAGCTGGATGGTGAGACGTACCATATGTATTTGATGTACATTCCGCTGTGTATGATTAACTGCATAGTCAGTTTTTGTGAGGACCAGTTATGATAATTGTCTAGTGGTGTGCTATGAATTTTGTTGTACTCTAATGATGTAATGTATAAAACAAATACAGTTCTTTTTGTTTAAAGATCACTCATTTATCTAATATAAATTGTTCCGCTACGTTTGTGAGATTCTGATGTTGTTTTTTCTATTTATTCTTCTACCTCCTTCTTCTTTCCCTTACAGTTTGGTTTTCGGCATTCGATTGTTCGGCATTTAATACAGTGGGCGTATTGATGTCGATTTTAGGGCGTCGAAAAATTAGGTCGTTACATTTGGGAAAATTTACATATTGAGTGAATATAATTTTTGAAAGTGAAATATGATTTGAAACTGAATATGAATTTCTAAAGTGAATATGAATTTCAAAAGTGAATATGAATTGAAAGTGAATATGATTCGAAGGTGAATATGGTTTGAAAGTGAATATGATTTCAAAAGAGATATGATTTGAAATTGAATATGATATTTTAATATAAAAAGGTGAATTGGCTTTTTGAAATGTAAAAGAACCATCTGGGGTGAAATAAGCGTTTAGTTTCTAAAGAGACCGGGATCAGATATTGTCATACTCTCTGCTAATACCGAAAACCACTTTAACAACTGTGCATGTGGTGGAGATTCCAGAAATGAAGTAGAATGGTTTGGTGTACATCTGCATGAGGTATTCACATAGCCCTGACTCTCGTGAGTCAGCTTGATGTGGCAAAAACAGGAGCCACGCCGGGCCAAGGGAGGTCGCACCACCGATCGGACACATTTCTTCGATACTATATTATGACTTTATGATGATTTGGTGGCCACCCCTTGAGTTTGATTTGGGAGTATGTTCCGAGGTAGGCGGTAGTAGCTGCTATGCATTACCACAAGTCCGGATACACAATTGGTATATCTACCCTGGCATTGCCTCGAGTGCTTTGTCCTATGCCCTATCGTGCCTTCTACGAGTTTGTTTTGTACCACACCCATGAAGTGTCCTCTAGTAGCCTCCAGTTTACGGAGGAGTAACGGTACTGTATAAGCGAATATATAAAATGCGTTAAGGGAGATTTGGGTAACGCCTTAACACTATTTTAATACTTTAATTTACTGTAGACATATTATAATAGCGTATTGTACAACATAGTAGATAGTTTAACGGATCCTTAGGAGATGTAAATCTCGAACATCTCTTAAGTTATTGTACTCATGTTTGACACTAGATAGGAGATGTCAAACCCCGTGAACATCCCTAACGCCGTCACACTCATATTTACCATTGATTTAATTTACATAAGACCTTTTGATAATGACTCGAGTGTTTTGTCTTTTACAATCGCTTGGCTCAGCCTAAGCATTTCAGGATTGAAGACCTTATTTTTGGAGGACGAAGACGAAGATTTGTACTATTATTTATCATATTATTCCATTGCAACATGTTGTTTCGTATCATCTATTTATGTATTTTTGTTTTTGTAACTCTGATTTTGTGTTGTAAAGAATAATCAAATGTATTTATAAAATAGCTCCATGAACTGTTATTTAATTATTATTATTTTTTCATTTTGCTGCGAGATTCTATATTTGTTTTATTTCTTTCTCCTTTTCTTAATTACCCCATAACAATCTGCCCCTTTGAATGGTTTGAGTCCGACGTGTGTAGTTTATCATCGATTTAAATGTCTAAAAGGCGGGTCGTTAAAGTTGGTATTAGAGCTTCGGTTTAGCGATAACCTTAGCTTTGTAGGGTCTGACTCATATAAATAGGGTAGTAATACCCTAGAATGAGTCGCTGAGTGTAGATATATGAGAGAGTGTACTTGTTAGTGTTATAAAAGGTTTTTATATTATGTAAATTTGTTATGTTTTGTATTTATAAATTCCGGTTGGTGCATAGGACGCTTGACATCGATAAGGATTTCTAAACACTTAATAGGGCATACCGACATATTTTTTTTTTGAAATATAGGCAAATGAAATAATTTTTCCTATTATATATTTTGTATATAAAATAATTAATTTTATAAATGATATGGTTGGATGTAATATGTTGTTTGTTAGGTAGAGAAATCTTATAAATATTGATTTTAAAATAGGATTTACAAGTAAAGTAAATATAAGTTGGAAATTTAGAACCTTAGTTCCGGGATTTTTGAAATTTCTTTCAAAGGACTTTGTAATATAATATTAGTATTATTTGAAAGTATTTTCAGATATAAATATTTCAATATGATTTGAAATAAAAATTTAAAAGAATTTTGGAATAAAATAAGTTCGTACTCCCCTCAGTCGTTGGAAAATAATTTCGGTGATAAGTGCATGCATCGTCGACGTTCGTTTTCGAGTTTCAAAGCGGAAAGACTGTGTAGTAATTTTACTACACAATTGTTTTGATAAATTAATCTTGATTTTAAATTCCAAATATGATTTGATGTATATAAAAGATAAGATTATATATATTATTTGAAAATAATTGAAATGAAACCCGGTTGTTTAGTTTTTAAGTTCTATAAACTAGAAATTGAAATTTTTGTAATGAATGGAATCTTGACTATATTGGTAACTGGAACTCCTAAGATGAAAATAAGAAGTTTGATATTAAAATTATTAATGAAATAGATAAGAAACTGAAATTTTGAAAACTGTAAATAAAAAAAGAAAATGACAATAAGAAATGGTAACTATTGAACATTTTGTTAACTAAATAAATAAGAGAAACTTGGGTAATATTCAATTGCATTCTAAAAGACATATATATATATATATATATATATATATATATATATAACTTACCAAATTATTAAAAGTTGTAACGTTAATTCGAGTATGTAATAGAATATTATACAAGAAAATTTTGAGAAAAATGAAAGTGCTTAATGGACTTACTTTTATAAATGAGAATTCTAATGTTATAAATTTTTTATGAACTTAAGTTGATAATTTGAAATGCTACTAATTAAAGGTAGTAAAAGTGAATGAGGTAAAAATAATAATAATTATAAACTTAAGTTAATATTTTTAGCTGTATATAATTAGATTTAATGGTAAAGGGGAATACTGTAAGTAAATACTTATAAACTTGAATTAATATTGAACCCATTTATAATTAAAATGAGTACTATATAGATTGAATGATGATAACTTCTGAAATCATTGAAATGACTTAGAAATGGAGTTAATATCCAATAATACTATATATGGAAGAATGAATGTGAAAAAGAAATAATCTATTAATGGTGAATTAAATTGCAAAGAAGCTTACCTAATAATGTAAAATCCAATAATTGAATAAAAATAACTTATTTAAGCAATGAATGTAAAGAAATAAAATGAAAGAAATGGCACCGTATGAATAAAGGAGAAATAAACTTTTGTAAGTAATAATGAATGTAAATTAATGAAAATAACATTATATGAACGAGAAAAGAAAAGTAAGTGATGGAAAGAAAAAAAATCAAGCTAAATTGTAAATATAAAGAAGACTGAAATAAAATATATACAATACTTCAATAGTGAATTCATTTATGATCCAAATAATTTAAATGGATATAACTTAGGTTAGCGATGAATGTAAGTAATGAAAAGAAAAGTGGTATTGTATAAATGAATGGAAAATGAATGTTGTAAGTGGTAAATGAAAGGTAACTAAACAAGCATTGTATGCACAAATGAAAATGAACAATAAAAAAAGTGGAAAAAAAAGAGTAATGTGAATAAAACATAAATGTTATTTGTAAGTGTGTTGAATTCTTGGTTTGTTGGATTTTTGGATTGGTTGGGAAAGGATACTTCTATTTAGTATAGAGACGTATAATTAACCTATAAAGTTTATCTACGATTGCTGAGTGTATGGGTTACTTTACGGTTCATTTATCATTTTATATGATTAAAAGTTTCTGAACCCGAATAAACCCTTTGTTTTGATTGCTTTGGATGGATGGTTGAACGCTTTGATTTCATGTGACGATTGTATGGTTTGTGACTATTGTATGTTGTGTTGATTTGGTTGTGACTAATTGAAACAACTTAAATATTTCTCTTTCGTATATAATTATTAACTTCTTTGGATTTTATAAGTGAAATACAGGTTATGGAAGCAATCGCTACTGCTTTTGGTTTCATAAAATAAGTGTAATTTGCCCGACAAATAGGTACGTTCTCAGATTACGATTTTGCAGCGATATTATATTGTTTTTCCCATTGTTTGGGATATATTATTTTTCGTAAATTTTGGACTTAGAAATTTTGGACTTAGAAATTTTGGACTTAGAAATTTTTGTAAAGTGCTTTTCAAACTTTTATTAACTTGAGTATAAAAGGATTTAAGGGTTATAAATTAATATATTTATTTAAATTATAATTTTGTAAATTTATTTGTTTATAAATTTAATATTTTGAACAAGATATATTGATTACTTAATTCTTCTTTTTCCTTCTTTCTCCTTTTCGAGGACGAAAAGTTTTGAGTGGGGGAGAGTGTAACGACCCGAATTTTTCGATAATTTTTTAATTTAATAAAATTTTATGATTTAATGTTGGGAGAAATAAAAATTTGTAATTTATTAATGAAATAATAAATAGAACGAAATGCAACAATGTTAATTTAAGTTAATTATTATCAAGTTTAATTGAAATTCCAATCAAATTGAAATGATTTAAAGGTTATACTTGGTTATAAAGCGAATAAAGGAAAACAAATGTAAATATTGAATTAATTAATGAGATAATATATAATTAATGGTAATTTAATTAAATTAGGGTTATGTAAGTTGTTATAACAATTGGTGGTAAATAATAAACTTACAAATGCTATTAAATGTAGAAATGGTGACAATTGTTATTTGTTACCAATTTAATTAATCAATTACAAATAGATGTAAATAAATGTTACATTAATGTTAAATTTATTTATAAAGCAATAATCAATGGAAATAAAAGAGTTAAACAAAGACAAATTAATTTATTAAGATTTTAAATTATAATAAAATTGAAAATTTTACAATATAATGGAAATATAGTTGTCGGTAGAAGTAAAAGATGGAATTGTAGCATATTAGTGAAATAAGATAACAACAAATATTAACTATGTTATTTGAGTAATAATTGATTGAATATAAAGACTGAAAACAAACTAAATCAATTTATTGGGATTAAATGTTAATTAATTGGATATAATTACTGTGGAAATCGAACACTGAAATTAGTGTAATAACCAACACTGAATTATTATATAAACTCGTATTAATTCATTGTAAATGTCTAAGTGATTAATAACGATGAAATTAGGTAACTATCAAATTTGAACGAAAAAAGTGATTTAATTAATTAGTTATTAATTTATTTAATTAACGTGAAAACAGCCATTTTGGCCACTGACTAGGATTTCGATGAAACTAGTTTCATCGGATCTGTAACGGTGAATTATTATAGGATTTCAAGTTTCGTAGCGATCGGATTTGTCATTCGATCATACGGATTCGAAATGCCTAGAAATCAATTCAATTGAAATCAATTTGAAATAAGATGATTGTAATCTAACTTCTTCATACAAAGGAATTTGGATTTGAAACTTATTCCATTGAATTTAAAAATACCGAAAACATCTATTTTGATATATGGGATGACTCATTTTCGTTTCAAGAACGAAACGGGATTTTTGTGTCGTTTATCATTCAATTTTCAAATCGATCTAGCCCATTTATTTCTATCTTTGATCTGCCTATAAATAGCCTATTATAAATCCTAACTATACCTTATTCCAATTTTCTATATCTACAATTCTATCTGCTATGCTTTTTCTAATGGCAAACAAACCAAAACAAATTCCAAACTCAATTGCAACCAAAATCAAATCAAAAATTCAAACTCCTCCAATGCATACCGAATTATATACCGATTCGAAGCTCCTGACAGACGCAACCCGAATCTGTGATAATTTTTTGATCCGGATCGCCATTTTACCAGAAATGGGATAATGACTTCTAGTCATCTGTATGTGAAGGTGTGGATCAACGGTGGATTTGTGTCGAGAATGCGATCGGGCGGTGCTGGCATGTAGAGGAGGTCGAGACAAGCTCATCCATGAGGTTTCTTCATATCAAAGGCCTCGGAATTTGTCGTGAATGATCGCCAAAGGGAACGGCGACGGGTCGTTCTCTGGTGGTTCTGGGCGGTGCACGAGGCCGTGGCTTGGGCGGCCGGTGATGGCGAGGTGGGTGCGACTTCCCGATCTGAGGGATGTTCATCAGGGCGACGGCGATACTAGGTTGATAAGGCGGTGGCTATTAGGGTAGGAGCTGTAGCAGGTTCGAATGAATGCATGGATTCTTCGTGAGGGCAACGTGGCGGAATTTGTTTTGTACAGTATTATTTTATATTTTTATTTAAATTAGAAATTTTAAAACTTCTAATCACCATAACTTTTACCTACGAGGTCCAATTCACACGCGGTTTGATCCGCTAGGATTGTATTAAAATTTCAGACATTTTGACGCTGGTTTGGTCGAATTCTGAGATAGTTGAAATTTGCTTCTTTATTTGAATTTTAAATCGATTTGAAATTCAAAGGTGAGTGTTTGACCAACTCACAATTACTAAATTATCTTATGTTGATGTGATTAGAAATCAATTGATTGATATTTGGTATGTTAAAATTGTTATTCTGATTAAATATGACTTTTACTGCATTTAATCATCATTTAATTTAATATCGAATTTGAGTTGTACAGTTAACACCTATTATGGATTATCAGTTATCTATTGATATTTATGGATTGATTTGGATGATGATTTTGATGGATGTTTGGTTGTTGATATTGGATGATCGGATGTTATATTTTATATTATTATAACACTGCAAGTTCCCTATGGGTTGAAATGATACATATTCGAATGATTTATAGATTAGGGAAATATCGTTATAGGTTGAAATGATAGACTTGAGCGATTTTTTGGATTTTATTTAATTCAGGATTGCTTTTCGAAATAATATATAACCGTAAATTTTAAATTGCGGATTGAAAGGATAAATATCCGCATCACTTAACCCTAGGGTAGAAAGTTATATACGGACACTGGATTGGTTAAATTATATGATTTTTAATTCCTTAAAATCTGTATTCTATGGATTGGCATTTTGAAATAGAAATTGATTTATATAAACTGAATTATTTTCGATAATCCAAATGGTAATGTGGAAATTAGAATTGATTTAATGAATTGTTCAAAGGATTTAAATTTAAATTTCAAAGTTTGAGTGTCAAGTATAAATGAATTTATCGAAATTGAGTAACTGAAAATGTTTGGACATAACGTTGAACTTTATTTAAACTGATCTAAACTATTTTAGTAAAATTAACTAATTTAATCAATTTAAACCATTTTAATTTATTTTAATCTATTGTAACCTATTCAATACAATTTAATCTATTTTACCTGTTTTAAACTAATTAAATTTATTTAATTTATTTAATCTATTTAAATCTATTTAATATAATTTAAATCTATTTAATCTATTTTAAATTTATTTAATCTGTTAAAAAAATCTACTTAATATAATTTAACTCTATTTAATCTATAATTAATCTATTTTAACATTTTAAATCTAATTGAATCTATATTTAAGCTATTTAAATCAATTTAAATCTTGTTAAACCAAATTTAAATATATTTGAAATATTTTACTATTTGAACTTTTCTAGTTTATTTAAAACTATTTTTAAACTATTAAATTATTTATGACTATCGAAACCATTTTCTAAAATTTCAAACCCTAGAAAGTTGAAGTATTCATATTTAAATCCTTGATGATGATACAACTTAAGTTGGAATTTGAAATTGACACATTTTTGAAAATTTACATATTAAGTGAATATGATTTTTGAAAGTGAAATATGATTTGAAAGTGAATATGATTTGAAAGTGAATATGATTTGAAGGTGATATGGTTTGAAAATGAATATGATTTCGAGAGAGATATGATTTGAAATTGAATATGATATTTTGATGTAAATTGTGAACTGACTTTTTGAAATGTAAAAGAACCATCCGGTATGAAATAACCGTTTGGTTGTTAAAGAGACCGGGATCGGATATTGTCATACTCTCTGGCAATACCGAAAACCACTTTAACAACTATGCATGTGACGGAGATTCCTGAAATGAAGTAGGATGGTTTGGTGTACGATTTTGTATGAGGTATTTACGTAGCCCTGACTCCCATGAGTTAGCTTGATGTGGCTAAAACAGGAGTCACGCCAGGTCAAGTGAGGTCGCACCTCCGTTCGGACACATTACTTCGATACCATATTATGACTTTGCGACGATTTGGTGTCCACCCCTTGATTTTGATTTGGGAGTGTGTTCCGAGGTGGGTGGTAGTAGCTACTATGCGTTACCACCAGTCCGGATACGCAATTGGTATATCTACCTCGGCATTGCCTCAAGTGCCTTGTCGCATGCCTTATCGCGCCTTCTACGAGTTTGTTTTATACCATATCTACGAGTGCCCTCTGATAGCCTCCATTTTACGGAGGAGTTATGGTAGTGTATAGACTACAGGAATATATAAAATGTGTTAAAAAGGATATGGGTAACGTCTTAACGCTATTTCAACGCTAACTGTAGACATATTATAATAGCGTATTGTACTATATAGTGGATAGTTTAACGGATCCTTAAGAGATGTAAATCCCGAACATCTCTTAAGTTATTGCACTCATGTTAGACACTAGATGGGAGATATCAAACCCCGTAAACATCTCTGACGCCGTTACACTCATATTTACCATTAATTTAATTTACATAAGGTCTTTTAGTTCTGACTCGAGTGTGTTGTCTTTTCAATTCGCTTGGGTCAGCCTGAGCATTTCAGGATTGAAGACTTTATTTCTAGAGGACAAAGATGAAGATTCATACCATTATTTATCATATTATTCCAGTGCATCATATTGTTCCACTACATTTATTTATGTATTCCCATTTATGTAACTCTGATTTTGTGTTGTAAAAGAATAGTCAAATGTATTTATAAAACAGCATCATTACTATATTTTGGCACTCCACTGTGAGATTATGTATTTATTTTATTTCTTTCTCCTTTTCTTATTTACCCAATAACAATCTGCCCCTTTGAATGGTTTGAGTCTGACGTGCATGGCTTATCGCCGATTTAAACTGTCCAAAAAGGTATGTCGTTACATGCAAGAAGTATACGGCTCGTTAAAAACTCCATAGTAACACATCGAAACTTGATAATATGAAAAGGAAGTTACCCTTTGTCGTCCAGTGATGGTTAAACCCCTTGGGGCTCCAAACGAATAAATGTTGCATCATGAACTGGGACAAGTTGCTATGTAGATGTAGAAAGATTTTCCGATTTCTCTAGGATTCAATTGCAATTAAGGATGGACATTCATCCCTCTTTTTGAGCGATAGGAAGTACCACAACTCATCAAAGTTTGGAGCATGGTTGAATGTCCACATGAAGAGAACACGAGAGCAAGTCAATACACCATATCCATTGGGATGAATTTGAAATGGAGCAATGCCCAAATTGGAAAGAATCTCGCGTAAAAAGCTGTTGAAAAGAGGCACGACTTCATTCAGGCACGTGTAACGATGGCAAGCAGCATAACCGGGGGAAGGCATATAAGCAAACTCGTCTTTTTCCAACAAATTTACGTCCTCTTCTGGTATACCATGCTGCACATAGATATTGTACAGAACTTTAGTGGAGACCATCGAAGAAGCTCTCTCCGGTGGGTTGAGTAGGACTCTAGAGTTGGGAGGCGTTCGATACACGACCGGCCTAACCAGGACCAACTGATCGTATATTGCTTGTCAAGCGGTAGGAGAAAGAGCGATGGACGACGACTCGGCTGCTGAAAGTGTCAAACTTCCTCAACTCGATTTACAAAACGAACATCAATGTTTCATTCTAAAATGACAGAACTCACATTCAAAATGGTCAGGTGATTTTATTCTAATTTAGTAATTTCCCCCTATTACACTTGAATTCTGGAGAGAAATCGATTCACGTCTGCATGACGGACTTCAAGTGTATATTGAGGCAAGTGCATCGTGCTGTCTATAGGGGGTGAGCTTGATATCCGAAACACTAAAAACGATCTATCCCAAGTAGATAGATCGCTCACAATTGAAAACGAAAAAAGTTTTCCACATCGTTCCAACTTGACTTTACTTTTTGCGCACTTACCCGTTATCGATCGATCCGTTGTCCGAAGCGACATGGAAAACTCTCTTCACTATAGGAATACCGAGAGTGCAATAAGAAAGCAAGATAAATCTAAGTCCTCTGGAAGAATCATGGCCGACTAGCGGTGTATCGTGCTGTATCAGTTACAAATCTTGGCACAAGTCAATTCTGGCTTAATGGACGAAGATAGTAGAACGTGTCAAGCATTGAACAACGGCCCGAATGTCGTTCCAACAGAAACTCAAGACTCGATTTACTATCTTTCTCCATTAGACCACAGTCAACTCAAACTTTTCACGACAACCACCGTAAATGCAACCTCACCAACAAATTGTTAAACAAGCGCTATGATAGTAGACCCACCTTTGATTAAACTTTAAACGCAAAACTGGTCTAAGACTTGAATCACAACGCAGGCTAGGGTTTCATTCCGAGATGAGCTAAGGAGGCGGTGATGCTCCAGCAATGGTGGCGTAAAAGGGAAATCATGGCCGAAAGCTTGGACGAGATGGATCTAAGGAAGTTCTGGATCGGGTCGAGCAAGCTAGGTCGAATCCCCTAGTTTTTAGATCGCACGAAGTAGTTCGGGTCATGTAGAAGTGAAAAGAAAGACTGTGTCGAGTAAACATATATAGGCAAAAATAAAAGAGCAAAGCAAAAATCAGCTAAATATTTGGTTCGCCTGCGATCCCTCATGGATCGCTAGTGACCTATATTTCTGAAGCAAAGTTTTTCAAGTGGTCAGGTCGCTAAAGATCCATCGTACATGGATCGCTAGTGACCCATAAGATTGGGGTAGATTTTTCTCAAACTCGTGCTCCGACACCTATCCATCATTCTGAAGTACACCGAGAAGCTACAAGAAGAAATTTGATCTGATACGACAAGCGATAGCAGTCAAGAACAAAACCAAGTGACGGGCTTTTAATACAACAGGATCCTATAAAAGATGGAATAAGAAGATGAAATCAGAATGGATTAGAACTTATGTTATTAAAGCATCGATTGAACCTGAATAAACCAAGGGATCAGAGTCTGTTGAGTCCAATCAGCGGCTAAGCACAACCAGCTAGAAGATTCCCGTCGAAATAGAACAACAAGCAACAATAATACGCAAACAATGATGATACAAGGCCATAAATGCATTCCAATCTTTAGACTCCAAAAATAATCTAAGTACTTGGATCAGCAACAATCCATACCTTATGGATCGCTAGCGATCCATATGATGACGATTCTCTATGCCACATGGAAGTAGAGTGGCCAATAGAGGCGACACAAGAAATCATGCTAAGTGTATGAATCGCTCGCAATTCATACACCATGGATCACTAGCGATCGATACTTGTCCAAGGGTATTCAGCGAGCTAGCAAGGCGTATAGGTGAAATAGGAGCAAAGCAATTAGCTCACGCGTGAGCTGAGTCTATGGACCGCTAGCAATCCATAGATCATGGATCGCTAGAAATCCATTGTTTTAGTTCGGGTCACAAGCTAAACCCCTTTAGGTCATTTCATGTCTATCTGCAAGTGACTGATAGGCGTGTTTGGTCCAAATGCTCTCCGATCTCTATAAATACTATAATGCCTGTAGCATAAATAGGATCTTCTCCGGACTGATTGCTGAAGCTCTGCTGGAAATCTTCTTCACTCTCTACCTCCCTAACAATAATCTTTAGTGGAATTCCCTGTGATTCTCCCGTGGATTCCAACTCTGAGGATCCAATCTAGCAAAGGATAATCAAAGGCTTTGTAATCAAACACTACTTGTAATAGCTTTCAGTCATAATAACACTATAAAGTGGACGTAGGCTTCGTTAACAGTCGAATTACTATAAAAATTCCTTGTCATC
This sequence comes from Allium cepa, assembly GCA_030765085.1. NCBI lineage: Eukaryota > Viridiplantae > Streptophyta > Magnoliopsida > Asparagales > Amaryllidaceae > Allium > Allium cepa. Next base: position 1,050,740,671 of record CM060929.1, on the reverse strand, counting down.
TTTCTTTTATTGTCTATTTTAATACCTATTGTCAGTGTTATTGCTCTGTCAGAACATGGCTGGTATTTTCAAACTCAAACGAGGGTATTGATCCATTTTTTGGGTTAACAAATAGGGTTGTTAATTTTGTACGAGTGTCCGATGTCCGTTCGTGTCCGTGACCAAAATATGTTCGTCGGAGTTCGTTCGATTTTCAATTAGGACACGAGATAAGGCAATAAAATTTATACGAGTGAAAATCTTGTCCGGTCCATGATCGTTCAAATTCATCCGAATTTCTTATAATTTAGTATATCCTCTATGTTTCTCAAAACATGTATGAACACTATTTTGTCGGTTAATTGAGTAAGGATTCATAAAATGCTTATACTTCAATATACATTGATAAAAATATAGCTGATGGAAATTCTATTAAACAACATAAAATTTGATGTAAATAGCAATGTCTGTCCATGTCCATTCGAGTCTGTGTCCGAAAAACGTATGTACGTGTCCGTCCGATTTCATTTAGGACACGAGATAGTACAACAAAAATTGTAGGAATATAAATCTCGTTCGGTCCGTGTCCGGATCGATTTTATTTAAGACAAAAACTGAACACACCTCCGTCCTGTCCGGTCCGACCAATTTACACCCTTATTAACAAATACCCTCATGATTCAAGTGTCGGACACATCGGAAATCATGGTGTACATACATTTACATATGTACTTATCCCTTAAGTCTATTTGGATTTCTTTAATGTTCCACCTTTAGTTTATACATTTATTTATATAAGTTTTATTATTATATAAAAATTATATTTCATATTACTTATATAATAGTCTTATGTATAATATTATGTTAATTAAATCTTATTTAATTATTTAACTCTTTAATTAATTTTTTATCAGCACCTTAATACAACTTTTATATTGTACATTTTATTATAACCTTTATAGTATTTACTATAACATTTATATTAATACCTATATATCATACACAAACACACTATAACCTTTACAATATAACACATACATCTCATAGATGTGTATTTTTATTTAATGAATTAACCTTTAATTAAATACTTAATTAAACAATTTTAATTAAATTATATTAATTTTGGAAATTTATCCTATGTACATACATGTATACTTATATTATCTTAAACACTTTGAAATAACATAACATATATCACCATATATAATACATTCGTATAAGTATTAATAATAAATCATTTAATTAATTTATTTTATTAATCTTATAGAAAAAAATTAACTTTTGAAACTAATATTTAAATATTTTCAACCATATTGAAATTTTCTTTAGCTTTTCAAACATTTTGAAAATTTGTTATATTATAAAATTTATAATAAATATGTTTTTATTTTAAATTTTAAATTTAAGATATTGTCTTAATTTTCAAAACTATTTTGAAAATTATCCCACGCCCAATTCAAACTAGGCCTTTTCTATTAAGAGCATCCATTAGGCTCACTTCACCTTTCAGGCCAGGCTGGTAACCAAGTAGGACAGATTACAAGATTACTCAAATCCAATCCTAGACATTACCTTTCTAGATACCGTACTAGGTGGGCAATCTTAATTAGTTAGCCCTAACATGACTAATTTAGACCACATAGGCTATTATGCTGTAATATCATTGTTGGAACTGGGCCAGCTCGCAACGGAAGAAATTGGTGAGTTTCTAAAAATTTACCATTTTGGGTCTACGTTGAGCCTATGAAATCTAAATTCATTTGGATCTAATCTTAATTTTCTTTTGAATAAAATCTCCATTTTATTTGATTGGTTTGAAAAGGTTTGAATTTGGTATTTGCATAAAATAGAATATATGAAATATACTCTTATATATGCATATATGTGTGACTGTTACTTGTTAAATTTAATTTAGAGAAGGAAACATTTCATTTCCTTCTGTTAACTTATTCAATTAGTGAGGGGATGTATGGTTTTAAATAGGGAGAGAAAACTTTTCATTTCTTTACTTTAATTAAATTGAATAATTTCTTAAATGACATTAATGATATTTAAATAAATTAGAGTATATAAAAGATACTCTAATTGCAATGACCCGGATTTTTTCGTCGTTTAATTTGAATATATAAATGGTTTTAAATATGATTTGGAATATAAATTGATTTTTGAATATGAAGATTTTGGTTGAAATTATAGAATGAATTTAAATTTTAAGTATAGCGATTTTCGTATATACGAAAATGGTGAATAATTGAAATTTGAGTTGAATAGGAATCGAAAAGATTTCTAACGTTTATATAAATTATATTTGAATTAGATTTGAGTTAGTAAGTTTCTAAAACTGAAATTTCAAATGATTTCGTCAATTTTTGAAATCATCGATTTAATCGAAGCGTCAAAATAGCAGTTTGGGGGCACAGTCTTGGATTTTGACGAAACTAGTTTTATTGATGCATAATAGTGCATTATTATCGGATTTCAAATTTTGTGGTGACTGGATTCACGGTTTGGTCGGATGATAGAAACACGTTGAAATTAATATTGAAAATTTATTATAATAATTGGATTCAAAAAGCTATTTTCCACATACGATTGAATTAGGTCCTAGAACTTGTTACACTACATTCGAAATAAGGTTATAACATTAGGAACGTCAGGCGGCATGCCTCGTTAGTGGTTCAGGATTTTAAGGTGCAATAGACGAGATATTTTGGAAATTTAATAATATTATAAAATCCAAAGTCAACCCCTATTACCCTAAACCCATACATGGGCCGCCCTACACTCTGATTGCACTGCTCTTTTTAGTCATGTGTGTATTCCTTTCCTCTTCTTAAAATGAAATCGGTTCAATTATAAAAAAAGCAATGATTAATAAAAAAAGGAGTCGCGATGGTTGCATGGACCTGGGAGGGCGATGGCAGAGCGAAGCAGCGAGCGCGGATGACGTGGAAGTGTGGCGGTTTGGGTTTCAGAGTCGTGCATATTTGGGTTGCTAACTTTGGTCGATGCAGAGTATGGAGGTGTTGTTTGGGGCGAGGCATGGCTACGAAGGGAATATGGTGAAGTGCGACTCCCCAAGGAGGGAATATGGCGGAGTACAGAGGTGCTATTTGGGTCCCGATCTTTTATGGAGGGTCGGCTATGTCGTGGTTGTAGGAGACTAGAAGCTTGCTGTATGGGAAGCATGCCGGAGTTTTCAGATCTGATTTTAGTGAAGGTGTGAAGGGGAAAGGGGTGGAGCAAGATTCGGCTATCGTGGAGGGAGCTTTAGGCGATTTGAATTTTGGGAAGGAGGCTAATTAGTTTAAATATGTTATTAATTTTGAGTTAATCTTAATTTAATTAATTTAATTATCTCAGTGTTAATAAATTCGTAATTCATTCATACGAGGTCCGAAAATCACGGAATCGGTCATGTTGGATTCGTAGCTGCAAAATATACAATATTGAATCGATTTGGAATCGATCGATGTTAGCTGGAATTTTTCAGATTAAATCGAATGCCGTTCGATTTAATTTAAAATCGGAACGATTAGCAAATTAAAAATCAAGGTGAGTAAATGTCACTCATTTGGATTGCTAGTTTTAATTTAAAATATTAAAAATTTAATCATTGGTTAATTAGATGAATTTATAAATTATTTTCAGATGAATTTTATATTATATATCTATTATTATATATATTAGTAGTTGGGTATATTCCCACCGATTGGAGCAGATGAGACACTACGCGACACGCATAATAGTGGATGAACCTATATTATTGCAATATCCCGCCTCGAAGCAGGATTATTATTTTATGTTATATAACATCTGTGGTTGCAGGAAAATAGGTTGGAGGGATCCAACTAGATTCCTCAAATATATTGATTGTTTTTCATTTATAGCAATATATGATGTGATTGAATAATTTGTTATGGATTGTTGTGTGGTTTGATTTATTGGATGTTATAGCAGCATTGGCCTTAATTTTGGTATTTTAAATACCATAAATATTATTTTTGAATTTGAAGGAATCAAAAGAAGATTTTGGATATAAAAATATTTATACCGAAATTTGGATTATTTTAAAGGAAATTGATTTAGATAAAACAATGATTTGATTTTGGATTTGTACTAACCTGCTCGTAAAATGTTTTAATTGGAGATTTAAAATAATTTATATAAAGGATTTTTAACAATGGTTTTTTAAATGATATTTCTGAAAATATGGATAAGAAGTTAAAATCAATATTAAAAATAGATTTGAAAAATAAACGAGATTTATAAAGTGATTGATTTAAAAATGAAGTTTATAAATGAGAATGTTTTATAAACATGTGGAACCTGAATGAGTTTATAAATTTATAAATGATGTTTATAAACAAATGGAAATGATTATCAGTTGATGAATTGGCAATATAAATTCACAGTGTGAATTTATATCAAGATATGAAAATCGGTTTTTTGGAAAAGAATAGTGGATTCTATTTTTGAAATGTGTGAATGGTTAATAAATTGAAACTGGTAATATTGGATTTTAAAAATAGATTTCCGTCGAGAAATTAAGTTTGTTTGAAAATAGAATTTTTATTTATTAAACTATACATATAGTTAAAGCTGTTTTAGTATTGAAATATTTCGCAAAATGGATTATTCAAATATTTAATACTTATTGAAATGAATTCAATTTATAATAACCTTTGTAAATCGATTATTTTCATTTAAAAATGAATTGGAAATGAGTTGTCGATGTTTATTTGAAGTGTTTTGATTATATTCCGCAGTGTGTGTAGGTTGTATATTCAGCATACTTGATTATATTCCGTAGTGTTTAGGCTGTATATTCATAACTTGTGAGGACTAGTTATTATAACTGTCCAGATTGATTTGTGGATTGTTGCACTCTGATGATGGTATGTATCATAACCGTTATAGTTCTTTTTATATGAAGATATGTAATAATCTATTATATATTATTCCGCTGCGATTGTGAGATTCTATGTGTGTTTCTGTTTTCTTCAATCCCTTTTCTTTCTTCCTCCCTAGCAATCGGTATTTTCGGCACTAGAATATTCGGCTTGCTATATAGTGAACTTATTGATATCGATTTTTAAGGGTCGAAAATCCCAGGCCACTACACTTGGTATCAGAGCTTAGGTTGAGTGAATACTTCGGCTTTGGTGGGGATTACTATTAGAGATGGGGTCAGTACCCTAGAATGAGTTTAAATGTATTAATAGATATGAGTGCATATTTGTTAGTAAATATTTTTTTATATTTTATTGACTTATCAATTGAGTGTTTATGAATTCTGGTCGCTACAGTCTAGACAACCGTATCGATAGGGGTTTCTAAACTTTGAACATGTTAAATCGACATAGTAAAGTGGGTAAATGAAATAATTTTACCCAAATTATATTTTGATATAAAAGAAATAATTTTAGTATATTTGGAGTGTTGGTTGATATTATTATAATCAAAACAATATTATAAATTAGAATGGCCATATATAACCAAACTAAAAGGTATAAGTATGAATTATATAAATGAGTTAAAACTATGAATTATATAAACGAGTTAAAACTAAAATTTGGTTCAAACCAGAGTTTGGAAATTTAAATCCCAAAAATTTCAGAATGTTTTCCAAGTGTTTGGGAATAAATAATGGTAATATTATTATGGAAATGTATTTGAATAGAAAATGTTTTTAAATGGATTTTGAAAGTGATAAAGCACTGATCTCACTCAGGCGCTGGAAAATAATCTTGGTGATGACTGCGCAGCATCATCAGTATTCATTTTCGAGTTTCTAAGTGACGGATTGCTACCATAGTAATTTGATATGAGGATGTTTATTTGGAAACAAAGGTTGTTTTGGAAATTCCAAAGTGGATTTTTTTATAAAAACCAAGTTTGGTCTATACTAAAAAAAGTGTGATTTGGTATACGGATATATATATGATTTCGAAATGATTTGAAATGAAACAGGGTGTTTGAATTTTGGAATCCTTATTTAAATATTTTAGAAAAATATCAGGAAATAAGTTTTGAACTTATAAATTGATAATGACATTAGTAAGGAAAGACGTGTGAAAATGGAATTTTGGAATTGAATTTTTAACTTAAGTAAGTTAAAATGAATTGTATGGATTGAAATTTGACTTAAGCTAAGTTAAATAAAATTGGATTGGATTGGAAATGATATCAAATGGAATTGAATATAAAATTTGAGTTGTAAAATGATTATATAAGTATAAGTTATAAATTTTAAATGGAATCAACTCAAGCATAGAATTTATATTATTGCGAAAAATAAGTTGTGTAACTTATAAATTGAAAAATTGCAATAGAAAAACCAAAATAAAAATGGTTGGATATTTGGTGAAGAAATGGAAATCCAAATTTGAGTCATAGAATGGATTTAAACTCAAACCAATTAAATGAAGTGATTTTTGAAATAAAATTCTAATTGTGAAGTGGAAAACGGAAGTAACTAATTAGATGAATTAGTTAGTAAATTAAATATTGGAAATGAAACTTGTGTTATAAATGGAATTCGACTTATATGTAAGCGAATTAAATATATTTGGAAATATTGTCGAATAAAATAGAAATGGATTGAAATGGTGATAACTTAAGTTATAAACAAATTCAATTTAAGTGTAAATAAATTGAATATGGTTTGGAGATGTTATGTAAATGAAACCGAGTATGGAATTAAATTTCGAAGTGGAAATGAACATAGATGATGTATAAAAGGTTATAATACACCTTTATATTAATTTTATGAAGTGATTCATAAATAAATTGGCATGGATTGGTTTGTTGTTGAATACAAAATTTAGAAAACAAGATTTTGTGAATAAATTGAATATGGATTAATAAAAGTTGATATATTGATTTGGAATCAATTTAAAATAGCTATAAAGTGGAATGGCTATTTTATTAAATGAATATAACCAAATAGCATGAATTAGAATGTCATTCGACACAAACAGAAGTAAAAAAATTTATGCAAATGGATGGAAAGTTTTATAAATTGATTTAGAAGCAAGTTGGAGTGGATATGAATATGTTGAGTGCAAATATGAATTGAATGCTAGTAAATTAGTTTGTGAATTATTCGAATTGAATGAAATGGTATATAAATCAATTGAAAGTAAATAATCGAAAGGAAGATTATAACTTGAATTCAAGTGATTTGTATGCGAACCAATTATAATTTGAATGAATGATTTATGGATCAAATTGGAAGTAAATAATTTGATGTTAGAACCTTGTATTTGCATGTACATTCTAATATACATGTTGTGATGTGTTTTGTTTATAAAATGGTTTATACATTCATGTATAACATGTTTGGTTTATGCAAATGGCATGTTTAACTAGTTGAATAAATGAAATATTATTAAATTTCATGTTTTTGGAACTTATGTATTTTGAATTGAGTAAATACAGGTACAAAAAGAACATATGGCTATATTTTGGTTGCGCAATTGCATATAAATTGAGCGAGCTTGCTTAATAATGCTAAAATAAGGTACGCTTTCGAATTTAGAGCATGAAAAATATAAATATTGTTATATATTGCATTTTCCAACCGTGAGTGCCAATGTATATCTTTTTATCATATTTATCATATTGCAAAAGGTTCTCCATACAAGGATGACTCTGCCAATTTTTTTCGAAAATTTAGGGTGTTAGAACAGTTTTGGGAAATATTTGTTAATTAAAATTTGATTTTGAATTTATTTTAAAATAAAAGGGTTTTGATTTAGAAATAAGAAAATATTGTTTTGAATGGATCTAAAGGATTTAGAAAATGAAATATCGAGCTTCAACAAAGTGGGGTTTAATAAGTTAATGGCTTGTTGCATTTTTCCAACTTAGCAATTTCGGGGACGAAATTCTTTTAAGGAAGAAGAAATGTAACAGCCCTGATTTTTCCATCATTTGATTTTGAATATTTAAATGGTTTTAAATATTGATTTGGAATATAAATTGATTTTTGAATTTGAAGATTTTGGTTGAAACTATAAAATAAATTTAAATTTCAAATACGACGATTTATCGTAATACAGAAATGGTGAATAATTGAAATTTGAGTTGAATAGGAATCAAAATGATTTCTAATATTGATATAAGGGGTTTTTAGGCTTAAGGAAAAAGTTGAAAAAAAAAATAGATTTAAGGACAAGAAGTTTGCTTTATAGGCTGAAGGACACCTTTTAGTGTAAATCACAGAATGATAGTTACAACTATCATTCTCTGTTCACACTAAAAAGTGTACTTCAAACTAAAAAACAAACTTATTGTCCCTGAGACTAATTTTTTCTGCAACATCTTCCCTGTGTCTATTTTCTGTTGATATAAATTCTATTTGAATTATAATTGAGTTAATAAGTTTCTAAAACTGAAACTCAAGTGATTTCGTCAATTTTTGAAATCGTCGATTTAATCGACACGTTAAAATAGCGGTCCGAGACACCATCTCGGAATTCGACGAAACTAGTTTCATTAGATCTGTAATAGTGTATTATTATCGGATTTCAAATTTCATAGCGATTGGATTCACCGTTTGGTTGGACGATATAGAAACGCTTTGAAATTAATATTTAAAATTTAATATAATAACTGGTTTCAAAAAGCTATCTTCCACATACGATCGAATTAGATCTCGAAACTTGTTCCACTGCGTTCGGAATAGAGGTATAACATTAGGAACACTAGGCGGCACAACTCGATAGGAGTTCAGGATTTTAAGGTGCCATAAACGAGATATTTTGGAAATTTAATATTATTATAAAATCCAAAGTCAACCCCTATTACCTTAAACCCGTACATGGGCCTCCCTACAATATGATTGTGTTGCTCTTTTTTGCCGCCTATGTATTCCTTTCCTCTTCTTAAAATGAAATTGGTTCGATTATAAAAAAATAAAGATTGAAAATAGGAGCCGCGATGGTCGCTTGGACCTGGGAGGCCGATGGCGGAGCGAAGCGGCGAGCGTGGACGACGTGGGTGCGGAACGGTTTGGATTTTGGAGTCGTGCCTGTTTGGATTGCTGACTTCAGTCGCGGCTTTTGGAAGGCTTGGATCGCGATCTTTTATGGAGGGTCGACGAAGTCGTGGTTGTCGGGAGACTAGAAGCTCACAGGGTGGGAAGCTTACCGGATCTGATTTTAGTGAAGGGGCGGAGGGGAAAGGGGTGGAGCAAGATTCGACTATGGTGGAGGGAACTTCAGGCAATTTGAATTTTGGGAAGGAAAATTAGTTTAAACATGTTATTAATTTTGAGTTAATCTTAATTTAATTAATTTAATTATCTCGATGTTAATAAATTCATAATTCATTCATACGAGGTCCAAAAATCACGGAATCAGTCACGTTGGATTCGTAGCTGCGAAATATTCAACCTGGAATCGATTTGCAGTCGATCGATGTTAGTTGGAATTTTTTGGATTAAATCGAAAGTCATTCAATTTAATTTAAAATTGAAACGATCAGCAAATTGAAAATCAAGGTGAGTAAAGCTCACTCATTTGGATTGCTGGTTTTAATTTGAAATATTAAAAATTTAATTATTGGTTGATTGGATGAAATTATAAATTATTATCTTTTGGATGTTATATTATATATATTAGTATATATATTAGTAGTTGTGTATATTCCCACCGATTAGAGCAGATGAGACACTATGCGCCCCACATAATAGTGGATGACCCTATATTATTGCGATATCCCGCCTTGAAGTAGGATTATTGTTTTATTTTATATAACATTTGTGGTTGCAAGAAAACAAGTTGGTGGGATCCAACTGGATTCCTCAAATATATTAATTGTTTTTCATATATAACAATATATGATGTGATTGAATAATCTGTTATGGATTGTTGTGTGGTTGGATTTATTAGATTCTATAGCAGCACTGGCCTTAATTTTAGTTTCTTCAATACCATAAATATTATTTTTGAATTTGAAGGAGCTAAAAGGAGATTTTGAATATAAAAATATTTATATCTAAATTTGGATTATTTTAAAGGAAATTGATTTGGATAAAACAATGGTCCGACTTTGGATTTATACTCAACTGTTCGTAAAATGTTTTAATTAGAGATATAAAAATAATTTATATAAAGGATTTTTAACAATGGAATTTTAAATGATATTTATGAAAATATGGTTATGGAGTTGAAATCAATATCTAAAATAAATTTGAAAAATAAATGGGATTTATAAAGTGATAGATATAAAAATTGAAGTTTATAAATGAGAATGTTTTATAAACAAGTGGAACCCGACTGAGTTTATAAATTTATAAACGATGTTTATAAATTTATAAACGATGTTTATAAATAAGGGAAAATGATTATCCGTTGATAAATTAGAAATATAAATTCATAGGGTGAATTAATTTTGAGATATGGAAACCAGTTTTTTGGAGAAAAAATAGTGGATTCTATTTTTGAAATGCGTGAATGGTTATGAAATTGAAACGTAATTGATGTGAAATGAATCGAGAGGGATTTATAAATTGAAATTGGTAGTGGATTTTAAAAATAGATTTTCTTCGAGAAATTAAGTTTGTTTTAAAATAGGATTTTTATTTATTAAACTATATAGTTAAAGTTGTTTTTGTATTGAAATATTTCGAAAAGCGGATTATTCAAATATTTAATATTGATTGAAATGAATTCAAATTTTTATAATAAGCTTTATAAATCGATTAGTTTTATTTAAAAATGAATTGAAAATGAGTCATCGATGTTTATTTGAAGTGTTTTGATATTTTAAATAATTACTTAAACGTGTTTTAAAAACAAATTGTTATTCTTTTAAAATACATATCATATATATAGAGTTTTGAAATGATTGAAATTTATTTATAAATCCTCTCGAGATTTGTAAACGAGGTTTATTTAACGGATGTGATTATGATAAGAGGAATCTTATAAGGGATTTTGGGAGAAAATGTAATTTGCAAAATGTTGAAATATGGAAACTTCGAAAATGAATCTGAATTCACAAAAGAAGTTATAAATTGTTAGTTGGGCTTATAAATAAGTATAATTGGTTTTTGGAAATTATAAAAAGGAATTTATAAACAATTCCGGAGAATTATGAGATAAGTTATGAAATATTTCCTAAGTTTGATACTAAAATGATTTTGGAGAATATGTTTTTTAAATATTTTCCTAAGTATTGAAAAGAGAGTTTTGGAAATATTTTAAGTGTGAAATGAATGGTATAGAAATATTTTTCTAAGGGTTATAAAGTGAGTTCGGAAATATTTCTAAGTGTTGATATGGTTAAAAAATATCCTGTTATGGATAAATATTTGAAATTGTTTTCAAATGTTGGAATACTGGAAGAGAGTTGAATGTATATCTTTGTAAAGATATTTTGAAATGAATGTTTTGAAAGATTTATAAAATTGGGCTTAGCGACTGGTTATGTGTGTAATTTGATGGTTAAATAACCACCTATCAAATCTGGCCAATTTCGTTAATCGTTTCGAAGAGAATGGGATCAGATCTAATTATCTGAAAACCCTTCAATCCAATTTATGTGTTATGAATTATGATACCTAGAAGATAATGGGGATGGTAATCTTGAATGCGATTCAGTTTGTCCAGACCCAGGACAACTTGTATGGATGAATGCTATCATTGCATTGTCGCCTAGAGGGTAGTGTTAACATTCCAAGCACGAATGCTATTCTTAAGGTAATACTTAGCCTCAAACCTCATCAACCGGGAATGACTAAAATAAGGGAGATGCAGCAAGGTTATGTGGATCGGGCCCATTAGGGTATGATCATCACTCATCTAAAGTGGAAATCTATCATCACTTTCATTTGTATGTTTTCGGGCCCATTAGTGGTGATCATATTCGACACTATCCAGTAGGGAGTTGGCCAGTCTTGTGTTGGCAGGGATCGATAGGTTCGATCTCAGTACATTTTTTCTAGGGGTGTATTGTGGTCGACAGTATAGCCCAGTCATTATATGGAATCCATTCTCTAATAAGAGCTTTACGGTTTTAGATGTGCCCAACTATGCTGAACGTGAGATGCAAGCATTTCAGCTATTTTATAGTTATTTTCTATAAATACTGTTATAATATCAGATGATTTCGATATAAAAGGTTTAGGTTATCGTAAGGTAAAAGCCCTTCGTATTTATGTATGGAGTGGTCTTACGAGATACATTTGTTTCAAAGAATTTTGATAACAAAATTCAAATTGAGTGTGTTTTCTTATGCTGTTTTTCTGGATTGACTCGGGTGTTATTTTATTATAAAACTCAGAATAGACCGAGTATTACAGATTCAGGCGTGAATGCTATGGAGCACAAGAGACGCTCTAGAGGATTCACAGGCGTATTCCACATACTTGATTATATTCCGCAGTGTGTATAGGCTGTATATTCAACACTTGTGAGGACTGGTTGTTATAACTGTCTAGATTGATTTGTGGATTGTTGTACTCTGATGATGGTATGTACAATAACCGTTATAGTTCTTTTCGTATAAAGATATATTAATATTTGTTCCGCTGTGTGAAATTCTATGTGTTGTTTCCGTTTTCTTCTATCCCTTTTCTTTCTTCACCCCTAGAAATCGGTATTTCTGGCACTTAAATATTCGGCATGCTATACAATGAACTTACCGATGTCGATTTTCGACGGTTGAAAATCCCGGGACGCTACATATATATTTGTGTGTGAATGTTATTTGAACTTAATTTGAGAATGAAACCTTTCATTTCCTTCTCTTAACTTATTCCATTGATGTGGGGATGCATGGTTTAATTAAAGGGAGAAAAACCTTTCATTTCTTTCCCTCTAATTAAATTGAATAATTGTTAAACGATATTAATGACCAAAATATACTTAGCAAATACTAAAAATATATCTAAATATACTCTAGAGTTAATGATGTAAATGCAACATACCATATTGTGTCCATATATGATGTTTCCTTTATATGTGCCTTTATTGTCCACGATATTATTTAAAATACACATATACATTTATATATAATAGATTTATATATAAATGTGTTAAAATTAAGTTTCACTATCTTATAAGTTTAAAATCAAAGACAACAATTTTGAACCTAGTTTCAAAACTAAAAGGGTTTAATATGTAAATTACAATTTTACGTAAAAGTCCATCTTATAAATCTTAAGTTAAATTAAGATACACACACATATATTCAAATCATTGTAAATAATGTTTTAAACATAATACAACATATGTATGTCAAAATTTATAATTTAGTATATGCTTTAATATATAGTAATAAATTAAAGTCTAATTTTAATTTAAAAAGGAAATCCGAGGATTTGCGATATTTTGTACAAATTCCAGTTATTTTTATAAAGAAACTTTTTTTATGAACTTTAAATAGAATGGTGCAAAGACCAAAAGATTGGATTTAAAATAGTGAATATAAAAGATATATACAAACATTAATAAACTTAATATATTTTCCATTCGAATCGATAATGTAATTATTTCATTAATTAAGACATATATGCATATATTGCAAAGGTTTTAGATCTAAATTATATAGGAAAAATGAACAATTAATTAAATATGGAATCATACGACATAGATCTAATGATGACAATATGAATATGTAAGCAATCAAAATGTATCTTAAAATGGATCCAAATATAACATGGCGAACATATATAATTAGTTAAGATGGAGCAAAGTGGTATCTAATCTATGTGATCAAATAAACAAATACTCAGATGAGATGAAATATGTGATGTATCCAAATTATATAAACAAAGTGAATGATGAATAAATAAAATTAGAATTATTAGCTTGAGATAGTTCCAAGAGAATGCAACTTGAGTGAAGAAATCTCCTTACTCTCAAAATTCCACATCTAATCTTTGCAAGAGATAGAAGAACAACTTTTGTTTTTCTATTTGATTTTTTTATTTGGAGTTGAAAGATTTTGGAAATACATTTTTTGTTTTTTTTTTGTTTTCTACCATGGAAATTTAGGAGGAGAGAAGAAAAAATGAATGAGAAGGAATGAGTTATCCGTAGAAAAAGAATTTGTGGATATGTTTTAATTAAAAGAATGAAACCTTTTCATTCTTTGATTAAAACTTCCCTAATTGGTTTCCTTGGTTATCATTCTCTCTCCACTCCTACCTTTTTACATGGTATGGCTAAAATTACATGACATTAAATGACATAAGTTTTTCATAAATCACTACATGTAATTATCTTTTATTTAAACCCATTTATTGATATCGTATATCAATGTGCGTAAATATAACTTTTATAAATGCATCCGAATAATTACAGATAACTCCCAAACATCAAATTAGTTAAATAATAATGAGTATTTCTCAACTATTAATTAATTTAATTAAATTACAAATCTTATACATCAATTAAATCATGTGGTTTTTTAGAGAATCCATCACTACGGTTGTGCGACTTAAAAGTGAAAATTCAATCAGCAATTAGTGTGGAACAATTCAAACAATAATGTTCACATGTCACATTAGCTAGTGGTATGACATTTTGGCTAAATTTATCACTTACACGTCTTTACTAGTAAAATCCAATTTTACTTATTTAAGCATTAACCGGCAGCAATAATTATTCACAGAAATTCTCTTTGTCAAAACTATATCACTTTTGGATTTATGGAATTTGGTAATGATCAAAATTCAAATATCATCCTATTTAACTCTATAGTCCAAACAAAAAGTCCTTGGTCCAATAATTTTAGTTGTTATTAACCGAAATGCTCTGGCCAAAGATTTTGACTTTTAGTTGACTTTAGTTGACCGTGATACTAACCTCATATAATTGAGGAGACGAATCCTCTCTTGAATAATGTTTCACTTCGAATGCTTTTACTCGATTTTGGTATAATCAAAGCAGAGTTTCCACACTGAAGGTCGATGGTATTCTTAAGTCGAGGGCACATGTAAATTAGTCATATAATATTTTTTGTTTGACCTTAGTTATATTAACTAACAGAAAACTATCGAGCGATTCATTCCATATCCAATAACTATCAGTACGTGACCCCTTAGTGGCCCCCAACAGTCATAAGTAATACAATACCCAACATTTGGAGAGCGTTATATACTCTTGTCTCAATGGATGTATCGATATCCAGTTTCGATACATCTTGGGCATGTATATTTAAAATGACCTATTTACTTTTATTGTGATAAATCACCCATGGTTACAACACTTCGTAACTACTATCATAAAACATACCATTTATGTATTTTCTATTAAATATACTTTAATTTTAATTAATTAACTAACATAACACATTGTATCAAGTACATCATTAAAAGGAAACACATTTTATTTTGAAAAAGATTGGTTATTGAGTTAGATATATATAACAAATTACATAATTACCTCTAGGGGATATCACAAACTCTATCGTATGTGTTTGTATGCATGTGTGTGTGTATAATGAGTTTCTACTTAAATAAACAACTATATTAAAGATATATAATACATATAAATAAATGTGAAAATTAAGTAAAATTTGCTGCCGAATTATTGTTGTGTACAATCAAAATTTTAGAGATTTTAAAATAATTATTATATGATTTTCATCTTTAGGATATAATTTATTAATTGATAAAATGACGCATAATATTATTTAACTATAAAATGTTTCACTTTATTTTATTTATTTATTATTTATTATTAGGCTATGTTTTTAATATTAGCAAACATACAAAAGAAAATTTAAATATATAGATGCACCAATATATTCAACCATCCAATACATGATGGAACATTGATTACACTGGATTCGTACATAATCTAGTAACCTATAATATATAAAACAATAGACAATACAAGTAAATGAATTATTAAACATGCTGAACACATTTCACCAAGGCCTTGGGATCTCACTTTGAAATGATGAAATTTCTCCTTGAATCAAATTCCAAGTTCTAGAGTTGTTGGCTCTCGAATTGCTTTACCGCTGACGATCGAATCAATGAATTTTGATGTGATTTGTTCTTGGATTCCTTTTGGGTTTAAATAGGGTTTAGTTGGTCAAAATTTGCATGAGGAAAGAGAGCAAAATGTCTCAAAATAAATGGTTTAGAGAGTGGCATATAAATAGAAAGTCAAATGGAGAGAAAACTTGGATCACTTCCTTATCTCTCTTACAAATTCCACTTTTTTAAACCATTCAAAATCCCTCCTGTATCGCCAACATTTGGTTGTCCTATCCTGTGACGGCCTGGATTTTCGACACTCTAAAATCGACATCAATACATCTACTATATTACATGCTAAGTAATCGAATGCCGAAAATACCAGATTGTTAGGGAAAGAAGAAAGAGGTAGAAGAAGAAAATAGAAATAACAACACAAAATCTCACAATCGAGGCAGAACAATATACAATAGATAACAACTGGTCTTTATACAAAAATAACTATAACTATTATTTAAATAGTACATCATCATAGTACAACACATCAATAACACAATACCGGACAATTATAATGACTTGTCCTCACAAATGCTGAATATACAGCCTACAAGACATAGCAGAATATAAATCAGATACGTGTAATACGTCCTCGCCATCTAGCTCATCTTCCGAGCTCCATAGCATCCCATCCTTTATCTGTAATAAAAGATCTAATCTGAGCATTATAACAAAATAACACCCGAGTCAGGAAAACCAGGGTGAGAAAACACACTCAAATTGAACTGTTAACATTATTAAAATCCTTTGAAAATCAAAGGTATCTCATAAGACCGCGCCATACATAAACACGACAGGTTTTTACCTTACGACAACCAAAACATTTCATATCAAATCCTCTAATATTATAACAGTGTCAAAGTACAAATGCTTATTTGAATAGCTAAAATTATTACATCAATTAAATTCTAGCATACTAGGTTCTACAACCAAAACTGTAAGGGCACATATTGGAGAATGGATTCCATACCAATGACTAGGCACTGAGATACCACCTGTCATAGTACACATCTAGAAAAATGTACCGAGGACCACGTTGGGAACCCTGCAACACAAGATCGGACCATCCCTAACCTGGATAGACCGAATATGCTATCATCCCGGGTGTTCCCACCCTTTTCCGAGCTCCTTTCATGTATCGTAGTAATAATATCCGAAGGTATCTAGAAAGGTGATAAACTTACCCTAATTGGGTGCGACCCACTTAGCTTTGCTGCATCTCCCTTGCTTTTCAGTCATTCCCGATTGATGAGGCTAGAGGCTACGATTACCTTTTAAAGGAATTTTCACGTAGAATGATCATTGTCCTCCAATGACAATGTACTGATGGCATTCATCCATACAAGTCCGTTCTGGGTCCAAACGGAACTGAAGGCACTACTCCTACTACATCCATTTTGGAATCATCCTCAGGATTAGTAGCAATTAGCCCTTGCACTTCACTGCTCCTTTTTCGATTCCATGCTCTTGTTTCGCTTTGAAAACATACTCGTTCGATCAAAGTGGTTTTCAGATAACTTATCCGATCCCGTTATCTTCGAAAACAACGTTCGATATTTCTCGGTGAACTCACCCTAGTTCTTTAGGAAATAAATAGACAAAAATAAGATCAGAGATCACCTCCTAAGCGTTAGTGGACGGATTTCCTTATAAACATCATAGAACAACGAAACAGGTTTATACGTACAATATAGCACCATGAATGGTAACTGTACCATATAATTCCCGTGTTTCCCCTAGATTTTTCCAAAGTTGTTTCTAGGTCCAGATTTGATAGTCGATTATTTAACTATCAAATAAAAAATCAATCAACCAAATACTTCATTTCCACCGAAAAACACCAAATCTCCTTTTAATTTAATTTTATATAAATTAAATCTCTTTCTCCAAAAGTATGTGCTTATCATATCGAATTTAGTATATTCACAAACTATCCTTTTCAGAAGTTTTTGAATTTTTTTTTAAAAAAATACGGAAAGTATCACTGCGGTATCAACCATGGATTACAAGCTCAAAGGTTACGTCTCTATCCCAGAGAAACCCAAAACTTAACTGTAGGCACTCACTGCCTCCAATTTCGCCATTAAAGCATATCATTACTATCCAAAAAATTTATTAAATAATTTTCAAAATAATACTTATAAAATTCCTATACAATTTCCAAGTTTAAATTTAGGCAAATACTTTTTAAAATAAAAGTTATTATAAGAAATATATTAATATCGAATAATTTATCCTTTTAAAATAATAATACTAATTAATTCTAAACAATAATTAACTTAATATAAACTGACTTAATTCATAATCAAATATACTTCAAAAAAATTTATAATAACTAAATAATTAATTTCTGAAATATCCTTAAACACCATTTTAAATTACCAAATCAAAATCCTCCTTTTTAAAACAAATTAAATTTCTCGGTAAAATATATCTTCCAATTTCAATCTAACCAGTCTAACATTTATAAATCTCTCTTGATTTATTCCTAATTTGATTGACGTTCCAATTCTGTAAATCCCTTTTCACATTTCTAAAAAAATAAATCTACCATTTATTCTTAAATCAATTTACCCATCCCCTCACCATGAATTTATAATTTTAATTTATCTACTAATAATCATTTTACTTTAGTTATAAACCTTGTTTATAAATCCCATAGTCTCATTTTTCCATTTAAAATGGTTTCACACTACTTAATCGATTTTAAGTCGATTTCTAAATTAAATTCCATTTTTAATTTTTTTTAAATAGCCAACTATATCCCAAAACCCAATTAAATTCAGGTTTTACTTCCTTTTTGAAATTAAAAATCTTATTTAAATCTGGAACAAAAATTTCATATTTTATTTTTTAATTTCCTTTTATTTTTTCCAATCCATTTTAAATCTCGATTTTAAAATCTTTTTACACTTAAGCAAATATCGCTTAAGTTTTATTATTTAAAATCCTTTTATTTAAATTATTCCAAAATCTCTATTTTCCTTATCTCGAGATGATCAAGTACAAACTTTAAAATCAAATATTTATTTTACCCAAATTCGTTTTCTTTTAATAAATCTAAGTTTCACTATAAATATTTTTCCTCCAATTTTCTTTTAATTTCTTTTTTAATTTAATATACATATTTATGGTACTTTAAAATAAAAAATCTAAACCAATACTACCATGGCATCCAAATAAATTCAAACTCAACTATAATCTACCATAGATTATTCAAACAAATTATATATCACTCTACATGAAAATTAAGTTCAACATTTTTGAGGAATCTAGTTGGATCCCTCCAACCAGTTTCCCAGCATCCACAGAGGTTAACACAATATAAAAATATCAATCCCACTTCCAGAGGGATATCATGGTATATAGGGTCATCCGCTATTATGCGGGACGCATAGGTTGTCATCCGCTGTATATATGTGGGGATATTAATCACTCTAATATATATATACTATATATATAATAACATCCAAACTGATAATAATAATTATTAAATCATCCAATCAATCAATAAATGATTTTATCTATTTTAAAATAATACTAATTATCCAAATGAGTGAGATTTACTCACTTTGATTTTTATTGTCGTTGGGACGTTCCGGTTTGGAACTGAAACCGGACGATGCCCAATTTTAGCCCAAATTTTGATTGTCTCCGAATCCATCCAAACCTATTTCGTTGCGAAGCTCACATCATCACGATCACAACGCAATAAGTTTTGTTCCATTTCGACCTCATATGTGAGTGTTATACATTTTTCTAAGTTGACTATAATTTAAATTAAATTTAACAAAAATATAGTTTCCTTTTTAAACCCATACCCAAAAAATATGGACCGTGCCCACTGTGGTCCTTTCTTCTCCAAAGCCAAAGATTCCCGTACACGAAAACAAAACCAATTCCAAGCGTGCACGCACCACACTGACATGGAGCTCAGCTAAATCAACTTCGCCAATCACTCCTCACATCGAACCGCACCTACCTATGACCACAAACCTCAACTCGATCATCCTTAGAGATTTATGCCCTAACCACGTACGAGATACTAGAGTGGAAATCATCAAAAAGAAATGATCGGACCTCACCATAATTCTCGCCTTGTTGCCATTCTTCCCCACGATAATGAATACGATACCCAAACCAACGATCGAAGCCTAAATCTTAGGATAAAACTAACCTTAGCTAAAACCAAGCTCTCGACCTACAGGTCTAATCCACCACGTGCCATCGCACCATACAAAAGTTATACCAGATCGAAGAGGATTAAGAATTATGAATTTACAAACAAGATTTTGATTTTTCCATTGAGTATGCTATGAGGTAGGAATTTTTAAAAAAGTTTGAAATTGCTTTCGGATCACTGTAACAATGACGCACAATGTAAAGGAGAGGGAAAGACGTGATTCTTATGTGTAGGTGATAAGCTACACTGCTTTGAAGTGAAAGGAAAAAGGGATGACGGAAATAAAAGGTCAAGTCAACATATAAATATATTATTTAGATTTTTAAATCGTCCCGCTTACGTAGCTTAAAATCTCGAACCCCTATCGAGGCATTCTACTAGGCGTTTATAACATTATACCCCTATTCTGAATGCAATGGAAAAGGTTTCGAGTCCTAATTCGATTGTATGGAGAAGATAGTTTTTTGGACCAAATTATTTATTGAATTTTTGATATAAATGTTAGCGCGTTTATATCCCCTACGACCAAACGATAACTCCATACACTATAAAATTTGAAATCTGATAATAATACACTATTACGGATCCAATGGAACTAGTTTCATTGAATTTCGAGACTATGCCCTGGAAGGCTATTTTTAAATGTCAATCTAAACGATATATTTTTAAAAATGAACAAATCACTTTTAAATTCAATTTTAAAATATTTATTATGTTCATTATTATCAATATAAATATTATAAGCCATTAAATTATTTTTATCAAGATAAAAACCTTATATTCAATATTTTAACTAATTTTCAATTATTAAATTCAATAATTAAATTATCCAATAAATAGTTATATTTGAAATTCAAGTTAAAAATTTGCTTTTAAATATTTAAAATTAATTTAAACGTCCCAATTTCAAATAACCAAAATTCTGAGTCGTTACATTCCTCACCCTTAAAAGAATTTCGCCCCCGAAATTGCCAAGGTAAGAAGAATAGTCCAAAACCCCATTAACTATTTCCAAAACCACACAGTTTCAAACAACTTCCCAAAAATAATTGTTTTATTGAAAAAACACTATCTCTTTTACTAATTTCTAGATTCATCCATAGATTCTGAATGATATTATCTATTCAATCATTTCAGGTTCTAACTCAAATCCAATTTCTAATTTTAGTTATCAATGATTTCTTCAAAATTTTCTAACTCCTTAAATTTTCGAAAAATTTGGCCAGCGTCTCCTTTGCACGGCTAGATCCGAAAAACCACAAAATGCCACTATGGGACCCAAGTCATCAAAAGAAAACAAAGGCCAAGTGGCTCACTTAGAAAATAATCAATTTCAAACACAATTTAAACACATACCTTTTTGTCGGGCAACCAAATTTTACTTCTGAAATCGAAGACAACAATTTTGCTTTTGCTTTCAAGTACCTGCACCTTATTTTCCAATAATGTCCAATCATTTAATTAAAAATTATTTTATTCAGCATTTTCAGTTACCAATATTTGTTTCACCAAAACCTATACGATGTATATATATTCGATTCACCAAAATTCGATCGCTCACTCGACCACACAATTTCACTTCCGAACTAGTATCGTTCACGACTCTCTATTGCGGACTCAGATCTAGTTTCTTAATTAGAAACTGTCATTCTCTTTGCATATCTATAACTATGATAGAGAATCTCAGAATCAATCAAAAAACCACACCCAGGCCTTGCCGTCGAAAATCGAGTGAAAAATCCCAACTCAGATCGAAAGAAATTATCTCGAAATTCTATGCTCGAATCCAGATCAAATCGTCATGCGAATAAGATAATGTATGTACAACTTACATCTTAACTTCCAATATATTCTAAGCTATACCGATTTTCTTATTCACATTTATGCCATTTACCTATGTACTTAGTATATCTCCTAATACCAATTTTACTTAAAAATTTCACCATCAATTTCTTAAGTCAATTATAAACATTTTGTACAAAGCTCTTATGTTTATTTCCACTTCATCACTTTGGTTTATATCCATTTCTATTCAAATCAAATTTTCAACTCCATTTGAGCTCAATTTATCTTCCAAATTTTAAATATTGAATTGTATCAACTACCTCTTAAACCATATTTAATTCACTAATTATTGTAATTAGTTCCATCCACCAATTTATTCCAAATATTAATAAATTTTATTTTAAAACTTTATTTTATTTAGTCCCACTCAAACTAAAAATTTTCAATTTCACTTTATTTAACATGATACAAGTTAAATATCATTCCCATACTCAATCTCAATCCATTCACTAATTTCTTCCAATTCACCTCTTTTAATTAGTTTACCTTACTAATTTATTCTATTATCGCACTTACTTTCATTTAACTTTTCTTAAGTTAATTTCATTCCAAACAAATTTCAAACTTTTATAAGCTACCAAATTTATCTTCTCATATTTCTACAAACATGAAAATTCTCGAGTTTAAACTGTAACGACACCGGATTTTTATGAATTTAAATTGATAATTTAAATAAATTTTTGAATTAAAATTGTAAAATTGATTATAAATGGTTGCGAGTTTCCCCGATTCAAATAGAAATAAGTAGTCATGTAAGAATAGAAACAAATATACAAGATGATAAGTAATATATTTAATGAAAGTAGAAATGTATTTATATTCTAAAGTAATAAGGCCAAAGTTAAGAAAATATATTCGAGTGATAAATAGAAAGACAAAAGAAAACATAAGTAACAAAAGAAGTATAAAAACAAACTACAACTCAAACAAACAAATATACAAACTGTACATACATAATAGAATAACATAAGTATGTACACTTAAAACAAATACAAAAACAAAAGTATAAATAAAAGAATTAAGGCATAAGCTTATAAAAAATAAAATAAAATAAATAAGGTAAGGTTGTAGACATTAAGTACAAGCAAATAAATGATAAGTATGTAGGCTGTAACTAAGGAAAACAACATATGCTCACATATAAAACAAGTACAAATATAAGCATGGAATGAAACAAGTAAACAAATACATTTATATGTATAAACAAGTACAAGCAAGCATCTTCACCCACGCCTTTGTACAAATAATGTCCCTGTAAACTGCTTTATATAAGCAAAGGCACCTTATTCTAATTCATTCATTTTAAACTGAGCAAAAGAAAAAAATAAAAGAAAAACATAGGAAAGCTTCAGATTTCAAGCATCATCATCTGCATACATGTAGTTTGTGAATCAGGGAGCAAAAGCATTTCAACATTCAAGTTTTCAAATAAGCAAAAGCTTTTTCATTTTCAATGGTGCTCTGTCCATTTCAAAACCCAGGTGAGTAACATTTTATATTAAATAAACTTAAGTAAATATGGTTGCTTGATTGTTTCCTGATATGGTCATGATTTATATGAATGAATAGGATAGAATTCTCTGTATAAATGCTTGGGTTTCTGAATGCATGTTTGTGTATGTGTGATATAGGATGAATATATGTTTGTATAACCTGTACGACATCTCTGTGTAAAAAAATAAAAATAAAATTCCAAGCTCATGTTTGATTTAAAATTTCTTTATCCCCTGATCTAGGCTTTGTAAAGACTTAAGTTACAAATGAAATATGATTGTTATATCATAGATGTTAGTTTAAAAATTTATTTTAGTTAAACGAATTGGTTTTGTCTCTGGAATTTAAAAGAACCACTGAGCAAACTCAAATTAGTCAAAACTCAAACTTCAAAATTCCTGGATTCATGGAGATGAATTAAATACTTGATCAAAATCCTGATTTTTAAAACTAAAATTACATTTTTTAGTTAAGGTTTGATTGAGCATTTCTTTGTTGACCAATTTGGGGATTTTGGGTGGCCTCTGGCAATTGGGTTGATCGGAGTGGCTGCGATTCTTCCTGAAGGTGTATGGGCGATCGAAGATGGTAGGAAAAATATGGTGATGGTGTGCAGTTGGTCGTGGCGTCGTCGGCGTGGGGTTTTTACTCCTAAACCTAGTTTTTGTGAGTTCGAGAATTTCATCTCGTTTGACGTCTGTAGTGCATCGAGTTCGACGCGGTTTGGAGGGATGGTGGATGGGTCGTAGGTGAAGTTGCGGCTGGAGTTTGGTGGTGAACGGTGGTCGGAGCGTGGAAGACGAGGCGTTTTCCAGGTTTTGGAGGTGGGGTCTGTTCATGTTTCCAGGTTTCTTTTTTTTAGCTTATTACGAATTCAAGTTGACGATGAGATTTGGGTGGTCGGGGATTGGTTGTTAGGCGATCGTTGACTTGTTCAATGGTGAAGCACCGACCGGAGGCGAGCGGTGGTGACGTGCAAGTGCACCGTGCACATTTGTATCTGGGTGAATATTTTTGGTGAAGTGCTGTTGTTTTGAGCAGCAGGTTGTTCTCGAGTTTAACTCGAGTAAATGGGAGGGTTGACTCGAAGCATTTTTGTCTGGCCTCGGGAAACTGTTTGTTCCAGGCATTTTAAAAACAGAAGCCTGTTTTGTTTAAATTCAAGTCTGGATTTGTTAACTTAAGTAAGACTTAAACTTAAATTTAAATCGAGATTTTAAAACCTGGACTAAAAGTGAAATTTAAATACAAGTTGAAATAAATTCAGTTTTAAATCTGAAGGTGTTTTAAACAAAGTTTAAATTCAATTTAAATTTGGTTAAAGTTCTAAATGGTAAACCATTTTGAATCTTATATTCAAAAATGTGATTTAAATTTAAATTTAAAAAGGGTAATGTTCTACACATTGATATTAATTTAATCATTAATAAAGAAATAAATTATCTTAGAGATAATTAAGGTATTAAATGATTCAATTAATAAAATAATTTAGGAATGACTTATGTATTTAATTTATAAATTAATAATTTAGATTAATTTATAATTAGAGATTAAGTAAGAAGTAAATTAAGAAATGTTATTAGTTAATGAGGATAATTAACTATGAATTGTTAAGTAACAAAATTAATGTGATAAATTTTGATAACAAATTAGATTTATTAATTATCGATTGTAAATTGTTAATTACTTAATGAAAGCAATTAAGGGGTTAATTACTAATTGTAATTAAATTTGGATATTTTGACTTAATTAATGATAAAGATAAATTGGTAATTTATGATTTGTTATTATGAAATGATTGCTTAATGATAAGTAATTAAAGAGTAAATTTCTTGAAAAAATAAATTTATTTAAGAAGTTAATTAATTATATAATTGGTTCAAAGGTCAATTAAATTAATATGATTGATTAGAAATAATTTAATTAATTAAAGTGTTTGATAAATTATTTTATATCAAACGATTTGTAATTAATAAATTAGAATTTGATAATAAATTCATACGTAATTAAATTTAATCGAAATTAAATTGAATTAATTAGGATTAAACGATTAATAAATCCTGCTTACAAATGTTTATTGAATGCTTATGAATGATTGTATTGTATGAAATGCCTTGAATTGATTATCCTATCTGATTTGTGATATTTTGTTCTGTAGATTGAGCAGTGTATATTATTTGCATTTGTATATTATCTGTGAATCTGTGAATGGACGATGAGCGTTATAGTTTATATCGCTTATCAACTATATTTCTGTGTTTTAATCTGTGATGATTAATGATGTGGCACTTTTATTGTGTTAAACCCCTGGACCACACCATACACACACAAATATGGATTTCACGAGGAAATCGATTAAGTCATATGTTTTTGAAATAGTTTTAAATTTGAATATTTGAATTCAAATGTTTTTGAAATGGATTGGGTTTAAAGTGAAAAGCTTTTGAAATGGAATTTCATAGATGAAATTTATTTTGAATAACTCGATAAAATATGAAGTTGAATAATTTGATTTGAACTTAAATTCAAGATTTGAAATTGAATTCTATGATTTAAAACTAGGGATTAAAGATGTTATACTAGTTATATATGGGTTAAACTATTTTAAAAGTATTGATTTGGGGATGTGAATAGAATTCAAGAGCTTTAACTCGTGTAAATATAATTGGATTTTTCTGAAACGAAAACTGTTTGTTTTCAAATAATAAAAGCTTTCACATAAATGAACGTCCAATTTGTGTTAAAAAGAATTTCAAGTTTGAAAATGAAGATAATTTCCAAGTTATGAAAACGATTTGAAAGCTATAAGTTGAATTTTGATTTAAAGATTCAACAAGTTAATCGAATTTTGAAAGCCATGAGTTAAATCTTTGATTTAAAGATTTAATGAGTTAATCCAATTGGAATGGAAATTGTTTTGAAGTCTATAAATTGATCTTTGTGAAATAAATCTTTTTGTAGTATAAAGATTTGAAATGGTAATTGGTTTAAACCATTTGAAGAAAAGTTTTAGGTAATCAGTTGTGACTTAATTGAAATCCCAATATCCATAAGTTTTTGAAATACTGCGCTCACTGTTCGGTTTAGCCTGGAGAGGACCTTTGTGTCGTATATCCCATTCCGAATATGTGATATGTCGTTATGGATAGCATTTGAAGACCGGTGTTGAAGACCGGATATTTTTGAAAGCAAAAGGACAACTCGTCGAATGTCTTTGCATCGACTGGTCCTCGGTATAGAGACTCCATATGTGATGGGAAGTCCGAACGTGATTAGTGAATATCCAGATTGCAAGGACTTCTTTGTAAGTGCCTTCGGTTCTGTTCGAGCCCGGAACAGACTTGTATGGATAGTATGTCTGACATTAATAATTGAGATATAAAGCTGATTTCTTTCAAATACATTTCTGTTAGTGGCGGAGAATTTATTCTTTTAGCTTAACACCCTTCTCTGAGACGTACGAGCTCAGAGGTTATGTAGTTGAAGGTTATCAGCGATATATTCCCAATTTGGTAATGTGACATGCTGAGTGTTGCTGTGAAATGATCATTGTGTTGATTATTTGTGATAGGATCATTTGTTTGATCGTCTATCTTTGTGATCATTTCTATGATCATTTGTTGACCCAAAGCACGGCTTTTGTATAATGTGTGTTTTTGTGGACGTGACTTCGTCGAGCCTCACAAACCGGTAATGGTCGAAACAGGAATTGTGCGGCAAGGTTTTCAGGGATAACTTCCCTAGGGTATGACCATTCCTTCTGGAAAAGGGTAGTATCATGGTATGGAGCCCAGATACTTACTCATGTTGAAACACTTATTATTATGGTGTGATGTTGGTTAGAGAGCTCTCGTTTAAAGGTCCCAAAGGACCAGGGGTGGCATATCTGAGGGTTTGTAATATCCTCTGGGAAAAGGGGTTCCCGGCCTTGTTTAGCAGAGAACGGTTTGGTTGTCGGGGCGTCCTTCCAGAGGCGTTTCCATGTGGCAATGGGAAGTTCCTTGGCCTGACCATTTGTTGGAAATCCATTCTTCAAATACGTACCTTGTACGGTTTTAGTTGTAGAACCTATCATTCACTTATGGTGGCGCCCCACTGTTTGGATGGTAGCTATAGTAGGCATAGTTCAAAATGTCTATGTTGGCTAGGATTTATATCTTTACTTTCGAAATCATTTTTACTACACTATGCACTAGTAATAATATCAAATGTTTCTTTTTAATGCGTATCAAGCATCTTTGACTATCATAAGGAGAAATCTCCTTCGATTCTACGTTTGCATTGTGTGTGTGTGCGGGAGGCCTTATGGTAGTCTCATTTTTAAAAGCATTGCGAATTGACTTTAAAAATATTCCTCTATTTTGATTTTGAATAAAAGATAAACTGTTTTTGTTGCTCACACCAGTCTTGCCTAGCTTTGGGCTACGTGATGGGGGGTTCTCGCTTCGCGATTTGGTGGCGAACGGGAGACTCTTGCCCCTACACGTCCTCTTTTAGGGGGTTGGTTAGGCGTAAGCTGAGACAGTCGAGAGGCTGGCCGTAATAGCAAGTTTGGGATATCAGTGTAAGCCACGGTGGGGCTGGGATGGTTGAAAAGCCTACCGGTTGTGACCGCTTCTCGTCACATTTGGTATCAGAGCTAAGGTTGAAACTTTAGCTCAGGAGTATAACACGTTAGGTAGCTCATTAGAGATAGGGTGAAGTATACCCTAGAATGAGTATTCCCTAAGATATCCGTTTAAATGCCTCAGTAAATTCTCTTACTATTCACCGATAGTATGTATGAGTGCAAGAAGAGGACGCGATACGGGACAGAGAAATACGACTATAATTGGTCAATACTCTGTAACAACAGTGGAAATAACTTTCTCTATCAATTTTCTTTGATTCGTTCTAAATTCTTTTGATTTCTTCGTGATAGCTCCAGAAAGAAATTTCGGTGTGATGGTGGCTCTACGAATCGTTGTAGAAGATTCTTACTTCGTATTTCATCAGTTTCTTTTCAGTTTTTGATTTTAAACTTTAATGAATATGAATTTGAAATTTGAATGAATTGGGAATTTTGAATAAATTAAAAATTTTAAAATTGAGTTAAATTGGTTAATGGAACATGAAGGATAAATTTGAATAGTATCGATAAATTGATTTCGTTTAAAACCCAATTTGAAATTCTATTATAATTTCTTGTATCTATTGTTGATATTCTGATTTGGTGAGCCAAATGCATAATAGATATCCAGTTTGATCTGAAAAGATCTTTCTTTATCTTTCATCTATCCTTGTTATCTCTTTCTGGCAAATTTCGAGGACGAAATTCTTTCAAGGGGGGAAGTTTGTAACGACACCGGATTTTTATGAATTTAATTTGATAATTTAAATAAATTTTTGAATTAAAATTGTAAAATTGATTATAAATGGCTGCGAGTTTCCCCGATTCAAATAGAAATAAGTAGTCATGTAAGAATAGAAACAAATATACAAGATGATAAGTAATATATTTAATGAAAGTAGAAATGTATTTATATTCTAAAGTAATAAGGCCAAAGTTAAGAAAATATATTCGAGTGATAAATAGAAAGACAAAAGAAAACATAAGTAACAAAAGAAGTATAAAAACAAACTACAACTCAAACAAACAAATATACAAACTGTACATACATAATAGAATAACATAAGTATGTACACTTAAGACAAATACAAAAACAAAAGTATAAATAAAAGAATTAAGGCATAAGCTTATAAAAAATAAAATAAAATAAATAAGGTAAGGTTGTAGACATTAAGTACAAGCAAATAAATGATAAGTATGTAGGCTGTAACTAAGGAAAACAACATATGCTCACATATAAAACAAGTACAAATATAAGCATGGAATGAAACAAGTAAACAAATACATTTATATGTATAAACAAGTACAAGCAAGCATCTTCACCCACGCCTTTGTACAAATAATGTCCCTGTAAACTGCTTTATATAAGCAAAGGCACCTTATTCTAATTCATTCATTTTAAACTGAGCAAAAGAAAAAAATAAAAGAAAAACATAGGAAAGCTTCAGATTTCAAGCATCATCATCTGCATACATGTAGTTTGTGAATCAAGGAGCAAAAGCATTTCAACATTCAAGTTTTCAAATAAGCAAAAGCTTTTTCATTTTCAATGGTGCTCTGTCCATTTCAAAACCCAGGTGAGTAACATTTTATATTAAATAAACTTAAGTAAATATGGTTGCTTGATTGTTTCCTGATATGGTCATGATTTATATGAATGAATAGGATAGAATTCTCTGTATAAATGCTTGGGTTTCTGAATGCATGTTTGTGTATGTGTGATATAGGATGAATATATGTTTGTATAACCTGTACGACATCTCTGTGTAAAAAAATAAAAATAAAATTCCAAGCTCATGTTTGATTTAAAATTTCTTTATCCCCTGATCTAGGCTTTGTAAAGACTTAAGTTACAAATGAAATATGATTGTTATATCATAGATGTTAGTTTAAAAATTTATTTTAGTTAAACGAATTGGTTTTGTCTCTGGAATTTAAAAGAACCACTGAGCAAACTCAAATTAGTCAAAACTCAAACTTCAAAATTCCTGGATTCATGGAGATGAATTAAATACTTGATCAAAATCCTGATTTTTAAAACTAAAATTACATTTTTTAGTTAAGGTTTGATTGAGCATTTCTTTGTTGACCAATTTGGGGATTTTGGGTGGCCTCTGGCAATTGGGTTGATCGGAGTGGCTGCGATTCTTCCTGAAGGTGTATGGGCGATCGAAGATGGTAGGAAAAATATGGTGATGGTGTGCAGTTGGTCGTGGCGTCGGCGGCGTGGGGTTTTTACTCCTAAACCTAGTTTTTGTGAGGTCGAGAATTTCATCTCGTTCGACGTCTGTAGTGCATCGAGTTCGACGCGGTTTGGAGGGATGGTGGTGGGTCGTAGGTGAAGCTGCGGCTGGAGTTTGGTGGTGAACGGTGGTCGGAGCGTGGAAGACGAGGCATTTTCCAGGTTTTGGAGGTGGGGTCTGTTCATGTTTCCAGGTTTCTTTTTTTAAGCTTATTACGAATTCAAGTTGACGATGAGATTTGGGTGGTCGGGGATTAGTTGTTAGGCGATCGTTGACTTGTTCAATGGTGAAGCACCGACCGGAGGCGAGCGGTGGTGGCGTGCAAGTGCACCGTGCACATTTGTATCTGGGTGAATATTTTTGGTGAAGTGTTGTTGTTTTGAGCAGCAGGTTGTTCTCGAGTTTAACTCGAGTAAATGGGAGGGTTGACTCGAAGCATTTTTGTCTGGCCTCGGGAAACTGTTTGTTCCAGGCATTTTAAAAAC
The DNA here is from genome assembly GCA_030765085.1 of Allium cepa. Taxonomy (NCBI): domain Eukaryota; kingdom Viridiplantae; phylum Streptophyta; class Magnoliopsida; order Asparagales; family Amaryllidaceae; genus Allium; species Allium cepa. The sequence continues at coordinate 1,050,709,833 of CM060929.1, read as the reverse complement.
AGAAGCCTGTTCTGTTTAAATTCAAGTCTAGATTTGTTAACTTAAGTAAGATTTAAACTTAAATTTAAATCGAGATTTTAAAACCTGGACTAAAAGTGAAATTTAAATACAAGTTGAAATAAATTCAGTTTTAAATCTGAAGGTGTTTTAAACAAAGTTTAAATTCAATTTAAATTTGGTTAAAGTTCTAAATGGTAAATCGTTTTGAATCTTATATTCAAAAATGTGATTTAAATTAAAATTTAAAAAGGGTAATGTTCTACACATTGATATTAATTTAATCATTAATAAAGAAATAAATTATCTTAGAGATAATTAAGGTATTAGATGATTCAATTAATAAAATAATTTAGGAATGACTTATGTATTTAATTTATAAATTAATAATTTAGATTAATTTATAATTAGAGATTAAGTAAGAAGTAAATTAAGAAATGTTATTAGTTAATGAGGATAATTAACTATGAATTGTTAAGTAACAAAATTAATGTGATAAATTTTGATAACAAATTAGATTTATTAATTATCGATTGTAAATTGTTAATTACTTAATAAAAGCAATTAAGGGGTTAATTACTAATTGTAATTAAATTTGGATATTTTGACTTAATTAATGATAAAGATAAATTGGTAATTTATGATTTGTTATTATGAAATGATTGCTTAATGATAAGTAATTAAAGAGTAAATTTCTTGAAAAAATAAATTTATTTAAGAAGTTAATTAATTATATAATTGGTTCAAAGGTCAATTAAATTACTATGATTGATTAGAAATAATTTAATTAATTAAAGTGTTTGATAAATTATTTTATATCAAACGATTTGTAATTAATAAATTAGAATTTGATAATAAATTCATACGTAATTGAATTTAATCGAAATTAAATTGAATTAATTAGGATTAAACGATTAATAAATCCTGCTTACAAATTTTTATTGAATGCTTATGAATGATTGTATTGTATGAAATGCCTTGAATTGATTATCCTATCTGATTTGTGATATTTTGTTCTGTAGATTGAGCAGTGTATATTATTTGCATTTGTATATTATCTGTGAATCTGTGAATGGACGATGAGCGTTATAGTTTATATCGCTTATCAACTATATTTCTGTGTTTTAATCTGTGATGATTAATGATGTGGCACTTTTATTGTGTTAAACCCCTGGACCACACCATACACACACAAATATGGATTTCACGAGGAAATCGATTAAGTCATATGTTTTTGAAATAGTTTTAAATTTGAATATTTGAATTCAAATGTTTTGGAAATGGATTGGGTATAAAGTGAAAAGCTTCTGAAATGGAATTTCATAGATGAAATTTATTTTGAATAACTCGATAAAATATGAAGTTGAATAATTTGATTTGAACTTAAATTCAAGATTTGAAATTGAATTCTATGATTTAAAACTAGGGATTAAAGATGTTATACCAGTTATATATGGGTTAAACTATTTTAAAAGTATTGATTTGGGGATGTGAATAGAATTCAAGAGCTTTAACTCGTGTAAATATAATTGGATTTTTCTGAAACGAAAACTGTTTGTTTTCAAATAATAAAAGCTTTCACATAAATGAACGTCCAATTTGTGTTAAAAAGAATTTCAAGTTTGAAAATGAAGATAATTTCCAAGTTATGAAAACGATTTGAAAGCTATAAGTTGAATTTTGATTTAAAGATTCAACAAGTTAATCGAATTTTGAAAGCCATGAGTTAAATCTTTGATTTAAAGATTTAATGTGTTAATCCAATTGGAATGGAAATTGTTTTGAAGTCTATAAATTGATCTTTGTGAAATAAATCTTTTTGTAGTATAAAGATTTGAAATGGTAATTGGTTTAAACCATTTGAAGAAAAGTTTTGGGTAATAAGTTGTGACTTAATTGAAATTCCAATATCCATATGTTTTTGAAATACTGCGCTCACTGTTCGGTTTAGCCGTGAGAGGACCTTTGTGTCATATATCCCATTCCGAATATGTGATATGTCGTTATGGATAGCATTTGAAGACCGGTGTTGAAGACCGAATATTTTTGAAAGCAAAAGGACAACTCGTCGAATGTCTTTGCATCGACTGGTCCCCGGTATAGAGACTCCATATGTGATGGGAAGTCCGAACGTGATTAGTGAATATCCGGATTGCAAGGACTTCTTTGTAAGTGTCTTCGGTTCTGTTCGAGCCCGGAACAGACTTGTATGGATAGTATGTCTGACATTACAAATTGAGATATAAAGCTGATTTCTTTCAAATACATTTCTGTTGGTGGCGGAGAATTTATTCTTTTAGCTTAACACCCTTCTCTGAGACGTACGAGCTCAGAGGTTATGTAGTTGAAGGTTATCAGCGATATATTCCCAATTCGGTAATGTGACATGCTGAGTGTTGCTGTGAAATGATCATTGTGTTGATTATTTGTGATAGGATCATTTGTTTGATCGTCTATCTTTGTGATCATTTCTATGATCATTTGTTGACCCAAAGCACGGCTTTTGTATAAAGTGTGTTTTTGTGGACGTGACTTCGTCGAGCCTCACAAACCGGTAATGGTCGAAACAGGAATTGTGCGGCAAGGTTTTCAGGGATAACTTCCCTAGGGTATGACCATTCCTTCTGGAAAAGGGTAGTATCATGGTATGGAGCACAGATACTTACTCATGTTGAAACACTTATTATTATGGTGTGATGTTGGTTAGAGAGCTCTCGTTTAAAGGTCCCAAAGGACTGGGGGTGGCATATCTGAGGGTTTGTAATATCCCTTGGGAAAAGGGGTTCCCGGCCTTGTTTAGCAGAGAACGGTTTGGTTCTCGGGGCGTCCTTCCAGAGGCGTTTCCATGTGGCAATGGGAAGTTCCTTGGCCTGACCATTTGTTGGAAATCCATTCTTCAAATATGTACCTTGTACGGTTTTAGTTGTAGAACCTATCATTCACTTATGGTGGCGCCCCACTGTTTGGATGGTAGCTATAGTAGGCATAGTTCGAAATGTCTATGTTGGCTAGGATTTATATCTTTACTTTCGAAATGATTTTTACTACACTATGCACTAGTAATAATATCAAATGTTTCTTTTTAATGCGTATCAAGCATCTTTGACTATCATAAGGAGAAATCTCCTCCGATTCTGCGTTTGCATTGTGTGTGTGTGCGGGAGGCCTAATGGTAGTCTCATTTTTAAAAGCATTGCGAATTGACTTTAAAAATATTCCTCTATTTTGATTTTGAATAGAAGATAAACTGTTTTTGTTGCTCACACCAGTCCCATGACTGATCCAGAGTTTATTGTTTCTTTCCTAAACTCTGGATGCTCAAAATTTTTCTACACGAGCGGTTTAGAGTTGGGTTTTTCAGATAGTCAGGTCTAGTAGATTATCTAGAGTTAGTTCAGTCTTTGGACCACACAAGTCTTGCTCAGCTTGGCGCATCGTTATTGGGAGTTCGAGCTATTGCTGGATTGGTTCTTGGAGATGGAGTTGCAGTTCTCGGAGTTCTCTTTTGAAGACTATCTTAGAGTTATTGTTCCGCTGCTAGATGTTATCTATCGTTTTCTTTTCCGCTGCTATTTTATTGTATCATATCTCTAATGTATATTGATATCTATTGGATCATCTGTTGTATCAGATATTGTATTAAAGCTGTATATCAATGTATGATTCTTTTATTCCGTTGTGTTATTTACTTAATGTTGTTATAAGCTCCGGCGAATCGAATTTGAACGGTCGAATCTATGGCATTCGAATACGATATGAAGTATGGATGTCGATTTTCGAGCGGGCAAAATTCGTCTCGTCACATAAACAATTTCTTAAACATTTCAAAATCCTTTTGAAATCATATATACCCAAAATCCTTGGTATATCAATTCATTCCTTTACATTTCAAAACCAACCAAGTGTTACCAAAAAAAACTCCAAGATCATTTAGGTAGTAATTTCTCCCTTGGAAACTCGAAAATGAACATCAATGATGTCGCGATCATCATCAGAATTATTTTCCAGTGACCGAAGTGAGTTAAGTGGTTTTATCAACTTAAAACCATTTTAAATATTTAATTTCACAAATATTTTCCAAATAAAATTTCCATTATTTTCTAAGACTTCGAAAATCATTTCCAAATCCAATTAGATTTAAATTCCTAAATTTCCAACTTTTTATCCTTTGTACAAATCATATTTAAATATACTTTAGAATTTCATTTCATTTCAAATCATAAATCACACTTATAAACAACATTTACAAAATCACATTTTGTTATATGAAATTATTTCTTAACTTTGATTATAATATTAAATTTTTATTCAATCACCAGAGCAACAAATGATAATAGTTTAATATTATCATTTCCTAACCAACAAGCACACCATATACACAGTAATAATTTACGAAAGTTATTCCTTTTATATATAAAAATAATGTGGGTACAATTATTTCATTTATCCCATTTCAAAACAATACTATGTCGAATTGTAACGTTCAAGTGTTTAGAGATCCCTATCAATAATGTTAATTACTCGTATTGACCAGAATCCATAACCACTCAATAGATCAATCAACACAATATAAAACAATTTTATATTCTCTAATAAATACGCGCTCATATCTATTAATACACTCTAACTCATTCTAGGGTGCTTCTAACCTTATCTCTAATGAGTAATCCCTACAAGAGCCAAGTTTCTCGCTTAACCTTCTGCTCTGATACCAAGTGTGATGGCTTGGAATTTCGATGCCTGAAAATCAACATCAATATGTCCACCGTATTACATGCCGAGTAATCAAATGCCGGAAATACCAGATCGTTAAAGAAAGAAGAAAGATGTAGAAGAAGAAAATAGAAATAACAACATAGAATCTCACATTCACAACAGAACAATATATAATAGATAACAACTGGTCTTTATATAAAAAGAACTATAACTATTATTTAGATATTACGTCATCAGAGTACAATAAATCAATAACACAATACTAGATAGTTATAATAACTTCTCCTCACAAATGCTGAATATACAGCCTACAAAATGTCTTCGCCATCCAGCTTGTCTCCGGAGCGTCATAGCATCCCATCTTGTATCTATAATACTCAGTCTAAATTGAGCATTATAATAAAATAACACTTGAGTCAGTCTGGAAAACCAGTGTGAGAAAACACACACAAATTGAATTGTTAAAGTTATCAAAATCCTTTGAAAATCAAAGGTATCTCGTAAGACCACAGGTTTTTACCTTACGATAACTAAAACATTTCATATCAAATCCTCTGATATTATAATAGTGTCTAAGTACAAATACTTATTCAAATAGCTGAAATTGTTACATCAATTAAATTCTAGCATACTAGGTTTTACAACCAAAACCGTAAAGGCACGTATTGGAGAACGGATTCCATATGAAAGACTAGGCACTGGGGTATCAACCGTCACGGTACACTTCTAGAACAATGGACCGAGGACCACACCGGGATCCCCTACAACACAAGACTGGATTATCCCTAACCTGGATAGACTGAATATGCTATCACCTGGGTGTTCCCACCCTTTTTCAAGCTTCTTCCATGTATCGTAGTAATAATATCCAAGGGTATCTAGAAAGGTGATAAACATACCCTAATTGGGTGTGACCCACTTAGCCTTGCTACATCTCCCCTGCTTTTTTGTCATTCTCGGTTGATGAGGCTAGAGGCTATGATTACCTTTTAAAGGAATTTTCACTTAGAATGCTCATTGTCCTCCAATGACAATGTACTGATGGCATTCATCCATACAAGTTCATTTTGGGTCCGAACGGAACCGAAGGCACTATTCCTACTACATCCATTTTGGAATCATTCTCAGGATTAGTAGCGAGTAGCCCTTGCACTTCACTGCTCCATCTTCGACTCCATGCTCTTGTTTTCACTTCGAAAACGTACTCGTTGTATCGAAGTGGTTTTCAGATAACTTATTTGATCTCGGTCTCTTCAAAAACAACATTCGATATTTCTCGGTAAACTCAACCCCGGTTCTTTAGGAAATAAATAGATGAAAATAAGATCGAATATCACCTCCTAGCCGTTAGTGGATGGATTTCCTTATAAACATCCTAGAAGAACGAAACGTGATTATACGTACAGTATAGTACCTCGAACGGTAACAGTACCATATAATTCTCATGTTTCCCCTAGATATTCCCAAAGTTGTATCTGGGTCCAGATTTGATAGTCGGTTATTTAACTATCAAATAAATAATCTGTTTAACGGCTGAAATTCTATTGGTTTAGAAAACCACCGATAAATTTTGAATTAAAATTAACCGCAAGCGCACGGCGTACGATTGTAGCACGTATGCGAGTATGGGTCGATCCACAGGGAATTGATGATTTTAAAATTGTATTCAATCAAATTATACCAAAGTCGAGTGAAAGTTAAGCTAGAGAATTAGAAAATTAGCTAACTAACTAAAAGAAAAGAGATGCAAATATAAGAGTTAAATGACAATTTAGAGAATAAATCCACTCTCTATATTATGTAGTTCAACATATATGAAATCATGATCTCTCTTTTATGGTCATTAGTGTTCTAATTGAGGTGCTTATCATAAGTATGACATATTTGTGCTATTGATTAGCCAACATAAGCCATCAAACTATAACACATCCCTTAAAGCACTTACTAACTTTCATGAAACTTGACAAATAAAATTAAAATGAAATATATTTTAAGTATGGCCTATTAAATGTTGATAAGAAATATAGACCATCAAATTTTAATTTCAAATCAATTTCTTTTGCCATAATTTATTTTGATGAAGAGGCATTTGTGTTAGTGATTGTTTAAGCATAGCCTATTTGATGTCAACAATATAGGCTATCAAATTCAAAGCAAAAACAACAAATAAAACACTTTATTGATCATCATCAAGCACAAAAAGAGAGCATGAATTGACAAGTAGTTGAAGCTACATAAATGGAGAGCTTCATTATCTCCTAAATTGAAGGGGTTTAGTCTCTCATATTTGTCATTTCAACAAATGTAGCTTGAAACATGAAAGAAAAAGAAAAGGAAAAGAGAGCAAAGTTAAATGAAAAACTATTCTACTTGCATAAAATAAAAGAGATCTACACTACAACATGAAAGGAAGTAAAAAAAATGAACATGTATTAAATTGCATAAAGAAAAAAAAGAATTACATAAGAGAAGATGGCTAAGTAGCCATGGAAAGAAAGAGAAGCTTTCTTTTATTTTGAATCTAAAGAGAGACTAAGGAAGAGGAAGAGATTACATGAAACATATGGGTATTTATACATGTATGAAACCCTAATTCATATTTTTGGGGAATGCCCAAAATGCTCTTGAGGTAATGTGGCCATCAAGTAATCATTAGCATGTCATAAACCCCATTTAAGTGAACATGAAGCCATTATTTACATAAGCATATGCATTAGCCTCTAATTTGTACATTAAGGTGGTGGGTAGTTGGGGTCCTCCATGATCTTCACTTTAAATTATCTCAATCTTCATACCTTTGTGTTCTTTTTTGTGCATGCATATCCTCTTCATGAAACAACTTGCAATTGAGATCAAATTCCTACAAAATAGTACGAAAATTTCTAATTAATTTTTCTCAAAGAAATATATGCACATAAATGATCGTTTTGCCCCTATATGAAGATGGGAATGTGACAATTTGAAATTAGTATGGATTTTGGTTAAAACAAGTTAAAATACCCAATATGATCATTTATTTAATTTAAATATAATAAATATGGTGGTAAAAATATGCACATTTACATGCACATCACAACCATTCAACCAAATACTTCATTTCCACTGAAAAACATCAAATTTCCTTTTAGTTTAATTTTAAATAAATTAAATCTCTTTATCTAAAAGTATGTACTTATCTTATCGAATTTAGTATATTCACAAAGTATCCTTTTCAAAAATGTTTAAAAATCTTTCTAAAATAATATGGAAAGTACCACTGTGGTATCAACCATAGATTCACAGCTCAATGGTTACGTCTCTATCCCAGAGATATCCAAAACTTAACTGCAAGCACTCAGTACCTCGGATTTCGCCACGAAAGCGTACCATTACTTTTCGAAAATTTTATTAAATAATTTTCAAAATAATACTTATAAAATTCCTGTACAGTTTCCAAGTTTTAATTTAGGCAAATACTTTTTAAAATAAAAGTTATTATAAAAATATATATTAATGTTGAATAATTTATCCTTTTAAAATAATAATACTTATTAATTATAAACAATAATTAACTTAATATAAACTAACTTAATTAATAATTAAATATACTTTAAATAGATTTAAAATAATTAAATAATTAATTTTCTGAAATATCCTTAAACACCTTTTTAAATTACCAAATCAAAATCCTCCTTTTTAAACCAAATTAAATTTCAAGATAAAATATATCTTTTAATTTCAATATAACCAGTCTAACATTTATAAATCTCTCTCGATTTATTCCCAATTTGATTTACGTTCCAATTCCATGAATCCATTTTTCACATTTCTAAAAAAAAATCTACCATTTATTCTTGAACCGATCTAACCATCCCCTTATATATTCTCACCGTGAATTTATAACTTCAATTTATCCATTGATAAGCACTTTATTTTATTTACTCATTTCCCATTTAGAATGGTTTCACACTACTTAATCGATTTTAAATCATTTCTAATTTAAATTCAATTTTTAATTTTTTTAAATAGCCAACTATATCCCAAAACACAACTAAATTAAGATTTCACTTCCTTTTTATACTTTCAAATCTTATTTAAATCTGGAACAAAAATTTCATATTTTATTTTTGAATTTTCTTTCTATTTTTCCCAACCTATTTTAAATCTCGTTTTTAAAATCTTTTTACACTTAAACAGATATCGCTTAAGTTTTATCATTTAAAATCTTTTATTTAAATTATTCCAAAATCTCTATTTTTCCTTATCCGAAATTATGGAGTACAAATTTTAAAATCAAACTATTTATTTTATCCAAATTCATTTCTTTTAATAAATCCAAATTTCACTATAAATATTTTTCTTCCAATTTTCTTTTTAATTTCTTTTTTTAAATTTAGTATACATATTTATGGTATTTTAAAAATACCAAAATCTAAACTAGTAAAGCCATATCATCCAAATAAATTCAAATTTCACTATAATCTATCACATATTATTCAAACAAATTATATATCACTCTATATGAAAATTAAATTCAACATTTTTGAGGAATCCAGTTGGATCTCTCCAACATGTTTTCTTGTGTCCACAGAGGTCAACATAATATAAAAATACCAATTCCATAATGAGTGGGATAACGTAGTATATAGGGTCATCCACTATTATGCGGGACGCATAGGGTCTCTTCCGCTATATATATATGGGGATATCAATCACTCTAATATATATATATATATACACTACTATATATATAATAACATCTATCTAAACTGATAATAATAATTATCAAATCATCCAAACAATCAATAAATGATTTTATCTATTTTAAAGTAACACTAATTGTCAAATGAGTGAGATTTAATCACTTTGATTTTTATTGTCGTTGGGATGTTTCGGTTTGGATCTAAAACCGGAGGATGCCCGATTTTAGCCCAAATTTTTATTATCTCCAAATCCATCCAAACCAATTTCATTGCGAAGCTCTCGTCATCACGATCACAACGCAAAAGGTTTCGTTCATTTCGACCTCGTATGTGAGAGTTATACATTTTCTAAGTTGACGATAATTTAAACTAAATTAAACAAAATTATAATATCCTTTTTAAACCTATACCCAACAAATATGGACCCCGCCCACTGTACTCCTTTCTTCCACAAAACCAAAGATGCCCATACACGAGAACAAAACCCATTCCAGGCGTGCATGCACCACACTAACACGGAGCTTTGGTACACGAAATCGAATTTTGACTTCGCCAATCACCTCCTCACATCGAACCGCACCCACCTATGCCCACAAACCCTAACTCGATCATCCCAAGAGATTTGTATCCTAACCATGTACGTGCTGCTACAGTGAGGATCATCAAAAAGAAATGATCGGACCTCACCAAAATTCTCGCTTAGGTGCCATTCTTCCTCACGACGATGAATACGATGCCCAAACCAACGAACGAAGCCTAAACTCAGGATAAAACTAACCCTAGATAAACCGAGCTCTCAACCTACAGATCTAATCCACCATGTGCCATCGCACCATACAAAAGTTATACCAGATCGAAGAGGATTAAGAATTATGAATTTACAAATAAGATTTCAATTTTTCCGTTAAGTATGTATTGAGGTAGGAATTTTTAAAAAGTTTGCAATTGCTTTCCCATTACTGTAACAGTCACGCGCAATGTAAAGGACAGGGAAAGATGTGATTCTTTCATGTAGGTGATAAGCTATAGTGCTTTAAAGTGAAAGAAAAAAGGGCTGATGGAAATAAAAAGCCAAGTCAACATATAAATATATTATTTAGATTTTTAAATTGTCCCGCTTACTTAGCTTAAAATCTCAAACCCAAATCAAAGCATGCCTCTAGGCATTTATAATGTTGTACCATATTCTGAACACAATGGAAAAGGTTTCGTGTACTAATTCGATCGTATGGAGAAGATAGCTTTTTGGACCAAATTATTTATTGAATTTCTAATATAAATTTTAGCGCGGTTATATCCCATACGACCAAACGATAACTCCAAACGCTACAAAATTTGAAATTCGATAATAATAAACTATTATGGATCTAATGGAACAAGTTTCGTCGAATTCTGAGACTGTGTCACGGAAGGCTATTTTTAAATGTCAATTTAAACAATATATTTTTAAAACTGAACAAATCACTTTTAAATTCAATTTTAAAATTTTTATTATCTTCATTATTATCAATATAAATTTTATAAAAATTTAAATTATTTTTACTAAGCTTAAAACCCAGATTCAATATTTTAACCAATTTTCGATTATTAAATTCAATAATTAAATTATCCAATGAATAGTTATATTTGAAATTCAGGTTAAAAATTTACTTTTAAATATTTAAAATTAATATAAATATCCCAGTTTTAATAACCAAAATTTTGGATCTTTTTGTATCCAAGCTGTTTTGGACAAAATTTGCATGCCCCATATGTGCCTCAAAACCAGTTCCAGCCCCAACAGTGCCTGTTGCATTTAAATCTAAATTTAAACTCTTACCGATATCGTACATCAATTGCTATATTTATAACTACTATAAATACATTGTTTAACATTGTTGAACACATCAAATAAATTTTATTATTATTAGTATTTAATAAATATTAATTAATATAATTAATTTATAATAATTACAAATTAACTAGATTAGGAGATAAAAGGAGTATTCAATGTTTTGGTTGTATGACTCTTAGGTGTAAATTTAGTTAGCGACTAATGCCAAAAAATTCGAAAATTAACATTCACACGTCACTTAGCAGGTGATGTGACATTATTACCAAATTTATCGCCTATTTGGTTTCGATGAAATCTAATTTTACTTTATTAAGCATTACTCGATTGTGACAATGGTTTACACCAATTCTCTTCGTCAACACTATATCACTTTGGACTTATGCAATTTGGTAATGGTAAAAATTCTAATATCATCCATATTCAACTCTATGTCCAAAACACAAAGTTTTTTGTTTAATAATAACAATTACAATTAACCGAACTACTCTAGCCGGAGACTTTGACTTTGAGTAAATTTCAGTTGACTGTGAAATAACCTCATATGACGGAGGAGAAGAATCCTCCCTTAAATTGTATTTCACTTCCAAGGCTTCCATTCGACCCAACTATAGTAGTTTGATGGATTTCATGTCATGATTTAACTATAATTAAAGTGGAGTTTTCACAATGAAGCTTGACAGTATATTCAAGTCGAGGGAATTTTGTAATATTGTCATATCGATATTTTATGTTTGACCTAAGTTATATTAACCAACAGTAAAAATATTGAGTGAGTCGTTCTATAGTAATCCAATAACTATCAGTGTATATACCCTTGGTGCCTCTAGCTGGGATGACCCGACTTTCTCACCATAGAAAATCGTATCATTTTGAAGAAAGAAAGGGATAGAAAAGGGAAAAGAAAGAAGAGAAAGAAGAAACAACACAGAATCTTAACAGCGGAACAAATAAATTATATTAATAACATAAATATTACATAGTTTACAATCATTACCAGAGTTACACGGATTACACATCACATACTAGACAGTTATAAACACCTGTCTAGTTATACAACTCAATACAGTACAAGGAAACTACTCAGAGAAACCAATACAGCGGAAAACTATATATCTACAAGCAGAAGCCTCCTGCTTCATTGCTCCTCCACCATTCGTCAAAGCCAACCTGAATCCCTTGGCTACTCGTAAAAATTTGAGTACCCAAGAGTTTAAGAAAAATAGAAGATAAACTCCGGGTCAGACATAGGTCTGGTGTGAGTAACAGGTTAAGGTTGCTTAACTTTCAAAAACCTTTTGAAAAGAAAGGTATCACGTAAGACTTCCCACACATAAACATAGAGAAGTTTTTACCTTACGCTAACCAAAACATTTGATAGGAAATCCAGTGATATTATAATAGTGTCTAGGGTTTTCAATTAAAATACAGAAATAGCTGGAATGCTTACATCTCACGTTCCAACATAGTTGGGCACAACTAATACGTACGCAATTATTGGATTTTGGATTCCATACAATAGCAGGGCTACCGAGATACCGCCCGTCACAGTACGTGGCCTAGATCAACGTATCGTGGATCACTCACAATCCCCTGCAACATAAGGCCGAAACCATTCCTTACTAAAAAGTTTCGAACAAGACAACCCCGCAGTTGTAGCTAGAAACCGCCCACGCAGCCGAATAAAAAGGGACCTCTAGACTGGGGAAAATCTCGTCCTACTTGGGCATGACCCACTCAGCCTTGTTGCACCTCCCCTATTTTAGCCATTCTCGGTTGATGAGGCTTGAGGCTACGATTACCTTTATAGGACATATCACTTAGAATGCTCATCGTCCACCTGAAGATGTTCCGAAAGCATTCAATCCATATAAGTTCGTTTCGGGTTCGAACGAAACTGAAGGCATTATCTCGTTACACTCATTTTGGAATCACCCTCAAAGTTAACGACGATAACCCTTGCACTCTGAATCTTCATGTTCACTTAAGATTCACGACCTACCTTTAATTTGGATCGATGTGGTTTTCGGATATCCAAATATGGAAACCCGATCCCGGTCTCATCGAAATCCAAAACGCCATCTTTTAGGTCCAAGTTGTTTTAAAGTTTAAAACAATTCAGTTATCTATATACACACAGATAGATAACTCACAAATCACAATAGATAATCAACATTATCATAATAAATAGATAATCCATATTATCATCAAAATAGGTAATACATATCATCATCACAATACATAATCTATATTATCATCACAATGCAACCAAAGCATTCGTACCATACAGCATCACCTATCTTATTTCTGAGATCACAACTATTCAAGGCAATCAATATCACACATTCATACATAAGCAAAGATTTACTTAACCACACCATTTATAATTAATTTAAAATGAATTAAATTAATTACTTCCATCTCTAATTAATTTACAGTGAATTAAATTAATTACTTCATCTTTAATTAATTTAAAATAAATTAAATTAATTACTTCATCAATATAAATCTTGCTTACTTAACCATTTAATTGATTACAAATCAATTAATTAATCATTCAAATTAATCACCTTAATTAATCACCCTTGATTAATTATTCTTTAATTACATTCAATTAATTGTCCTCTCAAATTAATTATCCTTAACAAAAAATAGTAATTAACCTTTAATTACTTCAATTAATTAATTAACTATAATTAATTACATTAATCCTTAATTAATAACATTAATTAATTACCTTTAAATACTTGTCATTGATTAATTAATCATAATTAATCAACTCTAATTACATCATTAATTGTATTAATTAATGAACCTTAATTATATTTAATTAATTATCCTCTTAAATTAATTACCTTATGTAATTAACCCATAATTATTAATCCCTTCTGATTAACCATATTCAGTAATTAACTAACTTAATTACTTCATTAAAATAAATTAATTATTCCTTAATTAATTTCTTAATTAATCCCTTGATTAATTACTAAGTAATTTAATCCAAATTACTTACATTATTAAACATCTTCCATTAATTACATCATGTAATTACCAATCAATTACTTCACTAAGTAATTTCCAATCCATTGATTACATTAAGTAATTATCATTAAAACATCAAGTATTTAAAATTAATTAAGCTTAATTAATCAAATTAAACAATCACATTTAACACAATTAATTACCTTAATAATTAATTTCTTAATTACTTCATTAAGTAATTACACTTAAACAATTCACAAATGATTATCATTAAATTAATTAATCTAATTAATTATTAAAATTAATCACATTAATTAATTATTAAATAATCTTAGTTAATGACCTTCATTAACCATTCTTCAATTACTTCATTAAGTAATTAACTTAGATTAACCATTATTGATTACAAATTAATTTATCTTTAATTATCCATTAATTAGTCCATAATTATTTAATTAATTAACCTTGATTATAACTTAATTATTTAATTAATAAATCTTTAATCATAAATTAATAATCTTAAATTATCTAATTAATGATCTTAATTACAAATTGATTAGCCCTTAATCAAATATTTATTAATCCTTAATCAATCAATTAATTAAATAAACCAGTTATTCCTTAATTACCTCATTAATTAAATTAATTTCAAAACATTAATCTTAATTAAATTTTAAGATAAAACATTCCTTAATTATGTTTAAATTGCCATTAACAAATTTATTTGAAACAAACAGGAAATTATTGTCAAGGACAAAATTTCATAGCTTTTTAGCCTCAAGGACAGACCTTCAATATTTTATCCTGAAGGACAACTTTCTGTAGGTATCAGTTTTTAGTTACAGGAAAATAGACACAAGGAAGAAGTTGTAAAAAAAATTAGTCTCAGAGACAACAAGTTTGCTTTTTAGTCCGAATGACACTTTCTAGTGTAAATAGAAAATGATGGTTACAACTATCATTCTGCGATTTACACTAAAAAGTGTCCTTCAGCCTAAAATGCAAACTTCTTGTCCTTAAAACTAAATTTTTCTTTAACTTTTTCCTTAAACCTACAAACCCCTTTTAGTTATTGATAGCAGTTTATAGGTATCAGTTTGTAGTTATCAGTAGCAGTTTTTAGCTATCAGTTTTAGCACGATAGCAGTTTTGTTGTCCTTTTGAATAATTTTGGAAAATGTTTGTCCTTATGAATAATTTTTAGAAGAATGTTTGTCCATGTGCTAAAAATATTGAGGTCGTGTCCTTGAGGCAAAAAATATACAAATCTTTGCCCTTTAAATTAATTCCTCCTTGAAACAAATTACTTTTGAACTTACTTTTAAATTTCATTTTAAATATAAGATTTAAAATGAATATAATTTAACTTAACAAAGTTTAAATAATTTAAATCTTTTTTTAAATTACAAGACAAACAAGTGCTTGTCTAATAAAAGAAGTTCATAAGAGTTTGAAACTAAATTCATTTCAAAATTCAATAATTTAAATTTACACTTTATTTAAATCTTTCAAAATTTAAAAACTTCTTTTAATTTCAAAAACTGAAATTCATATTTAATCTTTGATTTCCATATTTAAATTTAACTTTAAACTTGCTTATATTTTAAACTTTTCAGTTTTAAAACATTCAATCTACTTACTATTTAAAGTAGTTAATAATTCAAGTTTTAAACTTTATTACTTTTTTATTATTATTTAAAACTGAGATTTTAAATTTAAACTTGGATTCTAAAATTCAAACTTGAAGTTAAAAGTAAGTTTAAACTCAAGTTTTACCTTTATAAACTTCAGTTTTAAAATTTAAAAAAAACAGATACTACAGGTTTTATCAAAACCTGTAAAACAGTGAAATACCCAAGACTCCCCAAAACCTACTTCGAGTTCCAACCCAAACTTCCCCGAGCAATCTACCCAAAAACTTTAAGTCCAACCAAAAATTACTCGAGTACAAAACTAATTCCAAAGCAAACTTCACTAGAACAGGTTCGTGCACATGCACGTTGCCGACCATTATCTCCGATCATCAAAGATGATCGCCCCACATCCAAAATCATTCCATCACCTCAACGCGATCATCAGATCGAACCCAAATCCTCGAAATCAAATTCAAGTACCAATTCCCAAACCTGGAAACACAATCAGGTTTCCCCTTCAAAACCTGTCATCGGTTCGCCACTGCAACTCCGACCACCAGGAAACCAGACACTCCAGCCACCACTTCGTCCATGCTCCAGCAACCATTTCCCAGAGTTGCAGTAAACTCGATCAACCAAAGTGATCGAGCTGATCAATTTTACAACCCAGGCAAAAATTAGGTTTAGAAAACCTTCTGGACAACCACCATCACCACAACCCTCTGAACAACCATCACCCATTTTTGCCTTACTCTCTAATCAATCCACTTCCCTCAGAGTGAAACCCAGCCTCTCCAATCACTGCAATCACCTGAGATTCCCAAAATTTCCAAACAGTGCAAACCAGAAATGCATACTCAAATCATTTCAAAAAAAATGTGATTCAAGTTTTAAAAATCAGTATTTTGATTAAGTGTTTGATTCATCTTCCTGAATCCTGGAATTATGAATTTTGAGTTTTTACAAAACTCAAGTTTTATACTGTTCTTAAGATTTTCAGAGCAGACCTACTTTGTTTAACTTGAATTCTAATTTTAAAATTTACTTTATGATCAAACAAACATATTTTGTTTAGATACTAAATCCTAACAATCAATGGATCAAGCAGTAATGATTTTTGAATTAACCCAGAGCTTGAAATCTATAAACAGAGGTATATCCAGATAAACAACATGCAGGCATTATCTCACCAAATATACAGTACAATGCATATATATATATATATATATATATATATATATATATATCTTCATCCAAACAAAATTTCAGATATTAATCATGTAACTAGATTAAAAACTTAAGTTATTAAAATATAAAGTTACTCACTATTTTTGAGAAGATGACAGAGCACCTAGAATTTTGAAAAAAACTTTGAATTTTGCTGAAGACCTTGCATGCAGAAACAAAATCCCAGATCTAAGAAAATGCAGATGCTTTTTGTTTGAAAATAGCAGGTTTGCTTTTTTGCTTTCAGGTGGCATGCAGAGCCAAATACTAGATTGCAGAAAAATGATAATGCAGTTTTGAAATTTGCAGAACCCATTTGCCAGATTTAAACTTCATTTTAAAACTGTTTGCATGCTACAAAATTTGAAGAGGAGAATTACTGATTTTGATATGAAGATGTTTACTGATTTAGGAAAATGAGGAGTTTTACTGATGCATGAGAAAGGTTGAAGTTTTCTTTTGATTAGGAAATAAAGAAAAAGAAACAAGAGTGAAGGATGTTTACTTATATAGGTTTATTTTCAGATTTTATAAAATAAATCAAAATTAAAACAAAATGTGACACTTGTAAATTTTTTCTACATTTGTCAATTTAGGGTGTTTATCATTTAACATTTGTTAAATGATGCTTTAAGAAATCAACACATGTCCTTGTAAAGTAATTTGTATTTTGATTTAAATTTTAATAAAATAGTTATGCCTAATTGATTTGTTAATTAGGATTTTATATATGTATATAAATTTGAAAAAAATAAAAACCAATTATGCTTATAAATAAAGCTTATGTATATAAAAACTAAAACAATTAAAAATCTATACTTTGGATTTCAAATTCAAATCAAATTCAAAATCTAATATTTAAAAATCAAGTTATATATACAAATTAAATTTGAAATAACAAATGCTATTTTTATTCAAAATCTATTTATAAAGACAATACACTATTAATATTGTTTTTAGAAATATCTCATTATTAAATTTAAAATAATTATAAAAGAAATTATGTCTTTATTAACTTATTTTATTAAGCTATATAACTTTTTGTTAATTCAATTAAATCTTGATTAAATTTTAAACATTTGTCTTAACAATTTAAAATCTTATATTTATGTATTACATAGCTTTGAAAACTTAATATTAAATTAAATCAAAATCTCCAAATTATTAAATATATATATATATATATATATATATATATATATATATATTAGAATTATAAAACATGATTCATTTATTAAGTTCAAACCAAGATTTATTTATTTAATAACTTTGAAAAGCTTATATATTAAATAAAAACTAATTTTCCAAATTACTAAAAATATTAGAATTAGAAAATATGTTTTATTTATTAAATTTAAAACAAAGATAATCTATTTACAATATAAACTATATATTTATATTATAAATAGAAACCAATTTATTATCTGTAAAAGATAAAATCTACCAATTAAATATTTATTAAAGAAGATTATTAAATCTATTTGAATTATTATTAACAAAATTATCAATATAAATTTAATTTTAAATACAGATTATTAAATTGATATTGTCAAAAATTCCATATTACAATCCTCCCCCTTAAAAGAATTTCGTCCCCGAAATTTAAAACAAAGGTAATTTAATAATCTCATTAAAGATTTAATTTTAAACACAAGCATATATCAAACATATGCTAACAACCAAAGCAACCAATTAAACCAATCAAACAAATCTCACTATCCAGATAAAATTCTAGATAAAATTTCCTCGACTTTCCCCAAGTGTAAATACCGGGATACTCGCTCTAGAGAGTTCAAACAATCAATATCACTAAGCTACAGAACTCCTATTCATCTATACCAACAAAACTAGACAGGATATCAGACTACAGACGAGTCTGACTCAACAACCAAAACTCCAGAACTGCTGGTTCCATAACCAAAGATAGATCATACACGTACTCCCTCACAGTTACTGAAACTCATTGAATCCAAGTTATCCAAACTGGCAATCCAATCCTGTAGATCAATCACTTAACCTCCAAGATCACAGAAAAGATCCAAAACACTTCAGAGCTAGCTTCCCAGCCTTACTCAATCTTATAGCTGCTTTTCGATCGGAGAAAACTTATCCAAAATTAAATCTCCAACTTCATAATCCAAATTCCTCCGTCTCAAATCCACAAAACTCTCCAGACGATCCTGGGCTGCCTATTTCCTTACTGATCAGCTCAACCTTCGTTGATGCCTCAAGAAACAAACAAAACCAATCATCTCAACAAAATGATCTTCTCACGATCAACCAAGATCCAAAAACACAAACTCTACTCCTCAAATAACATAAGACAACAACTTCTCCTATCCGGAAAAGAAAAGCAGATGTACTCCCAAACTGCTTCCGCTGCACAACTCTGATCTAGATAAAAATGCTGAAGAAGAACACGAGCACAACTAGACAACATATCCTAGAAATATGGCTCAACATATCCATAAGAAAACTCAGAAACTCCACTAAAACCTGAGCTGCTCCATCAAACTCTATCTCTAGGAATCATCCTTCTACTAAGCTGAACCACCGGTAGCACTCTTGGAATTCTAGTCGATAAGAAAACTCAATCTCCAGACGCGGACAAACCTCTGACTCCCTTGAAGATATCTGGAAAAACTATGATAACCCAAGAGAACACTCAAACAATCGCAAGTCACTTTTACGATTCTATCCAAACCAAATAAAAGAAAACTGTTCTCCCTTAATCATACAGAACAGCTTACACTTAACTAGCCAATCCATCAAAGGAACGGGTTAATCTGCTACTTCCGAACTCCACTTCCAGAAAACTGCTAAGCCAGAAGACTTCCTTCCAACACACAGAACACTCCGAGCTGCACTGCTGACACGGATGCCAAATACTTTCTAATCCAAAGCTCTTCAAGAAACTCGGACCTCAAAGCAAATAGAAACACCATGCTGAACACAGCCACAACATTGATGCAGACCTACTTCCTTAAACTTGTTTCAAAGAAAACTTCTTCAGAAACATCCATAGTCATTGCATATCATCACGCAGCTACTACTTCCTGAGGTATCCAAAATACCATTACTCACTTCTGCCAACTAACAGATCCAAACTCTACTCATCCAACTTTAAAGATGGACTCCGAACCTTAACAGGTTTCCTTCAGAGATTGATGAAATCCGAACACTACTGCAAAACTCACTCGAGACGGTATTAGGTCTATAGTCTCGACAAATACACCTCCAACCTCAAACATTCAAACTCCAACCAATGGTAATTGTGTTACACACACCACTACCCCATCTACCTTTATAACTTATATTTGAAAACCTGAACAGGTAACCCAACAGATAGGTAGAAATATATATATATATATATATATATATATATATATATATTTAAAATTACAAAACGCTCTATCAAGACAGACACCACTCCAGAGCCTAGGTATTCACTCAACCTAACACCCTGATACCAAGTGAGACGATCCGACTTTCTCACTACAGAAAATCGTATCATCTTGAAGAAAGAAAGGGATAGAAAAGAGAAAAGAAAGAAGAGAAAGAAGAAACAACACAGAATCTTAACAGCGGAACAAATAAATTATATTAATAACATAAATATTACATAGTTTACAATCATTATCAGAGTTACACAGATTACACATCACATACTAGACAGTTATAAACACCTGTCTAGTTATACAACTCAATATAATACAAGGAAACTACTCAGAGAAACCAACACAGCAGAAAACTATATATCTACACGCAGAAGCCTCCTGCTTCATTGTTCCTCCATAATTCGTTAAATCTAACTTGAATCCCTTGGCTACTCGTAAAAATTTGAGTACCCAAGAGTTTAAGAAAAACCGAAGATAAACTCCGGTCAGACATGGGTCTGGTGTGAGTAATAGGTTAAGGTTGCTTAAATTTCAAAAACCTTTTGAAAAGAAAGGTATCACGTAAGACTTCTCACACATAAATATGGAGAAGTTTTTACCTTAAGCTAACCAAAAATTTGATAGGAAATCCAGTGATATTATAATAGTGTCTAGGGTTTTCAAGTAAAATACAGAAATAGCTGGAATGCTTACATCTCACGTTCCAACATAGTTGGGAACAACTAATACATACGACACTTATTGGATTTTGGATTCCATACAATGGCAGGGCTACCAAGGTACCGCCCGTCACAGTACGTGGCCTAGATCAACGTACCGAGGATCACTCCCAATCCCCTGCAACACAAGGCCGGAACCATTCCTTACTGAACAGTTCCGAACAAGACAACCCCACAGTTGTAGGTAGCAACCGCTCACACAGCCGAATAAAAAGGGACCTCTAGACTGGGGAAAATCTCGTCCTACTTGGGAATGGCCCACTTAGCCTTGTTGCATCTCCCCTGTTTTAGCCATTCCCGGTTGATGAGGCTTGAGGCTACGATTACCTTTATAGGACATATCACTTAGAATGCTCATCGTCCACCTTACGATGTTCTGAAAGCATTCAATCCATACAATTTTGTTTCGGGTTCGAACGAAACCGAAGGCATTATCTCGTTACACTCATTTTGGAATCACCCTCAGAGTTAACGACGATAACCCTTGCCCACTGAATCTTCATCTTCACTTGAGATTCACGACCTACCGTTAATTTGGATCGATGTGGTTTTCGGATATCCAAATATGGAAACTCGATCCTGGTCTCATCGAAATCCAAAACCCATCTTGTAGGTCCAAGTTGTTTTATAGTTTAAAACAATTCAGTTATCTATATACACACAGATAGATAACTCACAAATCACAATAGATAATCAACATTATCATAATAAACAGATGATCCATATTATCATCAAAATAGGTAATCCATATCATCATCACAATGGATAATCTATATTATCATCACAATGCAACCAAAGCATTCATACCATACAGCATCACCTATCTCATTTCTGAGATCACAACTATTCAAGGCAATCATTATCCCCATTCATACATAAGCAAAGATTTACTTAATCACACCATCTATAATTAATTTAAAATGAATTAAATTAATTACTTCCATCTCTAATTAATTTAAAGTGAATTAAATTAATTGCTTCATCTTTAATTAATTTAAAATAAATTAAATACTTCATCAATATAAATCTTGCTTACTTAACCATTTAATTGATTACAAATCAATTAATTAATCATTCAAATTAATCACCCTTGATTAATTATTCTTTACTTACACTCAAGTAATTGTCCTTAATTAATTTCTCAAATTAATTATCCTTAAACAAAAAACAGTAATTAACCTTTAATTACTTCAATTAATTAATTAACTATAATTAATTACATTAATCCTTAATTAATAACATTAATTAATTACCTTTAAACACTTGTCATTGATTAATTAATCATAATTAATCAACTTTAATTACATCATTAATTGTATTAATTAATGATCCTTAATTATATTTAATTAATTATCCTCTTAAATTAATTACCTTAAGTAATTAACCCATAATTATTAATCCCTTCTGATTAACCATATTCAGTAATTAACTAACTTAATTACTTCATTAAAATAAATTAATTATTCCTTAATTAATTTCTTAATTAATTCCTTGATTAATTACTAAGTAATTTAATCCAAATTACTTACATTATTAAACATCTTCCATTAATTACATCATGTAATTACCAATCAATTACTTCACTAAATAATTTCCAATCCATTAATTACATTAAGTAATTATCATTAAAACATCAAGTGTTTAAAATTAATTAAACTTAATTAATCAAATTAGACAATCACATTTAACACAATTAATTACCTTAAGTAATTAATTTCTTAATCACTTCATTAAGTAATTACACTTAAACAATTCACAAATGATTATCATTAAATAAATTAATATAATTAATTATTAAAATTAATTACATTAATTAATTATTAAATAATCTTAGTTAATGACCTTCATTAACCATTCTTCAATTACTTCATTAGGTAATTAACTTAGATTAACCATTATTGATTACAAATTAATTTATCTTTAATTATCCATTAATTAATCCATAATTATTTAATTAATTAACCTTGATTATAACTTAATTATTTAATTAATAAATCTTTAATCATAAATTAATAATCTTAAATTATCTAATTAATGATCTTAATTACAAATTGATTAGCCCTTAATTAAATATTTATTAATCCCCAATCAATCAATTAATTAAATTAACCAGTTATTCCTTAATTACCTCATTAATTAAATTAATTTAAAAACATTAATCTTAATTAAATTTTAAGATAAAACATTCCTTAATTATGTTTAAATTGTCATTAACAAATTTATTTGAAACAATAATTTAAATTTACACTTTAGTTAAATCTTTCAAATTTAAAAACTTCTTTTAATTTCAAAAATTGAAATTCATATTTAATCTTTGATTTCCAGATTTAACTTTAACTTTAAACATGCTCATATTTTAAAATTTTCAGTTTTAAAACATTCAACCTACTTACTATTTAAAGTAGTTAATAATTCAAGTTTTAAACTTTATTACTTTTATTTTTTTATTATTATTGAAAACTGAGATTTTAAATTTAAACTTGGATTCTAAAATTCAAACTTGAATTTAAAACTTAGTTTAAACTCAAGTTTTACCTTTATAAACTTCAGTTTTAAAATTAAAAAAACACAGATACTATAGGTTTTATCAAAACCTGTAAAACAGTGAAATACCTGAGACTCCCCAAAACCTACTTCGAGTTCCAACACAAACTTTCCCGAGCAATCTACCCAAAAACTTCGAGTCCAACCCAAAATTACTCGAGTACAAAACTAATTCCAAAGCAAACTTCACCAGAACAGGGTCGTGCACATGCACGTTGCCGACCATCATCTCCGATCATGAGAAATGATCGCCCCACATCCAAAATCATTCCATCACCTCAACGCGATCATCAGATCAAACCCAAATCCTCGAAATCAAATTCGAATACCAATTCTCAAACCTAGAAACACAATCAGGTTTCCCCTTCAAAACCTGTCATCGGTTCGCCACTGCTCCTCCGACCACCAGGAAACCAGACACTCTAGCCACCACTTCGTCCATGCTCCAGCATCCATTTCCCAGAGTTCCAGCAAACTCGATCAACCAAAGTGATCGAGCTGATCAATTTTACAACCCAGGCAAAAATTAGGTTTAGAAAACCTTCTGGACAACCACCATCACCACAACCCTCTGAACAACCATCACCCATTTTTGCCTTACTCTCTAATCAATCCACTTCCCTCAGAGTGAAACCCAGCCTCTCCAATCACTGCAATCACCTGAGATTCCCAAAATTTCCAAACAGTGCAAACCAGAAATGCATACTCAAATCATTTCAAAAAAAATGTGATTCAAGTTTTAAAAATCAGTATTTTGATTAAGTGTTTGATTCATCTTCCTGAATCCTGGAATTATGAATTTTGAGTTTTTACAAAACTCAAGTTTTATACTGTTCTTAAGATTTTCAGAGCAGACCTACTTTGTTTAACTTGAATTCTAATTTTAAAATTTACTTTATGATCAAACAAACATATTTTGTTTAGATACTAAATCCTAACAATCAATGGATCAAGCAGTAATGATTTTTGAATTAACCCAGAGCTTGAAATCTATAAACAGAGGTATATCCAGATAAATAACATGTAGGCATTATCTCACCAAATATACAGTACAATGCATATATATATATATATATATATATATATATCTTCACCCAAACAAAATTTCAGATATTAATCATGCAACTAGATCAAAAACTTAGTTATTAAAATATGAAGTTACTTACTGTTTTTGAGAAGATGACAGAGCACCCAGATTTTTGAAAAAAAGTTTGAATTTTGCTGAAGACCATGCATGCAGAAACAAAATCCCAGATCTAAGAAAATGCAGATGCTTTTTGTTTGAAAATAGAAGGTTTGCCTTTTGCTTTCAGGTGGCATGTAGAGCCAAACACCAGATTGCAGAAAAATGATAATGCAGTTTTGAAATTTGCAGAACCCATTTTCCAGATTTAAACTTCATTTTAAAATTGTTTGCATGCTAAAGAATTTGAAGAGGAGAATTACTGATTTTGATATGAAGATGTTTACTGATTTTGGAAAATGAGGAGTTTTCCTGATGCATGAGAAAGGTTGAAGTTTTCTTTTGATTAGGAAATGAAGAAAAAGAAACAAGAGTGAAGGATGTTTACTTATATAAGTTTATTTTCAGATTTTATAAAATAAAAGAAAATTAAAACAAAATGTGGCACTTGTAAATTATTTCTACATTTGTCAATTTAGGGCGTTTATCATTTAACATTTGTTAAATGATGCTTTAAGAAATCAACACATGTCCTTGTAAAGTAATTTGTATTTTAATTTAAATGTTAATAAAATAGTTATGCCTAATTAATTTGTTAATTAGGATTTTATATATATGTATATAAATTTAAAAAAAAATGCTTATAAATAAGGCTTATGTATATAAAAATTAAAACAATTAAAAATCTATACTTTGGATTTCAAATTCAAATCAAATTCAAAATCTAATATTTAAAAATCAAGTTATATATACAAATTAAATTTGAAATAACAAATGCTATTTTTATTCAAAATCTATTTATAAAGGCAATACACTATTAATATTATTTTTAGAAATATCTATTATTAAATTTAAAATAATTATAAAAGAAATTTTGTCTTTATTAATAAATTACTTATTTTATTAAGCTATAAAAAATTTTGTTAATTCAATTAAATCTTGATTAAATTTTAAACATTTGTCTTAACAATTTAAAATCATATATTTATTTATTACATAGCTTTGAAAACTTAATATTAAATTAAATCAAAATCTCCAAATTATTAAATATGTATATGTATATATATTAGAATTATAAAACATGATTCATTTATTAAGTTTAAACCAAGATTTTTTTATTTAATAACTTTTAAAAGCTTATATATTAAATAAAAACTAATTTTCCAAATTACTAAAAATATTAGAATTAGAAAATATGTTTTATTTATTAAGTTTAAAACAAAGCTAATCTATTTACAATATAAACTATATATTTATATTATAAATAGAAACCAATTTATTATCTGTAAAAGATAGAATCTACCAATTAAATATTTATTAAAGAAGATTATTAAATCTATTTGAATTATTATTAACAAAATTATCAATATCAATTTAATTTTAAATACAGATTATTAAATTGATATTGTCAAAAATTCCAGGATATTACACTAGCAGTCATGAGTAATACAATATCCAATATTTGGAGAGCGTTGCGTACTCTAGTCCCAACGGATCCATTGATATCCAGTCTCAATTATCTTGACGAGGAATATTTAAAAAGATGTGTTTATTTTATTGTGATAAATCGCTCATAATTTCAATGCATAGTAACTACTATCACAGAACATACCATTTATGGATTTTCTACTAAGTATACTTTAAATTAATTAATTAATATAACATAATGTATCAAGTATATAATAGAAATAAAACCTCTTATTTCGAACAAGATTGATTACCGAATTAAATATATGTAACAAAATATATAATTGCCTCTAGGGCATACTCCTAACTCTATCAATCTCCCACTTGCACTTTGGATCAATTGTAAAATCTCTATCCCATCCCTTTAATTGTATATCTTAATTGATAAACATTTTATTAATCATATTAAATGCACAAATTTATCAATGTAGATTATTTTAACATTATATATCATATGTTCTTACTATATTTGAAAGGTTAGATATTATCATTTCATTTTCCTTATAAGTCTTTCACTAGTCTATTATATTTCACCAAACCTTAAGTCGAAACATATAAGTTTTTCGACTTCACTAATGATTGTTAGGACTCGTCCGTCTTGGAATTCTGTTCGTGAGTTTGCTCAACAAGTCATTGCTCTAAAAACGATGGATAATTCCTTACCGGTTGTATTGTATATAACTCCTAACCCTTGGTACCTGGTCCTAATTTCACTTCATCCTTGAGTTTTCTCAACAAATCAAAACAAAATTATTCACTCGTACCTACCATATCATGACGGCTTAAGTATAGTATAAATACCTGGAGTTCGCTCAACAAATACATATGGTTGTCTTACCTCGTCTATTCAGTATATTAATAATACTACTACACATAGCATCCCCTAGCTTGAGTTGCTCAACAACTAAGTAGTATGCAAGTAATACATTAATATATAAATGGTAGAGGACAACATTATATTGAAGAATCATAATCTTCAATATATTATATTGTATGATACAGACTTATGGAATAATGTATTTTTATGAAATACCCTCTTAATTCAAGTGTCGGACACATTGGAAATCACGGTATACACACATATACTCATATATTTATTCTTTAAATCTATTTAAGGTTTCCTAATGTTCCATCTTTAATTTATACATTCATATTTTATATTTTTATTATTGTATAACTTTCATATTTCATATTACTTTCTAATAGTCTTATGTATAATATTATATTAATTAAATCTTGTTTAACTAATTTTAATTAATTTTATATTATCAAATATAAAATTTATATCAAATATTTATTATATAATATAACCTTTATAGTATAACACTATATTATTTAATTAATTAAACTTTTAATTAATTAATTTTATTAAACAATTTTAATTAAAATTATATTAATTTTAAAATTCATTTATATACATACATGTTTGTTATGTTAATTTAACATTTTAAAACAACATAACATATATCATAATATATAATATGCATATACATTTATTAATTAATTAACTTATTTAATTAATATATTTATTAACGTTATTAATAAATTTTAAATTTCTAAATTATTTTCAGACATTTTGAAAAACTTTATGATGTTATAACATTTACAATATGTATATATTTTATTTTAAATTTAATAATTAAATTTAAAATCTTAAATTTTTTGTTTCCAAACAATTTTGAAAACTAGTTTAAGGCCTAATTCAAATTTGGCCTTTTATATTAGAGGCAACCTTTGGGGTTACATATCTGTTTGAGCCAGACCGGTAGCTAGGTAAGATAGAGTACGTGATTACCCAAACCTAATCCTTCGACACTACCTTTCAAGACACCCTACTATTGGACTATAAGCTTAATTAGTTAATCCTAATATGACTAGTTTAGATTGCATAAGCTATTGGGCTTTGATGCCGTTGTTAGAACCATGGAAGATATGAGTGAATTCCAATTTTTTTTTACCATATTGGATCTGCATTGGGCCTATTAAGTCTAATTAATTTAGAACATTCTAATTTTCTCTTAAATAAAATTATTATTTTATTTATATTTATAACGCATTTCTATACCGTAATTAATATTATATTATAGATATATATATATATATATATCTGTGTATCATACATACACACATCTATATATATCTATGTGTATGATACATAATATATATACCTATACTATAATATTAATTACTATATTGGGCCTATAAAGTCTAATATATTTAGAACATTTCTAAATTTCTTTTAAATAGAAATTTTATTTTATTTATATTTATAATGCAGTTTTATACTATGTAATTAATATTTTATTATAGAACTATATCTATGTATCACATACACAGATATACATACACATACAGAGAGATATATGTGTATGTGTGTGTGCGTGTCTGTGTGCGTGCGCGCGCGTGTGCATGTGTCATATAGTAATCCATGCAAGGTATAACATGCATGTATATAAGTGCTGAGATTTACACCGCAACGAGAATGTTTGCACATCTAGTATATAAATATATCATCCAAATGTACGTTTATATACTTTGTTTATGTATTAAAATATTGCATATATATATATTATATTTTGAAATTAATTATAAAATTTATATATGAAATATATTAAATACACACACACACATATATATTTGAAATTATTTAAATTATATTTAATTATTTTACTAAAAATTCGAAATCAAAATCAATTTTTTTATTTTAAATAAACATATGCATAATATATATATATATGTGTGTGTGTGTGTGTGTGTGTGTGTGTATCTTATAAATAATTTAATATTAAATATATATATATACTTAAATGTAATATTTATATATATAAAGTATATAAATAAAATATATGCCTATTATAATGCTCATGGAAAAAGTTGTTTTTTTCTTTATTTTAAATATTTATATATATTAAATTCCATATGGAAATTAATAAGAATTAATAAAAAATTGAAAGAAAATTTCAAATTTAAATATTCTAGCAAAATTTGAAAGATATTTTAATATTTAATTTATACATTTTATAATAGAAATAGCTTTAAGTTTACCTTTAATTATATGTATTTCTATATTTTGATAGAAGCAATGATATGAAAATGTTAAACATGTACAATTAGAAAATCCTTGAGTAAAGTACAACCGACTGCAATTATGAATGTGTTCGAGACTATGAGTATTTAATTATGTATCTGATATACTTATCCTTAAATATTCCTAGTTGAGATATATCAAGAAAAGAATGTCGGTACATCATTAAGACCAGTGTACGTGATGCTTCACATATGTTAGATGATGAATTACTCATGAACTTGGGAGAAACTAAGAGGTTATGTACATTTAACGACTCAATGAGAGTCTTCAATAGGTTAAGTACAACTAAGTCGAAACAGAGGACCTTATGTAATGATGTGCAGTAGTCCTCAAACTTGATAGATGGGTCTTAAATGTCCAAATTGTACTTTAATTATGATCAATCACATGACATGATGCTGATGTTATGGTCATAATTGGGTACTCATTCAACCACTTGAAGTGAAACACTAATCAAGGGAGGGTTCGTCCCACTTCAGCATGGAAGGTCAATATTATCGTAATTGGTAACTAATCTAAAGTCAAATTATTTGGCCAGAGTAAAACTGTTAATCGATAGACATTATCATATCGAAATAAGGGATTTGGAGTTGTACTATAATTATAGATTTATTATAATTTTTTTATATCAATGACCAAACTCTAGATATCTCCATGATATAATGATGATGATATAAATTGTAAATATATCATTACTTAGGGTGTAGCTTCAATAGATTAAAAAAATGATTTCACCTAAATGATTTAAAAGCAGCCGAACTCATGTTCACTACTATGCTTCAATATAGTTCCTACATGATTTAATATTTAAATTTTAAATTATTTGAATATTACCAAGGGCTAAGCTCACATCAAAGATTCACATAATAGTATTTTTTAGAATATTTCATAATTAAACGTAATCGAATTAATTAAAAATATTATAAATCAAAATGGAGGAATTTAGTATAAATGTTATATTAATTTTATTGATTTTATTTATTTATTTAAGGCTTTTAAACTAACTAAATAATATATAAATATGATACATTGATTTAATTAAATAAATAGGATAAAATGAATATTTAAATAATTAATAATGTGTATTAGTTAGGTCTAAAATATACTTCATATTAGTAATAAAGGAGGGCTGACATAGAGGTAGGAAACATGGGTTTAGATTGCTCATTTGACGAAATATTAGATCTAGATCAAGATGAGGAGAAAAAAATGGAGATATGCTAGATATTTTATAACCATTTTATGACTATAAATACGAATCACTTCACTAATTGTTTTCATACTTTTAAACAACAAAATCCTGACCACCACTATAGATAAGTTGGAGTCTATAACTTAGCTTTGAAGACCAAGCTACGAGGAGTAAGAAGATTGACTCGAAATGGGAATCAGCTTGCTAATACAAAGTGTCAACAACTGGCTAGATCAAAGAGGCAAATAATTCTGCTTTTTTTTATGTTTATACATAAACATTCCGGCCATGTTTTAAAAAAATTGGCTATATATTTACATATTAATTTTATTTAGAGTATGATACATATGCATATGTGTATGTGTATATGTATATGTATATGTATACGTGTGTGTGCATAAGTTAGGATCAATAACACCCTTTATTTAGTACCATTTTGTAGCACCTTGATATCAGCTAAAATGTTCTATTTAAATAATTGTTATTTCCCTCTTCTATCACATGAACCAAATATTTCAATATAAACTTGTTATTGATATCAAGGGGCTACAAATGATGTTAAATAAAGGGTGCTATTAACCCTATATATATATATATATATATATTATTTCTGTTCGACCTATTATAACCTATTTATATAACTGTGTAAGATATTGAAATAGTTTTATTGTTAATATTTCTATGCACTTGAAGCATTCAAAATGATAATATATTTATATGTACTAGTGGTATGGCACGCGCTTCGCGTGTGATGATGGCATACATTTTGCATGTGAATTTTTTACAAATTGTATGCGTTTAATTTCATCAAAAAAATACGATTCACGCAAATATTTAACTATATTTTTACATTAAAGTGATATGCAATTAGTTTTAATTTTACTTCTTAATCGCCACATCTAGTTTTATGTTAGTTTGAATTTTTATTTCTATTATTAATTAATAAAGAATGAACTTATTTTCTTATTAGTTTGAATTTTTATTCTATTATTAATTAATAAAAAACGACTTTGAAAAAAAATATTATTTGTTAGATCCTATTTTTAAGTGATATTAAGATTTCAATAATATCCATAGAGGATGTTTTGAATTGGTAAAGGAAACTTATCCGTTAGATCCTATTCTTAAGTAATATTAATATTTAATAATACTGTAGAGGGGCATTTTTGATAGTTCGCATTTATACCAAAAAACATAACACCAAAGGTATTACAACTATTATTAAAGATGTATGTATTTATATATGCATATGTGCACGCGAGCGTATTATCTACCTTAGTATATTTCAAAAAAAAGATTGTTTTCATTATTGACCTAACATATGTTAATAGAGATATTTAAAATTAACATGATTTTGACAAATTAATATTATGAGCGTTTGCAACCAAATGGTCACAAACACCCAAGAATAGATTTGTGTAGAGAAGTAAATGAAGAAAGTAAAATTAAAATGAGGAATAAAATAACTAATTTTAACAAGAAAACTTGTCAACATCTAAGTTGTTTTCAAAACAAGGTTAGTCCTTTTTGATTTCTTTTGGTTGAGTGGAAGAAGGAAAGATGTAGACAATCTTTTAGTTCACCCTTTCGAATAGGTTCTTATTATGACGGCTTTCCTTTTTATTGACTTTTCGACTCAATTGAAAGGCTTAAGTTCCCTTGTTATTGGTCTTTCAAAATGGATAAAGTAGCTTGATTACCCTTTCGAAATAGCCTTTTCGAAGTAATTGCAGAAGCCTAATGGATGGCTCTTAGATTCAGGGTTATGATAAGCTTTTAATGGTTTCGACCTGGTGGAAAGCTAGAATCTCAAATGACTTAGGTTTGAATCTAAAGCTAAAGGTATAATTAGCCTGGATTTACGTTTCGATCCACTTGAAGGTAGAAATCTAATAAGTTGATAAATGGAATTACTTGAAAATGCTAGGGTTTCGACTAAGTCAGAAGGTGTCCTTCGATAGTGTCCATAAATGCAAAATAGAGTTGGACCAAATAAAAGATTTTAGATCAACTAAGTAGTTAAGAATATTGAAGACTTCCCTTTCGCAACACAACAAATCCTTTATTAATCAAAATTTCCCTAATTTAATTTACAAATTAGGGCTTACAACTTTGCATAATTAAGAAAGTACAAGAGTAGATTGACTGAGTTTGAATCCCCTAAACCAGACCCCTTGGGACTCATTTATAGATGCGGGTTGGCACCTTTCAACCTAATGCTTTTGACCTAGTCGAAAGGTGGCTTAGATGCCTTTCGACTTCTTCAGCACTTGCGCTCCCCTTTCCAATGCTTTCGAATGAACTCGAATGCTTCCGTCTTCACCGAAAGGTATGGTTATGCCTTCTCTTTTTCATGTTGCTTTATAAGCGCTTTCGACTCTGTTGATGGGTTGATTCCAGGGGGTTCGAAGTTGTTGAACTGGGGATGGTTTCAACGCTGTTTGTAGCTTCCAAACATAAGCTTGCAACTTGACGTGGAACTTTCCCTGGATATCAAAGGCATCGACCGATTCGAAAGGCTTAATTTGCTTCCAAAAGGATTGTTTCAACCAAGATGCTGTTCTGAGTGACTTGAGTGAAGGCGGAACATTTGGATTCGAAAGTTTTGGCACACATATGAAAGGTTTTTATGCATTTTCTTCAAAATTTATTGCTTAGATTCCTTCGAAAGGTCTTCATGCATGCGAAAGCACCTGTTTTGATAGGTGTTTATTGAAGCTAAAGTGTGTTTTCGACCACTTTGACCCTTTTGAAAGGTCTCTATACTTCCAGTCTTTGGCTGTTGCATCCCTTTGACTCATTTGAAACGTGTTGCTAATGCTTTTCTCTCTTGTTCTTCTTTGCCTTCTATTCAATAAGGTTTCAACATGGTCAAAAGGAAATTTGGTGGTAAAATTTGTCCCTACGTTGTGAAGGGATGCCTTTGACTTTTCAAATCAATCATCTCGAAACCTTCAATATCTCCCACCTGTTCGTATTCCCCCATGAATCTGGATCGTTCATTTAAATCTAATCGGATGGTTTGCCATCTTTGCCGACTTTTCCTATAAATTATGTTCTTCTCTCCTCTTCTTTCATTCACTTGAAAATGAAAGAAACTTCAAGCAAAATCTAAGTTCCCAAACTTTTAGATAATCTTTGCTTTTCACAATAAAAAACCCAGCAAGTTTATGTTTTCTTATTTCACAAATCTCTCCTTTTTTTATTTTGCAGCAAATTTCAATTTCACCAACTTTCATAGTTTGGATTTTTAATTTCTGTTTTGATTTGCTAGAAATTGCTTGATTTCTTATTTGTTTGAAAGTATCATTCAATTTAATTTTACGGTTTGATTTGATTGATTTTTCTTGTTAATTTTCATTTTAAACCCATCCAATACAGATTGTAATGTTATCGTTTTTTTAGATAATTCAAACGTTTATCTCAAAGATTTCGCAATTTAAATAACCGATCCATGTTTAAATCCATTTGTTTAATGTTTTTTTTTAATTTCTAGACTGAAATCGTGTTTGGGGTAGAAGAAGTTCCCCGCATGCTTCGCCTAGAAGTTTTGAATTGTATGAATTAAAAAATTGGCGCAATAAATTTATCTTTTTACCCCTTCGAAAGGGATTAAGGTGGCAACTTTCATTTTGCTTTCTTATCCTCTTTCGACGGGGTCGAAAGGTAACGTGGCACTTCTTTTGACTAAAGTAACATGCAATCAACCTTTTCCAAAGCAACTTTGTGAGTTAGGTATCTAGACACCTTTTGAAGAAGTTGGCTATTACAATTCTCTCTTTCGAAAGCACAAGTTCTGTTGCATAGATTTCGACACCTTTAGATCATACTTACTCCTCATTAGTTTAAGTTGAAACACATTTCTTGGTAAATGAGATTAAAGAAAAGATACTTTGTATAAGTTACATATGAAACATTTCGACTAGACGAAACCTTCTGTACTCAACTCATTCGAAACCTAGTACGTTAATTTTAATTTATTGTTGCTATGCCTTTGAAACCATACACCACTTCTCATTTCTGTCGAAACCTTTTATAACTGACCGGGGCTTAATTCTTATCTTTTCTAGCATCGTCGAAACATCCCTTAATTTAAACTCGAAACCTTTCGACTTTATTGGCTAAAAGGTTTCGACAACTTTAACACTTTTTAGAAAAACTAAGGTAATGAGTTTCGACCGTGTCGAAGGGTCTTCCCTTTTATTTACTGAACATAGGTAGTGTATACTTTGTTCAAATTTTTATGTTGGGTTTAACTATTCCTTTCTAATAACAAAGTTTCTATTGAGCTTTCGACATTGTTGAAGAGTGTCAATTGGACATATACTTAAACCCTCCTTTTCGACCCCGTCGAAAGCTCAGTAAATGCTTATATCTGGGCTTTCAAGTTTGTTGAGAGGTGTTTGTTAAGTGTTAACTTTCATTTTCTTTCGACTTTATAAAAAGCTCAATAAATCTCATTTTTAATCCTTAACATTCTTTCAAGAATATGTAGTCTCATGCTTTGTTTGATGCTCAAATGATTGTGATAGTTTTCTAGTAATCCCTGAAAGAATGTTAACTCCATAACAAACTGTAATTTCTAACTGGAACGTTTTCATCTAGCAAAATCATGAGTTCTCCAAAGAAAGCTGAAGCTACTTCCAAGCGCTCCCTGATATACACTTAGGATGAAGTAAATACCATTCTTAATGACTCTGAGATTACAGGAGTGGAAGCAATCCCCATGTAGAAAATGACACCATCAACAACCAACCTAAGGGGTTCTTTGCTTATACTGCAATCCATGTCTGGCACGGTGGATTCCTTCCTTTCCCTGAGTTCTTGCTGGAGTTCTTAGTTCATCTTGGAATTGCTCCAATTCAGCTGTCGCCAAACATATATACTTATCTTTTGTCTTTGGAGTTGATGGCATTGGAGTCTGGCCTTTCCTCCTTGAACATTGAAGTTCTTAATCATCTCTTCCAGTTGGTTAAGCTCGGCAACTTTAACAATCAAATATTCCAGGTTAATCCTCCTATAAAATTGATCTTTGAGGGAGTAAAAAAGTTTAAAGACTGGGAAAGTCAGTTCTTCTTCGTTAGATGCTTGCCAAACGTTAGCGGCACTTTCTCTACTCCTCATAAGCTCAGATTTTATTATTTTTCTTCTATCTAGTTACTTTTCTTTGCTGATCTTCACTTTTGTCAGGTGCCCCTGCTAAAGAACTAAATGAGGAGGATGATAGAACTATAGAGTCTCTAATCATAGCTTCAAGTGAGATTCGGAGTAAATTAATGCTGCTAAATCCAACAAATCTGTGAAAGCACTCCCTTCTGTCGGCGGGCCAAAGGATCCTTGGTCAACCTCCCTCAGTCTAACTCACCTCCCGAAGCAAATGCTTCCTTTCTTTGGGAGACCCATCGAACTTCTCTCCAATGTCTCCCATCTATGCTGACCACTCTGGTAAGTCATAAATGCTGCACTTGTTATGTATTGCTGTGTTGTTTTTTCAAATTATTCCACTGACTTATAATCTAGTTGAATTCTCTTCGATTGCTCCTCAAGTGGAAAAACCCACCAGTGATCCCACTCCTCCTTCTTCGACTTCTCATGCACCATCATTTTCTCAGGCAATTGCCTAATCAAATTGGTTACTAAAAGGAAATTTGGTCGAAATGGTCGAAAAGAAATTTGGTGGTAACAACTAACAAGCAAATCCAAGCAATAATCAAGAACATACAGATTTATAGTTGTTCGACATTGTATGTCTACTTCCACTTTGAAGATTCTTTCTATTGATTCGAAAGAGTCTGATTACAGAAGCAAAAAATAAGGAAGAACTTGATTATAATGCAAAATCAAGTAACCGGCAGCGTACAGGATCCCCAAAATGACCCATAGGACCTGTATTTATAGGGAGAGATGATGAGATATTACTCTAAGACTTCGGCAGAAGGTCTCTAGGTCCATGAGGGCCTAGTATATCGATCGGCGATGCTAACTTGATGATTGAGAACGATCAGCCTAATGTTAGCCGATCCTTTCTCATGGCTTCAATCACGACACGATCGTTTTTGTGGGGGTCCTGCATGCCTCTTGATACTGCTTCTAAAAGATGGAATCATTCTGACTTGTAAATCGAGGGATATGGATCGACCTTGGTTGAAGTTGGATTATGCACTGAACTACACCAATCGTTATGATGCATCGACAAGAGCGATCGGTCAATAATAAACCTTCACTTTGTAATATGCGATCATTTTTGTGGGCCCCTCTCCTCATTTTGTTGACGCCCTGGAAGTTTCAGATGAATTGACCTTGTGGATCTCGAGATATTGATCATTCTCCGATGATCTGAACTTTTTATGGATCATTTCAGATCGATCCACATAAATTCTTCATTTCTCCATAACTTGAGCATACGAACTTTGATTGACTTGAAATTTGAAATGTATCCTCATGGGGCTTTTCTTATTACTGCATACTGATTATAGCTTGATCTGAACCCAGTCCGTATCTGCTCGACCATCATCCATAGTCCTGTATATCATTGATTCTCAAGGCTGGTAAACATCCGTTTTTGCCAAATCTACGTTATCACGGCCTTGCCAAAAGGTGGGATAACAATGAGTTTAATTTATATTTAAATTATTATATATGTATACATACATACACATATACATACATACATATCTGTGTGTGTGTCTTACACACAGACCCGAAAAATTAATTTTTTCCTTCTGGCCGAACTCACATATGCATGATAGTATACATATATTTTATTTAATTGTACTTATTCATTTTATGTAACTAAAATAATCAGTTGTGGGCCTTTTTGAATAAAATATATTTTCAATATTATTTACGGGCCAACCCAAACAAGTGTATACATACATACAATAAATTATGCATATATATATATATGTGTGTGTGTGTGTGTGTGTGTGTGTGTGTGTTTGTATGTGTGTGTACATATGTATGTGTGTGAGCGCATGTGTGTGCGTGCATGTATAGGACATGCGACTTATGTATAGAAATTGCATATAAGATGTTTATTTATATACCATGCGGTCATATATCCCAATGATCGTATATTTACACAATTATACTTACATCATCGTATCATCTTATTCAATATATTGTTTAGGCACATACGTATGTATGTATGCATACCTTTAAAAAAATGTTAGTGTTTACATTGTATATTCAAACATATTGTTTAATTATAATTATAACATAAAACAATCAAAATTAAATTAATTTAAACTACAAAAACTCTCATTATGTCAAATTAACAGTAAAAATACATTTTTTAATAGTAAATTAAATTAATTTAAACTACAGTAAAAATACATTTTAATGTAATGAAATTATTCATGTTAACATCAGTAACAGATCTAGCATAATAATTAATAAAAGATTTTTTTGGGAATTTGCTTCTGTTGCATTATTGTTAACGCATTTGATCCAATAGTCGTATCCCACTATTTTACATTGAATTCACCATGGTTTATAATTCTGTGATGCCAAAGACTTCCTTAATTCTCTCTCACTATTTACACACACACATAGATATATTTCATTGTATTTTATTATGAACAAACAAACACAATTTCCATGTAATAAGATAAAGGCATTGGCTCAAACTTTAGTTATTTCAACATCAAAATCCCTTCTAATTTCAAAATTGTCATCAATGTTAGTTTCTCTAATTAATATCCACATTTTTTTATTTGTTTTCTCATGATAGCATAATTTCCTTACACCAATAATCTAAAAAAAGCATAATTTTCACTAACCAATTTTTAGGTCTACAATAGAATATTTTGCTTGGGCTTGACGATGTCATGTAACTATGTTGGATGATGTAATTATGTTAGGTGAGTATTTCGAGATTTTTTGCAAAATTTTCACAATCATGAATGATATACTGTTAATAATGATTATGCTTCTGGTTTTAGGTATGTATTCATTCCCTTAGAAAAAGCATATGATACCTTATATACACATCATTTACATGATCAAATGTATATCAACTACAAAATTCAAAAGATTATTAAATAAATATCTATCTGAATAAAAATGGATAAATTTTAAATCAACTAATTAGGTGCAATTAACAAATATTCATTAATTTATATAATGAGCTAAATATAAATAAATTTAGTAAATTATAAAAAAAATAACTCATTTATAATAACAAAATCGACATTTTGTTTACAAATACAAATATATACATTACAAAATAAAAGTTATGTATTGGAAACAAATAGAATTTAAGAAATAACTTATTTATCTACACAAGTCCATAATACATCACATATCTATCTTTTATCAATACTTTTAAGGCTTGAACATTATTTATGTACGACATTAACAAATGGGCTACAAGTGGCATCATGTTGGTGTATGTATTTTTATTGGAAAGTGCTTTGAACATAAAACCTTATATAAAATTAAAAGATAAAAGAAAACTAAAATTTCTTTTTTCCGAAAAAAGTAAACTTTTGCTCATTGAATTGACTTTACTAAATTAACTTTGAAAAAAATTCAATTTTGGTGGAAAATGGAAATCAAATTTGGCTGAAATTTCATTTCAAAAAATGTTCAAAAAATTACAATATAAAATTATTTACTTGAACCATTGTAGGAATTCATGCACAAGTGCAAAAATCCCCAGTAGTGCACTAATTTTCGGTTCGTAGTATAAAAATCAGATCCTCAACTCTACAAAATTTAAAGTGCCTTACCCTTGGGGAAGTAAGAAACTTCATATTTGATGTATTTTAGCCGAATGTGTTTACTTTGATTTTAAAGTGTAAAACCCATACTCTCTAAAGCTGGGATCTCCAAATAACTTAAGAGCAGATGATCTAATTCCGAAGAATAAAAAGAGATATTCAGAAGAAAAAATCATCCAATTTTCAAAAAATTGGATAACCTTCTTAAGGTTTAGGCCATGTTCGTGGACATGATTTCTACTAATCAAAATGCATTTAGGGGAAATTACGTCTAACATTTTGCATTTGCATTCAACGCAACCATTATGTTGATGAGTTTATTAAAATGTTTTGTCGAGATAAAAAGTAACAACTGGGTATAACGTATCTTTTATATCCGACGTAATCTAACTAAGCAATATTGATTATAAATTCTCAATTCATTCATTACATTTTATCTTCATACTTCTATCTTTTTTTAATACCATCTTTATAAATGATTAGCATTGAAAATGAAAATCCTTATTATAAAAGGCAACAAAACACATTCTAAATTGAAAATCAAAACCTAATGGGAAATCAAAATCCAATTGCACACCAAAATAATCAAGTAAAAGTTCGACATGCAACCACAGATCGAACAAGGTTGAATTTGCCTCAATTTGTAGATGTTCGACCGTTGTGGGGTTATCGCTAAAGTGAAGTTCGACCATGAGTCACACAATGAGGAAGAGTGAAGCAAATATGTAGAAATTATATTGGTTTTCGAAGTATAATTTATTTTATGCTTTATGTTACGAACTCAATCTACTATTTATCCATCGTAATATTTTATCATTTAATTTCTACTATTTGTGCATTACAGGAAATTATTGTTAAGGACAAAAATTTTCAGCGTTTTAGCTTCAAGGACAAACCTTCAATATTTTAGCATGAATGACTTTCTTTAGATGTCATTTTTTAGTTATTGATAGCAGTTTTTAGATATCAGTTAGTAGTTATCGGTAACAGTTTTTATATATCAGTTTTTAGTTCGGTGGCAGTTTTGAAAGAATGTTTGTCCTTATGAATAATTTTGAAAGAATGTTTGTCCTTATGAATACTTTTAGAAAAATGTTTGTCCTTATAGTTAAAATATTGAGGTCGTGTCATTTAAGGCTAAAAATATACAAATTTTTGTCCTTTAGTTTACCCATGTGCATTATTAGTTAATATTATTTATTTAACTAATAGTAACCGGATTAATAAAGTACACAAAATTTACATCCACAAAGAATTATTTCCTATACAATCTTATGTTTTCTTACCAAACTCGTACTTTTTAAACTCTGACCCAATGCAGCCTTAAACCAGGGGTAGGAAGCAAAATATTATTACACTGAAGCCCTCATTCTATATATCTAAAAAAAATATCTTTGTTGTCAAGGGTGATAGCTCTAAAAAAATTGTTTTTTCTCATGCTATAAATGTAAATAAGTTACAAGGAGTTTGTCTGTAAGCGCGAACGCTATCACGTGTCCGTCGAAATACAGAGAACAGATGAAATGTAAATATGTGAACTTTTGCCTTGACATGTTTACGTAATGACAAATAGCAAAAGGACACAACGCACATGCAGTTTCGAAGCGTACTCTTCATTTTTCTCATCATCAATATTGACATAGCCATGGTGTCATTAGACCCAATGAGTTCACACTATCAGACTAACATGCAAGACATATTTCGACATAATTAAGTTCAATTAAGTATATCAAGCATAAATAAAGTTCAGTGATGTATAACAAAAAAATAGAATTCGAGATATTAAATAGGAGTACATTTTAATAAAAAAAACAATCGCACATAATTAACAAATATTAAGAATAACATATTAGGGTGTGTAGCAAATAACAAGTGGAAGCATAGACTATCAAAATTTCGATATCATAAAAAAAACCGCCGCTCAAATAAAATGATGAAACCGATCGCACAGCAACTAAACAACATATTTTTTTTATTTTTTATTATAACAGTGATAAAAAAAGCACTTCTCAAATAAAGTGACATACTCAGGGAGAAGGAATTTTGAACCCAAGTAGTTTAACTAGTTTATTCCAATTTCGAATTCCTTTCCTCTCCAATGCTGAATTAGGGCTTTCTGGATCTTCCTTTTTCTCCTCTTTGTAAAGTATGAAGTTACGACATTCGCAAATTCCAATTTTATCCAAAGAGCTCAAAGCTGCAATTGCAATGACCAACAACAAAATTAGGATAGCAGCTAAAACTATTTTGTCTTAAAAATCATATTAATCAAACATAAACACTAACAATGCAACACACTAAAAATGCTATAAAAATAATAATAATAAATAAATAAACAATACAAAAATAAACAAATAATAAAGCCAATCAACAACGGTCACCATCATAGCCTGAATTGACGCAGCGAAGAGTAAGTTTACTGAAATCAGATCCAAAAACGTTCATCAATCTTCCTTCTCTAGCAAACTTTTTCACAGCTTTGTTGATCACAGTATCAACGGTATCGTTTTCATTAACTAGAAACCTAACAGGGCCCGAGCTACCATTAACAGAAATCGTAAGAAGAAACTGGGCACATTTTTTCTCTTTCTTCATTGAATAGATCGCCATCACAACCTAATAAAAGAAAATAAAATGGATCTCGATGAAAGCAGTCGGATCTTCAAGGAAGAATTTGCGGATCGAGCTGATACCAGCCACGCATACAGGAAGCGAATGGAGTTATTGGGGTTTCTCTCTTTTTTAAAGGGGAGAGAATAATCGAGCGATGAGTATTCACCATTCACAATTGATTCGAGAAATCAGATTTAGGGTTTTCAAATCCTGTTCTTTTATCTGGGGATTTTCTGAGATTTGGCAATACAGATTCGGCAATGAAGGGTATTTATATAGGATGGGACTGGATATAAATTGGCTGCCTTTAAAAATGGACGTGAAAAGTTGTCCCTTAATCATCAAATAATTATCCCGATTTCTACTCTTTTACATTGGCCGTTTATTCAAACTTTAAAAAACGATAATATGATGGTTCAAACAAATTTTTTAATATAATTTTCTTCGAAATATTTATTACTGTTTTATCATTGTCACTACAAGATTTTCTTTTGGCATGTGCAATGCATGTGCATATAAAAACATCTTTCAAAATTATTAAATTTAAAATATTACGTAGTTTGATAAAAATAAACTAAAAAATATAATTTTTTTGTTAAAATAAGATTTGGACTTATAACTTTGTTTATGTTTGAAATTTTGAATTTTAAGATGGATGTTGATTCTTATTCATCGTGGGATTTAAAATCTCGATCTTTTTTATACGTATAAGAATTTTTTTAGAATTTCATGGTCAGACCAAAAGTTCGTATTTTTATTCCAGCTATTAATAAAAATCACGGTGAGATTCAAACTCCCAATCTTTTACTTGCGTATGACAATATTTTTTGAACTTCACAATTGGTCTAAAAGAAGGTTTTTATTTCAACTATTAATAAAGATTTTACCATTAAAATACAAATTTTACAAGTTCAATCACCTTGTCCCTATTTTATATGTCTTCATTTATCAACTTTATCATATTCTTTAATTTTTATGACATTGTATTATTTTAATAACATTCTGAGAGCAAATCAGTAACTAAATGATGCCATATATGGCTAAGATTCAATTGTACACGTGACACAGTGAAAATGAGATAGAAATATTGGGATGAAATTTTACCAATCAATGCAATTAAATACACACATGAGTTGTTGCCTACACTTTGGCAATACCCGAAATGCTCATTTTCAAAGAAATAAGTGACAAAAGCAGAAATAAAATGAAGACAACTGAAAATTTACCACAATAACACAGCATAAATTCAAAAAACCTACAAAAAGATCCAAAATCAACCCTGGATCAAATTTCAAAATAACGTATGGCTTGAACAAATTATCAAAGCAGAAAAGACTTAACATCGTGGGAAAAAAAACTGAAAGTAAACTTTAATAAACTTAAACGCCAAAAAAGCCCAAAATAAACATTACAATAATATAAATAATTAATAAATGATAAATGGTAATTTTATTTGAAAAGAAATTTTATTTTACAAACGACCAAATTATGCGGTAAAACTAGCATCTTTGCGTAGATCATATTTTTCCAATCAAGTTTCATTTTAAGAACGT
This sequence comes from Allium cepa, assembly GCA_030765085.1. NCBI lineage: Eukaryota > Viridiplantae > Streptophyta > Magnoliopsida > Asparagales > Amaryllidaceae > Allium > Allium cepa. The sequence continues at coordinate 1,050,666,284 of CM060929.1, read as the reverse complement.
TTAAATTAGACGCATTGATTGAGATTTATAACTAAAAGTATAATTTTTCTCAAATTGGATATATTATGCCAATAGTCCGCTAGTACCAAATAGGTTATTAATATTCTTATTTACTTCTTCACCTTCCTCTTCTTCTCAAACAAAGAATCCCTAAACCTAAACTTTTGGATCTAAAATTACGTCATTAAACTCCATCAAATTCAATCAAATTTGGCCCTAAAGAGATTAGGACAAGGAGAGCAACAAAAAAATACCAAAATCAAAGCAATTCGTGGAGTTAGGATATTAGGGCAATTCTAAACAGCAAGAAGTAGAGGATTCCAACGTAAATCGGCTACCTTGGTTAATTTATGAGTGAGAATCTATTTACTTTTCTATCCAATATCATATATGTTTTTATTTCATACTCAATCTATGTTAGATTAATCATAGTTAATATGAATTAATCATAAATATATGTTGAATTGAAACATTGATATTGAAGTTTTGGTTTAGAATTGATTGTTGGCCATTAAAGTTGAGATATGATCTTTGGTTAATGGAGGAAGTAGAAGATGATTAAGATAACATATGTACATATAGGAGAACCATTAAAATGTTAACCAACCTAATATAGATGATAGGTGTAGATTAATGAGATATACATATTAATAGAATGGCTAAACTATAATTTTGACACGAGTTAACAAATTTATAACTATAAAGAATAATGGGACAATAGATGAGCTATATTGATAGCCAAATTATTGAATATGGTGATAAGAAAGAAAGAATTAGAGTACTAATGTGACAATCTAGGAAAAATAACCCTATAATGTTGTATTACATTTCCATTATGTTTTTAGAAGTATAAATGTAGTTATTAGGAGAATGAACAATTTACTAAGTGAAAAACACTAGAAATAGACAGAACTCGTGTTTGACAGCATTTTTAGGCGTTTGAGTTAAAAGTTCAGACGTTTGATATTAAATAATGGAATAGGAATAATATGTTCATTTTTTGGTCCCATTTAAACGTATGAAATAATGTTCAGACGTCTGAATGAAGGGGTAAGGCGTCTAAAAACCTGATGACATTTTCCTTCAATAGCTCGGGCGTCTAAAATGTATTACCTAACGTCTAAATTGAATTCAAATGCATGAACTGTTCAATTAGGCGCCTAAACGCATGTAGAATGCGTAGATTGAAGCTGAATAAACAACGGTCGATATAAATGTTAAGGGTGCTTTAACTTGCTCGGACAACAATGGTGTGACTTTAATAATGTAGACGTGTATGTATAGAAGAATACACAAGTTGATGATTGTTATGAATGTGCAAATAGGTTAATAATAACGGCAACACGGTGCATTAACATTGTAAAGCGTATCTGGCTGCCTACGTATGTTAATATTGTAAAGCGCATCTAAGAGCACGTTAATATTGCAAAGCATATCAACAGGGAAATAAAGACATCATGAGAGCTCAATATTGTAAAGTGTATCAATCTAACGAAATTAAGCAAAATTAAGTTGCAAGGATTCGTTAATATTGTAAAGTGTATCAACAAAGAAATAAAGATAACAGGGCATGTTAATATTGTAAAGTGTATCAATAGGGAAATAAAGCTACGAGAGTATGTTAATACTGTAAATCATATCAACAAAAGAATAAAGATAATATGGTATATTAAATAGTTGTAAAGTGTAACAGTCCCGATGTTATATGATGATTTTAGCCGTATGATTATGATTAGGGAAGTGACACCGTTAAAATATTAGAATGATAAACTAAACTAATAGTGATGAAAAACCGTTAAGATGATAATTATAAAAGTAGTCTATAAAAATGTTTTATTAACTTGTTGGTATCATGAATTAAGAGATATGTTCTCACTCACCAGCCTCTCCATATTTATATTTATGTACATATCCATGATAGGTTGACAAAGGGTTAGAGAGAGCTTGGGGTGTGTTATAACAACCCACACTTTAATGAGCCTAAATTTCAAAGAGAATCGAAATCCAAGTCCATCAAAGCACGGATCATTAGATTTGGTACCTACAAATAAACATGAAAATTATCAGAGATTGATAAAATATAAACTCACAGCGGAAACAATAATAGGATATAAATAATGAGTATGGCCACTACCTTGAAATTAATGGTATTTCTTGGCTATCAGATTGCAATATTGACATCGAGCATGAGAGAAAAAAAGACTTCTCCAACAATCAATCACTTCTAGCTCCAACGGTCTATTCCTCTAAATATTTTATGTGGGTTGCAATGAGGATAGGGTTAGAACAATATTCTGGTGATCGTAAAATCTATACAGTATATAACATAAATTTATACCGATTGCTTTCTTTTGAATGTTATGTATACTATTCTAAGGTTAACCAAATTAACCTAATATTGCACACACGATGTTCCTACCTAGCACAATCCATCTACCTGCCCTTTCCCAGGTACAAAATACTGATGTATGTCTATCAGCCACTTAATACTTCCATATATGAAGCGGCTCCTAGCATTATCATCACTGGTCTATTGGTCCTAGCTACAGACACCTTTGACCACTATTTATGACTTTATCTTTATTAATAGTTGGCTTGAAGGCCAAACTTTTGGTCCGACAGTGAACTTCCAAAAATGCTATTTATATAGGACATGAAAAAAAAAGTTAATGTATAATTAATTTAAACAAATGAATATATCTTAATTTATTGTATAGCATATATAGATATCTATGAATTTCAATGTTATGCATTAAACTGTGAATAAATGATAAAAATATCAAAATAGAAATGGTTTTACAATGTTGGAAACGATTTAATTAGTTGATTCTGATTAATTAATTTTAAAAAATGAATGTATGTCTAGATTTATTGTATACCATATTTGGATATTCATGAGTTTCAAGGTTATGCATTAAACTATGGATAAATGATATAAATATCCAAATGTATATGTATGAGAAACTTAATGAGTGAAAAAATAGATTTAAGGAAAGCAGAATGAAATGTTGGAAAATGGAATTAATAACATTAATTTGCATTAATTCAATAATGCCATTATTATATTAGTTTACTCCACCATCAAGCAAACGTTATATAATTATGAGAATAAACGCCTAGCAAAATTAAGGGCAGCAACCATATACCATTATACAATTATGGGCAGCAACTATTGTAACGACTCAGTATTTCGAACCATTCAAATCGAAAATCATCCACACATATCAGACTTCAATTGCTCAAAACAACAGATTATTAATTTTACATTTGACAAACTTAGCATATACAATAAGTAAATTAATTACAGAATGACATACATAGAGTAATTAACAATAAGCAGCGGAATAGATAAATAATAGTTCATGAAGCTACTATAGAAATCAGAATCTAAAATCAAATACAATACATATCCCACACACAAGAAGTCTCAAGTACAAAGCAGATGACAAGTCTGAACAGGAATAACTGAAATAATTGCAAAGTTGAAAGATAACAGATAGATCTCCAAGCGAAGCACCAAGCTCCAAAGATGAGTCTCAAATGCTATGACACTCAGTCTGACCCGAACATAAAGCAAAAAACAAAACATTCGAGTCAGGATTTACATTCTTATACTAGTAAATTAACTCAAGTGAAATGCCCAAATGAACTGCAATATAACTTAAAGGATGTTTGGGATTTCCATCTTTTAAGAATCCGTGGAACTATCTACGTACATAGTACAATACACTACATAGATAATGCCTAAAGTAAAGTAAACTATTAAAATAACGTTAATGCGTTACACATATCCTCCTAACACATTTTTATATATTCCCGTAGTCTATACAGTACCGTAATTCCTCCTTAACTGGTAGGCTGTCAAAGGGCACTCCATAGGTAAGGTACAAATCAAACTCGTAGAGAGCGCGATAAAGCATGTGACAAGGCACGCTAGGCAATGCCCAGGGTATGATACTACACCTTTGCGGATCTAGACTAGTGGTAACGCATAGCAGCTACTACCGCCCACCTCAAGACACACTCCCAAAATCAAAAGCCCAACCAAATCACAAAGTAATAGAATGGTATCAAAGAAGCATGCTTGATCGGAGGTTTGATCTCACTTGGCTTGGCATGGCTCCTGTTTTAGTCACATAAAGCCGACTCGCGGGAGTTAGGGCTGCATTCACACCTCATATAGACGTCGCCAAGCCATCCTACTTCATTCTGTACTCTCCACCACATATACATTTGTTAAAGTGGTTTTCGGTATTGGCAGAGAGTATGACAATATCCCATTCCGGTCTCTTTAATAACCAAACGCTTATTTCACACCGTGGTCATGTTCATTTCAAATAGTTTATACTTCATATCAAGATATCATATTCCTTTCAAATCATATTACTTTCGAAATCATATTCACTTTTGAAATCATAACCACAAAATTGTTTAAACCATCATATAAAAATATTCACATTTAAACCCATTAAATCTAAATTATAACAGTTCCCACTTAAACAGTTTATATATTGAAATAGTATATATGTATATTGCAATAGTTATAAATTAAAATAGTTTATATTTAAAAAGAGGTAATAGATTAAAATAGTTTATATATTAAATAGAATATATATTAAAAGAGTTTACATCGAAAAAAGTTTTAAATTGTTTCTTCAAATTTCACGAATCAATTCAAATCAACTTTAATTCCCAAATTCAATTTAAATCAATCTCATATCATCAATTACAGTTCAATTCAAATTCTTAATAAACCATTTAATTTATATCGTTCAAATCTAAGCCACTTCCAATCTAATAGGTTTCAAAGTTTAAATATTCAATTTTTTTTACAATAACTCTATTTGATAAAATTCATTTATATTTTGAAAATTCAATTTTAATTGTATTTAAATTTGAAATATCCACTATGTCATCTTTAATAACCATTTAAATAAATCCTATATTACCAATCTAAATCAAAAAAAATATGCTAAATATACAACTTCCATTTATTAAATTCTGAAATATTCACTTAATCAACTTTTTATACATTTAAATAATATCTCAAACTCAAATTTAAATCAAAATAAATATTCAATCTCAACTTTATTTACATTTTAAAATATTCATTTTATCACCTTTAATCATGTTATAAAATCATATGTTCAATAACTTCAAATCAATCTTTTATTTAAACTCAATTATTAAACAGTTTAAATTTCAGGTCAACTTTAATTTATCTTTCCAACCTCTATTTATTTAAAGTTATTACAAAATTTAATTTTAAAATATTAATATAAATTTAAATAAATACTTAAACATATTATATACTAATTAAATTAAATTTTATTACATTAAATTGAATCTTATAATAAATTCATTTTATATTAAATCTTATTTTATATATTTAGAAAATAATAAAATTATAAGTAAAATCCTAAAATTTACATTTTCAAACTTGACTTATAAATTTAAAATTTCCAAACATATAGTTTAAAATCTAAATTTTTATACATATTAAAATTAAAATAAATCTCTATATTATATTTTAAACCAAAACACATATATTTCTTTTCTTAAAATCTGGAAATCATTTAAAAATAGACTAATGATGTCCGTATGTAGTTTTCTATCCCATGGTCAAGTGATACAGATATTTATCATTTCAATTCGCAATTTAAATTTAATATTTATGGGTATATATCATTTCAATTCCCAAATTTCAAAATCAATAAAAATCGCTTGGGTTTATCATTCCAACCCATAACGATTTTTCTCTATTTTAAGATATTGTTCGGGTATGTATCATTTCAACCCATAGGGAGAATAAACAAAATAACATAGCATATTAATGGAAATTATGATCAAAATTTTCGAATTAAATATGATATATACATGCAAACAGGTTATTGGTGTCAACAACATCAATTAGAATAGGTGAACAAATGCAATAATATCATATCATATTTAAACGATTTAATTACTACCAAATTCAATTTTAACAACATTTTCATCATCATTTCATGTGTATTAAATTTACTAAATATAAGAATGTTAATCGTGAGTGATTGCTCATCTTTCGAGGCTAGAGAAATTAAACAATACGACAAGCTACGAATTGAATCACGAACTCGACAATCGGCCAATCCAAACAACAAATCTCAAAGCAAAGCAAAGCAAGATGAACACGGATTCGATGAACAAAGTTAATAATTAGGAATCGATGAAAACAAATCAAAATTAGCTTGATATAATACTGAAACGAAGTGTATATTTTTTTTTTCTCAAAGCCAATATTCCATTTAAAAATACGTATTTAAAATAAAATCTCCATATTATATATATACATTCCTTCTCTTTTCTCAATGTTTATTTAAAACCCAAATTTTCCAAAATTCTTCAATTTAACTTAACACACACACACACACACATATATATATATATATTAAATTTATTACAAAAAACCTATGTTAAAAATATTAACATAAATTAAAAATACTTTAAACAACACACATACACACACCATCAAACATATTATATAATACTCTAAAACATTTTATATATACTAGCATAAATCATATGTATGTGCATCTATTAGCTAAAAATATTTACTTTTATTTAGTAAAAAAATTATGTATGAACGTGTGCTATAAGTGCAAAAACTTTGATGGTCACGTCGCTTTTCTTTCAAGCAAAGTTGAAATCTATTGATGAGTGGTTGAAAAGTGAGTGGTAGTGGATGGAGGTTGCAAACGATAGTAAGATCATGTTGATGGATGTAGGGTATTTTCATGATTTTAAAAAGACACCGTGAAAATATATTCATTGAATTTTCATTATTAATAGTAGAGATATATGCACCTCATTTAAAAGTGAGAAGAGCAAGAAGGTTGCTGCTAAAATGGTTGCGGCCTAGCAATGATGGAGGTAACTCGGTAGAATGGTGAGGGGCTGTTAGGGAAAAGATGTGGATTGCGTGGGTGGAAGGCGAATGGTCGTTGTGTGGCTCGGCTGTTTCATGATGGCAATGGCGGCGGAGACTTGTTTGGAGAGAGGCGAAAGGCGAGCAGGTATCGAAGCACTGGGCGGTTGTCGCTGTTCATGTAGATGTGGTGTAGGTGTGACAGGTCGGTGGCGAATTGTGGCAAAGGTCAGGGATGATGCCTTTGTGTGCGTCTCAAGGAGATGGTGATCGGCTAAGGTGGTTCAGGGTGGCAGTGCTTGTACTCGGTGGTGGAGGGAAGGAGCATGTGGGGTCAGCGTTAAAGGCAGCTCTGGCTTGTGATGGGAGTCACAGCGGTGGTTGAATAGGTTGATAAGAAGCTTTGCGTGTGTGGTCAGGGGCGGAGTTTGGCTCAGTGGAAGCTGTCGTTGGAGGAATGGTGCAAGGCGTGATCGGTTGCATGTGAACAAAGTTGAGGGTGTATTGCTAGGGGCGGACGAGTTATCATTCAAACAAGTCGAAGAAATAAATCATTTGCAAATATAAACCTTATAATGTATATTTTTATCAAAATAGAACAAACTACAAGAAAGTGCAGAGAAGAGATAGAAAAATGAACGAACCAATGCAAAAGGGAGGAACCAGAAATTATATTGAATAGTGGAATAGCAAAAGTCCAAACGTTGAATTCAAGGAAAATTAAAAGATGATGGTTATTGGGTTAATCGGTGGATAATGAAGGGACAAAGGAAGCCAAAAGGCTCGAATGCGGATCTGGTACGGCTAGTCGTTTTGCAGATTTCGGCATGCATTGGACGCTGAAACATAAGAATGAATATACTGCGAAGATTAGCACGACGAGATGAATAGAATGGTACACATGTATGAGTGATACGACCCACTTATCAAAACTCAATACTTGATGCCCAAGCTGTTGCTAAAACGCCGAAAATAATATAAATGGAGCTAGATCAGTCCAAATTTGGTGAAACAAAATATGATGTCTCATCAAAAAATGATTTACATTTTTCATATAAAAAAATATTTAGATTTCAAAATATTTTATTTCCATCAAATTTACTGATTTTAAATTGAAATTGAAAACTTACACAACAAAACTAATTTCCATATTTTTCAATGAAAATCTGGCACTTGCTACGTTTAAATAGACGTACTCCAAGTACCAAATTTTCATTGTAAATTTGATTGTTTTATTTTCAAGAAAAATTCAGTTAATTATGTTATTTAAACCGTTAAAATTTCTGGGTCGTTACACTCTCTCCCACTCAAAACTTTTCGTCTCCGAAAAGGAACGAGATATGAGAGTAGAAGCAACAGGAAGGAAAGATAGATTCAAAATACATAGTACTAGATACAAAAATTAATTCAAAACCATGTAAAGATCATTTGTTTTTAAATTGATTTATATTCAACTAGTTTGGTTTCAATCCATTTTATTTAATCAATCAAATTCAATATATTCACATTTGGTTGACTCCAATTCAATGTATTTTCATTCAATTGATTTGCTTTCAATTTATTAACATTTGTTACAAAAAATTCTTTCAAAAAAAAATTATTTTATTTAACTCGTTCTCTTTTTATTATTAAATTTATTTCACTTGCATTTCTTATAACACAAATTAAATGTTGAAACATCCATTATAACAACTCAAATTTATTTATGAGTTCTCTTATCAAAATTCATTTTTGGACATCTTATCACTTATATTATATTGTAAATTATTCAATTACATGTTCTTATTACATTCAAACTTTTCCAGGGTAAGTTTTATTAATGTTTTGAGTGTAATTGAGCCCTATACGAATTTACCTTTTATTTACAACATTTCTATTCAGCTAAAATTTAGTTCGAATATTTTATTACTTGATTCTTCTCTTGTATAACCTTCAATTACATTCACCTAAACATTTTAACTCTTTGAATATTTCAGGTAAGCTATGTATATATTTTAGAATGCGATTGAGTATTATACAAATAAGTTTTATCCTAGTTCAACTGTTTTAAGTTGTTTAAATTCCAATTCTCATTTTAAACACTTCAATTATTTCACATTTTTGCTTCATTTAAATAATTGAAAATCATTATCTGACATAAACTTAAGAATAAAATTTCCAATTTCACTCCAAACCAATTTGAAATAAATATATACATATATATAATATATAATTTGAATGATACTCAAAAAATTTAAAGCAAATCCTTTTTCCAAAACAAGAGTGTAGCAAAGCTACTAAGTGGTTTCCCCACTTCGAGACTCGAAAATTAATGTCGATGATGCTGCAGTCATCACCGAAATTATTTTCTAGGGACAAAAAAGGAGAGTACTGACTTACTTCTTTTCTTAAAAAAATTCTTTGGAAACATTTTCTGCTCCAAAATACTATATTCTTTTCAAAACTTTAAAAACCAAATTTTGAAAAACCCAGAAATTAAATTCTCAAATCCTTAATTTATATTCATTTCATTTGTAAATCAGATTTATAAACCATGTTTGTAAAATTTTATCTCCATATAACATATAAAAATAGTTAACAGTTAAAGAATGTTGATAACAATAATAAATGATAATATAATATTATCATTTCTAACAGCAAATTCATTAACGATCTAATTTCAAAAAAATATACTTATATATATAACACATAAACATACATAAAAGTATTTTATTTACCAATTTCAAAAACAAAATTGTATCAGTTTGCTCTGTTCAAGTGTTTTGAAATTCCTATCGATATCGTTGGCTAGACGAATCGATCGAAACCCCAAATCAAACTTAACAATTCAAACAACATAATATAAAACATTTCTATATCAATTTAAATACGCTCACTCCAAGGATGATTCAAGAATGGATAGAGATTCAGATTTAGAGGGACCCTGATCAAAGAGAATTCTGACCAAGAAGATAGGCTAGAAAGGAAGATAAGATAATTAAATTACAAAAGAGGAAAGATAGATAGACTTATATTAATCGCGACAACTTTAACCGGGTCAACCGAGACTTAGAAACGAGAATATCATCCACGAAAACTAGGTCAACTGGTTGAGAACATCGCAGAGGACATGATTCAAGAGATCGATGAAGAAGGCAGGAGTTTTGGTTAATCCAAAGGGCATGGCTAACTATTCATAGAAACCATTCACTAGGAGGAAGGACAAGAAGTCACGCTCGAGGAATAAGATCGATGCGGAATTCGATTTCTCGCTTTGGAGGAAGAGAAATAACTTCACCAAAAACATCAGGTTTATCCCTGACTATCATGGTGTAGCGAGATCACCAGGCTGATTATCAAGCGAAACGATAGACCGCCTGCATAATCCTGAGGCATTCAATATTTGATCATAAGAGAATTACCGGGGCCTTCTACTAGATAAATGGTTTGGATTTTGCAAGGAATAACAGCATCAAAACCGAGGACATAGAAATATCCCGTGAATCGTTGCCCGTTGTAAAGGAGTTTCACCCCTTTACAAATCATACTAAGGTTGGCGGGACCGCCAACAGGATTAGTCACACATAAAGATGAAGTTGACAATTGAGGTTGAAGCTGTGGGATGCTCCAATCAAGAAGAATACTAATAGGAAAACAAGAATGGATTTCAGAACAAAAAGGGAGTTCCAAAATTCAAAGGAAGTCCTAATCAAAGAAGATCCTAACGAAGAATTTCAAGCTCCAACGAAGATGATTCTGTAATTAATTTTACTCATTATAGGGTATTACTACCCTATCTCTAATGAGTTTTTACTCCATATGCTATGTTTTTCCTAAACCAGAGCTCTGATACCACATGTAATGACCGCTATTTCGAACCATTCAAATCGATAATCATCCACACATGTTAGACTTGAATTGCTCAAAACAGCAAATTGTTAATTTTACATTTGAAAAAACTTAACATGTACAGTAAATAAATCAATCATAGAATCAGAGACATCAATTGTTAAAGTGGTTTTTGGTATTGACAAAGGGCATGACAGTATCCTATCCCAGCCTCTTTACAACCAAACGCTTATTTCATACCGTGGTCATGTTTATTTCAAACAGTTTATACTTCATATCAAAATATCATATTCCTTTCAAAAATCATATCACTTTCGAAATCATATTCACTTTCGAAATCATAACCACAAAATAGTTTAAACCATCATATCAAAATATTCACATTCAAACCCATTAAATCTAAATTATAACAGTTCCCAATTAAACCGTTTATATATTGAAAATAGTTTATATATATTGAGATGGTTATAAATTAAAATAGTTTATAATAGTTTATATTTAAAAAGAGGTAATAGATAAAAATAGTTTATATATTAAAAATAGAATATATATATATATATATATATATATTAAAAGAGTTTATATCAAAAATAGTTTCAAATTGTTTATTAAAATTTCACAAATCAATTCAAATCAACTTTAGTTTCAAAATTCAATTTAAATAAATCTCAGATCATTATGTACAATTCGATTCAAATTCTTAATAAACCATTTATTTTATATCGATTTCAAATTTAAACCACTTCAAATCTAATAGGTTTCAAAGTTTAAATATTCAATTTTTTTTATAATAACTCAATTTGATAAAATTCATTTATATTCCTAAAATTCAATTTCAGTTTTATTTAAATTTGAAATATCCTCTATATCATCTTTGATAACCATTTAAATAAATCCTAGATTACCAATCTAAATCAAAACTAAAATATTAAATATATAAATTCCATTTATTAAATTCTGAAATATTCACTTAATCAACTTTTTAAACCTTTAAATAATATCACAAATCCAAATTTAAATCAAAATTAAATATTCAATTTCAATTTTATTTACATTTTGAAATATTCATTTAAACACCTTCAATCAAGTTATCAAGTTATAAAAACACATCTTCAATAAGTTCCAAATCAATATTTTATTTAAACTAAATTATTAACCTGTTTGAATTTCAAGTCAACTTTAATTTATCTTCCCAACCTTTGTTTATTTAAAGTTATCACAAAATCTAATTTTAAAAATTAATATAAATTTAAATAAATACTTAAACATGTTATATACTAATTAAATTAAATTTTATGGCATTAAATTTTATTAAATTAAATCTTATAAATTCATTATATATTAAATCTTATTTTATATATTTAAAATAATAATAAAATTATAAGTAAAATCCTAATTACATTTTCAAACATAGCTTATAAATTTAAAATTTCCAAACATATAATTTAAAATCTAAAAATTTATACATATTAAAATTAAAATAAAATCTCTATATTATATTTTAAACCAAAACACGTATATTTTTTTTCTCAAAATCTGGAAATCATTTAAAAATGGACCAATGCTATCCATACATAGTTTTTTACCCTATGGTCAAGTGATATGATATTTATCATTTCAATCCGCAATTTAAATTTAATATTTATGGGTATATATCATTTCAATCCGCAATCCCCAATTTCAAAATCAATAAAAATCGTTTGGGTTTATCATTTCAATCGATAACAATTTTTCCTTATTCTAAAATATCGTTCGGGTATGTATCATTTCAACCCATAGGGAGAACAAATAAAATAACAGCATAAAATAACATAGCATACTAATGGTAATTATGATTAAAATTGTCAAATTAAGTATGATATATACATGCTAACAGGTTATTGGTGTCAATAATGTCAATTATAATAGGTGAACAAATGCAATAATATCATATCACGTCATATTTAAACGATTTAATTACTAACAAGCTCAATTTTAATAACATATTTCAATTGTCATTACTTCTATATTAAATTTACTAAATATAAGAATGTTAATCGTGAGTGATTGCTCACCTTTCGAGCCTAGAGAAATTAGACAACACAACAAGCTACGAATTGGATCATGAACTCGACAATCGACCAATCCAAACAACAAATCTCAAAGCAAGGCAACGTGAACGCGGATTCGACGAACAGAGTTGATAATTAGGAATCAATGAAAACAAATCAAAATCTGCTTGATATAATACTGAAACGAAGTGTATATTATACAATTTTTTCTTAAAACCAATATTCCATTTAAAAATACATATTTAAAATAAAATCTCCATATTATATATATATATATATATATATACATATTCCCTCTCTTTTCTCAATGTTTATTTAAAACCCAAATTTGCCAAAATTCTTCAATTAAACATAACATATATATATATATATATTAAAGTTATTACAAAAAACCAATATAATCAACATAGATTAAAAATACTTTAAACAATATGTATGTATATACACGCATCATTAAACACGTTATATAATACTATACCAAATTTTATATATACCTCTATATAAAAGTGAGAAGAGCAAGTAGGCAGCTGCTAAAATGGTTGCGGCCTAGCGGTGATGGAGGTGACCTGACAGGATGGTGAGGGGCTGCTAGGGCGAAGATGTGGATTTGCATAGGTAAAAGGCATCTGGTCGTTGTGTGGCTCGGCTGTTGCATGATTGCGATGGTGCTGGAGACTTGTTCGGAGAGAGGTGGAAGGCAAGTAGAGATCGGAGCAATGGGAGATTGTCACTGTTCATGTAGAGGTGGTGTGGGTGTGATAGGTCGGTGGCGGATTGTGGCGAAGGTCGGGGATGATGCCTTTGTGTGTGGCTCAAGGAGATGGTGATCGGCTAAGATGGTTCAAGGTGGTAGTGCTTGAACTCGATGGTGGAGGGAAGAAGCAGGTGGGGTCGACGTTGAAGGTAGCTCTGGCATGTGAGGGGAGTCACGGCGGTAGTTGACTGTGTTGAGAAGAAGCTTTGTGTGCGTGGTCAAGGGCGGAGTTTGGTTCGGTGGAAGCTGTAGTTGGAGGAATGGCGCAAGGCATGATCAGTTGCATGCGAACAAAGGTGAGGGTGGGCTACAAGGGGCGGACGTGCTATCATACAAATAGGTTGAAGGAATGAATCGGTTGCAAATATAAACCTTATAATATATACTTTTCTCAAAATAGAACAAACTACAAGAAAGGGAAGAGAAGAGATAGAAAAATTAACGAACCAATGCAAAAGGAAGGAACACCGAAAATTATATTGAATAGTGGAATAGCAAAACTCCAAACGTTGAATTCAAGGAAAATTAAAAGATGATGGCTGTTGGGTTTATACGTGAATAATAAAGGGACAAAGGAATCCAGAAGGCTCGAATGCATAACCTGTACGGCTAGACGTTTTGTAGATTTCGCCACGCACCGGATGCCGAAATACAGAAATGAATACATTGGGAGATCTACACGACGAGACAAACGAAATGGTACACAAATATGAGTGATATGAACTACCTATCAAAACTCGATATTCGCTGCAAAAACTGCTGCTAAAACGTCGAAAATAATATAAACAGAGCTAAAGCAGTCCAAATTTAGCAAAACGAAATATGATGTCTCACTCAAAAAATGAATTACATTTTTCTTTTATAAAAATATTCATATTTCAGAAATATTTTGTTTCCATCAAATTTAATGATTTTAAATGAAACTGAAAATTACACAACAGAACCAACTTCTATATTTTCCAATGAAAATCTGATACTTGCCACGTTTAAATAGACATGCTCCAAGTATCAAATTTTCATTGTTAAATTTAATGACGGGGCATTTCACTAGAAGGACAAACTTTGTAGTCCAATTATTTTCTAGGACACACATCCACAGAAATTAATTTCAAGGCCAAAGTCAGCAAAATAATTACTTTTAAAGACAAAATTAGCAGTCCAATTACTTTCAAGGACATACTTTCATAGATTTTTAGGCCTTAGAAACTAATTATTTTACATTTTGTCCTTAAAAGTAATTATTTTAGTTGTGTGTCCTAGAAACTAATTGCACTTGCTAAAGAGGGCCTTGTGGCTAATTTCCACTTTAATTATTTTATTTTCAAGAAAAATTCAGTTAATTACATTATTTAAACCGTTAAAATTTTCAGGTCATTACAACCATATAACGTCATGCAATTTTGTCTATAAACTGAAAAATGTAAAATGTTATATTTATAGTAATGATAACACTCTATTAACTTTTTAATAAAAACCTATTAGAGTATGTATGACCATTGGATATCAGTCGGTGGCATATACCATGTATAATGTTACTTAATATTTGACCATATAAGTTAGTTAAGATTTCTCAACACTGTAATTGTTTTTCCACCGTGATCCAAAAATTTCTGAATCAATGAATAAGTAAAGATATAGTAGGTGAGTTAAATTAGTCATGGCATGCATATCCTTAACTCTTAATTGGTCCATCATAGAAATATTCAAACTTCATAATACAAATATAACATTCTATAAATATCTACCAAATCCTATAAATGTCACTCACTCTATCCATCCATATTCACATCTCTTTACACCCCTATTCCTTTTTCTCTTCTCTCTCCTGCCACCTCCATTCAGATCTCTAACTACCACTATTTATTTTTGGACATGCTTCATTGAATTGCTCGCCATTATTAACCTCCGATATCACAACTTTAGATTATTGTAATTATACCACTCAAACTGTGCTTTACACTAGTAATCTTATTCTACAGGACAAAAAATCATTTTTGTGACTGCAACTTCTATACTTCTATTTTATATTAAAAATGTAATTTGCACTTTTTAGAATTTTTTGTACTATTTATTTAAGTGCATTGCTCTATGTATTCTCAAAATAATACCCTGATTACGTGTTATTTACGTACATAAAACCAACTGATCAATGAAGATTATTCTTTTTTCATGTTATTTTTTATTTTTAAATATATTTCAATCTCATTCTACAAGGGAAAAAAATTATTTCTGTGACTACAACTTCTACACTTCTGTTTTATATTAAAAAGGTATTTGCACTTTTTAGAATTTGTTTGTATTGTTTTTTAAGTGCACTGCACTTTGTATTCTCAAAATAATATCAAGATTAAATGTTATTATGGATATAAAATCAATTGATCGATGAAAATTTATTCTATTTTAAAGTTATTTTTTATTTTTAAATATGCACAAAGATTATGCTTCTTACAAAAAATGTTCAAAAGTACAAGTTAGTCGTCATGTTATTATTACTTTAATATATGTATATATATATATATATATTTATAAATAGTTGGCTTGAAAGCGCAAATTTTTGGTCCAATCGTGAACTTTCAAACTTGCCCTTTACATGGACATAGAAAAAATATATTTTAATATATAATTCAAACAAATATATCTTGATTTATTATATACCATTCCTAGAGATTTATGAATTTCAAGATTATGATTAAATCGTTAATAAATGATACAAATATCAAAACGAAATAGTTTATAATGTTGGAAACGATTTAATTGATTGATTCTAGTTAATAATTTAAACAAATGAATATATCTTGATTTATTGTATACCATATCCGAAGATTTATGAATTTCATGATTATGCATTAAACTATGAATAAACGATAAAATATCAAAACGATATGTATGAGAAACTTAACGGGTACAAAAATAGATTTAAGGGAAGAGGAATAAAATGTTAGAAAGTGGAATTAATAAGCATTAATTCAATAATGCCGTTATTATATCGATTTACTGCATCATTTAGCCAGTGGCTGATATAACGTTATACAATTATGAGAATAAACGCATCGCAAAATTAAGGGCATGAACCATATAACGTCATTTAATTATGGGCAGCAACCATATAATGTTATATAATTCTATTTATAAACTGAAAATTTGAACATGTTATATGTATAGCAATGATATCGCTCTATTAGCTCTTCAATAAAAAAACCTACTGGAGTATTATGACCATTAGATATCATTCAGTAGCATATACCATGTATAACGTTCATAATATTTGACCATGTTAGTCAGTTAAGATTTCTAAATCAATAAATGAATAAGGATACTGCAAATGAGTTAAAATAAATGTGGCATGTATATCCATAACCCTTACTCGGTCCAACATAGAAATCTTCAGACTTCATAACACAAATATAGCATTCTAGAAATATCTGCTAGATCCTATAAATGCCAATCACTCTATCCATCCATATTCACGTATCTTTCCACCCCTATTTCTTTTCCACTTCTCTCTCCTGCCATCTCCATTCAAATCTCTCACAACCACTGTTTCTTTTGGACATACTTTGTCGAGTTGCTTGCCATTGTTAACCTCTAAT
This sequence comes from Allium cepa, assembly GCA_030765085.1. NCBI lineage: Eukaryota > Viridiplantae > Streptophyta > Magnoliopsida > Asparagales > Amaryllidaceae > Allium > Allium cepa. The sequence goes on along the minus strand of CM060929.1, from coordinate 1,050,649,157 downwards.
ATCATTGCTTTAGGTTAGTGTAATTATACTACTGAAACCGTGCTTTACACTATAGTCCTATCTTGCACTTATATATATTAATCTTATTCTACAGGAAAAAAATCATTTCTACAACCGCACCTTCTAGACTTCTTTTTATATTAAAAAGGCAACTTGCACTTTTAGAATTTTTTTGTATTATTTATTTAAGTGCATTATTCTATGTATTCTTAAAATAATATGATGATCACATGTTATTTAAGGACATAAAATCAACCGATCGATGAAAATTTATTCTTTTTCCATGTTATTTTTTATTTTGAAATATATTTAAATCTTATTCTATAGGAAAAAAAATCATTTTTGCGACTGCAACTTCTACACTTCGTTTTTATGCTGAAAAGATAATTTGCACTATCTAAAATTTCTTTGTATTGTATTTTAAATGCATTGCTCTGTGCATTCTATAAATAATATCATGATTACATGTTATTTATGGACATAAAATTAACCGATCGACGAATTTTTTTCATGTTTTTTTTAGTTTAAATATGCATAAAGATTATACTTCTTATAAAACATATTCAAAAGTACATGTCAATCATCACGCTATTATTACTTTAATCTATATATTAAAAATTCAATTTCAGCATACAACACGATTTACCAGCCAACTAATGAAGCTAATTGTAACGATCCCGGATTTTTAGTAAGTTTAAAATTGATAAGTAATTTATCTTTTGAATAAAAGTGGTGAAATTAATTGGTAGTTAATATAGATTCTAGTTAAATTATGAATTAATTAGGAATTAATTTGGATATTTGAAAATAAATATGTATATAAAATAGATTGAAAATAGAATTTGAAATTGGGATGTAAATTTAAATATCTTAGTAAATAAATTTATATTTGGATTTTGGATATGATTAAATTAGATGTGACTTTATTTATACAAATGAATCTTTTGAAAGTTATATTTTGAAATTGATATAAAATAATTTTCAAAGGATGTTTAAAGTTAAATTCTGCATTCTATAATATATCATATGCATGTTTATTTTATTAAAGTACAATTAAGTTTTAAAAAAAACAATTTCTTTAGAAGCTAAATATCTATATATACCTATAGGAATGCAAATATAAAGTAACACATAGCTAAAATTTAAACAACATATTAAAATAGAAATTTATTTATAATAGAAGGCAATAAGACTTGAAGGAAAATGCATATATGGATTAGCTTGCAAAAGTAAGATAAATAAATATCTACAAACAAAACACAGATGAACAACACAATTTTTTTTTATAAGTATGTAGGCTTGAACAACAAGAAACAAAAAAATTTATAAATATCTATGTACAAGCTTATGCATTCAATACCATATCATATCAGCCACATCAAAACAAGAAAAAAAACAGTAACTGAAAACAAAGAAGTACATACAACAGCATAGGCTGTAAACAAAAATGGGAAGTAAGACAAAGGTAATTAATGCAAAGAATATCTTAGCACACATTTTATCTCATCAGCCATCATTTTAAAGTAAAAAGAAAAAAGTCAACTGAGTCAAAGAACAAAGAAAATTAATGCCATTATCTTAGCACATAAATTATATTATCTCATCCGAAATCTTGTTTAATCAAAGTAAGGAAAGAAGAAAATTTAATGGTCAATAAAGAAAAATATCTCTGCTATATTGTACAAACAATATAATCATCCTGTACACTTCTTTTATATATATCAAGCCTCCTCATTTCAATTTCGTCCATCATTCAAAGCAAACCTGAAGTAATATTATCTCAATCTAAAACGAAATTCAACTTTAAACAACACTTCAGCTCAATTCAAACCAGAGATCAAGAGTAAAGATTTCAACTAGCAAATTCCTCAAGCCTGTGTCAAAAAGCAAGCTCTATTCATTTCTTAAACACTATGAGTAACATTTTCTTTTAAATTTTAAAAGTATGAACCTGTTGCAAACATATCTGTGAATAAGTATGATTGAGTATATGTATGAATGCTTTGAGAATTTTGAAGGATGAATGGTGTGCAGGCTGTTGATCTGTGTCCACTGTCTTAGATTTTAACACAAGTTTTGCTTCAAAATTCAATTGCTCTTAATCCAAGCTCTGATAAGACATAAGTTTTAAACATAAAATGATTGTTATAACATAGACTTGAGTTTAAAATTTTGTTTAAGAGAAAAAACAATTTGTATTGGTTTTGGAAATATAAAACAACAGAGAAATTTCAAATTAGATAAATCTCGAATGTAATAATTTGCTACTTCAATCATATAACTAGAATCCTTATTTAAAAATAGGATTTTTACAACAAAAATGGTGATTTTTAGTTGCTTAGGCTAGGAGCAATTCAGAGTTGAACAAAATTTGTTTTTTATAATTTTCTGGTGATCTACTTGGACGTGGGGGTCGAGCTTCCTCCTGGAGGTGGAGGAGTGATCAGGGGTTGTGGAAAAAATAGTTGATAGTGATGAAATTCACCAAGGAAGTTGCGGCAGTGGGTTTTCTTCAGGAACCCTAGTTTTTGCAGTGTTTAATGTATCGATCACCACGGCTGTTTGGGTTGATCGAGTGCGGCGGGTCTTTGGGTAGTGGTAGCTTGGCCGTAGTCGAGGTTGTGGCCACAGTTGCACGAATTTTGATGGTCGAGGTGGCGAGATGGAAGCGTTGACAGGTTTAAGGAGGTGATGGCTCTTGTTGTTTCCAGGTTAGGATTTAACTCGAATTCGATTTCGATCGAGTTGGAAGAAATCTGAAGTTTGAGTTTGGGTTCGAGGATGCCAGTCGACGTGGGAAGATCATCATCAATGATCGGAATCGACTAAGGCTTCCGTGCATGGGCACGGTGGTTGCTCTGGTTATGTTTGTTGCAGAGTTTATGAGCCTCGAGTAATCCTTGAGCGAATTGATGTTGGGCCCGAAGATTTCCAGCATTGGCTCGAAGCGGGAAATAGTGAGGCTCAGGTAGCAAGTTGTACAAGTTTTAATACCTGTTTTGTTTTGAAGTTTGGAAATTTAAATTTTAAGTTTCAAAGCAAAGATTGAACTGAGTTTTAAAATCAAAGTTTAAAAATAAATTCAAATCAGTTTGAAACTTAGATTTGGAATAAATAAGTTTTATGATCAGATTTATAAGTATGCATCTCTTGTAAAATATGAGCAACACCAAATCCTTCTAGAGCCCAAACTTCCATTTCCCCTACTCGTTGCCCCCCTTGCTTAGCCCTACCTCTAAGGGGTGTAACAAGTGCGTAATGCCCACTCAATTCCCGTCGTTCGCCCATCACATTATTTCAAATTCAAAAAATTCTATTTTCAATATTCCTATTTACGGCGACGAAGAATAAAACTATAACCATATTTTTTCCTTTTCCGACCGTTATTTTCAACGCAATACAATAAAAAGTAACCTTTTCTCATACAGAATTCGCTGAAAAGATTAGGTAAATAAGTAAATTTAAATTGTTTCAATAAATTAAAGGTATTAAGCAATTAAGTGGTTCTAAAAGATTTGGATTTAAAATAGAGTTTGAAAATATAAAGGAAGAAGTTAAGCAAAGTTAAATCAAAAGTTTTAAACCTAGACTGAAATTTGACTTTGCAGGTTTTGAAATAAAATAAAGTTTATAAATTTAAATGTTTAAATAAGTTTTAATGTTAAAATATACTTTTAAATATGTGAAATTGAAAGAGAATTTGATTATAACTCTTTTAATTTTCTTTTGTAACAAAAGTATTACTTAAACATGTGAATTCAAAAGTTTAAAAGTTGGTTTTAAACTTTATTCAAATAAATTGGTATTCGTTTTATAGTTTGAAATTAAAATGAGATTTAAGCAATAAACTTGAAAGAAATATTTTCTCACGTATTTGTGAGTGCTGAATGAAATCATTTATAAGAATGAGTTTATCTTAAAGTTAATTCATGATTAAGGATTAACTACTTAAGAAATTAATTACGAATTAATAATTGATCAATTAAGTAATTAGGGATAAGTACTTATTGTGATTAATTAAGGATAATTAATTAAATGAAGATTAATTAAGGATTATTAATAAATGAGATTAATTAAGATCAATTAAATATTTATTTAAAGTAAATTAATTTACTAATAAAGACTAATTGGTAATTAATGATTAATTGTTATGAGATGATTGCTTAATGGCAAGTAATTAAAGGTTTACTTTCTTAAAATAATTAATTAAGGGGTTAATTAATTATGTAATTGGTTTAAAGGTTAATTTAACTAATATGATTAATTAAGAATAATTTAATTAATTAAGGTGATTGATTAATTAATTTATATCAAATGATTTGTAATAAATTAATCAGGATTGGATAATTAGTTCATAAGTAATTAATTTAATTGGAAATAAATTGAATTAATTCGGATTAAACAATTAATTAATCCTGCTTGTAAATGATTGTTGAATGCTTGACCTTAATTATGAATGATTGTATTGTATGAGATGCCTTGAATTGATTGTCCTATCTAATCGGTGATATTTTGTTCCGTGGATTGAGCTGTGTATGATTTATTCACTTATTTGTGATACAATTGTTTATTATCTGTGAATCTATGAATGAATGATAAGCGTTATAGTTTATACCGCTTACCAACTATATTTCTGTGTTTTGATCTGTGATGATTGAATGATGTTGCACTGTTGTGTTAAACCCTTGGACCACACTATACACACACAAATCTGTGATCATTTGTTGATCAAAGCATGACTTTGCGAAAAGTGTAGCTTTGTGGACGAGACTTCGTCAAGCCTCACAACCCGGTAATGGTCGAAACAGGAACCGTGGCAGCAAGGTTATTTGGGGGTAGCTCCCCCTGAGGGTATGTCCATTTTCTTCTGGATTATAGGTGGTATCATGGTATGGAACCCAGATACTTATTTTGTGGTTGATGCACTCTCATTTACTGTGTGGTTATTGCTTTGTGATTAAGAGGCCTCAGATAAAGGTCGCAAACGACGGGGGGATGGCATACTCGTGTCAGACTCGTGTCAGTAGTTACTTCCGGGCAGGGGTATCCCGACCTTGTGTAGCAGAGATCTGGTTAGGTTCTCGGGGGCATCCCTCCAGAGGCGTTCCATTTTATGTGGGAAGTTCCTTTGCCTGAGCATTTGTTGGAAATCCAAACAAAATAATACGAGACCTGTACGGTTTTAGTTGTATAACCTACCATTTACTTATGGAGGTCATCATTATTTAGATGGTAACTATAGTAGGCATAGTACAAAATGTCTATGCTGGCTAAGATTAATATTATACTTCCGAAATGTTTTCCACTATGCACTAATAATAATATCTAAAAGTGTTTTCTTGTATTAAGCATATTTGACTATCATAAGAAGAAATCTCCTCCAAGTCTGTGTTTGCATTGTGTGTGTGGTGGGAGGTCTTATGGTAGTTTCATTTTTCAAAAAAGCATTGCGGAGTTAAATTTTAAAATCCTTTGTTGTTGTTTTAAAGATAAAAGCTGTTTCGTTGCTCACACCAGTCCCACGACTGATCTGAAGTTTATTGTTCCTTTCCTAAACTTTGGGTGCCCACAATTCTCCACACGTGCAATCTAGAGTTGGGTTTTTCAAATAGTCAGATTTGGTAGATTATCTGGGGTTAGTTCAATCTTTGGATCAGGCCTATACTTGCTTAGCTTAGTGCATCGTTATTGGGAGTTCAAGCTATTTCTGGAGTTTTCTCTTGAAGACCATCTTGGAGATATTGTCTGTTGCTGGTGTTATCTATTTTCTTTCTATTGCTATTGTCTTGTATCATATCTTTGATATATATTGATATTCATTGCATCATTCAGTTGTATCGAATATTGTATCAAATGTTGTATATTGATATTATTCATTTCTTCCGCTGTGTTGTACTTAATGGTGTTATAAGCTCTGGCGAACCAGATTCGACGTTTGGGTCTGCGACATTTGAATATGAGTGTTGCATTCGGTACCGATTTTCGAAGGTTGAGTCAGGGCCGCTACAGTTGGTATCAGAGCTATGGTTGAACTTTAGCTCAGGAGTATAACACGTTAGGTAGCTCATTAGAGATAGGGTGAAGTAAACCCTAGAATGAGTAATCCCTAAGATATCTGTTCGAATGTCTCAGTGAACTCTCTTACTATTCACTGATAGTAAGTATGAGTGCAAGAAGAGGACGAGATAGGGACAGGGAAGTACCACTACAAATGGTCAATACCCTGCGACAGTGGAAATAATTTTCTCTATCAATCTCCTTTGATTCAATTCCAAATTCTTTTGATTGCTTCGTGACAGCTGCAGAAAGAAGCCTCAATGTGATGGTGGCCCTACGAATCATTGTAGAAAATCCCTACTTCATATCTTCATTGGTTTCTTATAAGTTTTCGATTTAAAATTTAATGTATTTGAAATTTTAAATTGAAAATTTTAAATAAATTGGAAATTTTAAATTGAATTAAATTGATTAATAGAATATGAAGCTAAATTTGAATTGAATCGATAAACCGATTTCGTTTAAAACCAAATGTGAAATTCTTTTGTAATTTCTTGTGTAGATCGAAGTCCGAAGAGGGATAAGTTGGTGTATACTTTAGGATATTCCGACTTGAATTTGGAATCCATACCTAGTGTTTGAGAATTGTGGTAGATCGAATCTATTTATCTATTATTTGGGTCTCGATATATTCTACGAACGGTTAGTTATCCCTTTGAACTAACCAGTGCCCCTGCATATTCGTAGATCTGGTGACCCGAGTATCTTGCGAAAAAATTGTATGAGTTTGTTCTCATATTGTCGATATTCTGATTTGGTAAGCCAAATGCAGAATTGATATTCAGTTTGATTTGGAAAGATGTTTCATCTATCTTTCATATATCTTTGTTATCTCCCTGGCAAATTTCGGGGACGAAATTTCTTAAGGGGGGAATCTGTAACGATCCCATATTTTTAATAAGTTTAAAATTGATAATTAATTTATCTTTTGAATAAAAATGGTGAAATTAATTGGTAGTTAATATAGATTCTAGTTAAATTATGAATTAATTGAGAATTAATTTGAATATTTGAAAATAAATATGTATATAAAATAGATTAAAAATAGAATTTGAAATTGGGATGTAAATTTAAATATCTTAGTAAATAAATTTATATTTGGATTTTGGATATGATTAAATTAGATGTGCCTTTTATTTATACAAATGAATCTTTTGAAAGTTATATTTTGAAATTGATATAAAATAATTTTCGAAGGATGTTTAAAGTAATTTTTTACATTTTATAATATATCATATGTGTGTTTATTTTATTAAAGTATACTTAAGTTTAAAAAAAACAATTTCTTTAAAAGCTAAATATCTATATATACCTATAGGAATGCAAATATAAAGTAACACATAGTTAAAATTTAAACAACATATTAAAATAGAATTTATTTATGATACAAAGCAATAAGACTAGAAGGAAAATGTGTATATGGATTAGCTTGCAAAAGTAAGATAAAATAAATATCTACAAACAAAACACAGATGAACAAAAAAAAATTATAAGTATGTAGGCTTGAACAACAAGAAACAAAACTTTTTATAAATATTTATGTACAAGCTTATGCATTCAATACCATATCATATCACCCACACCAAAACAAGAAAAAACAGTAACCGAAAACAAAGAAGTACATACAACAGCATAGGCTGTAAACAAAAATGGGAAGTAAGACAAAGGTAATTAATGCAAAGAATATCTTAGCACACATTTTATCTCATCAGCCGCCATTTTAAAGTAAAAAGAAAAAAATCGGCTGAGTCAAAGAACAAAGAAAATTAATGCCATTATCTTAGCACACAAAGTATATCATCTCAGCCGAAATCTTGTTTAACCAAAGTAAGGAAAGAAGAAAACTTGCTGGTCAACAAAGAAAAATATCTCTGATATATTGTACAAACAATATAATCACCCTGTACACTTCTTTTATATATATCAAGCCTCCTCATTTCAGTTTCGTCCATCATTCAAAGCAAACCTGAAGTAATTATCTCAATCTAAAACAAAATTCAACTTTAAACAACACTTCAGCTTAACTCAAACCAGAGATCAAGAGTAAAGATTTCAGCTAGCAAATTCCTCAAGCCTGTGTCAAAAAGCAAGCTCTGTTCATTTCTTAAACACTGTGAGTAACATTTTCTTTTAAATTTTAAAAGTATGAACCTGTTGCAAACATATATGTGAATAAGTATGATTGAATATATGTATGAATGCTTTGAGTATTTTGAAGGATGAATGGTGTGCAGGCTATTGATGTGTGTTCTCTGTCTTAGATTTTAACACAAGTTTTGCTTCAAAATTCAATTGCTCTTAATCCAAACTCTGATAAGACTTAAGTTTTAAACATAAAATGATTGTTATAACATAGACTTAAGTTTAAAATTTTGTTTAAGAGAAAAAACAATTTGTAGTGATTCTGGAAATATAAAACAATAGAGAAATTTCAAATTTGGTAAATCTCGAATATAATAATTTGCTACTTCAATCATATAACTAGAATCCTTATTTAAAAATAGGATTTTTACAAACAAAATGGTGATTTTAGCTGCTTAGGCTAGGAGCAGTTTAGAGTTGAACAAAATTTGTTTTTTTACAATTTTCTGGTGATCTACTTGGATGTGGGGGTCGAGCTTCCTCCTGGAGGTGGAGGAGTGATAAGGGGTTGTGGAAAAAATAGTTGATGGTGATGAAATTCACCAAGGAAGTTGCGGCTGTGGGTTTACTTCAGGAACCCTAGTTTTTGCAATGTTTGATGTATCGATCACCACGGTTGTTTGGGTTGATCGAGTGCAGCGAGTCTTTGGGTAGTGGTAGCTTGGCCGTAGTCGAGGTTGTGGTCGGAGTTGCACGAATTCTGATGGTCGAGGCGGTGAGATCGAAGCGTTGACAGGTTTGAGGAGGTGATGGCTCTTGTTGTTTCCAGGTTAGGATTTAACCCGAATTTGATTTCGATCGAGTTGGAAGAAATCTGAAGTTTGAGTTTGGGTTCGGGGATGCCAGTCGACGTGGGAAGATCATTATCGATGATCGGAATCGACCAAGGCTTCCGTGCATGTGCACGGTGGTTGCTCTGGTGATGGTAGTTTGGTTTGTTGTAGAGTTTATGAGCCTCGAGTAATCCTCGAGCGAATTGATTTTGGGCTCGAAGATTTCCAACGTTGGCTAGAAGCGGGAAATAGTGAGGCCCGGGTAGCAAGTTGTACAGGTTTTAAAACCTGTTTTATTTTGAAGTTTGGAAATTTTAATTTTAAATTTCAAATAAAAGATTGAACTGAGTTTTAAAATCAAAGTTTAAAAATAAATTCAAATCAGTTTGAAACTTAGATTTGGAATAAATAAGTTTTAAATTGTTTCAATAAATTAAAGGTATTAAGCAATTAAGTGGTTCTAAAAGATTTGGATTTAAAATAGAGTTTGAAAATATAAAGGAAGAGCTTAAGCAAAGTTAAATCAAAAGTTTCAAACCTGGACTGAAATTTAACTTTGCAGGTTTTGAAATAAAATAAAGTTTATAAATTTAAATGTTTAAATAAGTTTTAGTGTTAAAATATACTTTTAAGTATGTGAAATTGAAAGAGAATTTGATTATAACTCTTTTAAGTTTCTTTTGTAATAAAAGTATGACTTAAACATGTGAATTCAAAAGTTTAAAAGTTGGTTTTAAACTTTATTTAGATAAATTGGTATTCATTTTATAGTTTGAAATTAAAATGAGATTTAAGCAATAAACTTGAAAGAAATATTTTCTAACGCTTTTGTGAGTGCTAAATGAAATCATTTATAAGAATGAGATTATCTTAATGTTAATTCATGATTAAGGATTAACTATTTAAGAAATTAATTACGAATTAATAATTGATCAATTAAGTAATTAGGGATAATTACTTATTATGATTAATTAAGGATAATTAATCAAATGGAGATTAATTAAGGATTAATTAATAAATGAGATTAATTAAGATTAATTGAAGATTTATTTAAAGTAAACTAATTTACTGATAAAGACTAATTGCTAATTAATGATTAATTATTATGAGATGATTGCTTAATGGCAAGTAATTAAATGTTTACTTTCTTAAAATAATTAATTAAGGGGTTAATTAATTATGTAATTGGTTTAAAGGTTAATTTAATTAATATGATTAATTAAGAATAATTTAATTAATTATGGTGATTGATTAATTAATTTATATCAAATGATTTGTAATAAATTAATCAGGATTGGGTAATTAATTCATAAGTAGTTAATTCAATTGGCAATAAATTGAATTAATTAGGATTAAACAATTAATTAATCCTGCTTGTTAATGATTATTGAATGCTTGACCTTACTTATGAATGATTGTATTGTATGAGATGCCTTGAATTGATTGCCTTATTTGATCAATGATATTTTGTTATGTGGATTGATTGTGTATAATTTATTCATTTATTTGTGATACAATTGTTTATTATCTGTGAATCTGTGAATGAATGGTAAGTGTTATAGTTTATACCGCTTACCAACTATATTTCTGTGTTTTGATCTGTGATGATTGAATGATGTTGCACTGTTGTGTTAAACCCCTAGACCACACCATACACACACAAATATGGATTTCACGAGGAAATCGATTAAGCCACAGATGTTTGAAATGATTTTAAATAGACAATTTGAATTCAAATAGTTCGGAAATGGAATCGGGTTAAATGTGAAAAGCTTTTGAAAAGGGTTTTGAGGATAAACTTATTTTGGATAATTTCATAAAGTTTTGAAATATAAAATGGTTGATCCTTATTTTGAAATAGAAGAGGATATCTTTTATATATAAAATATTTGAAATGAAAATGGTTTCCCAAGTTATGAATGAATCTTTGGAAACGGTTTTGGAAGCTATGAATTAAATTTTGAATCAAAGACCGGATGAGTTAATCCAACGTGAAATGGAATTGTTTTGGAAGGCTATGAATGAATCTTTGGAAACGAATTTTGAAAGCTATAAGTTAAATCTTGATTTAAAGATTTAACGAGTTAATCCAATTGAAAGGGAAATTGTTTTGAAATCCATGAATGGATCTTTGTGAACTGGGTGAACTTTGTGAATTGAATCTTTTTGTTTAAAGGATTGGAAATGGTAATTTGTTTAAACCATTTGAAAGAAAGGTTTTGGGTAATAAGTTGTGACTTAAATTGAAATCCCAATATCCATATGTTTTTAGGTATTGCACTCATTATTCGGTTTAGCCGGCAGAGGACCTTTGTGTCATATAACCCATTCCGAATAGTGATATGACGATATGGATAGCATTTGTAGACCGGTTGTGAAGACCGGGCGTTTGCGAGAGCGATAGCATGACCTATCGATTGTCTCTGCACTGAGTAGCTACGGTATAGAGATTCCCTAAGTGACGGGAGGTCCGATCGGGATTGTGAATACCCAGATTTGTAAGGGCTTCTTCGGAAGTGCCTTCGGTTTTGTCCGAACCCGGGACAGACTTGTATGGATGTGTGTACGATGTTACAAATTGAGATGTAAAAATGGTTTCTATCAAATACATTTCTGTTGGTGGCGGAGGATTTATTCTCTTAGCTTAACAACCTTCTCTGAGACGTACGAGCTCAGAGGTTATGTAGTTGATGGTTACTAGTGATACATTCCCAATTTGGTAATGTGGCATACGAAGTGCTGCTGATCATTTGTTGATCTAAGCATGACTTTGTGAAAAGTGTAGCTTTGTGGACGAGACTTCGTCAAGCCTCACAACCGGGTAATGGTCGAAATAGGAATCATGGCAGCAAGGTTATTTGGGGGTAGCTCCCCCTGAGGGTATGTTCATTTCCTTCTGGATTATAAGCGGTATCATGGTATGAAGCCCAGATACTTACTTTGTGGTTGCTGCAATCTCATTTACTGTGTGGTTGTTGCTTCGTGATTAAGAGGCCTCGGATAAAGGTCGCAAACGACCGTGGGATGATATACTCGTGTCAGTAGTTACTTCCGGGCAGGGGTAACCCGACCTTGTGTAGCAGAGATCCGATTAGGTTCTCGGGGGCATCCCTCCAGAGGCGTTCCATTTTATGTAGGAAGTTCCTTTGCCCGATCATTTGTTTGAAATCCAAACAAAACAATACGAGCTCTGTACGGTTTTAGTTGTATAACCTGCCATTTACTTATGGTGATCACCACTGTTTAGATGGTAGCTATAGTAGACATAGTACGAAATGTCTATGCTAGCTAAGATTAATATTATACTTTCGAAATGCTTTCACTATGCACTAATAATAATACCTAAAAGTGTTTTCTCGTATTAAGCATATTTGACTATCATAAGAAGAAATCTCCTCCAAGTCTGCGTTTGCATTGTGTGTGTGGTGGGAGGTCTTATGGTAGTTTCATTTTTCAAAAAAGCATTGCGGACTTAAATTTCAAAATCCTTTGTTGTTGTTTTAAAGACAAAAGCTTTTTTTGTTGCTCACACCAGTCCCATGACTGACCTGGAGTTTATTGTTCCTTTCCTAAACTCTGGGTGCCCATAATTTTCCATATGGGCAGTCTAGGGTTGGGTTTATTAGATAGTCAGATTTGGTAGATTATCTGGAGTTAGTTCAGTCTTTGGATCAGGACTGTACTTTCTTAGCTTAGTGCATCGGTATTGGGAGTTCGAGCTATTTCTGGAGTTTTCTCTTGAAGACCATCTTGGAAATATTATCCGTTGCTGGTGTTATCTATTTTCTTTCCGCTGCTATTGTCTTGTATCATATCTTTAATGTATATTGATATTCATTGCATCATTCGGCTGTATCAGATATTGTATCAAATGTTGTATATTAATATTATTCATTTCTTCCGCTGTGTTGTACTTAATGGTGTTATAAGCTCCGGCGAACCAGATTCGACGTTTGGGTCTGCGGCATTTGAATATGAGTATCGTATTCGGTGTCGATTTTCGAAGGTCAAGTCAGGGCCGCTACACTAATGATATTAATACTCCAAAAATTGAAGAGTTAATAGGAAATTTAATATCCTATGAAGCATAATTGTTTGGTAGAAGAGAAAAATGCAACAGAAAAGAAATCCATCACTTTAACGCAATAACTGACGATCAGGATTCAAATGATGACAACGATGAAGAAATTGCTTTCATGACTAGAAATTTCAGATTTTTCCTAAAGTATAGAAAGATGAAGCACTTTCGGAGACAAAAAATAAGACTCTTGGAACTGGAACTACAGAAAGATGTTTTAACTGCGTTGAATCCGATCATCTACTAAGAGACTTCCCGCATCAGAATAAATCAAAGATCTCACCAGTTACCGATTCATTTAGAAAAAGAAAGAGGCTTATACAACAACATTGGATGTTTCAAATACTTCCTCAAATGACAATGAATCGGATACTAAGGATGCAAACATGTATTTCACCGCAATAGTTGATTAATCTAAACAGATTGAAGAAAAGAAGCAAAAAGTGTTAATTTTTACATTTAAGTTTTCATTTTTATTTTGTGTGTTTTTAGAAAAACATATAAATTAATAATATTTATGAAGACCCGCCTCCTCGACCCTCAGAAATCGACACTAATATATCCTTGGTATTCACATGCCACAAATCCAAGTACGGAAGAGGCAGATTATCATGGAGTAAAAGAAAATAAAGACAGAATAGAATCTATATTATTTTAATATATATATATACTGTGGAAATTTGAAATATATTTATCAGAGTTAAACATGGAAAGTATAAATATCTGACCAAATGCAGAATACAATAGTACATGAGTGTGGTGGAAATGGATAACAATCTTTAGAAGAATCTTCTAACTCCATGCTTCGAGCTCTTTCAGATTTCTTCTAACTAAACCTGACTACTGGGCTGCCCAAAAAAATGGGGCATCCAGAGCTTAAGGAAAGGGAAATAAACTCGGGTCAGTCATGAAACTGGTGTTATAAACTCAAAACATAGATATTTGAAAACAAAGGTATCTCATAAGACCCGTAGCACATAAACATGGATTGGGTTTTTACTTTATGATCATCTGGTAATATTATTTTTAATGACATTCTTTTGAAAATGCTTTTCAAATAAACTTATTAATCTTAGTCGAAATTATTACATTGATTAAATTCTAACATACTAGCTACAAAGTAGTTCTACAATCGAATCCAAATGCACTTATTGAAGAATGGATTTCCATACAATGACAAGGCAAGAGACTACATTTCGATAGTAGATCTCTAAAAAAAATCACCTGAGGATCCAACCTCTACCAATACAGAACCGGCCTAACTTTACCGTAAGTAGTATTGAATATAACATCACTTCAGTCTTTCTCGATCTATCTGAGAGCTCTCATAGCATACACAACATAACAGATTCATAGAGGGTGATCTAGAAAGGTGATGACCATATCGTAATGGGAGCGACTCACTTAGCCCTATCGCATTAACCTTGTTTTTGTCATTCTCGGGGGATGAGGCTCAAGCTAACGATTACCTTTATCATAGCACACATTTTACTTGAGTACCACATTACCAATTCCATCATACACTATTGATTTTCACAAATGTACAACCTTTGAACTCATATGTCTTGAAAAAGGGTGTTAAGTATAAGAGAATTACCCCGACACAACCAAATAGATGTACATTTGTAAAAATCAATGTATGTGTATTTTAGAAATGCAGTGGCAGACATTCATCAATAAAGTTGTCCAGGAAAAGGATAAACCAAAGGCACTTGTTACTACATCTTGTCGGACATTACCTCTAGGAGTAGTAGCAAGTTAGTCCTTGCATACGAAGATCAAATGAAGATACTACAGGTACATAAATATGATATGGGAAATTTTCCCCGAGGGTCAGCGATAAGCATCTCTTTATTCCATTTATTATCATTCCATGTCTACACTTTGAACATGTAAAATGGTACGAAGTGGTTTTTGGATAAGAATCACTCAAATCCGACCTCCTTTTCTTCCAATCAATCATTGATAAAAAGATATTTAGTAAATATGTGTTTATCATTTAATTAATTACTTTTTTCTTATCAAAATATCTTATTATAACATCCCCTATATTGAGGCCCGAACCTAAGCACTATAGATGCTGCAGTCATCTATAGTATTAACTTTCGGTGACAAAATACGATAATGTTAGTGGTATCTATGATATCAAAAGCACATGAATATGAAATAAAACCAACATAGATTTTAAAAATCATTTTTATTACATTTCAAATCAATATTTCATATTCAATCACATAATCCCAAAACGATTCCTTGGTTTTGATCAACTATAATTATTACAAATTACGCCAAGAGCGACATATGAAGATGCCCCCTTGGATAATCAAAGTTCTAGATAGATAGACATATCAGTCATAAATACATCATAGTGGAAAATCACACAAAATAGCTCCTACATAGCTAGCTTTGCCTCATCCACATCTTTGCAAGCTTATTCATCCAACCTAATAAACCTGAGAAGTCCTTAACTCTCAGTCTACTCAAATTTAATTTTGAGCACCCGAGAGTTTAAGGGAAAAACATAAACTTCGAGTCAGACAAAAAACCTGGTGTGAATAAATATATTACATCTCGGTTTCTGATATTAGGTGAGACCATGCCGCTTAGCGGAATGGGTTTCCCCTCACTAATAACTTTTTAAAAGCGTATCTTTTGCAAATGAAAATTCTGCAATCAAACTTATTATAACAATAATAGCAATAACATATATGCATATAAATCAGGTAATTAATGGACCACCTGTCCATGCTATAGTTTTATCTGGCTAACTATTAACCACTGGCTGACTCGAGCATCTACTAGACTATTTAAACTTCTATTTGGCACAATACTGGGTTGTATGCCCTTAACTTTCTTCTTCTAGGGTCAACTAATCCTAAAGGTTTTGTGAGCTCACTAATAACCTATCTTTACTCCGTATATTCCCTTCTGTGTGTAACATTATTTTAGTCCCATATGTGACAAAGCTCCACACACTGGGATTTGGGACCTATATTAGCTAAGGGCTACTAACTAAAGTATAGGATGCGACCCCATACCAGTCTCATCTAGTCTTCTAATATCTAACTCATATACCTAGGATTAACTACACTATTCAAATTTCAATTCCTTGTAAACAATCTTTACAACTAATTTACCCTTGAATCATTTCTGTATAAAACAAGGAAATCATACTCTTTGCTTTACTTAAAATACTTATGCCATGATATATGTTTTAGACAAAACAACGTTGATGAAATCTTATCAATGGGATTATCTATCCCCTCAAATAAGCTAAGCCTCTTTTTAACTTAGAATATTTTAGGCTACAAGGCCAAAAATAATATATTCGAAACCTTTGTTTAAAACCTTAAACAATTCCTTTCGAATTCATTGAAAGTACCCCTTTCAAAATAAGTTAACTGCTTTAACCTTTAAAACATGAGGCCTAAAGGCCAAAACATACCTTTCAAATGTATTGGGTTCAAGTAAGAGTTGTAGAAACATAGCTTCGAAAACATTTAAAAGTATCCCTTTCGAAACCCTTGGGTTTAACATATAATATAACTGTAGGGTCAAAGAAACAGAAGTGAAAATAAACCTTTCGAAAGCATTGATCTTAATTAAAAGAATCGGGGAAGAGGTTTGTTTCGAAACCATCCATTTGAAACCATTGCCTCGGAAACTATTGAAAAAAGCGGCTGCAATGACTCTTTCAAAAGCATTGGGAAGACGGCTTTAAAATTTAAAAGATGAAAGCTCCCCTTTCCAATACATTACTATAAGGCTATAAAGAAAAGTGGCCTTTAAATAATTCGAAAGGTACGAATGCAGGAGCTAGGTATCGAGTAGGTTCAAAAGAGGCAACTCCTTTGAATGCTCCTTTTAAAAACAAAGACAAGTGGCAACTCTTTCAAAAGCTTCCTTTTTAGACCAAGGACAAGTTAATGGGATCGAAAAATAATAAATTTGGCTTTAACCCCTTCAAAAGCATGCCTTTGACATGGTCCCTTTCGCCTTCCTCCAATACACTACGTATCAATTGTTTGATACCATGTGCATTGGTTTTGAATAGTTGTGAAAAGCCTTCTAGGAATTTTGACGAAAGTAAGCAATGGAAATGGCGAAGTTATAATTCAAAACAAAACTGGTTTTATCCCTCTCAAAGTAATTCTTTTTTGGCAAAACCAGCCAAATTTATAGTAGGTCATGCCACTGTATATTAATGAAGAAAAGAGGAGGAAGAATCACTTCGAGCTGGGCCTAACACATGCAAATAATCTGCAAAGAGGGACACAATATCCAAAAAAAACTCGGGTGTTCCCTACAATGTATATATCTCCTGTCCACCTATCATCGAGGAGTAGAGATCTATTTCACTTACCACGAGCTTCATCCACCGAGAGAATAAGTTCACCACCATCTGTAAAGTAATGTGAACACCTAGTTTCACCATCATTATCACTAATGGAAGTATAGAAATCATGCCTAGCTGGGTCGTATCTCATGTCAGACTGTACATGAAACCAAGCCATCTTGGAAGGTATCCGCACAATACCAGTATCTAGGGCAGGCGCAGAAAAACCAGGATCAGGAATATCAGGCAGAATAGTGGGTTCTGTAACAGCGATAGAGAGGGGTGGAATAGTAGGAGGCACTGCAAGCTCAACAGAAGGGATGGAAGGTGCCGTAGGAGGTGGAACATTACTTTCTTTGGGGATCCGTTTAATGTTCGGAGGCCTAGGTAGAGGGGTCCGACCCGAGAAAGGACCTACAGATGACATACGAGAGCATGCTGATGATACATGACCAAAGGACTGATAGGTCGTACATATATCAGGTTTCCAACCATAACGAACTATAATCTACGCTACCTGATCCTCCATCACTCTTACTTTGATTGTATCAGGTAAAGGCTTATTTGGGGAAATCTCAATCAATGTTTTTGCATGACTAGCTTATCCCTAGCAACAATGTTAGTATCAAAACATTTTACTTTACCTACCGCACTAGCAAGCCATTTTAGTCCTAGCATAGGTTGCAAAACGGAGGGAATATGAGTGAAATAAGTTCAAACAGGACTAGATGGTACCTATTCTCTGGCTCAATCAACAAAACGATTCCAAGAAATGACTATAAATGGCTTGCCTCTGATAAATATAGGATCATTGCTAAGAATCCGAAGTCTCTCCTCAAGCCGAGACAACTTGAAGAAGAACATAGAGTTGTCCATGTGGATTAGTAGGCTTCCCTTTGGTTGCGAAGCTATGAAACAATGATCCTTGACAACTAGATATGGTGGGTTATAGTCCAAAAAGAAACCAACAAAATAGTCCGACCAATAATCAATACCAGCTTGTATTACCTCTAGGAATCATTACACCATCTTTTTTAACCATTTCAAAAATACGGGGCACAAATGCAACCGCATTTTTTGGTAAGGAAGTGTATAAAGAGGACCATTTTAATCCTGTTTTCAGCTCATTTTTCTGATGCATTATTGAAGATGGAATTTTTTCATGAGACATAACAGCATCTATACGTTGATCGGTAGAATGCAGATGCAGAGCAGCCCGATCATTGCTACCCACTACATTTATTTCTAATCTTGCAGTGTCAATCGCTGTGCTGGCTAAATTATGTAATATATTTTTCAAATAATCAAAAAAAGCAACCTGACCAAATGATTTACGAACATTTTCATAGTTACCAGATAACATAGTAGAATCTATCATAGTATTTTCCACTCCAATATGAATTCCAACAGCTTCAACATTAACAATTTCGGCAGAATTTAAATTCTTTCCAGCATGGTTTTTTTACATACGACATTATCCAGGTTATCACAGCTAACAAGATGCAAAAAGTCCTTACCATCCCAAGCAGAGGCAGATTGTTGGAGAATTAGAGTTACTGCAGAGTGTGAGTTTGGATTCAATATACCAGAAATGGGACCAATAGACGGTGATAGACTACGGCATACAAAAGCAAAGGCTTCCAAAGTGCTCTACTTTTCACATGAGACTACAAGACCATCGCAAGCAGGAGGAATATCTCCAGATCTAGATGAAGCAGTTACTGAATGAGGAACGGAAGACGAAATCAATGCATAAGCACGACCAGATCTGGTGCTCGAACAATTTGTAGAAGAGGAAATAATTATTGATTTCCCTTTTTGATTCTTAGCCATTGACAATAGAGGGGTAATAGGGACGATGCGAAGATGAGAGCAGGTGTTGGGGAAGAAGAGAATCAAAAAATAAAGGCAAAAATAAATCGCCATTTGCAAGAAGTTGCCATTTGCAGGCAGACATTTCGAGCCCTCTCAAAGTAATTCCTTTTTATCTACCTTGTCTAACTTTTGAAAATATGATTGGCTGCCAATTCTTTATTAAAATCATTTCTAAAAAGGCTGCCGAATTCAATAATTAATAATTGAAATCATTTTAACAAATAAGCCATTCCCTTCAACAAAACATTTGAAACATTTAAGTCCTCCAACTTAAATAATTTAATAACCATATTAAAGCTCTTAGGAAAAATTTCCAAAAATCACTGTAATTCAGTTTGAGTATACTCTCTAATATATATAAATTTCAAATCCTAAAACGAAGTTTAATTGCCATAAATAATTTAAACCCAATATTAGCTATTTTCTCTCACAGAAAATCCAAATTGAATCCACAATCACTTTAAAAATTATGAAACTTGGAATCCACCTCTCAAATAATGTTCTTGACCATATATCAAAAACAAAAAACATATGGATGTCGTTTAATAGGTTTTCCAATATAAACTTATCATAAAATCTATATGAAACAATATAAATCATAAAAAG
Source organism: Allium cepa (assembly GCA_030765085.1). NCBI lineage: Eukaryota > Viridiplantae > Streptophyta > Magnoliopsida > Asparagales > Amaryllidaceae > Allium > Allium cepa. The sequence continues at coordinate 1,050,629,290 of CM060929.1, read as the reverse complement.
CATATACATACATATATATGTATATATATCCGTTTAAATAAACATAACATGGCATGTAACTTGCGAAATTAATTCGGATCAAACTTGAAACCAAAATCAATATCAAAAGTGAGATGTAAGTTGATTACTCATCTTCGCTTTGTGTTAAGAAGGTTGAGATTTGCCCTTAGATTGATTTTCTTAAGCTTTCTACTTGAATTCAAGCTTTTCTTCTCCTTGAATCTTATTAATAATGGCTGACCAAGATCAATAGGGTTTTAGTTTTGTTTGTGATTGTTAAGGTGAATAAGTAATGAAGAATAGAAGGTTTAGGGTATAAGAACAAAGGCTATTTCGATTTTATCTTACCATATTCCTCATAGTTACTTAATTTTTATTCTCTTTTGCCAACACATTCATTAAGGCACGACTCCTTCTAAATTAAAAAATCTCATTCCCTTTGCTATCTACATTATTTCATTTAATTTATCTAATTAGATGTTCTAAATAATGTTAGTCAAAATTAGGGTCATTACACTTCTAGAGACATATATCTTTAAAACATTTCTTTTCGGTATATAAATCATTATACCTCTCTTTAACTTTGGAAATACCAAATCATTTTCGTAAGTCATATTGAAAAAAATTATTGAGTTAAAAAGGGGATATAGAAATTATACTAGTTCTACTCAACATTAATTTCCGTATTCAACCTTTACTATCAATCGAATAATGGTGAAATCGCCTTTTAGATTTGCATGAATAGTACGGGTTCCCTTCTTGGAATTTAATACAACGTGTAAGATGATTATATCTATACAATCTAAGTTGTATTAAATTAAATTTGAAAAATTGAATCTTTTATGCTTGCCTCGTTTCCGACATTTTGACCTTATCTATTCCTCTTCTAGGAAAGAGGCCAGGCGAGCCAGGGCACTGGTTGCTCTTGAACATCTCCTTAGTTTAAGAACCTTACATCTAGATCTCACGAATAGATAAATACAGTCTAATCGTCGGCTTTTAGCGCCAAGATTAAATCACTTGATTTTAAGAACTTTTCTTTTTAATCATTTATTTAAACCTTTTCAAATAAATTATAAGACCTCCAAATCATCTTTAAAATATTTAGTTATTTATTTGAAAATGTTTATAAAGGATTTGGGAAAGAATACATAAGTTTAAAGCCATATTCAAAGTTATTAAAAGTGTTGCAAAAAGTGCTACGAATATTATTACGAATGTTACTTTTAAGGCTTATTTGATCAAAACAACTTTTCAATCATTTATGAATCCATTTTTAGGGAATAAAAAATATCAATTAAAAAGAATTTTTCGTTTTTTTTCGAACTGCCAAACTGCGACCATTTTAAAAACTTGATACGCTCACATTTCAAAATCTACTAAATGGATCTTGATCAGTTTCTTTTGTTTAAAACTATGAGTGCACGAGTTTGGTAAATTCTTATTACAAATAATTCTGACTCTGAATCCATCATAAACTATCGTTACGCGACGTGCCTATTTTTGACTCAATTTTCGTAACTTGTCAAAACTTTACCAAATTGGATTTTTGTGTTTATAAAACATTTACAAACCATTTTAAAGAGGTTTAATAATCTCATATACACCATTTCATTTATTAAAGGAAAGAGATTTCCTTTGTGATATTCGACGTCTGTTTAATGTGACTTCATATATATATATATATATATATATATATATATATGTATGTATGTATATATGTATATAAATAAAGTTTCTCACCTTCATTGGTTTCTAATTTCTTGAAAATTTACTAGAGCTTCACTACGATTGAATTTAAGCCTAGGAATCGAGCCTTGGAGCTTAAGAAGGGCAAAACCTAAGCTTGCAAATGGAATTGTGCTTGGCCTTGGTGATGAAGGTGATTTGCGAAAGTATTGAAGAGAAGTGGTGGAGCTTTGACTTTGAATTCACAAAACTTTAGGTCATTTTCTCTCGGCTTTTGGACCATGTTGCTATCAAAATTTTAAAATATTGTCAAAAGGAAAGTTCTAAAAATACTTTCCTCTTGCATAAAAAAATAAATTACTAAATTTCGAGTCGTTCTAAGGGAGATATGGTTAATAAAAGAAGAGGCATTCTCGGTTCACAAAAAAACCAAACCCGAAAATATGTCATCTTCTAACTTATTTTTGGACATGTTGCTCAAGAAATTTTGAAAATTTTCAAAGGAAAAGTTCTTGAAATTTTTTTCACTATAATTTGATAGAAAGAAACACTTGATGTCGAATAGTTTTGAGGGAGATACGATTGAAAGAAAATGAGGTATTCTCGGACCTAAAATCTGGGCCCGAAAATGCATTGCAAAAAAGTGAGATTTTGGTATGGCTAAGCTAGAAATTCGAAGAAGTGAAAGTTGTTGGCACTAGAATTTCACATGATTTGAAAAAATATACTACTCCATTTGGTTCGGTTTTGAAGAAGTTAAGATAGAATGAAGAAGATGGAAAATGACTTGTGAAGGTGGGTATTTATAGCCAAAGTTTAGAAACTAATATCAACAAGTGCATTTACCTTCCAATCCTTAACCCACATCCCTCCTTTCCCATCACCTTACATATCTTAACTCCCCTCCCTTGTGCCGCCGTCACTTCATTTCACTCCCAAGCCATGTGCATTGACTTATGGATGCTTAAGTATTAAGTTTTCTAAAATATCTTAGATATTTTTAACATATGCGTGTATATATATATATATGAACATGTATATTTGTATGTTTATATAGGCTCAGGTGTGCATGTGACATATATATATATATATGTGTGTATATATATATGTGAACAAAAGAATAAACAAAGTTACACCAAGTTTGAACAACTTTCGTTCGTTAAACCGTTGAAAATCGAAAAACCGATCCCCGATCACATTTTCACTTATTAATTAAAGTACATATAATTTGAAACAAAATTTAAGAACAAACTTTTTTCATTATTAATAAATTAAAATGATCTCATTTGAATTATAAAACCATATAGATAAATATTAAACAATTGTTTACGAAAATGTTGTTATATCGTTAAAGCTATACGAATTTGCTTATATTTTCAAATCAACTATATATCTTTATGATATTATTATAAACTATTTAGTATTACTTCATAACTAATTAAAATGAATTATTATCATTTAAAAACAATTATTAGAATATTAGTTATTAAATAATTATATCTTAATTTAAATTCTTAAGTAGATTATTAAATATGATGCGATTATCGATGGTGTCATAAATACATTTTATTCCAAAAAATAAAATAAATAATTTTATATCATATTCTAATTTAAATATATAAATAAGTGTATGCATCGAGCTCCGTGCATGACTTCTTATAATTATAAAGCTGTTTATGGATACAACGGTTTTCGGTCATTTTATTGATATTTTCCCAAAGTATATATATTTGTAAATACTTATTAAAATTATGATTTCCTTCATTATTTATTGTTCAAAACAAAATAATCTATGTCGTAAAGCATATATTTTAATATTTTAAAAACAAATATAATTGAACAAAGTGATAAATTTGTGGGTCATTACAATATTGGATGAATATAAGTATATATATTTATATATACGTTAATATTTTATCAAAGTTAAAGTTTCAAATTTTACAAGCTATATGTCGACATATATACCCAACCCACATGTTGACATACCTACCAGTGAATGGAAGTTTCTTTGAGAATTCAAAATTTGAATTTCCCTATCTTTTGCACTTATCCTTATATTCCGAAAAGGCATCATTTTGACTAGAGAACATGACTATTCACTTTTTATTGGTTCAATCTATCTCTATGCATTCATTCAGTCACTTGATTTCAAAATTCAAAAATCTCTTCACTTCCTTATCTCTACGAAATCTCAAAAATGGCCTCCTCAAGTAAAAAAACCATAAGGCTCTCAGAGAGAACCAAAGCCTTTCATTTCAATGACAACGAAGCCATTGACACTTATATAGAGCATGCTACTTTCGAGAAGATTTTTTTGGAAGATTTGCTAAATTCAATGATTTTTCCTCTTATAGTCTTCAAGAACTTTGCTTATAAAATGTAATTCTTGTCAAAATAATTTTGTGTGTTATCCGAATTTGGTTATAATGTTTTATGCGAATTTAAATGGAAAAAAAATTCGAGGAGAAGAGGGACAAATTTGGAGTAATGTAAATGGCAGTCAAATTGTTTTAAATTATGAATTTTTGGGTCATATACTTGGTTGTAAATCAAATGGAATTGACCTCTCCACTTTTCAAATTAACGAATGATATCGTAAGGTTTTCCACGACACTTTCGGAAGTGATGAAGAATTTGATTTTAAACATAAAAATCTTTGACCAAAATTGAGATTTATGAGTCTCATTTTACAACAAAGTATCACTCCAATTAAAGTCTTTTCTCCATGTACGGAAACTACGACATTAATTCGGCACAAGTCATCTAGGAAAACTTTGTTCAAAAGAATATTTTTAGACATGAGAGCACACTCTACTAAGCTGTGTCTCTTATACGAATTGTAATATATTTTGGTGTTGATTTAGTGAGAATCAACTCTTCCTCGAAAGATTTTCGACCAGGCAAATATTTCTCTTATGAACATTGCACCTTATTTCAAACCATATGAAACTCTTAATGAAAAAGAAGAAAGATTTTCATGGGAAAAGTTGCGAGAAATACAATATGAAGAAGAGGAAGAAGGCGACGAAATTGATGCAGAAGAAGAAGAAGACACCGAGAAGGAAACATATACTTCTTTAGAAAGCTTCGATAAGCCATCTCACCCTTCCAACAAAGAGACTCTAAAGAACAAAGAGAATCTTCTTAAAAATCAAAAGAAGCTTAAACGTTTCTTTAGTAAAAAGTTCACTTCCCCCTCTAACAAAGTAGACAAATACTTTGGAAAAATTTATCAAATTTAATGGAAATTTAATGTCATCATATACATCTTTGTAAGCCTATCTAGTTATTTCCTTTTTATGTTTAGAAATTTTTGTTGTATTGTTCTAGTTTAATTAATGTTATCTTTATGTATTTTGCTTTCATGCTATATGCCATATTTTCTTATCAATGAAAAATTGTTCCTGTTGTTACATATTGTTCTAATAGTCTCTAGAAGTTATAAATATATAATGATATGAGATAAAAACAAAGACTATAAAAAAACATAAGTTTTGCATTTTTAGGTATATGTCAATATAAACTATGTATATGTCGACATATGTTAGTCATTGGGAAAGAATTTAAAAAATAAAAAATAAAATAACGACCACCTATTCAATCTTTCTATACGACTTTTCACTCCCGTATTAGCTTATTTCTTCCAGAAAAACTTACTCATTATTTTATTCTCTACTTTCTTTTCATTCTCAAACATTTTTTTAACAAAAATGCTTTCTCCACACCTAAAATTGTATGAAAACCTTAAACAAACACTTCAATCTTTCAATGATATTCTTACCTTTATCATAAAAAATCAAAGGCATTTAGAATTAAGTTAGATGATTAAAGAGCAAGAAAAGCATTTCGATGCCCTTCGATGGTTGATTTCTTTCTTAATCAAAGATGATCAGACTAACAACCCAAAATGCTCTATTAACAAGGATAATGATGATTGGGATGCCATTAAAGCAAATCCAACCTTTAGATCAGATGGTTGGGTTGATGTTTCAAGGAATGTCTAATTGTACAATTTGTTTTAAATTTTATATATATATATATATATATATATAATTTGGTGTGAGTATTTGGAATTATGTGTTTTTAGTTTGATTAAATGTTTTGGACTTATAGTGTGATTTGATTTTGAATTAATATAAATAGTTTATGTTATCTTATTTATCTTTTATACCATAATCATCATATACTCATCATACTCAATATCATACTACTCATGCTTAATATGCTTGATTATTTCAGTGGCTGATTATTTAATTTGACTCCATAGTTTCTAAGTATTTTATTTAGGGGGATTTTTATTTTTCATCCATTTTTGTAGATGACAAAGTGAGAGAAAGATATAAAATATACGTGCATATATTCAGCGGGAGTTATCTCACTTAGGGGGAGTCATATTATATTTTATATAGAGGAAATTTTTACTGGTGGTCATCATCAAAACCAGGGAGATATTTAATACCTCAACTATTGATTTTGATGATGACAACTGTATAAAATCACATAAAATATTGATAACAATGTTTTACTAAGTTATATAGTATATAGTGTAGAATGTTACACATGTGTTCAATTGAAGATTGTACATTATGAAGACTTAAAAGATGGACATGAAGACTCATGAGTACAAAGACAATGGTATGAAGATCTCATTATTATAATTTAGTGTATTGAGTCATAAATTATATTGTTAAAGTCTATAGTAGCAATCTTTAATCAGTGTTTCCTGTTTTCTATCTTTTACAATGTTTTATAAAAGTTGATCAAAGTTAAAAATGTTTATAAACTATGTTCAAACTATTTGAAAGTATTAAAGTATTTTAAAAAGTATAAATTTTTGAAACATTTATAAAAAAAAATCAAATTTTCAATTTTAACTAAGATATATCAACATACATATATATCATATGTCGATATATATGTCGCTAAGTTGTTTTTCAATTTTGAATGGAGATGTCTATTCGTTGTAACTCTTCCCGAATAGGCACATCTGTTGATTTACTATATAAAGGGGAGTTCAAACGAATTTTGTAGTTTGGATTTACTTATTTTCTTCTCTCCCCTTACTCTCTTGAAAACTCCATTGAAATATACTCTTTACTTACCAAAATCAAATAGAATCAATTCATACTTCTTTGTATTGATTCAACGCTACTTTTTACTATTTTGAAAATATTTCTTACTCAATTCAAAGACCAAAGTGTTGTCCAAGAGGCTATAGAATTCATTGTATTCGAATTTCAAGAAATTATCTTTAAACTATCAAACTCATTTGTATTTGCTTAGGTGTGCTTGTAGCCCATTTAAATCAAGTAGGCGTTCTTAGTTTCTTGGAAATCTAATGGTTGTGCTTTTACCCTATAAAAATCAAGTGATTTGGAGCTTGAAAATCAAGGACGGTGTGTCTCATAGCCTTAGAATCGAGATTGTATTTGGGTTTGCCTTCTGCCTATTTAAAGATTGGCATTTGTAAAGAAATATGTACAAGAAATTGTACTGGATTGGATGTTGGAGAAATTCGAACCAGTATAAAATTCCTGATGCCATCTCTCCAACTCTTTGCTTTTCTCTTCTGCTTTTATTTTTTATCTGTGATTGCATCTTTGACTATTTGATAGTATAGTTCTGCATTGTTAATTTGTGACTTAATACTTAATTTAAATGAAATTTAAAAAGATTTACGTAAGTTAGAAAACAGCATTCACCCCTATTTAGTGTTTAATTAGCCTTAAGATCCATAATTCCACAATCCACACCTTTGGCTTGAGTTGCTTCTTATAGGGAAATGACAGAGACGCCTTAACAATAATCAAACCTCATAATGGTTCATGTGAAGCCCAATCTCACTTTCCTTTAAATCAGGTTGCCTTGCGAGGAACCCTGCATTGGTTTACTTATGCTTCTGATTCGCAATATCTACATCATGTTATCCAATAACCACATTGAATTTCCAAAGACCGCATGTTTAAATCACGCTTGATAATTTGCGTATAATTCACTCACTAATTTTTTTTCTATGGGAAATATACAATCAAATGATAAACTCCTCCCCTACACCATACTCCTACTTCAATGGAACTCCATTGAAGAAATTGAAACATATACATATATATGTATTTATGTATGTATGTATATATGTCTGTGTATATATGTATCTGATATATATATATATATGTATGTGTATATATATGTATGCATACACTGATTAAGTAATTCTTATTTTAAATGGTCGAAAAGCATATATGTGTTTTATATGTGCATAAAGAGTTTTTTAATAATAAATTTGAATGGTTATACATATGTGTGCAAAATTGGACACCAATTATCTCTGTGTGTATATATATATTTGCTATGGTAAATAATATAAAAGCAATATAATTGAAATGAACAACATATATAGATATGAAATAATAGTAAAAGTAAATCATTACCAAAAATGTAGCCTCTGAAGTGCATCTTAAATATTGAAAGAAAGCTCCATTAAATATGATTTAGGCTCCTCTATAAAGTGCAGCTAAGGAAAAAAATACCACCTATTGAAATAGATTTAGTTTTATATGAAGGGGATAAACCGCTTTAATTTTTAGCCAAAATGAGGCAGATGGAAGGCTAATAGATCAATTGCAAATGAGAGAGGAGGTGAGGTTTAAATATACAATAAAAGTGAGTAAAAGGTGGAGATCCAGATTTCCTTGTTTGCCTGTTTGTTCTGCTAATTCAAAACTACTATGATATGGGTGCCCGTAAATTTTTTAAATCCAATTGGTGTTTATTTAACTTAAATGCGATTTAAATATTCATCGATATTATATATCAATATGTACATATATAACTTTTATATACATAATTTATTAAATACTTACTAAAATAAATCAAATAATTTTTTAATATTTCATGAATATTAATTAATTCAATTAATTTATAACAATTATAAATTAATTAAATGGTAGTATTTTGGAGTATTCAACATTGAGATTATGTGACTCAAATGTATAAATTTAGTCAGTGATTAGTATAAAAACAATTCGAATATTAACATTCACACGTCACCTTTGCTTGTGGTGTGAAAGTTTTGCCAAATTTATTGCTTAACATTTTTCAGTAAAATCCAATTTCACTATTTTAAGCGATACCTAATAGTAACGATTATTTACACAAATTCTCTTTGTCAAAACTATGTCATGTTGGGATTTATGGAATTTGCTTTTGATCAAAATTCTAATATCTTCCACATTTGGCTTGTTTAATCCAAACACAAAGTCCTTGTTTCAATAATAAAAATCATTATTAGTCGAATTGTTATGGCCAAAGACTATACTTTGAGTTGACTGCAATTGACTATGATACTAACCTTATATAATCAAGGAGACAAATTCTCTATTGTATAGTGTTTAACTTTTAATGGTACAACTCCTTCCCAACAGTGTTCGATAGAGGCAATGCCGTGATTTAACTATAATCAAAGTGGAGTGTTCACGTTGAAGTTCAACAGTATTCTCATGTCAAGAGAACTATATAATATTGTCAATATTAGATTCTCTGTTTAGCTTAGTTATATTACCCAATAGAAAATTCTTGAGCGAGTAATGCCATAGTAATCCAATAACTATCAATATGTAACCCATGGTACTCCAACTACCATGAATAATACACTATAATACCCTAAAAATTTGGCACATATTGTAATTAAATATTAGTAATATAATAGTGTTGAAATAATTTAATTTAATATGCTAATAAAATAAATTATAAATTAGAAGGTGCAAAATTGCCGTATTTCCATCTTTGGAATTTGTCGATGAACCTTGAACCATTGTGATCATCTTATTTTTTTGATTCGCGCAGTATATTTATTTACCTCATTTGGAGCTCGTATGAAGAAGTTATGGAGGAAACTATGTCGAGCTGACCGGACACCAAAGTTTAACATTATTCAGACCGAACATTGTTTTTCCTCTTTCTATATAAACCGAAGAACATAACCGATTTCCCATTTCAGAAACCATCCGCTCATTCACTTTCTCTTCTTTCCTCTTTCTTTCTAAATACTCAACTTAGCATATCTCACTCGAACCTTAATGTATTCTCACAAAATCAGCATCATTATGAAGATAACAGAAAGGACTACACTTTTATACAAATTTGAATGTGAAATTCCGAGGCTTAGAGGCATAATAATTCAGATACCGAAGACGTAGAGTAGAGAGGCAATTTAATGAGTGATTCATGCTTTCCTCTCGATGAAATGCAACTATAATCATATAAATATGATTATAGTCTAGAATAGTGTAGATAACACTTTAAATTCACTTAAATTGAATTTAAGTATGAGTTGGGGTGATTTAATAAAAGGAGTAAACTAGAAACTTGATTCCCCCTTTTCCTTGAATGTAATGAACATATAATGAAAATTGACGAGTTGAAGTGTAAACCGACTATAGAAATATAGAGTAAGAGGCCAGGTGTATTCTCAGGAAATTAGTGGTGGAAAGGAAATGACTGGAAGTGAATTACATGGAGAGGCGATGGAAATCACTGCCGAAATTTCTAAAATTGATCTTGATAGGATGATCATAGCAACCGGTCCCTATCATCGGTCCACTGGTGATCTAATTCTAGGCGCAGGTTGAATATGGACCTAATTTAGATCATTATATATTAATGTTTATTGATTCAAGTACCTTTTGTTTTGTTTTTTGAAGATGTTTGGGGGGATATTATTGAGATAGTTGAAGATGTTATGGATCCAAGGTGAATTATATGATGTTGGTATTTTGTTTGAGATGGATTTGTATAGTATTCTTTGTTTAGAAATTTTTTAACGTTGACGTGAACATGTATGAGCCTGTTACACATGTAGGAAACCTACGATACGAGCATGTAACATAAGTAGGTGATCCAGGTATTGCGTTGCTCCCCTATAGTGCTTCAATGGACCACTATGGAGGATGGATGGTAAGCGATCCTATAGTGTAAGAGGAAAGTCCAGGACTTAAGTCCAGTTTTTATAAAAGGACAACCGACGACCCTGTAGCACATGAGGTGAGTCTAGGAAAGTGATTACTACATGCGATGGATGTAATGGTGGACAACAGGAGACCCTGTAGCACACGAGGCAAGTCTGCGGAAGTGAATCCATATAGGTTTAGTGCGATATGACCGAATGTACATAGTATGATAATTATAGTATAATAGCAGGATGTGAGGTGACCAAGACGTTAGACTCATGTCATGCTATAGTATTATCTTTATAGTATATGTGGAGCAAGTACGATTCACTCAACAGACATATGTCTGACTCACTCCTATTTTTCCCCTTTATTTATATCTCTAGGTTGATGGAGCTTAGAGACGAGATGGTTAAGAGGACAAGGAACGTGTTATACATATTGTAAACAATGTAAATAAGTGTTAGGACTTGGATTTAAAAATGTGTGTATATTTGGTCTGACTAGTGTTGTACATACATATGTATTTGACTATTTAAGTATATTATGATGTAATCGAAGTGATTATGGTTACTGATATTATACTTTGTTCCCTTCTGCTCTGAGACTCTAAAAGTTTCTAGGTGGAACTGTATTTATTTCGTGTTATCATATCACACTGACTCATCCTTTTCAGCTCTCGAGGTGTTAATGACGGTTCGGGCATTCAACCCAGTGGCCACAAAGGCAGGTTACATACACTGCCCAACATTTAGAGAGCATTATGTACTCTAACCTCAATGGATGTATCGATATCCAATCTTGAAAAATCTTAAATTGGAATATTTAAAATAATATGTTATTTTTAATTTGATAGATCTTATTGGTTCAATGAAGTCTAAATTATTTTAGATCTAATCTAAATAATTATGAGTAAAATATTTCTTTAATTTAATTTATTTATATAAAAGTATTGATTTTGTTTATTTAATATATAATGTATATGTGTTTCAAATACATATACATGTGTATAGCGCATGTGCAACATATAGGAAGTGTATATGGTTAATGTGCCTGTATATAAGTTTTGGGATTTACACCGCAATGGATACATGTATCCCTTTATATACCTATTTGCCATCCATACTTAAATTTATAATTTACACACACACACACACACACCCATATATATATATGCATACATAAAAACATTTATATTACTTTGTTTACTTTAATACACACACACATACCAATGAAAAGTTAATCTAACAAGCTCTTGTCATAGGCTGGTCGTTTGACTCATCAAGTCCATTACCTTTGCCATGGCTAGCTGTTGGAGTAGGGCTTTCGTTCTTCCTAAGAAGCTTATTAGCTTGATAAGGAGAGCCACGAACCAGTTGTTGAATATGCGAGTATATGATTTTTGTTCGATGATAATAAACATATATATATATCCACTTAAATGTATTTGTTAATATACTATTTTATTTTCACAGATTAAATAAATATTTGATGAATAAAATAAATAACACAGAATTGGAATTCAAATAGATATTTTATTCAAACAAATATCTATTTCAATTTTTGAATAGTACAAATTTCAAGCTCTCACTATATATATACAATTTCAATTACAATACAAATTTGATTACATCACAATTCACATTTACATTTGCACCTCATTACATATCACTCACACTCGTATTTATCTTCAACTTCATTCCAATGTGAATCCAGCATCTGAGCAATCTGCAAAAATATACGTTGACACGGTAAAATTGAAAATAAGATATTTTTTGCAGTATAAAATAAAATGTGATTTTGAAAATAATATTTGCCTCAGTTATTTGGGTTGTTCATCTTCATTTAATTTTGAATTCATCATACACGAACAGCTTGTGACATACACAGTTTATCAGTGGATATGCCACAAGGCCGTGCACACCGATATATACACTTGATAAAATTACAGGGATAGGTGAGCACAGGTCAACCCCAAAATGCCGGGTTCAACTCAAGTGCAATAAAAATAATGTCATAATATCAGCACAAGATCAAACCCGAGCTCCAAGTTGGATTCAACACAGGTGCAAGTTCATGAAAATGGTCAAGATAACTAAAACAAGCCTCGACCAAAATCCAAATGTACAAATGCAATATGAACCAAACAGTGCGCAAAGGCAGTGGTACAAACTACATGAAGACAACGAACAAACATATATATACATATGTATATACACATGTATACGTACATGTAGTGACAGCAAAACTCAAACCAGCCATGACATGGAAGCAACCAGACTAGTTCAGGTTAAAGCAAGCTTATAATGCAACAAGACAACACAATACAACTGAGCAAGCAAGTGCACCACAAACCAAACAAGGGAAAAACTGCAAACAAAATGAAACTGCAGCAAACACATGAATACAACAGTTCAAGTTCAAAAATATCAAGAGAAAATGACAACAGTGGTGCAGTAGACCACAATGAAACCAAACCAATATGCATATACAACTACAAGTGAAATAAAGTGGATAGTACAACCCAATTCAACATGCTTAGTTCAAGTGGACAGCAGCTACAACTACAAATGCACTTGCAACTGAAACCGTCTTGAAGTAAATGAAAATAAATGCAAAGACCAGTGATGCAACTCAATGCATAAACCATAATTATCGACCAGACTACACAATGAACTAGCAGGAAACAAAAAGGCAGTGCAACAGGGCACTAGGCTAGTATGAACAAGATAACAGCTACAATACATGGAAATGGTCAGGCAATATGCATAACAACCAAAATTCAAGCCAGAGAAGAATGCACAGACTAGAATGAAACTGTGATACCAGAGACATGTACAAGTATAGTCTTAGCAAAAATATGCAGCTCAATAATATCATGAACCAGACTTTGAATCAAGCAATGCAGACAATAGCGGGCTTGAACACACATGCACAAAGTCAGTGACAATGCCAAATGTTATCACCATAGCCGAAGTCATCAGAATTTCATGGAACGGAAAAGAAAAATTGAAGAAAATCAAGGTACAAATCAAGATCATCAGGGAAGGAACTAAATGTCGGAAGCAAATAGTCTCACAAATCAAAGTGGCCAAAGTCAACCACGACAATAGTCAAAAATTCAACTGGTCAAAGCAAATGTTAGAGCCATGATGAACAAGGTGTCGAACAAAGGAACAAATCAAACAAGCCATGGTGGCCAAGAAATTAATCAACACCGGGTTAATCAAGTAAATGAAATTATTCGATATGAACAAGTCAGAAATCATCACTAGCATCGAAACAAAATCGAACGGCTGGAATAAAGAAATTGACGAACTCAAACAAAAACATACAAACGAAATTATAGGGGATTAAACCCTATATAAACCCTATCATCATCGGCCGTAAAGGAATCGAGTCCAAGTACGCAAAATCAAAAGAAGTAAAAGCAAAAATTACATACCGGAGCAAGATCGAACTCGATCTTCGAAGGAGCCGTGAGCCAAGTGAAGAGACGATCGATCGATAGAGAAAGAAAGTGAAATCCCAATTCGATCGATCAATTTATAGCCGGCATTTCAAAGACCTAATTTTTTATTAGAGAGGAACGAATGAGAAAGCCACCATTTTTCACAAGGGAACCAGGCCGATAAAGAAATAAATAAAAAGAGGGACGATCTTTATTGTTAACAATTACATTTGGGCTTAATTTTTCAAATAGGGTTTTGATTGTTTTAAATTTGTTTAAAATTTAAATTCTTCTGTAAAACTATTGTAAATTCTAGTCGTGTGACTAGAGGACAAACTATGTGACGTAGTTTGAGAATTCGCAACTCAATGGTTGAGTTGTGGTAGGGTTTTGAGCGTAGAGTTAAGGCTAGTCGATAGCGGGTGTCGCGAGTTTACGTGTGTAAGCGTCTGACTGCTTAATTTCTAGAAGAAACCTTGGGGGCATCATGTAGGCAGAGTTTTGCCGAAGCTGGGTAAATTCTACGTCGTTCTATTTCTACATTTATTATTCTGCTATTATCCTTGCTGCAATTATTTTGATTTATCTGTGTTGAAATAATTTTATAAGCTTCCACAGTAATTTTTATAATTAATAGCATCACCCTATTCACCCTCTCTCTAGGGTGAAATCGATCCTACAAGTGGTATCAGAGCTAGGAATAGAAGTTAACTTATTTTAAAAAAAATCGATTTTTTTTCAAAAACCAATTTTTGTTTTAAAAATTTGAATTTTGAAATGACTTCTTTTAATAATGCTTTTGCAGAGGGTCATTCCATAGTTAGACCATCAACGTTCAATGGTGAATATTCTTACTGGAAAAATAGGATGGAAAATTTCTAAGAACCATTGACGCTTGGGATATTGTTGAGACAGGGTATAAAGCACCAACCATAATTGTAAATAATCAGGAAGTAAATAAACCAAAGGATCAATAGACTAAACTAGACATTAAATTACAAAATGATAACGCTAAATCTATGAATTCTATTATCTGTTCATTGGATCAATTTGAATTTAATCGTGCCTCACATTGTCTAACTGTGCAGGAAATATGGCATACACTCGAAGTGACTCACGAAGGGACATCTCAAGTCGAAGAATCTTGTCTTGCCATGCTGAGCAGCGAATAAGAGAATTTCACAATGGTAGAGGAAGAAAATGTCAAAGAAATGTATGGACGACTTTCCAATATCGTATACAAATCAAAGGCTCTTGGAAAATCATACACAGAATTGGAGATAGTCCGAAAAATCCTCAGAGTCCTTCCACGAAGTTTTGAAGCCAAAGTAACTGCCATTCAATAATCAAAAGATTTGAAACAAACGAAAGTCGAATAATTCATCGGAAACCTCACCACTTACGAGTTAGAGATTAAATCAAGAAAGTGCATAAAGGAGGAGACACTCGAAAGAAATCAACAGCTCTTAAAGGGACAACTGAAAGTGAAGATGATGATGATGATAATGATGGTGAAGCAGAACTAGCACTATTAATAAGAAGATTCAAAAGGTGGAATCACAAATATGGCAATCCGGTCAAAAATCAACAAGTAAAGAGCAGATTAAACAAAGCATTAGACAACCCAGAAGAGCAGAAAATCATTGTCACAAATGCAATAAACCCGGTCATATCAAGCCAAATTGTCCCCAAAATCGACTCAACCAAGGAAAGAAACAGAAAAGGAGAAGTTTTGCAACTACTTGGGATGAAAGTGATAAAGATAGAAGTGATGGCACTGGCAGTGAGAGTGAAAAAGCAAATTTGTATCTTCATGGTGAAATAACTGACCGTGATGATGACGAGCCAAGTGAGGTATCAAAACTTACTCAGAATTACTTATATATTTTCACGAGGTAAATGGGTGCTTTGAACAACTTAGGGAGAAATATGCTAAAATTGAATCACAAAGAGATAGTTTGATTGAAGTATGACAAATGTCCATTGTTTGAAGAGGAAATTAGAAAATCAGAAAGTAATATAAAATCACTTGAAAATGAAATTCCGATTTTGAAAGAAAGTGAAAATTCAAGATGAGAAAGTTCTATTAAAAGGTGCACGCAATTGTTAAACGAAAATGAATCTCTCAAAACACAAGTCCAACAACTATCAACGACTTTAGATAAATTTTCAAAAAGTGAGAAATCGTTAAACATGCTATTAGTAAAACAAACTATGAATATAGTTAGACAAGGACTTGGGTATAAATCTAAAAATGTTAAAAATAAGATTAATCAAGTAAATTCAATGTGCACAATTTGTAGAAAATTTGGACACGATCAAAACAATTGCTGGTACAGACCCAAACACGTGAAAACGATTCCAATTTGGGTTCCAAAAGGCACAAATATAAAATCTCTCAAAGTTAAACAAATTTGGATGTCGAAAGGAACATATATAAATGGTTTTGGGTCTCCACAAAATTATTTTTCAAAATCAATTACCACTAACAATCATGGACCTATAAAAACAAATAGGTCACTAAACTCTCCTCTTGTGTAGGTATGCTGGCAGGTTAAGGAACAACTGCAATGGTACTTGGATTTTAGCTGTTCCAGGCACATGACAAGCGATAAATCAAAGTTCCTTAGCCTAGAAAAGTACAGAGGTGGCAGAGTCACAATGGGTAACAATGACAAGTGTAGAATTGTTGGTAAAGGTAAAGTAGGTAACAATACGTTTACCTTAAATGACGTACTATATGATGAAAATCTGCACCACAATCTGATATTAATCAGCCAGCTATGTGATAAAGGTATGAATGTTATTTTTGATTCTGACTTGTGCAAAATTGTTGACAAATCATCAAAAGAAATCTTATTTTTAGGTAAAAGGAAAGGTAATATATATTCTCTATCTTTCGATGATCTCACCCTTTCAAATTGTTTGGTAGCTAAGAATATAGAAGTAAATTTATGGCATAGACGATTAGGGCATGCTAGCATGAATTTGTTAAAAAAGTTAAAAAGGAAAATTTTGGTAAGAGGGTTGCCATCACATGATTTCGAAACAGAAAATTTATGTAAATCATGTACCTTGGGAAAACTTAAAAAATCATCATTTCATGCCAAAAACAATGTAAGCACTTCTAGAGTTCTCGAACTAGTTCATATAGATCTGTTTGGACCTAACGACATTGCTAGCTTAGGTGGTAAGAAATATTGCTTTGTGTTAGTTGATGATTACTCAAGATATACATGGGTATATTTCTTGGCTAAAAAATCAGAAACTTTTTCGTACTTCACAAAATTCACAAAATTAGTTCAAAATGAAAAAGGAGTTCCTATTGCTTCGTTAAGAAGTGATCAATTTGAAAATTATGAATTTGAAAACTTTTGTGATGAAAATGGATTTAAACAAGAATTTTCTACACCACGTACTCCACAACAAAATGGAGTAGTTGAAAGAAAGAATCGAACATTGTAGGAGTTGGCTAGGTCTATGATAAATGAGTATGAGCTACCTTTGCATTTTTGGGCAGAAGCAGTAAATACAGCTTGTTATGTAATGAATAGAGTTATGATTAGACCAATTATTAACAAAACAACCTATGAGCTATGGTTCAAAAATAAACCAAACATTGTTTACTTCAAAGTATTTGGGTGTCCGTGCTATATTCTCAATACAGGTGATCAATTAGGAAAATTCAAAGAAAAAGCCGATGAAGGCATATTCATGGGATACTCTTCTAGAAGCAAAGCTTATAGAGTCTACAACAAAAGGAATAAAACAGTTGTGGAGTCAATCAATGTGAAGTTTGATGAAGGCATTAATGAACAGGAAATGGTCAATAGCAATGTTGAAGAGGACAACAAAAAAGATGAGAAAGAAAAACCAAAAGGAACTGCAACAACAAAAGAAGTCCGAAGGAATCTAGATCCAGAGAGATTGAAATTCAAAGCAGATCATCCTCCAGAATTGATAAGAGGAAATCCTATCACAGGTGTTCAAACTCGTTCCTCCTTTAGAAATTTGTGTGATCTGTGTCTATATAGTGGATTTATTTTAGAAATAGAACCCAAAGACATAGAAATAGCTCTTAATGATGAAAACTGGTTTATGGCTATGCAAGAAGAGCTAAATCAATTTGAGCCAAAATGATGTTTGGAGTCTAGTGCCTAGACCTAAGGATTATCCAGTCGTAGGAACAAAATGGATTTTCAAAAATAAATATGATGAATCTGGAAATGTGATTAGAAATAAAGCTAGATTAGTCGCTAAAGGATATAATCAAATTGAAGGAGTTGACTTTGATGAAACTTTTGCACCAGTAGCTAGACTAGAATCAATTGGGATATTGTTAGCTTTTGCTTGCTATAAAGGATTTAAATTAAGACAAATGGATGTTAAAAGTGCCATTCTTAACGGAATTTTAAAAGAAGATGTATTTGTTGAACAACAAGAAGGTTTTGAAAGTCATGAATATCCAAACCATGTATATAAGCTTAAAAAGGCATTATATGGATTAAAACAAGCTCCTAGAGCTTGGTATGAATGCCTTAGTACTTATCTTCTTGAAAATGAGTTCAAAAATGGCTGTGTAGACACCCCACTATTTCTGTTGCATGAAAACGATGATCTTTTGATTGTTCAAATATATGTTGATGACATCATTTATGGTGCTACTAACAACTTGTTGTATGATAAATTTGAAAAATTTATGCAGGATAAGTTTGAAATGAGCTTGGTTGGAGAGTTAAAATTCTTTTTAGGATTTCAAGTCAAACAAAGCGACTAAGGTACATTCATTTCTCAAACAAACTATATTAGGGAACTTGTCAACAAATTTGGATTAAAAGATGCTAAACTAGCCAGAACCTCCATGAGCACAACAATTAAACTTGACAATGATGAAAAAGGTAAGGCAGTTGATCAAAAGCAATATAGAGGTATGATTGGATCATTCCTTTATCTTACCGCTTCTAGACCTGACATCATGTTTTCTGTCTGCTTGTGTGCACGATTTCAATCTAACCCAAAAGAATCTCATTTAAAAGCTGTTAAAAGAATTATAAAATATTTGTTGCACACCCCATGATTTGGACTTTGGTATCCAACAAATGATAATTTTGAATTAAAAGAATTTTCAGATGCGGACTATGCTGGAAGTCTAGCTGATAGAAAAAGTACTAGTGGTGCATGCTTTATGTTAGGACATTCATTAGTTGCATGGTCAACTAGAAAACAGAATTGTATTGCATTATCCACCACAGTGGCAGAGTATATTGTTCTGAGTGGTTGCTCTGCTCAAATCTTATGGATGATACAAACTTTGCAAGACTATGGTCTAAATTTTAAACATGTACCACTAATGTATGATAGCAAAAGCGCAATTGTAACAACCCGCATACTTATCGATTTTGTATTTAAATATTTTATTTATATATTATATCGTTAATTAGATTTTGGTCCGAAAAGCTACTTTTTGCAAACGGTCAAATTAGGACTCGAGACCACTTCCGTTGAGTTCGAAATGCCGTTTACAACTTTTTTAAGTATAAACATCGATATGTTTGGAGTCAGTGGAATTTCATTAACTTTTCCCGCTTTGGACTTTGGGTTGGTTTAGCCCATTAAAACCCAAGTCCCAACCCCTTCTCCTCACTCTTCATAAATTCCTAACTAACTCACGATTTGCATTAATGGTGAAGAGAATGGGAAATTAAAACTCCAAGCTCATATTTAATTGCTAATCCAACATTCAGCTCCAAATTCAAGTAGAAGATATTGGATTCAAGCTTTGGATTGCCTCTCCTTGCTTTCAAGCTTCATCTTCATAAATTTTGGTGCAAAGGTGAGATTTTTATCTCACAAATCTAGTCTATAACTATATTGGACTGTTGGGAATGATTCCCTATCACTTTTGCATGCACATTTGCCTTTGGTTTGGATTGGATTGGCGAAAAACTCCAATTTTTAGCATTTTTGGAAATTTCCTGCACTTAGCTCATTCTGGCCACTTGACTCGTTCGGTGATAGGTCGCGAGGTCGCTGGGTCATAGGTCGCAGGGCTTTAGGTCATTCTAGAAATATTGGCACTTCGGAGTTAGGTCGCTCGCAAGTTAACTCGTTAAGTCACTCGCGAGTTAATACCGTAGGTCATTTGTCTTTTAGGTCGTAGGTCGTGGGGAGTTAGGTCGTAGGCCGCTCGCCTTTATCCTCTGGCCATATCGTCCCTAGGTCGCTTGACCTCTAGGTCGCAGGTACCCTTAGGTCGCTCGGCCTTGTGTAGTGCTTGGTCGTTGGACCATTTAGGTCGTTCGACCCTTAGGTCACGGGTTTTTAGGTTGCATGACCTTAGGTCGTTGGACCTCCTTAAGTACCGATAGGTCGCTGGACCTTAGGTTGTCCCACATTAGGTCTTTGCTGGCCTTAGGTCGCGTGACCTTGTTTAGACCGTAGGTCGTTAGGTCGTACGACCTTAGGTCGTATACCCCCTAGGTCGCTCTCCTATTTTAAACCGTTAGGTCGTTGGACCGCGAACACCACTAGGTCGCTTGACCCCTTGACCCCTAGGTCGCAACCATTAGGTCGCTCGACCCTATTCCCCTTAGGTCGTCAGACCTCATTTTGTCTTCACTAGGTCGTACCGTTTTGGTCGGGGCGCTGCCCCGCACCCCGCACCCCGCCGGGGGCGCTGCCCCCTGCACCCCCGCGACCTGACCGGGCAGGTCGAACCCCATAGCAGGGGCGTTGCCCCCGCACCCCCACCTTGGGGGGTTGCCACCCCCCTGGACCCCCCCTCCGTAGGGGATCTTATCTGAAAAACATTCAACAAAACTTGCTGAGTTGATTTCCTTGGATTCTTATCACATCTTCGATTGTGATCTTTGTGATTGATTGTTTCTACAATCGCTTCTGTGATTTGTCACTTAAAAATATGAAGGTTTCAATACTAGTAGTAAATATCAAAACTCTTTCAACAAAATGATTTCAACTCTATTTTCAATAACAAAGCTCTTTTCTTAAACCGTTTTCCAATCTACTAGTATATACAAACCTTTACCTCACTCGGATGAGAAATCTAATTAAACGGCTTAGTAAAACAAGTGGTATGAAACGCTTGCGTTCACTTCGTCGGTTAATTCTCGGACTTGTTCGATTGAACCTCTTGTGATAATTTTTTAGTGAAGATTTACAGTTTGTTCGTAAACATTTAAGTTAAGCAAGTGGTTATGGGACACGAAGCTAAACTTTTATATTTACTAGCTTAGTATAATTGACACTTCTCATTGATCATGACAATCATTTTTATGATTTAGACTAGCAATTGTGCGATGTCTCTTTGTTTGCAAGGTTAGACTAGACCTTATTGGTGTGATTCCGACTCACACATATCTCTTTGTCCGCAAGGTTAGTCTAGACACCACTTGTGTGATTCCACTCACACATACCTTTTTGTTGCGAGGTTAGGCTAGACACCACTTGTTTGATTCCACTCACACATACCTTTTTGCTTTTTGGTTAGCCTAGACCTCATCTGGGTGATTCCGACTCACCCATATGGGGTAGCTCCCCATGGTCTTCGAACCGTCATGTGATAGGCCTCTTTCCCTTTTTATGATTTTTGGATTTCTCGTGTTGATTTCTGGAATTTATGTCATTGACTTGTTATGAGTACAAGTTTAGGGTATGATGCCCTCTTTGGATCTTTGAGAAGATTCTTGTGATATTGATTTATCTCTTATTGATTGATCTTCTGTTGATCATCATTTGCATACTTATACTAGTATGTCAGTATGGATATTTTATATTTATGCCATATCTTTTATTTTATATCATGTCATCTGATATTTATAGCTAGACTGATCCGTTTATTATTTTCTTAAATAATACTCGGGTCAGACCGAGATGTTACAGGTGCTTTTGCTTGACTTCTTCCCGGGATTTGCTACTCTGACTTTTGGCTAACTATTTAGATTAGCAGTTTTTGTTGTACACACTTGAGATATAGACTCATAGTTGTATTCTTTTGTATAGCACGTGTTGCTATTCTTTTGTATTATTGTGGATCTTTTGACCACTACTCTGATGTACACTTTCATGTGTTAGTTATATATTCATATCTTCTTCCGCTTTTGTTATATGGATGTCTGTGACTGATTTGCGTTATGCTTATTTCAATGTTTGTTTTCGAAGATTATTTATAGCCACCGTGTGATAAGCAATTACATGGATGGTCGCTCCTCAACAGCCTTATTCTCCGTGCTAGTTGACAACACTATAACCCGTAGTGTCCTTGGTTAGCGTGGGTATAAAGGTGGGGCGTTATAGCAATTGATCTCACTAATAATCATGTACATCACTCACGAACAAAACATATAGATGTTAGACATCATTTTATTAGAGATCATATTTCCAAGGAAAATATCTGCATAAATTTCATTTCAACCGATTCTCAATTGGCAGACATTTTTACAAAACCTCTACCAGAAAATAGTTTTTGTAAACTACGTCTTAGCTTAGGTGTTTTAGAAAATTTGATTTTCTAAATATTTAACATTTTTTCTCCCTACTAATTATCGAAAAAGTAAGTAGTAATTGAAAAAGTGATGAGTGTTGATATTAATCATATATTATAACTCAAGACGGTATAATTAGTAAATTTCTATAGAAATTTAAACAAGAATTATAAAACTTTTTGTTGGTAAAAATTCCATGACCATCTCTATTTCTATCATATTTCTAACGACCATCACTCATCAAAATTCTATATAGTTTGTTGATATGTGGTACTTTAAACAGGAATCATTCATTTTCATTTTATTTTTAATAATAATAATAATGATGATAATAATAAAATAAAATAAGATAAAATCCAAAGTATTCACTCTCATTTAAAAGTCCTCATGTTTATGCATGGGTGAATTACTTAGAATTTTTTATGTGCTTCCATGCTCATTTAAAAGTCCTCACGGTTGTGCTTGTATGGAACACATATCAAAATTGATTTTTTGAATAAACAAGTTGATTCTAATCACATTTAAAAGTCCTCAAGGTTATGCGTGGTTAGAAGATACTTGAATACATTTTTTTAAAACTAAAATTGAAATACTACTAATCTCATTTAAAAGTCCTAACGGTTATGCATGGTTGGTAGATATTCAAATTCCTGATATAAATATACCACAAATAGACACAACTATATGGATTTATATGATGGCATCACTCCCATCGTTCTAAAAGTGGAATATGCGCCTAACAGAGTATTATGATTTTTGTTTGATTTTTTATTGAAATTTTATATTTATATTCGATTGAGTTTTAATGTTGTATTAATGTCTATCACT
Source organism: Allium cepa (assembly GCA_030765085.1). Lineage (NCBI taxonomy): Eukaryota > Viridiplantae > Streptophyta > Magnoliopsida > Asparagales > Amaryllidaceae > Allium > Allium cepa. The sequence continues at coordinate 1,050,605,876 of CM060929.1, read as the reverse complement.
CTATCTCCATTTTTCTTACACTATTACTCTTTTGCTGATAATAAAAGGGGAAGAGAAAAGTTAAGATTTTGTCAAATAAAATCAAATAAAGGTCAAATATTTTCTATTTGCATCTAGGCTCAAATATTTGCATCTAGGCTCATTTGCATATTTTTAATTATATGCATATATGAAGGAGGAGCTTTGTGTAGAGAGGAAGCATTCAAATAGGGGGAGCAAATTCAATAATCAAGTACATTTAATGTATTCAAAATCTTAAATATAGTTTGTTATCATCAAAAAGGGGAGATTGTTGAATATGCGAGTATATGATTTTTGTTTGATGATAATAAACATATATATATATTCACTTAAATGTATTTGTTAATATACTATTTTATTTTCACAGATTAAACAAATATTTTCTGAATAAAATTAATAACACAGTTTTGAATTCAAACAGATATTTTATTCAGACAAATATTTATTACAATTTTTGAATAGTACAAATTTCAAGCTCTCACTATATATATACAATTTCAGTTACAATACAAATTTGATTACATCACAATTCACATTTACATTTGCACCTCACTACATATCACTCACAGTCGTATTTATCTTCAACTTCATTCCAATGTGAATCCAGCATCTGAGCAATCTGCAAAAATATACGTTGACGCAGTAAAATTGAAAATAAAATATTTTGCAGTATAAAATAAAATGTGATTTTGAAAATAACATTTGCCTCGGTTATTTGGGTTGTTCGTCTTCTTTTAATTTTGTATTCATCATACATAAATAGCTTGTGACATACACAGTGTATCGCTATATATGCCACAAGCCCGTGCACACCGATATATACACTTGATAAAATTACAGGGATAGGTAAGCACAGGTCAAACCCGAAATGCCAGGTTCAACTCAAGTGCAATAAAAATAATGTCACAATATCAACATAAGGTCAAACCCGAGCTCCAAGCTGGATTCAACACAGGTGCAAGTTCATGAAAATGGTCAAGACAAATAAAACAAGCCTCGACCAAAATCCAAATGTACAAATGCAATATGAACCAAACAGTGCACAAAGGCAGTGGTGCAAACTACATGAAGACAACGCACAAACATATATATACATATGTACACATGTATACATACATGTAGTGACAGCAAAACTCAAACCAGCCATGATATGGATGCAACCAGACCAGTTCAGGTTAAAGCAAGCTTATAGTGCAACAGGACAACACAATACAACTGAGCAAGCAAGTGCACCACAAACCAAACAAGGGCAAAACTGCAAACAAAATGAAACTGCAGCAAATACATGAATACAACAGTTCAGGTTCAAAAATATCAAGAGAAGATGACAAAAGTGGTGCAGTAGACCACAATGAAACCAAACCAATATGCATATACAACTACAATCAACATGCTTAGTTCAAGTGGACAGCAGCTACAACTACAAATGCACTTGCAACTGAAACTGTCTTGAAGTAAATGAAAATAAATGAAAAGAGCAGTGATGCAACTCAATGCATACACCATAATTATCGACCAGACTACACAATGAACTAGCAAGAAACAAAAAGGCAGTGCAACAGGACACTAGGCTAGCATGAACAAGATAACAGCTACAATACATGGAAATGGTCAGGCAATATGCATACAACCAAAATTCAAGCCAGAGAAGAATGCACAGACTAGAATGAAACTGTGACACCAGAGACATGTACAAGTATAGTCTCAGCAAAAATATGCAGCTCACAAATATCATGAACCAGACTTTGAATCAAGCAATGCAGACAACAAGGGGCTTGAACACACATGTACAAAGTCAGTGACAATATCAAATGTTATAACCATAGACGAATTCATCAGAATTCCATGGAATGGCAAAGAAAAATTGAAGAAAATCAAGGTACAAATCAAGATCATCAGGGAAGGAACTAATACCAGAAGCAAATAGTCTCACAAATCAAAGTGGCCAAAGTCAACCACAACAACAGTCAAAAATTCAACTGGTCAAAGCAAATGTCAAAGCCGTGATGATTAAGGTATTGAACAAAGGAACAAATCAAAGAAGCTGTGGTGGCCAAGAAATTATTTAACACCGTGTTAATCAAGTAAACGAAATTATTTGATATGAACAAGTCAGAAATCATCACCGGCATCGAAACAAAATCGAACGGCCGGAACAAAGAAATTGACGAACTCATACAAATAGATATGAACGAAACTATAGGGGATTAAACCCTATGTAAACCCTATCATTATCGGCCGTAAAGGCATCGACTCCAAGTACGAAAAATCAAAAGAAGTAAAAGCAAAAATTACATACCGAAGCAAGATCGAACTCGATCTTCGAAGGAGCCGTGAGCCAAGTGAAGAGACGATCGATCGATAGAGAAAGAGAGCGAAATGCCAATTCGATCGATCAATTTAAAGCCGACATTTCAAAGCCCTAATTTTTAATCAGAGAGGAACGAACGAGAAAGACACCATTTTTCACAAGGGAACCAGGCCGATAAAGAAATAAATAAAAAGGGAGCCGACCTTTATTGCTAACAAATACATTTGGGCTTAATTTTTCAAATAGGGATTTGATTGTTTTAAATTTGTTTTAAATTTTAATTCTTCTGTAAAACCGTTGTAAATTCTAGTCGTGTGACTAGGGGACAAACTACGTGGCATAGTTTGAGAATACGCAACTCAGTGGCTGAGTTGTGGCAAGGTTTTGAGCGTAGAGTTAACGCTAGTCGATAGCGGGTGTAGCGAATTTACGTGTGTAAGCGTCTGACTGCTTAATTTCTAGTAGAAACCTTGGGGGTAACACGTAGGCAGGGTTTTGCCGAAGTTGGGTAAATTCTGTGTCGTTATATTTCTGCATTTATTATTATGCTATTATCTGTGCTGCTATTATTTTGATATATCTGTGTTGAAATAATTTTATAAGCTTCCACAATAATTTTTATGATTAATAGCATCACCCTATTCATCCTCCCTCTAGGGTGAAATCGATCCTACAACAGTTTCTTTGGACTGTTAATGTGCACTCTTCTAAGCTTGAGCTGCCTAAGAGACAAGGTGGGTTTGGCATCAAGAACTTAGACACGTGGAACAAGGAAACCTTCATCAAGCATATTAACAGCTTGCTTAATAAGATAAGTAACCTATGGGCTCACTAGGCTAATAAAAATTGCATTGGCAAGAAGAGTTTTTTGACAACAGACATTGCTCAAAATTGTAGCTGGCTATGGCTTGACATGCTTAACCTTAGACCTCTCTTACTTCCTCATATTAGGACAATTACTGCTAATGATGGGAGTGCTAAGTTTTGGGATGACCCCTGGACTTTTTCTGGGCTCATTCTTAAAAACATTATGTCATATCAGCAAATGAGTCAAACTGGTATACACCACAATGCTTATGCTAAACAGTACATTTCAGATGGAAAAGTTTCACTGCCTTACTGAAGCAACCAATTCATTAGAAGGATATGGAATAACTTTTAGCATACTCCTTATCCAGTTAATGCAATATAGAAAGTGGTCTGGTCTGCCTACCTTGAGGATCACTTCATACACTTAGTGTACCACTGTCTTACCGGAACTGTTGATTTTCCAATATTTGCTAGAACAAGAGAATTTGGGGCACTCATTGCAGAGAGAGAACTTGTTTCTTTGGAAAGTCATAAGGAACTCTATTCACACCAAGTCCAATCTAATTCTATACTCTAACGACCTGTAAATTAAACGCTTTGCATTTGAATATTTAAATAATTTTTAACTATTTAAATAATGGATTTTGATAACCAAATAAACATATTTTAAATATTAATTAATTTTATTAAAATCATTTTAAATTTTTTTACCAAAATAAATAGTTTAAATAAAAATAGAAAATGTGTACGAAAAACATTTTTCGAAAAATCGATTTTTCGGTATTGGAAATTCATCGAAAATGTTATGCACATTTTTGTATCACTCATATACACATGCATCCACATACACACTTATGTCATGTGATAGGTTAACGATAGCGTTAAAACAAGCAAACCATATTTAGAATAAAATTAAAAAAAGATTTGACCTAACAAATATGAAATAAGACTTAAGTGACCTAAGGAAGTACTTAACCATAACCTAAGCTAGCTAGGTGAGTACATAAGGCATGGTGAAGCGGGGCTAAGGTGGGTGCGTGTGCACTTATGATGGGAAAGGCATGGCATCCATGTTTCATGACAACATTTAGTTTATTTTAATGTTTTAATTAAATTAAATTAATACTCCATCCTTTTTCTATAAATACCATTACACATACTTTGTTCTTACTTTACATATTCATTTCCATCTTCATTTCTTATCTCTTCATGTATATGAACACTTCCATGGCTTCCAAGAGAGAATCTAAAATCAAAAACTAGTCAATACACTACCAAAAACAAAATTAAACTCCATATATTCACATACAACCACTCTTCTAACAAAACAAAGGCCATCTCTACCTCCTAACTCCAAAGCCAAGCCAAATACAGCCTATGACCGAGATCAATTTATCCCTTGGTTGGGCAATGTGGCACTTTACAAGTCCACAGTAGGTCCTATTTCGAAGTTAAGGCAAGTTGCCAAGAGCTTAGGCAAGTTCGGTAAAAAGTTAGTAATCGTTTTGGTGAGTAAAGCTTTCGCCTTTGAACCATAAATTTAAACAATGTTCATGCCCATATTTTTATCTATTAAATGCTTATTATATAATTGTAATAATGGTTTTGGTTTATGGTTTGGTTTTTTGTTTGAAAGATAGTCGCTTTTGAAAGTTGGTAAGCGAATCATTGGTTATATGGAAATCTAGTAGTAAAACTAATGCCGTTGTTATTAAATGCTTGATATATGTTATGTTATTGTAAATCATTAAGTTCGTATGCTCATTCCTTTATTATGTGATGTACAGTCGTGTTGCAAATGTCATATGCTTGAATTCTGAACTGCCCGTATAACGATAGTCGTTATATCGGCACTTTCTGAAAATCACCTTTTATCGAAACCGTTTGGTTTCGTTATCGTGCTTGGAATTATTTTACAAGTTAAGACATTTTTGATTAACGACATTTCCAAAAATAATTAATTATTTTAATAATTATAAATTAATTCAGTTAATCAGTTAATCAATTATCTAAATTAACAAAGATTAAGGTCGACTAATTAACTTATTAATCAGGTGTTTTAAATTTAACAAATTACTTAGTTAATGATATTTTAATTTTTATTAATCATTTTATTTAATGATGTTTAAGGCTAATTAATCTTTGGAGAATGATGGATTAAGATTTATTTATTTATTAATTAATGATGTTTTAAAATTAATTAACCCTTTTTAATTTATGACTTTTAAAAGCTAATAAATCTTTTAAACCTTAAATAAATATTTTCTTAAATAAATTTTAAATTAATTTATCACTTTTGAATAATGATATTTAATTATTATTTAATTAATTCAATAAACAATGTTTTAAAGGAGATTTATACTTTCTAATTAAAGGTTATTGAAACAAATTAATTAACTAGTTAATAAAGTTTTAAAGTTAATTAATCAATACATAAGGATGCTTTAAGTTGTTAAATTATTTTCATAATGATGTTTCAAATTTAGTAAACTCTTTGAAAAAGTGTTTTAAAGCTAATACTTGTAATGTGAAGCCAATTACGAATTTAGTTTTTTTTTTTAAAGTTTGAATTGTTTATGGAAATGAATTGATTTTCATAAAGCGATTCACTTATATGGAAACGATATATTCGTATAATTAGCACTAAACACCGAAGAAGTAGACTTGTCGCCATTTCGAAAGTCAAGAATTATCAGGAGTCATGACTTTGAGGTAACACTACCTTGACTTGTCTAGTATTGTTAACCAATAAATAATACAAATTTGAATTCGATGAGTGGTGACAAGTATACAAGACTTAATTTCCATATACTATCGTTTTATATCCTCGGTAGTTGGTTTCTCAATGATCGGTTACTTGAGCTACTTTATTATCGTCATTCTAGGATGATTTGTTGCTCCATTGAGCTTTGTTAATCCATTGTCCGTAAATGACTGAATCCAAAGCGCGAAAGGGCGTCCAACTATGTGGGGTTGCTCCCATTAGGGTATTTTCACATCTCATCTAGATCGGATCCATTTGCGCATTCAGATCTGAAGTATTCGGATGCTCGGTAAGGTTTGGCAGGATCCGACTGGTACATTTTCGAGAAGTGTCAGAGAGTATATGTACTTCTCAGAAGTAAATTACTAGAGGTATTCTTCAAGTGTGGTGCACCTTCCTAGTCATTTGTCTAGGTTATTGAAAATAGTACAAGAGGAAGAAGAGGGAGGGGATCTGGAACCAGCACGACTACAAATAGAAGAACTCCTAGAAATTAATCAGTTGTAGAGCCGATAGATGAAGTAGTAATGCAAGTTCAGCCACCTTAAAACTTTGCAACCTTATGCAAGAATTAAATTGCTTTAGGTGGTAAGCCTTTCTATGGAATTGAAGACAATTTGGGAGTTCAGATATGGCTCGGCTCTTGTAAAAGGATATTCGGGGATCTTCAGTTCGAAGATGCTAGAAAGAGATTGTTGGCATCGTATCAGCTTTAGAAAAGGCCAATGGATTGGTGGGATTTAGTAACCATGAATAAACCAGAAAAAGGTTTCTCTTAGCCGCAATTTAAGAACGTTTTTGAAGCTTAATTTATCCCAAAGGCGGGAAGGACTTAGTTGTTTAGAAGTTTCATGGATTTGAAACAAAGTGAGATGACAGTGGCGCAATATGAGCATGGGTTCAATGCATTGTCTCGCTTTGGACCAAGATTGATTGATACACCACTTAAAAAGAATGAGATGTTCATGAAAGGAATGTGACCAGAATTCCATCGAGAAATGACCAATCATCTCAACGGCACCTTTACCAATTTAATCAGTATGGCTTTGTGATTTGAAGCTCTTGATATCGAGCAAGGAGTTCAGAAGGGGATGGTGCCGGTAGTTAATTCCCAACTTTTATCAATTATCCATGTTGCTAGTAAGTTGTTTTTCAAGAGCAAAGGGAAGAACAAGTGGTTGGGAAAGAAGCCAGGAGGTGGAGCTCCAGCACAGAATAAGCAGTTAGACTTGATCAAGATTCTTTGTTTTAAGTGCGATAAAATGGGTCACTTTGCAAAAATTGCTTGGAGACCGATCTTTCGGTATGCTACAATTGCAACAAACATAGACATGTGAAGAACCAATGCTCTTTTCCAAAGAAGGGATGATAATAACGAGATTTTACTTTTTAGGAATACCATCAACTTCTAGGGATCCAAAAGGATAGCAAGTGTTGCAAGGTACATTATCCATTTTTGGTATTCGTGTTAGAGTGTTACTTGATACCGATGCATCCCATAGTTTTAACTCATATGACCAAATGAACCTGTTGGATCTTAAATATATTATTTTTTGAAATTCTTTTTGCGTGTCGAATCCTATTGGTGGTCCGACAAATCTTGACACCGTGTGTTTGAAAGTGCCTATTTCTTATCAAGATTAGCACTTCTCATTTGATTTATTCATTCTTGGGTTCATGGGTTTTAGGTTACTTTTAGGAATGGTTTGGTTATTTAAGTTTATTGTCATCCTAGACTGTAGTACAAGAATTGTTGTGATAAAAGATGCAGTAGGCTGAAGCATTGATATCCATTATGGAGAGCCTAATAAGTTGATGAGTAGTCTTTATTCCCTCAAAGTACCCAAAGAAGATATAAGGAATATACCAATTGTTGGGGACTTCAAGGATATTTTTGAAGAAGTGCAAGGTTTACCTCCTCACCGGGAAGTAGAGTTTTGCATTGATTCGATCCCACGAACCAGACCTATTGCACAACCTCCTCGAAGGTTAGCTCCAAAGGAAAGAAGAGAGTTAGAGAGGCAGACATTTGATTTGCTGCAGAAAGGTTTGATCAGAAGTAGCACATCGAGTGGGGGATTGCCAATAGCGTATGTCACCAACGCCGATGGTTCTCTTAGATTATGTATGGATGACCGAGAATTAAATAAGTGGACTATCAAGAATAAGTTCCATTTACCTAGGATTGATGACATGTTTGACCATCTCCACGGAGCTTGGATATTTTCTCAGTTGGATCTTGCCACTGGTTTTCACCAATTAAGGGTAGGAGAGGAGAGTCTACCCTTAACAGAAATTTCCATACCCCTGATAGTTTTTACAAGTGGTTAGTCATGCCGTTCGGATTGACTAATGCACCCGCTTATTTTATGGATTTGACGAATAGAATGTTTCGGGATTTTTTTAACAAGTTTGTTCTAGTCTTTATTGATGACATCCTTGTTTATTCTAAAATGGAGGAAGAGCATAAGTACCATCTTCATATTGTTATTTTTACTTTAAGAAGTCATGTTTTAAAGGAAATTTTTTCTAAGTGCTATTTTTGAAACCTGAAGTTAGATTTCTAGGGCACTTAGTTTCGGGAGAAGGCAAATCAGTGGACCCAGCTAAAGTAGTTGTGGTTCAAGATTGGAAGAAACCTAAAAGTGCAACGGAGGTTAGGAGTTTCTTAGGATTGGAAGGGTTCTATAGAAGGTTCATCAAGGATTTATCAAAGATTGCTTCTCATTCAATAAAGTTAATGAAGAAAGACACTAAGTTTGTCTGGACACCCAGCGACGATCAAGCGTTTAATGAATTAAAAGGGAAATTGACAAGTGCTCTCATATAACTATTTTAGATGAGAGTGAAGGATTAACTGTTTACGCTGATGCTTATAGGACCGAAGTAGGAGTAGTTTTGATGTAGAATGGTAAAATAATAGTGTATGAAGGTCGATATTTGAAACCTCATGAGAAGAATTATGCTATACACGATTTGGAGCTTTTATTAGTTGTCTTCGCATTGAAAGTATGGAGGCACTATCTTTTGGGTGCAAAGTTTGAGTTATTTACGGATCACAAGTCATTAAAGTATCTATTTAACCAAAAGGATTTGAACTGAAGGCAGCAAAGATGGCTTGTATTTCTCGCATCTTATGACCTAGAGATTCTTTACACCCCAGGGAAAGCTAACACAGTTGTAGATGCGTTGAGTAGGAGTGTTGCGACGATTGCAAATTTGGAAGTTAAGCTAGCACTAATGAAGAGAATTGCGTATCTCCAAGAAGAATACCCTAATCTAGCTCAGCTTAAGAAGGATGTTGAAAATGAAATTATTTCCAGTTTTCAGATTGACTCCCGAGGCATTTTAAGAATGAATGGTGGGATTTGTGTGCCAGATGTTAATGGGATTAGACAGAATATGCTAAGAGAGTGCCATTGGTCAAAGTTATCTATCCACCCAGGAGTAACAAAAATATTTTAGAATATGAAGAAGACCTTTTAGTGGAAAGGGATTAAGAGAGAAATTTGGATCTTCATGAGCCGGTGTGCAAATTGTCAACAGGTCAAGTGTGACCAGTAGAAGACTGCTGGGTTAATCCAACCATTAGAGATACTGAATTGGAAGTGAGAGCAAATACCCATGGATTTATCGATGGGTTTGTTATCCCACCTTTTGGCCAGGCTCTGACCCAAAAATTAACTAGAAACTGAAGACAATCCGTCCCAAAGGTCGGTCATACACAGGTCCACTATGGGTTCTGGTAAATTTTGTCTGAGTCCAAATTGGGCCACAATAGATATGGTATGACAAGAAAACCTATATAAGCCAATGTTTCGAATCTTAAGTCGATCGAAGTTCGTATGCTTAAGATATTGATCGATCAAGGTTTAGAAAACCAACTATATTTGTATCCATCCAATTTCGTATCCACTCCCCAAGAGAGAATGCTTCAGTTCATATCCATCAAACACCATCCCTCTTCGTATCCATCAAGCTCGTTCCCCTTTGTATCCATCAATAGTCATCGTTTCGTATCGATTCCATTTCTACACACTTCGTATCGATCCTTCCATCCACACATTTCGTATCGATCAACCAACAATCGATACGAAGAGCGCATGACAAATAAATACAAATGTCGTCACCTTCCATCGATAGCCCACAATTGTCGATACAAAGCCAATGACAAATATCGATATGAAGCGACCTTTGAAGCATCGATACGAAAAGAATTGAAAAAACCGATACGAAGAGTAATTCCAGGTCGATACGAACAAAGCACAATCTGAATGGTAGAAATAGTCACTCGGCATGAAAGTGGATCGATCCTGGAATATGACTCTTATGTCATCCTGATCGATACGAATGGTATCGATACGAATGAATCGATACGAGCATGCCAGCCTTTTGGAAAATCAAATTTTAATCGATCATAACTCAAAATCTACAAGTCCAAATGCCATCAAATTTTCATAGAAGCTTACGTATGATCTCTACTTGGTCTCATATCGATCTCAACCCAAATGGAGCCATTTTGGATCGATACGAAATTCATACATATCGATCAGGGATCGATCACAACCCACCTTGGATCGATCTGGTGGGCCCTCCCATGTGAGAGAAAGAGTCTTATGAGATTTAAGCCAAATATTTTCAACCTACGCCTATATATAGCAGCCATATGCCTCTAGAAAAGGGATTTTTGTTTTCTCTACGCTGAAATTCTACCAAAATTACTTCTGTACTGCAGTTATACTGTTGTAATCACTTGTAATCAGCTATTGAAGTTCAGTAAACATCAGTCATTTCATTGTGGACATAGGCAATAAGCTGAACCACTCTAAACTTGTGTGTTTCTGCAATTTTCCTTATCTATTGTTTGGTCTGTTTGTTAGATCTACCTCATTTTACATTTATTTTCTTCATTTTATCTCTCCAAACACATCCGAAGAGTGTTGTGCCCAATTTTAGTACAAGCAGGGCTGCCGAGAACAAGAAGAGGTAATGAGGGCATCTAAATATTTGTAGATCGATTAACGAAGAGTGCCCACTTTATTCTGGTGAAGTCTATCAGATTTGCGACTTCTTTGGTAGGGGTTTATTTAAGACAGATCGTTCGACTGCATGGAATTCCAGTAATTATAGTTATTGATCGAAACCCTATCTTCACCAGTCGATTTTGAGGACCATTGCAAGCCGCATTATGAACAGAGTTGAATTTGAGCACAGCCTATCACCCATAGATAGACAGACAAACCGGAAGGGTGAACCAAATTTTAATGGATATCTTGAGAGTATGTATTTTGGAGTTTGTATGGACGGCGATGGAATGAAGAAAATCTTATAACAACAATTACCAAGCCAGCATTGGAATGACACCCTGTGAGGCTTTGCATGGACGGCGATGCAAATCCCCTTCATGTTGGGTAGAGACTTGAGACCATTTAGTTCTTGGACCAAAAATGCTTCAAGAAGCATTAGAAAAGGTGGTTATGATCTATTAAACAATGAAAGAAGCCCAGGATCGATAGAAAAGTTATTCCACTCAACGGAGAAGGGACATGGAGTATGCGGTTGGGAATTTGGTATTTGTGAAAGTTTCTCCAATGAAAGAAGTTATAAGACTCAGAAGAGCAGGAAACCTAGCACCCAGATTCATTGGACCATTTAGAATCTTGGAAAAAATTGGATATTTGGCCTATAAAGTATAATTGCTTGAAAGATTACCCTCATGATTGTACTTGGGAGACCGAGGATCAGATTAGAGAAACTTACCCTAATGTAGTGGTAGGTTAGTTGTTTGTTGTTTGAATGTTCTTGTATGCATAGTTGCTTGGCATTGTTATATGAATTTTTACGTATAATACATACCTTTTGTATCATCTTTTGTGAATTAATTTCGAGCACGAAATTCTTTTAAGGGAGGAGAGTCTAATAACCCATAAATTAATCGCTTTGTATTTGAATATTTAAATAACCTTTAAATATTTAAATAATGGATTTTAATAACCAAATAACATATTTTAAATATTAATTAATGATATTAAAATCATTTTTAATTTTTGTTTACCAAAATAAACAGTTCAAATGAAAATAGAAAATGTGACCAAAAATGTTTTTCAAAAATTCGACTTTTCGGCATCAGAAAATCATCGAAGACATTGTGCAAAATTTGATACCAATTATATACACTTGCACACACATGCATGTATGTCATGTGATAGGTTAATGATAGTGTTAAAATAAACAAACCATGTTTAGAATAAAATAAAAACTAGATTTGAGTTAAAAATAGAAAATAAAGCTTATGTAACCTAAGGAAGTACTTAACCATAACCTAAGCTAGCTAGGCGAGTACAAAAGGCATGGCGAAGAGGGGTCAAGGTGGGTGCATGTGCACCTATGATGATGGAGAGGCGTGGCCTCCATGTTTCATGACAACATTTAGTATATTTTAATGTTTTAACTAAATTAAATTAATACTCCATCATTTTCCTATATACACCATTACATATTCTTTGTTCTCACTTTACATATTCATTTCCATCTTCTTTTGTTATCTCTTCATATACATGAACACTTCAATGGCTTCCAAGAGAGATTCCAAAATAAAAAACTAGTGAATACGCTACCAAAAATCAAATTAAACTCCATACAAACACTCTTCTACCAAAACAAAGGATATCTCCACCTCCTAACTTCAAGGCAGAGTCCAATATAGCCCATGATCAAGTCCAATTTATCCCTTGGCAAAGCCATGTTGCACCCTACAAGTCCACACTAGGTCCTACTTCAAAGTGAAGGCAAGTTGTTAATAGCTTAGGCAAGTTCGATAAAAAGTCAGTAATCGTTTTGGAGAGTAAAGCTTCCGCCTTTGAACCAAAAAATTTAAACTACATTCATGCTCATATTTGTAGCTATTAAATGCTTATTATATAATTGTAATAATGGTTTGGTTGTTTGTTTGGTTTGTTTCTTCAAAGATAATCGCTTTGGAAATTAAGCGAATCATTGGTTATATGGAGATCTAGTAGTAAAACTAATGCCATTGTTATTAAATGCTTGATATATATTATGTTATTGTAAATCATCATGTATGTATGCTCATTCCTTTGTTATGTGATGTATAGTCATTTTTAGAATGTCATATGCTTGAATTCCGAACTACCCATATTGCGAAGTCGCTATATCTGCACTTTCAAAAAATCATCTTTTATCGAAACCGCTTGGTTTCATTATCGTGCTTGAAATTATTTTAAAATTTTAGAAGTTTTTGATTAATGATGTTTCCAAAAATAATTAATTATTTTATAATGATTATTCAATTTAACTAATTATTTAATCAATTATTTAAGTTAATAAAGAGCAAGGTTAACTAATTAACTTATTACTGAGGTGTTTTAAATTTTACTAATTGCTTAGTTAATAATGCTTTAATTTTTATTAATCATTTTATTTAATGATGTTTAAGGCTGATTAATCTTTGGATAATGATGGATTAAGATTAATTAATTTATTAATTAATGATATTTTAAAATTAATTAACCCTTTTTAATATATGACTTTTAAAAGTTAATAAATCTACTAAACCTTAAATAAATATTTTATTAATAAAGTTTAAATTAATTTATCACTTTTAAATAATGATATTTAATTATTATTTAATTAATTTAATTAATGATGTTTTAAAGGAGGTTTACCCCTTTTTAACTAAAGGTTATTTAAGTAAATTAATTAACTGGTCAACAAAGTTTTAAAGTTAATTAATCGATATATATATAAGGAAGTTTTAAGTTGTTAAATCCTAATCATAGTGATGTTTCAAAGTTAGTAAACTCTTTGACAAAGTTTTTTAAAGCTTATACTTGTAATAGGAAGATAAGTACGAATTCGGTTTTTGTTTTGAAAAAAAAGAAAAGTTTGAACTGTTTATGAAAATGAATTGATTTTCGTAACGCGATTCACTTGTATGGAAACGATTTATTTGTATAATTAACACTAAACACCGAAGAAGTCGACTTATCACTATTTCGAAAGTCAAGAGTAAACGTGAGACATGATTTTAAGGTAACACTACCTTGACTTGTCCAGTATTATTTACCAAGAAAAAAAATACAAGTTTGAATTCGATGAGTGGTGATAAGTACACAAGACTTAATTTCCATACACAACCATTTTATATCCTCAATAGTTGGTTCCCCATCTATCGATTACTTCAACTTCTTTATTATCGTCATTCTAAGACGATTTGTTGCTCCATTGAGCTTCATTAATCCTTTGTCAGTAAATGACTGAACCCAAAGCGCAAAAGAACATCGAACTATGTGGGTTGTTCCTATTATGGTATTTTCACATCTCATCTAGACCAGATTAATTTGCGCATTCAGATGTGAAGTATTCGAATACTCGATAAGGTTTGGCGGGGTTCGGCTGGTACAGTTTCGAGAAGTGTCATGGAGTATACGTATAACGGCCCAATTTTTCGATGCTCGAAATTCGATATCAATACGTCCACTGTATCGAATGCCGAACGATCGAATGCTGAAAAATCAAATCGTTAGGGTAAAAGAAGAAGAAGAATGAAGAAGAAACAGAAACAATATCAGAATTTCACATTCGCAGGGGAACAATATATAATAGATAAATGAATAATCTTTAAACAAAAGAACTATATCAGTTTTTTACATACATCATCAGAGTCATATACAACACAATAGCGGAAAAGAAATAACATTATACCAGTGACACGTCTTGCCAATCCAGCTTGTCTCCTGATCTCCACAACATACTTTTCTGACTTTGCTCCAGAACAACTGATAACCTGAATCTAGGCTGCCCGTGTGGAAAATTATGGGCATCCAGAGTTTAGAAAGGGAACAATAAACTCCAGGCCAGTCATGAGACTGGTATGAGATCTTAAAATAGTATTTGCACAAAAGAAAATAGAAAGAAATCCGCTATGCTTTCGGAAAATGAAACTACCATAAGGCCTCCCGGCACACACACAATTCAATCGCATACTATGGGGAGATTTCTCCGTATGATAGTCAAACATGCTTGATATCCAAAATTCTTTTGATATTATTATTAGTGCATAGTGTGGAAAATATTTCGAAAGTATAATATTAATCTTAGCCAGCATAGGTACCATTATTATGCCTGCTATAGTTACCATTTAAGAATGGAAGTTAACAACTGCAATCGTAAAGGGCTCGTATTGGATGATTGAATTTCCAACAAGTGGTCAAGGCTAAGGAACTTCCTTCACCGAATGGGTACGCCTCTGGAGGGACGCCCCGAGAACTTAAGCATCTCTCTGCCATCATAAGGTCGGGTCACCTCTGCAACTAGGTAACCAACTGTCACGGGTATGCCACCCCTCGGTCTAGACCGACCTTTACCGAGGCGCCTCAACAACAAACAACCACATAAGTGAATAATCTGGGCTCCATACCAGAATACCACTTTTTATCCACACAAGTTAAACATCTAGGCTCCATACCAGATACCACTTTTTATCCAGAAGGAAATGTACATACCTTAAGAGGCGCGACTCCTATAACCTTGCCGCACCTTTTCCCATTTCAACCATTTCCGGGGTGTGAGGTTCGATGAAGTCTCGTCCATAAAGCTATGCTTTTCATAAAGCCATGTTTCGATCAACAAATGATCAGCAACACTTAGCATGCCACATTACCAAATTGGGAATATGTCATTAATAACCATCAACTACATAACCTCTGAGCTCGTACGTCTTAGAGAAGGGTGCTAAGCTAAAAGAATAAATTCTCCGCCACCAACAGAAATGTATTTGATAGAAACCAGATTTACATCTCAAAGTGTAACGTCATACATAGATCCATACAAGTCTGTTACGGGTTCAAACGGAACCGAAGGCACTTTCTCCAATTAAGGAAAGAAGCCCTTGCAAATCCGGATATCCACTAATCACGTCCGGACTCCCCATCATATAGGGTGATATCAATCTCTATACCGGAGCAACGCGGTGCAGAGACATTCGACAGGTAATCCTTTCGTTTTTGAAAATACTCGATCTTCAACATCGTCTTCAAATGCAATCCAATTCGTCGTATCATTTATTCGAAATGGATTTTATGACATAAAGTCCTCTCCCGGCTTAACCGAATAATGAGCGCTTATTTTAAAAATAAGTGGTTACATTCAAATTTCAAGTAAATCACAACAAATTTCTACTTTAATCTTTTAAACAAAAGATCCATCAAAAATATTCGATGTGGTTTTCGGATAACCATTTGAAATCCGACCCCTGGTCACATCGAAATTCAAATGCCGTTTAAAGGCCAATATTGATAGTTGGTTATTTAACTATCAAACAACATTCACAACAATTACAGATTTATATAATTTCCCCAAATTATTTTTTTCAAAATATCTTCGTAAGATATATTTTCACACTTCAACCTTTTGAAAACAAATTTCAAATCACTTTCCTCACGTAGAATAAATTTTCAAATATTATTTATTTCCACTGAAAATTTTGCCAAGTCTGAATACTTCAAAATAATTTAAATCACTTATTCAAAAATATATTTTGAAACACTTAAAATAAAAACTATTTTTAAAAACTTTATTTAAAATATTGGTTATGAGATTTTTATACTAATATCTCATATAAAACTTAAGCCCAAACAATTTTAGATTTTAAAATCCGAATTTTAAAATAAATTCTTCAACTTTTAAATAATATTACTCAAAATCCATTTATTTTCATTTATTAAAATCTTTTCCCCATACTTTTGGAACTACTTCGATAGGATTACAAAATCAAATTTTATACTTTTAAATTTCTTCTTTAAAATTTATCCAATTCTCAAAAATTAATTTACTTAAAATTCTTTACTTTAATTTCCAAAAATACAATTTTATATTTCTGGTATCCTACGATACAAAAAATATATTCGGCTAACATAACCTTCAATAAATTCCAATCACCAATATAACCATTCACAGATTATCAATAAATCACATCACAACATGCAAAATAAATATAATAATTTGAGGAATCCAGTTGGATCCCTCTAACCTTTTTCCTGCATCCACAGATGTTAGCACAACAATTAAATACCAATTCCACTTCGAGGTGGAATATCGCGGTATATGAGATTATATCATATCATCCGCTATTATACGGCGCATAGGGTCTCATCCGCTATATAATGCGGGAATCAATCACTCCAATATATATATACACACTACTATGTATACTATCACATCCAAATAATCAATCAATAATTGAAATTCTAATTATTTTCAATTGAGTGAGAAGATCTCACCTTTAACTACGCATGCAACCCTTTTTCATTCCAGCTTGATTTCACGATTTTTGAACCTTGTAACAAACATTATAAGGTTTTATCAATATTCGAATTAGTCGAACAAATTAATTTTTCCTATTTGATAAGTTTAATTAACCAATTTTTTTTACTAGTGATTTAAATTTAAACTAATAATTTTCCCTTTAAAATCTTTTTTAGTAACTAGAATAAATGAAATAGGTTAATAAAGCAAATAGCTCACCAAAACCATTATTTTCAAAATAAACTAGCAAATTAAAATATGTACATGTATAATCTATATAGATTAAAAATCTACTTTTTATATAATTTCCTATATTAATTTTCTGTTTACTGTAAATTTTAAACAAACTGTAAATTTCTAAAACTATATATATATACACACACACACACACACACACACACACACACACACACACCTTGTTGTAAATTTAAAGCAACTGTTTTTGCCAGTTTTAAACTTAAGAATATTTAATATTAAAATGTTATACCTTATTGAACAATGACAAACACGGATCGAAATCCTAGATCGCAGTCCTAATCATCGAATGACATCGCAACTTCCACGGCCTCCTCTAGAGACCTCAACTCGTCATGTCCTCGTCGACGTGCCTCATCCAAATACATGCCCTAGCTTCGCAAGCTACCAGTGTCGCCTTCACGCGGTTCCAAGCTCCGATGATCGCCGCCCACTAGCGAGTGCGCACATGAGCCTCCTCTAGCTGCTGCTTTAAAAAACCCACATGCCTGGGTTCGACTTCGAGTATCACAACTTGTCGCAATAGCCTACTCGATTTGATTCCAAATGAACTCCCCCCTTGAGTTTGAGAGAAAGAAGAACGAAAGGGAAAAATCAATTCCATCGACAGGCGGCCATTATTTTGATTTGAACAAAAAAAAATTCGTTCATTCATTTTTTTCCTTTTGATTTGAGTGGGGGCCATTATAAATTTTGAAGTCATTGTGTTGGATTTTGAATGAAGAAAATGGTTTTCGTTTTCTTTTTTATTTTTGCTTTTGAACGAAATATTCAATCTAATTTTTTTAAACAAACACTTGTCTCAAAAATCTTTACATGCATGACAAATGTTAAAAAGAGGAGAAATGTGTAATTTGTTTTATGAAAATATTATTAAAGACATACATACATACATACATATATATATATATTTAATTCAAATACAAAATTCAAATTGTCCCGAATTACGCAACTTAAAATCTTAACCTCCAATTGAGGCGTGCCGCTAGGCGTTCATAAATTTATACCCCTATTTCGAACGCAATGAAAAAGGTTTCAAGTCCTAACTCGATCGTATGGAGAAGATAGCCTTTTGGACCCAACTATTAAATTAAATTTTCGATATAATTTCAGCGCTTATATTTATCGTACTGCCACACGACAATTCCAAATGCTACGACAATTGAAATCCGATAATAATACACTATTACGGATCCAATGGAACCGGTTTCATCAAATTCCGAGACTATACCTCGGAAAGCTATTTTTAAATATCGATTTAAACAATATAAATTCAAAACTGAACAAAACATTTTCAAATTCAATTTTGAAGCTTCCATTATCTTCAATATCATTAATATAAGTTTTCCAAGCCTTCGAAATATTTTTAAATCGGCTTAATATCCAAGATTCGCTATTTAAACCATTTTCGAATTATTAAATTCAATAATTTAATTGCCAAACAAACGGTGATATTTGATATTCAAGTTAGACTAAAATTCAAATATTTAAAATCAATTAAATATCTCAATTTCAAATGTTCAAAATTTCCAAGTCGTCGCATTCTTCCCCCTTAAAAGAATTTCGTCCCGAAATTACTAGTTAAGAAGAATGATCCATAACCCGTTTATCATTTTCCCTAAACCCAATAGTTTTAATTAACTTGCCAAAACAAATCTTTTTATTAAAGACCCATAATCACTTCTATTAACTTCCCAACTTTAACCATGAGTTCCAAACAATATTGTTTCTTAGCAATTCAAATTTAAATTTAAATTCAAATTTTAAATTATAAAAAAAATTCAAAATTTTTCGAACTCCCTAAAGTTTCAAAAAATTTCTCCAACGTCTCCTTTGCGCGGTTAGCTCGGTATGACTACAAAATCCCACAACGGGCCCCCAGATTTCAAAAGAAAACAAAACGCCAAGTGACTAGACCAAAAAATCACCAAATTTCATATAGAAATTTAAATACATACCTTTGTCGAGCAATTTAATTTAGCAAATCCCAATTTATCCTTTGCCTTTAACACACCTGTATATCCTACTTTATAATAATGTCCAACCATAGCTTTAAAAATCATTTTATACATTACTTTACAAAAGTTTCAATATTTATTTCTTTCAAGTTCATACGATATCCATATATCATCCATACGCAACACCAGTTTCTTAGCCTTGACCATTTGTTGGAAATCCAATCATCCAATACGAGCCCTTTAAGATTGCAATTGTGTAACCTGTCATTCTTAAATGGTAGCTATAGCAGGCATAATATAATGGTACCTATGCTGACTAAGATTAATATTGTACTTTCGAAATGTTTTCCACACTATGCGCTAATAATAATATCAAAAGAATTTTGCGTATCAAGCATGTTTGACTATCATAAGGAGAAATCTCCCACAAGCGTGCGATTGCATTGTGTGTGTGCCGGGAGGCCTTCTAGTAGTTTCATATTCCAAAAGCATAGCGGATTTCTTTTTATTTTCCTTTGTGCAAATACTGTTTTAAGATCTCATACTAGTACCATGACTGACCTGAAGTTTATTGTTACCTTCCTAAACTCTAGGTGCCTATAATTTTCCACACGAGCGGCCTAGAGTCACGTTATCAGTTGTTCTTGAGCGAAGTCAGAGAAGTATGCTGTGGAGATCAAGAGACAAGCTGGATTGGCAAGACGTATCACTAGTTTAATGTTATTTCTTTTCCGCTGTTGTGTTGTATATGACTCTAATGATGTATGTAAAAAAAATGATACAGTTCTTTTGTTTAAAGATTATTTATTTATCTATTATATATTGTTCTGCTGCGAATGTGAGATTCTGATATTGTTTTTGTTTCTTCTTCTTTCTTTTTCTTCTTTAACCCTAACGATTTGATTTTCTGGCATTCGATTGTTCGGCACTTGATACAGTGGATGTATTGATGTCGACTTTCAGACATCGAAAAATTGGGTCGTTACATTTTTGGCATCAGAGCAGTTGATTAAGCGATAACTTTGGCTCTAGTGGGGAAATTACTTAATAGAGATAGAGTCAGTAGTACTCTAGAATGAGTATGAGTGTACTAATAGATATGAGCGCGTATTTGTTAGTGAATATAAAATTGTTTTATATTGTGTTGATTGGTTTGTTGAGTGGTATATGGATTCTGGTCAATACGAGTAATTAACGTTATTATAGGGATCTCTAAACACTTGTATAGAATAATTCGACACGATATTGTTTTAAAAGGTAAATGAAATAATTTTGCCCAAATTATTTTTGTATGTAAAAGGAAATAATCTTTGTAAATTTTTATAGTAGTATATGATTGCTTGGTTGTTAGGAAGTGATAATATTAAATTATTGTCATTGATTATCGTAACTAAAAGCTAAGAAAATAAATCCATATACAAATGGGATTTGTAAATGTAAATTGTAAATGTGATTTATAATTTGAAATAGTATTCCAGAGAAATATTTGAAAGTGGATTGAAAGAATTTGAAATTTTGGTGAAAACTTTAAATTTCCTTGAATTTGGAAATGATTTTCAAAAGTTTTGAAAAAATAATTTCAAGAATATTTTTGAATTGGATTTGAAATCTGGTGGAATTTGGATTTAAAAAATAATATATTATGGAATCATAAGGGACTTGATAATTTATTAAATTTGGAAATTTGCTTGGAAAGAAAATAAGCTGGCAAACTTACTAAAATTAAAAATTTGAATTAAATTAAAAGTGTAGAATAAATTTGTAAATGAACAAATGGATTTACAATTCCAAGTAAATGAAATTGGAAACTGGATATTGGAGTTAAATTTGAATTGCGTGATATGTAAAATTTGTCAAGTTAGACCAAATGAAGCAAAGTATTGAAATAAAATTAGCAAGTGAAACTAATGGAAGAAGTGACAAATTAAAAATGGTTTGAAATGAATTGAATTCAATATTTATAAAATGAAAAGGAAATTGAATTCAAATAAATTTGGAAAAAATTGATAATTTGAATAAAATTGTAGATAAAACCAAAGTGGTGAAATGAAATTAAATATAAGGTGTTTACAGAATATTTGCATTGAACTTAAGATATGAAGTGTGAAATTCTTAAGTAAAATTGGTTTTGGGGAAATATTCTAAGTTGATATTTGAATGAAGCTTAAATAACTAGGGTGTGAAATGATAATTGTGAATAATTGAATGGAAATCAGAATGAATGTGAATAAAAAGAAAATTGATATAGCTAAAAATCAACTGAGATTTCGAGCACATAATTTCGAGATAATCATATCGATCCGAGTTGGAATTTTTCACTCGATTTTCGATGGCGAACCCTGGATATGGATTTTTGATTGATTCTGAAAATTCTCTATCATAGTTTATGGCAATGCAAGGAGAATGACGGTTTCTGATCAAGAAACCAGATCTGAGTCCGCAATAGAAAGTCGGGTGGACGATACTAGTTCGGAAGTGAAATAGTGTGATTGAGTGAGCGATTGGATATTCTTTCACCGAATGGGTAAGCCTCTGGAGGGATGCCCCGAGAACTTAACCAGCTCTCTGCCAACATAAGGCCGGCTTACCTTTATAACTAGGTAACTAACTGTCATGAGTATGCTACCCCCCGGTCTAGACCGACCTTTACCGAGGCGCCTCAAAAACCAACAACCACATAAGTAAATAATCTAGGCTCCATACAAGAATACCACTTTTTATTCACACAAGTTAAATATCTAGGATCCATACCAGATACCACTTTTTATCCATAAGGAAATGTACATACCTTAGGGGAGCAACCCCCGTAACCTTGCTGCATCTTTTCCTTTTTCAACCATTTCCGGGCTTTGAGGTTCGATGAAATCTCGTCCACAAAGCTACGCTTTTCAAAAAAGCCATGCTTCGATCAACAAATGATCAACAACACTTAGCATGCCACATCACCAAATTGGGAATATATCACTAATAACCATCAACTACATAACCTCTGAGCTCGTACGTCTCAGAGAAGGGTGTTAAGCTGAGAGAATAAATACTCCACCACCAACAAAAATGTATCTGATAGAAACCAGCTTTACATCTCAAAGTGTAACGTCAGACATACATCCATACAAGTCCGTTCCGGGCTCGAACGGAACTAAATGCACTTCCTCCAATTAAGGAAAGAAGCCCTTTCAAATCCAGATATCCACTAATCACGTCCGGACTCCCCATCACATAGGGTGATATAAATCTCTATACTGGAGCAACTCGGTGCAGAGACATTCGACAGGTAATCCTTTCGTTTTCGAAAACACCCCGTCTTCAACACCGTCTTCAAATGCAATCCAATTCATCGTATCATTTATTATGAATGGATTTTATGACATAAAGTCCTCTCCCGGCTTAACAAAATAAAGAGCGCTTATTTTAAAAATAAGTGGTTACATTCAAATTTCAAGTAAATCACAACAAATTTCCACTTTGATCTTTTAAACAAAAGATCCATCACAAAGATTCGATGTGGTTTTTGGATAACCATTTGGAATCCGACCACCGGTCCCATCGAAATTCAAATGTCGTTTAAAGGCGAATATTGTAAGCGGTTATTTAACTATCAAACAACATTCACAACAATCACAGATTTATATAATTTCCTTAAATTATTTATTTTCAAAATATCTTCGTAAGATATATTTTCACACTTCAACCTTTTGAAAACAAATTTCAAATCACTTTCTCGCGTGGAATAAATTTTCAAATATTATTCATTTCTACTGAAAATTTTGCTAAGTTTGAATACTTCAAAATAATTTAAATCACTTATCCAAAAATATATTTGGAAACACTTAAAATAAAAACTATTTTTAAACACTTTATTCAAAATATTAGTTATGAGATTTTTATACTAATATTTCATATAAAACATAAGCACAAACAATTTTAAAAATAAAATTATTAGATAAAGTGTAATTATTTTAAACAACCATTTTTCTTAATCAGATACCAATTAAATCTATGAAATAATCACTTCTATAATTAACTTAATAAATATTTACTTAAAAATTTGAATAATAATTTTAAGAAAATAATTTCTCCAAAAACATTCTTTTACAAACCAACTTTTAAATTTATAATTCAAAAACTACATTGTAAACATACTCGGCTTTCTAGGGAAAATAAACTTACTATTTCAAAATGGTCCATTTAAATCAATTAATGAATCCTTCTCCATTTATTTCAAATTTACATTCCAAATACGTAAATTTTCTTTCCACACTTTTAAATATAAACCAATATTTATTTTTAAATCAAATTCCCATTCTTTTATAAATTCCATTTGTGAATTTATATTTCCAATATCCCTTGATATACAATTTTCAAACCGATTTCCAAATATTCACTTTCAAATGCCAAATCGATTTCCCAAAAATTTATTTTCAAACACCAAATCAAATTCCAAATTGATTTCCAAATTTAATTTCAAAACACCAAATCAATTTCCAAATTGATTTTTGAAAATTTATTTTTTAAACACTAAATCAAATCCCTTTATTTAGCCAAATTTATTTCAAAAACCATTAATCCAATATTCACATCTTTATTTAGATTTTAGATTTTAAAGTCCGAATTTTAAAATAAATTCTTCAACTCTTAAACAATATTACTCAAAATTCATTTATTTTTATTAATTAAAACCTTTTTCACATACTTTTGGAATTAATTCGATAGGATTACAAAATCAACTTTTATACTTTTAAATTTCTTCTTTTAAATTTATCCAATTCTCAAAAATTAATTTACTTAAAATTCTCTACTTTAATATCCAAAAATCCAATTTTATATTTCTAGTACCCTACGATACCAAAAATATATTTGGCTAAACCGTAGCCTTCAATAAATTTCAATCACCAATATAACCATTCACAGATTATTAATAAATCACATCACAACATGTAAAATAAATACAATAATTTGAGGAATCCAATTGGATCCCTCCAACCTGTTTCCTTGCATCCACAGATGTTAGCAGAACAATTAAATACCAATTCCACTTCGAGGTGGAATATTGCGGCATATGGGATTATATCATATCGTCTGCTATTATGCAGCGCATAGGGTCTCATCCGTTATATAATACAGGAAATCAATCACTCCAATATATATATATATATACTACTATATATATTATCGCATCCAAACAATCAATCAGTAATTGAAATTCTAATTTTTTTCAATTGAGCGAGAATATTTCATCTTTAACTATGCATGCAACCCATTTTCATTCCAGCTTGATTTCACGATTTTTGAACCTTGTAACAAACATTATAAGGTTTTATTAATATGCGAATTTTTCGAACAAATTAAATTTTTCTATTTGATAAGTTTAATTAACCAAATTTTTTTACAAGTGATTTAAATTTAAACCAATAATTTTCCATTTAAAATCTTTTTTAGTAACTAGAATAAATGAAATAGGTCAATAAAACAACTAGCTCACCAGAACCATTATTTCTAAAATAAACTAGCAAATTAAAATATGTAAATGCATATTTATTTTATTTTTGAAACTTTATATATATCTATAAGAAATAATCTATATAGATTAAAAATCTAATTTTTATATAAATTCCTGTATTAATTTTCTGTTTACTGTAAATTTTAAACAAATTGTAAATTTCTTAAACTATATATACACACCTTGCTGTAAATTTAAAACAACTGTTATTGCCACTTTTAGACTTAAGAATATTTAAATTAAAATGTTATACCTTACTGAACAATGACGAACATGGATCAAAACCCTAGATCCAAGTCCTGATCATCGAACAACATCGCAACTTCCACGGCCTCCTCCGGAGACCACTTCGGCCTCGCGCATCTCCCCTACCTCAACTCGTTATCTCCGCGTTGACGTGCCCCTCCCAAATACAAGCCTTAGCTTCGCGAGCTACCAGTGCCGCCTTCACACGGTTCCAAGCTCCGATGATCGCCGCCCACTCGCGAGTGCGAGCCTCCTCTAGCTACTACTTTGACAAACCCATGCGCTTGGGTTCGACTCCGAGTATCACAACTTGCCACGATAGCCTACTCGATTTTACTCCAAATGAACTCCCCCTTGAGTTTGAAAGAAAGAAGAATGAAAGGGAAAAATCGATTCCATCGAGAAGCGACCATTATTTTGGTTTGAATGAAAAAAATTCGTTCGTTTGTTTTTTTCCTTTTGAATTGAGTGGCGGCCATTACAAATTTTGAAGTCATTGTGTTGGAATTTGAACGAAGAAAATGGTTTTCATTTTCTTTTTTCTTTTTGCTTTTGAACGAGATATTCAATCAATTTTTTTTAAACAAACGCATGTCTCAAAAATCTTTACATGCATGACAAATGTTAGAAAGAGGAGAAGGAGAAATGTGTAATTTGTTTTATGAATATATTATAATATATATATATATATATATATATATATATATATATATATAATTCAAATACAAAATTCAAATCGTCTCGAATTACACAACTTAAAATCTCAACCTCCAACTGAGATGTGCCGCTAGGTGTTCATAAGGTTATACCCTTATTCCGAACGCAATGGAAAGGTTTCGCGGTATAACTCGATCGTATGGAGAAGATAGCTTTTTGGACCCAGCTATTAAATTAAATTTTCGATATAATTTCAGCGTGTTTATTTATCGTACGACCACACGACAATTCCAAATGCTACGAAAATTGAAATCCGATAATAATAAACTATTACGGATCCAATGGAACTGATTTCGTCAAATTTCGAGATTGTGCCTTGGAAGGCTATTTTTAGATAAAGATTTAAACGATACAAATTCAAAACTGAACAAAACATTTCCAAATTCAATTCTGAAGCTTCTATTATGTTCAGTATCATTAATATAAATTTTCCAAGCCTTTGAAATATATTTAAATCAGCTTAAAATCCAAGATTCACTATGAAACCAATTTCGAATTAGTAAATTCAATAATTTAGTTGCCAAACGAACAGTGATCTTTGAAATTCAAGTTAGACTAACATTCAAATATTTAAAATCAATTAAATATTTCAATTTCAAATATTCAAAATTTTCGAACCTTCGTCACATTCTTCGCCCATTAAAAGAATTTTGTCCCGAAATTACTAGTTAAGAAGAATGATCCATAACCCGTTTATCATTTTCCCAAAGCCCAGTAGTTTTAATTAATTTGCCAAAGTAAATTTTTTATTAAAGACCCATTGTCACTTCTATTAACTTCCCAACTTTAACCATGAGTTCCAAACAATATTTTTTTCTTAACAATTAAAATTAAAATTTTAAATTATCAAAATTTTCTCAAAATTTTTCTAAATCCCTAAATTTTCGAAAATTTTTGCCAGTGTCTCCCTTGCGCGGCTAGCTCGGTACGACTACAAAATGCCACAACGGGCCTCCACATTTCAAAAGAAAACAAAAGGCCAAGCGGCTGGACCAGAAAATCATCAGATTTCATATAGAAATTTAAATACATACCTGTGTCGAGTAATTTAATTTAGCAAATCCCAGTTTATCCTTTGCCCTTAACACAACTATATATCCTACTTTATAATAATATCCAACCATAGCTTTAAAAACATTTTATACATTTCTTTACAAAAGTTTCAACATCTATTTCTTTCAAGTTTATACGATATCCACATATCATCCGTACACAATACAATATCTGATCGTTCACTCGATCAAGCAATTTCACTTCCGAACTAGTATCATCCACCCGACAAGCAAAAAAATTATAGTGTAACCCTACGTGTATTTGCATTTTTTAAACATACATTAATAGTTTAAAATTTTCAATGTATATATGTGATATCTCGAAAATTTTGGCAATATCAATTTAATAATCTGTATTTAAAATTAAATTGATTTGATAATTTTGTTAATAAAATTTGAATTGATTTAATAATCTGCTTTAATAAATATTTAATTAGTGAATTTATCTTTTAAAAGCTAATAAATTGTTTTCCATTTATAATGTATATATATTTATATGTATATTATAAATGGATGAGCTTGGTTTTAAATTTAATTAATAAAGCATATTTTCTAATTCTAATATTTTGGTAATTGAGAAATTATGATTTAATTGAACATATAACTTTTCAAAGCTATCTAATAAATAAACTATATGGTTTTAAATACTTAGGGTAAATATTAATTTGTTTAGATTATGTCATAGCTTAAGTATAAAATTTATAAAAGATTTATTTTAGCTTCTTTTTAAATATAGCTTAATAAATGTAATTTTAAATTATATATGAAAATTTAAAATACCATTTATATATTAAACATTAATGCATTTAAATAAGTTAAATAAGATAAGTAATTTATAATTTCTTTTATAAATTATTTAAATTTGATAAATATGTTATTTTCAAATAGTAATAAATGTAAAAAAAATAGATAGGTTAATAGAATTTCTATTTTAAATTTGTATGTGATATAAATTAGCTTTAAATCAGATTTTTAAATTTAAGTAAAATTTGAATTTGAATTAATTTTGAAATTCAAGAGAATAAACATATTTAAATTCTGTGAGTAAGCTTTCATTTTTATATAATTTGTTTTATTTCATTTTCTTTAATAAGAAATGTACATATACATTTACATAAGTCATTTATATGTTGATAAATATTTAATAAATTAAGTTAATACCTTTATTTTCATTTAAGAATAAGTATTAACAACTTAAGTGACAAATGTAAGTATATTAAGCCTAATATAACTAGTGTAAATTTTTAAGCAAATGTGTTGACAAATGTTATGTTTTTAGACAAGTGCCCTTTTAATTTTTGATTTTTATTTTTATTTTTAAATAAATCATTTATACTTATAAAACATGTTTTCTTCTTTCTCATTTCTATCTATGTTTATATGCATGTTATCATGTGTATGTAAGATATATATGTATGTATATGTAAGCGTATAACACTTCTAACGTCTTCGGACAACTTTTGTTTGTTAAATCATTGAAGTCCGAAGAACCGATTATCAGTCACATTTTTACTTATACTTTAACGTACCTATATTTGCAAACAAAAATCAAAAATATATTTATTATCATTTTAAACCAATTAAAATGATTACATTTGAATTATAAAGACGTATAAATTCATATTAAAAATCATTTACAGAAATTGCTACTATCCTATAAAGCGATATCGATTTTTTCCTCTATTTTCAGATCAAATATATATCTTTATAAAACTATTATAAATGGTTTATAATCAATTTATAGCTATTCAAAATGAATTATCATCATTTAAAAATAATTGTTTGAATAATTGAAATAATTATTAAATCATTAAATCTGGATTTAATTTAAATAAATCTATATTAAAATACGATGCCACTTATCGATATAAACTTCAAGGAAAATATTCTTATTATTACTTGAAACAATATTATCCTTTTATTTGCATAAACTTGAAAAATACAATTTATCAAAGTGATAAATTAGCAGGTCATTACAAGTAGCGAGAAGTCCTTGCAAATCGAAGATTTCCATAAGAGAGCACTACTACCCCCATAATATATGATATGGTTAATTTCATCGAGGGTTTAGTGGCAGGTAGCCCTACATCATGAAGATCTTCATCTTTATTGATTTTTGTCCTCAACATGTTTTGTTTGAAAAGTGTAAATTGGTTCGAAGTAGTTTTAGGACAGGAATCATCCAAATCTGATCCCGGTCTCTTGGAAATCCAATCATCGTTAAAATTATGAATGTGTATATACAGGATTTATTACATCTCTTTTCATTTTAACTTTTTACCGGTTAATCAAAGCACTTTTAGCTTTGGAAATCTTCAAGTCATTTACTTAGGAAATTTAATTCCTAATCTAATAAAAGTTTCATCTTTTTGAAACACGGCTTAACTGGTCCAAAACTTTGTTATTTAATAGATCGTTTACTGTAAACCCAAAACTAGTTATATTGAGTAAAAGATTAGACAATTATACCTAGATTAATTTCCGTTCAACTCATACTATTCGTGGAATAACAGTGAAATCACCTTTTAAATTCATGCGAACAGTACAAATTCCTTCCTCGGAACTTAATACGGGTTTGGCCAGAATATTCTCTATACTATAAAACTTGCTTAACTCTTTTTGTTTGAAATCTTTAATACGATCTTTTCATTTAGATAATCCGGGCTTTCCTTTCGATCCGTTCCACCCCTCGCCTAGAAAGAGAAAATAGAGGTCAAGTAAGTTTAGGGCATTGGTTTTTCTATTCCTAACCTTAGTTACACACCTTGTTTTACCTTTCTAAATCTCACTTTTGGGACAAATGCACTAATCATTTCCGCATACTCGGTTTGTTATTATATTCGAGGAAATAATTTCAATTATATTGTTTAAGTGTTATAAACAATTTCTCTTAAACATTTATTTAACTCTTATTAAAACTCTCAAATCATCTTTAAAATACTAAATTGTTTATTTAAATATATTTATAAAAGATTTGGGAAAAATAGTTAAGTTTATATTTATATTTCTAATATTTATGTGCCGCGGATAGTGTTTTACAAGCTTATTCAGTTAAGACAAGTTTTATATCATTTGGAAATCCATATTTATAACTCAAATATCTTTTAAAAGAATTTAACATATTTATCGAATTTATTTCATATTTTTAAACATTTAAAAATATCCATTTTAAAGAATTTATACTTTAGTCACTTAACTAAGAAGCGCGAGTTTTCTGAAACTTTAGTTTGGTCATATCTTAAAATCTACAAGATAAAGTCTTAGTTTTTCTTTTCCACTTAAAAACTATGGTTATAAGGATCTGGAAAATTCCTATTTCGAAGAATTTCGACTCCGTTTCTATCTTGCACATTCATTTAGCATTTTCAGTGCGAAATGGCGAACTGCCGTTGCGCGAAGCGTCTTATTTTGACTTATTTTTCACTATTTTCCAAAACTTCTTCAAATTGCATTTTATTATTTATAAAATATTTATAAACCATTTTAAATTAGTACTTTACTATTTATACATTTAAAACTCATTTTCACTTTATTTCCTAAACATTCCATATTTCATTATTTTAATATTCAAACTTCCTATTCTTAAAACTTTTCACTATACGAAACCACATGTTATTTGTTTTTCAGATTTATATCTATGTAAAGATTTTAAATCTGGAATCCAAAACATTATCTTCCATTTTTAAAAACAACTTCAAAACTATATTTTTGCTTTTCTTTGTCAAATCAAATCTCTTTTGTTTCTTCTCAAAATGAATTCTTTTTCTATAGTTAATTTAAAAAAGAGTTAACTATCCTTTGTATACCATATAGGATTTAAAAGAAGTGTGGTTTCAAATCAACTATGGATTAACTATGACTGAAAAAGTAGTCATAACCAACTGTTAACTATGATGCTGATAAAATCAACTTTAACAACCATACATTCATCCATACAATCAAATTCATTCAAGCATCCATATTTCAACTAAATGGTGTCAATTTATCATAAGAGTATGGACATGAATATCTTAGCACAACAAAAATAGGATTTTAAAAGATAAGAGCTTACTTTCACTTGACATGTTTAACTATATATTTTACTTCTAAAGCAACCATTAAAC
Organism: Allium cepa; assembly: GCA_030765085.1. Lineage (NCBI taxonomy): Eukaryota > Viridiplantae > Streptophyta > Magnoliopsida > Asparagales > Amaryllidaceae > Allium > Allium cepa. The sequence continues at coordinate 1,050,574,814 of CM060929.1, read as the reverse complement.
ATCATTAGTTGACCAACCGAACATCATAAGTACTTTTAATATTCATGCTAACCATTTTATAATTATTTTCGAATTATAAGAAGTATGTATTTAAATCGAGTCATGCCATTAAACAAATCATTTTACTTCCTACCAACATTCATTATGACAACAGTTCATTATCATTTTCAAATTCAACCAAAGATCACTAAAACCATTTTTTTTCCTTCTCTTAAACTATATGTCTATGACCTCCTTCCCCTTCTTTGCTCATGGCCACCTTCTTCCTTCCTTGATCTCGGTCATAGTCATTCTCCACATTCCCCTACGTTCGGCCTCCTCCTACTCCACCCCTTCCTCCATCATTCTTCAACTTTTTAAGTGCTAAACCATATATAAATAATGATATAAGAACTACGGAAAAGTTTGGTAAAGACTGAATATGATTTACATAGTTTTATAGAAATTTAGAGAGGAGGAAGAAGAGAAGAATGAGATGTGAAGAAAGTGGGGAAATGGTGGTGGTATTTATACATGAAGTTTATAACAAAAGGACCTTACTACCCTTACCTTTAAATTCATTTCTAACCACACATTTTTTGTTTCCTTTCCAATGCAAGATTTGACATAAAAGAACTAGCATTAAATGAGATGAGATGTTGCACAGTACTTAGTGATGATGTTTATTAAAGGATCTTTCTTAAATCACAAATCAAAGATCTTCCTTTATTAATTTGCAAAAGTAAACCCGCTCTGTCATTTTATGCTAATTGTAGTTGTTTACCGCAATGTGTAAATTTGTAAGTATGCATGTTTAAAGAAATCATGTTGCAAAAATGTTGAAATAACTTTCGCTCGGTAATCGGTCGTAAATCTGAAAAATGATCGTCGGTCACATTTTCAGTTTTAAATCAAACTATTTACTTATGTAAACAAAACATAAAAATTGGTTTTCTATCATCCTAAATAATTAAAACATGGTTATTTAGGTGATAAACCATATTAAATAGTATTAAAATCAAATTGTAAAAATATGTCGTCAATTTGTCAAAGTGCGATGAAATGTGTTAATCTATATAAAACAAGCATATACACATTTATAAAACATTTATCAACCAATTTCTATCACTATATAACAATTTTAAGAATGGATTATTTATTTTTAAATTAAAAATCCAATGTATACTCAATTTTATCGAAAGCCGGTTTTTGTCACTTTTCGATGAAAATCAATACTTCTTGATTTTGTAATCAAATTCTAAAAATAAGTTCTCCATTTTTATTTATCGCATAAAACATGATTATTTATGTTTGAAAATTCTATATCTAAATATTTTATTAAATATTTTTATTTTCAAAGTGGTGTAATTACGGTTCATTACATTCTCCCTTCCTTAAAAGAATTTCGTCCCCGAAATTTAATCCCAAACAAAAGTTTGCCTAAAGTATTATGTTTGAACTCAATTCCATTGGATATACATTGATCATCTACAAGAAATATCTTATTCGTTCTCCTATTCGAATGTACAACATTTCTTCTTAACTAACTGATACACTGATCCTCTAGCGCGGACTCTGATCATGTTTTTTGATCAGAATCCTTTGCCTTCCTTGCATAGTTCTCATCTATGATAGAAAACTCAAGTACCCAACCACAAACCCTCATCAATGTTCACAGTCAAGAACCGAGTGATAAATCATTTTTTGGATTGGTGTAAACATGTCAAAGTTCTGTACTCGAATCTTAGATCAAAATCGTGTGACGAAATGATATACATATAACTTACGTATTTATTCCTATTAGTTTTTCTTAACCATATCAACTTATTTTTAATCGCATCCTTTATTATTTACATTAATTTTCTTCCTTAGTATATTTCCTTTGGTACTATTAATACATAGGAACCCTTTCCTAAAATTTTACTTAAGTTTATAAACATCAACAAACACATCTTTGGTTTAATCAACCCTTTAGAACTTGTGTTACATAACCATTCACTTCATGTCAAATCCATATTTTTAATTGTTTCTTACAACATCACTTAAGTGTATAAATAGTTCTTGACTTAAATCTATATTTGTAGAATACACCTTTACAACCTAAGAGTTTATATACAAATCCCAAATTTTCAAATTGGTTTTACTTAAACAGGGTGTTTAACAAATTTAAAACTTGTTGTAATTTACTATCATCTCAAATTCAGAAGTTATAAAACTTGTTCCTTATATTTTTATAAAACACTTAGCTTCCATTTCCATATCAAATTTTGGAAATCCCGATTATTCGAAATCGCTGAAAATTTCAATTTATCCTATCAATTTGTGACCAAAATTATCTTTGTTTTAAATGTTTTTATAAAGATGCTTCTTTATTACTAATCAATTTATCAATTAATGATTCACATTATCTCTTAACTTAAGAAAATTATATAAATAGAGTAACTCCAAAATGACACCTAGGAACTGGATACTACCAACAGTATCATATATCTCCTTAACCAGAAGGGTAATACTTAAGAGAAGTGTTAACCATTCCAACACATCTCCTGCCTATTTTAGTTACTTTCAGACCACTTGAACTAGTTATTCGAAAATACTTCTTTTTAAATACTTTATTTGATATAATACTATATGTATCCTTTTTTAACAAGTTATTTACTATTTTTTTTATAAAAACCCCATTTATAAATCCATTTATTAAAATCATCATAGCTTCCTTTTAATCATATTAAATTTTCAAATTTTTTTTCCAAAATACCAGGATTTAAATTCCCAAAATTTATAAAAAATACCTTCCACATTTATCTTTAACAAAATCATTTTGTTTGCAAAACATGCTCGTAAATTTTTTATTTTAAATAAATTGCTTGAACTTAAACCAATATCATTATCAAACACCTTATAGTCGAATCGCGAAACTTAATTCATAAGGTATTTGTACATTTTAATCAAACAAAAAATCAATTAATGATAATAACCTAGTACTATGATCCCTTAACAACCAAATATTTAGGAGCAGACATTAAGTATTTTAATAATCTTATCAAATATTAGATTTCAACTAGTTCTTATAATTTCTTTATGAAACATCTAATAGTCATACTGTGAAATTCTAATCATTAGATGTTCATATATTTAAGATTGTACTAATATAGATTTCAAACAATCCTTCAAGTTAAAACATATCAGGCTGTATATTATTTTGGAAATATCTTTTTAATCCAAAATTTAATCCTAGGTAAAATTATTTCATTTACAATTTTTGTTCAAAACAAAAACCATTTTATATAACATTAAAAAATACATGCTCATATATATAATAATCTCAACTTATTTTATGGCGTAACTTAACCCATCTCTAATGAGTTTAATGAGTTACTCTTCTTAGGGTATTACTAGCCCTATCTCCGATGAGTCGTTACCCCTAATAGGCTAACGTATTCGCTCAACCTAAGCTCTGATACCACGTATAACAATCCACAAATCCGTACTATTTAAGCTGACAATAAGCCACACATGTCCAACCCAAAATTGAATGGAAAGATGGATAGTTACGGGATAAAAAAAGAAATAAGAATAGAATCTTACTCTAATGTAATAACATATATTATTTTAATATAAAATCTTTACAACGGAAAATGTATTAAAACATATATCAAAGTCTAACCTGATTCAGCCTGGACAGTTATAATACATGTGTCCTTACATTTGCTGGAAAACGAACAACACAATGCAGTAGAAAAATAGAACACGTCCATACGTGATGAAGATTTCTAGCTTTCCTCGACTAACTCCAAGCGTCTTCAGCTAATCCTAAAACTATTCGAATCTGATCTGAGTATAAAAATACCCGGATCGGTCTGGCAAACCATCGTGAGTAACATGAATCTTAAATGATAGTGTCATAGATTAGAGATTGGTGACAAGAACCTTAGGAAAAGAAAGAGTATTTCATAAGACCATGCCGCACATAAACACGGACAATTTTTTACCATATGATAACTAAAACATTTTTATCAAATCATTTGATATTATTTTTATTGACATTTTTTGAAAACACATTTCAAGTAAATTTATTCAAATAGCCGAAATTTCTACTATTATTAATTTTAGCATACTAGGTCTACTATCAAAATGGCAGGCACACATTGGAGAATGGATTTACATAAAAATGACCAGGTAAGGGTCTACATTCCGACAGTACATCTCTAGAGGAATTCATCAAGGCCCAACTGATGGTCCTCTGCTAAAACAAGACCGACCTACCACTAACTAGATAATACTGAATACGTCATCACCCCGGTCGTTACCGACCATTCCAAGCACGCTCTAGCATACATGATATAATTTAAACCCAAACGTTATAGCGGGTAGAAATATACCTGAAAGGGGATGCTCATACCCTAATGGTTGCAAACCATATGGCCTTGCTGCATCTACCAAGTTTTAGTCATTTCCAGGTGCGAGGACTAAGGTAGTGACTATCTTTCATAGAACATCAACTTTGAATGCCACATTGCCACTGCATAGTCAAACAACTGATTTCTATAAACTATAACTTGTGGGCTCGTAGGTCTCAAGAAAGGGTGTTAAGCTAAGAGAAGTTGCCTTCTCCACTACCAAATAGATGATATATTTCTAGAGATCAATCAATGTGATCTAGGCATGCAACGTTAGACATCCGTTTCTATCCTGCACATTCACTTAGCTTTTTCGGCGTGAAATTGTGAGCCGCCGTTGCGTGATGCGCCTTATTTTAACTTATTTTTCACTATTTTCTAAAACTTCTTCAAATTGCGTCTTATTATTATAAAACATTTATAAACCATTGTATATCAATACTTTACTAATTATTCATTTGAGACTCATTTTCACTTTATTTTCAAAATAATCCTTATTTCATTATTTTAATATTCAAACATCCAATTTTTAAAACTTTTTAACTTTACGAAACCTTATGCTATTTATTTTTCAAATTTATAACTGTGTAAAGTTTATAACTCTGAAATCCAAAACATTAACGTTCATTTTTCAAAAAAACTTTAAATCTCTATCTTTACTTTCCGTTTTCAAATCAAACCTTTCTCTTTTATTCTCAAAATGAATTCATTTTCTATAATTAATCTAAAAGGAGACTTAACTATCCTTTGTATACCATATAGGATTTAAAAAAAGTGTGGTTTCAAATCAACTGTGGATTAATTATGACTAATAAAGTAGTCATAACCAACTTTTAACTATGATGTTGATAAAATCAACATTAACAACCATACATTCATCTATGCAACCAAATTCATTCAAGCATCCATATTTAAACTAAATAGTGTCAGTTTATCATAAGGATATGGACATGAATATCATAGCACAACAAAATTAGGATGTTAAAAGATAAGAGCTTACTTTCACTTGTCATGTTTAACTATATATGTGACTTCTAACTTCTTAAGCAACCATCTCACATCATTTGTTAACCAATAAAAACATCACAACTACTTATAATTTTCATGCTAACCATTTTATACTTATTTTCAAATTATAAGAAGTGTATATTTAAATCGAGCCTCACCATTAACCAAATCATTTTACTTCCTACCAACATTCATTATAACAACACTTCATTATCATTTTCAACTTCAGCCAAACATCACTAAAACCATCCTTTCTTCCCTTAAACTTCATGCCTATGACCTCCTTCCCCTTCTTAATCATGGTCACCTTCCTTCTTTCTTGATCTCGGCCATAGCCATCCTCCACCTTCCCCTAGCTTCGGCCTCCTCCTACTCCACCCCTTTCTCTATCATTCTTTAACTTTTTAGGTGCTAACCATGCATGATGATATAAGAACTTTGACAAACTTTGATGGATATTGGATATGATTTGTATAGTTTTCTAGAAAGTTAGAGAGGAGGAAGAAGAGAAGAATGGGATGTGAAGAAAGTGGAGAAATGGTGGGGGTATTTATACATTAAGTTTGTAGCAAAAAGACCTTACTACCCTTACCTTCAAATTCATTTCCAACCATAAATTTTTTCTTTCCTTTCTAATTCAAGATTTGACATAAAGAACTTGAATTAAATGGGATCAGATGTTGAACTAGTACTTAGCAATGATGATGTTTATTAAAAGATCTTTCTTAAATCACAAATCAAACATCTTCCTTACTTTATTAATTTGCAAAAGTAAACTCTCTTTGTCATTTTGTGCTGATTGTATTTGTTTACCAAAATGTTTAAATGCGTAAGTATGCATGTTTCAAGAAATCATGTTGCAAAAATGTTGAAATAACATTCGTTTGGTCATCGGTCGTAAATCTGAAAAACGATCGTCGGTCGCATTTTTAATTTTAAATCAAAGTATTTACTTATGTAAACAAAATTGGAAAATTGGTTTTCTATCATCATTAACTAATTAAACTTGGTTATTTATCTTATAAAACCATATTAAATAGTATTAAAATTAAATTATAAAAATATGACGTCGATTTGTCAAAGTGCGACGAAATTTGTCAATCTTTATAGAACAAGTATATATATTTAGTTATAAATTTTTTATCAACCAATTACTATCACTATATAACAATTTAAAAAAATTTATTTATCTTTAAAAACAAAAATAGAACGTGTATTCAATTTTATCAAAAACCGGTTTTTGTCACTTTTCGACGAAAATATAAACTTCTTGATTTTGCAATCAAATTCTAAAAATAAGTTCACCATTCTTATTTATCACATAAAAGTGATTATTTAAGTTTGAAAATTCTATATCTGAATATTTTATTAAATATTTTTATTTTCAAAGTGGGAAAATTACGGATTGTTACAAAAATAGTCGTTTCTCCCTAGTCCGCGAGGTTCCCATTAGAACTTATAATAAGTTATGTATTTTTATATAATGGTGAATTTGATTTTCCCACTATCTCAGCCGCTGTATTGTTTTTCTTAAATCTCATTTAAGTCTACAACTTCACAGTTAAGTTCTTTGGATAGAAAGTCCTTTTAAAAAAGACTGCATGTTTGAAAACAACTATTTTTGTCTTTGGTGTTGTTGAAGGTATATCTGCTAGAATTTTCAGTATATCCTATAAATTTATATAGGCACTACCTAAAGTTTACTGGGGCCTACTTTCTTAACATAGGCAGGACAACCTCACATCTTCAAATAATTTAGGTTAGGTGTCTTCCCATGCCACATCTCATATGGCATTTAATGAACAAATTTAGTAGTTATTAAATTCAACTTATGCTACGGTTTCTAGTGCATATCCCCAATAGGAAGAGGAAATTCTGCTTTACTCATCATGGAACACATCATCTCTAATAAGGTTCGATTCCTTTTCTTCGAAACATATTGTGTTGCAAAGTATAGAGTGGAGTAAAATGAGAGGAAGTACATTATCTTTTACACAATATTAGAGCTCTTGTCCAACATAAACATCACCTTGATCAGATCGATGTATTTTAATCTTATGGTTCATTTGATTTTCGACCTCATTATTAAAGTCTTTAAATTTATCACAAACATCAGATTTGCTTTTCATAAGATACGTATATGCTAATATTCAGAAATCAACAGTAAAAGTTACAAAATAAAAAGCTTTATCGTCGGTAACTACAGGCATTGGACAAGATACATCAGTATGCATGAGATTCAAGAGTTCATTAACTATATCACTGCTCCCACTAAATGGATAATTGGTCATTTTTCCTTTAAGACTGTTATCCCGCCTTTTGTTCAAGGTCGGGATATCAACGAATAGGCTAAAAAGGATGGAAACCAGTATTAGAGATCGGTTGAAAACAATGCTATAATCGATATCGTCGAAATTTGACCGAGCTCCAATCAATACAGGATCGACTGGTAATGACGAACAAGGCTAGGAAAGGCTACATTTTAAATTTCAGGTCAATCGGAGTTCATACGCTCAAGTTATAATCGATGAAAATCAAGGTAAGTGGTGGTTCATATCCATGGAAAGAAGTCTTGTTTGTATCCATCCAGGTGTATCCCACTTCACATCCATCATCCACCGGCTTATTCGTATCAGTCCGATCCGCTTACGCTCATTCTACTTCGTATCCATTAGGTAAGCAACGTTTCGTATCAATATCTATATGTAATTCGTATCGGTCACCAACTCAATTCGTATCGATCAGCCAATGATCGATACGAAACACAACTAAAATCATCGATACTAAGGATGTGAGGAATGATCGATAGGAAACAGCATCCAGGTCATGATACGAAATGCATTGGTTCATATCGATACAAAATGGTTACAAAGCATCGATACGAAGAAGTGTGAACCATTGATACAAAAGGGATACCCTAGAGCGATACGAATAAAGCATGTAAATGTAGAAGACTCAGTCACTCAACATGAAAAGTGGATCGATCCAAAAAGATAGCGCCACATCATCAAACATCAGTGTCTAGAAGCGATGCGAACAAAACGATGTGAACAGGAAGCGATGCGAATTCAACAGCCTTCAACAAATCCAAACTTGCATCGATCATAACTCAAAATCAATAGGTCCAAATTCCACCAAATTTGCACAGGAGCTTGCGTACAACCTCAGGAATGTTCATGATCAATCTAGATTTGATTGGACCAAATCTTGATCAATGCGAAATCCATTCGTATCAATCACAGATCAAGTTCAAACGACTAGGGATCGATCACGTGGGCCTATCCATGTGAGAGAAGAGGTCTTCCAAGATCTGAGCGAGATATTTGGAGCTTACGCGTATAAATAGCAGCCCAACACCTACTAAAAAGGGATTTTTGGCTCTTCTACGTCCAGAATCTGCCGGAATCATCACTACACCTCAATTGTACTATTGCAATCAGTTGTAATTCATTAGTGATAAGTAATAAAGCTGCAACCCTTCAAAGTGGACGTAGGTCGAAGAGAGCCAAACCACTATAAACCTTGTGTCTTTACTGCTTCCCTTTTAATTTTGAGTGATGTTCACATTTATATTTTCTACATACTTGTTATCTGTGATATGTGTTTGTGAACATGTGCTTTCATCGACAATTGGATGTTTGTGATCAATTTCGGCACAAAATTTTTGGTGCTTTCACCGAGAACCGCTAGCGCTCAGGAAATCTAAAGCTTGGATTTCGGATTTGAAAGCTTAAGGACTTGGATTTGGAAGGCTATGGCAAGGAAATCGACAAAAAAGGACTGAAAGGAATGAAGGGGGCCAAGAGGTTTTCACAAGAGCAAATCAGGCCTCGATCTTCATCACTAGAGATGAGATCGAAACGATGCTAAAGAGACAAGAGGAGATAGTGCAGAATCTACTTCGACAAGTTGGAATATAGAATCAAGGGAATGCAATCGCAGGAGATGTTGGAGATAGAGGTCGGGAGCATAGAGTAACCAGAATTTAGAATAGAGCAGGACCATTAGGAGCACCACCAGAACTAGGGGCACTCTCCCAGAACATATTGATCCAATCCCGAGCAGAATACCAGGTGGAGCTGTGTAATGCGACATTTGATTAACTCAGGTGGCAGATTGGAGGCAATGGACAAGGACTATAGCTTGGTGAAAGCAACAGATTGACAAAGATGGTTAGGCGGGCTATGAGAGGCGGATTGGGGAATAGGGACTTGGTGGATGTGAATAGGCATCCCTTTGCTCCAATGATCAGGCAAGGTAGGAACCCGTCGGATTTCAAACTACCACGCTGGAGATGTATGACAGGAGAACGGATCTCATTGTTCACTTGACAAGGTACATGAGGCATATGGAGGCACTGGAGGCATCTAAAGAGGTCATGACACGATGCTTCCCGTTGTATTTGATGGATATAACAGCATTATGCTTTAGACAGCTGGAGAGTGGCTCTATTGGCACATGGACGGAGCCGATCGAAAGGTTTATGAGGCATTTTCGGGTCCACATAGTCCAACCCAAGAATGTTATGACTCTGATATCAATGAAACAATGGAAAGGAGAGTCGTTCATGGATTTCTTAACCAGATTTAATGCGGCAGTATCTTTGGTGGATCGACCTGATCCATCAATGGTTTTGATGGCGGCAGTTTCAGGAATTGCAGACAATTTGGATTTAAGATAACGTTGGAACGTGACTCGCCGATAGATCTCGAGGAGTTCTACCATAAAGCAGAAAGGTCTCTAAGGCAAGAAGATGCGCAAGCTGAGAGAGAAGGGAGAGAGGCTGAAGCTTATGCAGTAAGGGATGGAGGTCCATCCAGGGAGGATCCAAACAAAGATGAGAGGAAAAAGGAAAATGAATGATAATGGTGAAACTTCAAAAAGGCCAAGGAGGATTTCAAAGTTTACTTTATACATGGATTTGTCTGAGACTCTGGAAGGGATTTAATTGGATACTCGAGAGCGCCTCTAGTATCGAAGGTCGACAAGAAGGGAACCTTCTGAATATGAGCAGGCATCGGAAAAGCATTGCATATTCCATGAGCTGAATGGACACAACACGAACGACTATAGACATTTGAAGGATATCATTGAGGAGCATATAAGGAATGGTCATCTGCAACAATATGTGAGGAATTGAGCTGTGGCAGTGGAACATGAGCGGCCACCGCCCAACACGAACGAGGATGGCATTGGATCTAGGATTCACTGCCTCATCATCAACTAACTGGATTTATGACTTTGAATAAGTAATAGAACTGGAAGTAATACGGCTAAGTCACTTACACATGTACAGGATTGAGGACGGTCCCTAGGCATGCTCTAAGACGATGATAAACCGTGTTTCTCCAGTCTATGAAATTTTGTTTTTCTTTTCATTTTTTCTAAAAACTTTGGTTTCTTCCTTGGATGTACAGACATTTATTTGGCTTTCCCTAGCTGCAAAAGCTTTTAAATGATTGGATTTGCATTAATTTAACAAATAACATAGGTCTCGCAATTATGGTCTCGACTGGAGAGACGCGGCAGCGATCGCAGATTATGAGCTCCTTCGCTAGAGAGCGATGGAATGAGCTCGAACACTATATAAAAGTCCTCGGTCGGATTGATGAGGCCAGATAATATAAAAGTCATCATCCGTAGAGCCAAGGCCGGAGAATATAAAAGTCCTCGGCCAAAAAGCTGAGGCTGGAGAATATAGAAGTCCTCGGCCAGAGAGCCGAGCCAGAGAATATAAAGTCCCCGACCGAAGAGTCGAGGCCAGAGAACAAACAAGCCCTTGACTAGAGAGTCAGGGTCGAAACAAGATAACGCAACCCGGAGAGGCCATGGATTCAGATTTTAGTTTAGGATAAATAGACCCAAAGAGGTCTTGAATTTGGCAAAGGGCCCGGAGCGGTCCCGAATTCGGATATCATCCTAGAAAGGTTATTGATTTGGATATTGGTTATTGGATATGGATAGATTAAAGCTCGATTGATAAGCTCAGATAGCTTTGGAATTGGCTAAGGATATGGTTACTAGACTTCGAATTGGACATCAACTCAGAGAAGCCGTGGACTTGGACATGGTTGTAGCACTTGGATAGGATAGTTTGGTAATAGATTGGATTATGGATCGGATGGTATCGCTATGGATTGAATATGGACTTTGGATGTTGGATTCGGAGCTATTGAAAGTACGCCTTCTTACCATAAGGCATGTTTTAGGGGGAAAATGTTACCCCATTTTTGATCAAGGCCAGGATATCAACGAATAGGCTAAAAGGATGACAACCAGTATTAGAGAATGGTTGAAAACAAGGCTATGATCAATATCGTCGATATTTGACCAAGCTCCAATCAAGACGGGATCGATATTTTATGATGAACAAGGCTAGGAAAGGCTACGTTTCAAATTTCAGATCAATCGGAGTTTGTATGCTCAAGATATGATCGATGCAAATCAAGGTAAGTGGTGGTTCGTATCCATGGAAAGAAGTCTTGTTCGTATCCATCCAGGCGTATCCCACTTGCATCCATCATCCGCCGGCTTATTCGTATCGATCCGCTTACACTCATTCTACTTCATATTCATCAGGTAAGCAACGTTTCGTATCGATATCCATATGTACTTCGTATCGGTCGCCAACTCTATTCGTATCGATCAGCCAACGATTGATACGAAACACAACTAAAATCATCATTACAAAGGATGTGAGGAATGATCGATACGTAACAGCATCTAGTTCATCAATATGAAATGCATTGGTTTGTATCGATACAAAATGGTTACAAAGCATCGATACGAAGATGTGTGAACCTTCAATACGAAAGGGATACTCTAGATCGATACGAACAAAGCATGTAAATGTAGATGACTCGGTCACTCAGTATGAAAAGTGGATCGATCCAAAAAGATAGCACCACGTCGTCAAATATCACGTGTCCAGAAGCGATGCGAACAGATCGATGCGAACAAGAAGCGATGCGAATTCAACAGCCTTCAACAAACCCAAACCTGCATCGATCATAACTCAAAATCTATAAACCCAAATGCCACCAATTTTGCACAGGTGCTTGCGTACAACCTCGGAAATGTTCATAATCGATCTCGATTCGATTGGAGCAAATCTTAATCGATGTGAAATCCATTTGTATCGATCATGGATTGAGTTCAAACGACCAGGGATAGATCACGTGGGCCTACCCACGTGAGAGAATAGGTCTTCCGAGATCTGAGCAAGATATTTGCAGCCTACACCTATAAATAGCACCCCTAGACCTACCGAAAATGGACTTTTGGCTCTTCTACATTCAAACTCTATCGGAATCATCACTACACTTCGATTGTACTGTTGTAATCAGTTGCAACTCATTGTAACCAGCGAGTGATAAGTAATAAAGCAGCAACCCTTCAAAGTGGACTTAGGCCGGAGATAGCCAAACCACTATAAAACATGTGTCTTTACTGCATCTCTTTTAATTTTTAGTGTTCTTCACATTTATATTTCCTACATACTTGCTATTTGTGATCTGTAATTGTGAACGGGTGCTTTCATCGACAATTGGGTGTTTGCCATCAATTTTGGCTCAAATAAAGACACAATTCACGCATGTCAAGTAACTCAAAATCAAATGATGGTAAAAGGCTTGATTTTTAACTTATGTAGTCTTTTATCACTATATGATCCAGTCTACGCTGCCATAGATAATTAATTTTAATGTCAACATTAAAAGAATTATTTTCAGCTCATACAAGAAAAGAATTGGACACATAAATGCCATTATCTAAAACACCATTGAAGATTTTATTTTCATTAAACATAATGTTCAAAACATTATCAACACAGTGAAAAACATAACCATTCTTAGACAATCTAGACATAAAAATTATTCCACAAACAAAGATTTTAACATAATAGCAATTATTCCAAATTAAATCTAATCCATTTGTCAAAGCCAACTAATAGTTAGTCTCCATTTGTAGTTACATCTACTGGATATCCATCGACAACCTGAAAACCCATATCACTCTTTTCCCCATGCCACTTGTCCCCAAGTCCTTGTAACAAATTACAAACATGAGTTCCATATCCAGTTTAAAAAACCCAAGATAATTTATTGATTGCAAAATAATTTTCAATCATAAATATACATGTAGGAGCAATAAATTGATTATGTTTATTCTCTTTAATTATCTTTAGGTAATATGGACAATTTCGTTTCCAATGCCCATTCTTGTGACATTAATAACACTCAGCCTTGTCGTTTGGAACCTTCTTTTTTACTTTCCTTATTAATTCGCTCTCCCTTCTTCAAACCAATCGAAGGCGATGCTTTCCCTTTTACCACAAGCACATGCCTTGATCATTGAATGAGGACCGGCTGATCTCAACATATTGAGCAGCTCCACGAGGATTATTTTCAATTGGTTCATATTGTAATTCAATATGAATGGCTTAAAATATGGAGTAAGGGATCCTAGAACCAAGTCTATTTGCAGCTCATTGCGCATCGTAATGTCCAATTGGAAAAGTCTATCAACATAGCCTTTAATTAACAACATGTACTCGTCCATATGCACACCTTTCGTCATCTTCGTATTAAATAATTTCTTAGTTATCTTTTACCTTACGAAATGAGATTGCTCCCCAAACAACGTTTTGAGACTATCAAAGATCTGATGGACATATATGTTTTCTTATTGTCTTTTAAACAATTTGTCTAATGTAAACAACACGTGTTATTTTACGATTTTTAAGTCTGCAACCAATTTTTACAAGTAATTATTACTTAGGGATCAATATTTTCAATGGCTTTTACTCTTGAAAGACCATAAGTGTTTGTAGGTTAGTGTTATTTTCTTTCTCTTTACTAGTCTATGCAATTAGATCCATTGAGCTTGTCCTTTTCAAAAATAAATTTGACGTTTTCATTTTTTCTACAAATTTAATTTAAGTTGATTAGGGCATTTATATATTGCAAATGTTGTTATATTATTAGTAAGATCAAACATTATGTTTCATTTTACTAATAGCTCCTACTAGACTTTTATGTATCTCAAAACCTTAAGTGCAAGGATATAAATATTTCAATTTCTTTAGTGGTTGTTAGGACTCCCATGTCTTGGGATTCTGACCTTGAGCAAAGTTCAACAAGTCATTGGTCCATATGCGGTGGATAACACCTTATCAGTTGTATCACATGTAACTCCTAACCTATGGTCTTTGTCCAAATCCCATGTTAACCTTGAGAAAAGCTCAACAAGACAAAATAGATTATTTACCCTTACCTATCATTTTGCAATGGTCTAATTATACGTTAAGGAAAGCCCAACAAATACATACATGTATCTTATCTCATCTAATCAATATATTAATAATATTACACATAACATCTCTGGCTTGAGGAAAGCTCAACAACTAAAGAGTATGCAAGTAATCCGCTAACATATAAATAATTGAGGACAAAACTTATAATAAAGATTCATAATCTTTAATATATATATATATATATGCATGTATGTATGTTTATGTGATATCGACTTTTGGAATAACGTATCTCTTATGAAATACCCTTAGTGATCCAGGTGTTACAAAAATCTTAAATCAAGGTACACATATTATGCGTGTGCAATTATTCCTTTAACCTAATTTGGGTTTATTACAATTCCACTCTATTTAATTAAATCATATTTAATCTAATTTTAATTTGAGTTAAATCATAATTAATTACTTAACATTTTAATTAATTTAATTTTATTCCTTAGGAACATTTTAAAATTGAATATACATATACTATCACATTTATAATAAAATACATATATCATTATATATGCATATTATTTATTAATTAACATTTAATTAATATATTAATTAAAAAAAATTATTTAAATTTTATTAATTCTGAAAATTTAGTCATTAGTTACCTTATACATTTTAAGATAAATGTACATATTTCATTATATGTGTGTGTGTGTTTTTTTGATTGAATTAACTAACTTTTAATTAATTACTTATTGAATTAATTTGATTAATTACTATAAATTTTTTGAAAACGTTTAATTAATTTTCAGAGAAAATTTCAAAAATATTATATAGCATCTATATAATTTCTTATATAATTTAAACTCTCTTTTAAATGTAAAATATTAGGTATAATTTCAAAACAGGTTTTAAAATAAGCCCTACGCCTAAAATCAATTTGGGCTTTATATTAGGGATAACATCTGGGCTTACTTTATCCTTCGGCCCATGCAAGTAGCCAGGAAGGCAAAAGTAATTGATTACCTAAATTCAACTTTAGATACAACATTTTAGGCACCCTACTAAATCGGTATGCTTTGATAAGTTAGCCCTGATACTACTAAATTAGACTGCATAAGCTATCGTGCTCTTATACTTTTATAAGAACTAGGTCAGGTTGAAGAGGAATAAATGAATGAATTTCAAAAACTTTCCATTTTTGGATCTTATTGGGCCTATGAAGTCTAAATTATTTTAGATTCAAACTAAATAAGTTTAAAGAAAATCTTTGCTTTATTTATTATATATAATGTATATGTGTATCAAATACACATATATGCATATAGTGCACATGCAGTATATAGAAAGTGTACATGGTTTAATGTGTCTGTAAGTAAGTGCTCGGATTTACACAATAACAAATACATATATCCGTTTATATACATATTTGTTGTCCATAATTTAATTTATTATATATATATATCTGTGTGTGTGTGTGTATGTGTGTGTGTGTAGAGACACATATATAAAAACATTTATATTTACTTTGTTTACTTTAAAATATTGACCAAAAAAAACCTGAAATATTTAATGATAGATTTAAATTAAAAGTCAAATCTAAGATAAAATCCATTTTAATTACATTCAGATTTCAGATATTCATATGTTTATACATACATATTTTTTTTTGTATGCATGTACGTATAATTTTTTTTGAAACAAACAATTAAAATATTTTGTATTCAGTTTATAATATTTATTTATAATTAATAATCAGTAAATATAATAGGATTTTCCCCTTTCTATTGCAACATTCTCCATTCCTTCTACTTTCAAGTCCTATCCCATCGACATTCCCATCCCTCCTACACCTTCTCCTTCGCTCCCTCCCGACCTTTCTTCCACTTCGTCGCTGCCTCCTCCCCTACCTCTTCCTTCTGTCTCTGTCCGTCTGTCACCCTTCCTCCAGTTCCTATTGCCTCTGATTCCCCTCGTTCTATGCCTCTTCCTGGCAATCTCGTTATTAGCTCATGGTGCTCGCTTTTCAAAAAGCTACCCAAGAGTACCGGCTCCTATACTCCATAAGTTATCTCTCTTTTGTACAGTGAAGTTGGTGCCCAAATTATCCCACCAAAAGTGCTTTCTCAAGGCTCTATGCTTTTGGGCAATCACTTAGTTGGCATTTTCTTGAACAAAAATCTATTATATACTATTGTGGTACAACGCTTAAAGCTTGGTTGGAGAGGTCTTGATGGTATCAAGCTCAAATCTGATGGGAACATGTTTTTCTTTGAATTCGCTGATGACGAAAAGAGAAGAAAGATACTGGAATCGGACCCAATCATCATCAGAGGTAAAGTATTTATCATCACCAAGTGGCATCCCACTATTGACTGTGGAATGACAATGGACGGGTTGGGGCGGGTTTTTAGTGCCCCATGCCCTTCTCGAATTTTTTAGACCTCACCCCAGATCCGTCCCGTAGACCCGGTGCGGGTCTGGAATTTTTCCCCGTACCCGGGACCCGTACGGGTCAGGGTAGACCCGACCAGCCTCAAGACCCGATGAATCTCATGTATTGATTCAAAATTATGTACCAACTTACATATATTTATTTGTTTATGCTCGTTATCACCAAATAATACATGAAATACAAATAACAATGTGTCTAAGGAAAGTTAGTAAAAATGATGTGTACAATAACAATTCAGAAAATATATACATATGTTATTGTATAATTATCAATGACGCAACATAATACTCTAATTTTTTATATAGATTATTTATTGGAACATTTTAATATCCATGATAGAATCACTTATATCTAAAAAGATTAATAAATCATTATAGTAATAAAGCAGCTCCATGAGATATTAGTAGTGCGGGTTGGGTTGGGGCGGGTCAACCGAGCCCCGACCCGATCCTAGATCCGGAGCACCCAAGAACGGGTCACAAGTCTACCCACCCCAATGACCCAATGGGGTGGGTCTGGACGGGCCAAAATAAGGAGGGTCGATCGGGTTTGGACCTTAATCCCGCCCCATTACCATCCCAAATCTATTTCACTTTGGCAACATTCTTGGTATATTCACTTTAATAATATTCCTCTCGCATCTTGGTCACTTTTTGGCATTGATTAGTTAGCCAATTACATTGCAAAAGTAATATGTTTTGATGAGTCCACTAAGAGGTTGAATCGATTTAAATTCACAAAAGTCTTGGTTGAGATAAAATTCAAAAGAATATTTCCAAATCAAATTGTCATTCAGCCTGCACAAGGAAAAATTTCGACTGTTACTGTGCACTATAATTGGAAACAGAATATTTGTACTAGCGCCAAATTTTTGGCCACACTTTAGATATCTATACTATAATGCAAAACCCTGAGTCAATCAGTCCAAGTGAAGCCTTTTTTGAAATGCCCAAATTATCCACACCGCACAGGTTGAAAACAAACAAAGCTCTGCGGGTATTTTTGTATTTCTACCCCAGCTGATTCACATTTTAGCAATAAATCATCCCACGTTTCCTCTTTTTTTTTTTCCCTTTTTCTTGGTTGGAAACCGCTGTACCTTATCTTCCCCATTCACAATAACAACGAATCGTTACGATACTCACATTGAGAGATTCAGCAGTTTCAATACACGATCCATGGACATGAGCACTGCGTTGAAGACGATGGCGCACCAGAGATCCTAACTTATGGCATCGACTTTCTAAATTTGATTGGAATTTCATCACCGTCAGCAGTTTAAGAGCATTGCGACGAAGACGATGGCGCACCAGAGATCCTCACTCACGGTACCGATTTTCTGAAATTCGACTGGATTTTCAACTTTTTCATGTCAATGCATTTATTTTGAAACCCTAATTCCGTTGATGTTATTTTAGCATGCAATACAGTGATTCAAATGGGGGTCTACAGAAGGAGCAAATGATGACAGGTCTATGGAGAGAGATATAAACCAAATTAAGGTACTATTTTTCAGTACTATAATTTGTATTTCGTTCATTGCTAAAACTGCTATTTTTACGTTCAGAAAATCATTTGGGCTTGAAGCTAAGATCAAGATCCTGCCAGAAAGTAAAAAAGAAATTGAAAAGCAATAACTTCCCCAACCCAATCAGCAAGCCCAGGGAAATGATACTTTGCATCATCGATTTTCACTCAAAATATCGGCTACGCAGGTTTACTTTTTTATTTTACATAATCAGTTGGAACGATTGAAAACATTAGTTTATAAATTGTTTCATTTCATTTTGTTAATTCCACCTTTGCTTCTAACATGCTTGGTCAAATGCTTCAAGCAGAAAGTCAGAACTTTCTTACTGAATTAAGAGAATGTTGACAATGTTCAAAGGGGTAATTATGTTCTTACTGAAAATATAATGATAGTGGGCTGATAAAATTGTGCAAATTTGGGTTGCCATAACATTACTTACGCTCATGCTTCCATATGATGCTGGTAAGTGGTGCTGAAATAAACTGGCAGATATATCCATTAAATATTTACGCCATTTGACCTGGCTTTTTTGTTTTCATGTCTTCATATATTGCTACCCGCAATATTCAGCTTCGTAAGAAACTATGATTGATCAGTTTATATGTTTTTATGCTCATATATCAAATCCAACATGTGCTGATGCAGCTAAGGCCAGAGAAGAAGTTGTGCAAACTTTAATTCCTGAAAACACGAGTTGGTGGTGTAGTGTGATGACTCGTCCACGACTCAATGAAGGTTTGAGTCGTTTCCGAGCTAGGGAAGGAGGTCCACGACCTAACAAACCACGGGAGAAATCAGGCCGAGATAACAAGGCATCGGAGTTGAGTCGTCCACGACTCAACGGTCTATCCATAAGTCGTTTGCGACTTAACCAAGCTCAGGAGAAGATGTACCGACCTAATGATATCTACATGAGTCGTCTACGACTTAGCATGAAGCAAGGGAAAGCCCCAGCTAGTGAAGGCCTTGAGTCGGAGGGAGTTAGGACGGCAAGGAGTTGAGTCGGCTGAGTCGCTTGGCTTGTTGAGTCGTGTACCTTGTGTGTTTGATGAGTCGTGAGTCGTTACGACATAAGTTGGGTCATGTATGTACTATATGAGTCGGTCGTGTTTGAGTCGTTTGTATTGTCTGTGAGTCGTAACGTGTTGAGTCGGGTAAGTTGTGGTTGAGGTAGTAAGTCGTGAGTCGTGCCCTGCTTGAGTCGGTTGCGTATGAAGTGTTGTAATGGCAGTATGTAGCGTCTGTTGAGTCGGCAGCGACTTAGATGAGTCGGCAACGACTTAGATGAGTCGTGAGGTATGAGTCGGTCACGACCTAAGGGCCAGTTGTAAACTCTATAAATAGGGGCGTGAGTTGTAATTTTAGTTAGTTGATTTTTGAATAAAATTTCTTGTTGATTGCTTTGTGCTTTCTTCTCCAATTGGTAGTTGAGTGTAATCTCCTATCTCCACTTACGTCATTCGAGTGCGCTCGAATCCACGTTTGTTGAAGCCGATTCACGGAATCTAGTGCGCTAGATCAACGTGCGAAGAATCGTAGATCTTTGAACACGGTATAGTGCGCTATCAACGTGTTTGAGATAGCTAGAATTCGGTATCTTCGGATCAACGAATTTGGGCATTTTGGTATCTTCAACTCACCGATTGCTACATTTCACCGAGTTAAGTTTGTTTCGATTAATCCGCTGCGTCATTATTTGGTATCAGAGCCATACTTAGCCAATCATAGCTAAGTTGATTCTTGGAGCCAAGTTTTTTGAAGTTTTTGAAGTTTTCGAAGTTTTTGAAGTTTGAAGGAGTTCATTGTGTTCTTGTTGAATTGGTAACAACATTAGAGTGTTTGATCCATTTCATTTTGGATCAAAGTGTTGGAAGGTGTTTGAAGTTGAATTAGGCCGTGTATACTATTGAGGTAGCCGAGCCTAGGGAGGATCATTGGAAAGCTTGTTCGAGCTAAAGAAGTGTTGAACCGTGCCTTGTGCTTGAATTGGAGGCGACCTCACTTGAGCCGTTTCATATTGCCGAGACAAGTGGAGGCCGAGACAAATTGTAGCCGAGTCATTGTTGAGCCGTGACTTGTTCTTTGTTGAAGCTTGAATTTTTGTGTTTGAATTGTAGAAGCTTGTGAAGTTTTCAATCATGCCACCAAGGAGAGCTAATCGTCATCAAAACGTTGAAGCTTTGTATCGTAGAGAAGAAGCCGAGCTTATGGAACAACGTATTAATGAGAAGTTTGATGAAGGCATTGGTAAATTGGAGAAATTGATGAATGATTTGAATCAAAGGAGGAGATCACCAAACTCGAACCATGGAGGAAACCGAGTTTCGCCATCGGTTACGGAAGCGAGGAGGGTATCACCACATTCATGTAGAGATAGAAGAGAAACATCAATTTCATCACGAGGAGATCATCATGACTATGCACATGAAGAGGGAAGAAGTCGACGTGAATTTGAACATGAAGCATATAGAGATGAAGAGAGACATAGTCAAAGAAGCATGCATGAGCGAAGGGATGATAATGGTCGAGATCGATGTAGACGTACTTTTGATTTTGTTGAAGAAGGTGATAGAGCTAGTATTCATTATCGAGATCGAGACCAAGTTCGAAATTCTTATCGGGATGTTGAAGATGATCGACGATGGGAATCGGGTATGAAGATGGAGATTCCGGAATTTAAAGGAGGGATGGTTGCTGAAGAGTTCTTAGATTGGTTGTCTAATGTGGAGGAAATCTTTGATTTCAAGGAGGTTCCTGAGAATCGAAGGGTGAAGTTGGTTGCTACTAGGTTGAGGGGGAGAGCTTTGGCATGGTGGCAGCAAACTAAACTTACAAGGGAGAGAATGGGGAAGTCAAAGATAGAATCGTGGGATAAGATGAAGAAGTTGATGAGATCTACTTTCTTACCTTACAACTATCAATCACTTATGTATCAGAGGTTGCAGAATCTGAGGCAAGGGACAAAGTCTGTTAGTGATTATGCTGATGAATTTTACCAACTCATTGCCAGGAATGATATTATGGAAACGGAAGAACAACTAACTGCTAGATTCATTAGGGGATTGAGAATGCAGATCCAAGATATGGTTAATATGTTTGATCCTAGATCAGTTGCAGAGGCACATCAGAAAGCGTTGGCTTGGGAGAAACAAGGAAGACGTGGAGGTGGTGTGTTTACTAATTCCAATAATCAAGCAAGGGGTGTTGGTGGAAGTTCTAATGTTCCTAAACCTGTTTCAAAACCAGTGGTGAAGGAGGCCGAGAAGGCGAAGGTTAGCAGTGGGTTCAAGTGTTATAATTGTCAGGAGTTGGGTCACAAAAGCAACGAATGTCCGAAGCCGAAGAAGAGAACCATGGTTGCAGAAGTTGAGGAGGATGATGGTGAGGAGGCAGAATGTTCAAATACACCTTATGTTGAGGAGGAAGAAGAATTGTTTGGAGATGAAGGTTGTAATCTTATGATGAGGAGAAGTTGTTTGACACCAAAGCAAGAAGAGGATTCTAGTTGGTTGAGAAGCAATATTTTTCAGTCGACATGCACTATTCTGGGGAAAGTTTGCAAGTTCGTTATTGATGTGGGAAGTTGTGATAATATTATTTCTACAGAGGCAGTGAGGAAATTGAACTTGAAGACTGAGAAGCATCCTAAACCGTACAAGCTAGCATGGTTAAGGAAGGGTGGTGAAGTGAAAGTGTGTCGAAGAGCTTGTGTTAATTTTTCTATTGGGAAGAAGTACAAAGATGAAATTTGGTGTGATGTTGTAGACATGGACGTGTGTCATCTGTTGTTGGGCAGACCATGGCAGTTTGATAGAGCAGTACAACATGATGGTCGTGCCAATAGTTACAGTTTCATGTTCGAGGGTACTAAAATCACTTTGGTTCCCAAGAAGCAACAGCAGAAGGAGAGCAAGCTGGAGGAGATTGAGGAATTGAAAACTCTGTTGACTTTGAAGGAGTTTGTCAAGGAAGTTGAGGAAGAGCCTGAAGTATTTTTGTTGATTGGGAGAGAGAGTAGTGAAGAAGTTCAGATTCCAGAAGAAGCAAAGCCAGTTTTGAAAGAGTTTGAAGATGTATTTCCAGAGGAGTTGCCTAAGGAGTTACCACCATTGAGAGACATTCAACATCAAATCGATCTTGTTCCGGGAGCAGTGTTACCACATAGACCACATTACCGAATGAGTCCGAAGGAACATGAGGAGTTACGAAGGCAGGTGGAAGAGTTGTTGGAACAGGGACGTGTTCAGGAAAGCTTGAGTCCTTGTGCCGTGCCAGCATTATTAGTACCAAAGAAGGACGGAACATGGAGGATGTGTACAGATAGTAGAGCTTTGAATAAGATCACTGTCCGATATAGATTTCCTATGCCAAGGTTGGATGACTTACTGGATCAGTTGAGTGGGGCAACTATATTTTCAAAGATTGATTTGAAGAGTGGTTATCCTCAAATTCGAATCAGACCTGGAGATGAATGGAAGACAGCTTTCAAGACGAGAGAGGGGTTATACGAATGGTTGGTTATGCCATTTGGTTTGTCAAATGCACCTAGTACATTCATGCGGGTGATGAATCAAATCTTTAGACCATTCATTGGGAAGTTCGTCATGGTTTATTTCGATGATATTCTGATTTACAGCAGAAGTATGGAGGAGCATGTTCTACATTTGAGGGAAGTGTTGATTATTCTTCGTGAGGAACAATTTTATGCAGCCGCGAAGAAATGTGTGTTCATGACGAGAAGTGTGTTATTTTTGGGATATGTTGTGTCTGAGAAGGGAATCCAAGTGGACCAGAGTAAAGTTGAAGCTATTAGAAATTGGCCACAGCCGAGAACTATCACTGAAGTTAGAAGTTTTCATGGATTGGCATCATTCTACCGAAGGTTCATTCCACACTTCAGTAGTGTGATGGCACCAGTTACCGATTGCATGAAAGGAAAACAGTTTGTATGGTCAGAAGAAGCGGGGGTTGCTTTTGAGAAGATCAAGGAATTGTTGACGTCTGCACCAATTCTTGTTTTACCGAATTTTCAGTTATTGTTTGAATTGCATACTGATGCTTCGAAGGTTGGTATTGGAGGAGTTCTGTGTCAGAATGGGAAGCCAGTTGCTTATTTCAGTGAAAAGTTATCAGGGGCGAAGATGAGATACAACACATATGACGTTGAATTCTATGCTGTGGTGCAAACGATTAAACATTGGAGACATTATCTATTTCAGAAAGAATTTGTTCTGTACACTGATCATGAGGCATTGAAGCACTTACAGGGGCAGGATAAAATTTCAGCGAGACATGCATCATGGATTACATATTTACAGCAGTTTACTTTTGTCGTTAAGCACAAATCAGGGGTGACAAATCGAGTAGCTGATGCTTTGAGTAGGAGGAGTCATTTATTAACGACAATGAAGGTTGAAGTGACGGGGTTTGAAATGTTGCCAGAGATGATTAATGAAGATCCTTACTTTGTGAAATATGTTGAGAAAGTGAAGGATGGGAGTACCGATGAATTTATGTTGGTTGATGGATTTCTGTTTAAGGGAAATCAGTTATGTATTCCAGACTGTAGCTTGAGGTTGAAAATTGTCAAAGAGTTACACGAGGAAGGGCATGTGGGCCGTGATCGTACTTTACAGTTGATTTCACAGTCTTACTTTTGGCCGTCGATGAGAAGAGAGGTTGAGAGATTTGTGGAGCGATGCCATATTTGCCAGGTTTCAAAGGGAACAGCAACGAATGCAGGGTTGTATATGCCATTACCAGTACCATCTAAGCCATAGGTTGATATTAGCATGGATTTCGTTTTGGGTTTGCCTAGAACTCAAAGGGGAAATGATTCGATATTTGTTGTGGTGGACAGGTTTTCGAAGATGGCACATTTTGTTGCTTGCAAGAAGACAGCGGATGCAGTTCGAGTAGCACAGTTATTTTTCAAGGAGATCTATCGACTTCATGGATTGCCAGAATCTATTGTGTCGGATAGAGATACTCGTTTTCTGAGTCACTTTTGGTTGAGTTTGTGGAAGATGGTGGGAACGAAACTGAAATTTAGTAGTGCTTATCATCCACAGACAGATGGACAGACAGAAGTTGTTAACAGGTCATTGGGAAATTTGTTGCGATGCCTTGTACAGGATAATTTGAGAAGTTGGGACATGAAGTTATGCCAAGCTGAGTTTGCCCATAATCATGCAGTAAATCGTAGTACGGGATTCAGTCCATTTCAGATTGTTTATTCAAACTTACCCAGGGGACCGTTGGATTTAGTAGTAGTACCACAGTCGAAGGGAACAGTTAAACGAGCTGTTGATTTTGTTGATGAGTTGACTGAATGTCATAAAGTCGTTCAGAAACGATTGGAGAAATCGAATGAAAAGTATAAGAAGTTTGCAGATTTGAAACGACGAAATGTTGAATTTAAGGAAGGTGATTTGGTTTATGCTGTATTAACAAAGGAACGTTTTCCAGTGGGTGCTTATAACAAGTTGAAGGCGCGAAAAATTGGTCCAGTTGAAGTTTTGAAGAAAATTAATGAGAATGCTTATCGATTAAAGTTACCGGATGATGTTTATACTTCTGATGTTTTTAACATCAAACATTTAATTCCATATCATGGAGGTGGGTTTGTTGAGGAAGAATTTACAAATTCGAGGTCGAATTTTTCTCAACCAGGGGAGGATGATGCAGCTAAGGCCAGAGAAGAAGTTGTGCAAACTTTAATTCCTGAAAACACGAGTTGGTGGTGTAGTGTGATGACTCGTCCACGACTCAATGAAGGTTTGAGTCGTTTCCGAGCTAGGGAAGGAGGTCCACGACCTAACAAACCACGGGAGAAATCAGGCCGAGATAACAAGGCATCGGAGTTGAGTCGTCCACGACTCAACGGTCTATCCATAAGTCGTTTGCGACTTAACCAAGCTCAGGAGAAGATGTACCGACCTAATGATATCTACATGAGTCGTCTACGACTTAGCATGAAGCAAGGGAAAGCCCCAGCTAGTGAAGGCCTTGAGTCGGAGGGAGTTAGGACGGCAAGGAGTTGAGTCGGCTGAGTCGCTTGGCTTGTTGAGTCGTGTACCTTGTGTGTTTGATGAGTCGTGAGTCGTTCACGACATAAGTTGGGTCATGTATGTACTATATGAGTCGGTCGTGTTTGAGTCGTTTGTATTGTCTGTGAGTCGTAACGTGTTGAGTCGGGTAAGTTGTGGTTGAGGTAGTAAGTCGTGAGTCGTGCCCTGCTTGAGTCGGTTGCGTATGAAGTGTTGTAATGGCAGTATGTAGCGTCTGTTGAGTCGGCAGCGACTTAGATGAGTCGGCAACGACTTAGATGAGTCGTGAGGTATGAGTCGGTCACGACCTAAGGGCCAGTTGTAAACTCTATAAATAGGGGCGTGAGTTGTAATTTTAGTTAGTTGATTTTTGAATAAAATTTCTTGTTGATTGCTTTGTGCTTTCTTCTCCAATTGGTAGTTGAGTGTAATCTCCTATCTCCACTTACGTCATTCGAGTGCGCTCGAATCCACGTTTGTTGAAGCCGATTCACGGAATCTAGTGCGCTAGATCAACGTGCGAAGAATCGTAGATCTTTGAACACGGTATAGTGCGCTATCAACGTGTTTGAGATAGCTAGAATTCGGTATCTTCGGATCAACGAATTTGGGCATTTTGGTATCTTCAACTCACCGATTGCTACATTTCACCGAGTTAAGTTTGTTTCGATTAATCCGCTGCGTCATGTGCGCTGCCTCATTGTTCATATTTTTGCATTTAATTGTTCTTCGAATGCGGGGCATCATTGTTTATGGCCATGATGTTATTGTAACCTTTAGATTTTTGCACTCCAACTATCTGCTGAAATAACTAACAGTTTTGAACTTTAATTGTAATAAAAAATGGAAGGAAATATGATCCACTGTTAAAAAGGGAATATATTACTGTAGTCGAGTAGTATCATTCAAGGTTTTAGTCATGCGGTTCTTTTATTTCTTCCCTCTATTTACCTTTTTCCTACAGTTTAGGAATTGCATGATCATGAGACAACTTTATAAATTATATTGATTTATTCCTGTAACAACAATTTGTATATTACTGTTTCTGTTGTGACCTACTGAAGTTATCATAATTGAATTTAACCAACTCTAGGATTAGTTTATTATTTATTTATATTAGGATGAAATTGCGAAATAGGTTTTTAATCATTTTACACTAGCATTAGACGCATACAGTTTTCTCCTATTCTTCTCATTTCATTTTCATTAATATTTTATCACAATATAGCCTATTAATTTTATGACCGTATATAGTTTACGCATGAAAGACAAACTAGATTGTTCGAGCAAAAATGCCTAACACTTCTACTTCAGTTTATTTCTATAAACCATATACTACCCACCTTTGTCCTTTAATGTTATAAAATTGTAATTTGCAAGTGCTTTATTGTTCCAGTCCCTTCCGAGCTATATACACAATGATGACATAATGGGTTTGCAATTCAACCGTTATGTTCCCGATCCTTTTTATAACCATAATTCTTTCTACTAACTGACTTTGTTCCTCTTATTTTCCATCAAGTCCTCGCAGTATAAGCTATCGTTGTTTATTTTACTGCTTTCCGAAAAAATGAACACTGGGTTTTACGAAACTTGGATTATATTTATTTATTGTTTTCGCTTTTCAGCTAGATTGCTTTTACTTTTATGAATTGCTTAATTTAGTTATCGTTCAAGTAATGTCTAATTAAACCTAATTTTATTCAAAGTACCTGGATTATATACCTCTGAATTCTACTTCTTTTGTTAACAAACTGCTCCACTGTTCTGTATTTATTGATTCCCTTATACGTGATTTAAATTAGATTTTGACCTAACTTTACTGGATTGAGCAGTTCATCAACGGGGGGCTAATCTAAACCCATGAATTTTGCCCAACTATAACTTTGGCCGAGGGGCATGACGGACGTGTCGTATATGTTTGGTGTTGCTTCAATTGGAGCTGGACAAAGGATAAAGATGAAGAAATTGTCTTCTACATCCCTCAAAAGGTATGCATCCATTTCATTATTCCATCTTCATCCATTTTAGATGTGTAGCTTAATTATATTTTTTCAGTTGCATTATCTACACAACGTTGAAATAACGCAATGCTTATTTTATTTAATATGTTAACATTTGATTTAATTCATTGGAAGAATATATTTACGTCAATGAGTATGTTGTTGGTGTTCTTGATACTATACTTGATTTGAAAATTTATCTCCCCAAAGCAAAACCATGGTTTCGTACAAACGACTGAAATACATAATGCGTTGTCGTTTACTGAATCATGTCTTCATATATTGCTACCCACACAATACAGCTTCGTAAGAAACTATGATCGATCAGTTTATATGTTTTTATGCCCATATATCAAATCCAAAGTATGCGCTGCCTCATTGTTCATATTTTTGCATTTAATTGTTCTTCGAATGCGGGGCATCATTGTTTATGGTGATGATGTTATTGTAACCTTTAGATTTTGCACTCCAACTATCTGCTGAAATGACTAACAGTGTAGAAATTTAACTGTGATAAAAAATGGAAGGAAATATGATCCACTGTTAAAAAGGGAGTATATTACTGTGGTCGAGTAGTATCATTCAAGGTTTTAGTCATGCGGTTCTTTTATTTCTTCCGCCTATTTACCTTTTTCCTATAGTTTAGGAATTGCATGATCATGAGACAACTTTATAAATTATATTGTTATGTTCCTGTAACAGCAATTTGTATATTACTGTTTTTGTTGTGACCTACCGAAGTTATCATAATTGAATTTAACCAACTCTAGGATTAGTTTATTATTTATTTATATTAGGATGAAATTGCGAAATAGGTTTTTAACCATTTTACACTAGCATTAGACGCATACAGCTTTCTCCTATTCTTCTCATTTCATTTACACTAATATTTTATCACAATATAGCCTATTAATTTTATGACCGTATATAGTTTACGCATGAAAGACAAACTAGATTGTTCGAGCAAAAATGCCTAACATTTCTACTTCAGTTTATTTCTATAAACAATATACTACCCACCTTTGTCCTTTAATGTTATAAAATTGTAATTTGCAAGTGCTTTATTGTTCCAGTCCCTTCCGAGCTATATACACAATGATGACATAATGGGTTTGCAATTCAACCTTTATGTTCCCGATCCTTTTTATAACCATAATTCTTTCTACTACAATACCCAAAATAAGTAGTACTCAATTTATAACTCCATACCAACAACTGCACATACGAATTGAGAATGATAATAGAGAAATATTACGGAAGAATGTAGAGATAACAGTAATAATATTAGTGATAATGTTGTTGAATAGTTGTGCATGAATGAGAAATCACATATCCATACCAATTGCTCCTATAAAAATAACATAAAACTGAATATGCTCTTTGGTTGGGATTAAAAAATACATCTTGACTTTTTTGGATCTAACTATGTTTGTAACAATCATTATACTTTCAATACAATTTTAGCAAATGCTTCAGTTTTTTGACAACTACTGAATTTCAAGTACAAATAGGCACTGACCGCTTCAATTTTTGGTTTATAAACTTGCAAAAATCATGCACCAACAAATAAAAATAAACAAACAATTGTTAATGATACTCGGGTACGATGCTTCATGTGCAAGCAAAACAAATAAATTAAGCTCATGATACACAATCTTTTTATCAACGACAATATGAAATTTTTGGGAGACAAGATCTTCTTAGTTTTTTCGGTCTTCTGCTACGCCTCTTCAATTTTCTTATGTTTTACTTTTGAATTGTGTTATAATACTCTTAGTCCATCAATGAAGTAGTTATACGTTGTGGTTTCATTGTCTAATCATATAATTTAGCTAGAAATATCCTGGAATAAAACATCCGGACAGAACTAAATAATAGGAAATAAGTTTGCCTTTTTGAACTGCCAAAAATGTACTTCATCACATTATTTCATTATATATATCAAAATAAGGGTATATTAGTCTTTGCGTTCCCCACCAACTAATGATGCTAATACTACTCTAAATAAAAAAATAAGGTAACATATTGGCTATGCACCACTGACGTCTTCAGTTTTGTATAAACTGTCATTAATTTTATGGATATTTGTTCCTCATTTCAATCTATGGAGGCTGCTATAATGAGAAATGAAATATCTGAACACTAGTTGCTTTATGAGAATGTACATCTTTTCATATTTCTAGCTATGTGATTTTCACTTTTAGCTTACTGCGTAACTTGCTATTTGATGTTATGTTGTAATTATATGAAATTTTAAGTTTATACACTGATATTCCTTTATATGATTTTCGACACTGCAGGAGTTTAAAATTTTTTACTTACCGCATGTAAGAGAAGCGCCTTTGATTATGTTTCAGACTGTCACTTTATACTATGCAATAAAAACGCATTATTTTGTGAAAGAAAATATTTACTTTCTCTAATAATAGTATTTCTGAAATTCTACTGCTTTTGCAGAATCAAATTGACAAATATCTTTCTTTCGGTTCAATTATAAAGAATGGATGCCTTTTTATAATTCTCCATTGAATTTTTTTAGTTTTTTAGTAGAAACATCAGTTCAATCGGTTTTCCTTTTTTTGTAACATGTTCTTATATTTATGTCATTGAAGCTTCATAATTAAACAACTGCAGCTAATTATCTTACACATAAATTACACCTATTCAAAACATGAATTTATTTGATTTAATGCTTCAACAAAATCCCCTACATAATATTAATTCATAGATAATATAGAAATACTGTTAACTTTATTCATAAAGCATAGAAAACTTATGTATGAAGGATTATACAGGTTTTGTTCTGCTGTTGATTTTTTAATTTCTTTACCTATATTCAATATGTTTACTCTGTGTATTTACTGATGAAACACACATCTAAATAAAAAAGTGCCATGCACAATTTTTTGACTTTGCATTAACTGACATGTTGGATTGATATTGAACGGCCAAGGTGTTTAAAGAATTGATTTTTCATGTCATCTTATCCAATATGTTAATGCATCGACTATGTTATTTCTACTACTTTTTTAAAACTATGTTAATGCATCGACTCAAAGACTGAATTCAAATGGATTTGTTCATTTCTGTCATCAACATGGAAAAACAATGCATATTCCTTTCCCCAAACATGGTTTCTAGAGCTGACATCTCTTAATTCTAACTTGATAATTTATTGTCCCAAATAATATGTTCTCCAGATTGAAGTACAAATGCTTCTCATCACTGTTAACATTGGTTGAATAAACTGTTAACAATTTGGTCTTCACTACATAACTAATTGTTCCTTTAGATTAAAAATATTTACACATTTTTAGCCTGACTTCATTCTTATTATACATTTCTCTGTATGCTTATGGTGGACATGACTGACAGGATAAATTGGATGGGGGCCAATTGTGAGAAAGGCGTTCAGCTAAATGGAGGCATAATGGTGAACTATGTGTAAAGGAATTTTTGTATACTTTTGCAACCAGCCCTTAATTAGGATGAATACGTTAACAAATTTTGTAGGTTTACCCATTTTTAAGATGAAATTTGAATACTAATACCAATAATTAATGGATTCCGAAGTCCATGTAAGATGTACTTTTACACTTTTTACTATTACCCATCTATACTCGGCGATTAACCTTTTTATCCACACAAATATGTTTGTGTGCAAACTGTCTACTGCTGTCCAGCCTATATAATTAGATCAAAATTATTATATATAGGTTTACACTACTGCAACTGTACAGAAAAGAAGGGAACATATGCAACGCATACACACACTTATCTACATCTGTATGCATATATGTGTATATGTCTGTATCTGTGTGCGTGTGTATATATATCACTATCATAACTGTAGCGCATACAAAATATTCCCACTTCCTTCTTAACACACGTCCAGCGGACGTGTCACCATACTCGAGTATGCTATAAAACTTTTGATATTAATAAACTGCCTATTGTTGACAATAACGGAAAAGGGCAGGTTATAAAACCGCCTAAAGGTATGCAAAATAGAACCAGGAATGAAAAAATTGACAAGATGCGAAAGTGGAATGTGATAAAGAAGAAAAAAAAAAGAAGGAAATTTCAAACGTTAAAATGACACCTGCTACTGCATTTACTCCAACTTCTATTAGCTCATCCATTTCTTTAATTAGCTTGCAATAACCATGCAACCAATCACTTGTGCATGCTCCATGCATTGCTTCAGCGATTGAACCATGCAATCAATCAAGTTCTCGCGTATCATGCACTACTTATGCAATTGAGCCATGTATCATACAAGTATTCATGCACCATGCATAGACTTTTACATTATCTCCCATGTTGATGTTATCGATCCAATGCACTCTCGTTTAAATTCTGACAACAACCTATTTCTGCCTATGCCGACCTCGTTAACGAGCATGATAACTACTCCGAGACAGCTTGTACTGCTACTGCATTAGGTCCTCTTCTGTGATCTGCCCCATTACTTGTTCAGTAAACTCTTAGGGACCATGGAATTTTTTAATTGTGAATGCTCCATCCAAAGACTCATTACGTGAACCATGCAACCATTCATGTGATCATGCTCCATGTAAAGCAGCTCTAAATGTAACGCACTCTGATGTTTTCTCACATCACCATCAACCATTGCAATGACAATCTGGTTGACTTTCATAACAATTCCACCGCTCCCATCAATCAATCGGTTAGCACTCAGTCTTCAGCCTCTCTTATATTAAACCCAATCACTACAGCTATTGAATCTCTCCCATTTAGTTTTGCGTTGCCTGCTATTCTTCTTAACACTTTCAACTCAAACGTCAATGCCTCTACTGAACTCAATGCCTCTACTGAACTCAATACCTCTTTGTCATGACCTCTTGATACATTTCATTTCTCCTCGACCATTGCTAATACTTCTTCCGATACGTCGTTCTCTTCTTGTGACACTCTACCTCAAAGCAATCCATTTGGAATTCTTCAGAATCTGTTTGAGGATTGTACCATCTTATCTCCACCTCTTCCTTTAACCTCTCCCTCTACAATTCATATGAAGTTATCTACTTCATCCACTCCCTCCACATCTATTGTTCCTTCCATTCCTCTCACAATAAGCAGGAGGAAATTGCTTGAAAAAGAAGAAAAAACAAAAAAGTGCTGGTCATTACTCCATAGCTGAGATCCAACCTATCTCTAAACCTCCCTTTCATGGTCCTAAGGGGTTTGGCAACAACTCTTCCACTAAGCAAGTTCCTTCTTTGTAGGCAAACTCATTTTCTCATCCCAATGATTTATAATATGGATAGTTGGAATATACGAGGTGCTAATGACATCTCTAAGCAGATTGAAGTTCGTAATTGCGTTGATAGTAATAATCTTCATTTGATTGCCATTCTCGAAAGCAAGCTCAATATTAACAACATTGAACAAACTTGCTCCTTCACCAAACCTGGTTTCAAGTTTCTTCACAACCTTCAACATGCTTCATTTGGTAGGATCTTAATTCTTTTCAATCCTGCTACGTTTTATATCTCTGAGCTGCACTCCTCCTCCCAAATCTGCCATTACTTTATAAGCCATCTCCCTGATAATGCCGTGTTTCATTGTTCTTTTGTCTATGCTCATAATTCTGCTACCCCAAGAAATGCCTTTCTAGCTGACCTTCATCTACCTAAGTCTTCAATCCCTTGGATCATTTTAGGTGATTGGAATTGTATGTATTCCTCCTCTAACGGACTTAGTGGCAAGCCATTGGTTGTCAATGATTTGATCCCTCTTCAAATGGCCACTGTACTTGCTGATATTTCGGAAACTTCCACTTCTGGCCTATGCTTCATATGGAACAACCAGTCGAGGAGTAAAATTAGAACTTATAGTAGAATTGACAGAGCCTTCTTTAATGCTACAGCTTCATCTATGTAGCCTGACCACTTTGTTGAATCACATTTGCCTAGCATCACTGATCATTCTCCACTTATCATCACCTCTGGTCCTCCATCTCTTAATCTACCAGCTAGCTTCAAATACTTCAAAAATTGGGATGATCATCCCAAATTTCTTGATATTATTCCCATTGCGTGATGCTGTCGAAATATATATTTTAAAAAAAAAGTTAGAGACCTGAAAGAAGAAACTTGTTCTCACAAATAATGCTTTAGCATTATTTTTCTTTTTCTAGATTGCTTGATTACAAATAAGGGAAGAGCTCCTCTATTTATAGTCCCTAATATATCATTATAGAATTACTTTTGCTTGATTTCAAAGAAAACATAATTCTAGATATACTTTTACTTGGTTACAAAGAAAACATAATTCTAGAAACACTTTTACTTGATTACAAAGAAAACATAATTTTAGAACTCTCACCCCCTTTAAACATAATACAAGAATTCTTTAGAAACCAATAAATCAAGTTTATATTCTAACGCCCCCTTTAAACTTGATTTGCGCCCCCCCCCCCCCTTTAGCTAAACTTTTACGCATACCAAGTTTCTTCTTTAACTCGTTGAAAAACTCTAACTTCAAAGGCTTCGTTAAAATATCGACAATTTGATCTTGCGTCTTGCAATGCTTGACAACTATTTCTCCTTCCCCAACCAAGTCTCGAATGAAATGATACTTGATTCTTAGATGCTTACCCCTCCCATGAAAAACTGGATTTTCGGTGAATGCTATAGCAGAATTGCTATCACAATATATAAGTGGACTTTCTTTTGGAGTATGCTTAAGTTCTTCTAGCACCCATTTAATCCATAAAGCTTGACAACTAGCTAAAGATAGTGAAATGTATTCTGCCCCGACGGTTGAGAGAGCCACAACTTGTTGTTTCTTTGACATCCACGTGATTGCACTTGATCCAAAGTAGAAAACATTTCCCCAAGTACTTTTACTATCATCAACACTTCCGGCCCAATCACTATCACAATATCCAAGCACCTTAGGATCATTTATCTTTTGATAATAAATTCCATCCCAAGTGTTTCACGCACATATCTCAAAATTCTTTTTCCGGCATCCCAATGTATCTTCTTTGGTTGCTCCATGAACCTACTAATCAAGCTCACACCATAGGTAATGCTCGGCATAGTGGCTGTTAAATACATCAAATTCCCAACAAGGCTTCTAAACAATGTTGGATCAATATATTTAGAGTTGTCATCCTTACTTAGTTTCAAGCCAATTTCAACTGGAGTGCTAATTGGCTTTGCCTCTTCCTTTCTAAACTTCTTCATCAAATCTTTTGCATACTTTTCTTGAGAGATAAATATACCATCATTATCTTGCTTTACTTCAATACTAAGAAAGTAATGAAGTAGACCCAAGTCGGTCATCTCAAATTCTTGCATCATACTTCTCTTAAATTCTTTAATATTATCAAGACTATTTTCCGTAAAAATCAAATCATTCACATATAAACTAATGATGAGAATATTACCTTTGTTCTCCTTGATGTAAAGAGTATGCTCAAATAGACACCTCGTGAATCCCATCTTCACAAAATAGCCATCTATGCGACTATACCATGCACGAGGGGCTTGCTTAAGGCCATACAATGCCTTCTTCAACCGATAGACTTTATGCTCTTCATCCTTTATCACATAGCCAGAAGGTTGATCAATGTACACCTCTTCTTGTAGTACTCCATTCAAGAAAGAAGATTTGACGTCCATTTAATAAACTTGCCACTTATTTTGAGCGGCCAATGAAATTATCAAACGAATTGTTTCAAGACGTGCCACGGAAGCAAAAACTTCTTTGTAATTAACAACATACTTTTGCTTGTAGCCTTTCACAACTAATCGTGCCTTATGTTTTTCAACTTCACCTTGTGCATTCAACTTTGTCTTGTAAACCCGTTTGACTCCAATAAGTTTCTTCCCTTCAGGTACTTCAACCAACTCCTATACTTAGTTTCTTTCAATTGCATCAATTTCTTGATCCATGGCTTGTCTCCATTTGTCTTCCTTGGCGGCTTCTTCAAAATCAACTGGATCCGTAGTTGCATATAAAGCAAAATCAACAAATTCATCTTCTAAAATTCTTCTTGTTTCTCCATAAATCTCCGCAAGAGGTCTTGTCCTTCTAGGTGTTGATTCTGAACTTGAAGATGAGGAGCTTGGAGGAGAATTAGATGGTGGAGTAGGTGTAGTCGATCCTTCTTCTTCAATTGGCTCAAACGCATCATTATCAAGCAAGATACTTGTATTCTTTTTCTCATTTTTCCATTCCCATGCTTCTTCCTCATTGAAAATTACATCACGACTAATAATAGTCTTCTTTGTGATGGGGTTATATAATTTATATGCCTTGGATCTTTCGCTATAGCCAACAAAGATGCACTTTTCAGATTTATCATCATGTTTTCCTCTCTTTTCATCCGGCACATGAGAGTAACAAATGCTTTCAAAAATTCGAAAGTGGAAGACACATGGCTTGTTACCGCTTCATGCTTCTTGTGGAGTCTTTCCTTGAACACTTTTAGTTGCTGCACGGTTGAGAACATAGCATGCACATGCTACAGCTTCGGCCCAAAATATTTTAGGAAATCTTTTTGTCTTCAACATACTTCGAACAAGTTCCATGATGATACGGTTCTTTCTTTCGGCCACCCCATTTTGTTGAGGGGTTGAGCTGACCGTTAGTTGATGATGAATTCCATGATCCTTTAAGAAATTTTCGAATTCTTCCGCCATATATTCTCCACCACGATCGGATCGAAGTGTCTTTATAGAAAAACCACTTTGCTTCTCCACAAGTGCTTTAAAATTCTTGAATACTTCAAATACTTGATATTTTTCTTTGAGAAAGCAAATCCACATCTTGCGACTATCGTCATCAA
Source organism: Allium cepa (assembly GCA_030765085.1). NCBI lineage: Eukaryota > Viridiplantae > Streptophyta > Magnoliopsida > Asparagales > Amaryllidaceae > Allium > Allium cepa. The sequence goes on along the minus strand of CM060929.1, from coordinate 1,050,538,321 downwards.
TAAAAGTGAGAAAATGCTGATTACCTCCAAGAGAGTTTGTGCGTATAGGTCCACATAAATCTGAATGCACTAGCTCCAAAGGATTCTTTGCTCGCCATGCCTTTTCTTTTGGAAATGGATCTCGATGGTACTTGCCAAAAACGCAACTTTCACATACTTGATCTTGTTTGCTAATATTTAGGATGCCTCTCACCATATGATCTTTGTAAATCTTGGATAGAGTGCTAAAACTCAAGTGATTATAACGAAGATGCCAAAGCCATGACTTGTCATTAAATATTAGCAAAACATGGAAATGCTTCATTTTTAATTTTCAACGGAAACATTTTTGTTGGTGTCGTCTTCACTTTTGCAATAAGAACACCAGTTTTATCTTTGATCTCACATAAATCATTTTTGAAATTCACATTATGTCCCTTCTTTAAAAGTTGCCCAACACTCAAAAGATTGTATTTAAGATCGGGAACATAATAAACATTAGAAATATAATTTGTACATTGCTTTGTCCATATCGGAATATCACCACTGCCTTTGACAATGAGCCTTTTGTTATCACATGTCTTGACTTCTCTTGGACACTTTCATCAAAATTCACAAAGCAACTTTTATTTCCGGTCATGTGGTTACTACAACCACTATCAATATACCATATATCATCAAAAGAAGCTTCTTGAACATTACAAGCAAGAAGCATACTTTCATCTTGTGTCTCCAAATTGTCATGTAGAAAATTAGAATTATCTTTTTCATCATTAATTATTTTAAAACAATCCGTTTTCATATGCCATATTTATGATAATAATGACATTGAATATTATAAGAGTTGCCTATTTCTCATCCACTGTATCCTCCACGACCTCTTCCTCTTCCTCCTTGAGATGGGCTTGATTTTTCACTTTGAATTTGGCTTCTTCCTTATCCTCTACCACGGCTGATATTCCACCTCTTGCTCTAAATCCACCACTGTTGGTGTCTCGAATTTGAAAAGCTTGCTCGGAAGGACATGAATCAAATTGTTTGATGCGAAGCTCATGAGATTGTAGTGAGCCTAACAATTCTTCAAGAGAGAAAGTATTCAAATCTTTTGATTCTTCAATAGCAACAATAACATGCTCAAATTTCCTTGTCATACTTCGAAGAATTTTTTCAATAATTCTTTTATCCGAAATTTTTTCACCATTGATTCAAAGTTGATTAGCAATAAAAATAGTTCTATTATAAAATTCCTCCATCGATTCACTTTCTTTCATTTTGAGTAAATCAAACTCACCTCTTAGAGCTTGAAGTCTTACCATCTTTATCTTTTCTTCACCTTTGTACGTCTTGTTGAGGATGTCCCATGCCTCCTTTGATGTTGATGCCAAGAGATCATTTCAAAAATTGCTTCATCCACCCTTGATAGATAAAATAAAGAGCCTTCTTGTCCTTCTTTCGGATCTCTTTCAAAGTATTCAATTGTTGTGTTGAAAGTGTTGCTTGATTCTCCGGTTCTTCATATCCATTTTCAACAATCTTCCAAAGATCTTGAGAGCAATACAAGACCTTCATTTGAATGCTCCATTGATTGTAATCCTTTCCCGTCAAACGAGGAAGTTGAGGTTGCAACATATTGTTGGAAGTCATCCCTAAACCTGGCTCTGATACCATTTTGTTGAAATATATATTAAAAAAAAAGGTTGGAGACTTAAGAGAAGAAACTTGTTCTCACAAATAATGCTTTAATATTATTTTTCCTTTTCTGGATTGCTTGATTACAAATGAGGGGAGAGCTCCTCTATTTATAGTCCCTAATAGATAATTCTAGAAATACTTTTGCTTGGTTACAAAGAAAACATAATTCTAGAAACACCTTTACTTGATTACAAAGAAAACATATTTCTAGAACTCTCACCCCCCTTTAAACATAATACAAGAATTCTCTAGAAACCGATAAATCAAGTTTATATTCCAACAGATGCTCCCAAGTTTTTAGTAACCCCATGTTTGTTCTTCAGCAAAAACTCAAACTCATAAAGTCTGATTTGAAAGTTGGAGCAATGAAGTATTTTGGAAGGACAAAAAAATGACTTGCTAGAAAAACAAAATGATATTGAAATTAAACTATTCAATGGCCCTTCAAATGTTGCTATTATCAATGTAGGAACATCTCATAGCTGAGCTCTTAAGTCACCTCATACAAAAGATGCCTTGATGCAAAGGCAGAAGATCAGAGACAAATGGGACACACTTTGGTGACAAAAATACTGCATATTACCACCATTATCTCAAGCCCAAGTATCATAGATCCACTATCCACTCCATCATGGATGATGCTGATGGTTGTTTCGATGATCAAACTTCCATTGGGAATGCTTTTGTCAGTCACTACAAGGGCATATTTGGCCAATTCCTTGATATCAACATTGATACTGTTGTTCTTCAGCCCATTCCCTTCAACAAGCTAACCATTGACCAATCTAGTGGTATTAACACTGAATCCACTCATGCTGAGATAAGCATGCCTTATTCTCTATTGATCCAAAGTCTACTGGTGGTCCTGTTGGCTTCAACTTTCACTTCTTCATCTCTACATGGAGCATTATTCAAGTTGATTTCCTCAAGGCCATTGACAAAATTTTCAGATCCAATAGGATGCAGTCTAGCATTAACTCTGCCACCATTTGTCTTATTCCCCAAATTATTGACCCATCTAAAGTTTTTGATTATAGGCGAATCAGTTATTTCAACACCATCTATAAATGCATATCTAAACTTGTAGATTGCGGACTTCAGGCTGTTCTACCAAGTCTCATTTCTCTGCTTATGTCTATGGTTGAAGTATTATGGATAACATTCACCTTTTCCATTAACTCATAGTTAGCTATGGTAGGAAATAGTATTAGCCTAAGATGATGCATCAAGTATGATATTATGAAAGCCTTTGACACTACCAGATGGGACTCTACTGCTTGCATTTTGAATCTCATTAACTTCCCTCCTGCGCTTGTAAGGCTAATTCAGACCTATATCTCCTCCACTTCATTTTTTGTTAGTGTCAATGGCCATTCTCAAGGTTATTCAAGGGAAAGCAAGGGTTAAGGTAGGGATCCTACTAGTTCCTGCTTGTTTATTATTGTTATGGAAGCTCTCGGCCTCATTTTACTTAACAAATGCAACAATAAATTGATTGAGCTCCATCCTAAATGTAAAGATCCATCCATTGCTAACCTTTGCTTTGCTGATGATCTGCTTGTTTTCATCAAACCTACTAACCTCTCTTTAAGCAAGCTGACCACTGCACTTGATACCTTCTATCATGCTACTGGTCTTAGAGTCAACTACAGCAAGTCTGCCAGATTGATTTCTAGCTTAACTGAGGATTCCAAAAGCGAGAGTACTACTTCAAACAACCTTTAACAACTGTATCAGGGGTTGCATTATATGGGCATTCCACTCACTTCCACTAGAATCAAAATATCATTGTCAAGGTCTCTATGAAAAAATAATACAAAAAATAGTTCTTGGCATAATAAATTCTTTACTGCTGCTGACATAGTAAATGAAGCTATAAGTGTCGGCTACTGGATATATTACCTATTCAAAAGATTATTATGTATTAGACTGAGAATATAAGGCCCATTATCACTCTTTTGTATTTCAATACATAAAGCCGACTCTCAGCAACCAAATAGGTATGAGAATCATTTTGTATCAATTCAGTTGCATCAATAAAGACATATACATCAATTCTCTTTCAATTAGATTTCTGAAAACATCAAATTCAAATACAAATTCTTTCTGGGTATCAGAGCATGACAGAATATTCTACAGGCTTAACAGCTTCTATACAAGAACTGATCCATCAGAGAAATCTCATCTTCTGGATCGATTTTACCCATCAAAATTTTTCTATCATCATTTGGGTAAGGAATTTGTTCAAGGAACTACTGCCTTGCCAAGATCTTACGATCGGCTGCAGCATATTCACATAAACAAATTCAAGAATCAAGAAAAATCAGAAATCCAGTCAGGGAAGAGATCAGAAACTCATCAATAAAAAAAAAGAGTGACTACCATACCAGGAGCAATCAGAGAAGCCTCATCATATTACTCGGTTGCAACACACCTGTTCAGGGAAGAATTTCTTGATTTCTTCATAATTCATCTTTATGATTCTTCTCAATTCTATTTTAGAGAAGTTTCTTCATGGCTGAAGGAAGTAGTGCAACATCAGGTAATAATACAAGCACTTCACTGCAATCAACGGATGTCACTAACAGTTTGATCAAAACTGTAATTAGCCCACACTCCAATCTTATCACTGCACAGCTTGAAGATGACAATTATCTTCTTTGGAAAGTTCAAGTTGAAACTGCTGCCAGAGGATATGGTCTTAATGGGTACATTCTTGGCATGATAGCCACTCCATCCAAGTTTATCACTAATCAAGAAAACAAAACCGTGAGTAATGAGGAATACGTTAAATTTCAAAGGCATGATAGTTTAATAAATTCTTGGTTGCTTTATTCAATAAGTGTAAAGTTGTTACCACAAGTGATAGGGTGTAAAACAGCAAATGAAATTTGGACTACAGTTGAAAGGATCTTCAATACACGGTCAGCAGCCAAAATAATGCATTACAAAAGGCAGTTACACAATATAAGGAAAGACAGTCCATCCATGAAAGAATATCTCTCCAAGATCAAGAAAACATGTGATCTACTCGAGGCAGCAGGACATAAGATGTCCAATATAGAGCATGTTTTAACAATATTGAGTGGGTTAAGTGAAGAATATGAGGCAGTGGTGGCAATTATTGCATCACAAGAAACTCTTCCCTCTATTGACTATGTTAATTCTATACTCTTGGCTCATAAGGGAAGGCTAGACTATAAGAAACCCTTAGATGCGGATATGTCTATTAACTATGCTTCAAATAGTAAAACAGAAATCAGAACTATGGAATAAAAGATCAACAATCTCAGAGGGGAGGTCAGACTGCCAGGGGAAGAGGCAGAGGAAGATTCAATGGCAATAACAAGCCAAAATGTCAGATATGTGAAAATGTTGGACACACTGCTGTAAAATGCTACTTCAGATTTAATGTAAATTATGTGCCAGGCCAGGGATCAAACAATCATAGAAATGGTAATTACGGTGCAAACATGGCACAAGTACAGAAAGATTCTGGTAAACAGTCTAGTGGAAACAGAAGTCAGAATCTGGATGAAGTTGCTAAAACAGATCAAATCCAAGATGAGTCATGGTATCCAGATTCAGGGGCTACAAATCATTTAACAAACAACTTAGAGAATTTAAATCTGGGCAGCAGAGAATACAGAGGTAAACAGTATATTGTTATGTGAAATGGCAAAGCAATTGAGATCACACACACTGGTAATGCCTATATCAAATGTGAAAGACAATTATATCTCAATAATCTGTTAAGAGTACCCAGTATAAAGAAAAACATTTTGAGTGTTTCTCAATTTGCTCATGATAATAATGTTTATTTTGAATTTTACCCAAATTATTGCCTAGTTAAAGATATATCAATTAAGGAAATACTCTTGCAGGGTAATGCAGTAAATGGTCTATACAAGTTCACCCTGACTAATAGCAAAGGTTCAAATCAAAGAATGTCAAATTGTAATAACAGTGAATTGCAGTCATGTGAAACCAGTAAAAATAGTTTTGATCTTTGGCACTGCAAATTAGGTCATCCATGTAAAGTATTGTAAAATAGGTTCTTAAAGAAAATAAAATTTCTTTTGATGACATAACTTTGCCTTATATATGTTCTTATTGTAAAATGGGCAAAAGCCACAAATTAGCTTTTGCAGATTTCGTAACAGAATAAAAGTACCTCTTGAACTGATTTCAATAGATTTGTGGGGCCCAGCACCCATCTGCTCAGATTTTAGGTATAAGTACTATATATCCTTTGTTGATGCATGTACAAGGTATACTTGGATATATTTCTTAAAATCTAAAGCAGAAACTTATAATGGTGTTATATATTTTATCACTCAAGTTGGAAAGCAAACCCAACATAAAGTTAAGATGATTCAAAGTGATGGGGGTAATGAATACAAGTCTCTTAGTAAATATTTTCTAGATAATGGTATAGTTCATAGAATCACATGCCCCTACACATCTGAACAAAATGGCCTGGTTGAAAGAAAACACATGCACATTGTTGAGATTGGTCTAACCTTACTAGCACAAGCATCATTGCCTTGAAAATTCTGGCCAGATTCCTTCAGTGCTGCTCTTTATCTAATCAATAGATTTCCAACCAAAGTAGTGAATGGAATAAGTTCTTTAGAAACGTTTTTAGGAGTCAAACCAGACTATCAAAATTTAAAAAAATTTAGATGTTTGTGTTTTCCTTATCTGAGACCATATAACAGTCATAAACTAAACTTTAGATCCCAACCATGTACTTTTATAGGTTATCCAATCAAACGGAAAGGATACAAGTGTTTAGATGAAATAGGAAGAATATTTATAAGCAGACATGTAGTTTTTAACGAGAGAATATTTCCTTTTGCCAATGCAAATATTAGAACTACACACAAAGTTTATAATCCAAAGGCTTCCATACCAAACATACCAGTAATGCCACATATATGGCATGCTGATGAAACTGATAAAAGAATAGGAACCATTGGACCACAACACACTATGTCATCTGGACCAGGTCATGATGCAGTAGGTCAGCCCGCTACACATCCTCAGTCACCTGTAGAATCAAGCAATCAAGATCAAAACAGTCATGAAGATCAACCAGATGATACTGCTAATCAGGACAGCAATTCAGAGTCATCTGATGCTGAATTACAGACCAGAACAGGCCATCATATGATAACCAGATCAAAGAGTGGGATTTATAAACCAAAGGTTTATACTGCAACTGTATGCATCACAGAGCCTCAAACATTTGAACAAGCATTTAAAGATAAAAACTAGAAAGCGGCTATGGATGAAGAGTATCAGGCATTAGTGAAAAATAATACATGGAGTCTTGCTCATCCACCAAGCAACAAAAACATCATAGGATGCAAATGGACTTATAAATTGAAAAGAAATCCATATAGGACTGTATCCAGACATAAAGCAAGGCTTGTTGCCAAAGGGTACAAACAAGAATATGGCTTTGATTTCAATGAGACTTTCTCACCAGTGGTGAAACCAACAACCATCATAATAGTTCTTACAATTGCTTTAAATAATAACTAAAACTTGAGACAATTAGATGTAAATAATGCATTTCTGAATGGTGTTTTGTAGGAAGAAATCTAGATGGAGCAGCCACAAGGATACAAGCAAGGCACCAATCTTGTGTGCAAGCTAAACAATGCCATACATGGATTAAAGCAAGCCCCTAGAGTATGGTTTGATAGATTGAAAGCCACATTAGTTCTTTGGGCTATCAATCTACCAAATCAGACAACTCCTTATTTATCAAAATTAATAGTAGTCTTATTGTTTACATACTGATATATGTTGATGATTTAATTATAACATGTAATGATGAGAATGAAATCAAAGGCATCATACAGTATCTTGACATGCAATTCTCAATTAAGGATCTAGGTGAGCTAAATTACTTCCTGGGAATAGAAGCGAAGAGAAAGTTAGATTTAGAAATCTTTTTAAGCCAAAAGAAATATATCAAGGAGCTGCTGATTAAAGCAACAATAGATGGTGCTAAATCTCAGCCTACACCAATGATCAGTCATCAACAACTGTCCAAATACAGGGGAGAACGAATATTAAATATCGAATAATATAGAAGTATTGTAGGAGCCCTAGAATACTCCACCATAACAAGACCAGATATATCTTTCAGTGTTAACAAAGTCTCACAATTTATGCAGGAACCAAATGAAGAATACTGGAAAGCAGTCAAAAGGATACTCAGATATCTCAATAGCACAACAATTATGGTATTATACTAAAGAAGTGCAAACAACTAAACATCACAGCATATGCAGATGTAGACTGGGCAACAGATGTTGATGACAGAAAATCAGTGACAGGTACTATATATATTTAGACAATAATCCAATTTCTTGGTGCTCAAAGAAGCAGTCAACTATCTCCAGATCCAGCATGGAGGCTGAATACAGAAGTATAGCTAGTGCTGCCGCAAAAATCACTTGGATTCAATCATTACTTTTAGAAATGAACATCAAAACAGAGATAAAACCAACATTATGGTGCAATAATCAAAGTACAGTCTACATGGCAGCTAATCCCGTTATACACTCAAGGACAAAGCATATAGAGATTGAATTATATTTTGTTCGTGAGTTGACACAAAAAGGAAAGCTTCTAGTGAATCACTACCATCAACTTACCAACGCGTAGACATACTTACAAAGGCATTATCTGCAAAAAACTTTCATCGATTCAGAGAAGACCTGAAGGTCGAAGCAATCAGTGAAGAATAAAACAAAAGTTCCACCTTTCCGCTTTTCGCTTCAGATCTATAGTAGTATCAGTCTTCATATCAAGCCTTGAAGACGATTTGAAATAGCAACAGACAGCACATGTTCATCACTATCTTTTTTACTTCAGATCTGCAAAGCAAAGCAAATTGGATCTCAATCTGAGCATAGTAACACGATGTAAATGATTTGAAAAGGAAAAGGCTATAGAAAGGAATCAGCTCGGTCGAACACCAGAATCGCTCGAGAAAGATAAAAGAAACCCTAACCCTAGCACTTGGTTGAGGGGGGAATAAATGAAGCTATAAGTGTTGGCTACTGGATATATTACCTGTTCGAAAGATTATTATTTATTGGGCTGAGAATATAAGGCCAATTATCACTCTTTTGTATTTCAATATATAGAAGCTGACTCTCAGCAATCAAATAGGTATGAGAATCATTTTGTATTAATTAATTGCATCAATAAAGACATATACATCAATTCTTTTTCAATTAGATTTCTGAAAACATCAAATTCAAATACAAATTCTATCTGGCATGCTCACCATAGTTAACTCTATCACCTTTTCATTGCCATTTATTACTCTAGAATATTCGTTTTGCCCAAGATCCTCCTTTGTATGATTAAGAAAGCTTGCTCCTATTTTTTATAGCATGGCTCCGTATTTCTAGGAAGCCTATTCACTTTGCATTTAGCGAGCTTCAAAAGCCTTTTGAAGAAAGTGGTCTTAATATAAAGTGCCTGATAATACGGAACCTTACCGCAACTTCTAAGAACCTATGTTCCTTGTTTTTAAATAGATGTAGCTTATGGATATATGGACTAGGAAGCACTAAATTGGTAGCAACTAGAGATTTCTAGACCGTGCTCAAACCACCCTCTTCCAACTAGCTGTGGAACTCCTGTAGTGAAATTTGTTTTAGTTTGAATGAAAGCGAATTATTTGATCAGGATCTAATATTGTCTATCTAGATATCAATGGTGTTGAATATGAGAGTATATGATTTTTGTTTGATGATAATAAACATATATATATATATATATATATATATATATATTCATTTAAATGTATTTGTTAATGTACTATTTTATTTTTCACAGAATTAAATAAATATTTGGTGAATAAAATAAATAATACGGAATTTAAATTCAAACAGATATTTTATTCAAACAAATATTTATTACAATTTTGAATAGTACAAATTCAAGCTCTCACTATACATATACAACTTTGATTACAATACAAATTCAATTACATCATAACCTATCATTTACAAATACACCTCACTACATATTGCTCGTTCACTCGTAATTTATCTTCAACTTTATTCCAGATTGAATCCAACATCTGAGCAATCTGCAAAAATATACACTGACGCAGTAAAAATAAAAGGAAAATATTTTTGCGGTGTAAGATAAAAATGTATTTTGAAAATATTATTTGCCTCAGTCATTTGGGTTGTTCGTCATCATTTAAATTTGAATTCATCATACACGAACAGCTTATGACATGCACAGTGTATCACTATATATGCCACAAGGCCGTGCACACCGGTATATACACTTGATAAATCTACAGGGACAGGTGAGCACAAGGTCAAACCCAATTAAAAGTCGGGTTCAACTTAAGTGAAATACAAATAAAATCACAACACGGGCACATATACAAACAAACATGAATCTGATATGCAAGGCACATATACGTTGACAATAGATTTTAAAATACAATATCATGTAACCAAAATCACCTATATCACAAGAGAAGCTCTTTGAACAAAGCATCAAGCAACCAGACAGCACATTCAAGTTCAAGCCAAAGTGAAAGACCATAAATACAAAACTTAAACCAAACAAGAGACCAAACAAACAATTTCACATTCAAGTACTTGAAACAATGAACCAGGCATGGCACAGAGAAAATTCAAGTGAAGCAAAAGTCAAGGGAACCATGAAGTACACAACACATGTGTACAAGCTTCAGCTGGAATATTAGTTGTCTAGGAATCATTTCAAATAAACAAAGTCAAGACCAATATCACAATTCGAATGATACAAGTAAAATGACCAGAAGTAATATCAGTGCAATGGTGATGGTCGAAGACATTATCAAGTCAGAGCAGAGTTCAACAATGTCAAGTACCGAAGCCAATTTGCAAATTCAAGTCAAGGCCGTGAGACCAAAGTCAAAGAGAATGAAGAATGAAAATTAAAATCAAGTGTCAAAAAATTCAACACCGTAATGACCAAGAAAAATCAAAACAAGCCATGGTTATGATAACACAAATTTATGGGCATCAGATAATTGGGTAATTTTCTAATTTAGCTATTGGAAAATACTGATTTATCGATTAAGCAAATAAATCTGATGGATATTTATATAATTACTTAAAATTTATAAATTGAATTTGGGTTTGTTTAAAATAAATAGATATTTGTTTGAGTTGATTTTAAATTGGATTTTTAATTGAATTTAGAGTTGAATTTGAATTTAAATTTGAAATTTAAAAGAAGTATATCTTAAATATATTATATATATGATTTTATTTGATTTTAATTGGTTTTTATTTATTTTCTTTAAAATAACTTTTTATATATAGATTTAGAAAAGAACTTAATAATTAGTACATAAATACAAAAGGGCTTTTTATTAACATTTAAGAATTTATTAATTTTGCATAATTACAAGTGTTATCTTAAAATCATTTTAATAACAAGTGTAACATGATAAATTTACGTAATTGACAAATGTAAGTTAAGTAGCATCTAATTTTACAAGTGGCAAACAATTCTCACTTAAATTTTTATATAAATAAATTTCAAAAATAAGGAAAAAAGGAAAAAAGAAAAAGAGGGTTTTCATTTCTTCTCACTTTTAAATCTGGAAACAAAGAAAAATATATATGTATAATCAAAACCTTTAACAAATTCAAACCTGAAGACCAATATAAACCAAGTACAAATCTGTTTCAAAGCAAATCTCAAAATCTGAAGTGTATCAAGAAATCAAAGCAAGGTTCCAGATAGTTAGCATTCAGTTCATAATCAAAGCTTTCTAGATTCAGGGGATTACAGGTTCAAACAACAAGATTTCCAGTTCCAGCTTCAAGCTTGCAAAGATCAAAACATTATAGTTTTCAAAATCAAGCATCTATGTTTTAAGTCTCTGTTCATCTTCTAACAGGTGAGTAAAACAAACCTATATTTGATTAAAACCTGTTGCATGATATAGGAGCATGAAGTAATGAGGTGTTAATGGTTAGCATGAATGAAAATTTGTCTTGCATGTTAATAAATTTATGGGATCTATCTGTGCATGTCCAAGAGCAAGAAAACTTGCTCCGTTCAAAATCTTTCAGGTTTAAAACCCTTTAAAAATTTAAATCCTCTTTTCTATTCTCTGATAGGTCTGGATTATCAAATAAAATATGTTGGTTTGGACATAAATTAAGATGTAAAAATATATTTAGGTGAAACAAGTCTGTATATTTTTTAATTCCAAAAAGAAAAGTGGAAACTTGAGATATGAGAAAATTCAAACATCTTAATTCTTCGATTCAGGTATATGATTTGAATCACTATCTTAAATCATGATCTTTAAGGGTTAGTTCATGATTTTTAGAGGGAAATCGAGTGAGAAATTTTGGGTTCACCAGAAAATGAGTTTTGAGATATCGCGGGTGATCGGGACGATGTGGAGGGTCGGGACCATGTCTATAGGTGGCAAGAAGGTCGACGAGTTTGAAAAAATGGTGGATATTTTTCTTCACCACTCTGGCATCGGCGGTGGGTCGAAATGTGTTTAAACCCTAATTTTAGTCGAATATGGAAACAAGATCAGGGCGTCGTCTCTGGTAGTTCGAGTTACATCGGACCAAGGGGAATGGCTGTGTGGATGGCTGGAGAGTGTGTGGCCGAAGTCTCAGGACTTCGGGTGGTCGATGACGTGAATTCAAGGGTTTTAGGCGAAGTTGCTTTTTCCAGGAGGTTCGAGTTTGCTCGATTTAGTTCCAATCGATTTAATAGAACCTGGATGGTCGGAATCAGATGAGATGAGCGTTGTTGACGTGTCGGCGATGACCACGATAGTCAGAGATGTTTCGACCATCTATGCACGTGTACGTGTTTCTGCTCGTATATGTTATACTGGGCGTTCGTTTGCCTCGGGAAGAAGATGTTGAGTTCTCGTGTTCGAGTGCGAGTCTATAGGATTTTGGCTCGAGTGAATTTAGGAGTTGTTGTCTTTGGCTCGGTTGTTTATACGATAGCAGGGTTGCAAAATTTTAAATAAACTATTACTAGTTTTAAATTTTAACTTAACCAAGTTTTTAAGAAGAAAGGGAAGTTCTTGGGTTATCTCGGAGTAGGCTTTGGGTGGAACTCGAAGTTATTATAGCAAGTTTAAATTAAATTGAAAAGCAAGTTTAAAAAAAAATTAAAGGTAAATCAAGTTTAAACTAATTTTGAATCAATTTCTTTATATGATAATGTTTTAAATACTTGGTTTAAGTAAAGTTGTATGTCTTGTTTAACTTAAAATTAGTTAAGTTCTTAAGTTATTTTAGCCTAAGTTAAAAATATAATTAAGTGGTAAATTAAAAGATTTATGTTTTATCTTAAAATCAATTAAGATTTTGGATAATTATAGATTAATTAAATTAATGAATAAATTAAAGAGAAGATTATTTAGTTAATGATTAAAGAGTAATTTATTCATAATTGAGGTTTATTAGTTAATTAATTAATTGGTAATTTGAGATTTATTGATTAGTAATTAGAGACTAATTACTTAAATGATAATTACTTATGTAAGTAACTAAAGGATTAATTTGTTAAGAGTTAATCAGTAATTAAGGGTTAAATTAATTAATAACCAAAGGTTAATTTATTAAGGATGATTAACCAATGGAATAATTACTTGATGAAAGAATGTAAAATGGAAATTTCTTAATGGAAGTAATTAAGGATTAATTACTTAGTGTAATTAATTAAGGATTGATTTTTTTAGATTTGATTTAGAATTGATTAATTAAGGGAATTAATTAGGGGAAGTTAATTAATAAATGTGGTTAATTAATGAATAATGTAATCAATGTGAATGGGTAAAGATTAATTAATTTGAGTAATTAATTAAAGGCTAATTACTTAATGTAAATAAAGATGACAATTAAGGGATGCTTAATTAATGGTTGGTAACTAAATAGATGATAAGTAAGCAGGATTAAAAGTGATTGAAGGAACTAATTTAAATTAATTAAATTAATTAGAAATGGTGTCAAATATATCTTGCTTATGAATGATTGAATGATATTGTATGCCTTAGATTAGATGATAGCTGATATGTGATGCTATGTGATATGATATTTTTGAGTTGAACTGCAATAATATGGTTTGTTTATCTGTGATAAATGGTTATCTAAATATGTAATTCTGGCTATAAATGGAATTGTTTGAAAGCTTAACATCTTTGTTTTAGGACAACATCGGATTTGAAGAAACCATGGTCGGGTATCCATACATACCCGAAACCACTTCGAATTGTAACCTTATTTCTCTAAATCCTTTATAAATTGGACACGTAAAAGTATACAGGCTGGAATGGAATAAATTGAGTAATATGGATATTTAACCTAAAACTGTTGCGCGTAATAAATGTTTGACTTTAATAACTCATAAAAGGTACGAGTTACCCTGGAAATTCATTTTAGATGTAGTCTGGTATTTCATATTATATGGATTTGATGTATGAAATCAATAGACTAAAATGGAATAATATGGACCTTTGAACTAAGTAAGAATACTTAGAATTTGATTATGAAATAAGTTTTGAGCATAATAAGTAATGAACTCTTAGCAAAGTACGAGTTACCCGGGTTTTCTTTTATGATTTGAATTGAGTATTTCAAATTATATGGGTTTACTCACGCTGGTTTCCAGCCTGACCCGGGTGTTACTTTGATGTAATGCTTGGGTCAGACCGAGTATAACAGATTTTCAGGTAAGGACGTTCTGGAGCTCAGGAGGCGAGCTGGATGGTAAGAATGTATGGAGTGTATTCCGCTGTGACATGTTGTAGTTTATCTGGAAATAGTTAATTTTAACTGTCCAGTGTTTGTGTAAATATTGTAACTCTGATGTCTTGCACGTAATTTAACCGATACAGATTCTTTGTATAAATGTTATTTTATGAGATATTATATTTTATCCGCTGCGAATGTGAGAATCTGTGTTTTGTTTTTGTTTCTCCTTCTTTCTCTTTTTCTTCTTTTCTTAACTATCTAGAAATTTCGGGATCGAAATTTCCGGGTCGTTACATTTGGTATCAGAGCTGAAAGGTTAAGCGAGAACCTTGGCTTTGGTGGGATTACTCATAAAAGATAGGGTCAATGGTACTCTAGAATGAATTGAGTGTATACATATTAGAGCGTACTTGTTATTTTCTTATATAAATATTCTAAATGATTTTATATAAGAATATATTTTGATATATATAAAGCAATATTTCTTTCTAATAAATATTAAGGTAATTGGTTGTTAAATTATTGGAATTAAATTATGAGGTAATAGAAATACAACCAAATTGAAATTGAATAAAGGTGAATTTGAAATGGATGCAAACTGAAATTTAAAATATTGAATTTAGGAAAGAATTCCAAAATTGGATGGTAATGAATTGTTTTCCAAATACGATAATCTTGGTTATTATCATAAATGTTTATTATGTTTAATAATGAAAATTTGATAATGAGTATAACTTATAAATTAAGATTGTTGATTAAGGAATGATTAATTAATTGGGATTGTGATTAGTTATTGTTAAATAAGTAGGTTTTAAACTTAAGTGGGAAGGATATTAATCTGAAGCTTAAAATTTGAATGGGAATTCAAATTGTGTAAATTTGATTGGATTAGGTAAATTGAATTTAACTTGGAAGAAGTTAAATAAGTTTGAACGATCAACCTGATTTGGAAATTTCAAGATGAAATTAAGATATAACTTGGGAAGTTAAATGGTTGATTGGAATTGAGAGTTTGAGTGACCTCAAATCGGGTTTGAGATCCCAAAATTGGAAATGGATGGATGTTTTAAAATAATTGGATGATATTACCCTATTGTTATTAATAATTTTTAAACTGTGAATTGGATTTGTTTAAAGAAACGGGGTATGGTAATATATCCATTATTAAGGTAAAATGGAATTTCAAATTAATTCTAACTAAAATTTCAAAGGTTTGGTTTCAAAATTGAAATTTGGTGATAAATTGAATTTCAAAAAAAAATTATTTGTTTAAAAAGGATTTGAATTATTATTTGAACTTTGAAATAGGTTAAAATGAAAATTGGATTCAAAATTAAATGGTTCGTTGATTTAAAGAATTTAAATCAGCATTTAAAAAAATGTAACTCGAATTTATATAATTCGGGGTAGTTTAAATTTGAAATTTGAATTGAATTAGTTCAAATTGAATTTGATTTGAATTAATTGGAATTATGATTCAAGATGGATAAGTTTAAAAATTCAAATGGAAAATTTGAATTGCATTAATTTGAAATGAAATTGAAGTTGAATGAGATCAAATTCAAATGAGAATTGGGATTTATTCAAACAGGAATTGAGATGATTTGAAATTGAAGTGGGTTCAATTTGAAATTAGTTCAAATTGATTTAAATAATTTGGAATTGTAATTAAAGTCGAATAGGTTTGAATTCAAATGGAATTTGATTTGAATTTAAGGAAGAAATCGAGGATTTATTCAACTTGAATTGGGGTTAAATCAATTTCAATGGAAATTGAAGTTATTTAAAGTGGAATTGAGTCAATTTAAATGGAAGTGAAAATTTAAATTGAATTGTTGGAATTAAAGATTGGAAACTGAATAGTATGACTCTGGACTATTTTCAAAATAAATTGTTTTAATATAAATCTATTCTTTTCAAATTATTTACTATACAACTTTTCTTTTTAAACCTAAAACTATCTTATACTTGTTTTACAATTATTTTTGGAACTATTTAACAATTTTTCAACTGTTTTATAAACTAATTACTGTTTTTCAACTACTTTATAACTAATTACTATTTTATAGCTATTTTGCAATTATTGAAAATTTCTATAATTATTTGACTATTTTCTAACTATTTTACAACTACTTAACTATTTTGCAGCTATTTTACAAACTAATAATTATTTTTTAATTGCTTATCTATTTTTAACTTTTCAAGCTATTTTCTAAATTTAAGCTGGACAGAGTTCAAACTGTTTATGATTAAATATGCATTTGAGATAAGAATTGAGGTAATAATCCTAACGAGGATTTAAGAGATAGTGAATAGGGAATAGAAATTAAAGTGAATGTGAATAGAAAAGAGGATTGATTTGGCTGATAATCAATGAGATCAATACGTAGGATGTACGTATGTTATTCTATTCACATAGTGATTTGATCCAGATTCGAGCATAGAATTTCGAGATAGTATGTCGATCCGAGTTGGGATTTTTCACTCGATTTTCGACGGCGAACCTGGATATGGATTGTTGATTGGTTCTGGATACTCTCTATCATAGTTATGACTATGCAAGGAGAATAACAGTTTCTGATCAAGTAACCAGATCTTAGTCCGCACTAGGAAGTCGGGTGGACGATACTAGTTTGGAAGTGAAATTGTGTGATCGAGTGAGCGATCAGATTGATATAGCGTACGGATGATATGTGTACATCGTATGGATTTGAATGATATTGATACTGGGAAATTTGTGGGTAAGAAATGTAAAATGATTTTTGAAATGAAAAGTATATTTTGTGAAATATACAATGAATAAAAGTGGAAATTGGATATTTCTATGGTAAAAATTTATTTTATGGAAGTAAGTGATATGGTAAGTGGTTTTGTAAAGAGCAATTCAATTTAAATATTTAATTTGGAATAAACAAAGTTATATATCTTTGTTATATAAGATAAATCTTCCCTTGTTGAATCTTTTGCCAGAAGGAAAAGATTTTTGAAAGTGTTTGAAATATTAAAAGGGTTTTATACAAGTTTGAACTGATCCTAAGAATTTTCGAGGTTATATATATCTATATATAAAGGATCTTGTGAGAATGATTTGAAAAAGGTTTTGGAAACCTTCAGATTTGGAAAGGCTTTGACTTTTGGGTAAAATCAATATTGAAATTTGGGAAGCCTAGTTTGAGAATTATCGATTTTGGGATAATCGATATTGTGTAAAGGAGCTTTGTATGAGATCATACTAGGTGTATGATTTGAAAGATACCATATGTGTTTAGTATAAAGTGTTTTGATGATAGCTCTAGGGAAAAATGCGCTCCCTTGAAATGAACTTCTCAGGAGTCCCACTGGGTGGTGTTGCCTTGAGCCCCAGAGGGCGTTCTAAAGTTGATCCTGTGAGGAGTCCGGACAAAACTAGTTCCTGGGGATTATGAGGAGTGTGTACCATAACGAAAGTCGTGTGTGTCACTGAGAGCCAACAGTTACATGGACTTTTGCTACGATGGCAACGTAACCCAGGATGTAACTACGACATATAGTAACATAGCGAAAGTCGTGTGTGCTGCTGAGAGCCAAAAGTCTACGTTTGATTTTACATCGGTATGCGACCTATGTAGGAGTGGAGAAGTTTCATTTTGATTGCGAAAATCGTGTGTGCCGTTGAGAGCCAACAGTTACATGGACTTTTGCTGCGGTGGCAACGTAACCCTGGAATGTAACTGCGATCTGTTGTGGGTTCCATGGCGTAATCGAGGGGCGCGGAGTGCCTACGGTTACATGGACTTTTGCTGCGATGGCAACGTAACCCAGGATGTTACTGCGACCATTGATGGGAGCGATGATTTCCAGAGCATTCACACCAAAGATATTTCCTCTATTTTCAAAACCGTTTTCTACATTTTCAATAAAATTATTTTCCAAGTATTTTCACTAGGTGTTGAAAACGGGTTCACCAAGTACTTATAGATTTTTAGCCCTACGCCTAATCAACGTATGACCGAATTTCTATGAGAACAAGGATGGACCTGTTGAGACATCGAGTTATAAAAGTATTTTATTTTAATAAAAACTATTTTGGCAATGTTATATAGATTTTAAAAGTGTTCGAAAAATGATCAAAGAATATTTTAACTGGTTTTAAAATATTTAATAATTCTGGCTTCGTCCCTTTTCGGGGACTAAAAGATTCAAAGGGGGGAGGAATGCGATAACCCAATTTTTTAGGCATCAGGTAATTGGGTAATTTTCTAATTTAGCTATTGGAAAATACTGATTTATCGATTAAACAAATTAATCTGATGGATATTTATATAATTACTTAAAATTTATAAAATGAATTTGGGTTTGTTTAAAATAAATAGATATTTGTTTGATTTGATTTTAAATTGGATTTTTAACTGAATTTAGAGTTGAATTTGAATTTAAATTCGAAATTTAAAAGAAGTATACCTTAAATATATTACATATATGATTTTATTTGATTTTAATTGGTTTTTATTTATTTTCTTTAAAAGAACTTTTTATATATAGATTTAGAAAAGAACTTAATAATTAGTACATAAATACAAAATGGATTTTTATTAACATTTAATAATTTATTAATTTTGCATAATTACAAGCGTTGTCTTAAAATCATTTTAATAACAAGTGTAACATGATAAATTTATGTAATTGACAAATGTAAGTTAAGTAGCATATAATTTTACAAGTGGAAAACAATTCTCACTTAAATTTTTATGTAAATAAATTTCAAAAATAAGGAAAAAAGAAGAAAAAAAAGAAAAAGAGGGTTTTCATTTCTTCTCACTTTCAAATCTGGAAACAGAGAACAAAAAAATGTATAATCAAAACCTTTAACAAATTCAAACCTGTAGACCAATATAAACCAAGTACAAATCTGTTTCAAAGGAAATCTCAAAATCTGAAGTGTATCAAGAAATCAAAGCAAGGTTCCAGATAGTTAGCATTCAGTTCATAATCAAAGCTTTCTAGATTTAGGGGATTACATTTTCAAACAATAAGATTTCCAGTTCCAGCTTCAAGCTTGCAAAGATTAAAACATTATAGTTCTCAAAATCAAGCATCTATGTTTTAAGTCTCTGTTCATCTTCTAACAGGTGAGTAAAACATACCTATATTTGATTAAAACCTGTTGCATGATATAGGAGCATGAAGTAATGAGGTGTTAATGGTTAGCATGAATGGAAATTTATCTTGCATGTTAATAAATATATGGGGATCTATCCGTGCATGTCCAAGAGCAAGAAAATTTGCTCTGTTCTAAATCTTACAGGTTTAAAACCCTTTAAAAATTTAAATCATCTTTATCTATTCTATGATAGGTCTGGATTATCAAAAAAAATATGTTTGTTTGGACATAAATTAAGATGTAAAAATATATTTAGGTGAAACAAGTCTGTATATTTTTTTAATTCCAAAAAGAACAGTGGAAACTTGAGATATGAGAAAATTCAAACATCTTAATTCTTCGATTCAGGTATATGATCTGAATCACTATCTTAAATCATGATTTTTAAAGGTTAATTCATGATTTTTAGAGGGAAATTGAGTGAGAAATTTTGGGTTAACCATAAATGAGTTTTGAGATATCGCGGGTGATCGGGATGATGTGGAGGGTCGGGACCACGTCTATAGGTGGCGAGAAGGTCGACGAGTTTGGAAAAAATGGTGGATGTTTTTCTTCACCACTCTGGCATCGGCGGTGGGTCGAAATGTGTTTAAACCCTAATTTTAGTCGAATTTGGAAACAAGATCAGGGCGTCATCTCTGGTAGTTCGAGTTACATCGGACCAAGGGAATGGCTGTGTGGATGGCTGGAGAGTGTGTGACCGAAGTCTCAGGACTTCGGGTGGTCGACGACGTGAATTCAGGAGTTTCATGCGAAGTTGCTTTGTTCCAGGAGGTTCGAGTTTGCTCGATTTGGTTCCAATCGATTTAATAGAACCTGGATGGTCGGAATCAGATGAGATGAGCGTTGTTGACGTGTCGGCGATGACCACGATGGTCGGAGATGTTCCGGCCGTTTGTGCACGTGTACGTGTTTCTACTCGTATATGTTGCACTGGGTGTTCGTTTGCATCGTGAAGAAGATGTTGAGTGCTCGAGTTTGAGTGCGAGTCCATAGGATTTTGGCTCGAGTGAATTTAGGATTTGTTCTCTTTGGCTCGATTGTTTATACAATAACAGGGTTGGAAAATTTTAAATAAACTATTACTAGTTTTTAAGAAGAAAGGGAAGTTCTTGGGTTATCTCGGAGTAGGCTCTGGGTGGAACTCGAAGTAATTATAGCAAGATTAAATTAAATTGAAAAGCATGTTTAAAAAAAAATTAAACGTAAATCAAGTTTAAACTAATTTTAAATCAATTTCTTTATATGATAATGTTTTAAATACTTGGTTTAAGTAAAGTTGTATGTCTTGTTTAACTTAAAATTAGTTAAGTTATTAAGTTATTTTAGCCTAAGTTAAAAATATAATTAAGTGGTTAATTAAAAGATTTATGTTTTATCTTAAAATCAATTAAGATTTTGGGTAATTATAGATTAATTAAATTAATGAATAAATTAAAGAGAAGATTAATTAATTAATGATTAAAGAATAATTTATTCATAATTGATGGTTATTAATTAATTAATTAATTGGTAATTTGAGATTTATTGATTAGTAATTAGAGACTAATTACTTAAATGATAATTACTTATGTAAGTAACTAAAGGATTAATTTGTTAAGAGTCAATCAGTAATTAAAAGTTAAATTAATTAATAACGAAAGGTTAATTTATTAAGGATAGTTAACCAATGGAATAATTACTTGATGAAAGATTGTAAAATGGAAATTTCTTAATGGAAGTAATTATGAATTAATTACTTAGTGTAATTAATTAAGTATTGATTTTTTTAGATTTGATTTAGAGTTGACTAATTAAGGGAATTAATTAAGGGAAGTTAATTAATAAACGTGGTTAATTAAGGATTAATGTAATCAACGTGAATGGGTAAAGATTAATTAATTTGAGTAATTAATTAAAGGCTAATTACTTAATGTAAATAAAGATGATAATTAAGGGATGCTTAATTAATGGTTGGTATTAAATAAATGATGAGTAGAGCAGGATTAAAAGTGACTGAAGGAACTAATTTAAATTAATTAAATTAATTAGAAATGTGTCAAATATATCTTGCTTATGAATGATTGAATGATACTGTATGCCTTAGATTAGATGATAGCTAATATGTGATGTTATGTGATATGATATGTTTGAGTTGAACTGTAATAATATGGTTTGTTTATCTGTGATAAATGGTTATCTAAATATGTAATTCTGGCTATAAATGGAGTTTTCTAAAAAGTTAATATCTTTTTTTAGGACAACATTGGATTCGAAGAAACCATGGTCAGGTATCGGTACATTCCCGAAACCACTTCGAATTGTAACCTTATTTCTCTAAATCCTTTATAAATTGGACATGCAAAAAGTATACAGGCTGGAATGGAATAAATTGAGTAACATGGATATTTAACCTGAAACTGTTGCACGTCATAAATGTTTGACTTTAAGAACTCGTAAAAGGTACGAGTTACCCTGGAAATTCATTTAAGATGTAGTTTGGCATTTAATATTATATGGATTTGATGTATGAAATCAATAGACTGAAATGGAATAATATGGACCTTTGAACTAAGTAAGAGTACTTAGAATTTGATTATGAAATAAGTTTTGAGCATAATAAGTAATGAACTCGTAGTAAAGTACGAGTTACCCAGGTTTTCTTTTATGATTGGAATTTAGTATTTCAAATTATATGGGTTTACTCACGCTGGTTTCCAGCCTGACCTAGGTGTTACTTTGATGTAATGCTCGGGTCAGACCGAGTATTACAGATTTTTAGGTAAGGACGTTCTGGAGCTCAAGAGGCGAGCTGGATGGCAAGAACGTATGGAGTATATTCCGCTTTGACATGTTGTAGTTTATCTAGAAATAGTTAATTTTAACTGTCCAGTATTTGTGTAAATATTGTAACTCTAATGTCTTGCACGAAATTTAACTGGTACAGATTCTTTGTATAAACGTTATTTTATGAGATATTATATTTTATCCGCTGCGAATGTGAGAATCTGTGTTTGTTTCTGTTTCTCCTTCTTTCTCTTTTTCTTCTTTTCTTAACTATCTAGAAATTTCGGGATCGAAATTTCCAGGTCGTTACATTTGGTATCAGAGCTGAAAGGTTAAGCGAGAACCTTGGCTCTGGTGGGATTACTCGTTAAAGATAGGGTCAATGGTACCCTAGAATGAATTGAGTGTATATATATGAGAGCGTACTTGTTATTTTCTTATATAAAGATTCTAAATGATTTTATATAAGAATATATTTTGATATATATAAAGCAGTATTTCTTTCTAATAAATATTAAGGTAATTGGTTGTTAAATTATTGAAATTAAATTAAGAGATAATAGAGACACAACCAAATTGAAATTGAATAAAGGTGAGTTTGAAATGGATGCAAAATGAAATTTAAAATCTTGAATTTAGGAAATAATTCCAAAATTAGATGGTAGTGAATTGTTTTCCAAATACGATAATCTTGGTTATTATCATAAATGTTTATTATGTTTAATAATGAAATATTTGATAATGAGTATAACTTATAAATTGAGATTGATGATTAAGGAATGATTAATTAATTGGGATTGTGATGAACTAATGTTAAATAAGTAGGTTTTAAACTTAAGTGGGGAGGATATTAATCTGAAGTTTAAAATTTGAATGGGAATTCAAATTGTGTAAATTTGATTGGATTAAGTAAATTGAATTTAACTTGGAAGAAGTTAAATAAGTTTGAACGATCAACCTAATTTGGAAATTTCACGATGGAATTAAAATTTAACTTGGGAAGCTAAATGGTTGATTGGAATTGAGAGTTTGAGTGATCTCAAATTGGATTTGTTTAAAGAAATAGGGTATGGTAATATATCCATTATTAAGGTAAAATAGAATTTGAAATTAATTCAAACTAAAATTTCAAAGGTTTGGTTTCAAAATTGAAATTTGGTGATAAATTGAATTTCAAAAAAAATAATTAGTTTTTTAAAAAGGATTTGAATTATTATTTGAACTTTGAAATAGGTTAAAATGAAAATTTGATTCAAAATTAAATGGTTCGTTGATTTAAAGAATTTAAATCAGCATTAAAAAAAATGTAACTCGAATTTATATAATTCGGGATAGTTTGAATTTGAAATTTGAATTGAATTAGTTCAAATTGAATTTGATTTGAATTAATTGGAATTATGATTGAAGATGGACAAGTTTAAAAATTCAAATGGAAAATTTGAATTAGATTAATTTGAAATGAAATTGAAGTTGAATGAGATCGAATTCAAATGGGAATTGGGATTTATTCAAACAGGAATTGAGATGATTTGAAATTGAAGTGGGTTCAATTTAAAATTAGTCCAAATTGATTTGAATAATTTGGAATTGTAATTAAAGTTGAACAGATTTAAATTCAAATGGAATTTGATTTGAATTTAAGGAAGAAATTGAGGATTTGTTCAACTTGAGTTGGGGTTAAATCAATTTCAATGGAAATTGAAGTTATTTAAATTGGAATTGAGTCAACTTAAATGAAAGTGAAAATTTAAATTGAATTGTTGGAATTAAAGATTGGAAACTGAACAGTTTGACTCTGGACTATTTTCAAAATAGATTGTTTTAATATAAATCTATTCTTTTCAAATTATTTACTATACAACTTTGCTTTTTAAACCTAAAGCTATCTTATACTTGTTTTACAATTATTTTTGGAACTATTTAACAAATTTTCAACTGTTTTATAAACTAATTACTGTTTTTCAACTACTTTATAACTAATTACTATTTTATAACTATTTTGCAATTATTTAAAATTTCTATAATTATTTGACTATTTTATAACTATTTTACAACTACTTAACTATTTTGCAGCTATTTTACAAACTAACAATTATTTTTTAATTACTTATCTATTTTTAACTTTTCAAGCTATTTCCTAAATTTAAGCTGGATAGAGTTCAAACTGTTTATGATTAAATATCCATTTGAGATAAGAATTGAGGTAATAATCCTAATGAGGATTTAAGAGATTGTGAATAGGGAATATAAATTAAAATGAATGTGAATAGAAAAGGGGATTGATTTGGCAAATAATCAATGAGATCAATACGTAGGATTTACGTATATTATTCTATTCGCATAGTGATTTGATCCAGATTCGAGCATAGAATTTCGAGATAGTATGTCGATCCGAGTTGGGTTTTTTCACTCAATTTTCGACGGCGAACCTGAATATGGATTTTTGATTGGTTCTGTATATTCTCTATCATAGTTATGACTATGCAAGGAGGATGACAGTTTCTGATCAAGAAACCAGATCTGAGTCCGCACTAGGAAGTCGGGTGGACAATACTAGTTCGGAAGTGAAATTGTGTGATCGAGTGAGCGGTTAGATTGATATAGCGTACCGATGATATGTACATCGTACGGATTTGAATGATACTGATATTGGGAAATTTGTGGGTAAGAAATGTAAAATGATTTTTGAAATGAAAAGTATATTTTGTGAAATATACAATGAATAAAAGTGGAAATTGGATATTTCTATGGTAAAAATTTACTTTATGGAAGTAAGTGATATGGTAAGTGGTTTTGTAAAGAGCAATTCAATTTGAATATTTAATTTGGAACAAAAAAATTATATATCTTTGTTATATAAGATAAATCTTCCCTTGTTGAATCATTTTCCAGAAGGAAAAGATTTTCGAAAGTGTTTGAAATATTAAAAGGGTTTTATACAAGTTTGAAATGACCCTAAGAATTTTCAAGGTTATATATGTCTAAATATATAAAGGATCTTGTGAGAATGATTTGAAAAAGGTTTTGGAAACCTTTGGATTTGGAAAGGCTTTTGATTTTTGGGTAAAATCAATATTGAAATTTGGGAAGCCTAGTTTGAGAATTATCGATTTTGGGATAATCGATATTGTGTAAAGGAGCTTTGTATGAGATCATACTAGGTGTATGATTTGAAAGATACTATATGTGTATAATATAAAGTTGATAAATCTGGGCAAAAAGGCGCTCCCTTGAAATGAACTTCTTAGGAGTCCCACCGGGTGGTGTTGCCTTGAGCCCCGGGGGGTTCTAAAGTTGATCCTGTGAGGAGTCCGGAAAAAACTAGTTCCTGGGGATTATGAAGAGTGTGTACCATAGCGAAAGTCGTGTGTGCCGCTGAGAGCCAACCGTTACATGGACTTTTGCTGTGATGGCAACATAACCCAGGATGTAACTGCGACCTATGGTAACGTAGCGAAAGTCGTGTGTGCCGCTGAGAGCCAAAGTCTACGTTTGATTTCACATCGGTAGACTGCGACCTATGTAGGAGTGGAGAAGTTTCATTTTGATAGCGAAAATCATGTGTGCCGCTGAGAGCCAACAGTTACATGGACTTTTGCTGCGATGGCAACGTAACCTTGGAATGTGACTGTGATATGTTGTGGGTTCCATGGCTTAATCGAGGGGCGTGGAGTGCCTATAGTTACATGGACTTTTTGCTGCGATGACAACGTAACCCAGGATGTAACTGCGACCATGGATGGGAGTGATGATTTCCAGAGCATTCTCACCAAAGATATTTCCTATATTTTCAAAACTATTTTCTATATTTTCAATAAAATTATTTTTCAAGTATTTTCACTAGGTGTTGAAAACGGGTTCACCAAGTACTTAAAGGTTTTTAGTCCTACGCCTAATTAACGTATGACCGAATTTTTATGAGAACAAGTATGGACCTGTTTAGACATCGAGTTATGAAAGTATTTTTATAAAAACTATTTGGGCAATGTTATATAGATTTTAAAATGTTCAAAAAATGATCAAAGAATATTTTAACTGGTTTTAAAATATTTAATCAATTCTGGCTTCGCCCCTTTTCGGGGACGAAAAGATTCAAAGGGGAGAGGAATGTGATAACCCGAATTTTTGGGCATCAGATAATTGGGTAATTTTCTAATTTAGCTATTGGAAAATACTGATTTATCGATTAAGCAAATAAATCTGATGGATATTTATATAATTACTTAAAATTTATCAATTGAATTTTGGTTTGTTTAAAATAAATAGATATTTGTTTGTGTTGATTTTTAATTGGATTTTTAATTGAATTTAGAGTTGAATTTGAATTTAAATTTGAAATTTAAAAGAAGTATATCTTAAATATATTATATATATGATTTTATTTGAATTAATTGGTTTTTATTTATTTTCTTTAAAAGAACATTTTATATATAGATTTAGAAAAGAACTTAATAATTAGTACAAAAATACAAAAGGGCTTTTTATTAACATTTAAGAATTTATTAATTTTGCATAATTACAAGCGTTGTCTTAAAATCATTTTAATAACAAGTGTAACATGATAAATTTATGTAATTGACAAATGTAAGTTAAGTAGCATCTAATTTTACAAGTGGCAAACAATTCTCACTAAAAATTTTATTTAAATAAATTTCAAAATAAGGAAAAAAGAAAAAAAGAAAAAGAGGGTTTTCATTTCTTCTCACTTTTAAATCTGGAAACAAAGAAGAAGAAAAATATGTATAATCAAAACCTTTAACAAATTCAAACCTGAAGACCAATATAAACCAAGTACAAATCTGTTTCAAAGCAAATCTCAAGTGTATCAAGAAATCAAAGCAAGGTTCCAGATAGTTAGCATTCAGTTCATAATCAAAGATTTCTAGATTCAGGGGATTACAGGTTCAAACAATAAGATTTCCAGTTCCAGCTTCAAGCTTGCAAAGATCAAAACATTATAGTTCTCAAAATCAAGCATCTATGTTTTAAGTCTCTGCTCATCTGCTAATAGGTGAGTAAAATAAACCTATATTTGATTAAAACCTGTTGCATGATATAAGAGCATGAAGTAATGAGGTGTTCATGGTTAGCATGAATGGAAATTTGTCTAGCATGTTAATAAATATATGGGATCTATCCGTGCATGTCCAAGAGCAAGAAAACTTGTGCTGTTCTAAATCTTACAGGTTTAAAACCCTTTAAAACTTTAAATCTTCTTTATCTATTCTCTGAGAGGTCTGATTGTCAAAAAAAATATGTTGGTTTGGACATAAATTAAGATGTAAAAATATATTTAGGTGAAACAAGTCTGTATATTTTTTTAATTCCAAAAAGAACAGTGGAAACTTGAGATATGAGAAAATTCAAACATCTTAACTCTTCGATTCAGGTTTATGATCTGAATCACTATCTTAAATTATGATTTTTAAGGGTAAATTCATGATTTTTAGAGGGAAATCGAGTGAGAAATTTTAGGTTAACCAGAAAATGAGTTTTGAGATATCGCGGGTGATCGGGACGATGTGGAGGGTTGGGACCACGTCTATAGGTGGCGAGAAGGTCGACGAGTTTGGAAAAAATGGTGGATGTTTTTCTTCACCACTCTGGTGTCGGCGGTGGGTCGAAATGTGTTTAAACCCTAATTTTAGTCGAATCTAGAAACAAGATCAGGGCGTCGCCTCTGGTAGTTTGAGTTACATCAGACCAAGGGGAATGGCTATGTGGATGGCTGGAGAGTGTGTGGCCGAAGTCTCAGGACTTCGGGTGGTCGACGACGTGAATTCAAGGAGTTTTAGGCGAAGTTGCTTTGCTCCAGGAGGTTCGAGTTTGCTCGATTTGGTTCCAATCGATTTAATAGAACCTGGATGGTCAGAATCAGATGAGATGAGTGTTGTTGACGTGTCGGCGATGACCACGATGGTCGTAGATGTTCCGACAGTCTGTGCACGTGTACGTATTTCTGCTCGTATATGTTGTACTGGGTGTTCGTTTGCCTCGGGGAAGAAGATGTTGAGTGCTCGTGTTCGAGTGCGAGTCCATAGGATTTTGGCTCGAGTGAATTTAGGAGTTGTTGTATTTGGCTCGGTTGTTTATACGATAGCAGGGTTGGAAAATCTTAAATAAACTATTACTAGTTTTAAATTTTAACTTAATCAAGTTTTTAAGAAGAAAGGGAAGTTCTTGGGTTATCTCGGAGTAGGCTCTGGGTTGAACTCGAAGTAATTATAGCAAGTTTAAATTAAATTGAAAAGCAAGTTAAAATTTTTTTAAAGGTAAATCAAGTTTAAACTAATTTTAAATCAGTTTCTTTACATGATAATGTTTTAAATACTTGGTTTAAATAAAGTTGTATGTCTTGTTTAACTTAAAATTAGTTAAGTTCTTAAGTTATTTTAGCCTAAGTTAGAATATAATTAAGTGGTTAATTAAAAGATTTATGTTTTATCTTAATATCAATTAAGATTTTGGGTAATTATAGATTAATTAAATTAATGAATAAATTAAAGAGAAGATTAATAAATTAATGATTAAAGAATAATTTATTCATAATTGAGGGTTATTAGTTAATTAATTAATTGGTAATATGAGATTTATTGATTAGTATTTAGAGACTAATTACTTAAATGATAATTACTTATGTAAGTAACTAAAGGATTAATTTGTTAAGAGTTAATCGGTAATTAAAGGTTAAATTAATTAATAATTAAAGGTTAATTTATTAAGGATGATTAACCAATGGAATAATTACTTGATGAAAGAATGTAAAATGGAAATTTCTTAATGGAAGTAATTAAGGATTAATTACTTAGTGTAATTAATTAAGGATTGATTTTTTTTAGATTTGATTTAGAATTGATTAATTAAGGGAATTAATTAAGGGAAGTTAATTAATAAATGTGGTTAATTAAGGATTAATGTAATCAATGTGAATGGGTAAAGATTAATTAATTTGAGTAATTAATTGAAGGCTAATTACTTAATGTAAACAAAGATGATAATTAAGGGATGCTTTATTAATGGTTGGTAATTAAATAAATGATAAGTAAGCAGGATTAAAAGTGACTGAAGGAACTAATTTAAATTAATTAACTTAATTAGAAATGGTGTCAAATATATCTTGCATATGAATGATTGAATGATATTGTATGCCTTAGATTAGATGATAGTTGATATGTGATGCTATGTGATATGATATGTTTGAGTTGAACTGTAATAATATGGTTTGTTTATCTGTTATAAATGGTTATCTAAATATGTAATTCTAGCTATAAATGGAATTGTTTAAAAACTTAACATCTTTGTTTTAGGACAACATTGGATTCGAAGAAACCATGGTCGGGTATAGGTACATACCCGAAACCACTTTGAATTGTTACCTTATTTCTCTAAATCCTTTATAAATTGGACACATAAAAGTATACAGGCTGGACTGGAATAAATTGAGTAACATGGATATTTAACCTGAAACTGTTGCGCGTAATAAATGTTTGACTTTAAGAACTCGTAAAAGGTACGAGTTACCCTGGAAATTCATTTAAGATGTAGTTTGGTATTTCATATTATATGGATTTGATGTATGAAATCAATAGACTGAAATGGAATAATATGGACCTTTGAACTAAGTAAGAATACTTAGAATTTGATTATGAAATAAGTTTTTAGCATAATAAGTAATGAACTCCTAGGAAAGTACGAGTTACCCGAGTTTCTTTTATGATTTGAATCTAGTATTTCAAATTATATGGGTTTACTCATGCTGGTTTCCAGCCTGACCCGGGTGTCACTTTGATGTAATGCTCGGGTCAGACCGAGTATTACAGATTTTCATATAAGGACGTTCTGGAGCTTAGGAGGCGAGCTGGATGGCAAGAATGTATGGAGTGTATTCCGCTGTGGCATGTTGTTGTTTATCTGGAAATAGTTAATTTCAACTGTCCATTGTTTGTGTAAATATTGTAACTCTGATGTCTTGCACGAAATTTAACTGATACAGATTCTTTGTATAAATGTTATTTTATGAGATATTATATTTTGTCTGTTGCGAATGTGAGAATCTGTGTTTTGTTTATGTTTCTATTTCTTTCTCTTTTTCTTCTTTTCTTAACTATCTAGAAATTTCGGGATCGAAATTTCCGGGTCGTTACGGTGTCAATCAAGTATCAAATTATACGAAATTGACAAAGTCATAAATTATCATGAACATCCATATGAAAATCAATAGCCGAGATAAAAAAATTGTCAAATTAAAATGATAATATACGAACGAAAATACAGGGGTTCGAACCCTATATAAACACTAACGTCATTGGTAATTTTAATCATCGAGTTCAAGCATTCAACCAAGAGAGCAAAAGGCATAAGTTACATACCGAAATCAAAGTCGAACTCAATCATCGTGAAGCAGCCAAGTGCAACTCAAGGAGACGAACGATCGACAAAGCTAACACGCGAATATCCATTCGATCGATCAACATTCAACCGGCGGCTTTGAAGATTTTCAAAGCCCTAATTTCAGAGCAAAGAAGAACGAAGAAGCCATTGTCACAAATGAGAAAAGCAACCGACCGAATAAAGGAAAAGAAAAGGGATACATTTTTGATAAGATAATTGGGCCGATCTTGTTTTAATAAGGCTTTAATTTTTAAGTTAGGGTTTTGATTGAATTTGTGTTTACTTTGTATTTTTCTCTGTTAAAAATTGTAATTTCTAGTCGTGTGACTAGGAGACAAACTACGTGGCGTAGTTTGAGAATTCGCAACTCAGTGGCTGAGTTGTGGAAGGGTTTTAGGCGTAGAGTTAAGGCTAGTCGATAGCGTGTGTCGCGATTTTACGTGTGTAAGCGTCTGACTGCTTAATTTCTAGTAGAAACCTTGGGGGCAGCACGTAGGCAGGGTTCTGTTGAAGTTGGGTAAATTCTGTGTCGTTCTATTTCTGCATTTATTATTCTGCTATTATCTGTGCTGCTATTTTGATATATCTGTGTTGAAAATATTTTATAAACTTCCGCAATAATTTTTATAATTAATAGCATCACCCTCTTCACCTCCCTCTATGGTGAAATCAATCCTACAAGTGGTATCAGAGCTAGGAACAAAAGCCATTTTTGTTTTAAAAAAGTTTGATTTTTCAAAAACCAATTTTCTTTTAAAAAAAATTGAATTTTTAAAATGGCTTCTTTTAATAATGCTTTTGCAGAGGGTCAGTCCATAGTTAGACCACCAATGATCAATGGTGTATATGCTCACTTGAAAAATAGGATGGAAATTTTTCTGAAAACCATTGACGCTTGGGATATTGTTGAGACAGGGTATAGAGCACCAACTATAATTGTAAATAATCAGGAAATAAATAAACCAAAGGATCAATGGACATATCTAGAAAAAAAGTTACAGAATACTAATGCAAAGCTATGAATTCGATTATTTGTTCATTAGATGAGTTTGAATTTAATCATGTCTCACATTGTCTAACTGCGCAGGAAATATGGCACACACTAGAAGTGACTCACGAAGGAATATCTCAAGTCAAGTAATCTCGCCTTGACATGCTGAGTAGCGAATACAAGAATTTTACAATGGCCAAGGAAGAAAATGTTAAAGAGATGTATGGACGGCTTTCCAACATCGTATACAAATCAAAAGCTCTCGGAAAATCATACACAGAATTGGAGATAGTCTGAAAAATCCTCAGAGTTCTTCCACGAAGTTTTGAAGCAAAAGTGACTGCCATTCAAGAATCAAAAGATTTAAAACAAATCAAAGTTGAAGAACTCATCGGAAATCTCACCACTTATGAGCTAGAAATGAAATTCAAGGAAGAGCGTGAAGGAGGAGATACTCGAAAGAAATCAATAGCTCTCAAAAGAACAACTGAAAGTGATGATGACGACGATGATGATGGAGCAGCAGAGTTGGAAATGGTAATAAAGAGATTAAAAAAGTGGAATCGCAAATACAGAAATTCAACTCTAAATCCAAAATTAAAAAGCAGAATAATCAAAGTTTTAGGTAACACAGAACGACAAAAAATCATCTGTCATAAGTGCAACCAACCCGGACACATCAAGCCAATTATCCTCAAAACCAACTCGACTTTGAAAAGAAATCAAAAAGGAGAAATTTTGCAGCTACATGGAATACAAGCGATGAAGATAATCAAAGTACTAGCAGTGAGAGTGAGAAAGCAGATACATGCCTTCAAGGTAATATAACTGATAGCGACGATGACTAGCCAAGCGGGGTATCAAAACTCACTCACTCAGAATTACGTATATATTTCCATGAAGTAAATGGCTGTTTTGAACGACTTAGGGAGAAGTATGCCAAACTTGAATCACAAAAAGAAACTTTGATAGATTTAAATAAAAAACTTGACCAATTAGCTAAAACCTATCAAAGTAGGATCCCTAAGTGTGATAAGTGTCCAACATTCGAAGAAGAGATTAAAAAACAAAAATCAAAATTAAATCGCTTGAAAATGAAATTCTGATTTTGAAAGAAAGTGAAAATACAACAAGGGAAAATTCTATTAAAAAGTGCACACAATTATTAAATGAAAATGAATCTCTCAAAACACAAGTCCAACAACTGTCAACGACTTCAGATAAATTTTCCAAAAGTGAAAAATCATTGAATATGCTCTTAGGGAAACAAACTATTAATACAGTCAGACAAGGACTTGGATATAATCAATCTGAACCTGTTAAAAGAAAAATTAATCAAGTCAATTCAATGTGCACAATTTATAGAAAATTTGGACAGAATCAAAACAATTGTTGGTATAGACCCAAACACGTGAAAACTATACCAATTTGGGTTCCAAAAGGCACAAATATAAAATCTCTCAAAGTTAAACAAATTTGGGTGCCCAAAGGAACATATGTAGATAGTTTTGGGTCTTCAAAAACATATTTTTCAAAATATTTTGCCACTAACAACCATGGACCTATAAAAACAAATAGGTCACAAAAATCTTTCATCGTGTGGGTATAGTGGCAGGCTAAGGAACAATAACAGTGTTACTTGGATTCTGGCTGTTCTAGGGACATAACAGGCGACAAAGCAAAGTTTTTTAGCTTAGTATAAAGGTGACAGAATCACAATGGACGATAACGAAAAATATCTTACAGATAAAACAGGTAATGGTATATTTATTCGGACGATATATTAAATGTGATCATCTGCACCGTAATCTGAACTAAATCAGCCAGTAATGTAATAATGAAATAAATGATTATTTTGATTCTGACTTATTCAAATAGTTGGCCAATTATATTATTATGCCAAGAACACTATAAAAATCACTTGAATCTTTGAACTACTTCATATGTATTAGTTTGGATTAATGACAGTGTTTGTAAATGATAATACATTTGGTTATTTTACGGCTAGCTCTATATTCACAGTTTTTTGGCGCTTCAATTAAAAATGAAAAGAATTTCATTCAAAAAGGTTTTCAAGAATTTATTACAACTTCACGGTTTAGTCTATAACATTCAGTGATAATCTAGTTGATTGAAAAATTACTAATGGAACGTGATTTATGTTGAGACATTTAGTAACTACATCGTTTTTCAAAGAAAATATCTGCATATTTTTCATTTCAGATAATTTTTAAATAGCAGAAAATTTTCTCATGAAACCCCTTCTAGAAAATCATTTTTGACCTTGTTTTCAGATTGGACATTTTTAAAAAAATTGATTTTATAATTATTTTTGAATTTGATTTTAGATGACTACATTGACTAATCTGGCTCCCTACTAATTATCAAAAAGATAAATAGTGATTGAAAAAATGATGAGTGTTGATATTTATTATATATTATAAATCGAGACTGTATAATTAGTAAATTTCTTTAGAAATTTAAACAAGAGTTATAAAACATTTTGTTGGTAAAAATTCCATGACCATTCTATTTCTATCATATTTCTATCAACCATCACTCATCAAAATCCATTATAGTATGTCAATATGTGGTGATTTAAACAGGAATCATTCGTTTTTCATTTTATATTTTTTTTAAAAAAACAAAAAAACCAAAATATTCACTCTCATTTAAAAGTCCTCAGGTTATGCATGGGTGAATTACTTGGAATTTTTGATTATGTGCTTCCATGCTCATTTAAAAGTCCTCACGGTTATGCATGTATGGAACGCATATCAAAATTGATTTATTAAATAAAAAAGTTGATTCTAATCCCATTTAAAAGTCCTCACGGTTATGCGTGGTTAGAAGATACTTAAATTCATTTTTAAAAATAAAAATGGAATACTACTAATCTCATTTAAAAGTCCTAACGGTTATGCATAGTTAGTAGATATTCAGATTCCTGATATAAATATATCACAAAGAGACACAACCATATGGTTTTAAAAGATGACATTATACCTATCATTCTAAAGTGGAATATGCGCCAAACAAAGTATTTATGATTTTTGTTTGATTTTTTATTGAAATTTAATATTTATACTTGATTGAGTTTTAATGTTGTATTAATATATGTCACTTTATCTCTATTTTTCTAACACTATTACTCTTTTGCTGATAACAAAAGGTGGAGAGAAAAGTTAAGATTTTGTCAAATAAAAGCAAGTAAAGGTCAAATATTTTCTTTTTGCATCTAGGCTCATTTGCATATCTTTTATTGTATGCATATATGAAGGGGGAGCTTTGTGTAGAGAGGAAGCATTCAAATAGGGGGAGCAAATTGAATGTTCAAATACATTTAACAAATTCAAAATCTTAAATATACGTTTATTATCATTAAAAGGGGGAGATTGTTGAATATGCAAGTATATGATTTTTGTTTGATGATGATAAACATATATATATATATATATATATATATTCATTTAAGTGTATTTGTTAATATTTTATTTTTCACATAATTAAATAAATATTTGGTGAATAAAATAAATAACACGGAATTTAAATTCAAACAGATATTTTATTCAAACAAATATTTATTGCAATTTTGAATAGTACAAATTCAAGCTCTGACTATACATATACAACTTTGATTCCAATACAAATTCAATTACATCACAATCTATCATTTACAAATACACCTCACTACACATCGCTCATTCACTCGTAACTTATCTTCAACTTTATCCCAGATTGAATCTAGCATCTGAGCAATTTGCAAAAATACACACTGACGCAGTAAAAATGAAAGGAAAATATTTTTGCAGTGCATGATAAAAATGTATTTTGAAAATATTATTTGCCGCAGTCATTTGGGTTGTTCGTCATCATTTAAATTTGAATTCATCGTACACGAACAACTTGTGACATGCATAGTGTATCACTGTACATGACACAGTGCCATGCACACCTATATATACACTTGATAAATCTACAAGGACAGGTGAGCACAAGGTCAAACCCAATTAAAGGCCGGGTTCAACTCAAGTGAAATACAAATAAAATCACAACACGAACACAAGGTCAAACCCGAGCTTTAAAGCTGGATTCAACACAGGTACAGTACAAAAATACAAGCCTCGATAAAAGTTCAGTGAGAAAACAATGAACTGGTCAGAACAAAGACTCAAAGACACAATGACATGCACATGCCATCTAGTCTAGACCACATACAAGTAACATAATCAAACTGAAAATGTCACAAAGGCTCAAGGCTATCAAATACACAGTGCAAAAGATGAATGCATACACATGTGCTGACACACAATAAAACACAGCATAATGAAAGTGTACAAACAGTGGTGAATGCAGATACAACAGGCACCAGGCCAGGTCAAGTAAACCAGATCATCGAATGAAACAAAGACCAGACACAATACAACAGAGATGAGCAAGTGCACTCATATGTATGATATCAATTCAGAGCTAACTTAATGCACATGTCAACAGTGTCAATGCTACATCAACCAGACTATATACATGAACTAGCTCGAAGGCTAATGAACAGCAAGTGAAACAAGGCCACATGACAAATATCATATGGGTCGAATCAGTAAACAACATGCACAGACAAAGATATCAACTATAACCTGAAACCAAAAGTGTATAAGTCGAACTAAAAAGACCATACAAACTCTACATCAAAATCAGTGAAACCAAATCTATACTAGACTACATAAAGTGTAACTGCACATACCAAAGTGAAGCAAGAAGACTTCAATATGTAGCGGGTCAAGGAAATGTACAAAGGAATGATATAGCAGCAGTTTCAAATCAATGCAGCAGTATGTGTGTGTGTGTATAACAAGCATACTGCACAGTCAAACTACAACAGAAGTGTAGTCGTATGAAGACTCCGAACAGACATGAATATGATATGCAAGGCAGATGTACACTGACAATAGGTTTTAAATACAATATCATGTAACCAAAATCAGATATATCACAAGAGAAGCTCTTTGAACAAAGCATCAAGCAACCAGACTACACATTCAAGTGCAGGCCAGAGTGAAAGATCATAAATACAAAACTTAAACCAAACAAGAGACCAAACAAACAAGTTTACATTCAAGTACTAGAAACAATGAACCAGGCAAGGCATAGAGAAAATTTAAGTGAAGCAAAAGTCAAGGGAACCATGAAGTACACAACACACGTGTACAAGCTTCAGCTGGAATATCAGATGTCCAGGAATCATTTCAAATAAACAAAGTCAAGACCAATATCACAATTCGAATGGTACAAGTAAAATGACCAGAAGCAATATCAGTGCAACAGTGATGGTCAAAGACATTATCAAGTCAGAGCAGAGTTCGACAATCTCAAGTGCCGAAGCCAATTTGCAAATTCAAGTCAAGGCCGTGAGACTGAAGTAAAAGAGAATGAAGAACGAAAATCAAAATCAAGTGTCAAAAATTCAACACCGTGATGACCAAACAGAATCAAAACAAGCCGTGTCAATCAAGTATCAAATTATACGAAATTGACAAAGTCAGAAATTATCATCAACATCCATACGAAAATCAATGGTGGAGATAAAAAAATTGACAAATTCAAATGATAATATACGAATGAAAATACAGAGGTTCGAACCCTATATAATCGGCAGTTTTAATCGTTGAGTTCAAGCATTCAACCAAGAGAGAAAATGGCATAAATTACATATCGGAATCAAAGTCGAACTCAATCATCGAGAAGCAGCCGAGCGCAACTCAAGGAGACGAACGATCGACAAAGCAAACACGCGAATATCCATTCGATCGATCAACATTCAAGCAGTGGCTTCAAATATTTTCAAAGCCCTAATTTCCATAGCAAAGAGGAACGAAGAAGCCATTGTCACAAAAGAGAAAAGCAACCGGCCGAATAAAGAAAAAGAAATGGGATACATTTTTAGTACGATAATTGGGCCGGCCTTGTTTTAATAAGGCTTTAATTTTTTAATTAGGGTTTGATTTAATTTATGTTTAATTTTTATTTTTCTCTGTTAAAAATTATTATTTCTAGTCATGTAACTAGGGGACAAACTACGTGGCGTAGTTTGAGAATTCGCAACTCAATGGTTGAGTTGTGGCAGGGATTTGAGCGTAGAGTTATGGCTAGTCGATAGCAGGTGTCGTGAGTTTACGTATGTAAGCGTCTGACTGCTTAATTTCTACTTGAAACTTTGGGGGCAACACATCGGTAGGGTTTTGCCGAAGCTGGGCAAATTCTATGTCGTTCTATTTCTACATTTATTATTCTGCTATTATCTGTGCTGCTATTTTGATATATCTGTGTTGAAAATATTTTATAAACTTCCGCAACAATTTTTATAATTAATAGCATTATCCTATTCACCCCCTCTAGGGTGAAATCGATCCTACAAATGGAACATAGAAAAAATCAATTATGTAGTCTCACAAAAACAATAGCAGAAATAAGAGGCATAAAAGATTTAACGTGGTTCGGGCATGAATATCCTACGTTCATGCAAACCCATAAACAACTTTTATTCCATTGAAGAAAAGAGTGCAAAAGAAAGAGAGAAGAATAATGGTGGATGCTCTCGCACACTCACTTGCATATGAAGATGAAGTACTTTCATTTAAATTGACTTTATAATGAAGGGTTGCTTGGAGATTAAGAAAATAAATTTCCTGATTACCCAAGTATCTTTCCAAATTGCGTGATTTGATTTTAGTACAAACAAATGGCGTAATCTTGGTTTCCATTTCTTTCCTTTGATTGATTGATTCTGCATGCCTAATCATTTGTTTATATAAAAAATGCATTGACTAATTAATTGACTGGCTAATTAATTACCTTCCAAAATATACTTCCGTATACAAGCCAAATTATTTGACTGATTGAATCAATTTATCAATTCCTTTCCTTCTCAACAATATTTGAATCATCCAAATTTAATACTCCACCTTGATTCAAATATAACAATCTCTCTTCATCATCTTATCATCAAGCAATCAACATAGAAGTTGTTGGGTCTAGCGCCCATAACGCTCAAGTAACAGGAATCAAACTGATCAAGTTTGAGCAACGTTCAAACTTGTCTTTTGGAAGTTACTCTGTCTTCATATCTGAAGAATTATCCAAAGTACTCACCTTCAACAATTTGATCTTTCTTTGTTCTTCCTCAAGCATAAGAAAGAAACCTCTAACATCAATGTGCTTCCTCCATGAACTATAAGCTTGATTCTCTACAAGATGAATCGCATTCTAAATGTCTAAAAATAGCTCTATTGTCCGCTGCACCATTGAAAGATCATCCGATAACTGAAGTAAGTATAATCCTTCCTATGTTGCTTCCACAATCGATATCAACTCTGCTTCGGTAGTCGATAAAGCAACGATAGATTGCAGCTTTAATCTCCATGAAATAGGGCCTATGTCAAGTGTAAAAACATAGTCCGACACCGACTTCCTAGCATCTCTATCCCCAGCATAATCAGAATCATAGTGTCCTCTAAGAAAGATGTCACCATCCACTCCACCATATAACAAGCCTACCGAAGAAGTTCCTCGAAGATATCTAAGAATCCAGTTCACAGTTTGTCAATGCTCTTTGCCTGGGTTAGACATATATCGACTCACAACACCCACTGCATGGGCCAAATCTGGTCTTGTGCACAACATTGCATAAATAAGACTACCAACAACACTAGAATAAGGTATATAAGCCATATACCTTTTGTCTTCTTCTGATAAGGGAAATAATTCTTTTGGCAACCTAAATGAGAGCCTAATGGAACGCCAACTGGTTTGGCTTTCTCCATTCCAAATCGAGCGAGGACCTTCTCGATGTATGCGCTTGAGTGAGTCTTAACTCTCTCCGCTTCCCATCCCTGCTTATCTCCATACCAGGTTTTCTTTGTGTCTTTCCCAAATCCTTCATGTCAAAGTCTCTACCGAGCTCCGCTTTCAACTCCTTAATTATGAACATACTCCAAGATGCAATCAGCATGTCATCAACATATAATAAAAAATAAATCATATCACCATCACATCTTCTGAAATAAACACACTGGTCTTTGAAACTTCTAGGGTATCCCTGTGAAAGCATAAACTTAAACCTCTTATACCATAGTCTAGGGGACTGCTTCAGACCATATAGAGATTTGTTGAGTTTGCAAACATAGTCTGGTTTGCTACTATCAATGAACCCTTTCGGTTGCTTTAAATAAATCATCTAGATCACCATGCAGGAATGTGGTTTTGACATCTAATTGCTCTAATTCCATATCATAATGAGCTACTAATGCCAAAAGAATACGAATAGAAGTATGCCTAACCACAGGAATAAATATATCATGATACTCTACCCCCTCTTATGAACATACCCCTTTGCGACTAATCTTGCCTTATATATGAGATTACCATTTTCCTAGTCATTCGCTCTATAGATCCACTTGCATCCAGTAGCTCTTTTGTTAGTGGGAAGAAGCACTAAATCCCAAGTATGATTTCTCTATAATGATTTAATCTCCTCCTCCATAGAAACTAACCAACTAGAACTGTCAGGTTATGCGATAGCTTCTCTATAATCACAGGGCTCGTCAGGGATAACATTCAAAGCATATGTTGCCATATCATCGAAGTTAATGTCTTCGATGCTCAATCCAACAAAATCATCAAGCCTCTTAGGCTTTCTTCTTTGTCTGATAGGCCAAGGTTCTGAATGAGCTCCACCTTTAGTGTAACGACCCAGAATTTTTATTAATTTCAAATTGTATATTTAATTAATTTTAAATATTAATAAGTGGAATTTACAAGTCGAATAATTTATTTTTCGAATATTAGATTTAATTTGACAATTAAACCGATAATTTAATAGTTGAAATTACAGAAATAATTGAAAATAGGGTTAAATATGATTAAAAATGATTTGTAAAATTTAATTTTATCATGTTGGAGTTAAAACGATATTATAGAATTTTTAAAATTGAATTTGGAGTTAATCTGTGAAAATTGAATTTTTTAATATTTAATTATCGACTGATAAATAGCCAATTTTCGAAAAATCTTAGAATTGGACGAGACCAGTTCCATTGGATCCGTAATAGTTAGTTATTACTGGATTTCAATTTTCGTAGCAATCGAAGTTATCGTTTGATCGTGGCAGCTCGAAACGCATCGAAATTGTTTTAAATATTAATTAGGCGAGTTAAAATAGCCATTTTTCAAATAGTGTCGGATTTCGACGAAACCAGTTTCATCGGATCCGTAATTTGATATTATTGTATGGTTTCAAATTTCATGTCAATCGCATTTACCGTTTGTCCGGTGCAAGCTAAAGCGCCTAGAAAATCGTTTAAATCGGTTTAATTTAAATTGAACGTTTATTGCCATAACTCGCACAGATGACCGAATTAGCTTCCGAAACACGTTCCATTGTGTTCGGAACGCTGGGTAAACCTTAGAAATGCCAACCGGCACGCTTCGTTTGGAGTTCGAAAAATCCTAATGAATAGTAAATTGGACAATTTTCTATAAAAGGACATCATATTCACCATTTGCAAACTAAAACTAGGGTTTCTGGTAGTAGCCGGCTCCATTGTCATGTATGGCCAGAAAGCTCTCGTCTTTCTTCCTCAATATCTCACGATCTGTTCACAATTAGGCTTCGGCATCTAAACGAAAAACGTCGAGCACGAGATGATCTTGAAATCCATACAGAGATGAGGGGTTTTGGAGCACCGTAGTGGGAGCTACAGGCCCACGTTCGCGTGCGTTTGGGCACGACTTTCGAGGCCATAGAGAGGGCCGAGCTTCATGCTGTGGATGGTGAAGGTGGCTCTTGGCAAGGCGAGTTGAATGGAGGTCATTGATCATGGTAAAAGTCGTCGATGTGGCCGTGATATTCAACCCTAAATTCGAATAATGGGTTTCATGTTGCGTGCGTATTACTGGGAGATGGAAATTGCGTGAGGAAGAGGCAAGGGGGGTCACGGCCCTGATGTGTTCAAAGAAGATCCAACGGCCTAGGTTGAAAATTATAAAAATAATGTTGTAAATTATTAAATTAAAATTCGTGTAAACTTATAAATTTCATAACTTCTTCATACGAGGTCGAAAATGCACGAGACTTTTTGCGTTGGAATCGTATTGACGAGCACTACGCTATGGAGCTGGATTGGAGTCGTTTGGAGTTAGTGAGAATTTCGGGTAAAATTAAACGTCCGTTTAATTTTATTCGAAATAAATCGCTAAAACGAAATTGAAATCAAGGTGAGAACTTCTCACTCAATCGAATCGGTTTCGATTTTTATTTTAAATAGTTAGATTTAAAATTGTTGAATGCATGTTTGAATGATGATTGTTACCTATTGATTGTTAAAATAGACATTATGCGCCGTTAGTAAGCGGATAATATTTATTAAAAACATATACCGCGAATATTTCATAAACAGTGAAATTGATATTATATATAATATCAATATATATATATTGGCATATGTATATATTGCAGTTGTTGATTTCCCGCATTTAATAGCGGATGAGACCCTATTGCGCCGTCTATTAAGCGGATAATATATTATAAATCCCATATACCGCGATAATTCCGTACTGGAGCGGAATTGGTATTGTGCTAATGTTTGTGGATGCAGGGAAACAGGTTGGAGGGATCCAACTGGATTCCTCAACTGTATTGATTTATTTACAGATATTTTGATATTTGTTGATTATCATATCGATATATGATATTTGGATGTCGTGATTGACTATTTGGTGCTGTTGCATCATCGCATCTATTTTTAAAGTTTAAAAATAACGTTTTGATTTTTAAAAGGATTTTTAAAGTGATTTTTCAAAGTATATATTTTTATTAAATTTTGAATTGGTTCATTTTAAATAATTAAAACGTTATAAATTTTTATGTTATAAAAATTACTGTTTTTGTAAAATATAACCAAATTGAGATTTTCGAAATAAATAGTGATTAATTTATTTAATTGGTTTAAATTGGAATTTTGAATCATTATAAAAGATTTTTAAATTTATTTTATAAGTTGAAAATATTGGAATTATAAAACGAGTTTTTATAAGTGTTAAAGGTGAAATAAAGATGGATTTCATAAGTGAACGGAATTTATAGATTTATAAATTGTGAAGTTATAAAGTGAGTAGATTTTGTAAAATAGAAGATTTATAAGTAATTATCTTATAAATCGGATTTTGGCATTTAAATGAGATATAAATGGAATTTGTTAATAATGAGATTTATAAATCGAAGCTTATAAATAGAAATGGAATTTATAAACATTGTTTATAAATTCGAAATCAGTTGAATTTGATAAATTGAACATTGAAGTTTATTAAAGGGAATATATTCACGATTTTGGACAGTGAATACATTTTTGAATAAAATGGTCATGTTTGGCAAAATGAATATTATTAAATGAAGTTAATTATTTTAAAGATGTTTTAAAATGGATTATGAATCGAAACCATAGATTTCAACATTATCATTGAAATAGGCGTTTTCGAGAAAGAAAGAAATGGTAGACTATAACACTGTTGTTATAGTAAATGATTTCCGAAAGAAAATGTTTTGTATAGTATTGGGATTTATATACCTATCTAAATTTTGAATCCCTATACTAGTGATTTTGGGTCGTCGTAACGATGTTTTATGCAACATTCGTTTTAGCCCAAATAAATGTGTTAAGAGAATGATTTCCTTAAAGAATGAAATATATACTTAATTTCGATATTAAGTATATGGAATATTTTCTAAGTATTGAAAATAGAAGGATTTGTGAATTACTTATTAATAAATAAGTATGGAAATGTTTTTCCACTGTGAAATGAAATGTTTTGAGAATTTATCTTTTTGAAGATAAATTGAAAATGAATAATTGAAATCTTATATTCATAAATATTTTGGAATGTAAATTCACTATGGAATTTATAAATGAAAAGGGGAATTTGCTTAAAAATAAACGTTGATTTATTTTTGAAGTGTGGGAATTAATTTACGGATTTGGAACGTAAAGATAAAGTAAATCGTTAAGGATTTATTTAATTG
Source organism: Allium cepa (assembly GCA_030765085.1). Lineage (NCBI taxonomy): Eukaryota > Viridiplantae > Streptophyta > Magnoliopsida > Asparagales > Amaryllidaceae > Allium > Allium cepa. The sequence goes on along the minus strand of CM060929.1, from coordinate 1,050,494,507 downwards.
GTTTAAATGAACCATGTTGAAATGAAAGTATTTCCGAGTAAGGAAAAGTGATTTGAATTTTTTTTTTCAAATGGTTGAAGTGTGGAAAATATATATATCTAGTAAAGATATTTTGGAAAGTAAATATTTTGGGAAATTATTTGGATTTGGTGATGTTGAACACGCCTATTGATAGTTAAATATCCAACTATCAATATTTACCTTTAAATGGTATGTGTTGTGATTTGTTTGAATTTGAATGCAACACTTATTTTTAATATAAGCGCTCACTATTCGGGTTAGCCGGGAAAGGACCTAGGGGTCGTATAACCCATTCCGAGTATGTGATACGTCGTAATGGATTTCATTTGATGACTGGTGTTGAAGACCGGATATTTGTGAAAACGGAAGGATTATCGTCGAGTTACTCTACATCGGCTGATCTCCGATATAGAGGTTTTATCACCCTTAGTGACGGGAAGTCCGGTCGTGATTAGTGAATATCCAGATTGCAAGGACTTCTTTGTAAGTGCCTTCGGTTCTGTTCGATCCCGGAACAGACTTGTATGGATTGTATGTCTGACATTACAAATTGAGATATAAAGCTGATTTCTTTCAAATATATTTCTATTGGTGGCGGAGAATTTATTCTCTTAGCTTAACACCCTTCTTTGAGACGTACGAGCTCAGAGGTTATATAGTTGAAGGTTATTAGTGATATACTCCCAATTTGGTAGTGTGCCATGCTGAGTGTTGCTGTGAAATGATCATTGTTTGATCATTTGTGATAGGATCATTTATTTGATCATTTATCTTGGTAATCATTTCTATGATCATTTGTTGACCCAAATCACGGCTTTTGTATAAAGCGTGGCTTTGTGGACGAGACTTCGTCGGACCTCATACCCCGGAAATGGTCAAAACAGGAAGGATGCGGCAAGGTTATTAGGGGGTAGCGCCCCTTTAGTGTATGTCATTCCTTCCGGATAGAGGTGGTATCATGGTATGGAGCCCAAATATTTAACCTATGTTGCTGCATATTTTGTGGTTGTTGGAAATCGAGGATCCTCGGATAGATCGGTTACGATCGGGGGATGACATATTCGTGTCAGTAGTTACCCAGTTAGGGGTAACCCGGCCTTGTGTTGGCAGAGATCCGGTTTGGTTCTCGGGACGTCATTCCAGAGGCGTTTCCATGTGGCAATGGAAAGTTCCTTGGCCTGACCATTTGTTGGAAATCCAAAGAAACAATATGAGACTTGTACGGTTTTAGTTGTAGAACCTGCCATGGAATGTGGCGGTAACCTGCTATTGAACATGGTAGCTATAATAGGCATACGATAATGGTCGTATGTTGGCTAAGATTTATATCTTTACTTTCGAAATGAATTTTTCCTACACTATGCACTAGTAATAATATCAAATGTTTCTTTTAATGCGTATCAAGCATCTTTGACTATCATAAGGAGAAATCTCCTCCGATTCTGCGTTTGCATTGTGTGTGTGTGCGGGAGGCCTTATGGTAGTCTCATTTTTAAAAGCATTGCGAATTGACTTTAAAAATATTCCTCTATTTTGATTTTAAAGAAAAATAAACTGTTTTAGTTCTCACACCAGTCACATGACTGACTCGGAGTTTATTGTTTTCCTTCCTAAACTCTGGGTGCCCACCAATTTCCACACGGGCAGTCAAGAGTTAGGTTTATCAGGATATTCTGGAATTTAGGAGTTGCTGGAAGCAAGCTGGATGGCATGGCATATTACTAGTATATCATATTTCTTTTCCGCTGCATGTTGTTGTTATACACTCTGATGATGTAATGTAATGTAATAACCGATATAGTTCTTTGTTTGAAGATTATTCATTTATTTATTATATGTTGTTCCGCTACGAATTGTGAGATTCTGATGTTGTTCTGTTATTTCTTTCTGTTCTGTTCTATCTTTTTCTATCTTCTTCTACTTTTTCTTTTTCTAAAACCCTAACGGTATGGTTTTTCGGCAACGAAAAATCACGATCGTTACATTTGGTATCAGAGCGTATGGTTAAGCGACAACCATGGCTCTGTTGGGTATTACTCATTAGAGATAGAGTCAGCAGTACTCTAGAATGAGTGTGAGTGTAATAATAGATACGAGCGCGTATTTGTTAGTGAATATAATTTTTTATATATTGTGATGATTGGTTTGTTGAGTGGTATATGGATTTTGGTCAACACGAGTAATTAACGTTGTTGATAGGGATCTCTAAACACTTGAATAGAACAATTCGACACAATATTGTTTTAAATAGGGTAAATGAAATAATTTTACCTTGATTATATTTTATATATAAAAGAATAATTTTTCAGAATTATTAAAGTATATAATTGATTGTTTGGTTGTTGGATAAGTTAAATAAAACTTATTGTAAAAGAATAATTGTATAAGCAAATGAATTATAAGTATGGAACTATAATTAATATGATTACAATTGTGAAATAATCTTGTATATATATAAAGTGAAACTCTATAAGAACAGGATTTATAAATGTCATTTATAAATGAAAGGAAAATTTTTGAAAGAATATTAAGCACTGAATTCACTATTGTTACTGGGAAATAATAAGGGTGATGACTGCAGCATCATCAGTATCATTTTCGAGTCTCCATGTGATAGATTTGCTACCATAGTAATTTGGGAATGATAAATGAGTTGATAACTTATACAATTTGAGTTTTGATAGAATGAATTTAACTTAAAGGATGGAGTTAAACTAAAGGAAGTATAAGTAAATCAATAAAATCCAAGTAGTAATTGTTGAATATAAGTTGTATAACTTATAAGATGATGAATATAAGTGAAATAAGTTTTGAACTTATGATAGGAGTTAATAAATTTAGCTTTGGTAAAAAGTTAAATAGGATTGGAATTTGAATTGGATTTATAAGTGAAAACTTAAGTTAAGTTAAACAAAAGGTGTTTGGAATGAATTATAACTTAAGTGATGTTGAATGAAGTTGAATTTTGGTATCGAAGTAAATTAATAAGTGAATTAAATAAGTGAAGTCATTGAGAAATTGAACTTGAGTTATATAAATGAAATTCAACTTTAAATTGTTAAAGGAATTAGCAATTGAATTGATAAATGGATTGAATGTTAATCAATCGAATGTAAACAATTGATATGAAGTGTTAATTCATTAAAAGCTAGTTGAATAAATTGAATGGAAGTCAATTTAATATGATCCAATTGGAATTAAAAGTGTTGAACCAAATTGAATGTAAAGTGAATAAATTTAGTTGTGTTGAATATACATTGGTTGTTATATGATTATTAGTTGATTGTATATAATTCATTAAGTGTTAATGAAATTGAATTAGCGAAATTGGAAGCTATGTAATTGAATTCAAATTAGAAGTAAATAAATTTGAATAGAATTGAATGTGAATTGGATTTAATTAGTGAATGCAAACTAATTAAAATTGAATATGAATGAATGTTAGTAAATCCAATGTTAATGAATCAAATGTGATTTAAATTAAAAACCAATTCATTGAATATTAATGAGAATATGAATGAATATTGATTTGGTTATGGATGATAGTTGGTTGATGTTTGCATTTGTTGTTTTGTTGCATTTGCTATGTTGGCATATGTAGTTGTTATGTTGCTATATGTTGTATATTGATACTATTTTCATATATGCATTATTCTCATGTTGTTGTTGAGTGTTTAGTAGGTGCGGATTGCGCTTGCTTCACTTTTGGAGCTCGCTTTCGCGCTATATTAGCCGTATATGCTCGCTAATAAAAAAATAAGGTACATATCTCGGATTACATGCCGTACTTTTACACTTTTTTCCCTGCGGGATGCCTCATCACTTGATGAGATGTATATTTGTGATATATGTACTGTCATTTTTTTTCGGATCGAGCCGCGCAAAGGAGACTATGGCGAATTTTTTCGAAAATTTAAGGCGTTAGAAAAAATTTAAGAAAATTGAGAATTTTTTTGAAAACTATAACTTTGATTTTGGAATTGAAAGTTAAACGATAGTAGTTGTTTTTCAAAAGATAACTAGTTTGGATTTGAAAACTTAGTAAAGATTTTGTAAGAAGTTTAACTATGATTTTGGAAAAGTTAATGAATTCTGTAACTTTTTCTTACTTGGTAATTTCGAGGACGAAATTCTTTTAAGGGGGGAAGTATGTAACGACCCAGAATTTTTATTAATTTAAAATTATATATTTAATTAATTTTAAATATTAATAAGTGGAATTTATAAGTCGAATAATTTATTTTTCGAATATTAGATTTAATTTGACAATTAAACCGATAATTTAATAGTTGAAATTACAGAAATAATTGAAAATAGGGTTAAATATGATTAAAAATGATTTGTAAAATTTTATTTTATCATGTTGGAGTTAGAACGATATTATAGAACTTTTAAAATTGAATTTGGAGTTAATCTGTGAAAATTGAATATTTTAATATTTAATTATCGACTGAAAAATAGCCAATTTTCGAACAATCTCAGAATTGGACGAGACCAGTTCCATTGGATCCGTAATAGTTAGTTATTATCGGATTTCAATTTTCGTAGCAATCGAAGTTATCGTTTGATCGTGGCAGCTCGAAACGCATCGAAGTTGTTTTAAATATTAATTTGGCTCGTTAAAATAGCCATTTTTCAAACAGTGTCGGATTTCGACGAAACCAGTTTCATCGGATCAGTAATGTGATATTATTGTATGGTTTCAAATTTCATGTCAATCGGATTTACCGTTTGTCCGGTGCAAGCTAAAACGCCTAGAAAATCGTTTAAATCGGTTTAATTTAAATTGAAGGTTTATTGCCATAACTCGCACAGATGACCGAATTAGCTCCCGAAACACGTTCCATTGTGTTCGGAACACGGGGTAAGCCTTAGAAATGCCAACCGGCACGCTTCGTTTGGAGTTCAAAAAATCCGGATGAATAGTAAATTGGACAATTTTCTATAAAAGGACCTCATATTTACCATTTGCAAACTAAAACAAGGGTTTCTGGTAGTAGCCGCCTCCATTGTCATGTACGGCCAGAAAGCTCTCGTCTTTCTTCCTTAATATCTCACGATCTGTTCACAATTAGGCTTCGGCATCTAAACGAAAAACGTCGAGCACGAGATGATCTTGAAATCCATACGGAGATGATGGGTTTTGGAGCACCGTAGTGGGAGCTACAGGCCCGCGTTCGCGTGCGTTTGGGCATGACTTTCGAGGCCATAGAGAGGGCCGAGCTTCATGCTGTGGATGGTGAAGGTGGCTCTTGGCAAGGCGAGTTGAATGGAGGTCATTGATCATGGTAAAAGTCGTCGATGTGGCCGTGATATTCAACCCTAAATTCGAATAATGGGTTTCATGTTGCGTGCGTATTACTGGGAGATGGAAATTGCGTGAGGAAGAGGGAAGGGGGGTCACGGCCCTGATGTGTTCAAAGAAGATCCAACGGCCTAGGTTGAAAATTATAAAAATAATGTTGTAAATTATTAAACTAAAATTCGTGTAAATTTATAAATTTCATAACTTCTTCATACGAGGTCGAAAACGCACGAGAGTTTTTGCGTTGGAATCGTATTGACGAGCACTACGCTATGGAGCTGGATTGGATTCGTTTGGAGTTAGTGAGAATTTCGGGTAAAATTAAACGTCCGTTTAATTTTATTCGAAATAAATCGCTAAAACGAAATTGAAATCAAGGTGAGAACTTCTCACTCAATCGAATCGGTTTCGATTTTTATTTTAAATAGTTAGATTTAAAATTGTTGAATGCATGTTTGAATGATGATTGTTATCTATTGATTGTTAAAATAGACATTATGCGCCGTTAGTAAGCGGATGTTATTTATTAAAAACATATACCGCGAATATTTCATAAACAGTGAAATTGGTATTATATATAATAGCAATATATATATATTGGCATATGTATATATTGCAGTTGTTGATTTCCCGCATTTTATAGCGGATGAGACCCTATTGCACCGTCTATTAAGCGGATAATATATTATAAATCCCATATACCGCGATAATTCCGTACTGGAGCGGAATTGGTATTGTGCTAATGTTTGTGGATGCAGGGAAACAGGTTGGAGGGATCCAACTGGATTCCTCAACTGTATTGATTTATTTACAGATATTTTGATATTTGTTGATTATCATATCGATATATGATATTTGGATGTCATGATTGACTATTTGGTGCTGTTGCATCATTGCATCTATTTTTAAAGTTTAAAAATAACGTTTTGATTTTTAAAAGGATTTTTAAAGTGATTTTTCAAAGTATATATTTTTATTAAATTTTGAATTGGTTCATTTTAAATAATTAAAATGTTATAAATTTTTATGTTATAAAAATTACTGTTTTTGTAAAATATAACCAAATTGAGATTTTCGAAATAAATAGTGATTAATTTATTTAATTGGTTTAAATTGGAATTTTGAATCATTATAAAAGATTTTTAAATTTATTTTATAAGTTGAAAATATTGGAATTATAAAACGAGTTTTTATAAGTGTTAAAGGTGAAATAAAGATGGATTTCATAAGTGAACGGAATTTATAGATTTATAAATTGTGAAGTTATAAAATGAATAGATTTTGTAAAATAGAAGATTTATAAGTAATTATCTTATAAATTAGATTTTGGCATTTAAATGAGATGTAAATGGAATTTGTTAATAATGAGATTTATAAATCGAAGCTTATAAATAGAAATGGAATTTATAAACATTGTTTATAAATTTGAAATCAATTGAATTTGATAAATTGAACATTGAAGTTTATTAAAGGGAATATATTCACGATTTTGGACAGTGAATACATTTTTGAATAAAATGGTCATGTTTGGCAAAATGAATGTTATTAAATGAAGTTAATTATTTTAAAGATGTTTTAAAATGGATTATGAATCGAAACCATAGATTTCAACATTATCGTTGAAATAGACATTTTCGAGAAAGAAGGAAATGGTAGACTATAACACTATTGTTATAGTAAATGATTTCCGAAAGGAAATGTTTTGTATAGTATTGGGATTTATATACCTATCTAAATTTTGAATCCCTATACTAGTGATTTTGGGTCGTCGTAACGATGTTTTATGCAACATTCGGTTTAGCCAAAATAAATGTGTTAAGAGAATGATTTCCTTAAAGAATGAAATATATACTTAATTTCGATATTAAGTATATGGAATATTTTCTAAGTATTGAAAATAGGTGGATTTGTGAATTACTTATTAATAAATAAGTATGGAAATGTTTTTCCAATGTGAAATGAAATGTTTTGAGAATTTATCTTTTTGAAGATAAATTAAAAATGAATAGTTGAAATCGTATATTCATAAATATTTTGGAATGTAAATTCACTATGAAATTTATAAATGAAAAGGGGAATTTGCTTAAAAATAAACATTGATTTATTTTTGAAGTGTGGGAATTAATTTACGGATTTGGAACGTAAATATAAAGTAAATTGTTAAGGATTTATTTAATTGGTTTAAATGAACCATGTTGAAATGAAAGTATTTCCGAGTAAGGAAAAGTGATTTGAATTTTTTTTTCTTCAAATGGTTGAAGTGTGGAAAATATATATATCTAGTAAAGATATTTTGGAAAGTAAATAATTTGGGAAATTATTTGGATTTGGTGATGTTGAACACGTCTATTGATAGTTAAATATCCGACTATCAATATTTACCTTTAAATAGGTATGTGTTGTGATTTGTTTGAATTTGAACGCCACACTTATTTTTAATATAAGCACTCACTATTCGGGTTAGCCGGGAAAGGACCTTGGGGTCGTATAACCCATTCCGAGTATGTGATACGTCGTAATGGATTGCATGACCGGTGTTGAAGACCGGATATTTGTGAAAACGGAAGGATTACCGTCGAGTTACTCTACATCGGCTGATCTCCGATATAGAGGTTTTATCACCCTTAGTGACGGGAAGTCCGGTCGTGTTTAGTGAATATCCGGATTGCAAGGACTTCTTTGTATGTGCCTTCGGTTCTGTTCGATCCCGGAACAGAATTGTATGGATTGTATGTCTGACATTACAAATTGAGATATAAAGCTGATTTCTTTCAAATATATTTCTGTTGGTGGCGGAGAATTTATTCTCTTAGCTTAACACCCTTCTCTGAGACGTACGAGCTCAGAGGTTATATAGTTGAAGGTTATTAGTGATATACTCCCAATTTGGTAGTGTGGCATGCTAAGTGTTGCTAAATGATCATTGTCTGATCATTTGTGATAGGATCATTTATTTGATCATTTATCTTGGTAATCATTTCTATGAACATTTGTTGACCCAAAGCACGACTTTTGTATAAAGCGTGGCTTTGTGGACGAGACTTCGTCGGACCTCACACCCCGGAAATGGTCAAAACAGGAAGGATGCGGCAAGGTTATTAGGGGGTAGCGCCCCTTTAGTGTATGTCATTCCTTCTGGATAAAGGTGGTATCATGGTATAGAGCCCAGATATTTAACTTATGTTGTTGCTGCATATTTTGTGGTTGATGGAAATCGAGGATCCTCGGATAGATCGGTTACGATCGGGGGATGACATATTCGTGTCAGTAGTTACCCAGTTAGGGGTAACCCGGCCTTGTGTTGGCAGAGATTCGGTTTGGTTCTCAGGACGTCATTCCAGAGGCGTTTCCATGTGGCAATGGGAAGTTCCTTGGCCTGACCATTTATTGGAAATCCAAAGAAACAATACGAGACTTGTACAGTTTTAGTTGTAGAACCTGCCATGGAATGTGGCGGTAACCTGCTATTGAACATGGTAGCTATAGTAGGCATACGATAATGGTCGTATGTTGGCTAAGATTTATATCTTTACTTTCGAAATGAATTTTTCCTACACTATGCACTAGTAATAATATCAAATGTTTCTTTTAATGCGTATCAAGTATCTTTGACTATCATAAGGAGAAATCTCCTCCGATTCTGCGTTTGCATTTTGTGTGTGTGCGGGAGGCCTTATGGTAGTCTCATTTTTAAAAGCATTGCGAATTGACTTTAAAAATATTCCTCTATTTTGATTTTAAAGAAAAATAAACTGTTTTAATTCTCACACCAGTCACATGACTGACTCGGAGTTTATTGTTTTCCTTCCTAAACTCTGGGTGCCTACCAATTTCCACACGGGCAGTCAAGAGTTAGGTTTATCAGGATATTCTGGAATTTAGGAGTTGCTGGAAGCAAGCTGGATGGCATGGCGTATTACTAGTATATCATATTTCTTTTCCGCTGCATGTTGTTGTTATACACTCTGATGATGTAATGTAATGTAATATGATGTAATGTAATAACTGATATAGTTCTTTGTTTAAAGATTATTCATTTATTTATTATATGTTGTTCCGCTGCGAATTGTGAGATTCTGATGTTGTTCTGTTATTTCTTTCTGTTCTGTTCTATCTTTTTCTATCTTCTTCTACGTTTTCTTTTTCTAAAACCCTAACGGTACGGTTTTTCGACAACGAAAAATCGCGATCGTTACATTTAGTTGATCCATTGTACCAACATCGATATTACCCTCATCAACCACGGTGTCATCGGAAACACCATTTGAACATCTATGTAAAAATCAACAGATGACTTGCTTTGTGTCTGGTATTCTTTACATGTCCTATCATTGTCATCTGATGAGGAAGGCTCCACCTTCAACACAGCCTTCTCATCAAAAATTACATGCCTACTCATAACGATCTTCTTGCTAATAGGACACCACAACCTATATTCCTTCACTCCTCTTCTATAACCTAGAAAGATACACTTACTAGCTGTAGGTTCCAGATTCTCTTTACTCTCATACACATAAGTTGTGCAACCAAACACTCTAAGAAATGAATAGTTAACAGGCTCTCCATTCCATACTTCTTCAGGGATCTTCATATCAATGGCAGTAGAAGGTGTGCGATTGATGAGGAAAGTCGCCATAGATAGAACTTCAGCCCAAAGCAGCCGGTTTGAGGCATCTTGTTCTCTCCAATAATGTCTGATTCATCCATTCTGCAATTTCATTAGACTGGCGGTCGCCTAGTGTAGTGCAATGCCTTTTAATGCCTTCAGACTCACAATAATCGATGAATTCCTATGATACAAATTCACCGCCATTATCTTAACGGAGAACTTTCAAAATTTTCTCTGACTGCTTCTCAACCATAGATTTCCACTTTCGAAACCTGGAAAAGGTTTTGACTGAAGAAAGTATACCCATACTTTTTGAGAGAAATCATCTATAAACGAAACGAAATACCTTGCTCCACCTAAAGAATGACAAGGGAAGGGACCCTAGAATCCTATATAAACATACTCTAGGACAGCTTTTACTTTATGCTCTTTTATACCAAAAGAAATATTCATCTGCTTTCCAAGAATACACTCTTCATAAAAACCAAGTTCTGAATGATGAACTCCATCAATCAATCCTTGTTTTCTCAACTCTTCCATGCTACGCTTACCAATGTGACCCATTCGTAAGTGCCATAATTTGGAAGAATTTGAATCAACCTATGTAATAGAAACTGATTCACCAATTATAGTAGTGCACTTTAAAAGATAAAGATTACCTGCCCTCACACCTCTTATAGCAATCATGAAACCCATCTATATCTTCATTTTCTCTCCTTGCACTACAATCTTCAAGCCAAGTCTACTCAATGCCCCAGCAGAAATCAAGCTCCTCCTCAAATCAGGTACATGTCTAACATCAGTAATCGTACGAATAACACCATCAAGCATCCTAATAATCATGCTATCAACACCAACCATACGGTAATAAGTATCATTACCCATCAAAACTTCTCCTCCATTAATTTTATGGTAAGTGGAAAAGCGATTCCTATCAGGTGTCATATGATAGGATGCGCCAGAATCAATCAGCCATAAATTATTCTTCCCAGAAGAGCCAGAAGCTGTAAATACATCGGTGTCACTTTCTGTATTTGATTTCTCTGTTGTAGAAGCCGATGCTTTCTTTGGATCTTTTCTTCTACCTTCAAGCTTGGGACATTGTGCTATGACATGCCCTATTTTCTCATAACAATGGCAAGTCATTTGCTTAGGCCCCCTAGACTGAGACTGTGAAGAATTCCGTCCTCCACCTTTCTTCGACCTGCTTTGGCCTCTACCTCTTTGAACAGATAAGCCTTCGATATCACTATCCAAGCTAGTGCTTGCCATTCTACCTCTTAATACTTCATTATGAAGACCAGCCTTTACATCAGACATGATAATTTTACTACGGCCATAAATCATGGAATTAACAAAAGCAGTATATTCCTTAGGCAAGGAACATAAGAGATCACAACTTGAGCATCATCAGTAATATCAACTTCTGCTGCCTTCCGGTTCATAATCAAAGTGGTCAAAGCATCTACATGCTCCAAGAGATCAGCTCTAGGCTTCATCTTGAACGAATAGAGTTGTTGCTGAAGAATAATTCGATTAGTGACAGACTTGTCTTGATATGCATCTCGTAGTTCCTTCGCCGTCTTCTTCTGAGAGAATTCTCTATGTACTTCATCTGAAAGACTCAACTGAATTGTTGTGAGAGCTTCATCTTCCATCTCTTCTAAATTAGCTGCATCAATACCTTTCAATTTCTCATGCCCAAAAACAACCTTATATGTCTTCTCCTTCTTTAATACAGCCTCTACCTTCATCTTCCAAGTACCAACATCTTCCTTTCCGTTAAAACGTGTTACCCCATAGTTGACACTAGATCTACCAACAGACTTACTAGAAGAAGCCATTAATATCCAAACAGGAACAATAACACTAGCTCTGATACAAACTATAGTGAAAGTTTTTTTAATTTGAGCAGAAGCGAATTATTTGATGAGAATCTAGTAGTGTCTATTTAGATATCAGTGGAACATAAAAAAAATCAATTATGCAGTCTCACAAAAACAATAGCAGAAATAAGAGACACAGAAGATTTCATGTGATTCAGATATGAATATCCTATGCCATGGAGACTCAGGAACTTCTTTTATTCCATTAGAGAAAAGAGTACAAAAGAAAGAGAGAAGAATAGTATTGGATGCTCTCACACACTCACTTGCATATGAAGATAAAATTCCTTCATTTAAATAGACTTGATAATGAAGGGTTGCTTGTAGATTAAGATAATTAGTTTCCTGTTACCCAAATATCTTTCTAAATTGCATGATTTGAATTTAGTATAAATAAATGGCGTAATCTTGGTTTCCATATCTTTTCTTTAATTGATTGATTCTCCATGCCTAATCATTTATTTTTTCATATAACAAATGCATTGACTAATTAATTCATTGGCTAATTAGTTAGTTTCCTTCCAAAATATCCTTCTATATACAAGCCAAATTAAATGACTGATCGAACCAATTAATCAATTTCTTTCCTCCTCAACAAATATTTGAATCATCAAAATTTAACAACTCCATCTTGGGCTTGTACAACTAAATGTATTCATCTTGCATTAACCAAAATATGCTCCAACTCTTCCTTGAGCTTTTAGCATCATCCTTGGTCTAAACCTGACATCATTCTTAGTAAAATCATAACCCACCAGCAGATCCTCAATCTGACATACCTTGTAGGTCTAAACTTGGAGATTGCTTCTATAATTCTAGTATCTATTTGCTCCATAACAACAACCCAATTATCAGTCTATTTTGGTCTAATATTGTTCCACCAAGTTCTCTACTTATGATTTTGTTGGTCTCGTTTGGGGTAACAAATTTACCAAGCACATCATCAGGTATGTTTACAGATGATTTGGGCAAGTTCTTTATGTCCTAGGTATTCTAGAATCTGGATCAAGCGCCAAAGTTCTAATGCTAATTTCCTCTTTTGGAGAGTAATTAAAAATGGTATTCTTACTAAGAACCGCTTATGTCAAATGGGTTGCCTCAATGAACCACCATATACTCTCTATGATAATGGTGAAGAGACTAAAGCCCATATTTTCTTCAAATTTCCCCTTGTGTATTGCATCTGGAAGATCTCTTGAAAGCTTCTGGCCTTCCCAGCAATTGTCTGGTCAGTGAGCCTAGGAATTTTTTAGGAATCACGTGTATCATACTTTGATTAGGAATTTCATGAAAGTGATATGGAGGGAAAGAAATAGAAGGATTTTTAAAGCCATAAGGAAGTCTCATGTCGAACTGCCGCATCTTGTGATGTCTACGTGTAGAACTAACATCGGCATGCGTGCACATGCCTTCCCATTTGAACCTGGTGATTAAACTACCGGTAGCTTTTGGGGAATCCTTTGAGTCGGTCTAGGATTTTTTTTCTTTACTAGCCTGCTTGTGTCTTGTTATTTCGATTGTGCTTTGTTTGTTGTGTTGTTGTGTTGTTATGTTATGTTTGTGCATTTGCTGCTGTATTGTAGTATTGGTGTTATGTGCTACTTTGCTGTGTTGGGTAGTTTCTTTAATAAATGAGGTAGGTCCTCCTTAAAAACTAAACTTAACTTGCAAAAAAATAGTAAATATAATTACATATGTTAAAAAAAAAAATTTATAACAAAAGTGATACTTTTTCTTAAAAGAGGACTCATTATGATGTCCCAGAGTCTCGAATCCATGACCTCTGGTACCTCTATCTAAAATGCCATACCTCTTACCACTTGAGCTAGAGGTCAATGACACATATGTTAAAAACTGTTTAATCAAAACATTTTAATTTAAAAAAAAAATTGTTATATAATTTCGTATGGATTTTCATAAAATATATATGTGTGTGTGTGTATCTATATATGTGTATGTATGTATGTTTATGTATGTACGTACATATATATTTTTAATTATAAAAATTCGTAAGGATTTAAGATATTTTAATAACATTAATTTTTTAAATATATATTAGTAATTTAAAATTTTAATATATATATTATATATTTCGGCATTAATATATTTTTATATGTATAAAAAGTTTCTTTTTTACAAATATATATATATTTTATTTGTGAAAATACACACACACATACATACGTGTTAATTAGCTAATTTACATATATTTTCACATTTTAAATTCTAATAATGAATTAAAAACATTTTTAATTTCTATTTTTCTAAAAATTCCCTCAAGAATATATGTTTTTATATGTACAAGTTTTTTTTCTATAATCAATTTAAATGATTATGTGTATATGTACATAAATGGACAATACTTTTTTATGTGTGCATTCAGTATAGCGAAAAAAAACTTATACGATTAGCATATGTAGATATGAAATAATAGTGGAGGTATATCATTGCCAAAGATGTTGCCTGTCAGGTGCACCTTAAATGTAGAAAGAAAGCTCCTTCAGATCTTATCTAGACTCCTCCAGAAAGTGCAACTAACTTGAAAAGAATACCACTGCCTGAAATAGATTTATTTTACTTGAATTTGATTTGGAAATGAAAGGGATAAACCCTTATAAATTATGGCCAAAATGAGGTAGTGGATAGGTTGAAAGATAAAGTGCAAATGTTAGAGAAGGCAAGGTTTAAATAGACAACAAAAGTGAGTAAAAGGCGGAGTTTCAAATCTTCTTGTTTACCTATTCTTTTTGCTAGGGAAAACAAGATTTTTCATTCAAAACTCACCCCTTTCCCTTTATTACGGCTGGTCATGAGATGGGTCATATGGGCCCATAAAATTTTCCAAATCCTATCAATGTTTACTTAAATCCAATTTGAATATTCATCGATATCGCATATTGCTACGTACATATGTAACTTTTATATGCACACTTTATTAAATACTGATTCAAATAAAATAACTAATATTTCATAAATATTAATTAATTTAATTAATTATAAAAAATATAATTTAATTCAATTGTGTGGTATTTCAATATTCAACATTGTGATTGCATGACTCAGAGGTATAAATTTAATCAGCGATTAATATAGAACAATTTGTATATTAATGTTCACATGTCACCTTAGCTTGGAATGTGAAAGTTTGGTTAAATTTATCGTTTACACATTTTTAAGTAAATCCACTTTCACCATTTTATGTGGTACCTAGTAGTAATAATTATTCATACTAATTCTCTTCAGCAAAACTATATCACGTTGGGACTTGTGGAATTTGGTTTTGACCAAAATTTAAATATCATCCATATTCAACTTGTTTAATCCGAACACAAATTCCTTAGTTCAATAATAACAATTATTACTAACCGAACATGCTTTAGTGAAATACTTTGACTTTGAGTTGGCTATAGTTGACCGTGGTACTAAGCTCATATAATCGAGGAGACGAATTCTCTATTGACTAGTGTTTCACTCGAAATACTTCAACTCAGATCCAATTATAATCGCTCGATGGACGTCATTATTAACACCACTAAGACAATAACCAAATAAATATAGGTATTAATGTTTTCCCAAGTTGTATAGAATATTTTGCAAGATGTTTCACACATTTATACAACTACAGGATAATCTAATTTAAAGATTGATCAGTAGAGATCAAGATTCAGATATGATCGAGACAACTGAAGACTCATGAACTTGAAGACAAAGGCATAAAGTGTTTAAGACTATAGATAGATAAATTTCTTAAAGTCCTAGCAACTTTCTCTTTTTCAAAAAATTCTCTCATTAAAAATCTATTTTATTTTCGAAATACATTTATAAAATATTTTATAAATAGTTTTGCATATTAAACTATTCAAAAACTATTTTAAAATAATTTTACAAAATTTTAGAATTTTATAACACTTAAAAATATGATTATTTTTCCCAACATACAATGATATGTCGACATATCCTATATGTGTATGTCGACATATATACCATTAGAACTTTTTTTAAAATTTGAAGAGTTGTGTCTTTTTGGCTCCATCTTTTTATGAATAGACATGTTCCTTCAAACCATATATAAAGAGACAGGAAAACAAATTTTTTAACTAATTATTCACTCCATTCTTCTTACTCTAAATTCTCATTATATATTTCACAAAATCCACTTTCTATACTCTTCAAATCAACTCAAATTCAATCTCTACTTCATTACATTCATTCTCTATAATCTACTCGATGCTTTGCAAGTACTTAAATCATTCTCTTACCGTTTCAAACTTTTCTTTCATCAATCCGAAGATCGAAGTGCTATAAAAAGGTTATATGATATCTTGTATTCAAATTACAACTATTAGTATTTGGAATCATTAATTCTCTACTACTATTTTATGTGGGTGTACTTGTTGCCCATTCAAATTGAGTAGGTTTACTTGTTGCCCGTTTAAGCTTGGGATCGAGATTGTATCTAATTGCCTTGAAATCGAGATTATATCTATCCCGAGCTCGAATGTTAGGAAGGTGTATCTAATTGCCTTGAAATCGAGATTGTATTTTAGTTTGCTTGCTACCTGATTAAAGTAGGCATTGAAATAAATCTGTACTAATACTGTACAGGACTATATGTCAGGTTGGTTAATCCGAACAAATATAAAATCCTGGTG
Source organism: Allium cepa (assembly GCA_030765085.1). NCBI lineage: Eukaryota > Viridiplantae > Streptophyta > Magnoliopsida > Asparagales > Amaryllidaceae > Allium > Allium cepa. The sequence continues at coordinate 1,050,478,034 of CM060929.1, read as the reverse complement.
TCATCTCTTTTACTTTTACTCCATTAATATATATCTATGACTTCTTATTAATATATATTTGGTTGATTATCTGTGCTTTGATTTAAATCTTGAAACTGTTTAAAAACTAGATATTAGTTATAAATACTATTCATTCTCCCTCTAGTGTTATAATAGCCTGAAGATTCATCCACACTAGTATAATTTATACTACATTGTTTCCCACATTGGGTAACAGAGCATTAGGCTTTCGGAAAACTCGTTATTTGTCTTTCGAAAATTATAAATGGCTAGTAACACTAATAGTACTCTTTTTAACACTATTATAGAAGGACAATCAACTGCTAGACCCTACTATTTAATGGTAACAATTATGCTTACTAGTTATGTAGGATAAAATTTTACTTACAATACAACAACCTCGATGTTTGGAACATTGCTCAAAATGAATATAGTGAACCCCAACTAAATATTCACAATAGACCATAGACTAAAAGATATAGGAACTCTTTTAGTTTTCTTGGATAAAAATTAATTTATTCGAGTTTCTATTGGTAAGCCTGCATATGAAATTTGGGGAGTATTGCAAGTCACACATGTGGGTAGTAGTAAAGCGAAACAAACTAAGATATCTATGCTAACCAAGCAGTTTCAACTTTTTAAATGAAATGGGATGAGTTTATTTTTGAAATGTATTCTAGATTTCAAGATATAGTTCATCCATTAATATCATTGGGGAAAAATTTCCCAAAAGAAGATCAAGTTAGGAAAATCCTTAATTAATTCTCTTTATAACGGGACAAATAGACTTTAGTAATAAGGAAAGCTAATGATGTTAGTAAATTAAAAATTGAAGAATAAATTGGTAATCTAATGTCCTATAAAGCATAGTCGTAGGGTAAAGAAAGTTAGATGTGCGAAAATAAATCAATTGCATTCCATGCCACAACTGATGATCAAGATTCAGATGACGATGATAATGATGAGGAGACTGCTCTTATGACCTGAAATTTCAAAATCATGTTCTTTTGATTTCAAAATATATTTATACAAATATCTATTTTCTTTGAAATATTCTCTCACCAAAAATATATTTTGTTTTCAAAATATATTTATACAAATATTTTAAAAATAGTTTGGTATATCAAAGTATTTACAAACTATTTTAAAATGAATTTACAAAATTTCAAAATTTTATAACACTTTAAAAATATATTTTTTACTAACATACAAGGATACTTCGACATATCCTACATGAGTATGTCGACATATGTACCATTGACAATTTTTAAAAATTCGAAGAGTTATGCCTTTTTGGCTTCATCTTTTTGTGAATAGACATGCCCCTTCATACACTATATAAAGGGATTGGAAAATGAATTTTTAACAAATTATTCACTTCATTCTTCTTACTTTAAATTCTCATTACATATTTAACAAAATCCACTTTCTATTCTCTTCAAATCCATTCAAATTTAATTTCTACTTCACTATATTCATTCTTTATAATTTACTCACTGTAATATAAGTATTTAAATCATTCTCTTGATATTTCAAACTTTTCTTTCACCAATTCAAAGTTCAAAGTGCTATAAAAGGGCCACACGATATCTTGTATTCATGTTACAGCTATTAGTATTTGGAATCATCAACACGATATCTTGTATTCATGTTACAGCTATTAGTATTTGGAATCATCAACCCTTTACTACTATTTTGTGTGGGTGTGCCTGCTGCCCATTCGAATGAAGTAGGTGTGACGACCCACCTTTTTGGATAGTTTAAAGCGACAATAAACCACATACGTCTAATTCAAACCATTCGAAAGGGTAGATTATTAATGGGATTTAAAATAAGAGAAAAGATGGAAAACAAAACATAGAATTTCGCAGTGGAATGACAAAATATAATAACAAAATAAACAGTTCATGAACCCGTTTTACAATATATGTTTGATTGCACAAATTTTACACAAAATCAAAGTACAATCAACAAACATACAAATAATAATACAGCGGAATAATAATAATAAATACGGCCAAGCAAACTCCATCCTCATCTTCAGGGAATAGTATCTTCAAACACTGAAATAATTAGGCTTACCCGAGCATAATGAAAAGATAAAACACTCAAGGCAGAACTAATTTTTTTTATGTAAGTTATATCCACAACAAGTAAATATGAGTGTAATAGCTTCAAAGATGTATATGGGTTTTACATCTCCTATTCAGTGTACAACATGCGTGCAACAACTTAAGAGATGTTATAGGATTTTCAATCTCCTAAGGATCCGTTAAACTATCTCTTTGTAGTAAATTATGCTATATATGTGGTGTCTATCAGTAATGTAAAGTATTAAAATAGCGTTAAGGCTTTACATTAATCCCCCTTAACACATTTTTAAGTAGGGAAAATCGGTACCATCTCTTACCCAAGCCATACGTGATCGAAGAAGCCTACCCATCGGCCACCGCTCTTCACCCAATTGTCGCACGTCCTACGACCACATCCAACCACATCAAAGAGCGTCGCCGAGATCTCCAAACCAGGCCGCCTCTAGTGGCCATACGCGAGGCCGCGAGACTCACCCAAATACCCAGCCACCGAAACTACTTTCACCACCGATCATGGTGAATCAAGGCACTATTGACGCGACTAAACCATATAGATGCACTCTGCATCACCCCCACCTGATGCAACTCCCCGATCGTCGAATGGTTGACGATCCACCATTTTTTTGGAAAATCCTATAATAGATGGTTGTGGATGATCACCAATTTATTGACAAACAGAGCTTTAATTGAAGAATGAATTGCAAAAACAATTACGTTCGTCCAAAGCTTTAGATGATTTATAATTCGATAGGGTTTGAGTAGTTTGGATTTTGGAGTTTGATTTGGAGCTATAAGTAAGGAACAGACGAGGTAGAAATTGTACGTACATAAAATGAAATTAGAAAGTGCTCAGATTTATAACAGGCTATATATAGACAAAGTTGGATAAGAATGGATGGAACATATAGAGTGGGTCGAAGCGATAACAAGGACCCGAAAAGCCCATTTCATTCCTAAAACGAAAGTAGACCATCCCATATATCAACATATAGGTTTACAATATTTTTAAACTCAATGAAACTAGTTTTAAACCCTAATTCTATTGTATACAGGAGTTAGCTTTTAGAATCAAATTATATTTATTTAAAATCATTAATTGATTTTTATGCATTTCGAGCTCACACGATTAAATGATAAGTCCAAATGTCCAATCATTATGAAACTTGAAATCCTATAATAATTCACTATTACGGATCCAGTGAAACTTGTTTCATTGAAATATAAGACAATGCCCAAAAAGGCTGATTTTTCATGTTAATTAAATGACTTATTATTTTAAAATCAATTTAATCACTTTTACATTTAAATTTAAAAGTTTACCATTTTCATCATTCTTGATTACATAGAAATTTCATGATCCTTTGAAATTCAATTTTCCATGTCAATTTCAATACTTAAAAATTACATTAATTTCAGTGTTAAATTATAATTGTAATAAATTCTAGTTTATTATAATTAAAATTCCAATAAATTCGTTTATTTTGATTTACACTCTTATTATTTAATCAACCAATATTTTATGAATTTATTTAACATAAGTTTACATCCTATTATACTCATTTTCTACAGTTAACGTCTTTTCTTACATTAACTGTAATATTTAACTACATTAAATTTCATTGATTCCCAATTTAATTTCAAACGGATTAAATGATAAGGTGATAAATAAAATGATTTGTTATGCATTAGCAATTCAAATACATTTATCTATTTGTTGTTTACCACAAAGATTATAAATTATTTACCACATAACTGATTTCATATTCTATATTAAAATGACATCCAATTAAATAACATATAATTAACTATCGATTCATCATTTATTTTATTCCCTATTAAACTTGCAGTTATTTTAATTGATTGAAATTACATTAAAACAGCTATCGATAACATTCAACAACATTATTAAATTATATTCTAATAATTTTTCATTTATAAATCATAAATTTTAATTTCTCACAATATTAAATTCCAAAATCTAATTAAATTTTATATCCAAAAAATATGGGTCGTTATAATCTCCCCCACTCCAAACTTTTCGTCCCCGAAAAGGAACAAGAAGGAATCAAGAAATTTGGTATATTTTATTCAAAATAGCCAATTCATAAAAATTTGACTTACATATTTAAGTTTATCAAAATTTGAAAATAACTCAACTTCCATAAAAAAAATCTATGTCCTAAATTTACGAATTTTTTTGACAGTGTCTCCTTTGCATGGATACGTCCAAAAAAATAATAATATCAATAATTACAGTATATGTATCATTTTTGAAATATAAAACATCCCAAACTATAGGAAAACAATAAGATATCGTTCCAAAAATCATAACCGAAAATGTACCTATTTGTCGGATAAACAAACTTTATTGATTAAATCAAAAGCACTGCTATTGCTTCCATAAACCTGTATCTTACTTACATAATCCAAAAGAGTCAAAATTATGTAAAATAGCAATATTTTAGTTGTTCCAATTAATAGCACAAGCAACACAACATAAATAATAATCATATGCAAACAAAAGCAATACGACCATTATATGCAACTAAAGAATCCATCACACATCCATAGCAACCTAAACTAATGGTTTGTCTAGGCTTGGAAACTTTTCATTGTACAAGGGTAATAAATAAACTACCAAGTATACCTTATGCTCAACGGCCTTAGATAATTATTTGATAGATTATCGTACAAACTCAAACAAGTCAAAGTATCATTTCCCAAACTCCCATCAGCCAAATAGCATAGAATTTTAATATTATTTAAATTTGTATGATTTACACAAATCATTTGTTCACCACATCAGTTCTGATTGCTTGCTTGAATACACAAATTCCACTTTCAAACTAGTATTGACAACCCGATCACCCTTGTGCAGTCTCTGATCTGATTCCTTGATTACCCATTCTCCTTTCGTAGCCATAAACTATGATTAGAAAACTTGAAAAATCATATCAAAAATCCATACCAAATGTTCGCAGTTAAGAATCGAGCGAAATATCCTAATTCGGACTGGTGTGAATCTCCATAAATCATGTATTCAAATCTTGATCAAAACTGTTATGCGAATAAAATGATCTATGCACAACTTACATATTTATTCTATTGGTTTCTTTAACACATCATTTACTTTTCATTTATTTTAATTAGTTCATTTCTACAAGGTTATCTTTTATACATACATATAATGTTTCTCATTTAATTATTTAGAACATCGATAAATCAAATCTTAAAAAATCATATAAGTTTCTTTGCAATTTAATTCACAGCTATTATTTTCTTATATAACTTGATTTCCATTTAATATTAATATTTATTAATGAAACACGTCATACTTAATTTTTCTCTTTTTTTTATTCGCGTTTATTTTCACCATAGTATTTCTTTCAATATTAAACCCATTTATGAATCATTCAACCTTTTCTTAAGTTTTTGACCATTTACTTAAATAGTATTATTTTTTCCTATTTAGTTTATTTATTGGCATTTCAAAGTATTAACTTATGTTTATACATTTCCTGTACATTATAATTTTTATTTGTTGACATAATTCCATTTGAAACATTATCATTACTTAAGTTTTACTTGTATAATATTCTATTACATATTCATACTTAACATTACAACTTTTTTTGGGTAAGTTTTATATATATTTTAGAATGTAACTGAAAGGTATACAAATTTATCTTTTTCATTTTAGTTAGAAAAAAATGTTCAATAGTCTACATTTTCTTAATTTTCGTTATTTTTTAATTTACAAATTACAAACTTCAATTTTTATATTTTCATTAAACGTCTAGCTTTTAATTTCAGATCTTTAATTTGAAAGTTTTTGACCATTAAAATAGTCAAAATTCCATTTTTATTTCAACAATTGAAATCACTAACTTACATAAAACTTAAGAACTAAATACCGGATTTCATTTCAACCATCTTGAAATAAAATATACTTACGTCCTTTGTATATCAAATCACCCAGGAAAATAATATTAAAATTTGTTTATTAAACAAATGTGTAGCAAAGCTACTACAGTGGTATTTCCACTTTGAAACCCAAAAATGTCGATGCCACGCGGTCATCACCGAAATTATTTTCCAACAACTGAAAAGGGGAGTATAGAATTTGTTTCCTTTCAAAAATTTCTTTAAGAACATTTCCTCCAAATCCCATTGAAAATATTTCTATCCGAAAATACTTCCAATAATTTAATATTATTTTCAAAAATCTTGGAAACCAATTTTAAAACACGGAACTTAAGTTCACAAATTTCCATTTAAATTCATTTTATTGGTAAATCATAATTTTATACCATATTTATAAAATGACAATTTCTTATAACATAAATAGTTAACATCTAATAACTTTCACTAACCAATAATAAATGATAATAATTGAATATTATCGTTTGCAAACGTCCAACACAACAAAATAACAAAATCAATTTATGAACATTTATATATATATATATATATATGTATATATATATATATATACACACACAAAAGACATATTGCTAGGTAAAATTATTTCATATACCTATTTCAAAAATAATATTATGTCCGTCTACCCTGTTCAAGTGTTTAGAAACCCCTATCGATGTCATAACATCCTATCTACCGACTAGAATTCATATATACTCAACTGAACAAATTAGCACAATACAAAACAATTTTATAGCATTATCAAATATGCTCTTTCGTATATACACACAAAATTGGACTCATTCTAGGATAACTAACCCTATCTTTAATGAGTTAACCCCCGAACAGGCAAAGGTATTTCTAAACCAAAGCTCTAATACCAATTGTGACCACCCACCTTTTTGGACGGATTAAATCGCCGATAAACCATACACGTCTAACTCAAACCATTCAAAAGGTAGATTATCAATGTGATTTAATAAGAAAATAAGAGAAAAGAAGGAAATTTAAAACACAATATCTCATAGCGGAATGACAAAAGAAAATAATCAAATAAACAGTTTATGAAGCTGTTTTACAATATATATTTGATTACACAAATTTTACACAAAATCAGAGTACAATCAACAAATATAACAATAATAATACAGCGGAATAATAATAATAAATACGGTTTAGCAAACTCCGTCCTCATCTTCAGGGAATAGTATCTTTAAACACTGAAATACTTAGGCTGATCCGAGCATAATGAAAAGACAAAACAATCGAGCCAGAACTAAAAGTCTTACGTAAACTAAATCAACAAGTAAATATGAGTGTAATAGCTTCAGATATGTTTACGGGATTTTACATCTCCTATCCAATGTATAACGTGCATGCAATAACATATGAGATATTACAGGATTTTTCATCCCCTAACGATCCATTAAACTATCTATATGTAGTAAAATACGCTATATATGTAGTGTCCGTCAGTAATGTAAAGTATTAAAATAGCGTTAAGGATTTACATTGCTCCCCCTTAGCACATTTTTAAGCAGGTAGTCTATGCAGGTCCTGTAACACAACCAACAACATCGGTAGTCAGTGAGTTCCATTATAGGTACCATACTGAAATAAAATCGTAGTGGTCACGAATAAGGATAAAGAGTATGACATGCATGTGAGGAGATGCCTAAGGTAGGATACTACCGTTTTGCGTTTCCTGACTGGTGGTAACCCCTAACTGCCCACCGCGTCCAACACCCCTCAAAAATCAAATCAAGGTGCACCGATCAAGCCAACATCAATATAGTAATACGAAGAGTGTGTCTGCTAGAGGTAGCTAGCCTCAATGGTCAAGTACAACTCCTGTTTTAGTCATTTCAAATTGACACAAATGTCGGGTTTTCCATCGTCGTTCACTTTCTTCAAATCCAGTAAAAGCCTCCAATTCAACCTCTACGTTCTAGATATCATTCACCGCGTACATGATTGTTAAAGTGATTCCAATATTAACAAAAAGTATGCTAATGAGAGGCCTAGGTCTCTTTAACAACCAAACGACATTTTTCACACCAGTTGGTTCTTTTACATTTCAAAACTGATTCATATTTAATATCAAAATATTATATTCATTTAAAAAATATCATTTCATTTAAAATACCATATTAACTCAAAATATGTCAATTTCATTTGAAAATATTATTTCAAATTCCAACTTAGGTTATAACCTCATTTTACCACATGCGCATTTAAATCAACGATCTAAATATAAATTTTCCTACTTTGTACAGTTTCTAATTTTAAAAAATAGTTTGAATAGTTTTAAATAGTTTTATATAGTTTAAATAGTTTAAAGGTCTAAAACAGTTTAATATAAAATGTTTTGAGTATTGAAAATAGGTTTATATAGTAAAATAGTTTGGAAAAATCTAAATAATTTGAATATTAAAAAGAATAGATTTTAAACACTTTATATTAAAATAATTTATTTTGAAAATAATATCAAATCAAATTGTTTCTTTCCATTTCAGCAAATCTGGACCTATGTCCAAATTTCAAATCAACAAAACTCAATTTCCAATCTTTCAATTCAGTTAACTTAATTTCAATTTAGTATCAAATCAACTTGATTTCAATTTCAATTCGAGTTAACTTAAATTTTTGAAATGTTCATTTTTACTTCGTATTCAAATCAACAATCTAATTCAATGATTTAAATTTCAATTCTATTCTTATTTTAAACCATTTTAATTTATATAAATTTCAAGTCCAATCTCATTTATTGATTTAAAACACTTAAATCAAATTAAACCTCATGTTTAATTTTAAGATCCAAATCTTTAAAATAATTCAATTTCCAAAATTAAAGTCATATATCAATTACAACTTCACATTTCTAATTCAATTCTTTAAAATAATTTCCTTTTAACAAATTTCAGTTTCAACCTTCCAAAGTTTAATTGAAAAATAATCTAACTCATAAAAATCCATAATTTATTTCCTTTAAAACAATATCATTAACCAAAATCCAAATTCAGTATTTTAAAACTATTTAATTTAACCAATTCAGTGTCTGTATATAATTTCTACCCTATGGCTAAGTGATCATTTATTTCAATTTTAATTATGGGGATGGATATATATCATTTCAATCCAAATCAAAGTGTCATATGTATATATATCATTTCAATATGTTTCTTAATTTATTCGAAATAATTCAAATAACTGGTTATATGCTTTCAGATAAAATACAGGGTGATAACATGAATATATGTAAATAAATAAACATCCAATCATCCAAAATGTCAATAAATAGAAATCAATCACAGTCAACATCCAAATCAGCCAGTAAATCGCAATAATTAACTAGTTATCAATATCAGGTACTTAACTAGCAATTAATTCAATATTATTTAAATGTCAATTTAACCCCATATAAAATTCAAGTTAAATTTGGATGATAATTTAGATTACCAAGCAGTAATCAATAAATTTCTTATCACTTCATACATTTAATTTAACTAACATAAGAAGATTTAGTTGCGTGAGTGGGTTATATCACTCACCTTTGATTTATAGTCGATTAAAAATCTAGTAAAAGCCGAAAATTTGTACAGTCCCAAAATTCAACCAAACTAGTTTCTATTGCTAGAATTTCGATGTAATCCCAACGGAAGAAAACACATGCAAATCCGAGTTCGAATGAAAAGGTTATGAACGTTAGAAGATTTCAATTTTAAATTTAAATAAAATAAAATAGAAGGGCAAAAAAGGAAAATGGGTACCATCTCTTACCCTAGCCGTACGCGATCGAAGAAGCCTATCCATCAGCCATCGCGCTTTACCCAATTGTCGCACGTCCTATGACTACCTACGACCACATCAGAGAATGCTGTTGAGATCTCCAAGCCGAGCTGTCTCTAATAGACACACGTGCGTCCGCGTGACTCCCCCAAACACCCATCCCCCTGCTGCCACTTTCACCACCAATCATGGTGAATCAAGGCACTGTTGACGCGACCGAACCATATGGATGCACTATACATCTTCCCCTCTACTTGATGCAACTCCCCATCATCGAACGGTCGACGATACACTATTGATTTGAAAAACCCTACAATAAGCGACTATAAATGATCGTCAATTTCTAGAAAACAGAGCCTCCAATCGAAAAAAGAATTGCAGATGTAGATTCCGTTTGTCGAGAGTTTTGCAATGATATATAATTCGATAGGGTTTGAGCAGTTTGGATTTTATAGTGTTATTTGGAATTGTAATTAGGGTTTTGTGATGTTTGCCATTGGGAAGCAACAGATAAGGTAGAAATTGTACATGCAAAAAATGAAATTAGAAAGCTACTAGGGTTTATAACAATCTATATATAGACAAAGTTGGATAAGAGCGGATGGAACATATCGAATGGGTCAAAGTGACAAAAAAGACTCGAAAAGCCCGTTTTGCTCCCGAAATGAAATTAGGCCGTCACACATATCAGAATATAGGTTTTCAATAATTTTAAAATCATTGAAACTTGTTTCAAACCCTCATTCCATTGTATACAGAAGTTAGATTTTAAAACCAAATTATATTTATTTAAATTTATTAATTGATTTCCATGCATTTCGAGCTCGCATGTTCGCATGATAAGTCTGATCGCTACGAAACTCGAAATCCTACAATAATTCACTATTACAGATCTGGTGAAACGGATTTCGTCAAAATCCAAAACAGTGTCCAAAAAGGCTAATTTTTCACATTAATTAAATAAATTATTATTTTAAAATCAATTTAATCACTTTTATATTCAAATTTAAAAGTTAACCATTTTCATCATTCTTGATTACACAGAAATTTCATGATCTTTTGGAATTCAATTTTCCATGTTAATTTCAATATTTAAATATTACATTAATTTCAGCGCTAAATTATAACTGTAATAAAATCCTAGTTTATTATAATTTAAAATCCAATAAATTCTTTTAATTTGATTTACACTCTTATTATTAAATCAACCAATAACTTATGAATTTATTTAACATAAGTTTTTATTACACCCATTTTCTATAGTTAACGTATTTTCTTACATTAACTACAATATTTAATTGCATTAAATTTCATTGATTCCCAAATTAATTTCAAATGGATTAAATAATAAGGCGATAAATAAAACAATTTTTTATGCATTAGTAATTCAAACACATTTATCAATTTGGTGTTTACAACAAAGATTATAAATTATTTACCACATAGCTGATTTCATATTATATATTAAAATTACTTCCAATCAAATAACATATGATTGCACTATCGATTCATTATTTATTTTCTTCTTTACTAAACTTACAATTATTTCAATTGATTGAAATTACATTAAAACAGTTGTCAATAACATTCAACAACATTATTAAATTATATTCTAATAATTTTTCATTTATAAACCATAAATTTTAATTTCTCACAATATTAAATTCCAAAATCTAGTTAAATCTAATATTTTTAATTATCAAAAAATATGGGTCGTTACAGTGGGTGTGTTTGTTTCTTATTCATATCAAACGGGTGTGCTTATTGTCTATTTAAATCAAGTGGTTGATCTTATCGCCCAAAAAATAAGAGAGTCTACCCTAAAATCGAAAAATTAGGAGGGTGGATCTTGGTCCCTTGAAATCAAGATTATATTCTGGTTTGCTTGCTACCTAATCAAAGTAGGCATTGAAAGGAAATCTATACTAATACTGTAGAGGATTGGATGTAGGATTGGTTAATCCAAACCAATACAAAACTCGAGTGTCATCTCAATTACTTTTACTTTATTTTTATTGCATTTATTTATCTGTGACTGCCTGTTAATATATATGTGTGTATGTGTTGATTATCTATGTTTTGATTTAAACCTTCAAACTATTTAAAAAAATTAATATTACTTATAAAATTCTATTCACCGCCTATCGTTTTATAATATCCTTAAGATCTGTCCACACTAGTATCATTTAAACTACACTATATCCCATATTTATGCGATGATTTAATTATAACCAAAATGGGGTGTCCACATTGAAGTTCAATAGTATTCTTAAGTCGAGAGAACTGTGTAATATTGTTACTTCGAGATTCTTTGTTTGACCTTAGTAATATTAGGCAACAAAAAACTCTCGAGCGAGTCACTCCGTAGTTATCAAGTAACTATCGGCATGTAACTCTTTGTTGCCCCAGTGTCCATGAGTAATATATCACCTAACTTTTAGGGAGTGTTACTTACTCTAGTCTTAATCGATGTATCAATATTCTATCTTGAAACATCTTAACTAGGAATATTTAAAACATTATGTTATTTTTAATTTGATAAATTTCTCATGATTTCATCACATTCTAATTATAAATAATTATAATTAACATAACATGGTATAATAGGTAAATAATAGAAAAAAAATGCATTTTATTTCAAACAAGATTTTATCATAGAGTTAATAATTTATAATAAATTATAGAATTGATCCTAAGGCATAATGTTATCTCTATCAAATACTTGTGCTGGAATAGGAGATATAGCCTCATAATTCCTTGGACTGAATGTTTCACATTAATTCCATGGGTACCTTCTGGCTGGATTACAAACCAATGTTAATAGATAATTATTATCAGACTAAACCAAGGAATTTAATGTAGTCTACACAATTAACCATGAATATTTTTTTTAACCTTATTCCAAACTATAGATAACTTAATGATATAACGTTGACAAAAAAATGCATACAAAATGTCATTACTAATTGCAACTTAATAAAGATTAGGAATTGGATTTCTCCTAAATGATCTCTATATGATTAAACTTGGCATGATAATCTTATTTAGAAAATTATTTACTTGCTTCAATACTTAAATTATTTAGATATTGACTGAGTACCAGTTCACAAAAGTAAGTCAACATAACCGTGTTGTTAGATAATTTCCAAGTTCAACTAATGTAAAATAAATTATTATAAATTAATAATAGAATTAATTATAAATATTTCGTTAAATTTAATTGGCATTTTAATTATGTAATTAGATATAAAATTAATTAAGATGATGTACATATGTTATATGTTGATTTAATTGAAGAATAGGATTACATTAGTTGATTAAATAATTGATTAAAGAGTTGAATTAAATCGGCCTGAAGTTCAGAATCCCAAATCAAAGGGGGCAGCAAAAGCAAAGCAAGGACAAAGGCGACATTGCCTTCAACGGTAGAGAGAAAGAGGATAGATATTTGTGATCTAGTTGGTTATACATAGCCAACCCAGTCTTTCTCTCTTTACAAAGAACAGAACCTTAGCCTTCATTGCTTACATTGGTAAAGCCGTGTAGATTGAGTTGCACCCCATTGTCAAGGATAAAGAACAATGGAGTTCGAAGAAGGAAACCTTTAGCAACATAGATGTTCAACGACCGACGGATCAAAAGAGGTAAGAATTCCTTTTAAATCATTTCATAAATATAGATGTTATTATTACATGTGTACCCTTCCCCTAATACTTTCGACTATGAAATAAAAAAGTTCAAAGTTAAATTTTTTATATAATTAAATAAAAATTATGATTATAATATATGTATAATTAATTTTTAACTCAGATTTTACAGATATTATTTTTATATATTTATATGTAATAGCAATTGTGTATACATGTAAAATGCTTTCAAACTAAATTCATTAAAAAATATATTCTTTTTTAATTTAGGAAAATAAATCAAATTATCTTTCTTGGTGTAAAAACAAAAAAATGCTAATTTTATTTCAGTTTTAATACGCATATACATATATATGCTTAAGAACCTTAGTATTAAAATAATTGTTTTAAAGTTACTCATGTCATCCAAAATAATTTTTTTTACCTATTTTGGATTTTGAATAAGTAAGAAGATTTAAACTTTTAAATTTCAAGAATGATTTAAATTAAAATTATATATGTGTACGATTTTATAATCTAAAAACCAATAAATTTTCTTTATTTGCTTATGGCATGGAAAAGAAGGAAAAATTAGATTTTTAAAACTCAAATTAATTTAAACTTGAATTCAGAATATATATTTAAAAAATGAGCAACTATATATATAATATTGATATAATCAGTTTTTTTAAATTTAAATAATATGTTTTAAACATATATGTGTGTGTAGCGAGAATTATATACATATATATATATATATTATAATTTAAATAATATAATAGAAAATTAATACAATATTGATAAACAATTTAATGGCAGAATAAAAAATTATTATTATTAATTATTTACATTAATGTATTCCTGTGACGACCCGAACTCGATGCCCGACAATGACATCGAAATCCATATCGCCGGAGCTTGTAACAACATTAGATGATAAACAACACAGCGGAAACAAAGGATGATTACATTAATATACAATATAGATACAATGTCAGATACATCACGATACAACAACCCAACACCATCAGAGAATGTATACAACACAATACCACAGCAGGAATATATCGACATTAGCAAAGTCTTCAAGAGAATCCAATACTGCAACTCCCAAACCAAAACTCCAAAGCCAAAGCTCTAAACCTAAAGCTTGAACCACCATCAGCTGGACTTGTAGTAAATGCGATCTCGAATGCGATTGCCAAACCAAAATCTTTAAAGATCCAAAAACTGAAGAAGTTTCCAAATTCTTTCAAACCAAAGACCTCGAAGGCTATCGAATCTACAACTATCATTTGATTATCTGAAAACCCTACTCTAGACTGCCCGTGTAGAAATTTATGGGTACCCAGTGTTTAGGAAGGGAACAATGAACTCCAGGTCAGTCATGAGACTGGTATGAGCAAAAAAAAATAGTTTTGAACAAAAACAAACAATAAAACAATTTAAAATTGAAATCCGCAATGCTTTTTGGAAAATGAAACTAGCATAAAGCCTCCCGCCGCACACACGATGCAAATTTAGAATTGGAGGAGATTTCTCCTTATGATAGCCAAACATGCTTGATACGTGAAAACCATTTTGATATTAATATTAGAGCATAGTGGAAAATATTTGCAAGTATAATATTAATCTTAGCCAACATACCACATTTCGTCGTATGCCTACTATAGCTACCATGTTCAATAGCAGGTTACCGCCACATTCCATGGCAGGTTATACAACTAAAACCATAGAGGGCACGTATTGTTTATTTGGATTTTCAACAAATGGTCAGGCTAAGGAACTTCCTATTGCCACATGAGTCCGCCTCTGGAGGGACGCCCCGAGAACTAACCTGGCTCTCTACCAACACAAGGCCGGTTTACTCCCTTTCCGGGAGTAACACCGACAAGATATGTCATCCCCGGTCATTTGCGACTTTTATCCGAGGATCCTCAACACCAACAACCATAAAGTAATGTATTTGCAGTAACCACATAGGTTAAATGTCTGGGCTCAATACCATGATACCACCCTTTTCCAGAAGGAATGGACATACCCTAGGGGCGTGACCCCTGCAACCTTGCCGCATCATTCCTGTTTCGAACATTTCCGAAGAGTGAGGTCCGACGAGGTCTCATACACAAAGCTATGCTTTTCAGAAAAGCCATGCTTCGATCAACAAATGGTCACCAATACTCAGCAACACTCAGCATGCCACACTACCAAATTGGGAATGTATCACTAGTGACCATCAACTACATAACATCCGAGCTCGTACGTCTCAGAGAAGGGTGTTAAGCTAATAGAATAAATCTTCGCCACCAAGCATAAATGTATTTGATAGAAACCAGCTTTACATCTCAAAGTGTAATGTTAGACATACATGCATACAAGTCTGTTCCGGGTTCGAACAGAACCGAGCACTTCTAAATAAGCCCTTGCACATCCGCATATTCACTAATCACGTCCGGACTTCCCATCACAAAGGGTGATCAAATCTCTATACCGGTGATCAGCTGGTGCAGAGACAGTCGGCGAGTTATACTTTTGCATTCGAACATATCCAGTCTTCACCACCGGTCTTCAAATGTTATCCATATCGTCGTATCATTATTTGGAATGAGCTATATGACACAAGGTCCTCTCCCGGCTAAACCGAATAATGAGCGCAATATTTAAAAACATATGGATATTGGGATTTCTGTTAAGTCACAACTTATTGCCCAAAACAAATGGTTTAAACAAATTACCATTTTAAATCTTTAAACAAAAAGATTCACTTCACAAAGTTCACCCATTTTTATAAAGGTTCATTCACAGATTTCAAAACAATTTCTATTTCAAATTGGATTAACTCATCCAATCTTTAAATCAAAGATCTAATTCATAGCTTTCGAACCATTTCCAAAGATTCATTCATAACTTGGAAAACCATTTTCATTTCAAACTTGAAATCCTATCAACACAAATTGGAAATTCTTCCATTATATGAAAGCTTTTATTATTTGGAAACAAATAGTTTTCGTTTTGAACAATCTGGTTTCATTTATACAAGTTAAAGGGCTTGGGTTAAATTCCCAAATCAATACTTTTAAAATGGTTTAAAATTCATATAAACACATTTATAACATGTATAACCTTTTTAAACCATAATTTTCAAACATAGAATTCAATTTCAAATCTTGAATTTAAATTCAAATCAAATTATTTAAATTTCAAACTTTATCAAGTTGTTCAAAATAACTTTTATCTTTAAAACTCCTTTCAAAATTTTTTCATATTAAACCCAATTCCATTCCCAAAACCATTTGGATTTAAAATTCAATTTGAAAACCATTTCAAAAATCTGTGACTTAACTAATTTCCTCATGCAATCCTTATTTGTGTGTGTATAGTGTAGTCCAGGGGATTTACACAATAGTGCAACATCATCAATCATCATAGATTCAAGCATATCAATATTGATACGCAGTATATTCTTATAATGCTTATCTTCCATACACAGATTCACAGATAAATAATATACATTTGTCATAGATAAAATACATTACATTCATCACAGCTTGAATTAAAATAATTCATATCACAAAGCGTCACACAGCAGAGATATCAAACAATTTCAAGCATTCAACACAATTCAAACATCCAAAAGTAAGATTAATTATTCATCTGATTAATTTTAATCAGATTAATCACTTATGAATAAACTACAAATTCTGGTTAATTAATATTAATTAATTACAAACCATCTTAATTAATTAACCTTAAATCATTTATTAATTTACCTTAAATGATAAATCAATTAATCTTTAATTATTAATTAAGTAACCTTAATTAATCATCCTTTAATCATTAAATAATTAACCTTTAATTATTTAATTATTCTTTAATTAATTATACTTAATTAATTAATCCCTAATCACTTGATTAATCAATTTAAATCATAATTAATTATTCTTAATTATTAATTAATCCTCAATTATAAATAAATTATTCCAAAATTATTAATTAATAAATCTTAATTATTAATTAATTAACCTTTAAACCCTTAGTTACCCTTTAAACAAATTAATTAATCTTTATTTTATAGATTAATTATTCTTTAACCATTAATTAAAAATTCTTAATTATTAATTGATATCCCTTAATAACAAATCAATCATTAATTACCAGCTAACTAACTCTTAATAACAGTTAACTAACCTTTAATCAATCTTTAATTATGGATTAATTATCTCTTAATTATTAATTAATAAAGCTTAGTTGTTAATTGATAAAACTTAATTATGTACTTCTTAATTACCAGTTAATTAACCTCTAATTACTTAATTTATTAATTTCTAATTACAAATTATTTTATCTCTAATCATTAATTACAAAATCTTAATCATTAATTAATTAAATTAATTAATTATTCTTAATTAATTACATAATTAGTCCTTTATCATTAATTAAGTTAATTGATTAAAGTTAAATTTTCTTAATTAACTTAATTTATTTTAACTCGTTAAAATCTTATTATTTTATTAATGCCTTAGTTATCATTAAAACATTTTATCTTAATAATTAACTTTACTTAATTAAACCATTAATTTGGCTTTTAAAATAAAATAATCATTTAACTTTTAAAAATTATCTTCCTTTATTAAATCTTTTAAATTAAGATTTAAAATAAGTTAAAAATTAACTTAACAAATTCAAGTTAAACATGTACATAATTTTCTTAAATTAATTACTTAAAAACATTCATTTTTATAAAGAATAGATTTTAAAACAAGATTCATTTCAAAATTTAAAACTACTTTATTTAAATTTGAAAATCAGTCTTATAAAACCTGAAACTTTTTTAAACTGTTTTCAAAATTTTCTGCTTTAGGTCGAACCCGAACATCACTCGAGAGCCACTCCGAGTTTCCTCCTCCTTCCTATATTTTTTTAAAGCTTAGATTTGATTAAAGATGAAAACCTGAAGCAGAAAACTCACTTCTACTCGAGTTTACACTCGAGTCACAGACTCAAACGGACGAGTCTTTCTTCGAGACAACCCCCACAACAACCCACTGACACAAGCACGACCAACGTACATGTGTACCATCGCCGGTGACAACTCCGGCACCACTGACCACCTCAACAAGTCGATGATGCCCCACCTAATCGATCTCGATCACCCAATATTCTCCACAAACTCTAAAACAAGATTGAGTTATCATGATCAAACCTGGAAACTTCCCATCACCTGAAAACCTCTAGAAACCACGACACCGACCATCATACATCGCTGCAACTTCGGCCATGCCTTCCCGAGCTTCCACGCTGACGTCACCTAAAGTTTCGTGCAACTCGATCACCAGAGTTACTGCAGTGACCTGAAATTCCGATCTCACCATAAACTAGGGTTAAAAACCCACTCCAACCCGCCGCCGCCGCCATGGTGGCCTATCCACCCACCTACCATTTTTGCCAACATCCTTAATCATCCAGCTGGCTCCAGCAAAAACCCTGGCCCTGTACAATCCTTCGATCACCCATAAATGCACAGAACTCACATTCTGATCAAACCCCAATATCTCACTCTAAATCCAACTAATTTTTTTGATTTTCATTTTAAAAATCATTTTTCACAATGTAGATTCATGTTACATTCCTGAAACAACAATTTACAAAAGTTGATTTTAACAAGTTTAAAAGATTTGAAACGACCCTGACTCTACCTTCGAAAATCGGCACCAAATACAACACTCGTATTCAAATGCCGTAGATCCAAACATTGAATCTGGTTCGCAGGAGCTTATAATACATTAAGTACAACACAGCGGAAGAAATGAATAATACGTTTGATATACAACATTTGATACAATATCCAGATACAATGATGGTACAACAGATATCAATATACATCAGAGATATGATACAAGACAATAGCAGCGGAAAGAAAAGATAACACTAACAGCGGAACAAAATCTCCAATATGGTCTTCAAGAGAGAAAGAAAGATAGAATCCAGAACTGCAACTCCATCTTCAAGGCACCAATCCATAAGTAGCTCGAACTCCCAACCAAGATGAAGTGAGGCAACTCGATCCAAATGCGATTGCCAAATCCTAGGGCTGAAAGCTATCGAATCTACACCTACTATTCGATTATCTAAAAAATCCAACTCTAGACTACGCGTGTGGGAAAATTGTGGAGACCCAGAGTTTAGGAAAGGAACAATAAACTCCAGGTCAGTCGTGGAACTGGTATGAGCAAAAAAAAAACATTTGGTCTTTAAAACAAACAAAAGAATTTAAATTTGAAATCCGCAATGCTTTTTAGAAAATGAAACTACCATAAGGCCTCCCGCCACACACACAATGCAAACGCATAATTGGAGGAGATTTCTCCTTATGATAGTCAAATTTCTTTTAAATTGTAAATTACCATTTAAATCTTCTAACCAGACAGATTCATTTCACAAAGTTCACCTAGTTTCACAAAGATCTATTCATAGATTTCAAAACAATTTCCATTTCAATTGGATTAACTCATTAAATCTTTAAATTAAAGATTTAGCTTATAGCTTCCAAAACATGTTTCCAAAGATTTATTCATAACTTGGAAGACCATTTTAATTTTAAACTTGAAATCCTTTTAACACAAATTGGAAGTTCGTTTCTTATATGAAGCTTTCATTATTTGAAAACAAGTTGTTTTCGTTTTAGAAAAAAATCTGATTTCATTTATACGAGTTAAAAATTTTGGGTTAAATTCAAATTCCCAAAACAACACTTTTAAAATGGTTTAAAACCCATATAAACACATTTATAAGTTGAATAACCCTTTTAAACCATAGTTTCCAAATCATAGAATTCAATTTCAAATATTGAATTCAAATTTAAATCAAATTATTTAAATTTCAAAACTCAATCAAGTTATTCAAAATAAATTTTATTTTTGAAATTCATTTTCAAAAGCCTTCAATTCTAATTCCAACACTATTTTGGATTCAAAAATTCATTCTTTAAAACTATTTCAAAATCTGCAACTTAACCCGTTTCCATGTGCAATCCATATTTGTGTGTGTATAAGTGTGGTCCAGGGCTTTTACACAATAAAAGTACAACATCATCCATCAGTACATATTCCAATACAACAACATATTTGATAAGCGGTATAAACTATAACGCTTATCTTTTATTCACAGATCACAGATATATATCACAGATAATAAATTACATCAAACACAGCTCAAATCAAAACAGAACATATCAGGGTATCAAACAATTCAATCATCCAATAGACTCCAAACATTCATAAGTAAGATCAGATAATTGTCTGATTAATTCAAATCAGATTAACTACTCATGAATTACTAATCCTGGTTAATTAACATTCATTACAAATTATTTTAATAAATTATTCTTTAAAAATAAATTAATTAACCTCCTTCTATTATTAATTAATCAATCTTTAATCATTAATTAATTACTTTTAATTAAGTAATTATCTTTAAGTAATTAACTACCTTTAATTACTTATATTAATAACTTACCCTTTTATTATCACATTAACTTAATTATCCTCTTATTAATTACTTTAATTAATAACCTTTAATTATTAAGTAATTAAACTTTAATTATTTAATTATCCTTTAAACCAATTTTCCTTAATTAATTTATAAGTTAATTTATCCTTAATTAATTTATAAGTTAATTTATCCTTAATTACCATTAAATTAATTACAAAAATTAATTATCTTAAATTAATTATAATAAGTAGTTGTCCCTAATTATTTAACGTACTTAAATTATTAATTAATTTCTTTAATTAATCACCCTATTAATTACATCAAGTAATTAACCTCAAATTAATTACCATAATACATTATTAAATTGATCACCTTGATTAGTTATAAATTTATTAACCTTTAATTAATAATTAATTAATCTTTAAATAAATCATTATTCTTAACTTATTAAATACTTAAAATCCTTAATTAATTAATTATCATTAACAATGTAGATTAGCTTAACCTTTAAGTTAACAATTTCAAAACATTTGATTATTCCTTAATCTCATGGTTAAGTTTTATTTAAAATAACTCTTTTAAAATTATAAGTTTAAACATTTTCAAACTTACTAGTTTCAAAAAACATTTTATTACAAAACTGGAAATTCTTGTGCTCGAGATCTTCTCGGGTGTTACCCGAGACCACTGCCCCCTTCCCCTGCTTCGAGTTTATCAAAAAATTGAAACCTGCACATTTTTTTTCAACTTAAAAATTCGTTCAAATTTTTAACCTCGGCGCACCACAAATTTGCTTCAAGCTCGACTTCGAGTCATACTTCCATTTTCTCGAGTTGACTGTAAGTCGCCCCCTTCTTCTCCAAATTCACGACTCCACCTGACACGAATGACCACTGGTGCACGTGCGCCAACCATCTGGTCGACTCCGACCAAAATTCCGATCGTCAAAAAGTCGCCTACCATCCCCTCAAGCGCCACAACCCCCCAGATTGATGATCGACTCGATCAATCTAATTCGAACCATTTCGAGCATAAGGAACCGACTCCATCAATAAATAAAAAAAGAAAAACTCCTCGCGCCAATGATTCCAGTCACCGGAATTCATACGGCTTCAACACAAGCTGCTCCACTGATTGATGCCTCTTCTCCCCCTGGACCGATCGTCGAAAGATCACTGATGACGACGCATTTGTTTTACAACCCTGATGAACAAAACCCATACCCAAAACCCTATTTCTCCATTTGCCCATCACCCCGATCGAATATAAATTTTGTAAATATTTTTCCTATACTCCCCTATACATCAGCTTCCCTCACCACTGCTTTCGATGCCCAGCTCGACGTCGTTTGACAGAAACTGACCATAAACCCAAATTCAATCAACTCAAGAAACCCCATTGTTCTTAGCAATAAAAATTATGATATTATCTTCAAAATTCATTGTTTGCAAAAGTTTATCAGATTATGGAACCGAAACAATAAATTGTTTGAAGTTGAAATCTTGCCATTTTCTAGGATCTACCGTGTTTTCATTTTTTTTACAGTAATCCTTTAACTAATTTTACTTATATTTAATTTCCAAAATTTAGTTTGCATTCTTACCATCATCCGTTATTTGAAAATCAGAGTCTCAAATTGATGGTATACCATTGAATTAGATCTAAGTATGCTGGAGACTGAAAACAACGGTGGTATGTGTTTTTATGTATATACACAGATATACACTCTGATACTTTGCATCAATACAAACATGCAACGATAATTTCAATCACAAGCATCAGGATATTCATCACACAATCAAGATATAAATCGGGTTGAAATCTTAAAAGAGTGGTTTGCTCACCTTGCAGTTTGAAAATAGAGGGGAAAGTAAAGAAAAAAATTTCTTAGGCCTTGAATTTGATTTTTCATTGTTGCCTTTGCACTGCCCAGTTTTTTTTGACCTGCTATTTGAAGTTTGTTTCTAGATCTTCCTTTGAACTATCTTTGCTTTGAATTACTCCAAATCAGGTTGAAGATAATGTTGCAGTTTGGACTTTGATCTGCTTTAGATTTTTGAGTTTGCTTGATCATGTTGAACTTTGTTTCAGGTTGATTTTTTTTCTTTTGATCTAAAACTGAATTTATCTTTGGTACTACTGTTTGATTCAGGCTTTGATTGAGATTTTGTTTTCAGATTTTGAGAGTAGCCTGGTTTACAAAATGCTTTTCTTTGATCTGGTTCCTGTTTTCAGATCTGAGGCTTTTCTGATTTTTTTTTCTTTCTATTTATTTTTTCTTTGGGTGTTAAGATTTAAGCTGCCCAAACCTATGTTACCGTAATTTTAGATTTGGTGAGAAGTTAAATTATTGCATATGGGGAAGCTCAAAAGTTTCTATAATTTTAAATTCCATTATTTTATTCAATTAAATATATTGAATGCCATGTGTAAAAACAAATGATTATGAAATCTCAATGCATATTGATTGCTTTACTCCAACTCTTTTGATGTATGTTTATCATTTGAAATTTTACAAGACAAAAGAATTTTTAATAAATTTTTATATCATATTTATTTTATAAATAAACATACCCTTTTCTTACTTAATCTTTATATTTACATTATATAAAATATAAATTAAAACTTAATGATTTTCAAAAACCAAATATTTTTTCTAAAAAATTTATTTTAAATTTAGATTCAATTTCCAATTCACTTGAATTAAAAATCTATTTATGTCTATTTATATATTCATACATAAAATTATGCAATTTAAATTCAAATTCAATGTTTACATTTGTAAAATGTTTATGTTTCCTTTTATATTTATATTTACACAAACAAAATTTTATCCCAATAATTTTCACATTGCAACCTTTAATTTAGTTCACTATTTTTATATACATATATATATTTATACAATTTACATTCATACATTTTATTATCATTTATTTTTGTACAACTTTTAAAAGAAAAGAAGGATTTAAAAAATTTGATTTCATATTAACAAATAGTCACATTCAGTTATATAAGAGAATAAAAATAAATCTTTTGGAATTTATTACATCTTCCATATATTAATAAAATTAAAGCAAACTATCATTAACTTTTCATCAATCTCAAAGCTCTTAAATGTCTATTTTATTCTTAATACATTTTATTTTGAAATTCAATATTTGTTTATTTGTAAAATACATATGCGTATATTTTAAATCAAATTTCTATTTATTCCCAATACACTTATTTTTCCTAAATCCAATATTTATTTGTAAGATACTTATGCTTAAATTTCAAATTAAATTTCTATTTATAATCAAAAATTATTTATGTATTCTAGAAATCTCTAATTAATTCACAATTTATTTTCAAAAATTAATTTAATTGCCAAATTAAACTTGGTAAATTTTCGGGAATGTTACAAGATTTCTACTGTATTTCTAAATTTTCAAACGACATTTCATCTAATCTTTCTTAATTTTTTTTTAAACTTAATTTTTTGTTAAAACAAACGCAAATTGTTTGAGAACTATAACCTAACAGAGATTTAATGAGGAGGTAGGAATTTGGTCTAAAATTTAAGCTCTGTAACTACAAAACAGAGATGAATAATTATATCAGACATGCACAGTTTACACACATTCATATATATACAGAAATCACTTATATGTACATAAGCAAGCATTAGTCATTTCAGAAATTTAACAAGCAACAAACAGTTATTACTTAGGATTTTAAAATAGATGTGCACTCATAGGCATTTCAAAACAAAGAAGGTGAAGTTTGCTCGCCAGGAATGAAGACAGAGGACAGGAAAAACTTTTGAAACCTGGAACCTGATATTTGATTTGCTTTGTTTTGAATGCTTCAAACTATGTTTTGCTCTGAATCCCTCAGGTTTTGTTGTCTTTTTTTATTTCCAATATTAATTACTTGAAGCTTTGATGAAGATTTAATCCCCAAGTTGAGTTCCTTTTATTTTCTAGGTTTGATTCAGATTTTGTTTTAAATTTGTATTTGTTTGAATCCTTATTTTTGTTTTGATATTGAGATGATTTTTGATTTTTCAGTTCTGAACTTGATTTAGATTTGAGACAATTGAAAATAGCTTTGTTATCTTCTTTACCAAAATGTTTTATATATTTTAGTTTTTTTTTTAAAATATAAATTATGACACTTGTAATTAAAATCGATATTAAAGTAACACATATAATATGCATGTGATAATCAAGCTACAAATGTTCAATTCATGGTCTCATCAATTTACAAATATCCTAGGTAATGTATTTTTATAGTTGAAACCCTTATTTAATAATTTATTAATTACTTGTAAATTTCAAACCATATTTATATATGTATTTATTATCTCCCATTTTACACTTATACTTTTATAACTTACATCATATAATTTAAACACTACATAATATTTTAAATATAACTTTATATCATATTTTCTATTTAAATAAATACATATTCTTTATTAATCATTTATATAATCTTTTAAAGAAAAATGGTTTTAAAAATTTAACTGTACATGAATAAATATATTACAGTTTCATTCTTAATTAGCCTTTGGAAAAATTTATTACATCAAATTCAAAACATCATTTTTAAATCAAAATGCATATCAATAAAATTTGAAACAAATCCTTATTAACTTAAAAATAAAATCTTAAATCCAATTTATTTCCAATATATTTGTTATTGAGTTTTCAAATTCAAATTTCAATTAAAAATCAATATATATATATATATGTGTGTGTGTGTGTGTGTGTGTGTGTGTGTGTGTGTGTAAACAATTAATTTTTTATTTTATTTTGGAAAAACTCAGTTTAATTCACAATTTAATTTCATAATGTAAATTAATTATCAATTTAAACTTGGCTAAAATTCGGGAATGTTACAGATTTCCCCTTAAGAAAATTTCTTCCTCGAAATTTGCCAGGGAGACGACCAAGGACAGATGAAAGATAGAGAAATATCTTTTCAGATCAAACCGAATATCTATTTTGCATTTGGCTTACCAAATCAGAGGATCAATAATAGATACGAGAATGAATTCATTCCATATCTCACAAGATATTCGGGTCATCGGATCTACGAAATATGCAAGGACCTCGGTTAGTTTGAAGGATAACTAACTATTCATAGAATATATATGGACCCAATAGAACAAATAATGGATACTCAATTCAGATTGGAATATCCCAAGGTATATACTAGCTTATCCTACTTCGGACTTTGATCTTTCACAAGAAATTATAATAGAATTTCAAATTTGGTTGAAATCGTTTTATCGATACAAATCATCATATTTTATTAACCAATTTACTTCAATTTAAAATTTCCAATTCATTTGAAGTTAAGACTGAAGATAGGAATATGAAAAAGAACTTATCTACAACGATTCAAAAGGTCAGCATCACATCGTAGCTCCTTCTTGTAGTTGCCATGAAGACATCATAGAATTGGGAATCAGATAATGATCAAAGAGATTCATAGAGAAAGATTGTTTCCTTGTTGTTGCAGGGCATTGACCAGTTGAAGTGGTACTTTTCGTCCCCTACCTCGTTCTCTTCTCGCACTCATACTTACTATCAATGGATAGAAAGAGAATTTACTGAGGCATACAGATGGATATCTCAGGGATATACTCATTCTAGGGTATACTTCACCTTATCTCACTCCGTAGCTAAAGTTCTTACTCAACCTTTAGCTCTGATACCACATGTGACTGTAACAACCCTATATTTTAACAACCCTATATTTTGTGATTATTTTAAATTGTATATTTTAATTATTTTAAATTAAATTTCCTGATTTAAAACTTTATTTTATTTGTTAAAATGAATAATTTTTGTTATTTTAAATATAAATTTTGATTTTTATATGAATTATAATTTCAAACATGAATAAATAGAATATTTTCTAGAAAAGTGGATTTTTGGCAAATATGGTCAAACTTTGACTTTTAAATTTAAAATTTAAATATTTGAATTTTACCTTTTATTATGAAAACTAGTATGGGCCATGTGCTTCGCACATGGGCTGTTTGTATACGGACTGTTTGTGTTATCGTATATGTTTATATTTTGTTTGAGCGTAAATATATAAACGGAAAGCAAGGGCGTTTTTGGAATTTCAAAACGACACCGAGTAAATTAGTTCAACGAATTTTCATTATTAGTAGTAATGATAAATTAAATTTTAAGAATACTACTTTTCGTTTCGTTGAAATCTGGTTAATATCGTGAAAGTTATGCTTTTTCCCAATATTGTGTGTAAATTGATTTATTTAACAATATTGTTTATTTTAATTTATAGAAATAATATTTTTATTTGTCATATCTTGCTCTAATTTTTATATACGTGTGTAATATGTCATGTCATGTTTATTTTTTATTTTTAAAACATTTTTAAAATGTTGTTGTTATTTTTCCAAAAACTTGTTATATTTTGTTTTCAATTTTCAATAGTATTTGACATATATTAAATTATGTTTTTATAATTTTCCATATTTTTCTAAAATTTATTTATTTGTTTCATTTTTACTTTACTTGTGATTCATTTTTTTATTTTATTTTCATGATTTTATTTTTATTTATTTTAATAAAGAAAAGTGGAAATTTCAAGAGTCTTTGGCCTTTAACTTTTGACCTTCCATCTTCACACCTTTTCATTTTTGGCTGTTCACCACATATCTTTTGGCCGAGCACACCTGACCCTAGGCCGAGCATATGAAGGTTGAAGCAATAGTCAAAGCAAATTTGTTCATTTTTGCTTTTATTTTGAATTGTTTCACAAGTATATTTGGTTTGAAATCATATTTATACTTGTCTTGTTTTATGGGTTGTGCACAAGATCTAGCTTGGTTCTCTTCCCACTCAAGTCAAAAGTTGGGTTATCGTGCTTTCGGGATTCGTTTGTGTGCTTCGTCTTGCTATCTCCAGCTTGAAACAAGTGAGTAACCACACATGACATATGTACTTATATAGTTAGTAAATTGATCACAAGTGAATCTGTAGAATAATATTATCATGTTATACCTGCCTGTGATATGATCTATATGACGTCCACCCCATTTATACACCTGTCATATCATCTACTGCTGCTATATGATGCTATACTGTTATTTATATCTATTTATCACACTGCAAGTTCCCTGTAGAATAGAATCACTATGAGTTGAAATGATACATACTCGAACAGACTTTAGAATAGGGAAAAATCATTATGGGCTGAAATGTAGCCCCCTGAGCGTTTTTTATTTACTTTTCATCTACTTGGGATTGCGGGTTTGAAATGATAGAACCCGGATTTTTTATTTTAAATTGCGGATTGAAATGATACATATCTGTATCACTTGACCTAGGCTAGAAAATTATATACAGACCCGCGGTTAATATATATTTTCTAAAAATTTTAATATATTTTTAGAAATGTAAATATTATGATATTTTGATTTAAATTTAATTAAGAATGATTTTTATAAACATAATAGTGATTTCTACAAGTTAAATAAGTGAAATAAATTAACGGTAAAGTAGAATTTGAAATATAAGTGAATTTTGGAATTTATGATTTTGTTTATAAATGGAAATTAAGTTAAGTAAGAAAATATGATAATTTATTTAAATTTGAATTTAAATTGATTTTATAAAGTGTTATTGATTTTTCCATGAATTAAAAATGGTTAAATAAATGAATACTTGAAGTGTAATTTGAAATATAATTTAAATTTGGAAATGTGAAATTTGGTTAAAATGAAATTTGAGTTATATGAATAAAATCGAAATTTAATTTAATGTATAAAAATGGTAAATTAAATTTAAAGAATAAAGTAAATGAAAATGTTGCGAAAATTTTACACTTGAATTTATTAAGTGAATTATTGAAATTTTGATTTTATTTATATGAAATTTACTTTCTAAAAATCATAAGTTAAAGGTATTTTAATGAACATTTTTTAATGTTAAAATATGATTTTTAAAATGCTTAAAAGGTTAAATCAAAATTTATTTGTTGCTGAAATTACATTGAAAATCTGGAAATTAAATAATAGCACTTTAGAAATGCTATCGTTTCTGAAGTTAACTTACAATCTAAAGTAAATGATATTACATCACTTTGTAAGTGCCGTGGTTGACACAAATGAACTATGGCTAAATTTTAACTAAGCGATATTACAGCACTTGGTAAGTGCTGTGGTAGCAGAAAGATAATTAAATATGAAACTAAATAAAGGGCTACAGTAGCAATTGATAAGTGCTGCGGTAGGCTGAAATGAGCTGTTTTCAACTATAACTTACAACAGCTTTTTCTAAATGCCGTGAAAGTTTGAAATTTCCAATGTTTATGATTTTTAACTAAATAAATGAACTCAGAATTGTCTAAAATTTTGGGAATTGAATACTTGATTTGTAAATATAATAACTTCACTTTTAAATGGTTTAAATGAATTGTTTTGATTAAATAATATAAACTAGTTGAAAGGTGATTGGAAATGATAATAAATGAATGGTATCTTTGAATTAAAAAAAGGTACTTAAATTTGAATATTTGGATTCGAAGTCAAATAATGATTTGAAAATGAAGTTTTGAAAAGATATGATATTTTGATATATTGAGTTGGTTTGGAAATGATGCGATCTTTATTTTGATAAAGCTTTTGAATTTGAAAATGATAGTTTATTTTGAAGTATAAACTATGATTTCAAATTACAACCACAGGTTATAATAACGATTGGTTGTTAAAGAGACCGGGATCCGATATGGACATACTCTCTGTCAATACCGAAAACCACTTTAACAACTGTCTACGCGGTGGAGATTCCAGAATGAAGTAGGATGGTGGCGACGATCCTCTTGAGGTATGAACGTGGTCCCGACCCCCGTAAGTTGGCTTAAGGTGGCTAAAAAAGGAGCGATCGATGTGCCAAGTGAGGTACCTCCTCCAATCGGACACATTCCTTCGATACTATACTCTTATCTTGTGGTTGATTTGATGGACATCCTCTGATTTTGATTTGGGAGTGTGTTTCATGGTGGGCGGTAGTGGCTGCTATGCGTTACCACCAACTCGGAAGCGTAATTGGTATATCTACCCTGGCATTGCCTCGTGTGCCGTGTCACCTACCATATCGAGCCTTACTACGGGTTTGTTTTTATCCTGTTGCCCATGGAGTATTTAGTGTAGTCCCTCGATCTGGAGATATGCTGATACTGGATGGACTACTGGGACTATTATGTGTTGGGGGCTATATAGGTAACCCTTCGACGCTATTTTAAAATAAGTTTATTTTACTGTAGACATTATTATAATAGCGCAATATTACTACATAGTAAATAGTTTAACGGATCCTTAGAGGATGGGTGGTCCCAAGCATCCTTTAATTTACTTGTACTTTATTACAGTTCACTTAAGTTGGTTTACATTATATAAGTATGTATGTGCTGACTCGAGTGTTTTGTGTTTTGCTTTACGCTCGGGTCAGCCTGAGTATTCACAGCTTAGCTTTGGGTTTCTCTTCCTGGAGCTAGTCCTTGCTGGAGTTTCTTCTATCTATTTATATATATCTAATTCAGTTTCAGCTGTTCTAGTTTATCTGTGCTAGTGAACTTCTATGTATTTGGAATTGCTATTGTATTAATTTTCAGACTGATATTATGTATTTGTTTTGAGAGTTTGTTATAGTAGCTTCATGAACTACTATGTTATTTTAATTTCCATTGCGAATTATTCTGATATTTCCGTATCTGTGATTCTGTGATTGTATTTCATTTACTCCAGTGGTATTTTGAGCAATTCAAATCCGACATGTGCGGATGCGAATGGCTAAAAATATCGGGTTGTTACAGTTTGCATCAGAGCTTTGATTTTAGGCAAAACTTAGCCTACGGAGCAAAAACTCATTAGAGATAGGATAGAAATACCCTATAATGGGTGAAATCAATCTCAGAATTACTCTCTTTGTGAGAGAACGTATTTTCAAAGTATAAAATGATTTTCAAAATGATTTTTCAAAGGATTTTTCAAAGATTATTTTGATATAAACATTTCTTGTTTTAAAGTCAATTTTCTAAACTTCCTTCCCTTCGTATCTACCTTGTTAGTATTTTGTTCTTTAGGATATTCATCCAAGTGAATTTATCTTATCTTATCTTTGTCTTCTCTATACCTTGTTCTAAATTCATTCTTGATATTTTCAAGATGAATTGTGGAAATGCCAGAGGTAGGGGTCGTGCCCCAGCTCCTCAACCTGCTGCATCGTTAAGTTCACTGTTCTTCGTAAGGAATTCTCTCAACTTGGTGGTACCAAGTTTTCCAGTTCAGAGAGCATTATAGAAGCTCAGCAATGGTTGCGGAATTTAGAGAGGATGTCCACTGGTCTTGAGATTACTGATGCCTAGAAGCGTCAGTTAGCAGCTTGGAAGTTGCAGGAGGCTGCCCTAGGTTGGTGAAAGTCTGTTATGGCTAACACCGTCGAGGCTGGTCTTTCTTAGGAGCAGTTTAGGCAACTTCTTATGTTTCTTTGAATCCTGTTTCTCTGTCTCTTTCGTGCCTTTTCTTAGCTTATCTATCACCTTTTTCAGGGATGCTTTCGTTGCTAAGTGGATGCCCAAAGCCGGGAAATCCCAGCTTTATAGGGAGTTCATGGATCTCAAGCAAGGAAGCATGTCTTTTTCTGAGTATGAGAGGAAGTTCAACGAATGTTCTAAGTTCGGTCCTAGCCTGATAGACACTCCTCTCAAGAAGAATGAGAAGTTCATTTCTGGTGCTCGTCCCAAGTATTATGGTCATCTCATTTCTCATGTCTATGGCACTTTTACCCAGCTTATGGATGTGGCAATTCGATATGAGAACCCCACTTCTATGGGTCCTACTGTTGTTGGTGCTCCTTCATCTCAGTCTTCCTCTGCTAACTCTAAGAAGAGAAAGACTAATTTCCAGCAGCAAAAGAAGAATTGGCTCAAGAATGCAGGTTTGGGATCTTCATCATCTTCTCCTTCTCACTGGCAACCTGTTGATCTTTCTTTCATCACCTGCTTCAAGTGTGATCAGAAGGGACACTATGCCAATAGTTGCCCTACTTTAGCTGGTGCTGCTTTTCCTACTCCTGCTCAGTTGGGTAAGCCTTCCGGTATATTTGCTATCACCTCTACATCTTCTTCAGCTCCTATTCCTAGTGCTCCTTGGGATGACCAAGGTACTCTTCAGTGCATGCTTTTCTTTATTTCTGTATCATGTTCGTGTTATATTTGATACTGAATCTATAGTTTGATTTCTGTTGATTGGTGTGATAAGTTTGAGTATCTCCTTTCTCCTGAGTTTGCTTCTGCACCTTTATGTGTTTCAAGTCCAATTGGGGCTCCACAAACCTTAATAGGATTTGTAAGCATGTGCAACTTCTCTATTCTGGTCAATGCTTTAATGGTGATCTTCGTTCGACTCCTGTAGTCAGATTCTATCTCGATGTATTTGGTGAAGTCACTGCTTTACCTCATAAGCAAGAAATTGATTTCTGTATTGACCTTTTTCCTGGAGCTCTGAGAATGGGTTCTATGAATGGTTAGTCATACCTTTCGGTTTGACTAATGCTCCTATTTTCTTTGTTGATTTGATGAATCTTGTTTTTCGTGTTGTGCTTAATAAATTCCCTAAATACCATTTCTGAAAAGATGAAGTTCGATTCCTTGGGCATATCGTTTCTAGTAATGGAATTTCTATTGATCCAGTCACGATCGCTGCGATCAATGAAAATCTTTCTTTCTTTCTCTTTTTTCCTTAGTCATTAAGTTATTCTATCTTTTCTGCTGTTCTTATTTCTCCCAATTCTGTTACAAGATTTGGGAAACTTCTAAGACTTCTTTTGAGTTTTCGTAGTTTTTTTAGCCTTGCCGGTTATACCAGAGATTCATTGAGAATTTTCTCGGATTGCTGCACTTCTCACCGCTTAGTTTATCTGGGTTATTGTGGATAGACTGACCAAATCCTCTCATTTCATTCTGGTCAAGTCCACTCATTCTGCTTCTAGCTTATCTGAGATCTACATGAGGGAGATTGTTCGTCTCCATGGTATTCTTCTCAATATTAATTGGTGATCATGATCCTATCTTTTCCAGTCAGTTTGGAAAGTTTTTGGGAATCTTTGGGTACTCATCTGAATCTGAGCACTGCTTACCATCCGACGGTCAAACGGGAAGAGTGAATCAGATTTGTTGAGGATTTCTTCGTGCTGGTGTTCTTTATTCTGGAGGATCTTGGGAAGATTATCTCCACTTGGTTAAACTTACCTATAACAACAATTATTAGGTATAATCTCAATCTTCTTATCATCCTATCTTAATCCTATTTCATTCTATCTTTTTCTATGTTTTTTCGTACCTCGTTCCTTTTCGGGGACGAAAAGTTTTGAGTGGGGGAGAGTGTAACAACCCTGTATTTTGTGATTATTTTAAATTGTATTTTTTAATTATTTTAAATTGAATTTCCTGATTTAAAACTTTATTTTATTTATTAAAATGAGCAATTTTTGTTATTTTAAATATAAACTTTTATTTTTATTTTTATGTGAATTATAATTTCAAACATGAATAAATAGAATATTTTCTAGAAAAGTGGATTTTCGGCCAATATGGTCAAACTTTGACTTTTAAATTAAAATTCAAATATTTGAAATTTTGAATTTCATCTTCTATTATGAAAATAAATTAAATTTTAAGAATATTGCTTTTCGTTTCGTTGAAATCCGCTTAATATTGTGAAAGTTATGTTTTTTCCAATATTGTGTGCAAATTGTTTATTTAACAATATTGTTTACTTTAATTTTTATAAATAATATTTTTATTTGCCATATCTTGCTCTAATTTTTATATATGTGTGTAATATGTCATGTTATATTTATGTTATATTTTTAAAACATTTTTAAAGTGTTGGTGTTTCCAAAAACTAGTTATATTTTGTTTTCAATTTTCAATACTAGTTTACATATATTAAATTATATTTTTATATTTTTCTATATTTTTCTAAAATTTATTTATTCATTTCATTTTGACTTTATCTGGTATTCATTTTTTTATTTGCATGATTTTATTTTGATTTATTTGAATAAAGAAAAGTGCAAATTTCAAGAGTCTTTGGCCTTTAACTTTTGACCTTCCATCTTCACACCTTTTCATTTTTAGCCATTCACCACATATCTTTTGGCCGAGCACACCTGACGCTAGGCCAAGCAATGAAGGTTGAAGTAATGGTCAAAGAAAATTTGTTCATTTTTTCTTTTGTTTTAAATTGTTTCGCAAGTATATTTGGTTTGAAATCATATTTATACTGTCTTGTTTTATGGGTTGTGTACAAGATCTAGTTTGGTTCTCTTCCCACTCAAATCAAAAGTCGGGTTATCTGCTTTCGGGATTCGTTTGTGTGCTTTGTCTTTCTATCTCCAGCTTGAAACAAGTGAGTAATCACACATGACATATGTACTTATATATTTAATAAATTGATCGCAAGTGAATCTGTAGAATAATATTATCATGTTATACCTGCCTGTGATATGATCTATATGATGTTCACCCTGTTTATACACTTATCATATCATCTATTACTGCTATATGATGTTATACTGTTATTTATATCTATTTATCACACTGCAAGTTCCCTTTAGAATAGAATCACTATGGATTGAAATGATACATACCCAAACGGACTTTAGAATAGGGAAAAATCATTATGGGCTGAAATGATAGGCCTGAGCAATTTTTATTTATTTCTATTTACTTGGGATTGCGGGTTTGAAATTATAGAACCTGAATTTTTCTTTTAAATTGCGGATTGAAATGATACATATCCGTATCACTTGACCTAGGCTAGAAAATTATATACAGACCCGTGGTTAATATATATTTTTCTAAAATTTGAAAAAGTATTTTTACAAATGCAAATATTATGATATTTTGATTTAAATATAATTAAAAATATTTTTTATAAAAATATTAGTGATTTCTACAAGTTAAATAAGTGAAATAAATTAATGGTAAAGTAGAATTTGAAATATAGTTAATTTTGGAATTTATGATTTTGTTTATAAATGAAAATTAAGTTAAGTAAGAAAGTATGATAATTTGATTTAAATTTGAATTTAAATTGATTTTATAAAGTGTTATTGATTTTTCCATGAATTAAAAATGGTTAAATAAATGAATACTTAAAGTGTATTTGAAATATAATTTAAATTTGGAAATGTGAAATTTGGTTAAAATGAAATTTGAGTTATATGAATAAATGGAAATTAATTTAATTTATAAAAATGGTAAATTAAATTTAAAGAATAAAGTAAATGAAAATGAATGAAAATTTTACACTTGAATTTATTAAGTGTATTATTGAAAATTTGATTTTATTTATAGGAAATTTATTTTATAAAAATCATAAGTTAAAGGTATTTTAATGAACTTTTTTGAATGTTAAAATATGATTTTTATAAAAGGTTTAATCAAAATTTATTTGTTGCTGAAATTACATTGAAAATCTGAAAATTAAATAATAGCACTTCAGAAATGCTATCGTTTCTGAAGTTAACTTACAATCTAAAGTAAATGATATTATAGCACTTTGTAAGTGCTGTGGTTGATACAAATAAACTATGGCTAAATTTTAACTAAGTGATATTGCAGCACTTGGTAAGTGCTGTGGTAGCAGAAAGATAACTAAAATATAAAACTAAATAAAGGGCTACAGTAGCACTTGATAAGTGCCGCAGTAGGCTGAAATGAACTGTTTTCAACTATAACTTACAACGGCTTTTTCTAAATGCTGTGAAAGGCTGAAATTTCCAATGTATATGGTTTTTAACTAAATAAATGAGCTCAGAATTGTCTAAAATTTTGGGAATTGAATACTTGATTTGTAAATATAATAACTTCACTTTTAAATGGTTTAAATGATTTGTTTTGATTAAATAATATAAACTAGTTGAAAGGTGATTAGAAATGATAATAAATGAATGATATCTTTGAATTTAAAAAGGTATTTAAATTTGAATATTTGGATTTAAAGTCAAATAATGATTTGAAAATGAAGTTTTGAAAAGATATGATATTTTGATATATTGAGATGGTTTGGAAATGATGTGATTTTATTTTGATAAAGATTTTGAATTTGAAAATGATACTTTATTTTAAAGTATAAACTATGATTTTAAATTATAACTACGGTTTATAATAATGATTGGTTGTTAAAGAGACCGGAATCGGATATGGACATACTCTCTGTCAATACCGAAAACCACTTTAACAACTTTGTACGCAGTGGAGATTCAAGAACAAAGTAGGATGGTGGCGATGATCCTCTTGAGGTATGAACGTGGGCCCGACTCCCGTGAGTTGGCTTAAGGTGGCTAAAACAGGAGCGGTCGACTGGCCAAGTGAGGTATCTCCTCCGATCGGACACATTCCTTCGATACTATACTCTTATCTTATGGTTGATTTGATGGCCATCCTTCGATTTTGATTTGGGAGTGTGTTCCAAGGTGAGCGGTAGTGGCTGCTATGCGTTACCACCAGCCTGGAAGCGTAATTGATATATCTATCATGGCATTGCCTCGTGTGCCGTGTCATCTACCGTACCGAGCCTTACTACGAGTTTGTTTTTATCCCATAGCCTATGGAGCATTTAGAATAGTCCCCCGATCTGGAGATATGTTGATACTCGATGGACTATTGGGACATGTAGGGGTAAGAGTCTCCCATTCGCCACCAAAAGCGAAGCGAGAACCCTTATCACGTTAACTAAGCAAGGTCAGTCAGGGGACCGGTATGAGAGAACAAAAACTGTTTTGAATAAAAGCAAACAACAAAAGAATTTAAAATTGAAATCCGCAATTGTTTTGGAAAAACGAAACTAGCATAAGGCCTTCCGCCGCACACATCATGCAAATGCAGAATTTGAGGAGATTTCTCCTCATGATAGACAAACATGCTTGGTACGCGAAAACCATTTTGATATTATTATTAGTGCATTGTGGAAAATATTAGCAAGTATAATGTTAATCTTAGCCAGCATACCATATTTCATTGTATGCCTACTATAGCTACCATGTTCAGTAGCAGGTTACAGCCACATTCCATGGCAGGTTATACAAATAAAACCGTACATGGTGTGTATCATTTCTTTAGATTTCCAACAAATGGTCAGGCTAAATAACTTCCTATTCCCACATGGGAACGCCTCTGAAGGGACGCCCCGAGAACCTACCCGGCTCTCTGCCAACACAGGGCCGGTTTACTCCCTTCTTGAGAGTAACACCTACAAGATATGCCACCCTCGGTCGTTTGCGACCTTTATCCAAGGATCCTCAACACCGACAACCACAAAGCAATGTATTTGCAATAGCCACATAGGTTAAATATCTGGGCTTCATATCATGATATCACCCTTTTCCAGAAGGAATGGACATACCCTAGGGCGCGACCCCTACAACCTTGCTGCATCTTTCCTATTTTGACCATTTCTAGGGAGTGAGGTCCGACGAGGTCTCGTCCACAAAGCTACGCTTTTCACAAAAGCCATGCTTCGATCAACAAATGATCAGCAACACTCAGCAGCACTCAGCATGCCAAACTACCAAATTGGGAATGTATCACTAATAACCATCAACTATGTGAAGACCCCCAAATGCGTACCCCTTTTGAGATGGCAAAATTCCAAAACAATTTAGCCCAAAGTGGAACAAATGTACGAGTCTTCAGGTTTAAAGAAGAAAGAGGTAGAAGAAGAAGAAAAAAAACAACATCAGAATCTCACATATCGCAGCAGAACAAATATAATAGATAAATGAATATCTTTCAAACAAAGAACTGTATCAGTTATTACATTACATCACATTACATTATCAGTGTGTTACAACAACAAAACAGCGGAAAAAAATCTAACATAGACTAGTGATACGCTTCACCATCCAGCTTGCTCCTGATTTCCATAGTTCTTACTTCGCTCCAGAATAATGATAACCTGACTCTAGGCTGTCCGTGTGGAAATTTATGGCCACTCAGAGTTTTAGAAAGGGAACAATAAACTTCAGGTCAGTCGTGGGACTGGTGTGAGGTCTTAAAACAGTTATATCCACAAAGAAAGGAAAAAAAATCTGCTATGCTTTTTGGAAAATCAAACCACCATAAGGCCTTCCGGCACACACACAATGCAATCGCAGACTTAGGGGAGATTACTCCTTATGATAGTCAAACAAGCATAATATGCAAAAATCATTTTAAAATTATCATTAGTGCATAGCGTGGAAAACATTTCGAAAGTATAATATTAATCTTGGCCAGCATAGGTACCATTATATTACGCCTGCTATAGCTACCTCCTGAGGAGGCAGGTTGTAGAATTGCAATCGTAAAGGGCTCGTACTATTTCTTTGGATTTCCAACAAATGGTCAAGCTAAAGAACTTCCTTTTTCCACATGAGTACGCCTCTGGAGGGACTTACCGAGAACTTAACCAGCTCTCTGCCAACACAAGGCCGAGTTACCTCTGTAACTAGGTAACTACTACACGAGTATGCCATCCCTTAGTCGTTTGCGACCTTTATCCGAGGATCCTCAACCACAAAGCAACAACCACATAGAGTAATAGATTTGCAGCAACCACATAGGTTAAATATCTGGGCTCCATACCATGATAACACCCTTTTCCAGAAGGAAATGACATACCCTAAATGGCGCGACCCTCATAACCTAACCGCATCTTTCCCGTTTCGACCATTTTCGGGGTGTGAGGTCCGACGAAGTCTCGTCTACAAAGCTACACTTTTCACAAAGTCATGTTTTGATCAACAAATGATCAGCAGCACTTCTCATTCCACATTACCCAATTGGGAGTATATCACTAATAACCATCAACTACATAACCTCTGAGCTCGTACGTCTCGGAGAAGGGTGTTAAGCTAAGGGAATAAATTCGCCGCCACCAACAGAAATGTATTTGACAGAAACCAGCTTTACATCTCAAAGTGTAATGTCAGACACACATCCATATAAGTCTGTTCTGGGAACGAATGGAACCGAAGTCACTTCAAAGAAGCCCTTGCAAATCCGGGTATTAACTAATCACGTCCGGAATCCCCATCACAAAGGGTGATCAAATCTCTATACAGAAGCAACCCGGTGCAGAGACATTCGACAGGTAATCCTTTCGCTTTCGAAAATACATGGTCTTCAATACCATCTTCAAATGCAATCCCATTTCGTCGTATCATTATACGGAATGGGTTTTATGACACAAAGTCCTCCCCCGGCTAATCCGAATAATGAGTGCTTATTTTTAAAAATCAGTATTCATTTAGATTTCGAACAAATCACAATAATTTCCACGTTGATCTTCTTAAACAAAAGATCTATTACAATCACAAAGGTTCGATGTGGGTTTCGAATATCCATTTGGAATTCGACTCCCGGTCGCATCGAAATTCTAATGCCATTTAAAGGCCAATATTGATAGTCGGTTATTTAACTATCAATCAACATTCACAACAATTACCAGATTTAAAAAAAATTCCCCAATTATTTATTTTCAAAATATCTTCGCAAGATATATTTCACACTTTAATCTTTTGAAAACAAATTTCAAATCACTTTCCTCACGTGGAATAAATTTTCAAATATTTATTTAATTCCACTGAAAATTTGCCGAGTTCAAATACTTTAAAAATAATTTAAATCACTTATCCAAAATATATTTGGAAACATTTTAAAATAAAATTATTTTAACACTTATTTAATTATTAGTTATGAAAATATTATGCTAATGTCACATATAAACTTTAAGTCCATAACAAATTTTTTTTGAAATAAAATTAGTAGATAGAGTATAAATATTTAGATAACCAATTTCTAAATCAAATATTAATTAAATTTTAAAATAATCATTTCTACAATTAACTAAATAAATCTTTACTTTAAATATTTAAACATTTCCCAAAAATAATTTCTCTAAAAATATTTTTCAAAACAATTTCTAAAACTTTTAATTTATACTTTAAAAGTTACTTTGAAAATATATTCGGCTTTTTAGGGAAGAATTCTCTTTCCATTTATATCTATTGATAAATCTTCTCGATTTATTTTAGTTTACATTCCATATCTGCAAATTTCTTTTCACACCTTTAAAAATAAAAAATATTTATTTTTAAAACAAATTTCCCTTTCTTTTATAAAATTTCCATTATGAATTTTAGATTTCAAATATCCAGAGATATACGATTTTCAAGTCTATTCCTAAATATTCACTTTCAACACCAAATCAATTATCAAATTGATTACCAAATTTATTTTAAACACCAAATTTATTATCTTTTGAAACAAATTCCTTCTTTTAAATTTATTCAATTTTCTAAAATTAATTTCATATAAATTTTCTATTAAATTTCAAAAAAATACAATTTTATTTATTTCTGGTATCCTACGATACCAAAAATATATTCGGCTAAATTATAGCCTTCAAGAGTTTCAGTTACAAATAACACACACAGATTATAAATAATCAACACACAATATATGAAACAAATTCGATATTTGAGGAATCCAGTTGGATCCCTCCAACCTGTTTCCCTGCATCCACATATGTAAGCACAACAATTAAATACCAATTCCACTTCGAGGTGGAATATCACGGTATATTGGATTTATAAAATATCAACCGCTATTATGCGGCGCATAGGGTCTCGTCCGCTATATAATGCGG
This sequence comes from Allium cepa, assembly GCA_030765085.1. NCBI lineage: Eukaryota > Viridiplantae > Streptophyta > Magnoliopsida > Asparagales > Amaryllidaceae > Allium > Allium cepa. Next base: position 1,050,437,394 of record CM060929.1, on the reverse strand, counting down.
GAAATCAACAACTCCAAATGCGTATATAATGTCAATTCCACTTCGAGGTGGAATATCGCGGTATATGGGTTTAATATAATATCATCCGCTATTATGCGGCGCATATGGTCTAAACTAATATAACTAATAATAAATCATCCAAGAACACAGTCAACCAATTTTAAATCTAACTATTCAAAATTTAAATCAGAAAAATATTTGATTGAGTGAGAAGATCTTACCTTCGCTCCTTTATTTTGCAATCCATTTCCATTCCCGTTTGCTTCTCGATTTTAGACCTTGCATAACAATTGTATGATTTTAATTAGTATTCGAACAAATCGAACAATCAATTATTGTTTAATTTAAGCTAATAAACTTAATTTTAATTCAACTATTATTATTAATTTTTAAACTAATGATTTAATTTTAAACAAAGAATTAAATTGTAAACCCATTTTCCTTTAATAAATTTAATTGACTAACAATTTTGATTTTAAACTTATATTTTTAATTTTTAAACAAATTCCTTTTTAATAAATTTATTTACAAAAATTATAATTAAAACTAAATTTCCTTTTAAACAAATTTATTAACCAAAAATCTAGCTCAAACAACTTTTTTTCTTTGAAGATAATTTATTTTACTAATATTTAAATTGAATCGACAACTTTTCTTAATTTTCTGCATATATATTTTTCTAAAAAAATATACACATATTTTTCTTCAATATATATAAAGACATAAACAAATTAATTTAAGGAACCTTACAGTTAATCTATCACATCCCCCCATCGAAACTGCACCTCTACCCGAACCCCAACCAAACGAGCTCCAGCTATCTTGAGCTGCTCCTCTCTCATGAGATCGCTACCTCAAACGTCGACCTCAACAAGTGCACCCCCCTAGCCGTGCAACCTCGAACAACTCACACACATAACCCTGTTCGAATTCACGAATCTCGACCGTGCTGCCATGCCTCGCATATGCGAGCGTCGCTCCAATCACGGCATTGCCGATGATGTGCCATCCTCCTCGAATCAAAACCCTAGAACCATTTCATCGCTCAAACTGCGGCCTCACGACTTGCGCCGCCATCCACTGATGCCACGCGTGGCCGAGCAATCTCCAGGTCTTGACATTCTACCTCGACGACTCCTAACACACGACAACCCAGCAACGTCGGCCTTCCCCAAGCTCAAATCGATAATGAGCCGACTTGATTTCCATAAGCTCTGAAACAGCCTCGTGAGTTGGAAAGAAGTGATGCCCTTTGATAGATCTCAGAAATCGAATGGCAAACGAGACGAATGCAAACTTTGGGTTCGCGATTTTGTTTTCGTTCGCCACTTTCAAAAAAGTTTCTTCGATTAGTTTTAGAATGAACTGGGAGGACTTTATTTTGAAGCTATTTTGAACAACATATAAAAAAATGGGAAAGGAGAATGAAGAGTGCAATTTTAATAGCTGTAGTACTTATCATAATTTTTACTTTTTCGGCTGAAAAGAAAAGGGGAGTCGATGTGATATGTGGATGTAGAGGAGGTAGCATGTTTGAGCAATCTAGCTACAGTAAGTTGATGGTAAAGAAGGCAGCTGATATGAGTATATATGTCAATCAACCATTAATATATATATTTATAAAGCTCAAATTTAAAATCGAATGCAACTTAAAATTTGACCTCCTATCGAGGCGTGTCGCTAGACGTTTATAATGTTATACCCCTATTCTGAACACAATGGAAAAGGTTCTGAGCCCAAATTTGATCGTATGAAGAAAATAGCGTTTCGAACCCAACTATTAAATTAAATTTCGATTTAATTTTCAACGCTTCGCTTATCGTATGGCCAAACGACAACTCCAAACATTACGAAAATTGAAATCAGATAATAATACAATATTACGGATCCAATGGAACTAGTTTCGTCGAATTTCGAGACTGTGCCTTGGAATGCTATTTTTAAATATCGATTTAAACAATATGATTTCAAAACTGAATAAAGTATTTCCAAATCAAATTCTGAAGCTTCCATTAACCTCAGTATTATCAATATAAATTTTCTAAGCCATCGAATTATTTTTAACAAGCATAAAATTGAAAATTCAAATTTTTATCCATCATTAATAAATCAAATTCAATAATTTAATTGCCAAATTCATATTTATATTCGAAATTCAAGTTAAACTAACCTCCAAATATTTAAAATCAATTAAATATTCCATTTCAAATATTAGAAATTTCCGGGTCGTCACATCCTTCCCCCCTTTAAATAATTTTAACAATTTCCAAGATAAATCTTTTCATTAGAGACCCATTATCATTTCAACTAACTTTCCAAAATCAATCATAGATTCCAAACAACATTGTTCCTCAATAATTCAAATTTAAATTTAAATTCAAAATTCAAATTTTCAAAAAAAATTCTAACTTCCTGAATTTTTGGAAAATTTCGCTAGCTTCTCCTTTGCGTGGCTAGCTCGGTATGACTACAAAATGGCACTACATACCCCCAGATTCAAAAATAAAACAAAAAGCCAAGTGGCTAGACAAGAAAATCATCAAATTTCATATAGAAATTTAAATACATACCTTTTTTTCGAGCAATTTAAAATATCTTCGAAAATCAAATCCCAATTCCTTTTGCATTTAAATCACCTGTATGCTACCAAGAAATAATATTCAATTACCATATCCTAAATCGTTTAATCCATTTCCTTACAGAATTTTCAATCATACTCCTTGTACCATTTTTTTTACTTCACTATTGAAGTTATATATCCATTTTCATTCAATTTTGCATTTTCAGTTTCATTTGAATTCAATTTACACTTTCAATTCTATGTGGATTCAATTTATCTTCTGAATATTGTATTTTATCAATTATCTTTCATTCACAACTACACTATTTTAAATTAGTTTCATTAACTAATTCAGTGCAAATTCCAATTTATTTTATCTCAAACCATCTTTTTTTCACCTTCATTATCTTTAGTTCACTTCGAACTAATTTTACAACTTCATTTTATTTTTCACACAATTCAAATTGGTTTTCAATATTTAGTTTCAATTCCAGTTTTTATTCTTTTCATCCCCAAACACAATTCAATTTCAATTAACCATTTGGTTTACAACCACTTATATTTAAACTGGATTTCAAATTCCATATGAATTCAATTTACCTCAGACTATAATTAGTTTCGCTTACTAATTTTATTTCAATACTTCGCTTTGCTAATAACAAATCAAATTCAATTCTAATTCAATTCTATTTGCTTACAAATTCGAAATGAGTTTCAACACTTAATTTCACTTTCATTTAATTGCAATTGCAAATTTATTTATTCATTCACAATTTATTTTCCACCTTAATAAATTTTATTCTAAACATTTAGTTTATAAGACTTCTCAAATTCACATTTATTCAAATTAACTCAAAACTTCAATCTCTATTCTTTTATTCAATTTTCATTTTTTAATTCCACTTGAATTAAATTTTCGTTCCAACTTATTTTGTTTCCACATTTATTTTTATCTAACTTCTCTTTAAGTTAGATCTTATTTTCACAACTTTAAACTTTACAAGTTATCAAACTTAATGATATTCCATAAATATTTTATATAGTATCACAGAGTCTTTCCATTTTTTCAAAATCATTTTTGAAATCAATTCAAATTATCTTTTGGATTTCCAAAACCAAACCCAGTTTGCAAACAACTTCCATTTAAAACAATTTGGCAGCAATTCCTCTCTTGGAAACTCAAAAATGAACACCGATGATGCTGTAGTCATCACCGAAGTTATTTTCCAACGACCATAAAGAGTTTAGTGCTTTTCATCCCTTCAAAACATCTTTCCAAATACCTTTGAAAATTATTTTTCAAAATCAAAAGGGATTTAAACTTTCCAAATCTCCAAAATTTTCAAATTCTTTTCAAAATATTTCCAAATACTTCTATGGAATTTCGTCTCAAATTATAAATCACATTTACAATTTATATTCTCAAATTCCATTTGTATATGAATTTATTTCTTAACTTTGGAGTTACGATTTCAATTTCCTATTCAAATGATAATAATATTATCACTTCCTAACAATCAAGCAACCATATACTATAATAATTTACAGATATTATTTCCTTTATCTACGATAATAGTTTGGGTAAAATTATTTCATTTACCCTATTTTAAAACAACATCGTGTCGAATTGTTCTATACAAGTGTTTAGAGATTCCTATCGATAGAGTTGTACAGACCATATCGACCGGAATCCATATACCACTCAACAAACCAATCATCACAATATAAAACAATTTTTTATATTCACTAATAAATACGCGCTCATATCTATTATTACACTCAACTCATTCTAGAGTACTACTGACTCTATCTCTAATGAGTAATCCCCACCAGAGCCAAGGTTATCGCTTAACAAATGCTCTGATACCATTGTAAAGGCCCGCAAATCCGTACCACTAATGAGCTGGCAAAATTCCAAAACAATTCAGCCCAAAGTGGAAAAAATGTACGAGCCTTCGGGTTTAAAGAAGAAAGAGGGTGAAGAAGAAAGAAAACAACATCAGAATCTCACATATCGCAGCGGAACAAATATAATATATAAATGAATATCTTTCAAATGAAGAACTATATCAGTTATTACATTACATCACATTACATTATCAGAGTGTTACAACAACAAAACAGCGGAAAAGAATCTAACATATACCAGTGATACGCTTCGCCATCCAGCTTGCTCCTAATTTCCACAGCATCTCTTTTTTGACTTCGCTCCAGAATAATGATAACCTGACTCTAGGCTTCCCGTGTGGAAAATTATGGGCATCCAGAGTTTAGAAAGGGAAGAATAAACTCCAGATCAGTCGTGGGACTGGTGTGAGGTCTTAAAAACAGTTATTTCCATAAAGAAAGGAAAATAAATCTGCTTTGCTTTTTGGAAAATGAAACTACCATAAGGCCTACCGGCACAAACACAATGCAATCGCAAACTTGGGGGAGATTTCTCCTTATGATAGTCAATCATGCTTAATACGCAAAAATCTTTTTAATATTATCATTAGTGCATAGTGTGGAAAACATTTCGAAAGTATAATATTAATCTTAGCCAGCATAGGTACCATTATATTATGCCTGCTACAGCTACCTCCTAAGGAGGCAGGTTATACAATTGCAATCGTAAAGGGCTCGTAATGTTTCTTTGGATTTCCAACAAATGGTCAGGATAAGGAACTTCCTATTGCAACATGGGTACGCCTCTGAGGGACGTCCCAAGAACTTAACCAGCTCTCTGCCAAGACAAGGACGACCTACCTCTGTAACTAGGTAACAACTACACGAGTATGCCATCCTCCGGTCGTTTGCGACCTTTATCCGAGGATCCTCAACCATAAAGCAACAACCACATAGAGTAATAGATTTGCAGCAACCACATAGGTTAAATATCTGGGCTCCATACCATGATACCATCCTTTTCCAGAAGGAAATGACATACCCTTAAGGGCGACACCCTCATAACCTTGCCGCATCTTTCCTATTTCGACCATTTCCGGGGTGTGAGATCCGACGAAGTCTCATCCACAAAGCTACACTATTCACAAAATCATGCTTTGATCAACAAATGATCAGCAGCACTTCGCATGCCACATTACCAAATTGGGAGTATATCACTAATAACCATCAACTACATAACCTCTGAGCTCGTACGTCTCGGAGAAGGGTGCTAAGCTAAGAGAATGAATTCTCCGCCACCAACAGAAATGTATTTGATAGAAACCAGCTTTACATCTCAAAGTGTAATGTCAGACACACATCCATACAAGTCCATTCCGGGATCGAACGGAACCGAAGGCACTTCAAAGAAGCCCATGCAAATCCGGATATTTACTAATCACGTTCGGAATCCCCATCATAAAGGGTGATCAAATCTCTATACCGGAGCAACCCGGTGCAGAGACATTCAACAGGTAATCCTTTCGCTTTCGAAAATACCCGGTCTTCAACACAATCTTCAAATGCAATCCCATTTCGTCGTATCATTATTCGAATTGGGTTTTATGACACAAGGTCCTCCCCCGACTAATCCGAATAATGAGCGCTTATTTTAAAAATAAGCGTTCATTCATATTTCAAACAAATCACAACAATTTCCACGTTGATCTTCTTGAATAAAAGATCCATCACAATCACAAAGGTTCGATGTGGGTTTTGAATATTGATTTGGAATTCGACACTCGGTCGCATCGAAATTATAATGCCATTTAAAGGCCAATATTGATAGTCGATTATTTAATTATCAATCAACATTCACAACAATTACCAGATTTAAATAATTTTCCCTAATTATTTATTTTCAAAATATCTTCGCAATATATATTTCACACTTCAATCCTTTGAAAACAAATTTCAAATCATTTTCCTCACGTGGAATAAATTTTCAAATATTTATTTAATTCCACTGAAAATTTGTCGTGTTCAAATACTTTAAAAATAATTTAAATCACTTATCCAAAATATATTGGAAACATTTTAAAATAAAATTATTTTAACACTTACTTAATTATTAGCTATGAAAATATTATGCTAATCTCACATATAAACTTTAAGTCCATAATAAATTTTTTTGAAATAAAATTAGTAGATAGAGTATAGATATTTAGATAACCAATTTCTAAATCAAATATTAATTAAATCGTTAAAATAATAATTTCTATAGTTAACTAAATAAATCTTTACTTTAAAGATTTAAAAATTTCCCAAAAATAATTTCTCTAACAATATTTTTCAAAATAATTTCTATAACTTTTAATTTATACTTTAAAAATTACTTTGAAAATATAATCGGCTTTTTAGGGTAGAATTCTCTTTCCATTTATATGAATTAATAAATATTCTCGATTTATTTTAATTTACATTCCGAATCTGTAAATTTCTTTTCACACCTTTAAAAATAAAACAATATTTATTTTTTTTTAAAAATTCCCTTTCTTTTATGAAATTCCCATTGTGAATTTTAGATTTTCAAATATCCACAGATGTACGAATTTCAAATCGATTCCCAAATATTCACTTTCAACACCAAATCAATTATCAAACTGATTTACAAATTTATTTTAAACACCAAATTTATTATCTTTTGAAACAAATTCCTTCTTTTATATTTATTCAATTTTCTAAAATTAATTTATTATAAATTTTCTACTAAATTTCAAAAAAGAATCCAATTTTATTTATTTCTGGTATCCTACGATACCAAAAATATATTCAGCTAAATTTTAGCCTTCAAGTATTTCAATTACAAATAATCACATGCAGATTATAAATAATCAACACACAATATATGAAACAAATTCAATATTTGAGGAATCCAGTTGGATCCCTCCAACCTGCTTCCCTGCATCCATAGATGTTAGCACAACAATTAAATACCAATTCCACTTCGAGGTGGAATATCGCGGTATATGGGATTTATAAAATATCATCTGATATTATGCGGCGCATAGGGTCTCATCCGCTATATAATGCGTGAAATCAACAACTCCAATTACATATATAATACCAATTCCACTTCGAGGTGGAATATCGCGGTATATGGGTTTAATATAATATCATCCGCTATTATGCGGCGCATAAGGTCTAAACTAATATAACTAATAATAAATCAATCATCCAAGTACACAGTCAACCAATTTTAAATCTAATTATTCAAAATTTAAATCAGAAAAATATTTGATTGAGTGAGAAGATCTCAACTTCGCTCCTTTATTTTGCAATCCATTTCCATTCCCGTTGTTTCTCGATTTTAGACCTTACATAACAATTGTATGATTTTAATTAATATTCGAACAAATCGAACAATCAATTATTGTTTAATTTAAGTTAATAAATTTAATTTTAATTCAACTAATATTATTAATTTTTAAACTAATGATTTAATTTTAAACAAAGAATTAAATTTGTAAACCCATTTCCTTTAATAAAATTAATTAACTAATAATTTTGATTTTAAACTTACATTTTAATTTTTAAACAAATTCTTTTTTAATAAATTAATTTAATAAAAATTAAAATTAAACTAAATTTCCTTTTAAACAAATTTATCAACTAAAAATCTAGCTTAAACAACTTTTTTCTTTGAAGATAATTTATTTTACTAATATTTAAATTGAATCAATAACCTTTCTTAATTTTCTGCACATATATGTTTCTAACCAAATATACACATACTTTTCTTCAATATATATAGAGACATAAACAAATTAATTTAAGGAACCTTACTGTTAATCCATCACAGCCCTCCATCGAAACTGCTCCTCTACTCGAACCCCAACCAAACGAGCTCCAGCTATCTCGAGCTTCTCCTCCCTCACGAGATTGCTACCTCGAATGTCGGCCTGAACAAGTGCCACCCCCTAGCATGCGACCTCGAACAACTCACGCGCATAACCCTGTTCGAATTCATGAATCTCGATCGCGCTGCCATGCTTCGCGTATGCGAGCGCTGCTCCAATCACGGCATCGTCGATGATGCGCCATCCTCCTCCAATCGAATCCCCAGAACCATTTCGTCGCTCAAACTGTGGCCTCACGGCTTGCGCCACCACCTACTGGTGCCACGAGTGGCCGAGCAATCTCCAGGTCTTGACATTCTGCCCCGACGACTCCCAACACGCGACAACCTAGCAGCGTCGGCCTTCCCAAGCTCAAATTGATAATGAGCCGACTTGATTTCCATAAGTTCTGAAACGGCCTCTCGAATTGGAAAGGAAGGATGCCCTTCGATCGATCTCGGAAATCGAATAGAGAACGAAACGAACGCAAACTTTGGGTTCGCGATTTTGTTTTCGTTTGCCACTTTCAAAAAAAATTCTTCGATTAGTTTTAGTATGAACTGGGAGAACTTTATTTTGAAGCTATTTTGAACAGCAGATAAAGAAAATGGGAAAGGAGAATGAAGAGTGCAATTTTAATAGCTGTAGTACTTATCATAATTTTTTCTTTTTCGGCTGAAAAGAAAAGGGGAGGCGATGTGATATGTGGATGTGGAGGAGATAGCGTGTTTGAGTAATCTAGCTACAGTAAGTTGATGGTAAAGAAGGCTGTTGATATGAGTATATATGTCAATCAACCATTAATATATATATATTTATGAAGTTCAAATTTAAATTCAAATGCAACTTAAAATTTGACCTCCTATCGAGGCATGCCACTAGGTGTTTATAATGTTATACCCCTATTCTGAACATAATGGAAAAGGTTTCGAGTCTGAATTCGATCGTATGAAGAAGATAGCTTTTTGAACCCAGCTATTAAATTAAATTTCGATTTAATTTTCAATGCGTTCGCTTATCGTATGGCCAAACGACAACTCCAAACATTATGAAAATTGAAATCCGATAATAATACAATATTACGGATCCAATTGAACTGGTTTCATTGAATTCCGAGACTGTGCCTCGGAATGCTATTTTCAAATATCGATTTAAACAATATGAATTCAAAACTGAATAAAGTATTTCCAAATCAAATTCTGAAGCTTCCATTAACCTCAATATTATCAATATAAATTTTCTAAGCCATCAAATTATTTTTAACAAGCTAAAATTTGAAAATTCAAATTTTTACCCATCATTAATAAACCAAATTCAATAATTTAATTGTCAAATTCATATTTATATTCGAAATTCAAGTTAAACTAACCTCCAAATATTTAAAATCAATTAAATATTTCATTTCAAATGTTAAAAATTTCCGGGTCGTCACAAACTACATAACCTCTGAGCTCGTATGTCTCAGAGAAGGGTGTTAAGCTAAGAGAATAAATCTCCGCCACCAAATAGAAATGTATTTGGTAGAAACTTGCTTTACATCTCAAAGTGTAATGTCAGATATACATCCATACAAGTCTGTTCCGGGTTCGAACAGAACCGAAGGCACTTCTATAGAAGCCCTCGCACATCCGAATATTCACTATTCACGTCCGGACTTTCCATCACAAAGAGTGACCAAATCTCTATATCGGGTATCAGCCGGTGCAGAGACATTGGACGAGTTATCCTTTCGCTTTCGAAAATATTCGGTTTTCATCACCGGTCTTCAAATGTTATCCATATCATCGTATCATTATTCAGAATGGGTAATATGACACAAGGTCCTCTCCCGGCTAAGCCGAATAATAAGCGCAATATTTAAAAACGTATGGATATTGGGATTTCAGTTAAGTCACAACTTATTACCCAAAACAAATGGTTTAAACAAATTACCATTTTAAATCTTTAAACAAAAAGATTCACTTCACAAAGTTCACCCATTTTCACAAAGGTTCATTCATTGATTTCAAAACAATTTCTATTTCAAATTGGATTAACTCATCCAATCTTTAAATCAAAGATTTAATTCATAGCTTTTAAACCATTTCCAAAGATTCATTCATAACTTGGAAAGCCATTTTCATTTCAAACTTGAAATCCTTTCAACACAAATTGGAAATTCTTCCCTTATATGTAAGCTTTTATTATCTGAAAACAAATAGTTTTCGTTTTGGAAAATTCCGATTTCATTTATACAAGTAAAAGCCCTTGGGTTAAATTCCCAAATCGATACTTTTTAAAATGGTTTAAAACTCATATAAACGCATTTATAACTTATATAACCTTTTTAAACCATAATTTCCAAACATAGGATTCAATTTCAAATCTTTAATATAAATTCAAATCAAATTATTTAAATTTCAAAACTTTATCAAGTTATTCAAAATAATTTTTATCTTTAAAACTCCTTTCAAAAAAATTTCATATTAAACCCAATTCCACTCCCAAAACCATTTGAATTCAAAATTGAATTTTAAAACCATTTCAAAAATCTGTGACTTAACCAATTTTTTCGTGCAATCCATATTTGTGTGTGTAGTGTAGTCCAAGGGTTTTACACAATAGTGCAAAACCCTCAATCATCGTAGATTCAAGCATATCAATATCGATAAGCGGTATATTCCTATAATGCTTACCTTCCATACACAGGTTCACAGATAAATAATATACATTTATCACAGATAAAATAACATCACAGCTTGAATTAAAACAATTCATATCACAAAGCATCGCACAACAGAGTTATCAAATAATTTCGAGCATTCAATACAATTCAAACATCAATAAATAAGATTAATTATTCATCTGATTAATTTTAAATCAGATTAATCACTTATGAATAGACTACTCATTCGGGTTAATTAATATTAATTAATTACAAACCATTTTAATTAATTTCCCTTAAATCATTTATTAATTTAACTTAAATGATAAATCAACTAATCTTTAATTATTAATTAAGTAACCTTAATAAATAATCCCATAATCATTAAATAATTAACCTCTTATTATTTAATTATTATTTAATTAATTATACTTAATTAATTAATCCCTTATCACTTGATTAATCAATTTTAAATCACAATTAATTATCCTAAATTATTAACTAATCCTCAATTATAAATAAATTATTCCTAAATTATTAATTAATAAATCTTAATTATTAATTAATTAATTAACCTTTAAATCCCTTAATTACCTTTTAAACAAATTAATTAATCTTATTTACAGATCAATTATTCTTTAACCATTAATTAAAAATCCTTAATTATTAATTAATATCCCTTAACAGCAAATCAATCATTAATTACTAGCTAATTAATTCTTAATAACAATTAATTAACCTTTAATTAACCTTTAATTATGGATTAATTATCTCTTAATTATTAATTAATAAAGCTTAATTGATAATTGATAAAACTTAATTATGTACTTCTTAATTACCAGTTAATTAACCTGTAATTATTTTTAATTAATTCTAATTACAAATTAATGTATCCCTAATCATTAATTACATAATTTTAATCATTAGTTAATTAAATTAATTAATTATTCTTAATAATTACATAATTATTCTTTTGTCGTTAATTAATTAAGTTAATTAATTAAACTTAAATTTCTTAATTAACTTAATTTTTTTACTCATTAAAATCTTATTATCTTAAGATAAAACATTATCTTAAATGCCTTAATTATCATTAAAACGTTTTATCTTAATAATTAACTTTACTTAATTAAACCATTAATTTAGCTTTTAAAATAAAATAATCACTTAACTTTTAAAAATTATCTTCCTTTATTAAATATTTTAAATTAAGATTTAAAACAAGTTAAAAATTAACTTAACAAATTCAAGTTAAACATTTGCATAATTTTCTCAAATTAATTACTTAAAAATATTCATTTTTATAAATAATAAATTTTAAAACAAGATTCATTCAAAATTTAAAACTAATTTATTAAAATTTGAAAGTTGGTTTTATAAAACCTAAAACTTTTTAAAACTTTTTTTAAAATTTTCTGCTTCGGGTCGAACTCGAACATCACTCGAGAGCCACTTCGAGTTTCCTCCTCCTTCCTACATTTTTTTTAAAGCTTAGATTTGATTAAAGATTAAAACCTGAAGCCTAAAACACACTTCTACTCGAGTTTACACTCGAGTCACAGACCCAAACGCACGAGTCTTTCTTCGAGACAACCCTCACAACAACCCACTGACACAAGCACGACCAATGTACACATGCACCATCCCTGGTGACAACTCTGACACCACTAACCACCCTCAGCAAGTCGACGATGCCCCACCTAATCGATCTCGATCACCCAAAATTCTCCACGAACTCTAAAACAAGATCGAGCTATCACGATCAAACCTGGAAACTTCCCATCACCTGAAAACCTCTCGAAGCCACGACACTGACCCTCAGACGTCGCTGCAACTTCGACCACGCCTTCCCGAGCTTCCACGCTGCTGTTACCCATAGTTTCGTGCAACCCGATCAAAAAAGTTGCTACAGTGACCTGAAATTCCAATCTCACCAAAAACTAGGGTTAAAAAGCCACTCAAAACCACCGCCGCCGCCATGGTGGCCTATCCACCCACCTACCATTTTGCCAACATCCTTGATCATCCAGCTAGCTTCAGCAAAAGCCCCGGCCCTCCACAATACTCCGATCACCCACAAATGCATAGAACTCACATTCTGATCAAACACCAATATCTTACTCTAAATCCAACTAAAATTTTTTGTTTTCACTTTAAAAATCATATTTCATAATGTAGATTCATGTTACATTCCTGAAACAGCAATTTACAAAAGTGGATTTTAACATGTTTAAAAGATTTCTACTATATTTCTTAATTTTCAAACAACATTTCAACTAATCTTACTTAATTTATTTTTTAAAACTTAATTCCTTGTTAAAACAAACACAAATTGTCTGAGAACTATAACCTAACAGAGATTTAATGAGGAGATGGGAATTTTGGTCTAAAATTTAAGCTCTGTAACTACAAAACAGAGATGAATAGTTATATCAGACATGCATAGTTTACACACATTCATATATATACAGAAATCACTTATATATACATAAGCAAGCATCAATCATTTTAGAAGTTTAACAAGCAATAGACAATTATTACTTAGGATTTTTAAATAGATGTGTACCCACAGGAATTTCAAAACAAAGATGGTGAAGTTTTCTCTCCAAGAATGAAGACAGAGGACATGAAATACTTTTAAAACCTAGAACCTGATATTTGATTTGCTCTGTTTTGAATGCTTTAAACTTTGTTTTGTTTTAAATCCCTCAGGTTTTGTTGTTGTTGTTTGGTTTCCAATATTAACTGCTTGAAGCTTTGATGAAGATTTAACCCCAAGTTGAATTCTTTTTATTTCCAAGGTTTGATTTAGATTTTATTTTAAATTTGTATTTGTTTGAATCCTTATTTTTGTTTTGATATTAAGTTGATTTTTGAATTTTCAGTCCTGAACTTGTTTAGATTTGAGACAATTGAAAATAGCTTTTTTATCTTCTTAACCAAAATGTTTAATATATTTTAGTTTTTTTAAAAGAAATTAAGTTATGTCACTTGTAATTAAATCTATATTAAAGTAACACATGTAATATGCATGTAATAATCAAGCTACAAATGTTCAATTCATGGTTTCATTAATTTACAAATGTCCTAGGTAATGTATTTTTATAGTTTAAACCCTTATTTAATAATTTATTAATTACTTGTTAATTGCAAACCATATTTATATATGTATTATGTATTTATTATCTCCCATTTTACACTTATACTTTTATAACTTATGTCATATAATTTAAACACTACAAATAATATTTTAAATATAACTTTATATCATATTTCCTACTTAAATAAATACATTTTCTTTATTAATCATTTATATAATCTTTTAAAGAAAAATGGTTTTAAAAATTTAACTCCACATGAGTAAATATATTAGAGTTTCATTCTTAATTAGCCTTTGGAAAAATTTATTATATCAAATTCAAAACATCATTTTAAAATCAAAATGCATATTTAATAAAATTAGAAACAAATCCTTATTAACTTAAGAATAAAATCTTAAATCCAATTTATTTCCAATATATTTATTATTGAGTTTTCAAATTCAAATTTCAATTAAAAACAATACATATGAACAATTAATATTTTATTTTATTTTCTAAAAAATCAATTTAATTCACAATTTAATTTCAAAAATTAAATTAATTATATATTTAAACTTGGCTAAAATTCGAGAATGTTACCAGACTTGTGTTTGTGAGGATAGGACATCGTTATTTACCCATGACATTAAAATTATTTACTAATCATGAATCATAATGGTTAATTGTAAAGATTGGCCTCGACCCTCAAAAGTCGACACTAGAACTTCTACAGTATTCACCTGTCGAACATCCGAGTACCAAAAAGACAGATTGTTGAGGTGAAAGAGAAGAAAAGACAAAATCGAATCTTACACCATAATGAGCAATATATAATATACTAATTATCTTTACAAAAGAAAACTGTAATGTACATACATCAATCGAAGTAAACCAACATATCATCAGCCTGGACAATTATAATAGCATATTCGCTAATGTTGATAAATACAAAACAAGAAATACATCGAAAATAAAAGATATGTGAATACGTCTTAGAGGCATCTAACTTGTTACCTAAAGCTCTAAAGCATCCATAACTAAATCTGGAAAAGTACTCGGGTCTAACCCAAGTATTATAAGAAAATAACACTCTAATCAGTCTGATAAACCAGCGTTAAAAACTCAAACCATATGGATTTTTATATTTCTAAAACCCATTGTAAATAAAAGTATCTCATAAGTCCATCGTTTTACGTTATGATAACGAAATAATTTTTATTAAAAAATCCAGTAATATTATAATAATGTCTTGGATTTAAAATAAATATATAACATAGCCGAAATAGTTACATAAATTATATTCAGTAGCATATTTGGTATACAACTAAGTTTGCAAAGGTATGTATCAAAAAATGGATTTCATACAATGACAAGACTACTAGGGTACCGCCTACCATAATATAATTCCAGAAAAATGTACCGAGGTCACAAACCTTGCAACACCTGCCAATACAAAACCGACCTACTCCTTCTTGGATAGTAATGAATATGATCATCCCTCAGCTGCCAATGTGACAAACCAAACTAGGCCCAAAGCATACATAAACCTATAAATATCGATCCAAATGGTAGCAAACCACATAGCTCTATTGCATATACCATGTTTAGTCACTCCAAGGTGTGAAGCTTAAGTCTACATTTTTCCTTTTTAGAAAATCCAACTTGGAATGCTAACATTGCCCTCTAGGCAATAATGCAATGCCAACATTCTTCCATACAAGTTTGTTCTAAGACTGAACAAAACCGAAGGCACCACTTCTACTACATCCATTTTGGAATCACCCTCAGGATTTGTAGCAAGTAGCCCTTGCACTTCAAAGAACTCCATTTTTGATTTCCATCATCTTCAAGATGTCTCCAATTCGAGCACTTATGCTAGTTCAAAGTGGTTTTCAAATAACATATCCGATCTTGATCTCTTTGAACCAACAACTGATAGTTTCCAGGTGACATAATCCTGGTTCTTTCAAAAGTAAGAAAACTATGTAAGGGTCCCAAGGGGAACCCTCATATACCCCTTAAAGCTAGAGACGTTTCACCAGATCGAATTCTCCCAAGGGATCTCCAACTGTATGAACACGTAAAGCTCATATATATATTTCCTAAGTCAAAGCTGGCCAAGATTTTATAGTAGGTTATTTAATTATCAAATAAACAAAAAAATCAAACCAAAGACTTAATTTCATATGGAAACCAAGCATGATTAAGCACATAAGCAACTGGTAATCCTCATTAATTAATCCTTTCATTAATTAAAATCATCCTATAAATAATTATGTTAAAAAACCTTTACAAAAGATATACATATGTATACAGCTCATTCACTATTTAATTATGCTCTTTCAATGCTTAGAACATATCCTTATACTTATCTAAATTGTATAAATATATTCATAAAACATTTAGGAAGATTTCGTATTCCAAAAGTATACTTAAATGGGTAAAAAAAATTATCTACAAGAAAGGCGAATGTTTTCTATACCATTATAATTATAAAGATAAGTATTGAAATCAAATCTCCTACACTTGTCACATTTTCGATATTCTCTACTTACCCTATCCCTCGCCCAGAAACGAAGCCAGGTAAGTCAGGGTACTAGCTCCCCTAGCCTTTCCTCGACACTTCAGTTGTAGATCTCATAGATAGAGGATCAATATACTCATCGGCTTTTAGTACCAAGTATAGGACTACATACTTTTCATAAATAACCCAATTCGTATATGGAAATAACACTTTATATACCGAACATCAATCTTCGATCTCAAACTTAAACTATCCTTCGGATAATAATGAGGCCGTTCAAGTTGGGGTAATGTTACCTCTCAAACCTTGACCCGAAAACATTTTTGCCTTTCAGGACAAATAGATGTTTCCCTACCCCAAAATTTAATGTTAATTATATTATTTCATAAATCTGTATACTATTTATTTAAAACATGGTGGTATAAACCATATAATGCACTTTAAAAGGACAAGTAGAAGTTTCCCTACCTCAAAGTTTAATGTTAAGTATATTATTTCATAAATCAGTATGCTATTTATTTAAAACATGGTGTTATAAACTATATAATAAACTTTAAAAGTACCATAGAAAATCTCACTTAAAAATCTTTGTTCAAGCTAAGTTCGATTTGAAAAATTCAAGATTTCCTTTTTCATAAAAGTATCCCTTGCTTTACTATATCAAATAACCATTTAAATCTCTTATATCATTATCAAAGATCCTTTAAAATTCTTTAAACCAAGTTTTAAAAATTTCATTCAAATCATCACTTGAATTCATTACCTTTAAAGGAGAATATGAATTGAAATGTAAAGGGATTTCCTTTGGATTAACCACTTGTACAAATATTCCAAAATGGATCTTTTAAAACCATACTTGAAACCAAATGATAACCAAAACATCTCATAGGATTCTTGAAGTCATCATCAAATATATTTTCAAAGTTTTTTGAAAAGAGGCTTAGCACTATCATAGAGCTTAACACATATTACTACTTTCTTTATTAAAAGGATTTAAACTTTAAACACCAAGTTAACGTATAACAAATCCAGGCTACCAATCTATGACTTATCAGCAATTCATTTATACAACATAAAATGAAAAGTAAAATCAATGGTTGTAAGGAATCCCATTGGATCCCACTATAAAAATAATATTCTTCGAAGTGCTTTCATCGCAACTCATTTGCTACAAAGCACATCGACTTCCACTTTAACATGCCCTGCAAAAACAATGTTAGTCATAACATCCGCTTCCAAGCAGAAACAGCATTAATACTATATACATACACCAAAATATGATCATACACAACATATAAAATAGTATTTACAACATATAAGTATTCACTTTTTAAAGTTATTGCGTACTAAGTTATCTTACTGTAATCGAATGTGGCAGTTATATTCTCTAATCTTATGTAAAAGCAAAGGATATATTTACTTGAAATCATTTATTAAAATGTAATCAAATCAAAGGAAAGAGATTTAGATTACACTCGCTTCCTATTTGCTTTCCTGGAGACTTGGAATACCTAGCCATTAATAATGAAGATGAAATTTGGTTTGTTTTAAGGATATGCCCTTGTGGAAGGCTGAGAAGTGTTTTGAGTCTTGGAATGATTCAAATATGCAAATAAGCATATTCAAATGTTACAAAATGGATATAAAATTGGTTATATTTCCTATATAATTTAATAAAGAGTTATACAATGCAAAATTTAAAATTATTTAAAATTTGTATAAATATAAATGTGATATTTATAATTAATTGAAGTTTTTAATTACTAAAAGGATACATTTGAATATATATACATATAACTTAATTAACTGTTAATATAAATAAATACATACGTACATACATGAATACATACATATATATACACAATGTACAAAGAAAACGAGAGGTCTAGTTAAATTGAAACCCAGAGAGATTTAAGAGGGTATACATTAGATTATATAGACATAGGATGTCAGTTATACTCATTTCCTTTATATAGTATAGCCTACGAAAATTATTTTGAATTATGAATTTAAAATAAAATTTCACCACATCATTTATACATAAGTAGAGTAATTTACACCTATTGTTCTTAGCAACCTTAAGTCATATAATAGTTAAAGTGAAGTTTATATTACCCTTAGATAGGTAAGAATTTTATGTAACCATGTCGAGCACCCTCGTGGGTAACATAACATTAGGTTATCGCAAAATGATGGGTGTAGGTATCTAATTAACTTTATGATTTGTTGAGCACACTCAAGGTCATTAAGACGATTAGGAGCAAAGTAAAAAAGGAATGTTAGGAATTTTATATGAGATATAGTTAGTAAAGAATTACTTATCATTTATGAGGACTACAATTTTTGAGCACATTCAAGGTTGCAGTCACATGATAAATGGGTCCAGAACCATAAAGAAATTTATGAAATTCAAGTATCTCTTTTCTGATTTTTGAGAGATGTAGAATTCAATGGAAGCCTATTATACAAATATAATAAATCAATCTAATACGTATAAGAACATATGTAATATTTTATAACTTTATTTAATGTTCTTGCGTATAAAAAAATACAACGGTGAAGCTATTTCTAGATAAAAACACACTAACTGGCACTACAAAGACTAGTTAAGAAACGCTAAAATTGCATTCACTATGAAAAACACTTATACGTTGTTACGATGAGGCAATAGTTAAAGCTGATAAGGATGCCATAATCGTATAACTTAAGTCGTACGAAAATCGATGTGCGACCATGAGCTTGCCCAATGCTATGTTCTGTACACTATAAGCATCAAGCTCTAAAAGTATCATGAGAATATGAATGCGGAAGTCATCTTCAAACCGCATGAAAATTGTAAGGTTATCAGTCTAATATCGCAAGGTATGAGTTCTCATAAAACTTTCCATATGAAGAGTGAGCATAGGAACTTTAGTCAGTCTAAGATCATGTACTAATGTAATTGGATAAATTGATAGGTTAGTCGAGTTTTGAACAACTCTAAACACAGAGCTACAAACTTACTTGATTTGTAGATCACTAACTCCACCATTTGATCCATTCATATTGAACTTTAATATGAATTCGTTGAAGTGTACTATAATGGAACTTCTTAATATGTTAAAGAAAGTCGAGTACATTCATGAAGGAAATGAATGTAGTGCTTTTTATTAAGGGGTACTTCTCCTTTGGATAGTTAAGAAAAGGAAAACGTAGGTCAAAGGGTAGCAAGGGTAAAGCAAGTTCTAGTCATAAGAAAGGCGAGTGTCACTTTTTCATGAAGAAGGGACAATGGATAAGAAACTTTTTGGACTATCTGAAGATGCTCAAAGGGAAAGAATCTTTTCCACTCTTAAAGGTATTTTGTAATGACATGAAATTCTAAATATTTTGTATATAAATATATGAATATTTAAATTAAGAACAAATGTGTTTAAGTGGATTTTATAACCTTAACAAACTATTTTTAATAAATAAATAATACTAGGAAACTTGTTTTTAAAATTATTGTACAAAAATATATACTTTGATAAAAAATCGATAATGTGACATGTTAACCATAAAATATTCAGAAGGACGAAGATATGAAAAAGTGTCACAAAAGCATAGGGAAAGATCAGAAAGCGCCAAGATTTATGGATGATCAAACCTTATAATAAGGAGCTTTTGGCGATGTCCAAAGCTATCTTTCAAAATCCATAGGTTGGATGGTGCTCCAAGAATCCACATTTCAACTAGGAAGAGAGGTCTTTCAACGAAGACAAAGGAGAAGGAGCTCAAACCAAACCTTTTGAAGGAATCGAGAGGATGCGACCATCAATATTTAATAGCTTCAAACCTTCCGAAGTAGTCAAAAGGTTTCGTTCAGGGAGTTCTTACCTTTTGAAGAAGATGGAGAAATCAAAGCGAGCAGGTACAACTCCATAATGGCCTTTTTTAAAGCATAGCAAGCCTTTCGAACTGTTTAGAGCATGTTACTCAAAAAATTCACATTCCTCTTAAGTCGGAAGATCTTAAACAAAGGGTGGAAGGAAAAGAACTTAGAACAGACCTTCCAAAGAGGTCGAAGGGATGCGGTCAACAATATGAAGCGGCTGAATACCTTTCTTAGGAGATGGAGGGTATTGTTCCACAGTATCCAAGAGGCTCTTACCCTTTGAAGGAAGCAAGGAAGTCAAGACAAGGGCATGCAACCCAATGGCAATCTTTCTGAAAGCACAATAAGCCTTTCGGCCCGGTCGGAACACCTACTGGATACCTTTCGATGGTGTTGAAGGGTCTATGATGAAGGCGACATTCATAACACAGCAAAGAAGAGCATAAGGCAACCTTTAGACAACGTTCAAGGAAAGCATGGCTCTCGGCAACATCCAAGTAAAAAGAAACCTTCTACCAAAGATAAAGGTCTTACAATAGCTAGGAACCCTCCGGCACCACCGAAGGGTACACATATTGTATAGATGGCAAACCTTTCAACTATCACAAAATGTTCCTAAAAACAAAGAGAAGAAAAGACCCTTCAGCAGCGCTCAAGGATCCAAGATGATATGTGAAAGGAAAACCTTTTTATGAAGTCAAAAGATTATCAACTATATACAAGAAGGGAACCCTTTGACCCAATCGAATGCACAGGGACGGAAGCATAGCCCCCGGCATCTATAAATAAGACCCAAGGGGTCCTATTTTGGGGGCGGATTTTTCCTCATTCCATTCTTGTATTTTCTAAAATCATTGTTCTCTAACCCTAATTGGGTAGTGATCTGGGAAATATATTAAAAAGGGAAGTCCATTCAAGGATCAGAGGGAAGACTTAAATTTTGTATATTCTCTTTATAGTTTACATTAATTTTTGCTGGTTTAACCACAACTTTCAGGTGCAGTTCCTCCGAAAGGTCCGAACCAATAGAAACAATGATATTCTTTCTTGGGCGGTCTTCACAACGCTTCAGTAACCTTTGGATTGTAGCCTAAACCCTTCGGACCTAAAGGGGGCTTATCAGAATTGGTATAGATAAAATCTTCCAGAGTAATAAATCCTGAGGTTCAAACCTTTCGCCAAGTATCATAATCTGTCGTATCCCGTCAACCTTAGCATCACTCTGAATCCCAGTCAACTGCTTACCCGGACTTTCGGTAAAGAATCAAGTTAACTCTCTATATAAGATAAACCAAAAAACCTAATCCCAGTCAAGGAAAAAGCTTTCGGGTGGAGACTTATAAAGGTTTAACCAAATCAGATACCCTTCTACGTTAATTCAACAAGACCGAAAAGACTTCTTTCCTCCTAAATCACATATCCAAGTCTTCTTGACCCAATCGAAAGGTTATGATTTAACTCTATTACTGAGTAAAGAAGTAAAGAATGTTCTATATATCATTAACCTTTTGATATAGTTCGGACTAATCTTATCAATCAGAACAGCTCAGAGCTATCAGTTGAACATTGGTTAATCCTTTTAAAGATTTCGTCTTCCACCTTTTCTCAATAACTTCTTTTACTTGGATTCTTTGTAGTGTCGACCAGAAATCTTGTTAACATTTTGGTGCTAGAATGAGGGCCTGAATCTCCAATCTCTAATCACTTTTACCAAGAGTTAATAGAGCTCTTCGTTCAAAATGAAGAAGATGGAAGGAGTCATGAATAGTATTGACATCTTAAACGAAGAATTTAAGCCATAATAAACTTTGGAAAGCAATATAGTCCTAAAATTCAGCTTGGAGAATATATAAATTGGGAAACCTTTGACCTTAAGGTGGTTGGAAAACAATGAAATCAAAGTCCAGCCCTACAACAGCAAATGATAGCCATTCGGAAATTTCTTCATAGAGTACTGTCTCAAGAGTCGTTAAAGGTCATGGAAGAAGAAGGCGAGGCGCAACATCTAAATGAAAATCAATATGAGGAGCAAGGAAGCCAAGTTAGGAGAACCATCGAGCAATCAAATAACTTAAACATTGATAATGGTGGAGGTCACCATGACAACATTTACAACCAAGTCACGGAGGATGCAATAAAAATGTACTCAATGAATTAAGGAAATATGTTATCTTGCAAAAGGCTCCCTTTACAGAAGAAATTATGGCAATTAACATTCCTTCTCACATTCAGACCCCCTAACAACTTACAATGGAACTACTAATCCAGATGATCAGCTTACAGCATTTGAAAATTGGATGAACTCGTATAATGCCTTCAGCATAGTTTGATGCAAAAATTTCCTGATTGCTCTTCAAGGAGTAGCTATCAAAAGGTGTAGGAATTATCAAAAGAAGACCATTTATTCCAGGGAACAATTTTCTTATAATTTTGTAACACAATTTTACGTATTAAAAGATCAAACTAATAGCTTTAGCATGTTATCTATAATTAAAAAAACAAGGGAAACAACTAAACGAGTATTTAAAGAGGGTTAATACTGAAGCATTAAATGTCGAAGATGCGATCGATAGAAACAAGTTAATAGTAGTTCGGTCTGGGCTAGTCGAACAAACCCCTTTCTGGGAACAACTTTGTATTAATGGATGCAGGGATCTACAAAACTTCTACTTCCAAGCTGAAAATTTTATTTAGATGGAGAAAAAATATTTGGCGATAAGAGAATCTCAACGAAGATAAAGGATAGAAGAAATCAATTTTAAGTCCTCTAGTGAAAGACTAGAAGGGAAAAAAGTAGAAGGAAAATTCAGAAAGAGATTTTTGAATCTAATTATGTGAATTTGAATAAGCCCCTTTCTCATATTTTCGCTGTAGCAAAAGATTCTAAAAGATTTTCAATTAGTCTCAGTATATCAAGCCGCCCTAAACCAAGCAAAGGGAATGATTTTTACGACCATCATAAAGCGAATGGACATAAGGCTGATGAATGTCGTGCCCTATCAAGAATGGTCCAAAACGCAATCAAGTCAGGATCTCTTAAAGAGTACATTAAAGAAATTTATATAGCTCCTTATGCTAATCAAAGAATTGCCTAAATACTCGAGAACTGACTCTTTCTATAGAAGAATGATCATTTAACAGTCTATTGAGCTATCAAATCCAATGGCATTTGTTTGCTATGAACTTTTCTTATTCATAAGATTCTAAACTTGATCTGTATTCCAAAATTGATCATGTACTGATTTGAAATTCAAGTGTCATTACAGGTAAAAACAAAACCAGTCCATGACATTCAGCACATGTATGATACATAACAAATTTCTGGCTGCTTGAGTAAGAGCTCAAATGCCTGATATGGAGCAACTATCAATGCATAAGTCAACGAAGTACAAAGATCAATTCTCATGAAACCTTGTGCTTTTATTAGTTTTTCATCAATTTCTAAAAATACATATGTGTGTGTATTGCGAAAAGGTCAATAGGCAAATAGATATTTTTACAAACGTCTCCAAAACTGTTTTTATACCTCTTGGAAGGAGGATCAAAATTACTTTCATATCTCACAGAAAGTAGGAACAAACTATTCAATCTTTCCTCGAAATGTCTCCTGAGAAGAAAAACAAAATTTTGAAAATTATATATATATATATATATATATATATGGCACAAAAAATGTTTTTGAGGATCAACCTTCAATGTCCAATCTAGAGTACAAAAAATGTTTTTGAGAATTAACCTCCGATGTCCAATCCGAAGTACAAAAAATATTTTTGAGAATGAGCCTATGACCTCTAATCCAGAGCTCCTCCTAGAGGGAGGAATAAAGCTCCCAACATCCATATCACCTAAGTACATATCCCTTTGAGACAAAGGAAGCACAAAGAAAGGCTCATCAACCAATGGACTAAGATGTCCAAACCCGTGGAGTGACTCATCAAAGAGTAGACTAAGACGTCTTAGCCTAATAGGGGCCCCAAATAAAAGAATAAAGACAAAGATGTCTACAACTCAAGAAGAAAGCCATAACCTCAGAAAATTAAGGGTTAAAGAAAGAAAAATATCCATCATATGAGATAAAGTTGGAACCCTAAAAGAGGATACATATAGAGGCAAAGGATATGCTAATGAATTACAAAACTTCCTATTCGTAGGAAAGTGATTCCTACATCAAAGGATTAAGAAACTTTCATACCACAAAAAGCATGAGACCAAAAAATGAAAGAAGGAATTCATAACTAGAAACCAACAACAAAGACTGATACGAAATCCAAAGGAATGGAATAGATAATAAATTTGCAGTCACAAAGATAAAGTACTTCACTCTAAGAACAAGTTAAGAAAGCCACTCCTAAATCCTTTGAGATAAAGTGAACGATTAGATAGAAAAGTCTATTATACCTATATGTACATATATACATATACTACTAACTTATAGGCACTTTAGAAGCAACACAATTATTAACAGGAAACTTCCCTGTGAATAACCTTAGAATTAAGATTAGATCAACTTAATTATCTTTTGTTTGAAGTCTACTAAATATTCTATTGTTAGATATATCTACAGCTTCATACTTATATTGAATGGAGCTTTGAATATTTAATTCATCGGATGAGATACTGGTGAGATTTTAGACAAGTTCTTGATTTCATGAATTTTGAGTTTCACCATTTCTATTGATGCAAATTTTAGTTTGGATTTCATGAATTTTGAATTTCCATATTGCTTTTTATGATGATTTATATTTTTTATACTCATATTTACCTTGTCAAATTTTCATGAGAACTTTTAATTGAATTCCTGATTTCATGAATTTTGAATTTCCCTATTGGTCTCTTGTGATGGTTTGTGAATTCCAGATATTGAGTTTCTCCACATTGAATTTTCGTGAAGATTTTTTGTTAGTTGCTTGGTTTAATGAGTTCTGGGTTTGCTTGTTGATTTTCCATGATAATTTGTGAATTTTTCATTGATTTTCTGGTTTTGAACAAGAATGGTTGAATTTCAGACCACATTGTTGATTCTTGGATTTTGAACCCCTGTTTAATGGAATTTAAGCTTCCTTATTAATTCTTAAGAGGATTGATGAATTTTGTATTCATAATTTTCCTATTGGAAGTTTTGGATGATTTTATGGGGTTTTGAATTGATGAATTCTGAAATTACTTGATGATTTTCATAGTGATTTATGAATTTCTGATTTCCTTTTTAGGTGTTTGATAATCCTGTATGAGATTTCTGATTTAATGATTTTCAAGATTTCCTTATGAATCTTTATGGTAATTTGTGAATTTTGCATTCTCAATGAATTTGGGATAATTTCTTGTTGGGTTTTTGATATGGTGAATTTCAAATTTCCTTGCCGGTCCTCGTAATAATTCGTGAATTTGACTCTCCATACTTCCACGGCAGAATTTGGATGGTTTCCTACCTATTTTCTAATTTGTTGAGACTCGCGTTTTCCTTTGAATTTTGATGAGAGCTTATGATTTTCCTATTCCCTACCATTTTATTGGATTTTCAGGCCTAAAAATCATGCATTTCCTTAATCATTTTCATCACGATTCATGAGTTTCGTTTTCTACTGTTCTTATTGAGGTTTTTGATGATCATTGTTTGGATTTTTGATTGGATGAATTTTGAAATTTCCTTAAAGGTTTCGCTGATGATTTATGAATTTTCTATGCTTGATCTTCTCATTGATTTTTGAATAATCTTTTGTCAACTGACCAATTTCATGAATTTTGATGACAATTTATGAATCTCACATCTTTGATTTCCTATGGGACCTTTACTTGATTCCTAACTTTATAAATTCTATATCCTGTTATTGAATGTTATGACGATTTATGAATTTTCCATTGAATTAAAAATATAAGACTTTCATGACACCAAATGGAAACATTACTAAACTAGTTTCTACTTTTTCACTAAATGGGAATTACCAATCAATGGTTTAAGGTTGAAAATGAAGGAAACTTAGAGGGACAAGGAAAGGTCCTCGACAGCATGAAATTGATTTCCACGGGTTGAAAAGGCTTAACTCGAGAAAGAAATATCAAGGGTCTGTAATAGATTTTCTCCAAAGGTTCATTTATTTGAACCGATATCTGCAAATCAGGTGACGTTACTCCACATTCGTAGGGAAGTTTAATTATGGTTGTTACAAAGCAACTTATGTAGAATATGACTCGAATGACATCTTGAATATTAGTTGTGTAAATTCGAGATTTCTCGTTAAGATTTCATAACAAAGTCACAATATTTATAGAAGTTATAATCTATTTTGTAGAAAGCAAAGAAGGAAGTTCATTGGAGTTTTGTCTTAAAGAACAAAAGCTTCTTTCATACCGGGGGTAGGGGGAGGGCTAAATGCTAAGGGCTAAATGAAGGGATGATGCTCCAAGAATCCACCGTTCGACTAGGATGAGAGGTCTTTCAACAAAGACAAAGGAGAAGGAGCTTAAACCAAACTTTTTAAAGGAGTCAAGAGGATGCAGCCATCAAGATTTAATAGCTTTAAACCTTCAGAAGTAATCGAAAGGTTCCGTTCAAAGAGTTCTTACATTTCGAAGAAGATGGAGAAATGAAAGCAAGCAGGTGCAACTCCATAACGACCTTTTTGAAAGCATAGCAAGCCTTTCGAACCGGTGGAGCATGTTACTCTAAAAATTCACCTTCCACTTAAGTCAGAAGATCTCAAACAAAGAGCAGAAGGAAAAGAACTCAGATCAGACCTTTCAAAGTGGTCGAAGGGATGTAGTCAACAATATGAAGCGGCTCAAGACCTTTCGTAGGAGATAGAGGGTATTATTCCACAGTATCCAAGAAGCTCTTACTCTCCAAAAGAAGCAAGAAAGTCAAGACAAGGAATGCAACCTTATGACAACCTTTCTGAAAGCATAATAAGCCTTTTGGGGCGGTCGCAACACCTACTGGATACCTTTTGACGGCGTCGAAGGGTCTATGATGAAGGCGACATTCATAAGATAGCAAAGAGCGTAAGGCAACCTTCAGAAAACGTTCAAGAAAAGCATGGCTCTCGGCAACAAAGAAACCTTCTGATAATGAAAAAGGGCTCACAATAGCCAGGAACCCTCCGGCACCACCGAAGGGTACACATATAGTATAGATGACAAACCATCAACTAGCACAAAAGGTTCCTAAAAACAAGTAGAAGAAAAGACCCTTCAGCAGCGCTTAAGGATCCAAGATGACATGTGAAAGGAAAACCTTTCGATGAAGTCGAAAGGTTATCAACTATATACAAGAAGGGAACCCTTCGACCCAACCGAACGCACAAGGACGGAAGCATGGCCACGACATCTATAAATACGACCTAAGGGTTCCTGTTTGGGGGCGGATTTTTCCTCATTCCATCCTTGTATTTTCTAAAATCACAGTTCTGTAACCCTAATTGGGTAGTGATTTGGGAAAATATATTAAAAATGGAAGTCCATTCAACGACCAGAGGGAAGACTTAAATTTTGTATATTCTCTTTACAGTTTACATTAATTTTGTTGGTTTAACCACAACTTTCAGGTGCAGTTCCTTCAAAGGGTCCGAACTAACAGAAACAATGATATTCTTTCTTGGACGATCTTCATAACCCTTCGGTAACCTATGGATTGTAGCCTAAACCCTTTGGACCTAAAGGGGGCTTATCGGAATTGGTATACATAAAACCTTCCAAAGTAATAAATCTTGAGGTTCAAACCTTTCGCCAAGTACCATAACATGTCGTATCCCATCAACCTTAGCATCACACCGAATCCCAAACAACTGCTTACCCAGACTCTCGGTAAAGAATCAAGTTAACTCTCTATATAAGATAAACCAAGGAAATCTAATCCTAGTCAAGGAAAAAGCTTTCGGGTGGAGACTTATAAAGTTTTGACCAAATCAGATACCCTTCTACGTTAATTCAACAAGACCTAAAAGATTTCTTTCCACCTAAATCTCATATCCAAGTCTTCTTGACCCCATCGAAAGGTCATGATTTAACTCTAATCCTGAGTAAAGAAGTAAAGAAAGTTCTATATATCATTAACCTTTCGGTATAGTTCGGACTAATCATATCAATCCGAATAGCTCAAAGCTATCAACCGAACATTCGTTAATCCTTTTAGGGATTTCGTCTTCCACCGTTTCTCAATAACTTCTTTTATTTGCATTTTTTGTAGTGTTGACCAGAAATCTTGTTGATATTTTAGCGCTAGAATGAGGGCCCGAACCTCCGATCCCTAATCAATTTTACCAAGAGTAAATAGTGCTCTTCGTTCAAAAAGAAGAAGATGGAAGGAGTCATGAATAGTATTGACATCTCAAACGAAGAATTTTAGCCACAATCAACTTTGGAAAACAATATAGTCCCAAAATTCAACTCGGAGAATATAGAAATTGGGCAACCTTCGACCTAAAGGAGGTTGGAAAACAATGAAATTAAAGTCCAGCACCTACAACAGCAAATGATAGCCATTTGGAAATTTCTTCATAGAGTACTATGTCAAGAGTCGCTAAAGGTTATGGAAAGAGAAGGCGAGGCACAACATCTAAATGAAGATCAATATGAGGAACAAGGAAGTCAGGCTAGGAGAACCATCGAGCAATGAAATAGCTTAAACATTGAAAAAGGTGGAGGTCACCATGACAACATTCACAACCAAGTCACAGAGGATGCAATAAAGAATGTACTCAATGAATTAAGGAAATATGTTATCCTACAAAGGGCTTCTTGGCAACGAGCATTCCTTCTCACATTCAGATTTCCCTACCAAATTACAATGGAACTACTGATCCAGCTGATCAACTTATTGCATTTCAAAATTGGATGAACTTGTATAATGCCTCTTGGACAATTTGATGCAAAATTTTCCTGATTACTTTTCAAGGAGTAGCTATCAAATGGTGTAGGAATTATCAAAAGAAGACCATTTATTCCTGGGAACAATTTTCTTATGATTTTGTGACACAATTTTACGTATTCAAAGATCAAACTATGAGCTTTAGCATGTTAGCTACAATAAAAAAGGGGAGAACCACTAAACGAGTATTTAAAGTGGTTCAATATGGAAGAATTAAAAGCCAAAGACGCGACCGATAGAGACAAGTTAATGGCAGTTCGGTCTGGGCTAGTCGATCAAACCCCTTTTTGGGAACAACTTCACATTAATGGATGTAGAGATCTATGAAACTTCTACTTCCAAGCCGAGAAATTTATTTAGATGAAAAAAAAATATTCGACGATAAGGGAATCTCAACAAAGACAAAGGATAGGAGAAATCAATTTTGAGTCCTCTGGTGAAAGATTGGAGGGAAAAAAGTAGAAGGAAAGTTCAAAAAGAGATTTTTGAATTCAATTATGTGAATTTGAACAAGGCCCTTTCTCATATTTTCATTATGGCAAAAGATTCTAAAAGCTTTTCAATTACTCATAGTATATCAAGCCGACCCAAACCAAGCGAAGGGAATGATTATTGCGACTATCACAAAGCGAATGGACATAAGACTGATGAATGTCGCGCCCTATCAAGAATGGTCCAAAACGAAATCATGTCAGGATCTCTTAAAGAGTACGTTAAAGTAATTTAAATAGCTTCTTATGCTAATAAGAGAATTGCATAAATACCTAAGAACTAATTCTTTCTGTAGAAGAATGGCAGATTAACAGTCTATTGGGCCGTCAAATCCAGTGGCATTTATTTTCTATGAACTTTTCTTATTTATATAATTCTAAACTTGATTTGTAATCCAAAATTGATCATGTACTGGTTTAAAATTCGAGTGTCATTATAGATTAAAAAACGATTCCATGGCATTCAACACATGGATGATACATATTAAATTTCTGGCTACTTGAGAAAGACAGCTCAAATGCCTGATATAGAGCAACTATCAATGTATAAGTCAGTCACCTTGAGGGATCATACGCCACCCTCGTCGTACTAAGCCTGAAATATGTAACATAGTACCCATATCATTTCCGAGATGTAAGTCTAGGGAGTGAGGTTACACCCAACTTAGATAAGCCACGCTCTTCATGCAAAGCCACGCTTTCCATACAATGCCACGCTTTTTTTCACAAAGCACAATCAACCTAGAATGCCATGTTGCATTCCTTCGATCACCATTTGACTTTTACGAACATGCAACCTCTGAGTTCATATGCCTCTGAGAAAGATTTTAAGATAAAAGAAGTTGCATTCTCCACCACCACAGAAGTATGCTGATAAAAGTCAATGTTTGTGATCTTAGCAATGCATTGTCAGAGATTCGTTTGTATAAATTCGTTCTAGGACTGAACGAAACCGAAGGTGCTTTCCTCGACCATTACTAGGCGAGAAACCCTTGCAATTCGAATACTTCAAACACGATAGGACAATTGCTATAACAAACGTCTCTATATTGGGAGCTACCCAGAGAATGCCAACAAGTAGTCATTCCGCCAATGAAGATCTCCGGTCTTTAATAATCATCATCTTCAATACGTTTTCACTTTCGAACATATACATTGGTTACAAGTGGTTTTCAGATAGGAATCATCCAAGTCCTACCCTGGTTTCTTCGGAACCAATTATCGATAAAAAGTTGTTTAGTTCATATATGGATATCAATCATCAATTAATTACTTCATCTTTTATTTAAACCAAATATCCTTTTTAGATATTTTTTTTTCAATTTATTCAACTTTCTTTTCATGAGTATATGGAATCATTAAACCTCATTTATCAAATCATTTATTAATTTTAAAACCTTTTTAATCTTGCAATAATTCCAAATCAATTCACTGTTTTAGTTAGGAAAATATTTTCAAATCATTTAATTAACTCTTTAACAAAGATTTTCCATTTCAAATCATAACTTTTAAATGGGACAAAAACTTTGTTATTTAAGACATAATTTACTGCAAACCGAAAACAATTAATTTCAAGTATAGGAATTAAAATAATTCCAAATCCTTTTTTCCCCGTATTGGAAAACATTATTTTAGAGCATTCAGGCTTTCCCTTCGATTTGTTCACCCCTCATCTAAAAGAGAAAACAAGGGAGAAGAAAATTTAGGGCACTGGTTTTCATTTCCTAACCTTAGTTACGCACCTTGTTTTACCGTTTAAATCCCACAAGCGAGATAATGATCTAGTCATTTACGCATACATAGTTTGTTATTACATTAAAGAAAATGATTTCTATTACATAATTTATGTGTTATAATAACCATTTATTTAAACTCTTTCTGAAAGAATTATAAAATTGCCAATTTATCTTTAAAACACTTAATTATTCATTTAAAACATTTATAAATGATTCTAGAAAGAATCATTAAGATTAAATCTTTATTTCAAATATTATAGAAACTGCAGTAGAAAAGTGCTGAAAAAGTGCTTAAAACACCTTATTTGATTAAAACAACTTTTTAAAGTTTGAAAATTCTTATATTCCATTTCAAATCACTTCCAAACTATTTTAATAGATTAATCAAGTTTATTTCATATTTTTAATCATTTAAAAATATCATTTGTAAGGAAATTTCTTCTTGGATTTTGAATTGCAAAACCGCGATGTTTTTAGAATTTTGTTTTGGCATATTTGAAAATCTACTTATTGAAATCTTGATTTTCTTTCTTCATTGGAAAACTACGAATATAATAGTCCAAAAATTCTTATCTTGAAAATTTCCGAGCTAAAGACTGTTCTATACACTCATTTGATGTTTATGGCGTGAAATCATGAACTACCATTACGCAACGCGTCTGTTTTTGACTAAATTTTCATTTAACTTTCAAACTTCACCAAAATATTTTCATATTTTTATAAAACATTTATAAATCATTTTCAACTCATTTTAAATAATAATTTTATATTTCAAACTCATTTTTCCATTTCATTTCATAATATAATATAATATTATGTTATTATAATGTCATTTCCAACCTTATTAGATATTTTAAAATCATTAAGGGGCTAAATAATTTCTATACATATATTTATATAGATTTAAGTTCTCATTTAATTAACTATGGTCATTTTCTAATATATAGATCGTCTAAGATATTTAACTTTCATATTATTAAAATTGGAATTATTAGTCCATTCAAAAATGAGTACTCACCTTTAACCAAATTGATTAACATCCTACTAACATTCGTATCAACCAACACTTTACCAAACAACCACCTAAACACTCTTCCACCTTTTCCAAGTGCTCGGCCACCACCCCACATTCCTTCTTGCATTTGGTCGTAGCCTCCTCCTTCCACATTACTCATGGCCTCCCTCTATCAACACCCAAACTAACAGCCTAAGGCCATTTCTATGAATAGAAGAGAAAGAAGTGAATTAAGAAGTTGTTTAAGAAGAGGTTAGAGAGTAACAAGTGGATTAATGCTTAAGAACTCTACTACTTTTAACCCTTCAACCTCTCTTAAAGACAGAAGCAATTAAATAGCACAGAGGAAGAAGAAGAAGAGAATTATTTGTGAGAGAATGGAAGAGGTATGCCTACCTATTTATAAAAAAAGAAAGAGGTGGTAAATTACCAAAATAAACTCTTACCAAATTACCAAAATATCCTTACTTTTTCAAGACTTACCATTACCTTATCACATCACCGCTTTATGTCTTAATCACTTTATGTTTAAGTAAAGAAAAGTAAAGATTTGATTGGAATTGATGTGACATGATTTGTCCTTTTGTGTTTAATATTGCTAATTGTTTTCTAATATTTTTTAATCTTGTTTTGTAAAAGTAAACTTGTTAGTGACTTAATTAATACTTACTATATGTAAATATATATGTATATTCATATATGAGAAACTAAAGGTGCAGCAACATTGCGACAACTTTATATCGACAAAACGTTGACTTTCGAAAAAATGTTTTACGATAACATTTTGACGTTTTAGTTAAACTATTTATTTATGCAATCCAAATTTAAAAATAAATTTGTATATTTCTATTTAAAAATATAAACACTTATAAATTAATTAAATAATTTATTTAACGATTGAAACTTACTATTCTGAAATCAGCATTTTGTCACTTTTATCGATATAAGCAAATGTTCCTATTTTTATGTATATCTCTATTTCCATATCCTATTTAATATTATTTAAATCATAAAATCTTATATATTTTACATTTGAAATCACTTTAAATGTTATATTTGGAGTTAGTCAAATTCTGGGTCCTTACATGCTTTCCCTCTTAAAAGAAATTCATCCCCATAATTACCCAAACAAAAACCCCAAAAGTTTCGCCAACAATATTTATTTTTAAACCTACATGCATATGATATACACAGATCATCCGTACACAATGTTTGATTCGATCTATTATTCGGATCCACAACTTACTTCCGAATTAGTATTGATCCCTTGATCCTTTATTACGGACTCTGATCAGGCTTTCTGATCAGAACTTTAGTTATCCTTGCATAGCTCTCAATTATGATAGAAAACTCAAGCAACCAACCATAAATCCTCATCAATGTTCGTCGTCAAGAATCGAGTAATAAATACTCTTTTGGATAAGTGTCAAACATGTTAAAGTTTTGCACTCGAATCTTAGATTAAATCGTGCGATGAAATAATCCATATACTTCATATGTATTTATTATCCTTCTCTAAATTCTTATGAAATTATTTCATAATTTTTTTACCTTTTGTTCAAACTTTTATAAAGATACTTGTTTATACATAACTGTTTTACATCTTTATTCCTAAAATATTTCAACTTAAAAGAAATATGTTTCTCTCCAAAAGATAAATATCTTTTTATTATAACACATTTCTAGACATATCTTAATGGTTTCTTGAAAACTCGGTTCCAAAATAATTCATTGATGAATCACCATAAACTTCCTTTATATATTCACTTTACCTTTATAGTTTCAATGTATGAAATTACCCGTATACTTATTCAGCTGCTTTAAGTATATTTATATTTACTTAACAAGTTCTACTTACTTTAAAATATAATCGAAGAGATTAAAACAAGTACCACCAAAACATTGTTAAAATGAACTTCTCTTTGATAACTTGTTAATTATAACATTTTCCATCTTTTTATAAAAGACTCTAATACTTGTTATTAACTTTAAAATCCCATCATTAAAGATCTAAATATACTCATAAGGTATCTTCCAAAGTGTCACTCAAGGTTTAAAACAAATGTTACTAAAACATCGTTTACTACAAATCGAAAACGATTCATTATTAACTTTAAATATTTATTTTAAAGGTCAAAGCATACCCATGCTTATCAATTAAGATAAGACACTTTAATGAAAATTGATCGCCATTAATTTGTCAAATAAGTGATTACCATTATGCTTTTTTACTTTAGAGGATTATGTTGATCGAGTAACTCAAAAATTATACCAAAGGAACTGGGTACTACCAGTAGTATTGCATATTTCCTTAACGAAAAGGGGAATACTTAAGAGAAGCATTTACCATCTAAACACATCTCCTTCCGATTTTTAGTTACTTTCAAGCCACTCGGATCGATTAAACATAAGATTTTTTTTCATTTCCAAAATCCATTTTTAGAAATAATACTATTAATATTCTTTTTCCAAAAGAAATCGATCATCCTTTATTTGGAATAATACCATTATAATTTTTATTTCAAAATTCCTTCGTTAATAAATCTCCTTATGAATTTAATTCAAAACTTATTTTATATCCCATAACTTTCCCTTTTATACCTTTTCAAAACATTATGATATGAATTCTCAAAACCATCATTCTCAAACATTATTTTATTTTTCCTAATTGCACTCCATTTTATAGATATACTTTTATAAAATATATTCCTAAGTGATTTATCAATAAACACTTTTTATAAAGACACTTCTTTATATTATATTATCTTTTTTTATTTCAAAATATCTTATTAAATTTGATCGGATATAAGACAGAAGAAGTGCTTTGAGAGGATAATCAAAAGAGAAGTTTAATTAACATTTTATTTATATATCCATTCCATAATATCAATTTACTTAAGTTTATAAACATTTAATACAACATAACCTCATGTTTATTATTACTTTACAATTTAAGTTCATTCCATTTCAAATGTCAAATCCTAATATTTGTTTAACTTGTTTCATTAATTTCATTACAAATCAAATTCAATTCACTTTCATTTAACTTTATTTCACAACTTACTCAAGCTAAATCTTTCATATCTCAATTTGAAATTTCCTTTTGTTTACTTAACCAAAATGTTCGACCATTTTTAAAATTTGGTTTTACTTTCCTGTTCAAATTAATAAAGCATAAACTTGTTCCTCTTTTTTTATATAACATTTTCAAATTTATAAGTTTAAGAACTTTTTTTATTTATCAAATCATATTTGGAATTTTACAATCAAAACTTGTTTTATCAAAACAAAACATCAATAATAAATTATTAAGGTAGCAATTTATCACTTAGAGACTCGAAAATGAATACTGATGATGTTGCAGTCATCACCCGAAGTATTTTCCAATGAATAAAGTGAGTTTAGTGCTTGTCATATATCTTTTAAATTCCCCCTTTTACTTTAAAATCACATTTATAAATTTATACTTATATATAATTTCAATTATTTCACCTGGATTATATAAAACCATTTTTTATTTGTTTATAAAATCCATTTTATAAATCCCTTCATAAAATCATCATTGACTTACTTTCTTTTAGAATTCATAAATCGTTTTTGTAATACCCAAAAGTTAGTTTCTCAAATTTATATAACATATCTTTCATATATTTTACAAAATATTTGGTAAAGGGCATTTTTATGCTACATGCTTACTTTACATCTTATATAAATTCATTAACCTTAACCCCATATTCTTATCAAACATCTATAGTCAAATTGTGAAACTTAATTACTAGATGTTTGTTAAATCGACGGATGATAATACTTAAAGGTTACAATTCCCTTAGTTACAAGCTAAAGCACTATTAATTACTATACCATTTTCGAATGTTATTTCTTTATAAAAAATACATAAGCTTATGTAAAATTATTTCATTTACTAAAATTTTAAAAATCAGTGTGTCGGTTCACCTTGTTTAAATGTTTAGGAATCCTCATTGATAACGTTGATCAGACGCTTCGATCAGGATCCATAAATAACTTAACAGATAAATCAAAACAAAATATTTTATTAGTTACTAACAAATACATGCTCATATATAGTACTCTCAGACTCATTCTAGAGTGTTACCCCTATCTATAATGACTTACTCATCCTAGGGTATTACTAACCTTATCTCTGAAGAGTCTTACAACAACAAAGCCTAGGTGTTCGCTCAACCTAAGCTCTGATACCAAATGTAACGACTCGTTTTTCTATACCCTTTGAATCGACAATAGACCACACATGTCTAACTCAAATTGCATAAAAATATGGATCATTAAGGGTGGAAAGAAAAATAAAGACTAAACAGAATCTCGTATGAATGGAATAACATATATTATTACAATAATAATCTTTACAATAGAAAAAATTAAAAAACAATATCAGTGTCTAGCCTATATTTTTCCTAGATAGTTCTAAACCTCTGTCCTTATAAATGCTGACAAAACAAATGCTATAGATGCAGCGGATAATAGAATACGTCCATATGATGATGAAGATCTCAAGCTCTCTTTTGGAAACTCTAAGCATCATCAGCTAATCCTTAAACTACTTAGATCTGACCCGAGTATTAAAAGTACTTGGATCAGACTTGACGAACCAGCATGAGATACTCGAAATTTTAAATGTATAGTTCAAGGCAATGTTATCAAAACCTTTGAAAAGAATGTTATCTCATAAGACCACGACCATATATAAATACAGACGGGTTTCTACCTTATGATAACCACAACACTTTTATTACCAAAATAATTTTATATTATCTTTAATGGCATTCTTTTGGAAAACATCTTTAAAATAAAATTATTCAAATAAGGTGTTAATACCTGGACTAAGTCTGAGGGAATATATCTGGACTGGTCAATGGAATATATGATACCAAAAGGGGTAGTTGAAATGTTTGTAAGTCATTACAGCTATTTTAGGGATATAATCAAAACCGTAAAGCTCATATTGGAATTGGATTTTCCAATAGGACAGGGAACCTCGATAACTATGCATAGAAACCAAAACCCGATGGTGTTTCGTGCAAGGAATCACACAGCTATTCCTCATATTACAACACTTCTTGACATCCAGTGGCTTCTCATGCAAGGACTCACACACCACTATACCATAAAATAAGGGCCCCAACTAGACACCTTGGTGACCTGGATCATATGTCGCCAGTCACCTTGAGGGATCATTCGCCACCCCCGTCATACTAAGCCTGAAATATATAACATAGTTCCCATATTATTTCTGAGATGTAAGGCTTGGGAGTGAGATGTAAGGCTTAGGAGTAATGCTCTTAGAAAATTACTTTGGACATATTTCAAAATCTACTTAGTAAAATCTTGATTTTCTTTCTTCGTTGTAAAACTATGGATACAATAGTCTAGAAAATTCTTATCTCGAAAAAGTCCAAGCTAAATTTCATTATAATAACTCATTTGACTTTTATGGCGCGAAATCGCGAGCTACGATTACGTGACGCCCCTGCTTTTGACTAAATTTTCATTTACCTCTCAAACTTCACCAAAACACTTTTATATGTTTATAAAACATTTATAAATCATTTTCAACTCATTTTAAATAATATTTTTATATTTCAAAGTCATTTTCTATTTCATTTCATACTATAATATTAATTATTATAATATCATTTCCAACCCTATTAGATATTTTAAAATCATTAAGAGGCTGAATAATTTTCATAATATATTTATATGGATTTAAATTCTCATTTAATTAACTATGGTTCATTTCTAACCATTTCTATATCATTTATCAAACCAAATAATCATCCATATTAACAATCATGTAAACATCCAACTTTGCATCCAAGTTATCATACGTATAAATCATCTAAGGTATTTAACTTTCGTATTATTAAAATTGGAATTGTTAGTTAATTCAAAAATGAGTACTCACATTTAACCAAATTTATTAACTTCCTACCAACATTCATATCAGCCAACACTTCACTAAACCACCACCAAAACACTCTTCCACCTTTTGCAAGTGCTCGGCCACCATCCCACATCCCTTCTTGTTCTAGGCCATAGCTTCCCCCTTCCATATTGCTCATGGAATCCCTCTTATAAACACCAAACTCATGGCCTGGAGCCATATTTAAGAACAGAAGAGGAAGCAGTTGTTTAAGAAGAGCTTAAAGAGTAACAAGTGGATTAGTGCTTAAGCACTCCTCTATTTTTAACCATACTACCTCTCTTAAGGAGAGAAGCCATTAATATAGATTAAAGTAAGAATAAGAGAATAATTTATGTGAGAATGGAAGAGGTATACATTGCTATTTATAGAAAAAGAAAGAGATGGAAAATTACCAAAATAACGTCTTACCAAATTATCAATACATCCTTAGTGTTTCAACACTTGCCATAAGCTTATCACATCACCACTTTATGTCTCAATCACTTAATGTTTAAGTAAAGAAAAGTAAAGATTTGGTTGGATTTAATGTGACATGTTTTGTCCTTTTGTGTTTGCTTTTGCTAATTATTTTCTAGAATTTTCTAATCTAGTTTAGTAAAAGTAAACTTGTTTAGTGATTTAATTAATATCTATTATATTTAAATATATGTTTATATATAAGAAAATAAAGGTGTGACAATGTTGCAACAACTTTATATATTTACGGTTACATTTTGACGTTTTAGTTAAACGATTTATTTATGCAATCCAAATTTGAAAATAAATTCGTATAATGCTATTTAAAAATTTAAAAACTTATAAATTAATTAAAATAATTTATTTAATGATTGAAACTTACTTTTCTAAAATCAGCGTTTTGTCACTTTTGTAGATATAAGCAAATGTTCCTATTTTTGTGTATATCTCTATTTTCAAATCCTATCTAATATTATCCGAACCATAAAATCTAATATATTTATATTTAAAATCACTTTAAATGTTATATTTGGAGGTGGTCAAAATCTGGATCGTTACATTTGTGAAGTTAAGTAAATGTAAATTAACTTGTTATATTAATCTAGATAGGAGTAATTATAATTAGGATTATGATTAGGATTATAATTAGATATTTAATAATGAATAATTTAAGGATAATTATAAGTAAATGGTGCTGGGTTGTAGTTAATAATGTTTTAGTAACATTTATTTTTAATCTATATTATTAATTATACTTAGGAATATAATTAGGTAATTGATAATGAATATTTTAAAGATAATTAGAAATGAAACGTTTTGGGTTATAGCACCTATCTTGAACCCTTATAAAAGTAATTAGATCTTTAAAAAAGAGTTAAAGAAAATGTTTTGGATTTGTAGTAGATATGCTTTAGTAACATTTGTTTTTAAACCCTCAAATTACATTTTAAAATGGAAAAATATTGTTAAATAATTACGAATATACTTAGATCTTTAATAATGGAACTTAAAAGATAAGAATAAGTACGGAATCTTTTGGTTCAAAGGTAGAAAAGGTATATGTATAAAACATAAAAGAGAAAAGGGTTTCATGGTAATAATATTTTGGTAACATTTGTTATTAACCTCTTGATTATATTTAAAGTAAGTAAATCTTGTAAAGTAATTTGCGAATATACTTATATCGTTGAGATAAGTATATAATAAATTTTTAAAGTATTGAAAAGAGTGTAAATGAATAGAGAATTGTAAAATACTTGTATATATCTCTTGTGAAGATATTTTAAACCTACAAGTAAAATTACTCGAGTTGAAAAAATCAAAGTTAATCAAAAAGACAAAAGAAGACATTGGTGTTATAGACAATTCATCTAAATGATTATTAGTACGTTTGGAACACAATGTACAAGAAAGAAAGAAGAAGAGGTAACATTCATAAACCTTTATAAATGTTTTTTAACCTTAGTTTCGACTTCCACAATAGCCCTCTCCAGGTGAGATTTAAAATGCTCTTCCATGTTGTTTTGTGTCTTAGATGCTTATTCCTTCTTGAATTACTTCGATGAGATTCTTTGACCATCCTTGGTGCTAACAAGAATGTCTTATGAAATAAGGACTAGGGTGGAGGAAGAACTTTTCTTGGGTTGAGAATAGGACTCAGAAGGGACAATAGTGGTTCTATAAGAAGAAGAAAGCGCTATATCGACAAGATCACTATCCATACTCCTTCCTCGAGCCGAATGGGTCGCAATCGTTACCTCGTTAATTCACTTATTTTTATTTTTTAGTTCTTGTAGCTTGATTATCGATAGATCTTGGTGAGCTTCGCCTAATTGCTGTCGGAGGAGTGATGTGGACTCCCATAAACTAGAGATGGCAGATTCCAGGGCCTGCCAGTAACCGTCACCGCTTCCAAAATTAAAGCATCTTCCAAGATAACTCTTCGAGAGTTTTCTTTAAGTATTCCTTGTCCTTTAACACTTCATGAATATCGGTACCAAGGTGAGAGTTACACTTCGTTAGCTTATCTATTTTATCGTCGAGACTCCATTGCAAGGAGGCGCAGTCTCTCTCTATTCTAAGCAGTTGGGATATGATTTTCCCTAAAAGAAATCTAAATTAAAACCAGGAAAGATAAATCATAATAAGATAATTCTATTTCATTCTATTAGAGATTAGTGTATATATATGTATGTATGTATGTATTTATATACAAAAGTTATGGTCCCCTAAGACGAGCAACTTTCCTCTTAGTAGCCAAAATAATCCTAAGGCTCTACTCCTAGTAGCAGCAAGGGAACCCGAGGGTCAAGCCATATTGGCGGAAGAAATTTCTTTCCCTAAATCACCCTTTGGTACAAAAGGTTCTGAGGAAGAAGAATCTACTAGGGATAGAGTAAGATCAACATCCGAAGCATATTTGGGAATGTATTCCAAAACATGTTCACTTTCGAGAGTCTTCCCTGCAACAATAGCTAAAGGAGATTAAGTTACACATTGGTAGCTCGGTAGAACCTCTGGAGTTATGGTTAGGCTGGGATCATAGAATCTCCTTAGGAAAGATAGCCTTTTATTCTTCAACTAAGGGTCTCTTGGATGTAGTTTAGAAAGTCGAGCAAATTCTTGATAGCCCTCATATCAGTCATCTAAATAAAGCTTTAATTTACACCTAAGATCCAAGACTTTATTAGTTAATATAGTGCCGCTAAGCCTAAGGGATTTAATTGATTTGGCAAAAGTTCGATCGTGTGTTTCTTGTATCTCTTTGATCTTAATGGATAAGCTTACATTCCTTAACCTACTAGATGTTAGCTGGGATTTAAGGGGATCCATAGTTGCTAACAACTTCGAGTTTCTGGTTTGACTCCTCTTCCACAATACTTCATAATGAGAGGTAAAATTGAACTTTCTCTATATGTAATTAAGAAAAATGTATTTTAGAAAAAAAAAACAATGGAGATAGTAAGGAAGGAATTCAACATAAACCCAAACACAATACTACCAAGATCCACAACCGTCATAAAAAAAAATGAAATTGTTAGAATTATTACTGAGCAAAGTTTAAACATTATGAGTAGGGGAGTCTAGGAGTTCAGAACTATGACTTACCTCTCCCCACCAGGGCTGATTGTTCAACAGTTGTCGAGGCCTGAGCATTCTCACACTTAAAGTAGAAACTCTCCTCGATCCTTTCACTATTAGAATTAAAGCCCTTTGAAATGGTTGTGCCCCTGCCCCGATTATATTCATAAACAATGTAGAGAATCTTGAAGGCTTCGTTGGTAACCACCTTCTTGGTTTCCTCCTTAGTGATCTAACCTAAGTTCTCCTGCTTAACCCGTGCAAGCTCATCCTCGGCCATCTTATGCTTGGCCTCTAGATCTCTCAAGGCCTTCTCCAAATCAGCCACCTTCCTATCAAAAGACCTCAGGTCCCGAAGACTTTTCTCGCGTTCATCATGGCCTTCTTTTTAAACTTAGAAAACTCTTTTCTCAAAGCTTCAGCCTTATCCACATCCCCCTCTGGCCTTTCAAATCCTCAATGCAAACCGAGAAGACAGCCTAAACATGAAGGAAAGAAGTTATTATGAAAACTAAAGGAATAAATACTTCATCAATAAGGGAAAAAAGGCTACCCTGATCTGGTCTTCCATCCCTAAACTCATCATCCTCTCGAAACTGGCCATATCATCCGCTATCTCCACATAGGAGCATCCTACGACCTTAGAAAGATGGGCATTAATAGCAAAACAAGTCACTTCAATCACCCGATCCACTAGGTCATTTGGGGGAGCCAGAGCAAGGAAGTCTCGGATAAACTAGGTTTTGGAAGAGAGAAGGTCCTTTATAGGTCTTTTATATGACTATTCCTTTAAGACTAGCTTTTGTCAAGTAGAAGTAGAAATAGAAGAAGACTTGTTCAAGAGCAATTCACCTATTGAAAGCATATTGTCAAAAGCCACTG
This sequence comes from Allium cepa, assembly GCA_030765085.1. Classification (NCBI taxonomy): domain Eukaryota; kingdom Viridiplantae; phylum Streptophyta; class Magnoliopsida; order Asparagales; family Amaryllidaceae; genus Allium; species Allium cepa. Next base: position 1,050,394,479 of record CM060929.1, on the reverse strand, counting down.
CAACATAAACATAGAAAGCATGTTAGGTGAACAAACCAATATTTCATTAAAGTTATATCCTAGAAAAATTCCATAATATACTTAAAACCGAGGTCCACCCTTAGGAACAACATCTTCTCTTTCGACCTCAAAGATTTTTTGGTTAGAGACAGTAGGTTTATTAGGTTGACTTTGGTCAATCACGTCCGAAGGTATAGTTTCAATTGAAGTAGGATCATAACTAAGAATTGGCAGAAGGCAATAATAGCATGCAAGCCTTAAGATTAGCCTCGGTAAGGACTACATGTCTAAGCCTCTCTTCCTTTGGTATTTTCATCACCGCCTCGTACTCAATATAGAAGAGATCCTTAAGGGTTGGGACCTAGTCTCTTCCAAGTTTAGCTAAATATGTAAAAGAGGTAACAATGTTAGGAAATAATGTGATTGAAGCTTAAAAACAAGAGCATTCTAAACAGGGGAAATTCAAAAGCTTATAAGTTTCTAGTAGTTCAATAACAATTCGAAGATAATTTCCTTTACGAAAAACTATTTTATTGTTGTTACCTTGCCGAATGGCTTGACTAAGGGCATCTTTTTCCAATAATGGAGGAAATACAAGGGAACTCCGAAACCATCAGTTGACCTATGTTAGTTATACAAGTAATGGATCTCAGCATTAGTCATGTTGCGGTACCCCTTCTTCTACTACAAGATTGCTAAAGTAGATAAAGTGCTAAATGAGACCACCTCAAGTTGGATTGGGCTGACTCCATAGAACTCTAGAATGTTAACAAACGAAGGAGCAAGAGGAAGTGATGCCCCTTTGTCTAAATATTCTAGTGTCTAGGTAAAGAACCCTTTGGGGATTCACTCTAGTCATCATCTAGACTAGGATCCTGACCTTGACTCCCAGAACTCCGTAACTCTCCATTCAAATTTCCAGTTCTCCTTGATTAGTTATAGATTTTTCCATCAAAAGGTCTATGAAGGGACCAATGTTAAAACTAGTTACTTAATAAAACCTCTGAAACTCCTACGGAAATGATTTAAACTCTTATGGTTCAAAAGGAAATTGGATCTAAAACTAGACTCTGCAGTCCAAACTCAAATTTCTAAAATCTCTCAAAAAAGGGTCCTATCAATAAGAGGATTGTCAACCAAAGTAGATAAAAGGATCGGTTTAAGGACAAAATCTTAATTTACCAAACAATGAGTATAGTGAATTAGCTAATCGGACAATACCCTAAAATCAAGGTCAATCGTTGATATAATAATCAAAATTGATTTGTAAAAGAAGAATGCATGCAAGATACTAAAAGCAATAAAGAAAACTAATAAAATTGTAGTAAAGATTGAGAAATTAATGTTTTAATTGAGAGTTTACAGTAATGCATGAATGTTTCTTAGCTCTAATGGTGATTGCAACTATTGCTAATATTGTGAGAAGAAGAAATAAGAGGAAAGAAAAGGTTTATTTAAACCTTGAATCAATGGTGGAGATTATCTAGTCACCATGATCCTAACCATAGATAAAATGTGGTAGTATCAAAATATGAATCATCCTAAGCAGAGAAAAGGAATGCGCTTTTCAAAGAGGCCAATGAAATTGAGATAGTTAGTAGAAGCATTTAATGTAAAAGCAGGACCTGACCTTTCAAGATCAACACCTCGACTTTCATTTAGATCCCACAAGTCAAGAATCACCCAGACCTTACGGTCTCGAGTTAGATTTTGCCCTTTGGCACTGTCACAGTTTCACTTGTCACTTAGTCTAGATGAATTCAAGTGTCAAGAAAGATTTCCAAAAGTTTTCACCCATAGTCTCAAATTAGATTTTTCCTTTCGGCACCGTAGCAATTTCACTTACCGTTCGTCTGATGGCTTCAAGTGGTGAACATAGTTTAAAGTGTTAGCCTCATTTCCTCAAACAAGATTTTTGCCTTTTAGCTTGTAACAATTTCGCTTATCACTTAGCCTAGACGACTTCACATGTCAAGCATGCTTTCAAATGTTTTGACCATATGGTCTCGAGTTAGATTTTGCCTTTAGGCACCGTAACAGTTTCTCTTATTACATAGTCTAGATGGCTTCAAGCGGCAAGCATAGTTTTCCAAAAGTTTAGATCACACGATCTCAAATCAGATTTTTTCTTTCGGCACCGTAATAATTTTTCTTACCACTTAATCCGGATGGCTTCAAGTGCAAAACATAGTTTTCCAAATATTTGACCTCACGGTCACAAATCAGATTCTGCTATTTGGCACTATAACAATTATGATTTCCACTTAGTTTAGATGGCTTCAAGTGGCAAACATGATTTTTTAAAGTTTTGGCCTCGTGGTCTCAAATCACAATTTTCCTTTCGGCACCATAAAAAATTCTATTGTCGCATAGCCTTGATAACTTCAAATGTCGAGCATGATTTTCAAAAGTTCTGACCTCATGGCCCCGAATTAGTTTTTGCCTTTAGGCACCGTAATAGTTTCGCTTGTCTAGATGACTTCAATTTTCAAGCATAATTTCCAAAGTTTTAACCTTATAGTTTTGATTTAAATTTCACCTTTCAGAATTCTTCACTCATCATCTACCTAGATGGCTTCACATAACAGATATAATTTTGAATTTTTTGAAATAGAAATTTTGTCGACGAACAAGTTTTTGGCGCCGTTGCCGGGGAATTGTTTTGATTTTGATTTTCTACTCTTCGAATTATTTTTGTTTGATTTTTATTGTGTATTTGTTGTGTGTGTTTGCATTTATATAAAAAAAATAGTGTGTGTTTGTGTGGTTTTTGATTGCATTTTCTTTGTGTGCTTGTTTTCTTTTCAATTTCTATTTGCATTTTCGTTTAAAAAAAAAGAGGCATACACAATTTCAAAGAATTTTATTTTATTGCATTCACCTATTTTTACATTTCATTTTATTTACATTTACAAAAAAAAAATCTTCTGTGTATATAACAGTGAACTGTTGCACCTTGCTGCATATCAACAGTCTCTGTTCACTGTTTCTGCATATTACAGTAACATCACTGCTGTAACCACCTCCCCACTGTCTTCATTTCTTCCTTCAATTGCCTGTATCATCTTTCTTCTCACCAACACAACTGTCACCTCCTAACCATTCATACTTTCAGTCAAATTCCTACATTCAAACACCTTTTACACTGCATATCCCTCTAACCATTCAACAGCCAACTTACAACAACACTGCCAGCCTCTACATACAGCAATTTGCCTAATCACCACTACCTCATCTCCCCCCTTACAACAAACCACCAGCACTTCTTCTCAACAGCACCTCTTCTCAACTCATACCAATACTGTCGCTCACATACATCCCCTGAAACTCACAATTTTCTACTACATACATACTTCACCGCCAAATACCATACATATTCACCACTTCGACAATCCTCTGCTACAACTCTCACAGCAACGAAAATACCATCACGACATCCACTACAGAACTTCCATCTCCCACCCCTCTGTGCATGCACAGCACTGATTACATCCCACACACTTGCCCACTTCAACCACTACATCACTCAAACTCATTTTCCAAACCATCCCAATACTCCACCAAAAAAAAAACCCACTGACCTCACCATTACAATTTACCATCTCCTTGACAATCACCAGAGCACCGCACCCAATTAAACAACCACTTCGCTGCTTCGACTCAACCTCCATCTGCCTTCCCCTCCATTACTTCATAACCAGCCACCACAAACCATCACTGCTTAACACCCTTCAACCCATTCTCATACAACATATCTCCACCCAAAACTTCTTCTTCAACCATCACGACTTCCGTCAACCAATCCCCAAAATCACACAACTCAAACTCAACCACATCAAAAAAAAAAAAAACAGAGTGTTCCTACCCACCTGAAATCGCCGAAACCTCCCACTTGCTTGCCTGGACTTTCAATCGACCAACGCAACATTAACCACCCACAGCCACTCGACAATCTCACCAATTCAATAACCTACTTGCACCTCGCCGAACACAGTAACCTCAATTCGACATAGAGCTTCTCAGATACCCAAACCAATTTACATACGATCGAACTCGCGACCGAAACCATCTCCACTGCTTCAAACAACTGCAGCTTCACAACCTCTACAGACTCCCCACCATAGTCACTTCAACACTTCATACAATTCATTCAACCCATCATAAACTACCCCCAGAGAAGCTTACAACCACCCTGCAGTCATCGAAGCAACTCGCGGCAATCACGGTGACTTCAAACTCCCCCTTCAATCTCCCAAAGACGCGAACAAGCTTCGACACCCAAATCCGCTTCAACAACATCGAGTCGCCACACCCCTTCGCGAACCAAAGCGAATCAACCCAAAAACGCGACCACCTCTGCAGCGACTTCGACGCCGACGACACCACCCTCTTCTTCGAATACCCAAACATCACCAAACGACTTCGATCACCACAAATCGCAACCCTAATTCAAACGCCTCCATTCGATTTGTGTTTGGAATTCAATTCGAGATAGGCATATTTCATTTGGAAATTGATGGGGAACTTGGAAGTAGTATTCATGAATTGGTGAAGTGGGTCGTGAATATTTGGGGAGCGAATTGAATTGGCTAGAAAATTTTGTAAACTAAGACAGTTTGGGTTTTGGGCTGTGTGAGTGTGGGCCTAGTAGAGTTCTAATTTTCATTTGGCTGTATTTTTGAACTTCCTTCTCCTCTCAAAAAAAAAAATCAATTTTATATATTTCTTTTAACTTTAAACTGTTTTATTTTGGTTTGTTTAGTTTTAGTTTTTCATCCTTTAAAAAAAAGTTTCAATTTGTTGTTTTATTTTCAATCGTTTTGTTTTATTTTTGATTTAATTTCTTCTTTGATTTCACTCGTTTTGTTTTCACTCGTTTTAAGTTTCCTTTCAAAAAAAAAATCAAAAAAAAAAATCAAAAAAAAAATTGTATATATCTTAGTTTTTAATTTTCAGGTTGCCAAAGCAGGAAATAAAGGAAGAATAGCTTGCTGAAAATTGCTTCCTTAGCTAGCCAAAATAAATTGCTCTGCTTGCTAAAAAATTTTACTTTCATTTCTAGTTTTATTTGAATTGAATTGTTGGTTGCTTGCATTTGCATTTTAAAAAATAAAAAAATTCATTCGTAGTTGCATTGTTAATACACGTTTAGTTTCTGTTCTGCATTTCATCTTAGATTTTGATTAATAATAAAGGTTAGACATCGATAACACTTAATTGTATATTGACAATTTGTCTTTTTTTTGAACAATTTAATTTCTTGGTGTCTAGGCTACGGCAGAGTAATAACCATTTATAAATATTACGGTGATTCGTAAATATTATAGTGGTTGTTCCTCTGAAGGTACTTAAACCTTCGGCTGCATTGCCACGGTGATTCGTGGTGCACCGATAAATCCTGCCCGTTACCTGGCTGAGAACTATCTTGTTTATTTAAGACAATTTGTGAATATATAATTTTGGGTTAACTTAGGATAAATCATTTGTAATTAGACCACTGCATTCATTTAGTTGCATTAGTTCATGCATATGTAAAAAAAAAAATTCAAAATTCAAAACTAAAAAAATTGTAGATATTCCTTTTCCTTTGAAATTTTTAAATCCTTTTCCTTTGAAATTTTTAAATCCTTTTCTTTGAAATTTCAAAAAAAAAAATCCAAAAAAAATTTAGAAAAACCAAAATTCAAAAAAAAAATTGAAAAATGAAAACAAAACAAAAATCGATTTCCCTTTTTAAAAATAAATTTTCTTTGTAAATATTTTTCGTTTATAAAAAAAAACCAAAAAAAAAACATTCTTGAAATGTCTGAATATCCATATCCACTTGAATTTTACAATAGTTGTGAAAATCAATATAATCCATATGATTTCAGTCCAAATTCGTATGGATATTTTAACAACAACTATTTTGTAAATAATTCAAATTTCGAACAACAAAATTTTCAATACGATGACCAACGTTCGACTCTTGAAAATAGCATTGAAATGATTTCATCTTTACTCGAACTTTCTACACGACAAAATCAAGAGATAAATGATTTATGTAATTCTGATTTGTGTAATAACTCGAGTCAAGGATTTCAAAATTTGAATTCAATTCAAAATTCAAACGATTACGATTATAACCCATGCCAATTTAATTTCGAACTCCAAAATGAATTCCAAACTCAACATGAAAATGGGAAAAACTTTTCAAACGAATTTGGCAATGGGAATAATCTTAATTATGTTACGAGTGAAAATTTTTGTTCTCAACAAATCCAAATCAAAAATTCTCAATTTAATAACTATAAATTGGATTTTGTTGAACAAATGAATGAAATTTACGATGATCACACGGATTTGTTGTTTGAAACTTATATGAAACAACGTGAACAACAAAATCAAATCTCAACGTGTGATGAGTCAAGTGATAATCCACCTTTTGCCCAAATCGACGATTTTCAAATAACAACTTTTGAATTTGATAATGACGATCTTAATCAAGTTGTTGAAAATACGGTAATTGAGTTGGATTTCAATTCTTTTGAGGGTGCGAAACTCGATTTAAACTTCGATCTTCCTTTTTCTGAAAATTTGAATACGACAACTTTGAAACTCGATCTACATGATGAAGTTGTTGATAATCCAACAAAGGAAGTCGAATTTAACGAACATGAGTTTTATGGACTTTTTGAAAACGAGTTGTTGAATTTTGAAGGGGAAAATTTCGATCACCATTTTGATTTTGAAATTGATACTTTGAAAGAAATTGAACTTCAACCAATTTTTCTATCTACCACAAAAATCATCGAAAATAAAACAACTCGTATGATTTTCAATAAAATGACTTTCGTTTTTCCAAATCCACATTCAACTGCGAAATCTTTTACGATTTGGTTTTTCGTGCTTAAGCCGTGTCTCACGCATTTGACGAGACAAATGAATTGGTCTTTGGAAGACCGTTTCATTTACTTTTTGACTATATACTTTCTCATCTCTTGTAAATAATAATCTTTCATGTAAATATTAGATTTTTATTTTATTTTTTTCCTTCCACTTGGGTTGACTGTGGGGACACAGTCAAAGTCAAGTGTGGGGGGAGACTTATCTTCATTTTTTATGGTTTATTTTTGTCGTTTTCTTTTAAAATAAAAAAAAATCCCAATTTTTTTTTCTTTTGATTTATTTTTTAAAGAAACACTATAGGATAAATATATGGTTTTGGTTTACTAAATGGAAACTTTTGAAAATTTAGTCGTCTTAACAAAAATAAAAAATGAAGTTTTATTACAAATAATAATGGTTTAACTGGTATATAGGAAGATTCATACGTGTTAATTATGAAGTACATCCTTATTGAAAATCTTTGTTTTAAAAAGTGGTTGATTTAAAGTAAAGGATATAACATATTTTTTGCCTTCTAAGTTAAATGGTGCTAAGATGATTTTGCAAAACTCTCTCTCTCTCTTTTAAAATAAAATAAAAAATAATAAAATAATAACATCCAAGTATTCACTCTCATTTAAAAGTCCTCATGGTTATGCATGGGTGAATTACTTGGAATATTTGATTATGTGCTTTCATACTCATTTAAAAGTCCTCATGGTTATGCATGTATGGAACACATGTAAAAAACAGACTTAATAAAAACCACCTACGGTCGATAGGTGTATGCACGAAAGTGTGTGCACTCGCCATGCTCTGTACTCCCCTCACATAAGCCCGAAAGGCAGTGCATGGGTGGTATATCTGGCCTCAGTTTACTTGAGCTAGGTGTGTAATTTTTCTTGCAAATAATGAGAGAGCAAGCAATTGAAATCCTAGCACTATTTTTACTTATTTGATTTGATATGTTATTGAAAAGAAATGAAAATACCACTTTGATAAACTTTGATAATCAACTAAGGATTCATTTTATAATTACACTTTGTTATCAACCGAAACAACGAGTTAAACTATAATCTATTTATTATGATAACTTGATTTTTGTTGGAAATTTTGATGAGTAAATGACATAATTTTTGAGATAATAACCAAAACCTATATTTAACTTATTTGTGTCAATTTAAAAATAAGTCCTTCATTTGTAAAGATTTTCCAAAACTTGCATCCATATCTTTGTAAATAAAGCTTGCATTTAGGAATCTTGTAGTTTGTAAATATTTTCATCCCGCACTTGGATTTTGTGGGTAGTATCCGCTGAAAACCCTCACGAGACAACACTCGTCCTACTGGGGACACCCAGAGGTTTAACGGCTTGTTGCGTACGCTCAATGCAATCGTGCTTCCTACGAAAACGGATTTATCTTAGTTTTTCTTTATTCGAGGACGAATAAAAAGATAAGTGTGGGGGTATTTGATGTGCACGTAAATGTGCATATTTTTACCATCATATTTATTCTATTTAAATTAAATAAATGATCATATTGGGTATTTTAACTTGTTTTAACCAAAATTCATATTAATTCCAAATTTTCTCATATTCATCTTCATATAGGGGCAAAACGGTCATTTAAGTGCATATATTTCTTTGAGAAAAGTTAATTGAAAATTTGTATATATTTTTGTAGGAAATTGATCTCAAATAGAAGTGGTTTCATGAAGATATGCATGCACAAAATTAATACAAAGGAATGAAGATGGAAATAATTCAAAGTGAAGAACATGGAGGACTCCACCTACCCACCTACCTTAATGTACAAATTAAAGGCTAATGCACATGCTTTTGGACTTAATGGCTTCATGTAAACTTAATGGGGGATTAAGACATGTTAATGGTTACTTGGCCTCCACACTTCCTAAGGGGCATTTTGGGTATTCCCCAAAAATATGAATTAGGGTTTCATACATGTATAAATACCCATATGTTTCATGTAACAAGATCTCTTCTCTTAGTCTCTCTTAGGCCTCCTTCTTTTTAGTTTAAATCAAATAAAAGAAAGCTCTCTTTCTCTTTTAATGGCTACTTAGCCAATTTTTATTTCTTGTAATCTTTTTTATTTTATGCAATTTAATACATGCTATTTCCTTTTCATGTTCATTTACTTTCATGTTGTAGTGTAGGTTTCTCTTATTTCATGCAAGTAGATTAGTTTTGTTTCTTTGCTTTGCTCTCTTTTTCTTTCTTTTTTTTTGCTTTCATGTTGCTTTCTACATTTGTTGATTTGATAACAAATATGAGAGCTTAATCCCTACAATTTAGGGGTAATGAAGCTCTCTAGTATGTAGATGCAACATTTTGATGTTTATACTCCCTTTTTGTGCTTTAATGGAAACACTTGAAGTGGTTTAATGATGTTGTTTAGCTTTGAATTTGATAGTCTATGTTGTTCATAACAAAGAGGCTATGCTTAAACAAACATAACACAAATTGCCTCTTCATCTAAATATGATTATGGCAAAGAAGTGAATGTTGAAATTGAAATTTGATAGCCTATATTTCTAAACAATAGTTGATAGGCTATGCTTAAAATAGATTTTTATTTCAACTTGTTGTCATATTTCATGAGAGTTAAATGTGTACTAGTGGTTGTGTTATAGTTTGATGGTTTATATTGAGCTAATTAATAGCACAAATATACCATACTTATGATAAGCACATCAATTAATTCACTAATGACAAGAAAAGAGAGATCATAACTTCATTTTGTTGATTTATATGATCTAGAGAGTGGAAATTGCCTCTAAATTGTTTTAACACTCATATTTTTTATCAATTTTCTTTTGCTTGTTTTTTCTTCTTTTCTAGTTTAACATTCTCTTCAAACTTTTGGTTAATTTGATTGAATAGAATTTTAAAATCATCAATTCCCTACGGATCGACCCGTATTCGCCGCGTGCTACATTCGTACACCGTGCGCTTGCGGTTATTTTTATTTCAAAATTCGTTCGACGGTTTTCTAATCCGATAGAAATTCCGTCGACGAACATAGGTCGATCCAAGATAAATCTTCATCCTTCGGCTTTCATAACCTTTAAATGCTCGTCACTTGACCCAATACAATATCCGAAACTAAGTGATGTAACATCTTCTATACATATAGGACATATTAACCTCGAAAGATAATCAAGAAAATAAATGAAACTTGTACACTTCAAAGTTCACTCCATATTTCTATATGGATTAATTTTTGAGTCTTCGGCGTTAAACCAAAATTCTCAATAGCAAAATTAACGATTATCTTCCTAAGGAAAGTCCAACGCTTCGTATCCATATGTATTGCAGGAGTTATGATGCTTAGGTATTTTAGGAACAAATGGGTTGAGCCTGTCTTGGGAGAATAATTCCACAAGCCGAAGGGAATAGCCCATCGGCGAATCCAAAGCCCAAAACACCAATCTGTAGCAGAATTATCAGTAGTAAAAATGACCAACAAGGCAACAAGCAATTCAAATGCAAGAGGCCTTTTAAGCAGAAAGATAATTCATAAATTCATACTTCACAAGCAATAATGCTAGAAATCCAGAATAAGTTCTAATCATAGACGTACAACAAGCAACCTCAGTAATCCAAAGAGGAGAATCTCCACCAATGGCAATACAGCATGCTGGCTATAAATAGGTTGCAATATCAAGGCACAAGGGATCTTTTTAACGTGCTAAGAACTAGCATAAAATCATATAGCACTTTCTTATATTAGAACTCTTCTCAAAAAAGTTGTTAATGGTGGAAACGCTTAAGTTTAATGTAATAAGCCTATCGGCTATATAAGAGTGACTGAATCAAAAAAGGACAGTGGATATAGGGACTTTCACCCCGAACACAATAAACATCTCGGTATTATTTACTTTTAGCACTTTATTTTCTTCTCATATGTCATCCTAATTCAGTAGTTCGATGTATATAACTCCAGCAACACTACATCTCGCCTTGGTATTCTCATATCTGGTATCTATAATCAAACCAACTTCTAGACCTATACCTTTGGACCTTGGGGTATTAGTGCAGATGAAATTCAGCACTAACACATTCAAAGTCTGAATGACATAGCAGTCATGCCTTGCCCAGAGTAGGCAAGACAAAAGATTTGTGCTCGTAGATAGGTGGGATCTCTTACAAGCTTCAATCAACGCATAGAGTTAGGAGCGGTCAAAAACAAACGTCCTGGATGGGGTGTTCAAATCACTACATTAAGTGGTTAGTTCCAAACGACGCCCAGAGTTCAGCGTGGTCAAAATATGCATCCCGGAGAAGAGTTCCCAAATTAACATTTGGAGATGAATCGACTCGATTCACGTCCGGAGTTGGGCGTGATCGCACTTAGAACATCCTCGGAAGGAATGTTAAAGTTATCCTTCCAAATAATCAGAATTCGACCAAGTTCTAGAATCGAACATGGTCCTGTGCAGACACGCGTCGATAGGTGCCTTAATGATCATCCCTTGCTCGCTTAAACAGCTAAATGGACTAATAACTTAGTCCAATAATGAAAATGGGAAGTGGATCGCAAATGCATTGAACACAAAACGAATTTCTCAAATATTTAGACAAATTAACATAAGACCTGAACGAAACGAAAAGACATTGTTGTTCACACTCAAAAATATGACTTGGGAGAAAAGTACAATTTTATTAACATCTAAATTGCAAGTAAAAGTAGGTCGAACCTGCACATAACCGGCCTAAAACAAAAGTCTGGCTCCATCCTCTATACACCAAAACAAGCAAACTTTCATTTCTTGAGCTTCTGCTTCTTCGGTTTCTTCCCAACTCCAGAAGATGGTCCAGTAAGATCATCACACTTCATCCTTCCTCTCCCCTCATTTCCTTTTCCCTACGAAGGCGAACTGTGCAATGAAACCAAATTTATGAAACATTACCCTTTCCCTTTGTTCACCAAATCAAACCAAACTTTATCTTAAAGATTTACCCTTTCCCTTTTTTCAGTAATTATTTCTATTAAATTAACACCTAGGTTTTCCATTATTCCTATTCATTTTATTTTATAGATGAAATTGTAATTCAAATAGAATCTATGTTGAAACTACCAATCCAAATTCAACAATTATATTATTAAATTAGGTGAATTATAAAGGAGTTTAATTACTTATGAAACATCATAATGTTGTAATCAACCCACCCACCTTTAGAAGCTTCCTTTCTTTTAGTTTAATTTTGAACCTCTTTTCCTAAGCTAACTGATTTGTCCTTCCTCCTCTCTTTCTCCTCTAATCTTGATTCTCTTTTCCACTTCTTTGAATTAGATGTGTTTTATTTTTATTTTTGATGAAGAACTTTTTATGAGAATATGACTATGGTTTAAGTAGTTCCTATAGAGAGAAAAGAAGAGTTGTAAGTACATAATAAGGAAGTAGTAGGTAGGGTATTGAGTGAAAAGAAGTGAGGGTTGTGGTCTAATTTATAGTTAAAAAGTAGGACAATCTAGTCTAAGTTCGAAATTCATAATTATGAAAATGCTATTAACTATAGTTTTCTCTAATTTAACAAGTTAAATATGTTTTCTAATTGTAAATGACATTCTAAATGCAATGGAATAGATCTCGAGGCCTGATTCCAACATTTGTAAAAAATTATATTTTGTCCTTTTATGCAAAACTATATTTTTACCTTTGTCGATATTTTAATTTATTATTAAAATTTCTAGGGTGTTACATTCTACCGTCCTTAAAGGATTTGTCCTCAAAATCTCTAAGGATGAAAAAAATGTAATTTGTTCATTCAAACAATATTTACAACCATTTAATTAACCATCAATCATTTGGGGAAAAATTCCGTAAATTCAAATTTTCAAATGCGATATGTACAGATAGGTATGGAATGCGTATGAACATAAGGGTAAGGTAAAATTAGGTGGTATCCTTAACTAGTCAACCTCCTGAAATGCAAGTGCTTATACCATATAGCTAAGATGCATGCGATGTCCTATACCGGCAGTTCTATATACATGAGAAACCGTTCGATACATATGCAAAAATGTAACAACCATTATGCCTATAACTTAACTAATAAAATAAAATGGATATTGATTGAGTGACAAAAGCTAACATGAACATACCAGCCCATATGTGCACTATGAACTAATAATTTTACATCCACTAGCAATCATCATCCAAAACATGTCCTAGTGACATGTTCACAACTATGCATAGCATCCAAACACTCCTATATACTAAGCTAAATACTATATGCACTAACAATTAAACTAGCTTTAATGGAAACATACCCAAAAAGATCTCCGGTCGGGTAGCTCCGATCTTCTCCTCGGCTCTCATACTCTCAATTGGATCGTCTCCCCATGTGACACTAACCAGTTTAAATACTTTGTTGTAGAGTCATCTTGTCCCATGCTCAATAATACGGGTACGTGCACAGTGTACAACTGAGTCTTTCCACTTCAACTTCTTCCAACTGACCTGGCTCGAATGCAGTAGTTGAATCATGTAGAACCTTCTGCAAATGCGACACATAAAAAACATTATGAACTCCGCCAACTTTTCGGGAAGCTCCACTCTGTAATCTAACTTCCCTACTCTCTTCACCATCGAAAAAGGCACTACAAACCTTGGTTCTAAATTTCTCGAACCACCAAACCACATAAATTTTCTAAGTGGCAAGATCTTTATAAAGACCAGGTCGTCCATTGTGAACTCAACTCCATGTGTCTCCTGTTAGCTTAAGATTCCCCACCTATTGTGGGCAGTATTCATCCTTCTATGGATCAACTCTACTTTCCACGAAGTCTCCTTTTTCATATCTAGTCTAAGAATGGTTCTATCTATAATGTCTCATCAATCAAATGGTGATTTACACATCCTCCTGTACAACAGCTTAAACGGTGTCATCCCAATACTTGCCCGTTAGCTATTATCATATGCAAAGTTACTAATGGCAAGTGATCCTACCAAGAACCAACAAAATACACATTCGTAGCCAGCCCTCCAATTCTCTATGAACCCTCCCATTTTTTCCATCTATCTATGGTTACAAAGATAACTGTGCTCCTTACTTCGAAATACTTCTTCGAAAAATGCCCTTCTCTAGCAATTCATTCACTTGCTTATTTAGCTCGCTTCTTTCTCTAGGAGCCATATGCCTAAGGGTTAAAGCAATAGGTCCAGCATTATCTTCAAGATAAATTTGAAATTTGATTTTCCTATGGGGAGGAAGACTAAAAACTTCAAAAAAAAACATATGGATAGTGATGTAGTCATGAACTATTGGTACTAAAACTCACTCTTCATATGACAGGTCTAAAAAATATAGGTACATAACCGAACCCCTGGGGTCATATATTTTTATTAAATTTTCTTTGTATTTTAAACCAAGTATGTACATGTACTTCAATGAATCTTCTATGTGTATTTAAAATTAGTAGGGTCAGTTTCCACATATGTAATACTAATAATTGACTTCCAAACCAACACTAAGTTAACATTCCCAATGAAGAACCAAGTATATCATACATACACATTGAGTGAACATCGTAATGCCCGGGCTCGAGTTGAGTATACTACCTTGACGACTTATGGCTAATCTAAGCATTCGTGTCACCTTGTGAATGGTAAATATGTTATATGCTCTTTATCATTCAAATGAAGCTAAAAAGTCAATATAATGATTTTCAGGTAGGTCTAGCTATAGCCCAGCCATATTTCCCTACTATTGTGGATGCCTCCATCTCCCTTCCTTGATTCCTACATGTTTAACATGTGATCAGGCTTGCACCATTAACAATAAGAACTTATAGTTGTGCTAGTATTGCACGCCTTGTTTGGTTCCACGTTACGTATACCATGAAGTGTGAACCTAGGTACATCATCTAGTGTAGATTGATAATTCCTATTACACACTCTCTATGCAGCTACTCAAAATCTTAAAAGTCGAGAAAGTGGGGATAAGTTCTCTTATTCGCCCTACTAGCCTGCACTAGGTCCAGGTTTAACATTGGCTTATGAAAACAATTTAAGCATCTAATATTATTTCAGAAGGCAAACGGTCATTTAAAAAAAATGTTTTTTAGGTCTTATACGTCTAATTTCCCTTCTTAGACATTTAACTTCAAATTCAAATGCTTTAAAAAGGATTCGAATATCTAAATCGTGGCGAATTTGAACTAGTTTCTTTTAGTCTAAGATTTCCTAAAATCCCAATGAAAAACCCTTAAATCAAACGTCTAATTAATGTTTTGAACATCGAGTTAGGGCGTTTTCCATAAATTTTATATTTTGTTTATTTTATTTTTCTTCTTCGTTGATTCGAGCATCAATTTAAAGTTCATTTTTAAATGAATATTCTGATAGTCACTGTCTTTGTTTTCATCAATTAACTTCAACGATTATCTATATTCATAATTTGTAAATAAACTATCCATATACTTTCAATCAAAGATATATATATGCATATACATTCCAAGTCATATAATCAATCCAAGGTAAGGTAAGAGTGATATTTAATACTTTGTTCACCAAGTCAAACCAAACTTTATCAATAAAGATTTACCATTTTCCCTTTTTCAATAATTATTTCTATTAAATTAACACCTAGGATTTTCCCTCATTACTATACTGTCTATTTATATATGAAATTGTGATAAAATCTAGGTTGAAATTATTATTCCAAATTCAACAATTATATTCTTAAATTGGGTAAATTATAATGGAATTTAATTCATTATGAAACAATATAACATCATAATCAATTCACTCACCTTTAAAGATTCCCTTCTTTTAATTTGATTTTGAACCTTTTTGCCTAACTCTCCAAGTTGATTGATTTGGCCTTCCTTCTCTGTTTCTCCTCTAATCTCAATTCTCTCTTCCTGTGATGCCCCACCTCAATACTCACACTAACCAAGACATTATTGGGTAATGTCGTCAATTAGTACGAAGAATAAGGCTATTGAGGAGCGACCATCTATGTAATTGCTTTGTGCAAGTACCGATATGTCAAATAGTATGTCATGCATTTCATTTCAAGAGGAAATCTGATATATCAAACACAAACTCAAGGCTACTACATTGTGGCTATGTAGCCTTCGAAAACAAATATAAAATAAGCATAAAATAAATTAGTCATAGATATTCATATCACTAAAGTGGAAACAGATATGAATATAACACATAGAAGTGTACATCAAAATAGTCGTCATAAGAGATCCACTACATCACAAAAGAAATAGGTACAAATGCTAGACAAAAGAATATGTATACATCAAGGAGTTTCTACATCGAATGTATAAAAATAAAAACTACTATGCTAAAGCAGTCAGCCAAAAGTCAAAAGCTAGTCCCTACTAAGAAGTCAAGTGGAAGCACCTGAAACACCTCGGCCTGACCTGAGTATTATTTATGAAGAAAAATAATAAATAGATCAGTCTAGCTATAATTATCATGTAAGATGAGATAGGATAAGAGATATGACAATATATATATATATATATATATATATATATATATTATATATAATAACAACAAAAATCATACAATATCTCAAATTTTCTCAAACACCAAAAAGAATGTCATATTGTTTATTTTTATTCACCAAATCACAAATATTGATAAAGCTTATAAATGCGAATTGCAAAAATTGGTGAAATACAATTTCTAGAAATCAATAATTAGAAATCCAAAAAACACAAAGGGGGAGGTCTATCACAAATATTGATTATTCCAATCTAATGCTGTCTGTTGGAGCATACTAGAAGCCACTTGGACTCGATGTAGATCCATAGGATTCATGTGAGAAAAGATGCGGTTGCATGTTCGAAGCCAAGCTTGGACTTTTGTAACGCTTTCGAAACCCTTAAATTGACTTCAACCCAAATTAGTATAACCACTGCATAAGTGTTCAAACACAATTTAGGACGAGTAGGCTCAGGAATGGATCCGACAGCTTGGGCATTCTTTACAAGATTCAAAAGCTGTTGAGAAAACATGAATACGCCATCCTAAGGGGTATCACTGGATTGACCGGCACTAGGGCGGCCAAGCTGATCATTTCTCTTCTTTAAGAAAAAAAGAAGGAAGAGGAAATAGGTTATTCACAGAATGGATTTCAAACAAACTTGATTGATAAAACAAGGCATCGTAAAAGAAAATAGGATAGAACAGGTCCTAAGACTCAAATTAAATCCTAAGGCACGATTCCTAAGAGAGACATAGGACAATGATCCTTGCTAGATTATTCTACATTGTTCCAAAGTTTGGCTCTGATACCAAGCTGTGACGCCCCACCTCTATAATCACACTAACCAAGGACACTACTAGGTATTGCTGTCAATTAGTACGAAGAATAAGGCTGTTGAAGAGCGACCATCTATGTAATTGCTTTGTGTGAGTACCGATATGTCAAATAGTTTGTCATGCATTTCATTTCAAGAGGAAATCTAACATATCAAATACAAACTCAAAGTTGCTGCACAGTGGCTATGTGGCCTTCAGAAACAAATATAAAATAGCATAATTAAATTAGTCATAGATATTCATATCGTTAAGGCAAAAACAAATATGAATATAACACATGGAAGTGTACATCAAAGTAGTGGTCATAAAAGATCCACTACACCATAAAAGAATAGGTACAAGTGCTAGACAAAAGAATATGTATACATCAAGGAGCCTCTATCTCGAATGTATAAAAACAAAAAATACTATGCTAATGTAGTTAGCCAAAAGTCAAAAGCTAGTCTCTACGAAGAAGTTAAGTGGAAGCACGTGAAACACCTCAATCTGACCCGAGTATTATTTGAGAAGAAAAATAGTAAACGGATCAGTCTAGCTATAATTATCATGCAAGATGAGATAGGATAAGAGATATAACAAATACATATAATAAGAACAAAAATCATACAATATCTCAAATTTTCTCAAACGCCAAAAAGAATGTCATATTCTTCATTTTTATTCACCAAATCACAAATATTGATAGAGCTTATTAATGCAAACCGCAAAAATTGGTGAAACATAATTTCTCGAAATCAATAATTATAAATCCAGAAAACACGAAAGGAAAGGCCAATCACAAACGAGAGCATGAAAACTCGCCTACAATGTATCACAAATGGGACACTATCCTATAGGTCGCTAACCTATAGAGCCGGTGCAACGACATAGTAGAACGGTACGCCCGAGGAACCTGAAACTCAAAAAAGTCGGAACAACGACGTAGTACAATGGTACGCCCGATGAACCGAACTTCATAAAAAGACCATGGGTCGTTAGCCCACAAAAATGAGACAAAACTCCATAAAACGAGGTACTGTCCCCCACGCGGACCAAGAGACATCGCATATCGCTAGTCTAAACCACAAGTTGATCATCATCGATCAATAATAGTGTAAATTACACCAAGCTAGTAAATAAATGAGTTTAGCTTCATATCCCATAACCACTGGCTTAACTTAAATACTTACGAACAAGTTGTTGATTTTCACTCGAAGATTGTCACAAGATTTCAATCGAATAAGTTTAAGAATTGACCAACGAAGTAAACGCAAGTGTTTCATACCACTTGTTTTGCTAAATCGTTTAATTGGATTTCTCGTACGAATGTGGTAAAGGTTTGTATATACTAATAGATTGAAAAACGATTTTAAAAACGAGCTTTGTACTAAAACTAATGTTGAAATCATTTTTGTGAAAGAATTTGAATATTTACAAGCAGTATAAAAACCTTTGTAATTTAAAGTGGAAAATCATAGAAACGATTGTATAAACAATCTATCACCCAAAATTCACGTTTGATGACGTGAATTAAAACCATGAAAATCGATATCGAATCCATCAAATGGATATTCCCAAAAATCCAGAAAAAGGAGTCATCGAAGTCGATGATAAATGAAAACAACTAACCGGGTCAACAAAATTCGATAAAACGAAAATCCATTTAAAAATAAGCAATTTGGCTGAATTTAACAATGTCAAACGTCTGGTGATTTTGCCAGATGTCTGAGCTGAAGGTTTGGAAATTTCTTCAAGATCGCGTAGAAGTCTGGAAAACCTCAGACGTCTGAACAGAAGGTCTGGAATTTTATTCGTATGACTCAGACGTCTGAGGGTTTTCCTAGACGTGAAGCTCAGGGCAAAATTTGCCTAGGCCATTGGTGGCCAAATCAATTCAGAAGCGATCAAACGAGCGACGGAGGCTAGGGATTTACGCCAAGCGGCAATCCAGCCCTATAGGCTCTTCAATACACTCCAAACAACATGCCCAAACATCCATGGTAGGAATTTCATAGATTTTGACTTTAAAATACCCAAAATTGGGAAATTCACCAAACCAATTCAATTCAAAAGCAATTGGACATAAAATAGATGTTAGGAATTCATATCTAACAATAATGAAAGCTATAGACATAGATGTGAGTTCAAGAACTCACCTTTAAATTCAAAAACAAGGAATGAAAAGCTCTAAAAAAAAGCAAGATCAATCTTTCTTCAATTTCACTTCAAGGACCTTCAATCTATGGTCAAATGCAAAGTTTTTCCTAAGTTAGGTTATGGGAAAAATCAAGAATTAAAGAGGAATTGAGATGGAGAAAATGAAGAGCATGCTTACCTAAGCTTCTCCTTGATTTTGGAACTTGGATTTGAATTTCCTAATAATCTAGGGCTTAGGAATTTTAATTTCCTATCTTTCCCCTCATTTTTCCTTTTAGTTTGAGTGTAAGGAAATTATGAGTAGAATGAATGAAGAGTAGAGAAATTAGGGTATTTGGTAGATGAGTTTGGGTCATCTTGTTGGGATGGTAGGCTAGAAACAAACCCAAAGCCCAAATGAAAATACCAAAATTTTAATCAACTCCAAACAAATCAATGTTTATACTCAAACAAGTTGTAAATATCGTTTTGAACTCAAATAAAGTGGTCTCAAATCTGGATTCGATTGCTTACAAAAGGTCACATATTGTATTTTAAATCAACTAAAGATGTTATATTTAAATAAATCATTTAAATATATAATCGAAAATATGCAGGTTGTTAAAGACTCTCCTCCTTAAAGAAATTATGTCCTCGTAATACTTAAGAATAAAATAAAGAATAAAAACCACTATAAAGCATAATAACATAAAAGAAAATTTTAAAGTGAGAAGTTCGCCTTATACAACACGAAAGAGTAAGTCCGGAAGTGTTCGCTCGATGAATTCTCTAGTTTTCCCAAGAACATCCATAGGATTTGCGGACCATTGAACTTTCACAAGCGGAACATCTTTATTACAAGGTGTTTAACCTCTGTAGCAATGATACGAATAGGATGTTACTCATAAGTTAAATTAGGAGAAACCTCAATTTCTTTAATAACATCGGGCGCAAGAATGAAATCGGAATCTCTAAGGCATTTTCGTAGTTGAGAAACGTGGAATACGTCATGAATAGCAGAAAATTAAGCTGGTAATAAAAGTCGATAAGCCATCGAACCAATGCGTTCTGTGATAGGAAATGGGCTAATATACCGAGTTGCTTATTCTCCCGAACGACTGAAATGCACATTACCCTTCATAGGTGAAACATGAATAAATACTTAATCTCCTATAGAAAATTCTAATTTCCTTCTTCGGTTATCGGCATAGGATTTTTTCTACTTTGAGCTTCTTTCATCCTACGACGAATAAGGTCAATCTTTTTTGTGGAATCATTAAAAAAATCTAGACCTAAACCAACTTCTCACCAGCTTCAAACCAAAATAAAGGAGATCGGCATGACCTTCCATAGAGTGCCTAGAAAGGTGTCATACCAATACTAGATTGGAAGATATTATTATAAGAAAACTCAACAAGAGAAATATGATCTTCCCAACTTCCACCAAAATCAAGAACACATGCACGAAGAAGATCTTCAAGAGTTTGATTCACATGCTCTATTTTTTCATCGGATTGAGGATGATAAGCGGTGTTAAAATTAAGCTTCATTTCAAAAGCTTTTTTAAGACCCTTCCAAAATCCACTAGTAAATAATGGATCACGACTGCTAAAAATAGAAGTAGGAACTCCATGCAATTCAACAATTTCATTGGCATAATGTTTGGCCAAAAGAGATACTGTCCAGTTGGAACAAACGGGAATAAAATGGACGGATTTTGTAAGTTTATCTAAATCACCCATAAACTGTCATTACCCGAATGAGAACGGAGAAGAACGTCAATAAAGTTCATGGAGACTTGATCCCACTTAGAAACGGGAATGTCTAAAAGTTGCAATAACCCACCGGGCCTTTTGTGCTAGGCCTTTACTAGTTGGCAAGTCATGCAACGCTCATTAAAGTTAGCAATATCATATTTCATTCCAGCCCAATAATAAAATGTTTCATGTCCGCATACATTTTACTCGGATTAATGGTAAATTTAGAACGATGAGAATCTTCTAAAATGTCATTACGAAGATCACTAATATTTGGCACAATAAGTCTATCAAATTTTCGAATGCCTCCACGAGCATCAATATCAAAGTCTTTCAAATCATCAATATTTCTATCCCTACAACTTTGGCTAAGATGACCAATTGGGGATCATGCTTTTGAGCTTCAAGAATGCAGTTTAAAAGAGAAGGATGAGCCTCAAGGCTACATAAAACAAGAGATGAACACGAATCAGATTCACGATCTCGAATCTCACAAGTGGACAAAGTCTAAGGATTTTTTCGTTCGGATATCATCGTGGAAAAAACCGCTTGTTGCTTACGACTAAGGGCATCGTCAACACAATTTCTCTTTCCGTGAGTATAAAGAATGTCAAGATCATAAGATGCAAGAAATTCGAGTCAACGTTGTTGATGCAAATTAGGTTCCTTATGAGAAAATAAATACTTCAAAGATTTATGACCAGCATAGAGAACAAATTTCTCTTCCAAAAGATAATGATGCCAAATTCTAAGGGCGAAAATAACGGCCGTGAGCTCTAAATCATGAGTGGCATATCTAGTCTCGACAGGCTTTAATTGCCTAGAAGCATAAGCGATGATATGTTCCTGTTGCATGAGAATGGATCTTAAACCAACACAACTAGCATCGGTATAGCAGTGAAGTCTTGGTTCCCTTCGAGGATCACAAGAATAGGAGCATCAGAAAGAAGTTCTTTTAATATCTGAAAAGCAGCTTCATATTTGTCTGACCAAATGTACTTAACTCCTTTCTTTGTCAAACTAGTAAGAGGTACGAAAATTTTAGAAAAGTCTTTTATGAAAAGACGGTAATAGCCCGCCAATCGAAGAACTATGGATTTCTATCACACTCTCCAGTCTCTTCCAATTTTGAATTACCTCAATCTTTGAAGGATCCATGGAAATTCCAGATTTAGAAATAATATGTCCTTAAAATTTCATATGGGATTGCTAAAAGTGGCACTTAGAAAATTTTTCTTTAAATTGATTTCTCCTAAGAGCTTCCAACACAATTTGAAGATGTTTTTCATGCTCATCCTTTGAATATCATCAATAAAGATGAGAATAAATCGATCGAGGAAGTCTTTGAAAATTCGGTTCATAAGGTCAACGAAATAATCTGGAGCATTCGTTAAACCAAATGGTATAAAAGACCATTCATAAGATCCATAACGAGTACGGAATGATGTCAATGGAATGCTATCCTCTACAATACAAAGGTGATGAAAAACGGTTGCTAAGTCTAACTATGTAAAGACTCTAGCATCGCTAAGCTGATTGAACAGATCATTAATACGAGGTAAGGGATATTTATTCTTGATGGTAAGACCATTAAGTTTGCGGTATTCAACACAAAGCCTAAGTGTACCATCAGATTTCTTCACAAAGATAGCCGAAGCTCCCTAAGGAGAGGAACTAGAACGAATAAACTGTTTTACTTCCAATTCGGATAATTATTTATGCATCTCCTCATTTTCCTTATTGGACATAGGATAAGGAGGACAAGTGATAGGAAGAGCTCCAGGGATTAGATTAATTCTGAACTTAATTGCTCACTTAGGTGGTAATCCTAAAACGGGCTCATATATATTGGGAAATTCACGAAGAACGTGAATGAGGGAAATGACATCTTCCCCATCATTATTATCATCATCTGTGGATTTAGAGAATACAAGGATGCTACCAAATTGGAATCTGAATCTTTAAGAACAATTGAAATCTATTTAACAGATTGAGGATGTCAAAGATGGATAGTCCTCTCGGGACATAGGACGTGGGCTTCATAACGATTAAGCCAATCGATTCACAAAATCATTTCGAAACTAAGTAACGCATAACATGCAAATTGGCTCGGAAAGCATAATCACATAAAATAATCTCGACATCTTTACAAAGTAAACTGATGTTGCGGATTCCCCAACTAGATTCACAATTCTCAGTGAAGTCATCAAGGCCATAACATTTAAAGAAAAAGTATCAACAAGTTCTTTTGATATAAAAGAGTGAGATGCACCCATACCAATAAGAACTTGAATAGAATGATCACGAAACATAATAATGCCATCTAGGACAGAATGAGAAATACGTTGACCAAGATAAGTGTTACTCGGGGCTTGCACAACATTCAGCTTTCCCTCTTTCGTATTGGGATTAGGGCCTTTGAACTTAATGTTGAGTTGCCTCTTATTATTATTTTCAAAGTTCTTCTTGGCACCCATAAATTCAACATCACTTTCTTTATCGAGCTCTTCAAGTGGAAGAGCGATGTCTACAAGTAGATCGAAAGAAACTTCTAGTTTCAGGAGTAAAGCCTTTTTGAGGTTCTTATTCAACACATAGACAAATCTTTGATTTTTCTTCAATGGTGTATTAATATACTCGACCCCATATTTAGAGAGGGGTTCAAAAGATATGATATAATCTATCATAGAAGATTCACCTTGAACAAGGTCAATAAAGTGTCGAGCTAAAGTTACTTTTTCAGCTTCCGGCACAAACTTCAACTCAGAATTTTCCTGGAATTGCTTCCAAGTAAGATCCACTTCAATAATTTCAGAAACCAAAATCACATTCCAATCTAATGCTCTCTCTTAGAGCATACTAGAAGCCACTTGGACTCGATGTAGATCCACAGGATTCATGCGCGAAAAGATGCGATCACATGTTCGAAGCCAAGCTTGGACTTATATAACACTTTCGGAACCCTTGAATAGCCTTCCATCCAATTGGTATAATCACTACACAAGTGTGCAAACCTGAATTTAGAATGAGTTGGCTCAGGAATGGGTTCGACAGTTTGGACATTTTTTACAAGATCCAAAAGCTATTGGGAAGACATGAATACGCCATCCTAAGGAGTAGCACTGGATTGGCCGGTGCTGGGACGGCCAGGTATTACTATTTCTCTTCTTTAATAAAGAAAAAAGAAGAGGAAAAAGGTCATTTTTAGAATGAATGTTAAATAAACTTGATTGATAAAACAAGGCATCATAAAAGAAAATAGGATAGAACGGGTCCTAAGACTCGAATTAAATCCTAAGGCATGATTCCTAAGACATACTTAGCACAATGATCCTTGCCAGATTATTCTACATTGTGTCGAAGTGTGGCTCTGATACCAAGCTTTGACGCCCCACCTCTGTACTCACACTAACCAAGGACATTATTGGGTAATGCCGTCAATTAGTATGAAGAATAAGGCTATTGCGGAGTGACCATCTGTGTAATTTCTTTGTATTAGTACTGGTATGTCAAATAGTATGTCATGCATTTCATTTCAAGAGAAAATATGACATATGAAATAAAAACTCAAAGTTACTACACAGTGGCTATGTGGCCTTCGAAAACAAATATAAAATAAGCATAATATAACACAAATATTCATATCTCTAAGGCAGAAACATATATGAATATAACACATAGAAGTGTACATCAAAGTAGTGGTCATAAAAGATCCACTACATCATAAAAGAATATGTACAAGTGTTAGAAAAAAGAATATTATACATCAAGGAGTCTCTATCTCGAACGTATAAAAAAACTACAATGCTAAAGTAGTTTGCTAAAAGTCAGAAGCTAGTCCCTGCTATGAAGTCAAGTGGAAGCACCAGGAACACCTCGATCTGACCCGAGTATTATTTAAGGAGAAAAATAAAAACAGATTAGTCTAGCTATGATTATCATGTAAGACGAGATAGGATAAGAGATATGATGTGATAACCCGGATTTTCAGATATCTGCAAATTGGAAATTAATAGGATTAAATTTATTAAACACTGATTTATAAGTTGAACAAATAAATTTGTTAATAAATATTTATATCTGGATAAATATTTATTTGATAATATCTTAATGTAATTATTTAAATCGGTAAAATTTAACTTTTCAAAAACAAATAAGATATGTATTTATTTATGATTATATACAGATAAGTAGATTGTAAATAAAATTTTGATTTGAAATTCAATTAAAATATATATATATAATGCGAATAAATTGGATTTTAAAACTCTATATTTTGAAACTAATAAATTTTGTTTTCTAATTTTAATATAAATATATATAAGGAAATGTATTTATTAAAAAAATTTGAAAAAAATATAACATAAACTATATGTATAAACATTTATTTATCTAAAAGAATAATAGTTTGAGACAAGAATTGAATAAAAGGATTATATACTTCCTTTGAAATTTTATACATAAATAAGTATAGTTTGTGTGTGTGTGTGTATATATATAAATATAAAATCATTTAGAAACATATGTTAGTATAATACTTAAATCAATAAAAGACATTATAATATGCAAAATTACAAGGGTAAACAAGATAAAATACATTTTAATATTTGTAACAATTATAACATACATTTAAACAAATGTAAAACAATTACAATATGAATTAACAAGTGTAATCTTATCATTATATGCAATTACATGTGTGATCTTGCGATAGCTTGTACTAACAAATGGAAAATTTGTTTCTTTTAAATTTAATTACATTAATAACATGTATTTCAGCTCAAACTCTCTTTCTCTTCATCTTTAAAAAAAAAAGAAATAAAAATCTGTAATGAAAAATCAAATAAAAATCAAAACCTATTCTAATCTTTTATCCTGAGCAAACATACTTCATTCAAAATTAAAGCTAGAAAACAATTTCCAGATTCAATTCAGAACAAAGCTAATCAACAAAACAAATTCTAGATCAAACTCAGGAAATCGATTCCGGTTGAGAGATCTGTTCTTCGTTACCCAATAAGGTGAGTAAAACTTTATATTTTTAAGTTAAAATCATCTTTATAGCTTATGCTTGCCACAAATTGATGATAACAATAACTTAAAAATGATTTGCAATGGTTGAAATAAATGATGTCTGGGTATAGTTGGAATTTCTGCTACATGCATGTGTACACATATGTATACCTCTGTAAATACAACGGACTAAAATATGTTCAAAGAAAAATCAAAATCTCTTTCCTAGCACATGATGTTTAAAGGAAATTTTGGTGGTGATGGTGTAATGCAAATTAAAAAATATTAGCATTATCAAGCAATTATCTAGTAAAGTAAATATTACAGTAAAAGAAAATATATAGGAAAAATTGATTGTTTCAATTTCGAGTTCCACCTATATAATCTAATCTGTCTTTTAAAACTATGATTTTTAGTAATCATATCAAGATTTTTAAGTGAGTTTATGGGTAGGAACTGTTAGTTGAACAAAAATTGGATATTTTTCAATTGTCGAAGATTGAAGGTGCTGGAAATGTCGAGCTTGTTGTTGAAGCGGGCTTATAGGTCAAGAAGCGCGGCAAAATTGGCTGGAAGGTTGATTGCTCGCCGTGGTGGCACGGCAAGGGAAATGTAGGGTTTAAAGGCTGTTTTGAGTGAGGGGCTTCGTCGCTCAATTACGGTGTCACAAGGGTGTCGAGTGGGCTCGAAGGAGTAGGAAAGGAAAGAGAGGCGTCTGACGAAGCTTCTGGTGACAAAGCATGGTCTTCGATGGTCAAGGTCATGGGTTCGAGGTGAGAATAGGTGTTTGCTTTTGTTTTATGGTGATGGTTTATTGCTTGATTTTGAAACTCAAGCTTCATGGAGGAAATCTGGTGGTCGGGAGTGTCTAGGGTGATGTCGGCAACTTGCCTGTGGTGGCTCTGGTTGTCGGAACATTGCTAATGATTTGTGCATGTGCACATGTACCGGGTGTATCTGTGATCGTGGTTGTGTTGTGTGAGCTTCGAGTACGATGAATTTTTTTTTTGGAGTCGGCCTCGAGTTTTCATGAGGGTGGATGGATCAGGTTTAATTGAGGGGAAGCATTCGTGTTAGGCTCGAGTAGGACTTGTGTATGTTAGCAGGTAATATAATAAAAAGAAGGAAGTAGAAGAGGAAGGAAGATGTGGGCATGGGCTGGATTTCCTTTTTAATAAAATAAAATAAGATGTAAACCAAGTCCAAGAATGTTTATCAAATTTTTAGTTAAATATTTTATCTAGAAATGGGAATAAAGAAATAAAAGTAAAGAGATGTACAAGTTCAAAGGTTTTCAATGCAAATGTTAAACTGATTTCAAAAGCAAAGGTAGAGATCAATTATCATACAAGTTTTCGAGATCAAAATTTTAAGTTAAATATTCTTAAGATTTATTATTTAATTTGAATAATTTTATTAGGCAAATTATTTAATTAAATCTTTAAGTGTTTTCAAATGTAATTTAATGTTATATTTACGTAATTAATAAATAAATGGTTTATCTTAAAGTTAATTAAGGTCTTGGATAATTAACGATAAATTAAATTAATGAAGTAATTAAAGAGAAATTAATAAATTAATGACTAAGGATTAATAAATTAATTAATTAGAGATTAATTAATTGGTAATTAGAGATTAATTAATTGGTAATTAGAGATTAATTAATTGGTAATTAGGGATTAATTAATTGGTAGTTAGAGATTAATTAATGTAGTAATTAGAGATTATTTACGTAAAGGATAATTACCTAATATAAGTAATTAAAGGGTTAATTTGTTAATGTAATTAATTAATCAAAGGTTAATTAATGTGATTAATTAAGAGATAATTAAATAATTGAGGATAATTACTTAAGCTGGATAATTAAGAATGATTAATTAATTTCATTAATTAATTAAAGTAATAACAAATGGTTTGTGATTAATATTAATTAAGCAGGGTTAGGTAATTAATTTATTTGATTTAAATTGATTGTTTTATTAATTAACCTTGCTTATGGATGATTGGATTATATTGAATGCCTTGAATTGGTTGATATCTCTAATATGAAAAGCTGTGACGACAGTGTAGCCGATTGTCACCGCGATCTACTGCGGACCATAGCGGAAGTCGTGTGTGTTGTGAGAACCAACGGTCTACGTTTGATTTTGCCATAATGGCAACGTAACATCGGTAGACTGCAATCTATGAAGACATAGAAAAATTCGAGAGGCCATGAGAGCCTAAGGCTACACTGGGACTCGATTGATGTAGTCCGCGACCTATGTAGGAGTGGTGAAGTTTCATTTGGCAACAAAAATCGAGGGCGCTGATGCCTATAGTCATATGTATTTTTGTCGTGATGGCGACATAACCTGGGATGTAGCTGCGATCTATGGCGGGTTCCATAGCGTAATCGAGGGACGCAGAGTGCCTACAGCTATCTATGGATTTTGGCGGAATGACAACGTAACCATCGGGTTAACTGCGACCATGGAGAGGGTGATGATTTCTAGAGCATTCTCACCAAAGATGTTTCCTCTATTTTCAAAAATGTTTTCTATATTTTCAACATAATGTTTTCCCAAGTATTTTCACTGGCTGTTGAAAACGGGTTTACCAAGTACTTATAGATCTTTAGTCCTACACCATATCAACGTATGACCGAATTTCTGTTAGAACAAGGATGGACTTATGGAAACATCGACTTATAAAAATATTTTTATAAAACTATTTTGGTAATATTATATAGATTTTAAAGTATACTAAAAAAATCCTTGAATAAAGGATTTATAGTTGAAATGATAAAAGAGTAATTTAACTGATAATTAGCATTTTGATAAAATTCTAGCTTCGTTCCATTTCGAGGACGAAAAGATTCAAAGGGGAAGGAATGTGATAACCCGGATTTTCAAATATCTGTTAATTGGAAATTAACATGATTAAATTTATTAATCACTGATTTATAAATTGAACAAATAAATCCGTTAATAAATATTTATGTCTGGATAAATATTTATTAGATAATCTTCTAATATAATTATTTAAATTAGTAAAATTTAACGTTTCAAAAAAAATAAGATATGTATTTATCAATGATTATATATATAAGTAGATTATAAATAAAAAATTTGAAATTCAATTAAAAAATATATATAATAAGAATAAATTGGATTTAAAAACTCTATATTTTGAAAATAATAAAATTTGTTTTCTAATTTTAATATATATATATATATATAAGGAAATGTATTTATTCAAAAAAATTGAAAAAATATAATATAAACTATATGTATAAACATTTATTTATCTAAAAGAATAATATTTTGAGATAAGAATTGAATAAAAGGATTATATATTTCCTTTTGAAATTTTATATATGAATAAGTATAGTTTGAATATATATATATAAACATTTAAAAACATATGTCAATATAATATTTAATCAATAAAAAACATTATAATATGCAAAATTACAAGGGTAAACAAGATAAATACATTTTAATATTTGTAACAATTATAACATACATTTAAACAAATGTAAAACAATTACAACATGAATTAACAAGTGTAAGCTTTTCATTATATGCAATTACATGTGTAAGCTTGAGATAACTTGTATTAACAAATGGCAAATTTGTTTCTTTTAAATTTAATTACATTAATAACATGTATTTCATCTCAAACTCACTTTCTCTTCATTTTTCAAAAAAAAAAAAAGAAATTAAAACCTGTAATGAAAAATCAAATAAAAGTCAAAACCTGTTCCAATCTTTTATCCTGAGCAAACATACCTGATTCAAAATTAAAGCTAGAAAACAATTTCAAGATTCAATTCAGAACAAAGCTGGTCAACAAAACAAAATGTAGATCAAACTCAGGAAATCAGTTCCAGTAGAAAGATATGTTCTCTGTTACCCAATAAGGTGAGTAAAACTTTAAATTTTTAAGTCAAAATCATCTGTGTAGTTTATGCTTGCCACAAAATGATGATAACAATAACTTAAAAATGATTTGCAATGGTTGAAATAAATGTTGTCTTGGTATATAGCAGGAATTTCTGTTGCATGCCTATGTACACATATGCATATCTCTATAAGTACAATAGAATAAAATATGTTCAAAGAAAAATCAAAATCTCTTTCCCTAATTTCGTTTAGCACATGATGTTTAAAGGAAATTTTGGTCGTGATGGTGTAATACAAATTTTAAAAATATAAACAAGTAGAATTATCAAGTAATTATTTGGTAAAGTAAATATTACAGTAAAAGAAAATATATCAGAAAATTTGATTGTTTCAATTTCGAGTTTCACCTATATAATCTAATTCATCTTGTAAAACTATGATTTTTAGTAATCATACCAAGATTTTTAAGTGAGTTTTTGGGCAGGAATTGTTAGTTGAATAGAAGTTGGGTATTTATCAATTGTTGGTGATAGAAGGTGCTGCAAATGTCGAGCTTGTTGTTGAAGCGGGCTTATAGGTCGAGGAGCTCGGTAAAATTGGCCGGAAGGTTGATTTCTCGCCGTGGTAGCGCGGCAAGGGAAATGTAAGGTTTAAAGCCTGTTTTGACTCGAGGGGTTCGTTGCTCAATTACGGTGTCACGAGGGCGTCGAGTTGGCTCGGAGGAGTAGGAAAGGAAAGAGGGGTGTCTGACGAAGTTTCTGGCGACAAGGCGTGGTCTCCGATGGTCAAGGTCCTGGGTTCGACGTGCGAATAGGTGTTTGGTATTGTTTTCTGGTGATGGTTTATTGCTCGATTTGGAACTCAAGCTTCATGGAGGAAATTTGGTGGTCGAGAGTGTCTAGGGTGATGTCGGCGACTTGCCCGCAGTGGATCTGGTGGTCGGAACCTTGCCGTTGATCTGTGCATGTGCACATGTACCGGGTGTATCAGTGGTCATGGTTGTGTTGTGTGAGCTTCGGTTACGATGAACGTTTTTTCGAGTCGGCCTCGAGTTTTCGTGAGGGCGGATGGATTGAGTTTAAGTGAGGGGAAGCATTTGTGTTAGGCTCGAGTAAGACTTGTGTATATTAGCAGGTAATATAATAAAAAAGAAGGAAGTATAAGAGGGAGGAAGAAGTGGGCTTGGGCCGGTTAATTATTGGGTCGGGTTTCCTTTTTAATAAAATAAAATAAGATGTAAACCAAGTCCAAGAATTTTTTATCAAATTTTAAGTTAAATATTTTATGTAGAAATGGGAATAAAGAAATAAAAGTAAAGAGATGTACAAGTTCAAAGGTTTTCAATGCAAATATTAAAATAATTTCAAAAGCAAAGGTAGAGATCAATTATCATACAGTTTTCGAGATCAAATTTTTAAGTTAAATATTCTTAAGATTTATTATTTAATTTGAATAACTCTATTAGGCCAATTATTTAATTAAATCTTTAAGTGTTTTCAAATGTAATTTAATGTTATATTTAAGTAATTAATAAAGATAAATGGTTTACCTTAAAGTTAATTAAGGTCTTGGATAATTAATGATAAATTAAATTAATGAAGTAATTAAATAGCAATTAATAAATTAATGATTAATAAATTAATTAACTAGTGATTAATTAAATGGTAATTAGAGATTAGTTAATCGGTAATTAGAGATTAATTAGTTGGCAATTAGAGATTAATTAAATGGTAAATATAGATTAATAGATTAATTAATTAGATATTAATTAATGTAGTAATTAGAGATTAATTACTTAAAAGATAGTTACTTGATGTAAGTAATTAAGGCATTAATTTGTTAATGTAATTAATTAATCGAAGGTCAATTAATGTGATTAATTAAGAAAAAATTAAGTAATTGAGGATAATTATTTAAGCTGGATAATTAAGGATGTTCAATTTATTTCATTAATTAATTAAAGTAATAACAAATGGTTTGTAACTAATATTAATTAAGCAGGGTTAGGTAATTAATTTATTTGATTTAAATTAATTGTATGATTAATTAACCTTGCTTATGGATGATTGGATTATATTAAATGCCTTGAATTAGTTGATATCTCTGATATAAAATGTTGTGTGATATGATATGTTTGGGTTGAACAGTGATAATGTAGTTATCTATCGATGATGGATTGCCGTGTAAAAGTGACATCCTGTATTAAAAGTTGAATTGTATTCACTTGAATAACTTGGGTTTAGATTATATTGGATTTGAGGAAACCGAGGTCGGGTATCAGTAAATACCAGAAACCACCTTGATTTGTAATCTATAATAATTCTTTACAGATTTGGCATGTGAAAACAGTAAGCTGAAATGGAATAATTTAAGTAAACCAGACCATTGAAGCTATGTAGTGGTACTTAGGAATTGATTTGTGAAATAAATGTTGTTTTAACAAGTTAAGAACTTGTTGTGTGGTACTAGTTACCCTAGGTTTTCAAGTAAGTTTTATAACTTGGTATTTCAAATTTATATAGGTTTACTCATGCTGGTTTCCAGCCTGACCCGAGTGTTACTTTGATGTAATGCTTGGGTCAGACCGAGTATTATAGATTTTCAAGTTAGGACTTTTTGGAGCTCAAGAGGCGAGCTGGATGGCAGAAACTTATGGAATATATTCCGCTATATATTTGAGTTTTATTTGATTATAGTCTGGGACAGGTGGATACAACTATCCAGTCTATTTGTAAATGGTTGTAAACTCTGATAAATTGTATGTAACTCTGATGTATTGTTATAAATTTACAATTACATCTTTCTTTGTAAATCCTATTATTGATATTACATTTGATCCGCTGCGAATGTGAGATGCTGTTGTTTTCTATTCTTCTTCTGCCTTCTTCTTTTCTCTAACAATCTGAAATTTTCAGTGTTCGATTGCTCGGTACTTCTACCGCGAACGTATTAGTGTCGAATTTTTGAGATCGAAAATTTCGAGTCGTTACATATGACAAATATATATAATAAGAACAAAAATCATACAATATCTCAAATTTTCTCAAATACCAAAAAGAATGTCATATTCTTTATTTTTATTCACCATATACAAATATTGATAGAGCTTATCAATGCAAATCTCAAAAATTGGTGAAACGCAATTTCTAGAAATCAATAATTAGAAATCCGAAAAACACAAAGGAGGAGGCCTATCATGAATGGGAGCATGAAAACTCGCCTACACGTGTATCACAAACGGAATGATATCCTATAGGTCACTAATCTATAGTGCCGGTAACGACCTACTACAACGGTACGCTTGAGGAACCTAAAACTCAAATAAGTCGGAACATTGACGTAATACAACGGTATGCCCAATGAACCGAATTCCATAAAAAGACCATAGGTCACTAGCCCATGAAAATGAGACGAATCTCCATAAAACGGGCTACAGTCCCCCACACGGACTAAGAGACATCGCATATCTCTAGTCTAAACCACAAAACAATCATCATAGATCAATAAAAGTGTAAATTACACCAAGCTAGTAAATAAATAAGTTTAGCGTCACGTTCCATAACCAATGGCTTAACCTAAATATTTTCGAACAAATTATAGATTTCCACTCGAAAATTGTCATAAGATTTACTTCGAACAAGTCTAAGAATTAACCGGCGAAGTAAAAGCAAGCATTTCATACCACTTATTCTGCTTAGTCGTTTAATTAGATTTCTCATACGAATGAGGTAAAGGTTTGTATATACTAATAGATTGAAAAACTATTTTAAAAATGAGCTTTGTACTAAAAGTAATGTTGAAATAATTTTTGTGAAATAATTTGAATATTTACTACTAGTATAAAAACCTTTGTAACTTAAAGTGACAGATCACAGTAACGATTGTAAAAACAATCTATCGCCCAAAAATTCAAATTCGACAACTTAAATTAAAACCATGAAAATCGATATCGAATCCATCAAATGGATATTCCCAAAAATCTAGTAAAAGAAGTCATCGAAGTCGACAATAAATGACAACAACTAACCGGATCAACAAAAATCAATAAAACGGAAATCCACTCAAAAATAAGCAATTTGGCTAAATTTAACACCGTCAACTTCTGATGGTTTTGCCAGACGTCTGAGCTAAAGGTCTGAAAATTTCTTCCAAGTCTCTCAGATGTCTGGGAAAACCTCAGACGTATGAGCTGAACGTCTAGAATTTTTATTTCTATGACTCATATGTCTGTGTTTTCCCATACGTCTGAGCTGAAGCTCAAGGAAAAATTTGCCTAGGCCATTGATGGCCAAATCAATTCGGAAGTGGTCCAACGAGCGACGAAGGCTAGGGATTTATGCCAAGCGACAACCCAGCCCTCTAGGCTCTTCAATACACTCCAACAACATGTCCAAACATCCATATAAGAATTTCATAGATTTTAACTTCAAAATACGCAAAATTGGGAAATTCACCAAACCAATTCAATTCAAAAGCAATTAGACATGAATTAGATGTTAGTAATTCATACCTAACAGCAATGAATGGTATGGACATAGATCTTAGTTCAAGAACTCACCTTTAAATTCAAAAACAAGGAATGAGAAGCTCTAAAACAAAGCAATATCAATCTCTCTTCAACTTCACTTTAAGGACCTTCATTCTATGGTCAAATGCAATGATTTTTCCAAGTTAGGTTATAGGAAAAATCAAGAATTGAAGAGGAATTGTGATGGAGAAAATGAAGAGCATGCTTACCTAAGCTTCTCTTTGATTTTGGAACTTGGATTTGAATTTCCTAATAATCTAGGGCTTAGGAATTTTAATTTCTTATCTTTTCCCCCATTTTCCCCTTTATCTTGAGTGTTTGGAAATTATGAGAAGAATGAATGAAGAGTAGAGGAGTTAGGGTATTTGGTAGAGGAGTTTGGGTTAACTTGTTAAGTTGGTGGGCTATAACCAAACCTAAAGCCGGAATGAAAATACCAAAATCTTAATCAACACCAAATATATCGATGTTTATACTCAAACAAGTTGTAAACATCGTTTTGAACTTAATGAAAGTGGTCTCGAGCTCAGATTCGACTACTTACAAAAAGTTGTATTTTGGGCTTTAAACTCAACTAAAGATGTTATATTTAGATAAAACATTTAAATATATAATCGTAAAATATATGGGTTCTTATACTTCCTCTCCTTTGAATTAGAATTTTTATGGCGAGAATAAGAGTTTGGTTTAGATTTGAGAAGTTTCTGCAGAGGAAGAGGAAGAATTGTACATATAAGATAGAGAATAGTGGCTAGAGTTTTAAGTTAATAGAAGTGAGGGTTAGGGTGTGCTATAATGTTGAAAACTGGGGTTCTCGGGTGTAAGCCTGAAATTAACAATTACGAAAATGTCATTGATTATAGTTTTCGCTAATTTGACCCATCTTATCAAATTTAACAAATTGTATATTGTTTGCGCAAAAGTTTGTCACAAACACCCAATTGCATATGAAAGTACCAATTCACAGTCATAGATCACGGATAGAATGTATGAAGTGGATATAAATATGAAGAATAGCCAAAATTAAAATGAAAGCAAGTAAAAAGACAAGATATTTAGTGGTTCAGCAACTCCAGCCTATGTCCACTCCCGAAATTTTCTTTTTATTGATCAGTCAATTGCTTACAATTACAATCCATATTTTTTAAAATAATAATGGCAGAGCGGCCTTTAGGTAGAAGATGAAGGAAAACAGGATCAGCATCCCTTTTCTGAAGCCCCTCCTACAATATTTATAGATAAAATCCTGGTTACTAGGCTTCCTCAGCGATATGGACCCACCAAAACCATAGTCGAGCCCATATTCTTCGTCACGATCGATCCCAAGTTGCTAATATACTGACCCGGAGTTACCTCTAAGATGACCCGAAGCAGATCCCCATATGACCCGAAGCAAACTACAATATGACTCGAAGTGGAAATATGCCGACCCCTTGCTTTTATGCTAACTGATTTCCCAAGGCCGACCTAAAGTACGTCCATAGCCAACCCAAAGCAAGTAGAAATATGTTGACCCCATACCCAAGTTCATGTGCCGACCTGAAAAGCTATTGTCAACCCGAAGAAGCCTGCTGCTTGACCCGAAGTAGTCCCAACCCCTTATACTATGCTGACCCCTAAGTTTTGCTGACCCAAGGCCACCATTATTGACCCAAAGATAGGAAGTTGCCGACCTGAACTTAAGCTTCGACATGCTAAACTGATTTTGATGTTGATCCCTTAATTCATGCCGACTCGGAGCATGATTCATGCCGACCCCAATTATATTGGATGCTGACCCGAAGTTATCACCGACCCCTCTCCAAAATGTCGACCCTAAGCAATGAGCTCTGTCCCGAAGTAACTGCTCTTCTGAATCGAAGAAAATTGCTTGAAAACCCGAAGTAAATCTACAAGAGACTCGAAGCGAACTCCAACCATCTTGAGTCATCTTGACTTTTTTCGAAATCCATATTCCAAGTATCCCGCGCCTTTTGCCCATTGACAGGCCAAATCCCGGCTTCATAATCATACTTATCATCCGTGATTGATCGTCTATCCATCATATGAACCAATACCATCAAATTCCAACCTCGATAACCGTGTAGTCGTTTAGGATAAATCCGCCTGTATGTTGCCTTGTCGAAAGGTGGGTTAACACTTTGCCCTTCCAAACATGCCTTGCAATATGAAGGTGTGTTTTGCATTTCCACGGGTCCAAAATCCGAAGTTCATAACCCATTGATCGCCATGTCCAACCTTGAATCCAGTCCATTGCCAAACCAATTCCTTGATCTCTCCGGATCATTAATAAAATCCACGACTGTTCTGAGCCAATATCCAATTTCGAATTCATCCCAAATCCATTAATTTAACCCACGATCTCTTTGTATCGTTTTATCAAAGTTCGAGACCTCACCGGGTCCTATAATCTAAACCCGGGATGTCGATGAATCCAAAATCTGAAGCCAGGACCTCCCTGGGTCCTATATCCAAAGCTGGGACCTCTTCAGGTCCATCATCCAAAGTCGGGACCTTCCCGGGTCCATATACTTAGCTGGGACCTCTCTAGGTCCTGTATCCAAAGTTGAGACCACTCTGGGTCCCGTTTCCAAAGTCAGGGCCTCGTCGGGTCCATATCCTATGTTGGGACCTCTCCGGGTCCAAATCCAAAGCTAGGATCTCTCCCAATCCATAGACCTCATCGGTCATTTTATCCTACTCCGGCCTCGACTTTCTAGTTGAGGGATTATCCATGGTTTTTCTTCTCTGGCCTTGACTCTCTGGTTAAGGCTTAATCCATGGGTATCTTTCTCCAACCTCGATCCTTCGATCGAGGACTTTATACTCTTCGACCTCGACTCTCCGATCGAGGACTTTATACTCTCCAACCCCAACTCTTCGGTCAAGGAGTAATATTCTCCGGCCTCGACTCTTTGGTCGAGGACTTTATATTTTCCTGCCTCGACTCTCTGGTCGAGGACTTTTATTCTCTGGCCTTGACTCTTCGGTCGAGGACTTTTTATTCTTCGGTATGGAATCTTCGATCGAGGACTTATATTCTCCGGCCTCGACCCACCGGCCAAGGATTTGTATTCTCCAGCCTCGACTCTCCGATCGAGGACTTATTCCGTGTACAAGTCCATTCCTTTTCTCTCTGGTGAAGGAATTCGTAACTTGCGGTTACTGCCCCGTCTCTCCGGTCAGGACCGTAATTATGTGACCTGAAAAAACAAGGTTTCATAAACCCGAGTACCACGGTTCATCATCATCCTAGATCATGCCTAGGGGTCGTCCTCGATCATGTACATGTGTAAGTGACTTAACCACATTACTACGTGGTTTATTACTTATTCCATACCATCAAGAGATGACGATCTGCGCCCTTAAGCAGAGCTAGTTCCAATTTATGGCGGATGATAGTTTCTTGTATTCCATCAATGCTATCCATTTCCAAACAAAGCCATCCAAATCCATACCCCTAATTCCATGGGTAGTTGTGCCAATTCATTATCGTTGGTCGAGGTTTGCCCCGACTGATCCAATCCATATCCAAGCCTGCTAATTTCCACTCCAAGTTCTGGGTTCCTATTTTGAAATGTTCCAGCATCCATAGGTTGTTTCCGATCATTATTCCTATCCTGCCCCCGTGTCCACGAGGGAATCCTAAAACCTGTCCTTTTGGACGAGCATCCATAAATGATCTCTGATTATCATTTCCATCCTGCCCCCGAGTTCACGAGGGAATCCTAGACCATCCTCTTCCAAACGTGCATCCAAGTTCCGTTCCATGCCAAAATCCATAGCTCCATCCAATATTCATCCTACTTGCTACTTTTTCAGGAATCTAATCTTAGATTTCCCCCTCTATTCCCTTGGTTTTGCGCTCCATCTTGTCCAGCCTGTCGTAATAGGTTCTGCATCATATCCTCCGGTCTTTCCAACATCCTTCCATGCATAGCACCCATCATCATCGTTTCCATCTTGTCACTGCTCTTTATCCCCTTGTTGATTGCCTAGCCAATGCTTCCTAAATGCAAGTTCCTAAGCTTCCAAATCCAAGATCCCAGCTTCCACATCCCTGAGTGCTAGCCTTCTCAGTGAAAGAACCAAAATGTTTGTGCCAATAATTGGTCATAAACACCCAATTACATATGAAAGCACCAATTCACAGTCATAGATCACAGATAAAATGAATAAAGAGGAACAAATATGAAGAAAAGCCAAAATTAAAATGAAAGCAAGTAAAATGACAAGATTTATAGTGGTTCGGCAAACTCCGGCCTACGTCCACTCTCGAAATTTCCTTTTTATTGATCAGTCAGTTGATTACAATTACAATTTAGAGTCTTTAAAATAATAATGATAAAGAAGTCTTTAGGAAGAAGATGAAGGAAAACAGAATCAACGTCCCTTTTCTGAAGCCCTGCCTATTGTATTATAGACAAAATTCTGGTTACTGGGCCCCTTCAGCGATGTGGGCCTACCAAAACCATAGTCGAGCCTATATCCTTCGTCATGTCTGATCCCATATTGCTAACATGTCGACCCGGAGTTTCCTTGAAGATGACCCGAAGTAGATCCTTATATGACCCGAAGCAAACTGCAATATGACTTAAAGTGGAAATATGCCGACCCCTTTCTTTTACGCTGATCTGATTTCCGAACGCCGACCCAAAGTATGTGAGCCGACCTGAAGCAAGTGGAAATTTGATGACCCAATACCCAAGTTCCTATGCCGACCCGAAGAAGCCTAAACCTTGACCCGAAGTAGTGTCGGCCCCTTATACTATCCCGACCCCTGAGTTTTGCCGACTAGAGGCCACCATTGCCGACCCAAAGATAGGATGTTGCCGACCCAGAGTTAAGCTTCAACTTGTGAACTAATTTTGATGCTGATCCTCTAATTCATGCTGATCCAGAGAATGATTCATGCCAACCCGAATTATATTAGATGTCGACCAAAATTTATCACCAACCCCTCTCTAAAATGTCGATCCCAATCAATGAGCTCGAACATGAAGTAACTACTCTTCTAACTCGAAGAAAACTGCCAGAAAACCCAAAGTAAATCCATAAGTGACTCGAATCGAACTCCAACCATCCGAATCATCTCGACTTTTGTCAAAATCCATATTCTAACTATCCCGCACCTTTTTTCCATCGACTATGCTGAATCCCGACTTCATAATCATATTTATCATACGTGATTGATTGTCTATCCATCATTTGAATCCATACCATCGTATTCTAGACTCAATAACCGTGTAGTCAATTGGGTTAAATCCGTCTATATGTTGCCTTTCCAAAAGGTTGGTTAACATATATGTTTTCTAATTGTAAATGTTGTTTCAGATGCAATGGAATAAGTCCTTAGGCCTAATTCTAATGTTTGTGAAAATTTATTAGCTTTTCTTTTATGTCTAATTATATTTTTACTCTTATTAATATTTTAATTTATTATTAAAATTTCCAGGATGTTATGGGTAAAATGAATAAAATGATGAAATTATAAGCGATTCATCAAAAGATTAATTACAAAGATTATTGTAGTGCTATATAAATAGAGATTCCCATTATAATCTATGCTAATTTATAATGTATCGGAAAATCCTATGCATCTTTTACTTAGGTATGGATTAGTGTATGGATGGCGATAGAGCTGATGATACTATGAAGTGCGACTAAGGGTATATTCTATGCGACTTATGAATATGATTTTGTTGGTTAATATAAAATGGAGCACATTGGAATCATTGAAAAGTCATTTAAAGAGGTTTGATGTTGTTGCCATGAAAGTAAGGATTGAAAGGGAAATCTTTGATTGGTGGAGTTAGCAAAGATCCAAACTTTGAGAAGTGACTAATTGTGAAGACGCCAACAATAGGAAAAGACTTTTAAAAGAAGGAAAATCAATTTCCACACTTGGAAGTGGTAGAAATAGAAGATAACTAGATGCAATGAGACTAAGAGAATCGACTAGTGTAGTGAAAAATAATGTGGTTATGAAGAAAAATAGTAGAAACGTGAATGAAAATAATAACAATAAAAGGAAAAATAGTAGATTTGCGGATAAGAAGGAAAACTCTAGAAAATGATTTTGATTTATATGAAATGGGAATGAATGGAGTTGAATGACTCCATGGAAAATATCTATCCGGTAACCAAAAACCTAAGTGGATAAAGCTAGCTTTAAGGAAGCAATGGAGGAAGAATAGAGGTACGAAATGTATTTTGCTTCCATGGGACACATGGGCATTATACAAACATCTGTACACACTTGAAAGACATGATCGTGGAGCTAATATGGAAGAAGCAACTGATTCAATATCCAGAAAAAAAAACTAGGAGTGTGATAACAAAATAACCAACTCAAGGTAGACGCCTCTGGGTGACGGAGAAGGTACAAGTGGTGCTGGCCCCTTTTCACCTGGAGGTGATATATTACAACTACAATTTTAGGAGGTCTACGTCATATGGAAAAGAGTTGGAATGTGATGGAAAAATATGGGAGTTCCTTGAAGCATGCCGAACATGAGGAATATTATGCTATCGAGGAAAGTACTCCTATGAAGTAGTTGAAGAAGATGGACGATGACATAATATTTTAAAATAAAGGTATGAATAGGATCGAGGGATCAACTTTTGATCCATTGGTGATAACAGCAAAGTTTGGCTAGCCACTTTTCATCGAGTGTTGATCAGTAGTAGAAGCTCGGTGAATAGTATTTTCAAACATGCTTCTAACGAGATAAGGTAAAGTGCAAAGGATATATTACCATGTAACTATCGCTTGCAGGTTTTCATAGGCAAGAAAAAAATCCACGGCATGTTATATTAATCTGATAGTGCAATTAGGAGATACACCCTACAAAGCTATGTGGGTCGAGAATTTTGTGGTTGTTTATGGATATTGTGCATACAACACATTTTATCAGATTTCAAAATAGCTATAGCTCCATAACTACGAAGTTCTCTTTGGATAGTTGGGTTGGAGTTATTCAAGAAAGCTAGAGTAGTGGTAGAGAATGCTATGTTGTGGAGCTTAGGGAATAAATACGTAGAGAGAATGCAAAGAAGTCTCTTTGCGTTAAATCATAGAATGAGTAGCAATATTGCATGAGCCTCGACTTGGGTCTAATAGTAACAAGTATTAAGCTTTGGACCCATCGAAAGAGCCAAACTAGGAAAGGGTGGGATCAATAGAGCTGATGGACAAAATCTAGATTGATGAAAATGATCCTATAAAGGTAGTCAAGATAGGTTTCTTTACTTGGTCAAAGGATAAAAAAGGAATTGATGTAGTTTTAGAGCTTGAATCGTGAGGTATTCACATGCAACCATTAAGATATATGTGGGATATTACGTGAAGATGCATGGAACACATTGAATATCAATCCACATTTCCTTCTTATAAAGTAGAAAAGGTGTTATGAAACTAAAGAATCTTCTGTGCTAAAAGAAGAAGTGGATAATTTATTGAATAACAACTTTATCTATGAATCCCTCTACTCTAATTGGGTAGCTAATCACGTGATGGTTAGGTGGCCAAATGGAAAGTGGAAGACAAGTGTCGATTATTCCAACTTTGATAAAGCATGCACAATGGACCACTTTTCACTTTTAGGGATAGGAAACTCGTGGATGGAATGGTCGGATGCAAACTGTTATTTTTCATGGATGCTTATTTTGGCTACAATCAAATTGCAATGCACGTTCCAGATCCAGATCATACGATTCTTATCACATATATGGGACTGCGTCATTATAAAGTAATGTACAATTCTTATACTTAGCTCCAAAGCATATGATTTTCATCACATATATGGATTTTTACCACTCCATTTCCTACCTAGGTTGGCTATACTAGCTCCTTCAGGACCGAAAAATCCTAAAGCCCGTTGAGCAATTAAATATATTTAAAGTCCATTCAAAGGTATATCAATACGTGCATATATAACTTTTATATACACATCTAATTAATTACTAACACAGCTCCTAGAACATTTTTAAAAGCTACCCCACTTACTGAAACAATTTTAAAATCAAATACATCGGTAACTTATAACTATTAAATATTTTTCAATTTAATTAATTTATATACATAAATATATATATATATATACACACACTTTATAAATCAATTAAGTTATGTTGTTTTTTCGAAGAATTCAAAAATGCGGCTGTGAGACTCAAAAGTTTGAATCTAATTACCGATTAGTACTGAACAATTCAAATGTTGATGCTCATACATATCCTTAGCTAGCAGTGTGACAGTTTGGCCGAGTTCATCACTTACAGACCTTTTTGGAAAAAGAACATTTTACATTATTTTAAGTGATGCCAATAATAATACTTTCTCCTCGCTAATACAATATCACTTTAATATATATGGAATTTGATATTAGTCTAAACTCTAATATTATCCAGATTCAACTCGATCAGCCCATAAACAATGTACTTAGTTTACTAATTACTTTTATTATTAATCGTTCTGCTATTGCAAAAGATTGACTTTGAGTTTACTATAGTTGGCCATGTTACTAATGTCTTACAATTAAGGAGATGAAGTCTCTATTTAATAGTGCTTCGCTTCCTATGCTTCTACTCAAATATAACTGTAATCACTCGATGGATGTTATGCCATGGATTAACTATAATCAAAATGTAGTATCTATGTAGAAGATCCACACTATTCTCAAGCAGGAGAATTGTGTACCATCATCACATCAAGATTCCATGTTCGACCAAGTTTTTATCAGCCAATAAGAAACTCTTCGATGAGTCAATCCAAAGTTTTTCAATAACCATGAGTGTTTAACCCTTTAGTTTCTAAGCATACATGAGTAATATCGTGCCCGACATTTAGAGAGCACTACTTACTCTGGTATCAAAGAATATATCAATATCCTTTCTCTATATGTCTTGACTAGGAATATTTAAAATGGGAAATTATTTTATTTTATGATTGGTCACTCAAGGTTGGAACTATTTGTAAGTACAATCACATAACGTTTTATTTAAGGATTTCTTATTAATACAATGTATAAATTAATTACTTAATTGCTTATATCATACTATAAACAAAGTATATATGACATAAAATAAACACCTTTATTATGAACAAGATTTATTACAGAGTGATTTGATAAATTATATAATCACAACAAGGGTATACCACTAACTCAGTTAGAAGCTCGTCTGGAGTATATTAAAGCATTGAAATGTGTTGCAATTCTATAACAAGAGCTTTAGTGGAAAGACTGCGGCTTTCAGTAGGCTCATCACAAAAAGCAAAAGACAGGTGTATACTATTCTTAATCCCTCATAATGGAAAAGAGGAAGTTTCGGTGAACAAGAAAACGTAAAGGAACATTTTAGCAACTGTAGGAATATCATCAAAACCATTAATAATATCAAAGCTTTTGGAAGGAGAAGATTTGCAAGTCTACTTGGTGTTATAGACTCATTCATTGAGTGCGACATTGGTCCAGGGGGAGACATAGATCCGTTGGTCGGTATATTATACCAATAAGTAGTTTACAGGTGTGAAAAAGCGATATCTAAAACTAGAGATATTAGCCTACTTCTTATTGATAACAACAAGGGAGACACGACTATACTTACAAGCTTACCCAATAAGAGTGTTGGTTGATCAACCACTTAAGTAAGGCTTACATTTCCCAAATACTTTGAGATGATTATTAAAGTGAAACGTTGAGATGAGTTAGTATGAAATCACTTACCATCCTAGGAAGGTGGTTTATGGAAAAGCATTGGCGGGTTACATAGTAAAATTTAAACTGTGGAAATTATATGTGGATGGTGCATCCAATGATAATGATTCTTGAGTGAGAGTAGTCCTAATAATCCCAAAAGGTTGAACAATGTGCTATGGATTGAGACTTGAGTTCCATACTATAAACAATGAAGAAGAATACAAAGCCTTGATTACAGGATTCAAGATTGCGAAGAAATTGATAGCGATATCATTAAAATATTCGATGACTTTCAACTATGGTTG
Organism: Allium cepa; assembly: GCA_030765085.1. NCBI lineage: Eukaryota > Viridiplantae > Streptophyta > Magnoliopsida > Asparagales > Amaryllidaceae > Allium > Allium cepa. The sequence goes on along the minus strand of CM060929.1, from coordinate 1,050,349,992 downwards.
TTAATTAAAGAGATGATTTTAGGCTAAAGTGGCATGACTTGTCCTTAACTTATCAAACGTGTTGGAAATATTGGACAAGATCGACTATAACATGGTTACGCACAATCCCAAAAAGGAAGATATGAACGAAGATTCCTTGGCCAAACCGCCTAGCTATGGAGATGCACAGTTTCTAGGAATCATTCTAGTAAAAGTGTTAAAGGCTTTGAGTATTAATAATGCAGATTGCACCATGGAGATAGAGGATAATGAGAAATGATGACTCCATTTAAGGAGTACTTACCAAAGGAATTCTTCCAAATAGTAAGAATAAAATGTAGAAACTTTTGCACAAGGTGTCTTGTTAAATTATGCAAAATGGAGTATTATCTCAAAAATGATTCTCATCCCCCTTGTCATGTTGTGTTGGTAAGGGTGAAATAATGAAAATCCTTCAGGATGTTCACCAGGGAAGCTTTGGGGATCCCACTAGGGGAAAAATATGGCAAAGAAGGTACATTGTTATGTATATTTCTAGCTGACTGCTAGTCGAGCTACAATGGAATTTTTTATAAAATGTGACAAGTGTTGGAGATTTTGGAAGATACCAAGATCCCCATCGAACTACATTACGCAAATTGTTTGCACACAGCCTTTTGCGGTTTGGAAATTAACATTATTAAAATGCAACCGATGGTAAGGGGATGAACAAATAATGCAATCATTATGGTGGACTACTTTACAAAATGGTTCGAGGTGGAAATAATCAACATCAAAAGTGATTAACTTTGTAGTTCAAAAATATTTTTTCCAGTTTTGTAATACTTTAGAAGATAATCACTTACAATCAAACCCAGTTCAAGAGCGTGAGATTTTATGAATTCTACTCCTGGTATCAAATCCAAAGATCTTCTTGCTGGTAGCACATCCAAAGATAAATGAGCAGGCAAAGGTGGTAAACAAGATCGTCAAATCCAACTTTAAGAAGCGGTTGAAAAGGGTAAAAGGAATTTGGGTTAATGAGTTGTCAGTTGCATTGTAGAATTATTGGACGACCTAGAAATCTACAACTGGACACACTGGCATACGAAACTGAAGCGATGATTCCAATCGAGGCGGAACTCCCTTCGCACTAGCACATGCAGTATGACCCCAAGATGAATGAAGAGTTGTTTTTAGCATATCTTAACTTGGTGGAGTAGCAGCAAAAAGAGGCGAATTAAAGGTAATTACCCACCTGCAAAGAGTAGCAGTGCAGCTTAATTTATGTAGCTAAAGCCCTACTAAAGCATCGCTAATTTTAAGCTAAAGCGCTTAGCATACTTCAACCACTATGCTTTTTCAATTTAGCACTATCTAATAATAGATATGTTTAAAGCCGTGCAATTTTTTATTAAGCCCATTAAATCTGGGGTATATAGCATCCTCTTAGCAACTTCAATACAAAAAGGTAAAGATAACCAGTCCTCTTAAATGCTAAATCATCAAATTTAACATACTGGCCTAAGTTTAATTCCTAAGGGCTTAACATAAATTAGAAATCCATTTTATTCACAAAGTCAAAACGCATTGATCATGGTATTCTTTGGTTTTATTATACATGAGTGAACAATGTTTCTTTTTCTAAAAAAATAACGTGGTCAATTCGGAGACATGATTTTATCTTATATAAAGATTTATACACCATTGCAATTCTTCGATATGTCCCTGCTTTATCCATATTATAGCTTTTTGCACCTCTACCGCTATAAAACAGCTAAGAGCTTTAAAAACATAGAGCTGAATACCAAGGTGTGGAACTATAAGTTGAGAATAACTACCTCGTTTTCTAATGGGCCTTTCTGAACATGAGGTGTGACGACCCACATTTCAAAACGTTTAAATTGACAATAATCCATGAATGTCCAACTCAAACAATCCAGAACATAGATAATCAATGGGGTTAATTAAGAAAATAAGAAAAGAAGAAGAAAATAAACATAGAATCTTGCAGCGGAATGAGAAAATATGATAATCAAATAAACAGTTCATGAAGTTATTTATGTAATACATTTGATTATAATCTATAGAACATTTATCAAAGTTATATATACATCAAGGATAAATAAATAATGCAACAGACAAAATGATGCAGGAATACTAATAGTAATAATATACCAAATCTTTGTCTTCATCCTTTAGAATAAATCTTCAATAAGTTGAAAAACTCAAGACTGACCCGACCTTAATGAAAAGACAAAACACTCGATCGGGACTAAAATATTCTTATATGAGTCAAATCGATATGGCATATAACATGAGTGTCGTGGCGCCAAAGACGTTTTCGAGTTATTACATCTCCTATCCGGTGTATAACGTGCATACAATAACTCAAGAGACATTGCGGGGTTTTCCATCTTTTGAGTGTCTGTCAAAATATTTATATGTAGTAGAATATGCTACATATATAATATCTAATCGATAAAATAAATATTTTTCTTAGCGTTAAGGCTTTACATTGAACCTCCTTAATGCATTTTCATTAATATCAACCAATTTGCATTCATCACAAACAACCGTCCAAAAATTCAATAAGTCACAACGATTTCATAGCAATTAATATCAGGTATTTTACTAGAAATTAAATTCCAAATTCAAATTTAATTGTCAGTTCAAATTTCTACAGTTAATTCAGATATCAACTTATATGCCAATTTAACTACTAAATGCAGTCAATAAAATAATAACTTCATGATATCAATTTAACCAACATCAGAAAATTTTAGTACGTTGTGAGCGTTATAAAACACTTACCTTGAGTTTTAGATTTTAAATCAAATCCAAAGATGTTTGATTTAACTTAAAATTTTAGTTAGCTACAATCATCACCAAATCAAATCCAGAATGTAGTGCTCATTGCCATGATTACATCGCCGCTTATTCGTCCAATTCCAACAACGCATGAAAAGAATATGCATTTTTAAAGTTTGAATACAATTTATATAATTAAATTTTTATTTTTATTTTTATAATATGCCATCAGGAAAAATCTGGGCCTTCCATTATCAAACCCTAAGATCTAGGACGCATGCATTCTTCTACTTCATCATGAACGTTTCCAGGCCGTGATAACTCATTCAAACTCATAGCTGTCTCGATTAACTTTATATCGCGACCACCATCGACCTCCAGAAGTCGATCAGCTACCACCGGACGACACTTTGCACTTGCACGCACACACAATAGAAAATCAACGACACTCGGCTCCTCCTTCAACTCGATAAACACGCACAAAACCACCACGAACGCGGCTCGATTTCATCGTCATCGATGAACTTTAGACCATAACAACCGTATATGGGAAGCACTCATCGAGCTCTACGGTTGCTTAGTCGGAAGGTTTGGATAATATGGCTTGGATCGAGAGAATTTGAGGAAGAAAGCACGATAGTTTTCGGCCATGGAAATAGACGGTGGCGGCCGTGTATATTAGGGTTAGGGTTGAGAGTATACACATATATATACGTGCAGATATATTATTTTATTATTATTTCGACTATCCACGTAATTTTCCAGATGAACCCCAAACGAAGCGCGCCACTTGGGTTTTACAATGTTTTACCCCTATTCTGAACACAATGAAATAGGTTTCGAGGCCTAATTTGATCGTATGTGGAAGATAGCTTTTCGAATCTAATTATAATATTAAATTTTCGATATTAATTTCAACACTTTTCAAGCTCGCACTGCCAAATGACAAGTCTGATCGATACAAAACTTGAAATCCTATAATAGTTCACTATTACGGATCCGATGAAACTGGTTTTATCGAAATCTGATATAGTGGCCAAAATGGCAATTTTTTACTCGTCAATTATATTATAAAATTTTCAATTTCTAATTATACACTTTTAAAACCAATTTTAAATGTTAACAATCTTCTTTGTTGTTTAAATAAAATTTGAATCAACTTTCGATATCATTTTCAATCATATTAAATTCAGAATTCAATTATTCCAATAATTTCCAATCTTAAATTTAAACAATTTAATTATCCTATCAATCAATATAAATAAATCGTTAATTTTCGCATTTATCCAAATAATTCACAATTATTATTCAACTTTGGTTATTAGTTATAAATCCAGGTAATATATAGAATTTCTTTTTAATACTCGTTATCGCCAAATCTTCGAAATTAGTTTATTTTAAAATTTTATTCAAGTTCATATCCAATAACTTACATTCAAAATCATTAAATTTTTATTTTTTAACCAATTTCATTCATTGATTACGCTAAATTTAATAATTTAAAATAGTTAAAAATACGAGTCGTTGCATTCTCCATCATTCAAAACTTTTCGTCCTCGAAAAGGAACTAAGTAGAGAATTTTACATTTGATATATTTTAAAAAATAATCAACTTATAAAACATAAAATCTCATTTATCAAACCATTACTATATTTCCACTACGCTACTCCGATCAGCTAACGGAATTCACAAGTTAGTTATCAAAACACGTTTTAAAATTTATAAAGCTCAAAATTTTTCTAACACCCGGATTTACAAAAAAATTCAGTAGAGTCTCCTATGCGTGGCTCGATCGGAAAATTTTTCCAATACAATATATAACAAAAATATATCAAATAGATATCAAATATACATCTCATCTCAATGATGAGGCATCCCATAGGGAAAAATATAAAAGCGCAATATGTAATCCAAGATATGTACCTTATTGTTATTAATATGAGCGAGTTCGCTCGTATTAAGCAAGCAAAAGCATATAAAACCCCCGTTTACAACCAAATAGTCTTCATATATACTTATCTCAACTTAATTTAGAATATTAGTCACTTATGAAGATATAGAAAGCATATATGGGTTTTATAGAAGCATAAAGCATGAATTTTAAACCCAACCATAACATAAGCATTAATGTACAATAAACAACAATCATATACAATAAAACAGTTATAAAGACTATTTACAACAAAAGAAACCATTCAATTATTAGTTTTCATCCAATTAATTCATAACGATATGATTTACATCATTAATGAATTATTTCTTATATCCTTACTTAAGTTTCTTTATAACTTAATTCACATTTATTTTCACAATTTTATCTGTGAACCATTTTATTAATCATCACTTTAGTTCATAATCATTCTATAAAAGTCCAATTTTTTATATACGACTTTATCTAAGTTTATAATTATCTCAAAAGTTACAAATTCAGTTTCAAAATTTCTTTGCAAATTTCTATTTAATTCTATAACCAATTTACAAAGATATTATTTAATTCATTTGTCTACTTTCTTAAGTCCCACTTACTTATTCCATTTAGTCATTAATCAATTCATAACATACTAATTAAGTATATAAAATTTATTATTAGGTCTAAATTTCCATTTATATACATTTTAATTTCTTTTAAGTTATGATTACTTGTATAATATCCCATTACATATCCAAATCATCATTTTAACTTTCAACATTGAATAAGTCTTATTATATGTTATTAGAATGCAATTCGGTATTATCCAAATTATTCTGATCCATTTTACTTAATTAGAATTTTCACTAATTTAACTTGTTTAAATTTTCTTTACATTCAAATTTAGAGTTGCGAACTTCAATTCTAAAGTCTTTCAAAACATTTATCTTAGATTTCTTAATTCTCTTATTTTATAAGTTTTGGTTATTCAAATATTTCATTTCATTCAAATAATTTGAAGATTATTAATTAATAGAACTTAAATTTTTTAAATGCTTGGTTCATTTCAAATCATTTAAAATAAGTATATATACTTATATCCTTTGTATATCAAATCATACTTTTGGAGTTTAAACAAAAATATGTCTATTAAAACAATTTCATAGTAAAGATTCTAAAAAGTCTCCCCCACTTTAAGACTCGAAAATGAATGTCGATGATGCTGCACGGTCATTACCGGAATTATTTTCAGCAACAGAAGAGGGGAGTACTAAATTCATTGCTTTTAAAATTTATCTGAAAACAATTGGTACTTGTGTATACTTTTAAATAATATTGATATTATTTTCCAAACCTTGAAAACCTTTTTCAGAAGCATCGAAATTTAAATTTCTCAAATTCTCAATTTTATATTCATTTTATGGAAAATTATATTTTTATAAATCACATTTATATTTCTTATAATCATATAATAGCCAATAGTTTAGGAATATTGACTAATCCAATAATAAACAATAATGATCAATATTATCATCTCTAACAACCAATTCACACTATATATACAATAATAATTTCTGAAAATTATTCCTTTATATACAAAATATGATCGGGGTAAAATTATTTCATTTACCTAATCTAAAAACAATACTGCGTCGAATTGTTCTGTTCAAACGTTTAGAGACCCCTATCAATAGCGTTAATTACTCGTATTGACCGGAATCCATAAGCCACTCAACAAATCAACCAACACGATATAAAACTATTTTTATATTCATCAATAGATACGCGCTCATATGTATTAATACACTCAAACTCATTTTAGGGGGCTACTGACCCTACCTCTAATGAGTTACCCCTCAATGACAAGGACATCGCTAAACCAAGGCTTGATACCAACTGTAACGACCCACATTTCGAAAGGTTTAAATTGTCAATAATCCACACATGTCCAACTCAAACAATCAGGAACATAGATAATCAATGGTCTTATTTAAGAAAATAAGAAAAGAAGAAGAAAACAAACACAGAATCTCATAGCGGAATGATAAAATATAATAATCAAATAAACAGTTCATGATGCTATTTGTATGATATATTTGATTATAATCTATATCAACATTTATCAAAGTTAATATACATCAGGGATAAATAAATAATGCAGCAGACATCATAATGTAGGAATACTAATAGTAATAATATACCAAATCTTTATCTTCATCCTCCAGAATAAATCTTCAATAAGCTGAAAAACTCAGGACTGACCCGAGCGCAATGAAAAGAATAAACGCTCGATCCATAACCAAAATATTATTATGTGAGTCGAATTGATATCACATACAACATGAGTGTCGTGGTGTCAAAGGTGTTTACGTGGTTATTACATCTCCTATCCGGTGTATAACTGCGTACAATAACTCAAGAGATGTTACGGGATTTTCCATCTCTTAAGGATCCATAAAAATATTTATATGTAGTAGAATATACAACATATATAATGTCTAATCTATAAAATAAATATTTTTCTTAGTGCTATGGCTTTACATTAATCCCCCTTTACGTGGTTTTAAGCATTGTCATACAGTTTGCATTTGACATCACCAGTAGCACGTCGGTAGTTAGGGATGCGCCGTGATACGAAAAACAAAACCAAAATCGTATACGTCTCATATAGGGAAAATATGACAAGGCATGTGATGCAATACCTTAGGTAGGATACTACCAGTTTACCCTTCCCGACTGGTGGTAACGCATCATAGCCAAGATCGCCCACCACGTCCAACACTCCAAAATACAAGGGGTACACACCATTCAATCACAATGTAAATGATGGTAATACGGAGAAGTGTGTTCGGTAAGGTAGCTTGCACACTTGACCGGTACAGCTCCTATTTAAGTCATTTCAAATTAGCACAAGTGCGAAGCTAATCCATCATCGTTCCCTTCCTTCAAATCCAACAAACGTACGCCAAATCCAACCACTTCGTTCAGGACCATTACTCCACGTACAAAGTTGTTAAAATGGTTCCGGTATCGACAGAGAGTATGCCCATATCTGGCCCCGGTCCCTTTAACAACCAACCATCTTTTTACACACCGGTCGATACTTTTACATTTTGAAAACAGTTAATACTTGATATCAAAATACCATATTCGCTTCATAATCAAATCCAATTCAAAATCATCATATTTACTCAAAATGTACATTTCACTTCAAATATCATTTTCACCTCAATATTTCGATTTCGTTTTAAAAATCTTTCGAATTTTGATTTAGATTATAACTCCTTTTTAACCCAATTTGTAATTAAATCCAAGATCTAATTACAAACATTTCACCCCTTGATCGGTTTGAATTTTTGAAAAATAGTTTAAATAGTTTTAAAATAGTCTAAATAATTAAAATAGTTTAAATGGTTAAATAATTAAAAATAGTATAAATGGTTAAAATAGTCTAATACAAAATAGTTTAGTATTAAAATGGTTTATACAGCAAAATAGTTTGGAAATCCAAAATAATTTGGATATTTATTATGATAGATTTAAACAGTTTATATCAGAATAACTATTTTGAAAATAGTTTCAAAGTAAAATAGATTCAATTTCCAAATTTTCCAATTCAAATCACTTTTAAATTTCCATTTCTATTTTTAACTGTTTGGAGTTCGATTTTCGAAACATTAATTCAAAACCCTTAAATCAAATTTACTTTCAATACCTAATTTGAAATCCAAATCCTCAAATATGATTCGATTCCGAGCACAATTTCGAAATAGTTCAATATTCATAAATTAGATTTTTCATTTGCTTAGATCAACTCATTTAAGTAAATTTCATATCAAAAATTTTAAAATCATTAATTTAACAAATCCGATATTCGTATATAATTTTCTATCCTATGGCCAAGTGATCGGTTATTTCAATTTAATTTCAGGGATGGATATATATCATTTCAACCCAAATCACAGTGTTATAGGTATATATCTTTTCAACCTTTTCTTAATTTATTCAAAATAATTCGATTTGCAATTTTATATACTGTGAATAAATTATCGGGTGATAACTGGACATAGATAAATTTAATAAACACCCAATCATCCAAATATTAAGTAATCTGCATTCATCACAAACAACCATCCAAACAATCAAAAAGTCACAATGATTTCATAGCTATTACTATCGGGTATTTTACTAGAAATTAAATTCCAAATTCAAATTGAACTGTTAAATTTAATTTCTACGGTTAATTCAGATATCAATATATACGTCAATTTAACTATCAAATAACAGTCAATAAAGTATCAATTTAACGAACATCATAAAAATTTAGTACGCTGTGAGCGTTATAAAACACTCACCTTGAGTTTTAGATTTTAAATCAAATCGAACGACGTTTGATTTAACCTAAAATTTCAGTTAGCTCCAATAGCATCCAAATTTGTTCTAAAATGCAGTGCTCGTCACCACAATTCCATTGCTGCTTGTTTCGTCCAATTCTAATAACGCGTGAAAAAGATTTGCATTTTTTAAAATTTGAATACAATTTATATAATTTATTTTTCATTTTTTCTATAATATACCATCAGGAAAAATCTGGGTCATCCATTATCAAACAGTAAGATCTAGGCTGCACGCATTCTTCTCCTTCATCATGAACTTTTCCAAGCCGAGATAACTCGTTCGAACTGGTAGCCGCCTTGATTAACTTCATATCGCGACCACCGTCGACCTCCAGAAGTCGATCAGCTACCACCGAACGATACCTTGCACTCACATGCACCCACAGTTGAAACTCGATAACGCTCGACTCCCCTTCAGCTCGATAAACGTGCACAAAATCACCACAAACATGGCTCGATTTGACCACTGTCGATGAACTTTAGACCAACACAACCGTATGGATGGGAAGCTCTCATCGAGCTCTACGATTGCTTAGTTGGAAGGTTTGGATAATATGGCTTGGATGGAGAGAATTTGAGGAAGAAAGCATAATAATTTTCGGTCATGGAAATAGATATTGACAACCACATATATTAGAGTCAGGGTTGAGAGTATACGCATATATATATATATATATGTACATATATGTACATATATATAAGTGTAGATATATTATTTTATTATTATTTCGACTATTGACCCTTTTTCTGGAAGAATCCCAAACGAAGCGTGCCGCTTGGCTTTTATAATGTTTTACCCCTATTTCGAACAAATGGAACAGGTTTTGAGACCTAATTCGATCTTATGTGGAAGATAGCTTTTCGGATTGAATTATAATATTAATTTTTCGATATTAATTTCAACGTGTTTCAAGCTTTCCCGGCCAAACGACAAGTCTGATCGATGCAAAACTTGAAATCCTATAATAGTCCACTGCTATATATCCGATGAAGCTGGTTTCGTCAAAATCCGAGACAGTGGCCGAAAAGGCTTTTTTTACTCGTCAATTATAATATAAAATTTTCAGTTTCTAATTATTTACTTTAAACCTAATTTTAATTGTTAACAATCTTCATTGTTGTTTGAATAAAATTTAAATCAACTTTCGATATTATTTTCAATTATATTTAATTCAGAATTCAACTATACAAGTAATTCCTAATATTAAATTTAAACAATTTAATCATTCTATAAATCAATATAAATAAATCATTAAGTTTCGAATAAATTTTAGTTGTCAACATCATTTTATTTCTATCTAAATAATTCATAATTATTATTCAACTTCAATTATTGGTTATAAATCCAGTAATATATAGAATTTCTTTTCAATACTCATTATCGCCAAATCTTCGAAATTAGTTTATTTCAAATTTTATTCAAGTTCATATCCAATAACTTACATTCAAAATCATTAAATTTTTATTTTTTTTAGACATTTTTATCATTGATTACACTAAATTTAATAATTTAAAATATTTAAAAATATGGGTCGTTAGATGAGGGCACTTTGGTTTAAATTGGGAAGGACCATACATGTTAAAGAAAAAGCTTGGAGACAACACTTTTATGCTAGAGATTGTAGATGAAGAACGGGCAGGGAATAGAGAGCATTTATGTCAGTGTTTCACTTGATTTATTTTCTTAGGCATTTTCATTCGAGCTTTCATAGAATTGAATTTATGTAATACGATAACATTTGCTATAGATAGTAAGTTTTCCTTTTTGAATCAATAAAACTAGATTCATTAAGTTTGACCATATGTTAAGGGATTAATAGTCCAAATATCTAGAGTTAGCCTGATGGTAAATGGTACCTATAAATTGTTGGAATTGGGCCTACATGCAGCGGGGTAAATAGGTAAATTTAAAAAAAAACTTCCATTTGGATCTTATTGGGACTATATAGTTTAAATTTATTTAGATCTTATCTAAATTTATTTTAAATAAAACTAATATTTTATTTTCTTTATAAATACATTTTTATGTATCGATAGGTTTATATTGTATAATACCAGTATAAAATGCACGTACGTGCATCTAATAGTAGGAGATATTTAATTTTTATTCAAAAAGATAAGTTAATGGATGGATGTATGCTATAATTGCAAAACCATTTTTAGTCACAACATTTTTATTTCAAGCAATTTTGCTGATGGTGTTGATGGAAAATTGATAGCGTAATTCCGTTGACAGATGGTGAAAAAGGGGATGGTGGTTGATTGCAAACTTATGGTGAGATTCCTTTGATGGATAAGGGTATTTTCAAAATTTCACAAAGGCACCTCTAAAATCTATTCATTGAATTCTCTTTTTAATAATAGAGATAGAGTCATTTAAACCAAATAAAAATAAACTAACAATAATATTCCACAAAGGTGCTACAAATACAAAAAACACATCAAGATGAAGGTAACATTTAAGGATGAGGAATATTCTGTTAGAATCGAATTAAGCGGCCGATCCAGTTTATTCCTACCGGTTCTGTTCAGTTACGAAATAAATCATTTTAAATTCACTGTACAAATTAATTTTATTTGATTATTGGCTTTCCGAATTAATCGAACTTTTATTAAATTATTCGATTAATGGTATTATAATGCTTTTAATAATTGGTTCGGTAACAAAAAAAATTTACCTATTGAATTAGGTTAAGTTTTCTATGAAGAATAAGAGATTCTTAACAAAATCTCTTCAATCATAAATTTATATTTTTTTTGAATAAATCAATCATCGGAATAGTAGTATACAGTTTAGTTCATTTAAATCAATTACCAACCAAATAACCGAATTCAGTTTGGTTCGATTTTGGATTTTTTCCCCTCTTTCCACCAATTCTGATTTGATGTTGTTTACCTCAAAACAACAGAATGATCGCCTCTAGCAACATCATATGATTATTAAATTTAAGTTTGCATAGCGTTTCTGAATCATTCAGCAATGCTACAAAATCAACATTCACAATACAACACCAAAACACAATATAGCAGCAATTTTAGATCCAAATCCAGGTGCATCATTTTACATTATTAATACATGAATAATATTTTTACTAATCGTTGCATTAGTCTGTTGAAACCGTCCATAGTAACATCCCGATATAACTCAAAATGCTAACAATATAGCCATGTCTAAACTCTTTTTTGATGTTCACTATATCCATATCCATTTCCGCAACAACAAAGTATACATAACAAAGCTTAAAGCTACTTCCGTCAGTATAGAATAAAGGAATGCTTGTTGAACATGCTGGACCAGGAAAAAAGGCTGCTTAATATGAGAATTTTGAAACGAGCTTATCAATACGAGGGGTATTTATGGTATTTCGAAAAGACATGATTGAATTCTTATTCAAGGAATTTCCATTATTAGTAGTAGAGATAATATGTGTATCATATACACATAAGTGTGCGCATCCATATGCAATTTAAATAATGTATATGATTTAACATGCTCATGTATAAGTGTTGGGATTTGCACCTCAGGAGACATATTAGCTCCTCTGTATACATATACGTTGTCAATATATATGTACATATAAATGATATAAGTATCTATGTATAGTTTTATATATTTTAAAACACTACTTATAAATTTAAATTTGTATAAAATACTTATGTATGTATATGTGGAAGTATCCTGCACAGTAATTCCAAATTTTAATATGACAATTTATAATTTTAAAGTCAAATAAAAAATTCAAAATTTATATTTTATATCTAGATCTACCCAATGTCAAATTTAATTTAATAAATTTTATATTATGTTATAATCTAAGAAAAAAATTTATTTTAAATATGTACGTATAAAAATATACATGTTGATATATTAGAATAATGTTTAAAATATTCTGTATATATATACGTATATATAAATATGTTAAATAAAATAACAATGATGTACGTATTCACAAATATACTTTTGGCCATATGATGTTTATTTTTATTTTTATTTTTGATTTAATTTTTTATTAATTGATTTCCATACGAAAATCTATAAATATAAAAAATTAATTTTTTCTTAAATTTCCTAATTTTTTTTAAATATATAACATTTGTATTAAAATATACACACACATATATATATTTTCATTTGTGTATATTTATTATATAATCCTTTCATTATGAGTCTCCTCGGACTTTCGCTACTTGAAGTAAAAGGAATCCAAACTATTCTAAATATATAGGCAATATACTTAATAGATAAGGGGCCCAACTGCCCTAATAATCAGGTCGTTCGTCCAAGCTCAAACATCCTTAAAACGATCGAGGTAAGCCATTCATAAGGTTAGGATTCTGAAATCATAGAGGTTGATTCCTGCCTCACTTCTAAGTAGATGTATCAGAGAAAGACAAGTGGTATAGAGTAAGGATGGTACCGGTTATCATACAACAGTGAGCCCGGTATAAACATAGGCGATCGGGTTCTTCTTCTTATTATTATTTTCATGTAAGAGGGTTCTTAAGAATCTCCTGTTGCGTGATATCAGATATCACACAGAGGAAGAAAGTTATGGTGCCCACCTGCGCTTGTTTGAGTTGATTACCGTTCCCTAACTGACATTCCATTCTCTTAATTTTTATACCCTTGGTGTCATTGATTTATCTGTACCATAGTAGACGAGGAAGCGTAGCTCTCTTTTTCTATGATGTGAAGAAAGGAAGGGTGGCTAATATAGATTTTGAATTTCCATCCGAATCGGAAGGAAGGGAAAATCAATTACGTCAGTAAAACAAAGAAGAAAATTGACTTGACTGATGAACACTAACCAGATCCTAGTGGTATTGGTGAAGTCGCCCTAATTAACCAGTCGTTGGACACCTCCTGCTTTTATGGAGATCTCTTATGGCATAGTTCGATGAATCACCGTGGTTCTAAAATCTTTTTAGGCATTCGAATGACAAGGAACGGACAGAAGGCGAGTAAAGTGAGCAGGAGGCGTGCATGTTGTAGATAGTTGTTATAAAATAGATAGAACCTAAAATTGATGAAACACCTAATAGATGAATACTAATAATGGATGAATCAACTACTCCTCTAGAATGGCTGGTAATACTACTTAAAGGTGGATAGACCATCCACTCAGTGCGGGTACCCACTTCTACTAAGGCGAAGCTTAATAGGAGCAAGAGACTTGGTGGCAACAACTAGAATGATATATTATTTAATCATGGAAATGGCATGTCAGGCGCACCAATCAGAATTGGAACAAGCCCTCTTATTTCCATAAACCTTCCCTTGAAGAAAAGGTGACCAATGGGAGGTAGCGTAGCTGATTCAAATCTCTTTCTAAAGCTTGTACCTACAACCCATTAACACTGTCCAACTTGAAGTCCCGAGTCTTCTATGAGTCAAACCCCAGAACACCTTTGAACCTAGAGCTTATCCAGGATCGGGAGCCAGCGCTAAGGCCCCTTCAACCAAAGCATCCCCATAGGCCAAATGCTTTGAAGTTCTTTGTAACTTTCTAGCGTTCCCTTAACTCTTTGCGTAGTATCCTAATGTTCCTTACCCATAATTACTTACTCCCAGATTGTAACACGGTTGAGGTTGAATCTAAAGGATCGACTACGGGCTAAATACCTTTGACATCTAATCCCCTTGATAATATAGTATGGCAGTAGCGTTTAAATGTGCAAACATCGTGTGTGGCAGGAGCAGGGTCGGTCAAACATAGGTACATATACTGCTTGGACGAAGGCGTTTCTTTTACTACTCAAAGAAAAAGAGTACGGCAAATGACATTGGTACATCCGCTGTATCACTTGCATCCACTGTATCCCTTGCGGAACATTCAAGTGCCAGAAATACCGATTTGTTAGGGTGAAAGTGGATGGTAAAATATAAAGGAAAACTAAACAACATAGAATCTCACAATGCAGCGAATAATATATAATACAACAATGATCTTTGTAAAAAGAAAACATCTTTATTCATATATATACGACATCAGAGTACATTAGAGTTATTGATGTGCACGTAATTGTGCATATATTTACATCCATATTTTATCTCTTTTTTTAAATAATCATCATATTTGGGCATTTTAACATGTTTAAAACCAAAATTCAATTATTTCCAAACCATCATATTTTCATCATCATTCAGGGGCAAAACGGTCATTTTTGTGCATGTGTCAATGTAAGAATTTTTACTTGGACATTTTTGATTATTTTTATAGGAATTTGGATGCATATGGAAGAGGCTTATATGAAGATACATGCATGCACAAGGAAATACAAAGGAATGAAGAGGAAATAATTCAAGTTCAAGATCATGGAGGACCCCACCCACTTACCTAACTTCCAATTAGAAGCTAAGCACATGCTAAAAGGACTTAAAGCTTCATGTACATATTAAGTGGGGGATTAGTGAATGTTAATGATTACTTGGAGGCTACACAACCTCAAGGGTATTTTGGGAAGCTCCCTAAAAAGAGAATTAGGGTTTTATGCATGTATAAATAGCCCTCTTATGTACATGAAGAGGATCATCTACTCTTTCATTTTACTTAGGAAATTAAGAAATCAAAGTGTAAGCTCAATGTTCTATGAAATAAAAATGGCTTCCAAGCCTCTTTCTTCTCTCTTTTCTACATGTTTTTCTTTGTTTTATTGTTAATGTTTATTTATATGCTCTCTTTCTTCTTATGTTCATAGCTTAGATTTACATTTATGCAAGTAGTTAGTAGCTAATCTCTTTTGCTTTCTTTGCTTATTTTTTATTTTCTTTTCTTTAATGTTGAAACTTACTTGTGATGCTTCAATGCCACAAATGAGTAGCTAAACACCTTCAATTTAGGGGTGATGAAGCTCTCTAACTTTATGTAATTTCAACATTTTTTATGATTTATGATCTCTTTGTTATGCTTCATGAATGTGAATTTTGATGTAAGTTTATACAAGTGGGTTTGATAGCTTATATTGCTTATGCAAATGAGCTATTCTTACTCAACATAAGCACAATTTACATCAATATTTGCTAATTAATTTTTGATTATGAAATGAAAGTAAAAATGAAATTTGATGATCTATGTTACTAGTTACAATAGTAAATAGATCATACTTAAAATAGTTTTTGCTTTGGCTTCTTTTTCATGAGAATTGTAAGTGGTATAATTGTTGTATTATAGTTTGATGGTTTGAGTTATGTTAACTAATAACATAAACAAACCATACTTATGATAAATGCAATGATTATTTCACTTAATATCAAAGTTAGAGATCATAAATTATGTGTTTGTTGATTTACAAAAATATGAGAGTGGATTTGCCTCTAAATTGTTCTCTAGTTCAATAGTTTACTAATCACATTTCAATTCTAGTTTAGCTTCATTTTAGTTCTATCAAACAATTTCACTCGACTTTGGTATAATTTGATTGAATAGAAATTTTTAAAATCATCAATTCCCTGCGGATCGACCCGTATTCGCCACGTGCTACATTCGTACACCGTGCGCTTGCGGTTATATTTTAATTTGAAATTTTTCGGCAAATTTCTAAATCAATAGAAATTTTGTCGACGAACAAGTTTTTGGCGCCGTTGCCGGGGAATTGTTTTGATTTTGATTTTCTATTCTTTGGATTATTTTTGTGTGACTTTATTTGTGTGTTTGTTTGCATATTAAAAAAAAAAAACTTGTGTGTTTGTTTCGTGAATTTTGCTTCCATTTTGCTTTGTTAGTTTGTAGCCTTTTCTATTTTTCATTTTTGCATTTCAATTTAAGAAAAACTTCAAAAACAAAACAAAACAAAAAAGTTTTTGTTCCATTTTATTTTCAATTACATTTGCATTTACATTGTATATTAAAAAAAAAACACTGTTCACAATTTCTGTTTACATTTCACTGTTACAAAAAAAAAAAAAAAATTAGACGAGAAAAGAAAAAAAAAATAAAACACAAGAAAACATTTTCAAATCTTCCTTCATTCTCCAAACTCGTTTCTAATTTCTTTCTCCTCTCGACTTTCACTTGTGCATGAGTACTTGGACTCGTGACACAACAACGAATACTTGGATTCGTGACCCTTCTACAAACCGTTTAATTCGAACAGACAATCCTCCCGAAATGGCGAACGAAAACGCCCCTCGAACTCTTATGGATAGAATCTTTCCCGATAGAGTTTCTATTCCATCTTGCATCACATTACCCGCCCCTACGGGTAACCATTTCGAAATCCATTCGAACCATATTGTCACGCTTCCAAAATTTGGCAATTTCGAACACGATGACCCATACATCTTTTTGACTAAATTCGAACAAGTTTGCGCAACCATTAAACTTCAACAACTTTCTGATGACGGAATCAAACTTCGATTAATCCCATTTGCTCTTACGGATTATGCTGAAAAATGGTTGTACAGCTTACCTTCGAACTCAATTAAAACGTGGGAAGAATTTGTAAAAGCTTTCTTAAAAAAGTTCTACCCCTTAGAAAAAGCAAGTAGAATTCGAAACGAAATTGTAAATTTTCATCAATTCAAGGGTGAACCATTTGGAAAATATTTTGAAAGATTCAAAGAGCTTTTGATAAAATGTCCACACCATAACTTTGAAAAATGGACGATTTGCCAAATCTTATATGATGGACTCGAAAACAGCTCACGAACCATGCTCGAATCAATGTGCCAAGGCAATTTTCTTGCCCAACATCATGACGATGCTTGGCAATTTCTTGAAAACCTCGCTGAAAAGTCGTCCCAATGGGAACGCTCGAACGAAAAATCAATCTACTCACGATCGAGTGCACACTCGACGGGATCTTCTTTTGCTTTGGAAGCTAAGATCGACGCAATGATTAAAAAATTCGATAACATTTTCTCATCGAATCAAACGAACCAAGCTTCCCAACCAATGTGTTATAAATGCAACGATCCTAATCATATAGCCGATCAGTGTCCCAATTCCGTCGAACAAATCAATGCTTTCAATAAAACCAAAAACGACCCGTTTTCTCCAACGTACAATCCTGGATGGAGAAATCATCCGAATTTTGCGTGGAACCAAAACAATCCCAACACGAATACGATTCGTCCCAATTTTCAAGCATTTCCGAATAATGCTTCGAATCCTCCCTTTCAGCCCAATAATTTTCAACCAAACTTTGCGGGCTCGTCTCATAATCAACCGCAACAACCAAATTTTCCACCAAATTCTACTCATCCTCCACAAGACGATAAACGTTTAACTTCGCTTGAGAAAACTCTTGAAACGTTGGCTAAGGCAACTACTCAAAGCCTTCAATCAAACAGCAATTTGCAAAATTTATTGACTTCATATATGCAAAACACAAACCAATCGATTGCGAAACTCGAAATGCAAATGAGTCAATTAGCCACGTCTGTAAGTGAACGTGAACGAGGAACATTCCCAAGCCAGCCCCTTCCAAATCCCAGAAATCAAAACGCAAATTCAAATCAAGCCCATGTTGTTCAAGATAGCAATGTCACCCAGTTGAATGCTATCACAACTCTCCGTTCTGGTAAACAAATCGATAATCAAGTCGTTAATCCAAATGATTCACTGGGAACTTTTCTCGATACTTCTAAAACAACGAACGACTCAGAACAGAACGTGGAGCCAAACGTCGAATCGAACGACAATCAAAATTCTTCTTCTTCTACTCGAGTAGACCCGCCTACCGAGTATCATGTTCCATTTCCACATCGTCTTCGACCAAAGAAACACTCGGACCAAATGGAAAAGATGTTGGAAATTTTTTAACAAGTCAAAGTTAACATTCCTCTTCTTGACATCGTTCAGCAAGTCCCCACTTACGCGAAATTTCTTAAGGACTTGTGCACCCAAAAGCGACACACTCAAGTGCCCAAAAAAGTCTTCTTAGCCGCTAGTTTGAGTGAAGTCTTGTCCCAATCCATACCCGTTAAATACAAAGATCCTGGCTGCCCTACGATTTCGTGTACAATTGGAGAAAAGACGATTAACAAATGTTTAATAGACTTAGGCGCGAGTGTCAACTTGATTCCATACTCCGTGTACGAACAATTAGGCTTAGGTGAGCTCAAACCCACGAAAGTTACGCTTCAATTTGCCGATCGTTCCATTAAGAAGCCCGTGGGAGAAATCGAAGACGTGCTCATTCGAGTAGGGCAATTCATATTTCCCGTTGATTTTATCGTTCTCGAAACACAACCCGTGACAAACCCTGCGAGTCAAATCCCATTGATTTTAGGCCGACCATTCTTAGCCACCTCAAACGCCTTAATCAATTGTCATAACGGTTCGATGAAAATCTCTTTTGGAAACATGACTTTGGACCTTAACATTTTCAATCTTGAAAGCCACTCGAACGAACTTCGTGACCAAACATTAGAAGTTAGTGCCATTCATGAAAACTTAGAAAACGAAACATTTGATCTTAACGATGAACGCGAGGCCGAGTATGAAAAATTGTTTCATGAAGTCCCCAACGAGATCGAACACACTCTTCCCTTTGAATCGCTTCAAGTTGAGTCCGAATCTCAACCCAATTCTGCAATCGAAAAACTCCCGAAATTGGACCTCAAACCACTTCCCGCTCACCTTAAGTATGCATACTTAGGTGAAAACGAAACTTGTCCTGTCATCATTTCTAACAATCTTTCTCTTGACCAAGAAGCTTCTCTTCTCTCTATTCTTTTGAAAAATAGAGAAGCAATTGGGTGGTCCATTACTGATATTAAGGGAATTAGCCCTGCTATTGTCCAACATCGCATTCATTTGATTGATGAAGCCAAACCCACTCGTGATGCACAACGGAGGCTTAACCCAAAAATGAAAGATGTGGTTCGTGACGAAATTCTTAAGCTCCTCGATAACGGTATCATATACCCCATCTCCGATAGCCCATGGGTTAGCCCAATTCATGTCGTGCCTAAAAAATCCGGACTTACTGTTATAAAAAACGACGCTAACGAACTTATTCCAACTCATACTCAAACGGGTTGGCGTGTTTGCATTGACTATCGAAAACTAAATGCCGCAACACGTAAGGATCATTTTCCTCTTCCATTTATCGACCAAATGCTCGAACGTTTAGCCGGTCACGAATTCTATTGCTTTCTTGATGGTTATTCCGGCTATAACCAAATTCCAATCGCTCCCGAAGATCAGGAGAAAACAACTTTCACGTGTCCATTCGGTACCTTCGCTTATCGACGTATGCCATTCGGACTTTGTAACGCTCCTGCGACTTTCCAACGATGCATGGTTGGAATCTTTTCTGACATGATTGAGCGCTTTCTAGAAGTCTTTATGGACGATTTCTCTATCTTCGGCGATTCTTTTTCTCAATGTTTACATCACCTCGAGTTGGTTTTGAATCGATGTAAAGAAAAACACTTGACTTTGAACTGGGAAAAATGCCACTTTATGGTCAAACAAGGCATTGTCCTTGGACATATCATCTCAAACAAAGGCATTGAGGTAGACAAAGCGAAAATCGATGTCATTGCAAATCTACCCATTCCCAAATCTGTTAAGGACATTCGATCATTTTTAGGACACGCTGGCTTTTATCGACGCTTTGTGAAAGACTTTAGCAAAATCGCCCGTCCTTTGACGACCCTTCTTGGAAAAGACGTTCCTTTCGATTTTAACTCTGATTGTATCTCTTCTTTTGAACGTCTTAAGAGCGAACTCATTTCTGCCCCAGTCATTTGCGCACCCAATTGGGATCTTCCTTTCAAAATAATGTGCGACGCTTCAAACTTTGCCGTTGGTGCTGTCTTGGGACAACGCATCAACAAGATCCTTCATGTCATTTACTACGCGAGTATGACCTTGAACGACGCTCAACTCAACTACACAACAACTGAAAAAGAGCTTCTAGCTGTCGTTTTTGCGCTTGAAAAGTTTCGACCTTACTTGATAGGTTCACACATTACGGTCTACACTGACCATTCTGCGCTTCGATATCTCTTCGCTAAAAAGGATGCTAAATCCGCTTGATTCGTTAGATCCTTTTACTTCAAGAATTCGACCTTACAATCAAAGACAAAAAAGGATCCGATAATGTCATAGCCGATCATTTATCTCGTCTTTCGAACGCACCATCTTCCTTGCCGATCAATGAAAACTTCCCCGATGAACAACTTCTTTCTATTTCTATCGATCCATGGTACGCTGATATAGTGAACTACTTAGTCACTAAAGAAACTCCCTCATCTTGGTCCAAACAGGACAAATGCAAATTCATGTCCCAAGTGAAATATTTCTATTGGGACGATCCATACTTGTTCAAATATTGTCCCGACCAAATCATCCGACGTTGCATTCCGGATAATGAAATAAGGAGTGTTCTTTCGTTTTGCCACGATCAAGCATGCGGTGGACATTTCGGTCCTCGAAAAACTGCGGAAAAAGTGCTTCAGTGTGGTTTCTATTGGCCTTCTCTTTTCAAAGACTCGTTTGAATTTTGTAAAACTTGTGATCGATGTCAAATGCTTGGACGAATTTCTCGACGAGATATGATGCCTTTAAACCCCATTCTTACGATCGAAATTTTTGATGTATGGGGTATCGACTTTATGGGACCTTTTCCCAATTCCTTTGGAAACTTGTATATCCTTCTCGCTGTCGATTACGTTTCAAAATGGGTTGAAGCCGTTCCTTGCAAAACCAATGACCACAGAATTGTTGTGAAATTTCTTAAAGAAAACATCTTTTCGAGGTTCGGCACACCTCGCACAATAATCAGTGATAACGGAACCCATTTTTGCAACCGTTCTTTTGAAACTTTAATAAAAAAATACTCGATAACCCACAAGTTATCCACTCCATATCATCCTCAGACTTGTGGCCAAGTTGAAGTTTCAAATCGACAAATAAAACAAATCTTGGAGAAAACTGTCAATAAAAATCGAAAAGATTGGTCTCAGAAATTGACCGACGCGCTTTGGGCTTACCGTACTGCTTTTAAAACTAACCTTGGGATGTCCCCTTTTCGTTTAGTTTACGGTAAAGCTTGCCATTTACCCGTTGAAATTGAACACAAAGCGTTGTGGGCAATAAAAAACTTAAACTTTGATCATGAAGAAGCTGGCGAAAATCGAAAATTACAACTCAACGAACTAGAAGAACTTAGGAACGACGCGTATGAAAACGAGAAAATTTACAAAGAAAGAACCAAAGTTTTTCATGACAAGTCAATCCTAAGGAAAAAGTTTTCGCCTAACCAGAAAGTTCTTTTATATGACTCGAGACTTCATTTATTTCCTGGGAAACTTAAATCAAGGTGGACCGGACCATTTGTGGTACGAACTGTTTTTCCACATGGTGCCATAGAAATAGAAAACCCAAAGGATGGATCGATTTTCAAAGTCAACGGTCATCGTTTAAAACCCTTCTTGGAATTTCCTGGTTACCAAGAGGAGGAGCTCATGATCCTTCATGAGCCAAGCTACGTCTAGTAAGAATGTTAACCCTCTTTTGTAAATATGTACATATTTTTCCCCGTTACACTCATTATATCATGCATCGACTGTGGGGACACAGTCAAAATTAAGTGTGGGGGGGTCTCATTTTCATTTTTTTTAGTTTTTCATGGCATTTTTGAATTTTCATTTTCTTCAAAAAAAAAAATCTCAAAACTCCTAAATCTCAGAAACATTTTCTTTTTACCATTTTGATTTATTTTTGAAGAAACACTATGGGATAAGTATAAGTTTTGGTTAATAAATTGAAATTTTTGAAAATTTATTTGTCTTAACAAAAATAAAAATGAAGTTTGATTACAAATAACAATGGTTTTACAAGTATATAGGAAGGTTCATTTATGTTAATTATGAAGTATGTTCTAATTGAAAATCGTTGTTTAAAAAGTGGTAAATTTAAAGTAAAGGATATAACATTTTTGTCTTCTAAGTTAAATGGTGCTAAGATGATTTTGCAAAACTCTCTCTCTCTCTTAAAAAAAATATATATATATAAAAAACAAAAAACAAAATAATAACATCCAAAGTATTCACTCGCATTTAAAAGTCCTCACGGTTATGCATGGGTGAAGTACTTGTAATCTTTGATTATGTGCTTTCATACTCATTTAAAAGTCCTCACGGTTATGCATGTATGAAACACATATAAAAAAAAGAACAGACTTAATAAAAACCACCTACGGTCGATAGGTGTATGCACGAAAGTGTGTACACTCGCCATGCTCTGTACTCCCCTCACATAAGCCCGAAAGGCAGTGCATGGGTGGTATATCTGGCCTCAGTTTACCTGAGCTAGGTGTGTAATTTTTCTTGCAAATAATGAGAGAGCAAGCAATTGAAATCCTAGCACTATTTTAACTTGTTTGACCTAACTTGCTATTGAAAAGAAATGAAAATACCACTTTAATAAACTTTGATAATCAACTAAGGATCCATTTCATAATTACATTGTGTTATCAACTGATACAACTAGCCAAACTATGGTCTATCTGTCATGACAACTTGATTTTTATTGAAAATTTTGACGAGTAAATGACTTAAATTTTCAAGACAATGACCAAAACTTGTATTTAACTTATCGTGTCAATTTAAAAATAAATCCTTCATTTGTAAATATTTCCAAAAAATTCGCATTCATCTCTTTGTAAATAAATCTTGCAATTTGTAAATATTTTCATCCTGCATTTGGATTTTGTGGGTAGTATCCGCTGAAAACCCTCACGAGACAACACTCGTCCTACTGGGGACACCCAGAGGTTTAACGGCTTGTTACATACGCTCAATGCAATCGTGCTCCCTACGAAAACGGATTTATCTTAGTTTTCCTTTATTCGAGGACGAATAAAAAGATAAGTGTGGGGGTATTTGATGTGCACGTAATTGTGCATATATTTACATCCATATTTTATCTCTTTTTTTAAATAATCATCATATTTGGGCATTTTAACATGTTTAAAACCAAAATTCAATTATTTCCAAACCATCATATTTTCATCATCATTCAGGGGCAAAACGGTCATTTTTGTGCATGTGTCAATGTAAGAATTTTTACTTGGACATTTTTGATTATTTTTATAGGAATTTGGATGCATATGGAAGAGGCTTATATGAAGATACATGCATGCACAAGGAAATACAAAGGAATGAAGAGGAAATAATTCAAGTTCAAGATCATGGAAGACCCCACCCACTTACCTAACTTCCAATTAGAAGCTAAGCACATGCTAAAAGGACTTAAAGCTTCATGTACATATTAAGTGGGGGATTAGTGAATGTTAATGATTACTTGGAGGCTACACAACCTCAAGGGTATTTT
Source organism: Allium cepa (assembly GCA_030765085.1). Classification (NCBI taxonomy): domain Eukaryota; kingdom Viridiplantae; phylum Streptophyta; class Magnoliopsida; order Asparagales; family Amaryllidaceae; genus Allium; species Allium cepa. The sequence goes on along the minus strand of CM060929.1, from coordinate 1,050,325,626 downwards.
GGGAAGCTCCCTAAAAAGAGAATTAGGGTTTTATGCATGTATAAATAGCCCTCTTATGTACATGAAGAGGATCATCTACTCTTTCATTTTACTTAGGAAATTAAGAAATCAAAGTGTAAGCTCAATGTTCTATGAAATAAAAATGGCTTCCAAGCCTCTTTCTTCTCTCTTTTCTACATGTTTTTCTTTGTTTTATTGTTAATGTTTATTTATATGCTCTCTTTCTTCTTATGTTCATAGCTTAGATTTACATTTATGCAAGTAGTTAGTAGCTAATCTCTTTTGCTTTCTTTGCTTATTTTTTATTTTCTTTTCTTTAATGTTGAAACTTACTTGTGATGCTTCAATGCCACAAATGAGTAGCTAAACACCTTCAATTTAGGGGTGATGAAGCTCTCTAACTTTATGTAATTTCAACATTTTTTATGATTTATGATCTCTTTGTTATGCTTCATGAATGTGAATTTTGATGTAAGTTTATACAAGTGGGTTTGATAGCTTATATTGCTTATGCAAATGAGCTATTCTTACTCAACATAAGCACAATTTACATCAATATTTGCTAATTAATTTTTGATTATGAAATGAAAGTAAAAATGAAATTTGATGATCTATGTTACTAGTTACAATAGTAAATAGATCATACTTAAAATAGTTTTTGCTTTGGCTTCTTTTTCATGAGAATTGTAAGTGGTATAATTGTTGTATTATAGTTTGATGGTTTGAGTTATATTAACTAATAACATAAACAAACCATACTTATGATAAATGCAATGATTATTTCACTTAATATCAAAGTTAGAGATCATAAATTATGTGTTTGTTGATTTACAAAAATATGAGAGTGGATTTGCCTCTAAATTGTTCTCTAGTTCAATAGTTTACTAATCACATTTCAATTCTAGTTTAGCTTCATTTTAGTTCTATCAAACAATTTCACTCGACTTTGGTATAATTTGATTGAATAGAAATTTTTAAAATCATCAATTCCCTGCGGATCGACCCGTATTCGCCACGTGCTACATTCGTACACCGCGCGCTTGCGGTTATATTTTAATTTGAAATTTTTCGGCAAATTTCTAAATCAATAGAAATTTTGTCGACGAACAGTTATCCTAAATTTGAATAGTGTTAACCCGCCTTTTTGGCAAGGCCGTAGAGAAGCAAATTCAAATAAATCGACTTCTCGTTTGTCGAAGCTGGTTTATGACGAACTTAGCCGACTAGATGGATGGACGATCAAGCATGGACAATAATCATAGATTTACAGTCGGGATTCATCATAATCGATGCACGAAGGTTACTGGATACTTGAAACTTGGGTTTAAACGAGTCGTAAGTCACCCTGGATTCGCTTCGAGTCTTATGGAGTCGAGCCTCGAGTCGTATGGATGATTTGTTCGAGTCTTCTACGTGGCTCGGCATAAGTGGCTTGGCACGGTGGCACGACATGGGTGGCTCGGCCGTGTTGGAGCTCGTCATGGAAGGTGGTTCGGTCTAGTTAGATCATGGTTCAGCTTTGGTTGTTGCTCGGCATTGTGGCTCAGTCAAGGCGGCTCAACAAGGCGGCTCGGCAAGGCAGCTTGGCAAGGTGGTTCAACACTATGGCTCGTCGAGGTGGCACGGTCGTGGATAAGGTTACAAGGTGGCTCGGTCAAGTGGTGGGTCGGTTGAGCTGTCTTCATGTCTTCATGCTACCTGGTTTGGATCGGCTTTGAGAAAGATGGATTGGTGTAATTAAAGTACGGTTCGGCAAAAACATGGATCGGTGACTTCAGTCCTCAGGCATGTGACTTCGGGACATCACTCGGGTGGCTAGATGGAGTATCAGGTGGATCGGCGTGGTCACTTGGGGGGCCGCTCGGTGAAGGTTGGAAGTTCGTGCATGGCTTGGTCATTGGTGGAGCGGCTTGGCATAGGCCGATCGACACGGCAGTGTGTGTGGGTCGGCTGTTATGAAGGATGTTGGCTTGCCTATGGTCCTGATGGACCCGGACTACTCAGGAAGCCCCAATAACTCGGGATTTTCCTATAAACACAGCATGTAGGTCTCCAAAATGGGGATCATCTTTTCGGCTCTCTTATTTTCTATTTTCTAAGGCTAAGGCTACTCTACCATTTTGTAACTGTAATCGATTGTTGCAGCAATAATAAAGGAAATTTTGGAGTGGAAATGTTGGCCGGAGTTAGCCAAACCACTATAAAATCTGTTGTTCTTTACTACTTTCATTTTAATTTTTTGATGTTCTTCATATTAATATCCTCCACATATATTCTATTTGTGATCAGTGACTGGTGTTTGGCGTTTTCTATTGGGTTTAGGTGTTAGTGGCCAATTTTGGCGCTAATATTTTGGTGGTTTCACTAAGGAATGAACTAAGGGATTCTGAAGCTTGGAGTTTGGATTTAAAGGCTTAGGAACTTGGATTCTGGAGACCGTGGCAAAGCAATCGACCAGGAGACAGACGACAAAAAGAAGTCAGGATGAAGGAAGTCAAGAGGCTTTCTCTAGAGCTAATTAGGCCTCAATCTATATCACTAGAGACAAGACGGAGACGATGCTGAAAAGGCAGGAGGATATGATACCAAACCTACTTCGATAGGTTGGACAAGTTGGAGCACAAATTCAAGGGAATGGACCAACCGCGGCTGCTAGCAATGCAGAACAAGGAACCAGAGCTGTAGAAGTTTCTGAATGTCAAAACTAGAACCAGACTGGAGAGATTGGAGGAAATCAGTAAAGACCTGGGGGAAGACCTCCAGGATTGGATAATGGGAGAGCGGTGAATGAAGCTCAGCGAGCAGGGACCAACGTAAACATAAATGGCCAGCCTGAAGAGTACTACTCAGAGTACCCCTTAGGACAATGGGGCAAGGTAGAGATGCGAATAGGGGATTACCCCCAGATGGAGACGAGTGGATGGCTGGAATAATAAGAAGGACTATGAGAGGAGGATTAGCAAGCAGAGGCTTGAAGGAGGTCAGTCGAAGTCCATTCACTCTGGAAATCACGAATGCAAGGAACCTTCCAGAATTCAAACTGCCAATACTGGAGGCCTATGATGGAAAATCAGATCCAATAATGCATGTAACTAGATACATCAGACATATGGAAGTGTTGGGGGCATCTAAGGAGGTGATGGCAAGATGTTTCCATTTATACTTGAGGGATTTGGTTGCGCTTTAGTTCAGGCAGCTGGAGAATGGATCGATCAGGACATGTGGCGAGTTAGTGGAATGCTTCATGATACATTCAGGGTCCGTGACGCGACCCAAGAATGTTGGCATCAATGAAGCAGAGGACACAAGAGTCCGTGAGAGGTTTTCTAATGTGATTTAATGCAGTTGTGGCCTCGGTAGATCGCCCGGATCCATTAATGATTTTGATGGTGGCGGTAGCAGGGATTGTGGAAGGCACAAAACTCAAGGATTCATCAGCACAGGATCCACCTCAAGATCTTAGAGAGTTCTATCATGAGGCAGAAAGATTCATTCAGTTAGAGGACCCATGTGCCGAAAGGCAAGAGATAAATGTTATGCAAGGCAAAGGAACGTCTGATGAAGGACGAATAATGGAAAAAGGAAAGCGTAAGTTAGACGATGGACCTGGTGGTTCGGACAAATGGAGGAGAGGTCGAGAACCCAAATTTGCGACGTACGCGGATTTGACAGATAATTTGGAACGGATTTACTTGGACACTCGGGGTCAGCTCCCCTATCGAAAGCCACCCAGGAGGTATCCCACTGAATAGGAATGCATGAGCGAGAAGTACTGCCTATTCCATGAGCTGGAAGGGCACTCCACGGATGAATGCCACCACCTGAAGGATGTAGTGGAGGAGCATGTTAGAAGTGGCAAGTTGTCACAATACGTAAGGAATCGGACAAGACCAGTAGAACACAAGCAGCTACCGCTTGGATCAAACAGGAACGACCCTAGAATGGGGTCACGACTCGTCATCCACTGATCGCGATGGCAGGGATCGAGTTCATGATTTGGACTCTGGTCATCAAATAATCTTTTTTGATTTTATTTTAAAAATAAAAATAAACAGTAACTATGCCAGTCACACATGTAAGGGAACTAGAGTGATCCCCAAGCATGCTCTAAGATGGTATTAGGCTGCTTTTCCCGGAGAGGCAGCCCTTAGCTTTTTCTGTTTTCCTTGTTTGACATTCTGACCTTGGATTTTATAAATGGATTTTGGTTTTATGCAACAAACACCGAACCAGAGAGTTATGGGATGTTGAAAATTAATCGCTTAATGCACAGGGACACTGAGCCGAGAGTGCAGGGAGCAACGTCACTTTGTTGGAGAGCGAAAGGATCAGCTCGCTCGCCGTTGTTTCCCCTTCACCGGAGAGTGACAGGATAGGATCCAACAAGAGCCCGGAGAGGCTACAATCGGTTTAGGACTTAGGCCATGACATCACTTAATGTTAAGGGATACTGATCCGGAGTGCAGGGAGTGACGCTGCTTCGCCGAAGAGCGATAGGATCGGCTCACTCAACGTTGTTTCCCCTTCACTAGAGAGTGACAGGATGGGATCCAGTAAGAGCCTAGAGAGGCTGATATCGGTCCAGGAGGATCATGGCATCGCTCAATGTTCAGGGATACTGAATCGGAGTGCAAGGAATATGTTGATTCCCCGAAGCGTGACATGATCTGCTTGTTCCATCATTAGGTTTGGATCGAGCTTAGCAAGGGTCCGAAGAAGCCGTCAATGGTCTGGAGAGATCATAGGATTCATTTACTAACTTCCGAGGGATGAATTCAAAATTGGATAACGACTTGGAACGGTCGCGAAATAAATTATCAAATTCGGATGGCATTGCTTGATAATGAATGTAACATAGACTTTGGATATCGGGTTTGAGACTATTCAAAACACACCTCCCAAAAGCAAGGCATGTTTTGGAGGGAAAATGTTAGCCCACCTTTTGGGAAAGGCCGTAAACAGGCGAATTCAACTAAATCTACTTCTCGTTTGTCGAAGCTGGTTAATGACAAACTTAGTCGACTAGATAGATGGACGATCAAGCATAGACAATAATCATGGATTTACAGCTGGATCGATGGACAAAGGTTACTGGATACTTGAAAATCAGGTTTTAATGAGTTGCAAGTCACCTTGGATTCGCTTCGAGTTGTATGTAGTCGAGCTTCGAGTCATATGGATGATTTCTTCGAGTCTTCTAGGTGGCTTGGCATAAGTGGCTTGGCAAGGTGGCTCGGCCGTGTTGGTGGCTCGTCATGGAAGGTGTTTTGGCCTAGTTAGATGATGGTTCGGCCTTGGTTGTCACTCGACGTTATGGTTCGGTCAGGGCAGCTCGGCAAGGAGGCTCTGCAACGCTGCTCGGCAAGGCGGCTCAGCAAGGCGGCCCGACAGGGTGGTTCGGCACTGTGGCTCGCCGAGGTGTCCCGGTCGTGGAGAAGGTAACAAGGTGGCTCTGTCAAGTTGTGGGTCGGTCAAGCTGTCTTCGTGTCTTCAAGCTACCTGCTTTGGGTTGGCTTTGAGAAAGATGGCTTGGTGTAGTTAAAGTATGGTTTGGCAAAAACTTGGATCGGTGACTTCAAGTCCTGAGGCATGTGGCTTCGGGACATCACTCGGGTATCTTAATGGAGTATCAGGTGGATCGGCATGGTTGCTTAGGGTGCCGTTAGGTGAAGGTTGGAAGTTTGTACATGGCTTGGTCACTGGTGGAGTGGCTTGGTATAAGCCGGTCGACACGGCAGTGCGGGTCGACTATAATGAAGGATGTTGGCTTGGCTATGGTCCTGATGGGCCCGGACTACTCAGGAAGCCCAGTAACCCGGGATTTGCGTATAAATATAGCATGTGGGTCTTCAAAAGGGGGGATTTTCTTATCATCTCTCGTGTTTACTATTTTCTAAGGCTAAGGCTACTCTACCATTTTGTAACTGTAATCGATTGTTACAGCAATAAAAAAGGAAATTTCTGGAGTGGGCGTAGGCCGGAGTTAGCCGAGCCAATGTAAAATTTGTTGTTCTTTGCTGCTTTAATTTTAATTTTTTGTTGTTCTTCATATTAATATCCTGCACATATATTTTATATGTGATCTGTGACTGGTGTTTGGTGCTTTCTCTTGGATTTGGGTTTTAGTGGCCAATTTTGTCACTAACAGATAGTTATAGAAACCTTTTCTTACATTGACAGCATAGGGACTCTATAATATAGCTGAAGAAAAATATACATGAATGCGTCTTGACCATCCAGCTCCACTTCAACTCCAAATATCCAGCTAAACCTAGTAAAACACGCTCGGTCTAACACGAGCATTACATGGAATAGCGCCCAGGTTAGCCTGGTAAACCAGCGTGAGTAAATCTCGATAAAAAGTAACAACCAAACTAATTTATACATTTCGAAAACTTTTCAAATGAAGGGTATCTCATAAGACCACGTCGCACATAAAAAAGGATGAGTTTTTACCTTATGGTAACCAAAATATTTTATATCAAAATTCGATGATATTACAATAATGTCTAGGTTTAAAGTAAATAGATAAAATAGCTGAATTGCTTGCATCTCAAATTCCAACCTACTAGGCTCTACAATCAAAACCGTAAGGCACGTATTAGAGATTGGATCCCAACAATGGCAAGGTAATGGACTACCTTCCGATGATACACCTCTAGAAAATGCGTCGATGTTAACACAAAGCCAGCTGCCCCTTTAACATGGCAGACCAAATTATCTCACCCCCTAACACCAAGGCCTTATACTACCACAGTGTTTGGACGCAAACCAAGTCTAAAAAGGACATCTTGAATGGGGTGATCGCTTCTAATGGTAGCTAACCATATAGCTCTCTTGCATGCCCTATTTTTACCATTCCTCGCGGTTGTGAGGCTTAAGGCTATGCTTTACCTTTCTGAATAGCAATCCATTTTGGAATGCTAACACTACCCTCCAAGCGTTAATGCAATGCCAGCATTCATCCATACAAGTTCATTCTGGGACCAAATGAAACCAAGGCACTAACTTTACTACATCAATTTTGGAATCACCCTCAGGATTAGTAGCAGTAGCCCTTGCACTTCAAAGAGCATCATCTTCAATCATCATCAAGATGCCTTCCATTCAAACGTACATGTTGGTATAAAGTGGTTTTTGGATATAGACCCAATCCTGGTCTCTCCGTACCAATAACCGATAATTCCTGATTGACTCATTCCCCATTCATTTGGAAGTAAGTACTTGAGTCCTCATCGAGGAACTCGAATTTACATTAAACTTCCTAAGTCAAATTGGGGCAAACTTGATAGTCGGCTATTTAACTATCAAATAAGCAAACAATAACCAATTCCAATTGAGATTTATTTATCCATAGCAACCACTAAGCCTCAAAACATATCTTTGTTTAATAAATCTCTTTTAAAAACATTCATATACTTATCTTTCTGACATAAGTATATTCACAAAACATTTGTAAGATTTCTCATCACCAAACATCTAAAAAGGATCTAACTACATTATTTAAATTAGATAAAAGGATAACTCTAAGCACTATTCCTTCAATGTAAAGCGTAGAAGGGATGTTCCATACCACCATTTTTAAAAGGTCAGCATCGAGAAACCCAAACCTCAAATTCCTGTTTTATTTATCTTAAATAAATCCTTTTATAATTTTTATTTATCCATGAAATCCTCTTTTCTTTAACCCAAACCCATTTACAAACACTTATTAACTTCCATACTCATTTATGAACTCTTTATAATTATTCTAACCCGATTAAATAATATCTTTATAAACTTTCAAACCTTGTATAAAACTTCCCTTTATAGACATTCAAACCCATTTATAAAATCCTTTTTATAAACATTCAAAACCATTTCTAAAACTCCTTTTATGAATACCCCAAAATTGTTTATAAAACTTCTTTATATAATATTCAAAAACAATTGTTAAATCATTCTTCAAATATCTTGTTCAAAATAGCATAACTTCGAAAACCATTTTAAAAGAAAATGAAATATTTACTTTACAAAACCAAACAAAAGCTTAATGACTATAATGGATCATTAAATTTTGGTTTAAGTTATCTAAATTATATCATAGATACTGCCAAACATCAGATATATAAAGGATTCACACATAACGCACAATCAATCATATGTAGATGCATATGCCTAAGCTATAAATATAGGTACATCCATTATTGGTGAAAAACGTACATATAGAAGTATATTATATATGCTATAAGTTACCATGACCCGCTTATTGAAATTAACTTCCTTGTGTTCGTCACGTTACTAATACTCAACATTTGTGCTAAACACAAGTCACTTACTTCCCATAAAATGTGCCAACGTTTTATAATCACAACTTTAATTCATTTGGCTACCTAATGGTCCAGACAAGAGATCCTTTGATTTAAAATCAATTAATCTTAAAAAGAAAATTGATTTAAAATATAACGATTGGGTTTAAAACAACCTTTGAAAAGATGAAAGTATATTTAATTGGCTTAACCCTAATTATATCTTAATTAACTATAATTTAATCAAGATCAAAATCATAATTAAACATTAATCAACTTAATGAAGTTAGTTAAGTCCTACTTAACTTCTTAATGCATCTTAGTTAAGTTTTAAATAATTCGTTATTAGTTAAACCCTAATTAATTTAAAATTAATTAAATAATCACTTAATTAAATATTAATTAATTTAACTACTTAACTTAATTAAGTAATAATTAACCATTTAATTACTTCTTATCTTCATTAATCAATAATTAAAAACTTTATTAATAACTAATTAGTCATTAACCTCCTTTAAGTGTTACTTAACCCTTAATCACTTAATTACTAGCTAAGTGTAAATTACCTTTTATTATTTTATTAAATAATAAAATATTAATTTAACTCAACTTTGTCTCTTTTTATACGACTATTTAAGTTTGAGAAACTTTTGCGAAAAAATTTCAAAAGAAAACGTTTTAAAATGAAAATTGGAATTTTATCGAACTGCGTCCATAGCGACCATCGCTATGAGCGCAGTTCGCTTAGATATACTTTAAGTGAAAACACTTGCTCATTCTCTCCTATTTCATGTTTAGAAACATAACTTTTAAAGTTTTTGAGACTTAGAAACAAATATAGAAATTTTGAAGTAATTTCCAAACTTTAAAACAAGAAAACATAGTTTTTGATTTCGAGTCGGACCTCACGTCCATCACAACACACAAAGTTGTTAACCTTGTTTCAACTCAACGTACTTTGGTTCTTAGATCACAAATCCGCAATTGTTTTGGAAAAACGAAACTAGCATAAGGCCTTCCGCCGCACACATCATGCAAATGCAGAATTTGAGGAGATTTCTCCTCATAATAGACAAACATGCTTGATACGCGAAAACCATTTTGATATTATTATTAGTGCATTGTGGAAAATATTAGCAAGTATAATGTTAATCTTAGCCAGCATACCATATTTCATTGTATGCCTACTATAGCTACCATGTTCAGTAGCAGGTTACAGCCACATTCCATGGCAGGTTATACAAATAAAACCGTACATGGTGTGTATCATTTCTTTAGATTTCCAACAAATGGTCAGGCTAAAGAACTTCCTATTGCCACATGGGAACGCCTCTGAAGGGATGCCCCGAGAACCTACCCGGCTCTCTGCCAACACAGGGCTGGTTTACTCCCTTCCTGAGAGTAACACCTACAAGATATGCCATCCTCGGTCGTTTGCGACCTTTATCCAAGGATCCTCAACACCAACAACCACAAAGCAATGTATTTGCAATAACCACATAGGTTAAATATTTGGGCTTCATATCATGATATCACCCTTTTCCAGAAGGAATGGACATACCCTAGGGGCGCGACCCCTACAACCTTGCTGCATCTTTCCTATTTTGACCATTTCTAGGGAGTGAGGTCCGACAAGGTCTCGTCCACAAAGCTACGCTTTTCACAAAAGCCATGCTTCGATCAACAAATGATCAGCAACACTCAACAGCACTCAGCATGCCAAACTACCAAATTGGGAATGTATCACTAATAACCATCAACTATGTGAAGACCCCCAAATGCGTACCCCTTTTGAGCTGGCAAAATTCCACAACAATTTAGCCCAAAGTGGAACAAATGTACGAGTCTTCGGGTTTAAAGAAGAAAGAGGTAGAAGAAGAAGAAAAAAACAACATCAGAATCTCACATATCGCAACAGAACAAATATAATAGATAAATGAATATCTTTCAAACAAAGAACTGTATCAGTTATTACATTACATCACATTACATTATCAGTGTGTTACAACAACAAAACAGCGGAAAAAAATCTAACATAGACTAGTGATACGCTTCGCCATCCAGCTTGCTCCCGATTTCCATAGTTCTTACTTCGCTCCAGAATAATGATAACCTGACTCTAGGCTGCCCGTGTGGAAATTTATGGCCACTCAGAGTTTTAGAAAGGGAACAATAAAATTCAGGTCAGTCGTGGGACTGGTGTGAGGTCTTAAAACAGTTATATCCACAAAGAAAGGAAAAAAAATCTGCTATGCTTTTTGGAAAATGAAACTACCATAAGGCCTTCCGGCACACACACAATGCAATCGCAGACTTAGGGGAGATTACTCCTTATGATAGTCAAACAAGCTTAATATGCAAAAATCTTTTTAAAATTATCATTAGTGCATAGCGTGGAAAACATTTCGAAAGTATAATATTAATCTTGGCCAGCATAGGTACCATTATATTACGCCTGCTATAGCTACCTCCTTAGGAGGCAGGTTATAGAATTGCAATCGTAAAGGGCTAGTACTATTTCTTTGGATTTCCAACAAATGGTCAGGCTAAGAAACTTCCTATTTCCACATGAGTACGCCTCTGGAGGGACTTACCGAGAACTTAACCAGCTCTCTGCCAACACAAGGCTGAGTTACCTCTGTAACTAGGTAACTACTACACGAGTATGCCATCCCCCACTCGTTTGCGACCTTTATCCGAGGATTCTCAACCACAAAGCAACAACCACATAGAGTAATAGATTTGCAGCAACCACATAGGTTAAATATCTGGGCTCCATACCATGATAACACCCTTTTCCAGAAGGAAATGACATACCCTAAATGGCGCGACCCTCATAACCTTGCCGCATCTTTCCCGTTTCGACCATTTTCGGGGTGTGAGGTCCGACGAAGTCTCGTCCACAAAGCTACACTTTTCACAAAGTCATGCTTTGATCAACAAATGATCAGCAGCACTTCGCATTCCACATTACCCAATTGGGAGTATATCACTAATAACCATCAACTACATAACCTCTGAGCTCGTACGTCTCGGAGAAGGGTGTTAAGCTAAGGGAATAAATTCACCGCCACCAACAGAAATGTATTTGATAGAAACCAGCTTTACATCTCAAAGTGTAATGTCAGACACACATCCATATAAGTCTGTTCTGGGAACGAATGGAACCGAAGTCACTTCAAAGAAGCCCTTGCAAATCCGGGTATTAACTAATCACGTTCGGAATCCCCATCACAAAGGGTGATCAAATCTCTATACAGAAGCAACCCGGTGCAGAGACATTCGATAGGTAATCCTTTCGCTTTCGAAAATACCTGGTCTTCAATACCATCTTCAAATGCAATCCCATTTCGTCGTATCATTATACGGAATGGGTTTTATGACACAAAGTCCTCCCCCGGCTAATCCGAATAATGAGTGCTTATTTTTAAAAATAAGTATTCATTCAGATTTCGAACAAATCACACTAATTTCCACGTTGATCTTCTTAAACAAAAGATCCATTACAATCACAAAGGTTCGATGTGGGTTTCGAATATCCATTTGGAATTCGACTCCCGGTCGCATCGAAATTCTAATGCCATTTAAAGGCCAATATTGATAGTCGGTTATTTAACTATCAATCAACATTCACAACAATTACCAGATTTAAAAAAAATTCCCCAATTATTTATTTTCAAAATATCTTCGCAAGATATATTTCACACTTTAATCTTTTGAAAACAAATTTCAAATCACTTTCCTCACGTGGAATAAATTTTCAAATATTTATTTAATTCCACTGAAAATTTGCCGAGTTCAAATACTTTAAAAATAATTTAAATCACTTATCCAAAATATATTTGGAAACATTTTAAAATAAAATTATTTTAACACTTATTTAATTATTAGTTATGAAAATATTATGCTAATGTCACATATAAACTTTAAGTCCATAACAAATTTTTTTTGAAATAAAATTAGTAGATAGAGTATAAATATTTAGATAACCAATTTCTAAATCAAATATTAATTAAATTTTAAAATAATCATTTCTACAATTAACTAAATAAATCTTTACTTTAAATATTTAAACATTTCCCAAAAATAATTTCTCTAACAATATTTTTCAAAACAATTTCTAAAACTTTTAATTTATACTTTAAAAGTTACTTTGAAAATATATTCGGCTTTTTAGGGAAGAATTCTCTTTCCATTTATATCTATTGATAAATCTTCTCGATTTATTTTAGTTTACATTCCATATCTGAAAATTTCTTTTCACACCTTTAAAAATAAAAAATATTTATTTTTAAAACAAATTTCCCTTTCTTTTATAAAATTCCCATTGTGAATTTTAGATTTCAAATATCCACAGATATACGGTTTTCAAGTCTATTCCTAAATATTCACTTTCAACACCAAATCAATTATCAAATTGATTTCCAAATTTATTTTAAACACCAAATTTATTATCTTTTGAAACAAATTCCTTCTTTTAAATTTATTCAATTTTCTAAAATTAATTTATTATAAATTTTCTACTAAATTTCAAAAAAATACAATTTTATTTATTTCTGGTATCCTACGATACCAAAAATATATTCGGCTAAATTATAGCCTTCAAGAGTTTCAGTTACAAACAACACACACAGATTATAAATAATCAACACACAATATATGAAACAAATTCGATATTTGAGGAATCCAGTTGGATCCCTCCAACCTATTTCCCTGCATCCACATATGTAAGCACAACAATTAAATACCAATTCCACTTCGAGGTGGAATATCACGGTATATGGGATTTATAAAATATCATCCGCTATTATGCGGCGCATAGGGTCTCGTCCGCTATATAATGCGGGAAATCAACAACTCCAAATGCGTATATAATGTCGATTCCACTTCGAGGTGGAATATCGCGGTATATGGGTTTAATATAATATCATCCGCTATTATGCGGCGCATATGGTCTAAACTAATATAACTAATAATAAATCATCCAAGAACACAGTCAACCAATTTTAAATCTAACTATTCAAAATTTAAATCAGAAAAATATTTGATTGAGTGAGAAGATCTTACCTTCGCTCCTTTATTTTGCAATCCATTTCCATTCCCGTTTGCTTCCCGATTTTAGACCTTGCATAACAATTGTATGATTTTAATTAGTATTCGAACAAATCGAACAATCAATTATTGTTTAATTTAAGCTAATAAACTTAATTTTAATTCAACTATTATTATTAATTTTTAAACTAATGATTTAATTTTAAACAAAGAATTAAATTGTAAACCCATTTTCCTTTAATAAATTTAATTGACTAACAATTTTGATTTTAAACTTATATTTTTAATTTTTAAACAAATTCCTTTTTAATAAATTTATTTCCAAAAATTATAATTAAAACTAAATTTCCTTTTAAACAAATTTATCAACCAAAAATCTAGCTCAAACAACTTTTTTTCTTTGAAGATAATTTTTTTTACTAATATTTAAATTGAATCGACAACTTTTCTTAATTTTCTGCATATATATTTTTCTAAACAAATATACACATATTTTTCTTCAATATATATAAAGACATAAACAAATTAATTTAAGGAACCTTACAGTTAATCTATCACATCCCCCCATCGAAACTGCACCTCTACCCGAACCCCAACCAAACGAGCTCCAGCTATCTTGAGCTGCTCCTCTCTCATGAGATCGCTACCTCAAACGTCGACCTCAACAAGTGCACCCCCCTAGCCGTGCGACCTCGAACAACTCACACACATAACCCTGTTTGAATTCACGAATCTCGATCGCGCTGCCATGCCTCGCATATGCGAGCGTCGCTCCAATCACGGCATTGCCGATGATGTGCCATCCTCCTCGAATCAAAACCCTAGAACCATTTCGTCGCTCGAACTGCGGCCTCACGACTTGCGCCGCCATCCACTGATGCCACGCGTGGCCGAGCAATCTCCAGGTCTTGACATTCTACCTCGACGACTCCTAACACACGACAACCCAGCAACGTCGGCCTTCCCCAAGCTCAAATCGATAATGAGCCGACTTGATTTCCATAAGCTCTGAAACGGCTCGTGAGTTGGAAAGAAGTGATGCCCTTCGATCGATCTCAGAAATCGAATGGAAAACGAGACGAATGCAAACTTTGGGTTCGCGATTTTGTTTTCGTTCGCCACTTTCAAAAAAGTTTCTTCGATTAGTTTTAGAATGAACTGGGAGGACTTTATTTTGAAGCTATTTTGAACAACATATAAAAAAAAGGGAAAGGAGAATGAAGAGTGCAATTTTAATAGCTGTAGTACTTATCATAATTTTTACTTTTTCGGCTGAAAGGAAAAGGGGAGTCGATGTGATATGTGGACGTAGAGGAGGTAGCATGTTTGAGCAATCTAGCTACAGTAAGTTGATGGTAAAGAAGGCAGCTGATATGAGTATATATGGCAATCAACCATTAATATATATATATATATATATATATATATATATATATATATATTTATAAAGTTCAAATTTAAAATCGAATGCAACTTAAAATTTGACCTCCTACCGAGGCGTGTCGCTAGACGTTTATAATGTTATACCCCTATTCTGAACACAATGGAAAAGGTTCTGAGCCCAAATTTGATCGTATGAAGAAAATAGCGTTTCGAACCCAGTTATTAAATTAAATTTCGATTTAATTTTCAACGCTTCGCTTATCGTATAGCCAAACGACAACTCCAAACATTACGAAAATTGAAATCAGATAATAATACCATATTACGGATCCAATGGAACTAGTTTCGTCGAATTTCGAGACTGTGCCTTGGAATGCTATTTTTAAATATCGATTTAAACAATATGATTTCAAAACTGAATAAAGTATTTCCAAATCAAATTCTGAAGCTTCCATTAACCTCAGTATTATCAATATAAATTTTCTAAGCCATCGAATTATTTTTAACAAGCTTAAAATTGAAAATTCAAATTTTTATCCATCATTAATAAATCAAATTCAATAATTTAATTGCCAAATTCATATTTATATTCGAAATTCAAGTTAAACTAACCTCCAAATATTTAAAATCAATTAAATATTCCATTTCAAATATTAGAAATTTCCGGGTCGTCACATCCTTCCCCCCTTTAAAGAATTTCGTCCCGAAATTACTAGTTAAGAAGAATGATCCTTAACCCTTTCGCTATCTTTCCAAAACCAAATAATTTTAACAATTTCCAAGATAAATCTATTCATTAGAGACCCATTATCATTTCAACTAACTTTCCAAAATCAATCATAGATTCCAAACAACATTGTTTCTCAATAATTCAAATTTAAATTTAAATTCAAAATTCAAATTTTCAAAAAAAATTCTAACTTCCTGAATTTTTGGAAAATTTCGCTAGCGTCTCCTTTGCGCGGCTAGCTCGGTATGACTACAAAATGGCACTACATACCCCCAGATTCAAAAATAAAACAAAAAGCCAAGTGGCTAGACAAGAAAATCATCAAATTTCATATAGAAATTTAAATACATACCTTTTTGTCGAGCAATTTAAAATATCTTCGAAAATCAAATCCCAATTCCTTTTGCATTTAAATCACCCTTATGCTACTAAGAAATAATATTCAATTACCATATCCTAAATCGTTTAATCCATTTCCTTACAGAATTTTCAATCATACTCCTTGTACCATTTTTTTTACTTCACTATTGAAGTTATATATCCATTTTCATTCAATTTTGCATTTTCAATTTCATTTTCAATTCTATGTGGATTCAATTTATCTTCTGAATATTGTATTTTATCAATTATCTTTCATTCACAACTACACTATTTTAAATTAGTTTCATTAACTAATTTAGTACAAATTCCAATTTATTTTATCTCAAACCATCTTTTTTCCACCTTTATTATCTTTAGTTCACTTCGAACTAATTTTACAACTTCATTTTATTTTTCACACAATTCAAATTGGTTTTCAATATTTAGTTTCAATTCCAGTTTTTATTCTTTTCATCCCCAAACACAATTCAATTTCAATTAACCATTTGGTTTACAACCACTTATATTTAAACTGGATTTCAAATGCCATATGAATTCAATTTACCTCAGACTATAATTAGTTTCGCTTACTAATTTTATTTCAATACTTCGCTTTGCTAATAAAAAATCAAATTCAATTCTAATTCAATTCTATTTTCTTACAAATTCGAAATGAGTTTCAACACTTAATTTCACTTTCATTTAATTGCAATTGCAAATTTATTTATTCATTCACAATTAATTGCAATTGCAAATTTATTTATTAATGCATTTAATTATTTTTCAAAATAATTTCTATAACTTTTAATTTATACTTTAAAAATTACTTTGAAAATATAATCGGCTTTTCAGGGTAGAATTCTCTTTCCATTTATATGAATTAATAAATATTCTCGATTTATTTTAATTTAAATTCCGAATTTGTAAATTTCTTTTCACACCTTTAAAAATAAAACAATATTTATTTTTTTTTAAAAATTCCCTTTCTTTTATAAAATTCCCATTGTGAATTTTAGATTTTCAAATATCCACAAATGTACGAATTTCAAATCGATTCCCAAATATTCACTTTCAATACCAAATCAATTATCAAACTGATTTCCAAATTTATTTTAAACACCAAATTTATTATCTTTTGAAACATATTCCTTCTTTTATATTTATTCAATTTTCTAAAATTAATTTATTATAAATTTTCTACTAAATTTCAAAAAAAAATCCAATTTTATTTATTTCTGGTATCCTACGATACCAAAAATATATTCAGCTAAATTTTAGCCTTCAAGTATTTCAATTACAAATAATCACATGCAGATTATAAATAATCAACACACAATATATGAAACAAATTCAATATTTGAGGAATCCAGTTGGATCCCTCCAACCTGCTTCCCTGCATCCATAGATGTTAGCACAACAATTAAATACCAATTCCACTCCGAGGTGGAATATCGCGGTATATGGGATTTATAAAATATCATCCGATATTATGCGGCGCATAGGGTCTCATCCGCTATATAATGCGTGAAATCAACAACTCCAAATACATATATAATACCAATTCCACTTCGAGGTGAAATATCGCGGTAATGGGTTTAATATAATATCATCCGCTATTATGCGGCGCATAAGGTCTAAACTAATATAACTAATAATAAATCAATCATCCAAGTACACAGTCAACCACTTTTAAATCTAATTATTCAAAATTTAAATCAGAAAAATATTTGATTGAGTGAGAAGATCTCAACTTCGCTCCTTTATTTTGCAATCCATTTCCATTCCAGTTGTTTCTCGATTTTAGACCTTACATAACAATTGTATGGTTTTAATTAATATTCGAACAAATCGAACAATCAATTATTGTTTAATTTAAGTTAATAAATTTAATTTTAATTCAACTAATATTATTAATTTTTAAACTAATGATTTAATTTTAAACAAAGAATTAAATTTGTAAACCCATTTTCCTTTAATAAAATTAATTAACTAACAATTTTGATTTTAAACTTACATTTTAATTTTTAAACAAATTCCTTTTTAATAAATTAATTTAATAAAAATTAAAATTAAACTAAATTTCCTTTTAAACAAATTTATCAACTAAAAATCTAGCTTAAACAACTTTTTTCTTTGAAGATAATTTAATTTACTAATATTTAAATTGAATCAATAACCTTTCTTAATTTTCTGCACATATATGTTTCTAACCAAATATACACATACTTTTCTTCAATATATATAGAGACATAAATAAATTAATTTAAGGAACCTTACTGTTAATCCATCACAGCCCACCATCGAAACTGCTCCTCTACTCGAACCCCAACCAAACGAGCTCCAGCTATCTCGAGCTTCTCCTCCCTCACGAGATCGCTACCTCGAATGTCGGCCTGAACAAGTGCCACCCCCTAGCATGCGACCTCGAACAACTCACGCGCATAACCCTATTCGAATTCATGAATCTCGATCGCGCTGCCATGCTTCGCGTATGCGAGCGCTGCTCCAATCACGGCATCGTCGATGATGCGCCATCCTCCTCCAATCGAATCCCCAGAACCATTTCGTCGCTCAAACTGTGGCCTCACGACTTGCGCCACCACCTACTGGAGCCATGAGTGGCCGAGCAATCTCCAGGTCTTGACATTCTGCCC
Organism: Allium cepa; assembly: GCA_030765085.1. NCBI lineage: Eukaryota > Viridiplantae > Streptophyta > Magnoliopsida > Asparagales > Amaryllidaceae > Allium > Allium cepa. The sequence continues at coordinate 1,050,307,159 of CM060929.1, read as the reverse complement.
CGACGACTCCCAACACGCGACAACCTAGCAACGTCGGCCTTCCCCAAGCTCAAATTGATAATGAGCCGACTTGATTTCCATAAGCTCTGAAATGGCCTCTCGAATTGGAAAGGAAGGATGCCCTTCGATCGATCTCGGAAATCGAATAGAGAACGAAACGAACGCAAACTTTGGGTTCGCGATTTTGATTTCGTTTGCCACTTTCAAAAAAAATTCTTCGATTAGTTTTAGTATGAACTGGGAGGACTTTATTTTGAAGCTATTTTGAACAACAGATAAAGAAAATGGGAAAGGAGAATGAAGAGTGCAATTTTAATAGCTGTAGTACTTATCATAATTTTTTCTTTTTTCGGCTGAAAAGAAAAGGGGAGGCGATGTGATATGTGGACGTGGAGGAGATAGCGTGTTAGAGTAATCTAGCTACAGTAAGTTGATGGTAAAGAAGGCAGCTGATATGAGTATATATGTCAATCAACCATTAATATATATATTTATGAAGTTCAAATTTAAATTCGAATGCAACTTAAAATTTGACCTCCTATCGAGGCATGCCACTAGGTGTTTATAATGTTATACACCTATTCTGAACATAATGGAAAAGGTTTCGAGTCTGAATTCGATCGTATGAAGAAGATAGCTTTTTGAACCCAGCTACTAAATTAAATTTCGATTTAATTTTCAACGCGTTCGCTTATCGTATGGCCAAACGACAACTCCAAACATTATGAAAATTGAAATCCGATAATGATACAATATTACGGATCCAATTGAACTGGTTTCATTGAATTCCAAGACTGTGCCTCGGAATGCTATTTTCAAATATCGATTTAAACAATATGAATTCAAAACTGAATAAAGTATTTCCAAATAAAATTCTGAAGCTTCCATTAACCTCAATATTATCAATATAAATTTTCTAAGCCATCAAATTATTTTTAACAAGCTAAAATTTGAAAATTCAAATTTTTACCCATCATTAATAAACCAAATTCAATAATTTAATTTTCAAATTCATATTTATATTCGAAATTCAAGTTAAACTAACCTCCAAATATTTAAAATCAATTAAATATTTCATTTCAAATGTTAAAAATTTCCGGGTCGTCACAAACTACATAACCTCTGAGCTCGTATGTCTCAGAGAAGGGTGTTAAGCTAAGAGAATAAATCTCCGCCACCAAACAGAAATGTATTTGGTAGAAACTTGCTTTACATCTCAAAGTGTAATGTCAGATATACATCCATACAAGTCTGTTCTGGGTTCGAACAGAACCGATGGCACTTCTATAGAAGCCCTCGCACATCCGAATATTCACTATTCACGTCCGGACTTTCCATCACAAAGAGTGACCAAATCTCTATATCGGGTATCGGCCGGTGCAGAGACATTGGACGAGTTATCCTTTCGCTTTCGAAAATATTCGGTTTTCATCACCGGTCTTCAAATGCTATCCATATCATCGTATCATTATTCAGAATGGGTAATATGACACAAGGTCCTCTCCCGGCTAAGCCGAATAATAAGCGCAATATTTAAAAACGTATGGATATTGGGATTTCAGTTAAGTCACAACTTATTACCCAAAATAAATGGTTTAAACAAATTACCATTTTAAATCTTTAAACAAAAAGATTCACTTCACAAAGTTCACCCATTTTCACAAAGGTTCATTCATTGATTTCAAAACAATTTCTATTTCAAATTGGATTAACTCATCCAATCTTTAAATCAAAGATTTAATTCATAGCTTTTAAACCATTTCCAAAGATTCATTCATAACTTGGAAAGCCATTTTCATTTCAAACTTGAAATCCTTTCAACACAAATTGGAAATTCGTCCCTTATATGTAAGCTTTTATTATCTGAAAACAAATAGTTTTCGTTTTGGAAAATTCCGATTTCATTTATACAAGTAAAAGCCCTTGGGTTAAATTCCCAAATCGATACTTTTTAAAATGGTTTAAAACTCATATAAACGCATTTATAACTTATATAACCTTTTTAAACCATAATTTCCAAATATAGGATTCAATTTCAAATCTTTAATATAAATTCAAATCAAATTATTTAAATTTCAAAACTTTATCAAGTTATTCAAAATAATTTTTATCTTTAAAACTCCTTTCAAAAAAATTTCATATTAAACCCAATTCCACTCCCAAAACCATTTGAATTCAAAATTGAATTTTAAAACCATTTCAAAAATCTGTGACTTAACCAATTTTTTCGTGCAATCCGTATTTGTGTGTGTAGTGTAGCCCAAGGGTTTTACACAATAGTGCAAACCCTCAATCATCATAGATTCAAGCATATCAATATTGATAAGCGGTATATTCCTATAATGCTTACCTTCCAAACACAGGTTCACAGATAAATAATATACATTTATTACAGATAAAATAAATTACATTCATCACAGCTTGAATTAAAACAATTCATATCACAAAGCATCACACAACAGAGTTATCAAATAATTTCGAGCATTCAATACAATTCAAACATCCATAAATAAGATTAATTGTTCATCTGATTAATTTTAAATCAGATTAATCACTTATGAATAGACTACTCATTCTGGTTAATTAATATTAATTAATTACAAACCATTTTAATTAATTTCCCTTAAATCATTTATTAATTTAACTTAAATGATAAATCAACTAATCTTTAATTATTAATTAAGTAACCTTAATAAATCATCCCATAATCATTAAATAATTAACCTCTTATTATTTAATTATTCTTTAATTAATTATACTTAATTAATTAATCCCTTATCACTTGATTAATCAATTTTAAATCACAATTAATTATCCTAAATTATTAACTAATCCTCAATTATAAATAAATTATTCCTAAATTATTAATTAATAAATCTTAATTATTAATTAATTAATTAACCTTTAAATCCCTTAATTACCTTTTAAACAAATTAATTAATCTTTATTTACAGATCAATTATTCTTTAACCATTAATTAAAAATCCTTAATTATTAATTAATATCCCTTAACAGCAAATCAATCATTAATTACTAGCTAATTAATTCTTAATAACATTAATTAACCTTTAATTAATCTTTAATTATGGATTAATTATCTCTTAATTATTAATTAATAAAGCTTAATTGATAATTGATAAAACTTAATTATGTACTTCTTAATTACCAGTTAATTAACCTATAATTATTTTTAATTAATTTCTAATTACAAATTAATGTATCCCTAATCATTAATTACATAATTTTAATCATTAGTTAATTAAATTAATTAATTATTCTTAATAATTACATAATTAATCTTTTGTCGTTAATTAATTAAGTTAATTAATTAAACTTAAATTTCTTAATTAACTTAATTTTTTTACTCATTAAAATCTTATTATCTTAAGATAAAACATTATCTTAAATGCCTTAATTATCATTAAAACATTTTATCTTAATAATTAACTTTACTTAATTAAACCATTAATTTAGCTTTTAAAATAAAATAATCACTTAACTTTTAAAAATTATCTTCCTTTATTAAATCTTTTAAATTAAGATTTAAAACAAGTTAAAAATTAACTTAACAAATTCAAGTTAAACATTTGCATAATTTTCTCAAATTAATTACTTAAAAATATTCATTTTTATAAATAATAAATTTTAAAACAAGATTCATTCAAAATTTAAAACTAATTTATTTAAATTTGAAAGTTGGTTTTATAAAACCTAAAACTTTTTTTAAAATTTTCTGCTTCGGGTCGAACTCGAACATCACTCGAGAGCCACTTCGAGTTTCCTCCTCCTTCCTACATTTTTTTTAAAGCTTAGATTTGATTAAAGATTAAAACCTGAAGCCTAAAACACACTTCTACTCGAGTTTACACTCGAGTCACAGACCCAAACGCACGAGTCTTTCTTCGAGACAACCCTCACAACAACCCACTGACACAAGCACGACCAACGTACACATGCACCATCGCCGGTGACAACTCCGACACCACTAACCACCCTCAGCAAGTCGACGATGCCCCACCTAATCGATCTCGATCACCCAAAATTCTCCACGAACTCCAAAACAAGATCGAGCTATCACGATCAAACCTGGAAACTTCCCATCACCTGAAAACCTCTCGAAGCCACGACACTGACCATCAGACGTCGCTGCAACTTCGACCATGCCTTCCCGAGCTTCCACGCTGCTGTTACCCATAGTTTCGTGCAACCCGATCAAAAAAGTTGCTACAGTGACCTGAAATTCCAATCTCACCAAAAACTAGGGTTAAAAAGCCACTCAAAACCACCGCCGCCGCCATGGTGGCCTATCCACCCACCTACCATTTTGCCAACATCCTTGATCATCCAGCTAGCTTCAGCAAAAGCCCCGGCCCTCCACAATACTCCGATCACCCACAAATGCATAGAACTCACATTCTGATCAAACACCAATATCTTACTCTAAATCCAACTAAAATTTTTTGTTTTCATTTTAAAAATCATATTTCATAATGTAGATTCATGTTACATTCCTGAAACAACAATTTACAAAAGTGGATTTTAACATGTTTAAAAGATTTCTACTGTATTTCTTAATTTTCAAACAACATTTCAACTAATCTTACTTAATTTATTTTTTAAAACTTAATTCCTTGTTAAAACAAACACAAATTGTCTGAGAACTATAACCTAACAGAGATTTAATGAGGAGATGGGAATTTTGGTCTAAAATTTAAGCTCTGTAACTACAAAACAGAGATGAATAGTTATATCAGACATGCATAGTTTACACACATTCATATATATACAGAAATCACTTATATATACATAAGCAAGCATCAATCATTTTAGAAGTTTAACAAGCAATAGACAATTATTACTTAGGATTTTTAAATAGATGTGTACCCACAGGCATTTCAAAACAAAGATGGTGAAGTTTTCTCTCCAAGAATGAAGACAGAGGACAGGAAATACTTTTAAAACCTAGAACCTGATATTTGATTTGCTCTGTTTTGAATGCTTTAAACTTTGTTTTGTTTTAAATCCCTCAGGTTCTGTTGTTGTTGTTTGGTTTCCAATATTAATTGCTTGAAGCTTTGATGAAGATTTAACCCCAAGTTGAATTATTTTTATTTCCAAGGTTTGATTTAGATTTTATTTTAAATTTGTACTTGTTTGAATCCTTATTTTTGTTTTGATATTAAGTTGATTTTTGAATTTTCAGTCCTGAACTTGTTTAGATTTGAGACAATTGAAAATAGCTTTTTTATCTTCTTAACCAAAATGTTTAATATATTTTAGTTTTTTTAAAAAAAATTAAGTTATGTCACTTGTAATTAAATCTATATTAAAGTAACACATGTAATATGCATGTAATAATCAAGCTACAAATGTTCAATTCATGGTTTCATTAATTTACAAATGTCCTAGGTAATGTATTTTTATAGTTTAAACCCTTATTTAATAATTTATTAATTACTTGTTAATTGCAAACCATATTTATATGTGTATTATGTATTTATTATCTCCCATTTTACACTTATACTTTTTTAACTTATGTCATATAATTTAAACACTACAAATAATATTTTAAATATAACTTTATATCATATTTCCTACTTAAATAAATACATTTTCTTTATTAATCATTTATATAATATTTTAAAGAAAAATGGTTTTAAAAATTTAACTCCACATGAATAAATATATTAGAGTTTCATTCTTAATTAGCCTTTGGAAAAATTTATTATATCAAATTCAAAACATCATTTTAAAATCAAAATGCATATTTAATAAAATTAGAAACAAATCCTTATTGACTTAAGAATAAAATCTTAAATCCAATTTATTTCCAATATATTTATTATTGAGTTTTCAAATTCAAATTTCAATTAAAAAACAATACATATATAAACAATTAATATTTTATTTTATTTTCTAAAAAATCAATTTAATTCACAATTTAATTTCAAAAATTAAATTAATTATATATTTAAACTTGGCTAAAATTCGAGAATGTTACCAGACTTGTGTTTGTGAGGATAGGACATCGTTATTTACCCATGACATTAAAATTATTTACTAATCATGAATTATAATGGTTAATTGTAAAGATTGGCCTCGACCCTCAAAAGTCGACACTAGAACTTCTACAGTATTCACCTGTCGAACATCCGAGTACCAAAAAGACAGATTGTTGAGGTGAAAGAGAAGAAAAGACAAAATCGAATCTTACACCATAACGAGCAATATATTATATACTAATTATCTTTACAAAAGAAAACTGTAATGTACATACATCAATCGAAGTAAACCAACATATCATCAGCCTGGACAATTATAATAGCATATTCGCTAATGTTGATAAATACAAAACAAGAAATACATCGAAAATAAAAGATATGTGAATACGTCTTAGAGGCATCTAGCTTGTTACCTAAAGCTCTAAAGCATCCATAACTAAATCTGGAAAAGTACTCGGGTCTAACCCAAGTATTATAAGAAAATAACACTCTAATCAGTCTGATAAACCAGCGTTAAAAACTCAAACCATATGGATTTTTATATTTCTAAAACCCATTGTAAATAAAAGTATCTCATAAGTCCATCGTTTTACGTTATGATAACGAAATAATTTTTATTAAAAAATCCTGTAATATTATAATAATGTCTTGGATTTAAAATAAATATATAACATAGCCGAAATAGTTATATAAATTATATTCAGTAGCATATTTGGTATACAACTAAGTTTGTAAAGGTATGTATCAAAAAATGGATTTCATACAATGACAAGACTACTAGGGTACCGCCTACCATAATATAATTCCAGAAAAATGTACCGAGGTCACAAACCTTGCAACACCTGCTAATACAAAACCGACCTACTCCTTCTTGGATAGTAATGAATATGATCATCCCTCAACTGCCAATGTGACAAACCAAACTAGGCCCAAAGCATACATAAACCTATAAATATCGATCCAAATGGTAGCAAACCACATAGCTCTATTGCATATACCATGTTTAGTCACTCCAAGGTGTGAGGCTTAAGTCTACATTTTTCCTTTTTAGAAAATCCAACTTGGAATGCTAACATTGCCCTCTAGGCAATAATGCAATGCCAACATTCTTCCATACAAGTTTGTTCTAAGACTGAACAAAACCGAAGGCACCACTTCTACTACATCCATTTTGAAATCACCCTCAGGATTTGTAGCAAGTAGCCCTTGCACTTCAAAGAACTCCATTTTTGATTTCCATCATCTTCAAGATGTCTCCAATTCGAGCACTTATGCTAGTTCAAAGTGGTTTTCAAATAACATATTCGATCTTGATCTCTTTGAACCAACAACTGATAGTTTCCAGGTGACATAATCCTGGTTCTTTCAAAAGTAAGAAAACTATGTAAGGGTCCCAAGGGGAACCCTCATATACCCCTTAAAGCTAGAGACGTTTCACCAGATCGAATTCTCCCAAGGGATCTCCAACTGTATGAACACGTAAAGCTCGTATATATATTTCCTAAGTCAAAGCTGGCCAAGATTTTATAATAGGTTATTTAATTATCAAATAAACAAAAAAATCAAACCAAAGACTTAATTTCATATGGAAACCAAGCATGATTAAGCACATAAGCAACTGGTAATCCTCATTAATTAATCCTTTCATTAATTAAAATCATCCTATAAATAATTATGTTAAAAAACCTTTACAAAAGATATACATATGTATACAGCTCATTCACTATTTAATTATGCTCTTTCAATGCTTAGAACATATCCTTATACTTATCTAAATTGTATAAATATATTCATAAAACATTTAGGAAGATTTCGTATTCCAAAAGTATACTTAAATGGGTAAAAAAAATTATCTACAAGAAAGGCGAATGTTTTCTATACCATTATAATTATAAAGATAAGTACTGAAATCAAATCTCCTACACTTGTCACATTTTCGATATTCTCTACTTACCCTATCCCTCGCCCAGAAACGAAGCCAGGTAAGTCAGGGTACTAGCTCCCCTAGCCTTTCCTCGACACTTCAGTTGTAGATCTCATAAATAGAGGATCAATCTACTCATCGGCTTTTAGTACCAAGTATAGGACTACATACTTTTCATAAATAACCCAATTCGTATATGGAAATAACACTTTATATACCGAACATCAATCTTCGATCTCAAACTTAAACTATCCTTCAGATAATAATGAGGCCGTTCAAGTTGGGGTAATGTTACCTCTCAAAACTTGACCCGAAAACATTTTTGCCTTTCAGGACAAATAGATGTTTCCCTACCCCAAAATTTATTGTTAATTATATTATTTCATAAATCTGTATACTATTTATTTAAAACATGGTGTTATAAACCATATAATGCACTTTAAAAGGACAAGTAGAAGTTTCCCTACCTCAAAGTTTAATGTTAAGTATATTATTTCATAAATCAGTATACTATTTATTTAAAACATGGTGTTATAAACTATATAATAAACTTTAAAAGTACCATAGAAAATCTCACTTAAAAATCTTTGTTCAAGCTAAGTTCGATTTGAAAAATTCAAGATTTCCTTTTTCATAAAAGTATCCCTTGCTTTACTATATCAAATAACCATTTAAATCTCTTATATTATTATCAAAGATCCTTTAAAATTCTTTAAACCAAGTTTTAAAAATTTCATTCAAATCATCACTTGAATTCATTACCTTTAAAGGAGAATATGAATTGAAATGTAAAGGGATTTCCTTTGGATTAACCACTTGTACAAATATTCCAAAATGGATCTTTTAAAACCATACTTGAAACCAAATGATAACCAAAACATCTCATAGGATTCTTGAAGTCATCATCAAATATATTTTCAAAGTTTTTTGAAAAGAGGCTTAGCACTATCATAGCGCTTAACACATATTACTACTTTCTTTATTAAAAGGATTTAAACTTTAAACACCAAGTTAACGTATAACAAATCCAGGCTACCAATCTATGACTTATCAGCAATTCATTTATACAACATAAAATGAAAAGTAACATCAATGGTTGTAAGGAATCCCATTGGATCCCACTATAAAAATAATATTCTTCGAAGTGCTTTCATCGCAACTCATTTGCTACAAAGCACATCGACTTCCACTTTAACATGCCCTGCAAAAACAATGTTAGTCATAACATCCGCTTCCAAGCAGAAACAGCATTAATACTATATACATACACCAAAATATGATCATACACAACATATAAAATAGTATTTACAACATATAAATATTCACTTTTTAAAGTTATTGCGTACTAAGTTATCTTACTGTAATCGAATGTGGCAGTTATATTCTCTAATCTTATGTAAAAGCAAAGGATATATTTACTTAAATCATTTATTAAAATGTAATCAAATCAAAGGAAAGAGATTTAGATTACACTCACTTCCTATTTGCTTTCCTGGAGACTTGGAATACCTAGCCATTAATAATGAAGATGAAATTTGGTTTGTTTTAAGGATATGCCCTTGTGGAAGGCTGAGAAGTGTTTTGAGTCTTAGAATGATTCAAATATGCAAATAAGCATATTCAAATGTTACAAAATGGATATAAAATTGGTTATATTTCCTATATAATTTAATAAAGAGTTATACAATGCAAAATTTAAAATTACTTAAAATTTGTATAAATATAAATGTGATATTTATAATTAATTGAAGTTTTTAATTACTAAAAGGATACATTTGAATATATATACATATAACTTAATTAACTGTAAATATAAATAAATACATACGTACATACATGAATACATACATATATATACACAATGTACAAAGAAAACGAGAGGTCTAGTTAAATTGAAACCCAGAGAGATTTAAGAGGGTATACATTAGATTATATAGACATAGGATGTCAGTTATACTCATTTCCTTTATATAGTATACCCTACGAAAATTATTTTGAATTATGAATTTAAAATAAAATTTCACCACATCATTTACACATAAGTAGAGTAATTTACACCTATTGTTCTTAGCAACCTTAAGTCATATAATAGTTAAAGTGAAGTTTATATTACCCTTAGATAGGTAAGAATTTTATGTAACCATGTCGAGCACCCTCGTGGGTAACATAACATTAGGTTATCGCAAAATGATGGGTGCAGGTATCTAATTAACTTTATGATTTGTTGAGCACCCTGAAGGTCATTAAGAAGATTAGGAGCAAAGTAAAAAAGGAATGTTAGGAATTTTATATGAGATATAGTTAGTAAAGAATTACTTATCATTTATGAGGACTACAATTTTTGAGCACATTCAAGGTTGCAGTCACATGATAAATGGGTCCAGAACCATAAAGAAATTTATGAAATTCAAGTATCTCTTTTCTGATTTTTGAGAGATGTAGAATTCAATGGAAGCCTATTATACAAATATAATAAATCAATCTAATACGTATAAGAACATATGTAATATTTTATAACTTTATTTAATGTTCTTGCGTATAAAAAATACAACGGCGAAGCTATTTCTAGATAAAAACACACTAACTGGCACTACAAAGACTAGTTAAGAAACGCTAAAATTGCATTCACTATGAAAAACACTTATACGTTGTTACGATGAGGCAATAGTTAAAGCTGATAAGGAAGCCATAATCGTATAACTTAAGTCGTACGAAAATCGATGTGCGACCATGAGCTTGCCCAATGCTATGTTCTGTACACTATAAGCATCAAGCTCTAAAAGTATCATGAGAATATGAATGCGGAAGTCATCTTCAAACCGCTATGAAAATTGTAAGGTGATCAGTCTAATATCGCAAGGTATGAGTTCTCATAAAACTTTCCATATGAAGAGTGAGCATAGGAACTTTAGTCAGTCTAAGATCATGTACTAATGTAATTGGATAAATTGATAGGTTAGTCGAGTTTTGAACAACTCTAAACACAGAGCTACAAACTTACTTGATTTGTAGATCACTAACTCCACCATTTGATCCATTCATATTGAACTTTAATATGAATTCGTTGAAGTGTACTATAATGGAACTTCTTAATATGTTAAAGAAAGTCGAGTACATTCATGAAGGAAATGAATGTAGTGCTTTTTATTAAGGGTTACTTCTCCTTTGGATAGTTAAGAAAAGGAAAACGTAGGTCAAAGGGTAGCAAGGGTAAAGCAAGTTCTAGTCATAAGAAAGGTGAGTGTCACTTTTTCATGAAGAAGGGACATTGGATAAGAAACTTTTTGGACTATCTGAAGATGCTCAAAGGGAAAGAATCTTTTCCACTCTTAAAGGTATTTTGTAATGACATGAAATTCTAAATATTTTGTATATAAATATATGAATATTTAAATTAAGAACAAATGTGTTTAAGTGGATTTTATAACCTTAACAAACTATTTTTAATAAATAAATAATACTAGGAAACTTGTTTTTAAAATTATTGTACAAAAATATATACCATGATGAAAAATCGATAATGTGACATGTTAACCATAAAATATTCAGAAGGACAAAGATATGAAAAAGTGTCACAAAAGCATAGGGAAAGATCAGAAAGCGCCAAGATTTATGGATAATCAAACCTTCTACTAAGGAGCTTTTGGCGAAGTCCAAAGCTATCTTTCAAAATCCATAGGTTGGATGGTGCTCCAAGAATCCACATTTCAACTAGGAAGAGAGGTCTTTCAACAAAGACAAAGGAGAAGGAGCTCAAACCAAACCTTTTAAAGGAATCGAGAGGATGCGACCATCAATATTTAATAGCTTCAAACCTTCCGAAGTAGTCAAAAGGTTTCGTTCAGGGAGTTCTTACCTTTTGAAGAAGATGGAGAAATCAAAGCGAGCAGGTGCAACTCCATAATGGCCTTTTTTTAAAGCATAGCAAGCCTTTCGAACTGTTTAGAGCATGTTACTCAAAAAATTCACATTCCTCTTAAGTCGGAAGATCTTAAACAAAGGGTGGAAGGAAAAGAACTTAGATCAGACCTTCCAAAGAGGTCGAAGGGATGCGGTCAACAATATGAAGCGGCTGAATACCTTTCTTAGGAGATGGAGGGTATTGTTCCACAGTATCCAAGAGGCTCTTACCCTTTGAAGGAAGCAAGGAAGTCAAGACAAGGGCATGCAACCCAATGGCAATCTTTCTGAAAGCACAATAAGCCTTTCGGCCCGGTCGGAACACCTACTGGATACCTTTCGATGGTGTTGAAGGGTCTATGATGAAGGCGACATTCATAACACAGCAAAGAAGAGCGTAAGGCAACCTTTAGACAACGTTCAAGGAAAGCATGGCTCTCGGCAACATCCAAGTAAAAAGAAGCCTTCTACCAAAGATAAAGGGCTTACAATAGCTAGGAACCCTCCGGCACCATCGAAGGGTAAACATATTGTATAGATGACAAACCTTTCAACTATCACAAAATGTTCCTAAAAACAAAGAGAAGAAAAGACCCTTCAGCAGTGCTCAAGGATCCAAGATGACATGTGAAAGGAAAACCTTTTTATGAAGTCAAAAGATTATCAACTATATACAAGAAGGGAACCCTTTGACCCAATCGAATGCACAGGGACGGAAGCATGGCCCCCGGCATCTATAAATAAGACCCAAGGGGTCCTATTTTGGGGGCAGATTTTTCCTCATTCCATTCTTGTATTTTCTAAAATCATTGTTCTCTAACCCTAATTGGGTATTGATATGGGAAAATATATTAAAAAGGGAAGTCCATTCAAGGATCAGAGGGAAGACTTAAATTTTGTATATTCTCTTTATAGTTTACATTAATTTTTGCTGGTTTAACCACAACTTTCAGGTGCAGTTCCTCCGAAAGGTCCGAACCAATAGAAACAATGATATTCTTTCTTGGGCGGTCTTCACAACGCTTCATTAACCTTTGGATTGTAGCCTAAACCCTTCGGACCTAAAGGGGGCTTATCAGAATTGGTATAGATAAAATCTTCCAGAGTAATAAATCCTGAGGTTCAAACCTTTCGCCAAGTATCATAATCTGTCGTATCCCGTCAACCTTAGCATCACTCTGAATCCCAGTCAACTGCTTACCCGGACTTTCGGTAAAGAATCAAGTTAACTCTCTATATAAGATAAACCAAAAAACCTAATCCCAGTCAAGGAAAAAGCTTACGGGTGGAGACTTATAAAGGTTTAACCAAATCAGATACCCTTCTACGTTAATTCAACAAGACCAAAAAGACTTCTTTCCTCCTAAATCACATATCCAAGTCTTCTTGACCCAATCGAAAGGTTATGATTTAACTCTATTACTGAGTAAAGAAGTAAAGAATGTTCTATATATCATTAACCTTTTGATATAGTTCGAACTAATCTTATCAATCAGAACAGCTCAGAGCTATCAGTTGAACATTGGTTAATCCTTTTAAAGATTTCGTCTTCCACCTTTTCTCAATAACTTCTTTTACTTGGATTCTTTGTAGTGTCGACCAGAAATCTTGTTAACATTTTGGTGCTAGAATGAGGGCCTGAATCTCCAATCTCTAATCACTTTTACCAAGAGTTAATAGAGCTCTTCGTTCAAAATGAAGAAGATGGAAGGAGTCATGAATAGTATTGACATCTTAAACGAAGAATTTAAGCCATAATAAACTTTGGAAAGCAATATAGTCCTAAAATTCAGCTTGGAGAATATATAAATTGGGAAACCTTCGACCTTAAGGTGGTTGGAAAACAATGAAATCAAAGTCCAGCCCTACAACAGCAAATGATAGCCATTCGAAAATTTCTTCATAGAGTACTGTCTCAAGAGTCGTTAAAGGTCATGGAAGAAGAAGGCGAGGCGCAACATCTAAATGAAAATCAATATGAGGAGCAAGGAAGCCAAGTTAGGAGAACCATCGAGCAATCAAATAACTTAAACATTGATAATGGTGGAGGTCACCATGACAACATTTACAACCAAGTCGCGGAGGATGCAATAAAAATGTACTCAATGAATTAAGGAAATATGTTATCTTGCAAAAGGCTCCCTTTACAGAAGAAATTATGGCAATTAACATTCCTTCTCACATTCAGATCCCCTAACAACTTACAATGGAACTACTAATCCAGATGATCAGCTTACAGCATTTGAAAATTGGATGAACTCGTATAATGCCTTCAGCATAGTTTGATGCAAAATTTTCCTGATTGCTCTTCAAGGAGTAGCTATCAAAAGGTGTAGGAATTATCAAAAGAAGACCATTTATTCCAGGGATCAATTTTCTTATAATTTTGTAACACAATTTTACGTATTCAAAGATCAAACTAATAGCTTTAGCATGTTATCTATAATTAAAAAAACAAGGGAAACAACTAAATGAGTATTTAAAGAGGGTTAATACTGAAGCATTAAATGCCGAAGATGTGATCGATAAAAACAAGTCAATAGTAGTTCGGTCTGGGCTAGTCGAACAAACCCCTTTCTGGGAACAACTTTATATTAATGGATGTAGGGATCTACAAAACTTCTACTTCTAAGCTGAAAATTTTATTTAGATGGAGAAAAAATATTTGGCGATAAGAGAATCTCAACGAAGATAAAGGATAGAAGAAATCAATTTTAAGTCCTCTAGTGAAAGACTAGAAGGGAAAAAAGTAGAAGGAAAATTCAGAAAGAGATTTTTGAATCTAATTATGTGAATTTGAATAAGCCCCTTTCTCATATTTTCGCTGTAGCAAAAGATTCTAAAAGATTTTCAATTAGTCTCAGTATATCAAGCCGCCCTAAACCAAGCAAAGGGAATGATTTTTACGACCATCACAAAGCGAATGGACATAAGGCCGATGAATGTCATGCCCTATCAAGAATGGTCCAAACGCAATCAAGTCGGGATCTCTTAAAGAGTACATTAAAGAAATTTATATAGCTCCTTATGCTAATCAAAGAATTGCCTAAATACTCGAGAACTAACTCTTTCTATATAAGAATGATCATTTAACAGTCTATTGAGCCATCAAATCCAATGGCATTTGTTTGCTATGAACTTTTCTTATTCATAAGATTCTAAACTTGATCTGTATTCCAAAATTGATCATGTACTGATTTGAAATTCAAGTGTCATTACAGGTAAAAACAAAACCAGTCCATGGCATTCAGCACATGTATGATACATAACAAATTTCTGGTTGCTTGAGTAAGAGCTCAAATGCCTGATATGGAGCAACTATCAATGTATAAGTCAACGAAGTACAAAGATCAATTCTCATGAAACCTTGGGCTTTTATTAGTTTTTCATCAATTTCTAAAAATACATATGTGTGTGTATTACGAAAAGGTCAATAGACAAATAGATAATTTTACAAACATCTCCAAAACTGTTTTTATACCTCTTGGAAGGAGGATCAAAATTACTTTCATATCTCACAGAAAGTAGGAACAAACTATTCAATCTTTCCTCGAAATGTCTCTTGAGAAGAAAAACAAAATTTTGAAAATTATATATATATATATATATATGGCACAAAAAATGTTTTTGAGGATCAACCTTCAATGTCCAATCTAGAGTACAAAAAATGTTTTTGAGAATTAACCTCCGATGTCCAATCCGAAGTACAAAAAATATTTTTGAGAATGAGCCTCTGACCTCTAATCCAGAGCTCCTCCTAGAGGGAGGAATAAAGCTCCCAACATCCATATCACCTCTTAGGGAAGGGTCAAGACAAGAACCCACAAAATCAAAAGCCCCTAACATCCAAATTACCTCTTAGGGGAGGATCCGGTAAAGCGGTCATCGGCGGCCTTCTGGAGAGAGGTCACCTAAGTACATATCCCTTTGAGACAAAGGAAGCACAAAGAAAGGCTCATCAACCAATGTACTAAGATGTCCAAACCCGTGTAGTGGCTCATCAAAGAGTAGACTGAGACGTCTTAGCCCAATAGGGGCCCCAAATAAAAGAATAAAGACAAAGATGTCTACAACTCAAGAAGAAAGCCATAACCCAAGAAAATTAAGGGTTAAAGAAAGAAAAATATCCATCATATGAGATAAAGTTGGAACCCTAGAAGAGGATACATATAGAGGCAAAGGATATGCTAATGAATTACAAAACTTCCTATTCGTAGGAAAGTGATTCCTACATCAAAGGATTAAGAAACTTTCATACCACAAAAAGCATGAGACCAAAAAATGAAAGAAGGAATTCATAACTAGAAACCAACAACAAAGACTGATACGAAATCCAAAGGAATGGAATAGATAATAAATTTGCAGTCACAAAGATAAAGTACTTCACTCTAAGAACAAGTTAAGAAAGCCACTCCTAAATCCTTTGAGATAAAGTGAACGATTAGATAGAAAAGTCTATTATACCTATATGTACATATATACATATACTACTAACTTATAGGCACATTAGAAGCAACACAATTATTAACAGGAAACTTCCCTGTGAATAACCTTAGAATTAAGGTTAGATCAACTGAATTATCTTTTGTTTGAAGTCTACTAAATATGCTATTGTTAGATATATCTACAGCTTCATACTTATATTGAATGGAACTTTGAATATTTAATTCATCGGATGAGATACTAGTGAGATTTTAGACAAGTTCTTGATTTCATGAATTTTGAGTTTCACCATTTCTATTGATGCAAATTTTAGTTTGGATTTCATGAATTTTGAATTTCCATATTGATTTTTATGATGATTTATAGTTTTTATACTCATATTTACCTTGTCAAATTTTCATGAGAACTTTTAATTGAATTCCTGATTTCATGAATTTTGAATTTCCCTATTGGTCTCTTGTGATGGTTTGTGAATTCCAGATATTGAGTTTCTCCACATTGAATTTTCGTGAAGATTTTTTGTTAGTTGCTTGGTTTAATGAGTTCTGGGTTTGCTTGTTGATTTTCCATGATAATTTATGAATTTTTCATTGATTTTCTGGTTTTGAACAAGAATGGTTGAATTTCAGACCACATTGTTGATTCTTGGATTTTGAACCCCTGTTTAATGGAATTTAAGCTTCCTTATTAATTCTTAAGAGGATTGATGAATTTTGTATTCCTAATTTTCCTATTGGAAGTTTTGGATGATTTTATGGGGTTTTGAATTGATGAATTCTGAAATTACTTGATGATTTTCATAGTGATTTATTAATTTCTGATTTCCTTTTTAGGTGTTTGATAATCCTGTATGAGATTTCTGATTTAATGATTTTCAAGATTTCCTTGTGAATCTTTATGGTAATTTGTGAATTTTGCATTCTCAATGAATTTGGGATAATTTCTTGTTGGGTTTTTGATATGGTGAATGTCAAATTTCCTTGCCAGTCCTCGTAATAATTCGTGAATTTGACTCTCCATACTTCCGCGGCAGAATTTGGATGGTTTCCTACCTATTTTCTAATTTGTTGAGACTCACGTTTTCCTTTGAATTTTTATGAGAGCTTATGATTTTCCTATTCCCTACCATTTTATTGGATTTTCAGGCCTAAAAATCTTGCATTTCCTTAATCATTTTCATCACGATTCATGAGTTTCGTTTTTCTACTGTTCTTATTGAGGTTTTTGATGATCATTGTTTGGATTTTTGATTGGATGAATTTTGAAATTTCCTTAAAGGTTTCGCTGATGATTTATGAATTTTCTATGCTTGATCTTCTCATTGATTTTTGAATTATCTTTTGTCAACTGACCAATTTCATGAATTTTGATGACAATTTATGAATTTCACATCTTTGATTTCCTATGGGACCTTTACTTGATTCCTAACTTTATAAATTCTATATCCTGTTATTGAATGTTATGACGATTTATGAATTTTCCATTGAATTAAAAATATAAGACTTTCATGACACCAAATGGAAACATTACTAAACTAGTTTCTACTTTTTCACTAAATGGGAATTACCAATCAATGGTTTAAGGTTGAAAATGAAGGAAACTTAGAGGGACAAGGAAAGGTCCTCGACAGCATGAAATTGATTTCCGCGGGTTGAAAAGGCTTAACTCGAGAAAGAAATATCAAGGGTCTGTAATAGATTTTCTCCAAAGGTTCATTTATTTGAACCGATATCTGCAAATCACGTGACGTTACTCCACATTCGTAGGGAAGTTTAATTATGGTTGTTACAAAGCAACTTATGTAGAATATGACTCGAATGACATCTTGAATATTAGTTGTGTAAATTCGAGATTTCTCGTTAAGATTTCATAACAAAGTCACAATATTTATAGAAGTTATAATCTATTTTGTAGAAAGCAAAGAAGGAAGTTCATTGGAGTTTTGTCTTAAAGAACAAAAGCTTCTTTCATACCGGGGGTGGGGAGAGGGCTAAATGAAGGGATGATGCTCCAAGAATCCATCGTTCAACTAGGATGAGAGGTCTTTCAACAAAGACAAAGGAGAAGGAGCTTAAACCAAACTTTTTAAAGGAGTCAAGAGGATGCAGCCATCAAGATTTAATAGCTTTAAACCTTCAGAAGTAATCGAAAGGTTCCGTTCAAAGAGTTCTTACATTTCGAAGAAGATGGAGAAATGAAAGCAAGCAGGTGCAACTCCATAACGACCTTTTTGAAAGCATAGCAAGCCTTTCGAACCGGTGGAGCATGTTACTCTAAAAATTCACCTTCCACTTAAGTCAGAAGATCTCAAACAAAGAGCAGAAGGAAAAGAACTCAGATCAGAACTTTCAAAGTGGTCGAAGGGATGTAGTCAACAATATGAAGCGGCTCAAGACCTTTCGTAGGAGATAGAGGGTATTATTCCACAGTATCCAAGAAGCTCTTACTCTCCAAAAGAAGCAAGAAAGTCAAGACAAGGAATGCAACCTTACGACAACCTTTCTGAAAGCATAATAAGCCTTTCGGGGCGGTCGGAACACCTACTGGATACCTTTTGACGGCGTCGAAGGGTCTATGATGAAGGCGACATTCATAAGATAGCAAAGAGCGTAAGGCAACCTTCAGAAAACGTTCAAGAAAAGCATGGCTCTCGGCAACAAAGAAACCTTCTGATAATGAAAAAGGGCTCACAATAGCCAGGAACCCTCCGGCACCACCGAAGGTACACATATAGTATAGATGACAAACCATTCAACTAGCACAAAAGGTTCCTAAAAACAAGTAGAAGAAAAGACCCTTCAGCAGCGCTTAAGGATCCAAGATGACATGTGAAAGGAAAACCTTTCGATGAAGTCGAAAGGTTATCAACTATATACAAGAAGGGAACCCTTCGACCCAACCGAACGCACAGGGACGGAAGCATGGCCACGACATCTATAAATACGACCTAAGGGTTCCTGTTTGGGGGCGGATTTTTCCTCATTCCATCCTTGTATTTTCTAAAATCACAGTTCTGTAACCCTAATTGGGTAGTGATTTGGGAAAATATATTAAAAATGGAAGTCCATTCAACGACCAGAGGGAAGACTTAAATTTTGTATATTCTCTTTACAGTTTACATTAATTTTGCTGGTTTAACCACAACTTTCAGGTGCAGTTCCTTCAAAGGGTCCGAACTAACAGAAACAATGATATTCTTTCTTGGACGATATTCATAACCCTTCGGTAACCTATGGATTGTAGCCTAAACCCTTTGGACCTAAAGGGGGCTTATCGGAATTGGTATACATAAAACCTTCCAAAGTAATAAATCTTGAGGTTCAAACCTTTCGCCAAGTACCATAACATGTCGTATCCCATCAACCTTAGCATCACACCGAATCCCAAACAACTGCTTACCCAGACTCTCGGTAAAGAATCAAGTTAACTCTCTATATAAGATAAACCAAGGAAATCTAATCCTAGTCAAGTAAAAAGCTTTCGGGTGGAGACTTATAAAGTTTTGACCAAATCAGATACCCTTCTACGTTAATTCAACAAGACCTAAAAGATTTCTTTCCACCTAAATCTCATATCCAAGTCTTCTTGACCCCATCGAAAGGTCGTGATTTAACTCTAATCCTGAGTAAAGAAGTAAAGAAAGTTCTATATATCATTAACCTTTCGGTATAGTTCGGACTAATCATATCAATCCGAATAGCTCAAAGCTATCAACTGAACATTCGTTAATCCTTTTAGGGATTTCGTCTTCCACCTTTTCTCAGTAACTTCTTTTATTTGCATTTTTTATAGTGTTGACCAGAAATCTTGTTGATATTTTGGCGCTAGAATGAGGGCCCGAACCTCCGATCCCTAATCAATTTTACCAAGAGTAAATAGTGCTCTTCGTTCAAAAAGAAGAAGATGGAAGGAGTCATGAATAGTATTGACATCTCAAACGAAGAATTTTAGCCACAATCAACTTTGGAAAACAATATAGTCCCAAAATTCAACTCGGAGAATATAGAAATTGGGCAACCTTCGACCTAAAGGAGGTTGGAAAACAATGAAATTAAAGTCCAGCACCTACAACAGCAAATGATAGCCATTTGGAAATTTCTTCATAGAGTACTATGTCAAGAGTCGCTAAAGGTTATGGAAAGAGAAGGCGAGGCGCAACATCTAAATGAAGATCAATATGAGGAACAAGGAAGTCAGGCTAGGAGAACCATCGAGCAATGAAATAGCTTAAACATTGAAAAAGGTGGAGGTCACCATGACAACATTCACAACCAAGTCACAGAGGATGCAATAAAGAATGTACTCAATGAATTAAGGAAATATGTTATCCTACAAAGGGCTTCTTGGCAACTAGCATTCCTTCTCACATTCAGATTTCCCTACCAAATTACAATGGAACTACTGATCCAGCTGATCAGCTTATTGCATTTCAAAATTGGATGAACTTGTATAATGCCTCTGGGACAATTTGATGCAAAATTTTCCTGATTACTTTTCAAGGAGTAGCTATCAAATGGTGTAGGAATTATCAAAAGAAGACCATTTATTCCTGGGAACAATTTTCTTATGATTTTGTGACACAATTTTACGTATTCAAAGATCAAACTATGAGCTTTAGCATGTTAGCTACAATAAAAAAGGGGAGAACCACTAAACGAGTATTTAAAGTGGTTCAATATGGAAGAATTAAAAGCCAAAGACGCGACCGATAGAGACAAGTTAATGGCAGTTCGGTCTGGGCTAGTCGAACAAACCCCTTTTTGGGAACAACTTCACATTAATGGATGTAGAGATCTATGAAACTTCTACTTCCAAGCCGAGAAATTTATTTAGATGAAAAAAATATATTCGACGATAAGGGAATCTCAACAAAGACAAAGGATAGGAGAAATCAATTTTGAGTCCTCTGGTGAAAGATTGGAGGGAAAAAAGTAGAAGGAAAGTTCAAAAAGAGATTTTTGAATTCAATTATGTGAATTTGAACAAGGCCCTTTCTCATATTTTCACTGTGGCAAAAGATTCTAAAAGCTTTTCAATTACTCATAGTATATCAAGCCGGCCCAAACCAAGCGAAGGGAATGATTATTGCGAATATCACAAAGCGAATGGACATAAGACTGATGAATGTCGCGCCCTATCAAGAATGGTCCAAAACGAAATCATGTTAGGATCTCTTAAAGAGTACGTTAAAGTAATTTAAATAGCTTCTTATGCTAATAAGAGAATTGCATAAATACCTAAGAACTAATTCTTTCTGTAGAAGAATGGCAGATTAACAGTCTATTGGGCCGTCAAATCCAGTGGCATTTATTTTCTATGAACTTTTCTTATTTATATAATTCTAAACTTGATTTGTAATCCAAAATTGATCATGTACTGGTTTAAAATTCGAGTGTCATTATAGATTAAAAAACCATTCCATGGCATTCAGCACATGGATGATACATATTAAATTTCTGGCTACTTGAGAAAGACAGCTCAAATGCCTAATATAGAGCAACTATCAATGTATAAGTCAGTCACCTTGAGGGATCATACGCCACCCTCGTCGTACTAAGCCTGAAATATGTACCATAGTACCCATATCATTTCCGAGATGTAAGTCTAGGGAGTGAGGTTACACCCAACTTAGACAAAGCCACGCTCTTCATGCAAAGCCACGCTTTCCATACAATGCCACGCTTTTCTTTTCACAAAGCACAATCTACCTAGAATGCCACGTTGCCATTCCTTCGATCACCATTTGACTTTTACGAACATGCAACCTCTGAGTTCATATGCCTCTGAGAAAGTTTTTAAGCTAAAAGAAGTTGCATTCTCCACCACCACAGAAGTATGCTGATAAAAGTCAATGTTTGTGATCTTAGCAATGCATTGTCAGACATTCGTTTGTATAAATTCGTTCTAGGACTGAACGAAACCGAAGGTGCTTTCCTCGACCATTACTAGGCGAGAAACCCTTGCAATTCGAATACTTCAAACACGATAGGACAACTGCTATAACAAACGTCTCTATATTGGGAGCTACCCAGAGAATGCCAACAAGTAGTCATTTCGCCAATGAAGATCTCCGGTCTTTAATAATCATCATCTTCAATACGTTTTCACTTTCGAACATATACATTGGTTACAAGTGGTTTTCAGATAGGAATCATCCAAGTCCTACCCTGGTTTCTTCGGAACCAATTATCGATAAAAAGTTGTTTAGTTCATATATGGATATCAATCATCAATTAATTACTTCATCTTTTATTTAAACCAAATATCCTTTTTAGATATATTTTTTTCAATTTGTTCAACTTTCTTTTCATGAGTATATGGAATCATTAAACCTCATTTATCAAATCATTTATTAATTTTAAAACCTTTTTAATCTTGCAATAATTCCAAATCAATTCACTGTTTTAGTTAGGAAAATATTTTCAAATCATTTAATTAACTCTTTAACAAAGATTTTCCATTTCAAATCATAACTTTTAAATGGGACAAATTGTTATTTAAGACATAATTTACTACAAACCGAAAACAATTAATGTCAAGTATAGGAATTAAAATAATTCCAAATCCTTTTTTCCCCATATTGGAAAACATTATTTTAGAGCATTCAGGCTTTCCCTTCGATCTGTTCACCCCTCATCTAAAAGAGAAAACAAGGGAGAAGAAAATTTAGGGCACTGGTTTTCATTTCCTAACCTTAGTTACACACCTTGTTTTACCGTTTAAATCCCACAAGCGAGATAATGATCTAGTCATTTACGCATACATAGTTTGTTATTACATTAAAGAAAATGATTTCTATTACATAATTTATGTGTTATAATAACCATTTATTTAAACTCTTTCTGAAAGAATTATAAAATTGCCAATTTATCTTTAAAACACTTAATTATTCATTTAAAACATTTATAAATGATTCTAGAAAGAATCATTAAGATTAAATCTTTATTTCAAATATTATAGAAACTGCAGTAGAAAAGTGCTGAAAAAGTGCTTAAAACACCTTATTTGATTAAAACAACTTTTTAAAGTTTGAAAATTCTTATATTCCATTTCAAATCACTTCCAAACTATTTTGATAGATTAATCAAGTTTATTTCATATTTTTAATCATTTAAAAATATCATTTGTAAGGAAATTTCTTCTTGGATTTTGAATTGCAAAACCGCGATGTTTTTAGAATTTTGTTTTGGCATATTTGAAAATCTACTTATTGAAATCTTGATTTTCTTTCTTCATTGGAAAACTACGAATATAATAGTCCAAAAATTCTTATCTTGAAAATTTCCGAGCTAAAGACTGTTCTATACACTCATTTGACTTTTATGGCGTGAAATCATGAACTACCATTACGCAACGCGTCTGTTTTTGACTAAATTTTCATTTAACTTTCAAACTTCACCAAAATATTTTCATATTTTTATAAAACATTTATAAATCATTTTCAACTCATTTTAAATAATAATTTTATATTTCAAACTCATTTTTCCATTTCATTTCATAATATAATATTATATTATGTTATTATAATGTCATTTCCAACCTTATTAGATATTTTAAAATCATTAAGGGGCTAAATAATTTCTATACATATATTTATATAGATTTAAGTTCTCATTTAATTAACTATGGTCATTTTCTAATATATAGATCGTCTAAGATATTTAACTTTCATATTATTAAAATTGGAATTATTAGTCCATTCAAAAATGAGTACTCACCTTTAACCAAATTGATTAACATCCTACTAACATTCGTATCAACCAACACTTTACCAAACAACCACTTAAACACTCTTCCACATTTTCCAAGTGCTCGGCCACCACCCCACATTCCTTCTTGCATTTGGTCATAGCCTCCTCCTTCCACATTACTCATGGCCTCCCTCTATCAACACCCAAACTAACAGCCTAAGGCCATTTCTAAGAATAGAAGAGAAAGAAGTGAATTAAGAAGTTGTTTAAGAAGAGGTTAGAGAGTAACAAGTGGATTAATGCTTAAGAACTCTACTACTTTTAACCCTTCAACCTCTCTTAAAGACAGAAGCAATTAAATAGCACAGAGGAAGAAGAAGAAGAGAATTATTTGTGAGAGAATGGAAGAGGTATGCCTACCTATTTATAAAAAAAGAAAGAGGTGGTAAATTACCAAAATAAACTCTTACCAAATTACCAAAATATCCTTACTTTTTCAAGACTTACCATTACCTTATCACATCACCGCTTTATGTCTTAATCACTTTATGTTTAAGTAAAGAAAAGTAAAGATTTGATTGGAATTGATGTGACATGATTTATCCTTTTGTGTTTAATATTGCTAATTGTTTTCTAATATTTTTTAATCTTGTTTTGTAAAAGTAAACTTGTTAGTGACTTAATTAATACTTACTATATGTAAATATATATATATTCATATATGAGAAACTAAAGGTGCAGCAACATTGCGACAACTTTATATCGACAAAACGTTGACTTTCGAAAAAATGTTTTACGATAACATTTTGACGTTTTAGTTAAACTATTTATTTATGCAATCCAAATTTAAAAATAAATTTGTATATTTCTATTTAAAAATATAAACACTTATAAATTAATTAAATAATTTATTTAACGATTGAAACTTACTATTCTGAAATCAGCATTTTGTCACTTTTATCGATATAAGCAAATGTTCCTATTTTTATGTATATCTCTATTTCCATATCCTATTTAATATTATTCGAATCATAAAATCTTATATATTTTACATTTGAAATCACTTTAAATGTTATATTTAGAGTTAGTCAAATTCTGGGTCCTTACATGCTTTCCCTCTTAAAAGAAATTCATCCCCATAATTACCCAAACAAAAACCCCAAAAGTTTCGCCAACAATATTTATTTTTAAACCTACATGCATATGATATACACAGATCATCCGTACACAATGTTTGATTCGATCTATTATTCGGATCCACAACTTACTTCCGAATTAGTATTGATCCCTTGATCCTTTATTGCGGACTCTGATCAGGCTTTCTGATCAGAACTTTAGTTATCCTTGCATAGCTCTCAATTATGATAGAAAACTCAAGCATCCAACCATAAATCCTCATCAATGTTCGTCGTCAAGAATCGAGTAATAAATACTCTTTTGGATAAGTGTCAAACATGTTAAAGTTTTGCACTCGAATCTTAGATTAAATCGTGCGATGAAATAATCCATATACTTCATATGTATTTATTATCCTTCTCTAAATTCTTATGAAATTATTTCATAATTTTTTTACCTTTTGTTCAAACTTTTATAAAGATACTTGTTTATACATAACTGTTTTACATCTTTATTCCTAAAATATTTCAACTTAAAAGAAATATGTTTCTCTCCAAAAGATAAATATCTTTTTATTATAACACATTTCTAGACATATCTTAATGGTTTCTTGAAAACTCGGTTCCAAAATAATTCATTGATTAATCACCATAAACTTCCTTTATATATTCACTTTACCTTTATAGTTTCAATGTATGAAATTACCCGTATACTTATTCAGCTGCTTTAAGTATATTTATATTTACTTAACAAGTTCTGCTTACTTTAAAATATAATCGAAGAGATTAAAACAAGTACCACCAAAACATTGTTAAAATGAACTTCTCTTTGATAACTTGTTAATTATAACATTTTCCATCTTTTTATAAAAGACTCTAATACTTGTTATTAACTTTAAAATCCCATCATTAAAGATCTAAATATACTCATAAGGTATCTTCCAAAGTGTCACTCAAGGTTTAAAACAAATGTTACTAAAACATCGTTTACTACAAATCGAAAACGATTCATTATTAACTTTAAATATTTATTTTAAAGGTCAAAGCATACCCATGCTTATCAATTAAGATAAGACACTTTAATGAAAATTGATCGCCATTAATTTGTCAAATAAGTGATTACCATTATGCTTTTTAACTTTAGAGGATTATGTTGATCGAGTAACTCAAAAATTATACCAAAGGAACTGGGTACTACCAGTAGTATTGCATATTTCCTTAACGAAAAGGGGAATACTTAAGAGAAGCATTTACCATCTAAACACATCTCCTTCCGATTTTTAGTTACTTTCAAGCCACTCGGATCGATTAAACATAAGATTTTTTTTCATTTTCAAAATCCATTTTTAGAAATAATACTATTAATATTCTTTTTCCAAAAGAAATCGATCATCCTTTATTTGGAATAATACCATTATAATTTTTATTTTAAAATTCCTTCGTTAATAAATCTCCTTATGAATTTAATTCAAAACTTATTTTATATCCCATAACTTTCCCTTTTATATTTTTTCAAAACATTATGATATGAATTCTCAAAACCATCATTCTCAAACATTATTTTATTTTTCCTAATTGCACTCCATTTTATAGATATACTTTTATAAAATATATTCCTAAGTGATTTATCAATAAACACTTTTTATAAAGACACTTCTTTATATTATATTATCTTTTTTTATTTCAAAATATCTTATTAAATTTGATCGGATATAAGACAGAAGAAGTGCTTTGAGAGGATAATCAAAAGAGAAGTTTAATTAACATTCTATTTATATATCCATTCCATAATATCAATTTACTTAAGTTTATAAACATTTAATACAACATAACCTCATGTTTATTATTACTTTACAATTTAAGTTCATTCCATTTCAAATGTCAAATCTTAATTTTTGTTTAACTTGTTTCATTAATTTCATTACAAATCAAATTCAATTCACTTTCATTTAACTTTATTTCACAACTTACTCAAGCTAAATCTTTCATATCTCAATTTGAAATTTCCTTTTGTTTACTTAACCAAAATGTTCGACCATTTTTAAAATTTGGTTTTACTTTCCTGTTCAAATTAATAAAGCATAAACTTGTTCCTCTTTTTTTATATAACATTTTCAAATTTATAAGTTTAAGAACTTTTTTTATTTATCAAATCATATTTGGAATTTTATAATCAAAACTTGTTTTATCAAAACAACACATCAATAATAAATTATTAAGGTAGCAATTTATCACTTAGAGACTCGAAAATGAATACTGATGATGTTGCAGTCATCACCCGAAGTATTTTCCAATGAATAAAGTGAGTTTAGTGCTTGTCATATATCTTTTAAATTCCCCCTTTTACTTTAAAATCACATTTATAAATTTATACTTATATATAATTTCAATTATTTCACCTGGATTATATAAAACCATTTTTTATTTGTTTATAAAATCCATTTTATAAATCCCTTCATAAAATCATCATTGACTTACTTTCTTTTAGAATTCATAAATCGTTTTTGTAATACCCAAAAGTTAGTTTCTCAAATTTATATAACATATCTTTCATATATTATACAAAATATTTGGTAAAGGGCATTTTTATGCTACACGCTTACTTTACATCTTATATAAATTCATTAACCTTAACCCCATATTCTTATCAAACATCTATAGTCAAATTGTGAAACTTAATTCACTAGATGTTTGTTAAATCGACGGATGATAATACTTAAAGGTTACAATTCCCTTAGTTACAAGCTAAAGCACTATTAATTACTATACCATTTTCGAATGTTATTTTTTTGTAAAAAATATATAAGCTTATGTAAAATTATTTCATTTACTAAAATTTTAAAAATCAGTGTGTCGGTTCACCTTGTTTAAATGTTTAGGAACCCTCATTGATAACGTTGATCAGACGCTTCGATCAGGATCCATAAATAACTCAACAGATAAATCAAAACAAAATATTTTATTAGTTACTAACAAGTACATGCTCATATATAGTACTCTCAGACTCATTCTAGAGTGTTACCCCTATCTATAATGACTTACTCATCCTAGGGTATTACTAACCTTATCTGAAGAGTCTTACAACAACAAAGCCTAGGTGTTCGCTCAACCTAAGCTCTGATACCAAATGTAACGACTCGTTTTTCTATACCCTTTGAATCGACAATAGACCACACATGTCTAACTCAAATTGCATAAAAATATGGATCATTAAGGGTGGAAAGAAAAATAAAGACTAAACAGAATCTCGTATGAATGGAATAACATATATTATTACAATAATAATCTTTACAATAGAAAAAATTAAAAAACAATATCAGTGTCTAGCCTATATTTTTCCTAGATAGTTCTAAACCTCTGTCCTTATAAATGCTGACAAAACAAATGCTATAGATGCAGCGGATAATAGAATACGTCCATATGATGATGAAGATCTCAAGCTCTCTTTTGGAAACTCTAAGCATCATCAGCTAATCCTTAAACTACTTAGATCTGACCCGGGTATTAAAAGTACTTGGATCAGACTTGACGAACCAGCATGAGATACTCGAAATTTTAAATGTATAGTTCAAGGCAATGTTATCAAAACCTTTGAAAAGAATGTTATCTCATAAGACCACGACCATATATAAATACAGACGGGTTTCTACCTTATGATAACCACAACACTTTTATTACCAAAATAATTTTATATTATCTTTAATGGCATTCTTTTGGAAAACATCTTTAAAATAAAATTATTCAAATAAGGTGTTAATACCTGGACTAAGTCTGAGGGAATATATCTGGACTGGTCAATGAAATATATGATACCAAAAGGGGTAGTTGAAATGTTTGCAAGTCATTACAGCTATTTTAGGGATATAATCAAAACCGTAAAGCTCATATTGGAATTGGATTTTCCAATATGACAGGGAACCTCGATAACTATGCATAGAAACCAAAACCCGATGGTGTTTCGTGCAAGGAATCACACAGCTATTCCTCATATTACAACACTTCTTGACATCCAGTGGCTTCTCATGCAAGGACTCACACACCACTATACCATAAAATAAGGGCCCCAACTAGACACCTTGGTGACCTGGATCATATGTCGCCAGTCACCTTGAGGGATCATTCGCCACCCCCGTCATACTAAGCCTGAAATATATAACATAGTTCCCATATTATTTCTAAGATGTAAGGCTTAGGAGTAATGCTCTTAGAAAATTACTTTGGACATATTTCAAAATCTACTTAGTAAAATCTTGATTTTCTTTCTTCGTTGGAAAACTATGGATACAATAGTCTAGAAAACTCTTATCTCGAAAAAGTCCAAGCTAAATTTCATTATAATAACTCATTTGACTTTTATGGCGCGAAATCGCGAGCTACGATTACGTGACGCGCCTGCTTTGACTAAATTTTCATTTACCTTTCAAACTTCACCAAAACACTTTTATATGTTTATAAAACATTTATAAATCATTTTCAACTCATTTTAAATAATATTTTTATATTTCAAAGTCATTTTCTATTTCATTTCATACTATAATATTATATTATTATAATATCATTTCCGACCCTATTAGATATTTTAAAATCATTAAGAGGCTGAATAATTTTCATAATATATTTATATGGATTTAAATTCTCATTTAATTAACTATGGTTCATTTCTAACCATTTCTATATCATTTATCAAACCAAATAATCATCCATATTAACAATCATGTAAACATCCAACTTTGCATCCAAGTTATCATACGTATAAATCATCTAAGGTATTTAACTTTCGTATTATTAAAATTGAAATTGTTATTTAATTCAAAAATGAGTACTCACATTTAACCAAATTTATTAACTTCCTACCAACATTCATATCAGCCAACACTTCACTAAACCACCACCAAAACACTCTTCCACCTTTTGCAAGTGCTCGGCCACCATCCCACATCCCTTCTTGTTCTAGGCCATAGCTTCCCCCTTCCATTTTGCTCATGGAATCCCTCTTATAAACACCAAACTCATGGCCTAGAGCCATATTTAAGAAGAGAAGAGGAAGCAGTTGTTTAAGAAGAGCTTAAAGAGTAACAAGTGGATTAGTGCTTAAGCACTCCTCTATTTTTAACCATACTACCTCTCTTAAGGAGAGAAGCCATTAATATAGATTAAAGTAAGAATAAGAGAATAATTTATGTGAGAATGGAAGAGGTATACATTGCTATTTATAGAAAAAGAAAGAGATGGACAATTACCAAAATAACGTCTTACCAAATTATCAATACATCCTTAGTGTTTCAACACTTGCCATAAGCTTATCACATCACCACTTTATGTCTCAATCACTTAATGTTTAAGTAAAGAAAAGTAAAGGTTTGGTTGGATTTGATGTGACATGTTTTGTCCTTTTGTGTTTGCTTTTGCTAATTATTTTCTAGAATTTTCTAATCTAGTTTAGTAAAAGTAAACTTATTTAGTGATTTAATTAATATCTATTATATTTAAATATATGTTTATATATAAGAAAATAAAGGTATGACAATGTTGCGACAACTTTATATATTTACGGTTACATTTTGACGTTTTAGTTAAACGATTTATTTATGCAATCCAAATTTGAAAATAAATTCGTATAATGCTATTTAAAAATTTAAAAACTTATAAATTAATTAAAATAATTTATTTAATGATTGAAACTTACTTTTCTAAAATCAGCATTTTGTCATTTTTGTAGATATAAACAAATGTTCCTATTTTTATGTATATCTCTATTTTCAAATCCTATCTAATAATATCCGAACCATAAAATCTAATATATTTATATTTAAAATCATTTTAACTGTTATATTTGGAGGTGGTCAAAATCTGGATCGTTACATTTGTGAAGTTAAGTAAATGTAAATTAACTTGTTATATTAATCTAGATAGGAGTAATTATAATTAGGATTATGATTAGGATTATAATTAGGTATTTAATAATGAATAATTTAAGGATAATTATAAGTAAATGGTGCTGGGTTGTAGTAAATAATGTTTTAGTAACATTTATTTTTAACCTATATTATTAATTATACTTAGGAATATAATTAGGTAATTGATAATGAATATTTTAAAGATAATTAGAAATGAAACGTTTTGGGTTATATCACCTATCTTGAACCCTTATAAAAGTAATTAGATCTTTAAAAAAGAGTTAAAGAAAATGTTTTGGATTTGTAGTAGATATGCTTTAGTAACATTTGTTTTTAAACCCTCAAATTACATTTTAAAATGGAAAAATATTGTTAAATAATTACGAATATACTTAGATCTTTAATAATGGAACTTAAAAGATAAGAATAAGTACGGAATCTTTTGGTTCAAAGGTAGAAAAGGTATATGTATAAAACATAAAAGAGAAAAGGGTTTCATGGTAATAATATTTTGGTAACATTTGTCATTAACCTCTTGATTATATTTAAAGTAAGTAAATCTTGTAAAGTAATTTGCTAATATACTTATATCGTTGAGATAAGTATATAATAAAATTTTAAAGTATTGAAAAGAGTGTAAATGAATAGAGAATTGCAAAATACTTGTATATATCTCTTGTGAAGATATTTTAAACCTACAAGTAAAATTACTCGAGTTGAAAAAATCAAAGTTAATCAAAAAGACAAAAGAAGACAATGGTGTTATAGACAAATCATCTAAATGATTATTAGTACGTTTGGAACACAATGTACAAGAAAGAAAGAAGAAGAGGTAACATTCGTAAACCTTTATAAATGTTTTTTTGACCTTAGTTTCGACTTCCACAATAGCCCTCTCCAGGTGAGATTTAAAACGCTCTTCCATGTTGTTTTGTGTCTTAGATGCTTATTCCTTCTTGAATTACTTCGATGAGATTCTTTGACCATCCTTGGTGCTAACAAGAATGTCTTATGAAATAAGGACTAGGGTGGAGGAAGAACTTTTCTTGGGTTGAGAATAGGACTCAGAAGGGACAATAGTGGTTCTATAAGAAGAAGAAAGCGCTATATCGACAAGATCACTATCCATACTCCTTCCTCGAGCCGAATGGGTCGCAATCGTTACCTCGTTAATTCACTTATTTTTATTTTTTAGTTCTTGTAGCTTGATTATCGATAGATCTTGGTGAGCTTCGCCCAATTGCTGTCGGAGGAGTGATGTGGACTCCCATAAATTAGAGATGGCAGATTCCAGGGCCTGCCAGTAACCGTCACTGCTTCCAAAATTAAAGCATCTTCCAAGATAACTCTTCGAGAGTTTTCTTTAAGTATTCCTTGTCCTTTAACACTGCATGAATATCGGTACCAAGGTGAGAGTTACACTTCGTTAGCTTATCTATTTTATCGTCGAGACTCCATTGCAAGGAGGTGCAGTCTCTCTCTATTCTAAGCAGTTGGGATATGATTTTCCCTAAAAGAAATCTAAATTAAAACCAGGAAAGATAAATCATAATAAGATAATTCTATTTCATTCTATTAGAGATTAGTGTATATATATGTATGTATGTATGTATTTATATACAAAAGTTACGGTCCCCTAAGACGAGCAACTTTCCTCTTAGTAGCCAAAATAATCCTAAGGCTCTACTCCTAGTAGCAGCAAGGGAACCCGAGGGTCTAGCCATATTGGCGGAAGAAATTTCTTTCCCTAAATCACCCTTTGGTACAAAAGGTTCTGAGGAAGAAGAATCTACTAGGGATAGAGTAAGATCAACATCCGAAGCATATTTGGGAATGTATTCCAAAACATGTTCACTTTCGAGAGTCTTCCCTGCAACAATAGCTAAAGGAGATTGAGTTACACATTGGTAGCTGGGTAGAACCTCTGGAGTTATGGTTAGGCTGGGATCATAGAATCTCCTTAGGAAAGATAGCCTTTTATTCTTCAACTAGTCTCTTGGATGTAGTTTAGAAAGTCGAGCAAATTCTTGATAGCCCTCATATCGGTCATCTAAATAAAGCTTTGATTTACACCTAAGATCCAAGACTTTATTAGTTAATATAGTGCCGCTAAGCCTAAGGGATTTAATTGATTTGGCAAAAGTTCGATCGTGTGTTTCTTGTATCTCTTTGATCTTAATGGATAAGCTTACATTCCTTAACCTACTAGATGTTAGCTGGGATTTAAGGGGATCCATAGCTGCTAACAACTTCGAGTTTCTGGTTTGACTCCTCTTCCACAATACTTCATAATGAGAGGTAAAAATGAACTTTCTCTATATGTAATTAAGAAAAATGTATTTTAGAAAAAAAAACAATGGAGATAGTAAGGAAGGAATTCAACATAAACCCAAACACAATACTACCAAGGTCCACAACCGTCATAAAAAACAAAATGAAATTGTTAGAATTATTACTGAGCAAAGTTTAAACATTATGAGTAGGGGAGTCTAGGAGTTCAGAACTATGACTTACCTCTCCCCACCAGGGCTGATTGTTCAACAGTTGTCGAGGCCAGAGCATTCTCACACTTAAAGTAGAAACTCTCCTCGATCCTTTCACTATTAGAATTAAAGCCCTTTGAAATGGTTGTGCCTCTGCCCCGATTATATTCATAAGCAATGTAGAGAATCTTGAAGGCTTCGTTGGTAACCACCTTCTTGGTTTCCTCCTTAGTGATCTAACCTAAGTTCTCCTGCTTAACCCGTGCAAGCTCATCCTCGGCCATCTTATGCTTGGCCTCTAGATCTCTCAAGGCCTTCTCCAAATCAGCCACCTTCCTATCAAAAGACCTCAGGTCCCGAAGACTTTTCTCGCGTTCATCATGGCCTTCTTTTTAAACTTAGAAAACTCTTTTCTCAAAGCTTCAGCCTTATCCACATCCCCCTCTGGCCTTTCAAATCCTCAATGCAAACCGAGAAGACAGCCTAAACATGAAGGAAAGAAGTTATTATGAAAACTAAAGGAATAAATACTTCATCAATAAGGGAAAAAAAGGCTACCCTGATCTGGTCTTCCATCCCTAAACTCATCATCCTCTCGAAACTGGCCATATCATCCGCTATCTCCACATAGGAGCATCCTACGACCTTAGAAAGATGGGCATTAATAGCAAAACAAGTCACTTTAATCACCCGATCCACTAGGTCATTTGGGGGAGCCAGAGCAAGGAAGTCTCGGATAAACTAGGTTTTGGAAGAGAGAAGGTCCTTTATAGGTCTTTTATATGACTATTCCTTTAAGACTAGCTTTTGTCAAGTAGAAGTAGAAATAGAAGAAGACTTGTTCAAGAGCAATTCACCTATTGAAAGCATATTGTCAAAAGCCACTGCAACATAAACATAGAAAGCATGTTAGGTGAACAAACCAATATTTCATTAAAGTTATATCCTAGAAAAATTCCATAATATACTTAAAACCGAGGTCCACCCTTAGGAACAACATCTTCTCTTTCGACCTCAAAGATTTTTTGGTTAGTGCCAGTAGGTTTATTAGGTTGACTTTGGTCAATCACGTCCGAAGGTATAGTTTCAATTGAAGTAGGATCATAACTAAGAATTGGCAGAAGGCAATAATAGCATGCAAGCCTTAAGATTAGCCTCGGTAAGGACTACATGTCTAAGCCTCTCTTCCTTTGGTATTTTCATCACCGCCTCGTACTCAATATAGAAGAGATCCTTAAGGGTTGGGACCTAGTCTCTTCCAAGTTTAGCTAAATATGTAAAAGAGGAAACAATGTTAGGAAATAATGCGATTGAAGCTTAAAAACAAGAGCATTCTAAACAG
This sequence comes from Allium cepa, assembly GCA_030765085.1. NCBI lineage: Eukaryota > Viridiplantae > Streptophyta > Magnoliopsida > Asparagales > Amaryllidaceae > Allium > Allium cepa. Next base: position 1,050,272,362 of record CM060929.1, on the reverse strand, counting down.
GGGAAATTCAAAAACTTATAAGTTTCTAGTAGTTCAATAACAATTCGAAGATAATTTCCTTTACGAAAAACTATTTTATTGTTGTTACCTTGCCGCATGGCTTGACTAAGGGCATCTTTTTCCAATAATGGAGGAAATACAAGGGAACTCCGAAACCATCAGTTGACCTATGTTAGTTATACAAGTAATGGATCTCAGCATTAGTCATGTTGCGGTACCCCTTCTTCTACTACAAGATTGCTAAAGTAGATAAAGTGCTAAATGAGACCACCTCAAGTTGGATTGGGCTGACTCCATAGAACTCTAGAATGTTAACAAACGAAGGAGCAAGAGGAAGTGATACCCCTTTGTCTAAATATTCTAGTGTCTAGGTAAAGAACCCTTTGGGGATTCACTCTAGTCATTATCTAGACTAGGATCCTGACCTTGACTCCCAGAACTCCGTAACTCTCCATTCAAATTTCCAGTTCTCCCTGATTAGTTATAGATTTTTCCATCAAAAGGTCTATGAAGGGACCAATGTTAAAACTAGTTACTTAATAAAACCTCTGAAACTCCTACGGAAATGATTTAAACTCTTATGGTTCAAAAGGAAATTGGATCTAAAACTAGACTCTGCAGTCCAAACTCAAATTTCTAAAATCTCTCAAAAAAGGGTCCTATCAATAAGAGGATTGTCAACCAAAGTAGATAAAAGGATCGGTTTAAGGACAAAATCTTAATTTATCAAACAATAAGTATAGTGAATTAGCTAATCGGACAATACCCTAAAATCAAGGTCAATCGTTGATATAATAATCAAAATTGATTTTTAAAAGAAGAATGCATGCAAGATACTAAAAGCAATAAAGAAAACTAATAAAATTGTAGTAAAGATTGAGAACTTAATGTTTTAATTGAGAGTTTACAGTAATGCATGAAGGTTTCTTAGCTCTAATGGTGATTGCAACTATTGCTAATATTGTGAGAAGAAGAAATAAGAGGAAAGAAAAGGTTTATTTAAACCTTGAATCAATGGTGGAGATTATCTAGTCACCATGATCCTAACCATAGATAAAATGTGGTAGTATCAAAATATGAATCATCCTAAGCAGAGAAAAGGAATGCGCTTTTCAAAGAGGCCAATGAAATTGAGATAGTTAGTAGAAGCATTTAATGTAAAAGCAGGACCTGAGCTTTCAAGATCAACACCTCGACTTTCATTTAGATCCCACAAGTCAAGAATCACCCAGACCTTACGGTCTCGAGTTAGATTTTGCCCTTTGGCACTGTCACAGTTTCACTTGTCACTTAGTCTAGATGAATTCAAGTGTCAAGAAAGATTTCCAAAAGTTTTCACTCATTGTCTCAAATTAGATTTTTCCTTTCGGCACCGTAGCAATTTCGCTTACCATTCGTCTGATGGCTTCAAGTGGTGAACATAGTTTAAAGTGTTAGCCTCATTGCCTCAAACAAGATTTTTGCCTTTTAGCTTATAGCAATTTCGCTTATCACTTAGCCTAGACGACTTCACGTGTCAAGCATGCTTTCAAATGTTTTGACCATATGGTCTCGAGTTAGATTTTGCCTTTAGGCACCGTAACAGTTTCGCTTATTACATAGTCTAGATGGCTTCAAGCGGCAAGCATAGTTTTCCAAAAGTTTAGATCACACGATCTCAAATTAGATTTTTTCTTTCGGCACCGTAGCAATTTTTCTTACCACTTAATCTGGATGGCTTCAAGTGCAAAACATAGTTTTCCAAATATTTGACCTCACGGTCACAAATCAGATTCTGCTATTTGGCACTGTAACAATTATGATTTCCACTTAGTTTAGATGGCTTCAAGTGGCAAACATGATTTTTTAAAGTTTTGGCCTCGTGGTCTCAAATCACATTTTTCCTTTCGGCACCATAAAAAATTCTATTGTCGCATAGCCTTGATAACTTCAAATGTCGAGCATGATTTTCAAAAGTTCTGACCTCATGGCCCCGAATTAGATTTTGCCTTTAGGCACCATAATAGTTTCGCTTGTCTAGATGACTTCAATTTTCAAGCATAATTTCCAAAGTTTTAACCTTATAGTTTTGATTTAAATTTCACCTTTCAGAATTCTTCACTCATCATCTACCTAGATGGCTTCACATAACAGATATAATTTTGAATTTTTTGATAGGTCGATCCAAGATAAATCTTCATCCTTCGGCTTTCATAACCTTTAAATGCTCGTCACTTGACCCAATACAATATCCGAAACTAAGTGATGTAACATCTTCTATACATATAGGACATATTAACCTCGAAAGATAATCAAGAAAAATAAATGAAACTTGTACACTTCAAAGTTCACTCCATATTTCTATATGGATTAATTTTTGAGTCTTCGGCGTTAAACCAAAATTCTCAATAGCAAAATTAACGATTATCTTCCTAAGGAAAGTCCAACGCTTCGTATCCATATGTATTGCAGGAGTTATGATGCTTAGGTATTTTAGGAACAAATGGGTTGAGCCTGTCTTGGGAGAATAATTCCACAAGCCGAAGGGAATAGCCCATCGGCGAATCCAAAGCCCAAAACACCAATCTGTAGCAGAATTATCAGTAGTAAAAATGACCAACAAGGCAACATGCAATTCAAATGCAAGAGGCCTTTTAAGCAGAAAGATAATTCATAAATTCATACTTCACAAGCAATAATGCTAGAAATCCAGAATAAGTTCTAATCATAGACGTACAACAAGCAACCTTAGTAATCCAAAGAGGAGAATCTCCACCAATGGCAATACAACATGCTGGCTATAAATAGGTTGCAATATCAAGGCACAAGGGATCTTTTTAACGTGCTAAGAACTAGCATAAAATCATATAGCACTTTCTTATATTAGAACTCTTCTCAAAAAAGTTGTTAATGGTGGAAACGCTTAAGTTTAATGTAATAAGCCTATCGGCTATATAAGAGTGACTGAATAAGAAAAGGACAGTGGATATAGGGACTTTCAGCCCGAACACAATAAACATCTCGGTATTATTTACTTTTAGCACTTTATTTTCTTCTCATATGTCATCCTAATTCAGTAGTTCCATGTATATAACTCCAGCAACACTACATCTCGCCTTGGTATTCTCATATCTGGTATCTATAATCAAACCAACTTCTAGACCTATACCTTTGGACCTTGGGGTATTAGTGCAGATGAAATTCAGCACTAACACATTCAAAGTCTGAATGACATAGCAGCCATGCCTTGCCCAGAGTAGGCAAGACAAAAGATTTGTGCTCGTAGATAGGTGGGATCTCTTACAAACTTCAATCAACGCATAGAGTTAGGAGCGGTCAAAAACAAACGTCCTGGATGGGGTGTTCAAATCACTACATTAAGTGGTTAGTTCCAAACGACGCCCAGAGTTCGGCGTGGTCAAAATATGCATCCCGGAGAAGAGTTCCCAAATTAACATTTGGAGATGAATCGACTCGATTCACGTCTGGAGTTGGGCGTGATCGCACTTAGAACATCCTCGGAAGGAATGTTAAAGTTATCCTTCCAAATAATCAGAATTCGACCAAGTTCTAGAATCGAACATGGTCCTGTGCAGACACGCGTCGATAGGTGCCTTAATGATCATCCCTTGCTCGCTTAAACAGCTAAATGGACTAATAACTTAGTCCAATAATGATAATGGGAAGTGGATCGCAAATGCATTGAACACAAAACGAATTTCTCAAATATTTAGACAAATTAACATAAGACCCGAACGAAACGAAAAGACATTGTTGTTCACACTCAAAAATATGACTTGGGAGAAAAGTACAATTTTATTAACATCTAAATTGCAAGTAAAAGTAGGTCGAACCTGCACATAACCAGCCTAAAACAAAAGGCTGGCTCCTTCCTCTATACACCAAAACAAGCAAACTTTCATTTCTTGAGCTTCTGCTTCTTCGGTTTCTTCCCAACTCCAGAAGATGGTCCAGTAAGATCATCACACTTCATCCTTCCTCTCCCCTCATTTCCTTTTCCCTACGAAGGCGAACTGTGCAATGAAACCAAATTTATGAAACATTACCCTTTCCCTTTGTTCACCAAATCAAACCAAACTTTATCTTAAAGATTTACCCTTTCCCTTTTTTCAGTAATTATTTCTATTAAATTAACACCTAGGTTTTCCATTATTCCTATTCATTTTATTTTATAGATGAAATTGTAATTCAAATAGAATCTATGTTGAAACTACCAATCCAAATTCAACAATTATATTATTAAATTAGGTGAATTATAAAGGAGTTTAATTACTTATGAAACATCATAATGTTGTAATCAACCCACCCACCTTTAGAAGCTTCCTTTCTTTTAGTTTAATTTTGATCCTCTTTTCCTAAGCCTAACTGATTTGTCCTTCCTTCTCTCTTTCTCCTCTAATCTTGATTCTCTTTTCCACTTCTTTGAATTAGATGTGTTTTATTTTTATTTTTGATGAAGAACTTTTTATGAGAATATGACTATGGTTTAAGTAGTTCCTATAGAGAGAAAATAAGAATTGTAAGTACATAATAAGGAGGTAGCAGGTAGGGTTTTGAGTGAAAAGAAGTGAGGGTTGTGGTCTAATTTATAGTTAAAAAGTAGGGCAATCTAGTCTAAGTTCGAAATTCATAATTATGAAAATGCTATTAACTACAGTTTTCTCTAATTTAACAAGTTAAATATGTTTTCTAATTGTAAATGACATTCTAAATGCAATGGAATAGATCTCGAGGCCTAATTCCAACATTTGTAAAAAATTATATTTTGTCCTTTTATGCAAAACTATATTTTTACCTTTGTCGATATTTTAATTTATTATTAAAATTTCTAGGGTGTTACATTCTACCGCCTATAAAGGATTTGTCCTCAAAATCTCTAAGGATGAAAAAAATGTAATTTGTTCATTCAAACAATATTTACAACCATTTAATTAACCATCAATCATTTGGGGAAAAATTCCTTAAATTCAAATTTTCAAATGCGATATGTACAGATAGGTATGGAATGCATATGAACATAAGGGTAAGGTAAAATTAGGTGGTATCCTTAACTAGTCAACCTCCTGAAATGCAAGTGCTTATACCATATAGCTAAGATGCATGCGATGTCCTATACCGGCAGTTCTATATACATGAGAAACCGTTCGATACATATGCAAAATTGTAACAACCATTATGCGTATAACTTAACTAATAAAATAAAATGGATATTGATTGAGTGACAAAAGCTAACATGAACATACCAGCCCATATGTGCACTATGAACTAATAATTTTACATCCACTAGCAATCATCATCTAAAACATGTCCTAGTGACATGTTCATAACTATGCATAGCATCCAAACACTCCTATATACTAAGCTAAATACTATATGCACTAACAATTAAACTAGCTTTAATGGAAACATACCCAAAAAGATCTCCGGCCGGGTAGCTCCGATCTTCTCCTCGGGCTCTCATACTCTCAATTGGATCGTCTCCCCATGTGACACTAACCAGTTTAAATACTTTGTTGTAGAGTCATCTTGTCCCATGCTCAATAATACGGGTACGTGCACAGTGTACAACTGAGTCTTTCCACTTCAACTTCTTCCAACTGACCTGGCTCGAATGCAGTAGTTGAATCATGTAGAACCTTCTGCAAATGCGACACATAAAAAACATTATGAACTCCGCCAACTTTTCGGGAAGCTCCACTCTGTAATCTAACTTCCCTACTCTCTTCACCATCGAAAAAGGCACTACAAACCTTGGTTCTAAATTTCTCGAACCACCAAACCACATAAATTGTCTAAGTGGCAAGATCTTTATAAAGACCAGGTCGTCCATTGTGAACTCAACTCCATGTGTCTCCTGTTAGCTTAAGATTCCCCACCTATTGTGGGCAGTATTCATCCTTCTATGGATCAACTCTACTTTCCACGAAGTCTCCTTTTCATATCTAGTCTAAGAATGGTTCTATCTATAATGTCTCATCAATCAAATGGTGATTTACACATCCTCCTGTACAACAGCTTAAACGGTGTCATCCCAATACTTGCCCGTTAGCTATTATCATATGCAAAGTTACTAATGGCAAGTGATCCTACCAAGAACCAACAAAATACACATTCGTAGCCAGCCCTCCAATTCTCTATGAACCCTCCCATTTTTTCCATCTATCTATGGTTACAAAGATAACTGTGCTCCTTACTTCGAAATACTTCTTCGAAAAATGCCCTTCTCTAGCAATTCATTCACTTGCTTATTTAGCTCGCTTCTTTCTCTAGGAGCCATATGCCTAAGGGTTAAAGCAATAGGTCCAGCATTATCTTCAAGATAAATTTGAAATTTGATTTTCCTATGGGGAGGAAGACTAAAAACTTCAAAAAAAAACATATGGATAGTGATGTAGTCATGAACTATTGGTACTAAAACTCACTCTTCATATGACAGGTCTAAAAAATATAGGTACATAACCGAACCCTGGGGTCATATATTTTTATTAAATTTTCTTTGTATTTTAAACCAAGTATGTACATGTACTTCAATGAATCTTCTATGTGTATTTAAAATTAGTAGGGTCAGTTTCCACATATGTAATACTAATAATTGACTTCCAAACCAACACTAAGTTAACATTCCCAATGAAGAACCAAGTATATCATACATACATATTGAGTGAACATCGTAATGCCCGGGCTCGAGTTGAGTATACTAGCTTGACGACTTATGGCTAATCTAAGCATTCGTGTCACCTTGTGAATGGTAAATATGTTATATGCTCTTTATCATTCAAATGAAGCTAAAAAGTCAATATAATGATTTTCAGGTAGGTCTAGCTATAGCTCAGCCATATTTCCCTACTATTGTGGATGCCTCCATCTCCCTTCCTTGATTCCTACATGTTTAACATGTGATCAGGCTTGCACCATTAACAATAAGAACTTATAGTTGTGCTAGTATTGCACGCCTTGTTTGGTTCCACGTTACGTATACCATGAAGTGTGAACCTAGGTACATCATCTAGTGTAGATTGATAATTCCTATTACACACTCTCTATGCAGCTACTCAAAATCTTAAAAGTCGAGAAAGAGGGGATAAGTTCTCTTATTCGCCCTACTAGCCTGCACTAGGTCCAGGTTTAACATTGGCTGATGAAAACAATTTAAGCATCTAATATTATTTCAGAAGGCAAACGGTCATTTAAAAAAAATGTTTTTTAGGTCTTATACGTCTAATTTCCTTTCTCAGACATTTAACTTCAAATTCAAATGCTTTAAAAAGGATTCGAATATCTAAATCGTGGCGAATTTGAACTAGTTTCTTTTAGTCTAAGATTTCCTAAAATCCCAATGAAAAACCCTTAAATCAAACGTCTAATTAATGTTTTGAACATCGAGTTAGGGCGTTTTCCATAAATTTTATATTTTGTTTATTTTATTTTTCTTCTTCGTTGATTCGAGCATCAATTTAAAGTTCATTTTTAAATGAATATTCTAATAGTCACTGTCTTTATTTTCATCAATTAACTTCAACGATTATCTATATTCATAGTTTGTAAATAAACTATCCATATACTTTCAATCAAAGATATATATATATATGCATATACATTCCAAGTCATATAATCAATCCAAGGTAAGGTAAGAGTGATATTTAATACTTTGTTCACCAAGTCAAACCAAACTTTATCAATAAAGATTTACCATTTTCCCTTTTTCAATAATTATTTCTATTAAATTAACACCTAGGATTTTCCCTCATTACTATACTGTCTATTTATATATGAAATTGTGATAAAATCTAGGTTGAAATTATTATTCCAAATTCAACAATTATATTCTTAAATTGGGAAAATTATAATGGAATTTAATTCATTATGAAACAATATAACATCATAATCAATTCACTCACCTTTAAAACTTCCCTTCTTTTAATTTGATTTTGAACCTTTTTGCCTAACTCTCCAAGTTGATTGATTTGGCCTTCCTTCTCTGTTTCTCCTCTAATCTCAATTCTCTTTTCCTGTGATGCCCCACCTCAATACTCACACTAACCAAGACATTATTGGGTAATGTCATCAATTAGTACGAAGAATAAGGCTATTGAGGAGCGACCATCTATGTAATTGCTTTGTGCAAGTACCGATATGTCAAATAGTATGTCATGCATTTCATTTCAAGAGGAAATCTGATATATCAAACACAAACTCAAGGCTACTACATTGTGGCTATGTAGCCTTCGAAAAAAAATATAAAATAAGCATAAAATAAATTAGTCATGGATATTCATATCACTAAAGTGGAAACAGATATGAATATAACACATAGAAGTGTACATCAAAATAGTCGTCATAAGAGATCCACTACATCACAAAAGAAATAGGTACAAATGCTAGACAAAAGAATATGTATACATCAAGGAGTTTCTACATCGAATGTATAAAAATTAAACTACTATGCTAAAGCAGTCAGCCAAAAGTCAAAAGCTAGTCCCTACTAAGAAGTCAAGTGGAAGCACTTGAAACACCTCGGCCTGACCTGAGTATTATTTATGAAGAAAAATAATAAATAGATCAGTCTAGCTATAATTATCATGTAAGATGAGATAGGATAAGAGATATGACAATATATATATATATTATATATAATAACAACAAAAATCATACAATATCTCAAATTTTCTCAAACACCAAAAAGAATGTCATATTGTTTATTTTTATTCACCAAATCACAAATATTGATAAAGCTTATAAATGCGAATTGCAAAAATTGGTGAAACACAATTTCTAGAAATCAATAATTAGAAATCCAAAAAACACAAAGGGGGAGGTCTATCACAAATATTGATTATTCCAATCTAATGCTGTCTGTTGGAGCATACTAGAAGCCACTTGGACTCGATGTAGATCCATAGGATTCATGCGAGAAAAGATGCGGTTGCATGTTCGAAGCCAAGCTTGGACTTTTGTAACGCTTTCGAAACCCTTAAATTGACTTCAACCCAAATTAGTATAACCACTACATAAGTGTTCAAACACAATTTAGGACGAGTAGGCTCAGGAATGGATCCGACAGCTTGGGCATTCTTTACAAGATTCAAAAGTTGTTGGGAAAACATGAATACGCCATCCTAAGGGGTATCACTGGATTGACCGGCACTAGGGCGGCCAGGCTGATCATTTCTCTTCTTTAAGAAAAAAAGAAAGAAGAGGAAATAGGTTATTCACAGAATGGATTTCAAACAAACTTGATTGATAAAACAAGGCATCGTAAAAGAAAATAGGATAGAACAGGTCCTAAGACTCAAATTAAATCCTAAGGCATGATTCCTAAGAGAGTCATAGGACAATGATCCTTGCTAGATTATTCTACATTGTTCCAAAGTTTGGCTCTGATACCAAGCTATGACGCCCCAGCTCTATAATCACACTAACCAAGGACACTACTAGGTATTGCTGTCAATTAGTATGAAGAATAAGGCTGTTGAAGAGCGACCATCTATGTAATTGCTTTGTGTGAGTACCGATATGTCAAATAGTTTGTCATGCATTTCATTTCAAGAGGAAATCTAACATATCAAATACAAACTCAAAGTTGCTGCACAGTGGCTATGTGGCCTTCAGAAACAAATATAAAATAAGCATAATTAAATTAGTCATAGATATTCATATCGTTAAGGCAAAAACAGATATGAATATAACACATGGAAGTGTACATCAAAGTAGTGGTCATAAAAGATCCACTACACCATAAAAGAATAGGTACAAGTGCTAGACAAAAGAATATGTATACATCAAGGAGCCTCTATCTCGAATGTATAAAAACAAAAACTACTATGCTAATGTAGTTAGCCAAAAGTCAAAAGCTAGTCTCTACGAAGAAGTTAAGTGGAAGCACGTGAAACACCTCAATCTGACCCGAGTATTATTTGAGAAGAAAAATAGTAAACGGATCAGTCTAGCTATAATTATCATGCAAGATGAGATAGGATAAGAGATATAACAAATACATATAATAAGAACAAAAATCATACAATATCTCAAATTTTCTCAAACGCCAAAAAGAATGTCATATTCTTCATTTTTATTCACCAAATCACAAATATTGATAGAGCTTATTAATGCAAACCGCAGAACTTGGTGAAACATAATTTCTCGAAATCAATATTTATAAATCCAGAAAACACGAAAGGAAAGGCCAATCACAAACGAGAGCTTGAAAACTCGCCTATAATGTATCACAAATGGGACACTATCCTATAGGTCGCTAACCTATAGAGTCGGTGCAACGACGTAGTAGAACGGTACGCCCGAGGAACCTGAAACTCAAAAAAGTCGGAACAACGACGTAGTACAATGGTACGCCCGATGAACCGAACTTCATAAAAAGACCATGGGTCGTTAGCCCACAAAAATGAGACAAAACTCCAGAAAACGACGTACTGTCCCCCACGCGGATCAAGAGACATCGCATATCGCTAGTTTAAACCACAAGTTGATCATCATAGATCAATAATAGTGTAAATTACACCAAGCTAGTAAATAAATGAGTTTAGCTTCATATCCCATAACCACTGGCTTAACTTAAATACTTACGAACAAGTTGTTGATTTTCACTCGAAGATTGTCACAAGATTTCAATCGAATAAGTCTAAGAATTGACCAACGAAGTAAACGCAAGTGTTTCATACCACTTGTTTTGCTAAATCGTTTAATTGGATTTCTCGTACGAATGTGGTAAAGGTTTGTATATACTAATAGATTGAAAAACGATTTTAAAAACGAGCTTTGTACTAAAACTAATGTTGAAATCATTTTTGTGAAAGAATTTGAATATTTACTAGCAGTATAAAAACCTTTGTAATTTAAAGTGGCAAATCATAGAAACGATTGTATAAACAATCTATCACCCAAAATTCACGTTTGATGACGTGAATTAAAACCATGAAAATCGATATCGAATCCATCAAATGGATATTCCCAAAAATCCAGAAAAAGGAGTCATCGAAGTCGATGATAAATGAAAACAACTAACCGGGTCAACAAAATTCGATAAAACGAAAATCCATTTAAAAATAAGCAATTTGGCTGAATTTAACAATGTCAAACGTCTGGTGATTTTGCCAGATGTCTGAGCTGAAGGTTTGGAAATTTCTTCAAGATCGCGTAGAAGTCTGGAAAACCTCAGACGTCTGAACAGAAGGTCTGGAATTTTATTCGTATGACTCAGACGTCTGAGTGTTTTCCTAGACGTGAAGCTCAGGGCAAAATTTGCCTAGGCCATTGGTGGCCAAATCAATTCAGAAGCGATCGAACGAGCGACGGAGGCTAGGGATTTACGCCAAGCGGCAATCCAGCCCTATAGGCTCTTCAATACACTCCAAACAACATGTCCAAACATCCATGGTAGGAATTTCATAGATTTTGACTTTAAAATACCCAAAATTGGGAAATTCACCAAACCAATTCAATTCAAAAGCAATTGGACATAAAATAGATGTTAGGAATTCATATCTAACAATAACGAAAGCTATAGACATAGATGTGAGTTCAAGAACTCACCTTTAAATTCAAAAACAAGGAATGAAAAGCTCTAAAACAAAGCAAGATCAATCTTTCTTCAATTTCACTTCAAGGACCTTCAATCTATGGTCAAATGCAAAGTTTTTCCTAAGTTAGGTTATGGGAAAAATCAAGAATTAAAGAGGAATTGAGATGGAGAAAATGAAGAGCATGCTTACCTAAGCTTCTCCTTGATTTTGGAACTTGGATTTGAATTTCCTAATAATCTAGGGCTTAGGAATTTTAATTTCCTATCTTTCCCCTCATTTTTCCCTTTAGTTTGAGTGTAAGGAAATTATGAGTAGAATGAATGAAGAGTGGAGAAATTAGGGTATTTGGTAGATGAGTTTGGGTCATCTTGTTGGGATGGTAGGCTAGAAACAAACCCAAAGCCCAAATGAAAATACCAAAATTTTAATCAACTCCAAACAAATCAATGTTTATACTCAAACAAGTTGTAAATATCGTTTTGAACTCAAAGAAAGTGGTCTCGAGTCTGGATTCGATTGCTTACAAAAGGTCACATATTGTATTTTAAATCAACTAAAGATGTTATATTTAAATAAATCATTTAAATATATAATCATAAAATATGCAGGTTGTTAAAGACTCTCCTCCTTAAAGAAATTATGTCCTTGTAATACTTAAGAATAAAATAAAGAATAAAAACCACTATAAAGCATAATAACATAAAAGAAAATTTTAAAGTGAGAAGTTCGCCTTATACAACACGAAAGAGTAATTCTGGAACTGTTCGCTCGATGAATTCTCTAGTTTTCCCAAGAACATCCATAGGATTTGCGGACCATTGAACTTTCACAAGCGGAACATCTTTATTACAAGGTGTTTAACCTCTGTAGCAATGATACGAATAGGATGTTACTCATAAGTTAAATTAGGAGAAACCTCAATTTCTTTAATAACATCGGGCGCAAGAATGAAATCGGAATCTCTAAGGCGTTTTCGTAGTTGAGAAACGTGGAATACGTCATGAATAGCAGAAAATTAAGCTGGTAATAAAAGGCGATAAGCCATCGAACCAATGCGTTCTGTGATAGGAAATGGGCCAATATACCGAGTTGCTTATTTTCCCGAACGACTGAAATGCACATTACCCTTCATAGGTGAAACATGAATAAATACTTAATCTCCCATAGAAAATTCTAATTTCCTTCTTCGGTTATCGGCATAGGATTTTTTCTACTTTGAGCTTCTTTCATCCTACGACGAATAAGGTCAATCTTTTTTGTGGAATCATTAAAAAAATCTAGACCTAAACCAACTTCTCACCAGCTTCAAACCAACATAAAGGAGATCGGCATGACCTTCCATAGAGTGCCTAGAAAGGTGTCATACCAATACTAGATTGGAAAATATTATTATAAGAAAACTCAACAAGAGAAATATGATCTTCCCAACTTCCACCAAAATCAAGAACACATGCACGAAGAAGATCTTCAAGAGTTTGATTCACATGCTCTATTTTTTCATCGGATTAAGGATGATAAGCGGTGTTAAAATTAAGCTTCATTCCAAAAGCTTTTTAAAGACCCTTCCAAAATCCACTAGTAAATAATGGATCACGACTGCTAAAAATAGAAGTAGGAACTCCATGCAATTTAACAATTTCATTGGCATAATGTTTGGCCAAAAGAGATACTGTCCAGTTGGAACAAACGGGAATAAAATGGATGGATTTTGTAAGTTTATCTAAATCACCCATAAACTGTCATGACCCGAATGAGAACGGAGAAGACCGTCAATAAAGTTCATGGAGACTTGATCCCACTTAGAAACGGGAATGTCTAAAAGTTGCAATAACCCACCGGGCCTTTTGTGCTAGGCCTTTACTAGTTAGCAAGCCATGCAACGCTCATTAAAGTTAGCAATATCATATTTCATTCCAGCCCAATAATAAAATGTTTCATGTCCGCATAGATTTTACTCGGATTAATGGTAAATTTAGAACGATGAGAATCTTCTAAAATGTCATTACGAAGATCACTAATATTTGGCACAATAAGTCTATCAAATTTTCGAATGCCTCCACGAGCATCAATATCAAAGTCTTTCAAATCATCAATATTTCTATCCCTACAACTTTGGCAAAGATGACCAATTGGGGATCATGCTTTTGAGCTTCAAGAGTGCAGTCTAATAGAGAAGGATGAGCCTCAAGGCTACATAAAACAAGAGATGAACACGAATCAGATTCACGATCTCGAATCTCTCAAGTGGACAAAGTCTTAGGATTTTTTCATTCGGATATCATCGTGGAAAAAACCGCTTGTTGCTTACGACTAAGGGCATCGACAACACAATTTCTCTTTCCGTGAGTATAAAGAATGTCAAGATCATAAGATGCAAGAAATTCGAGTCAACGTTGTTGATGCAAATTAGGTTCCTTATGAGAAAATAAATACTTAAAAGATTTATGACCAGCATAGAGAACAAATTTCTCTTCCAAAAGATAATGATGCCAAATTCTAAGGGCGAAAATAACGGCCGTGAGCTCTAAATCATGAGTGGCATATCTAGTCTCGACAGGCTTTAATTGCCTAGAAGCATAAGCGATGATATGTTCCTGTTGCATGAGAATGGCTCTTAAACCAACACAACTAGCATCGGTATAGCAGTGAAGTCTTTGTTCCCTTCGAGGATCACAAGAATAGGAGCATCAGAAAGAAGTTCTTTTAATATCTGAAAAGCAGCTTCATATTTGTCTGACCAAATGTACTTAACTCCTTTCTTTGTCAAACTAGTAAGAGGTACGAAAATTTTAGAAAAGTCTTTTATGCAACGACGGTAATAGCCCGCCAATCGAAGAACTATGGATTTCTGTCACACTCTCCAGTCTCTTCCAATTTTGAATTACCTCAATCTTTGAAGGATCCATGGAAATTCCAGATTTAGAAATAATATGTCCTTAAAATTTCATATGGGATTGCTAAAAGTGGCACTTAGAAAACTTTTCTTTAAATTGATTTCTCCTAAGAGCTTCCAACACAATTTGAAGATGTTTTTCATGCTCATCCTTTGAATATCATCAATAAAGATGAGAATAAATCGATCGAGGAAGTCTTTGAAAATTCGGTTCATAAGGTCAATGAAATAATCTGGAGCATTCGTTAAACCAAATGGTATAAAAGACCATTCATAAGATCCATAACGAGTACGGAATGATGTCAATGGAATGCTATCCTCTACAATACAAAGGTGATGAAAAACGGTTGCTAAGTCTAACTGTGTAAAGACTCTAGCATCGCTAAGCTGATTGAACAGATCATTAATACGAGGTAAGGGATATTTATTCTTGATGGTAAGACCATTAAGTTTGCGGTAGTCAACACAAAGCCTAAGTGTACCATCAGATTTCTTCACAAAGATAGCCGAAGCTCCCCAAGGAGAGGAACTAGAACGAATAAACTGTTTTACTTCCAATTCGGATAATTATTTATGCATCTCCTCATTTTCCTTATTGGACATAGGATAAGGAGGACAAGTGATAGGAAGAGCTCCAGGGATTAGATTAATTCTGAACTTAATTGCTCACTTAGGTGGTAATCCTAAAACGGGCTCATATATATTGGGAAATTCACGAAGAACGTGAATGAGGGAAATGACATCTTCCCCATCATTATTATCATCATCTGTGGATTTAGAGAATACAAGGATGCTACCAAATTGGAATCTGAATCTTTAAGAACAATTGAAATCTATTTAACAGATTGAGGATGTCAAAGATGGATAGTCCTCTCGGGACATAGGACGTGGGCTTCATAACGATTAAGCCAATCGATTCACAAAATCATTTCGAAACTAAGTAACGCATAACATGAAAATCGGCTCGGAAAGCATAATCACATAAAATAATCTCGACATCTTTACAAAGTAAACTGATGTTGCGGATTCCCCAACTAGATTCACAATTCTCAATGAAGTCATCAAGGCCATAACATTTAAAGAAAAAGTATCAACAAGTTCTTTTGATATAAAAGAGTGAGATGCACCCATACCAATAAGAACTTGAATAGAATGATCACGAAACATAATAATGCCATCTAGGACAGAATGAGAAATACGTTGACCAAGATAAGTGTTACTCGGGGCTTGCACAACATTCAGCTTTCCCTCTTTCGTATTGGGATTAGGGCCTTTGAACTTAATGTTGAGTTGCCTCTTATTATTATTTTTAAAGTTCTTCTTGGCACCCATAAATTCAACATCACTTTCTTTATCGAGCTCTTCAAGTGGAAGAGCGATGTCTACAAGTAGATCGAAAGAAACTTCTAGTTTAAGGAGTAAAGCCTTTTTGAGGTTCTTATTCAACACATAGACAAACCTTTGATTTTTCTTCAATGGTGTATTAATATACTCGACCCCATATTTAGAGAGGGGTTCAAAAGATGTGATATAATCTATCATAGAAGATTCACCTTGAACAAGGTCAATAAAGTGTCGAGCTAAAGTTACTTTTTCAGCTTCTGGCACAAACTTCAACTCGGAATTTTCCTGGAATTGCTTCCAAGTAAGATCCACTTTAATAATTTCAGAAACCAAAATCACATTCCAATCTAATGCTCTCTCTTAGAGCATACTAGAAGCCACTTGGACTCGATGTAGATCCACAGGATTCATGCGCGAAAAAATGCGGTCACATGTTCGAAGCCAAGCTTGGACTTCTATAACACTTTCGGAACCCTTGAATAGCCTTCCATCCAATTGGTATAATCACTACACAAGTGTGCAAACCCGAATTTAGAATGAGTAGGCTCAGGAATGGGTTCGACAGTTTGGGCATTTTTTACAAGATCCAAAAGCTATTGGGAAGACATGAATACGCCATCCTAAGGAGTAGCACTGGATTGGCCGGTGCTGGGACGACCAGGTATTACTATTTCTCTTCTTTAAGAAAGAAAAAAGAAGAGGAAAAAGGTCATTTTTAGAATGAATGTTAAATAAACTTGATTGATAAAACAAGGCATCATAAAAGAAAATAGGATAGAACGGGTCCTAAGACTCGAATTAAATCCTAAGGCATGATTTCTAAGACATACTTAGCACAATGATCCTTGCCAGATTATTCTACATTGTGCCGAAGTGTGGCTCTGATACCAAGCTTTGACGCCCCACCTCTGTACTCACACTAACCAAGGACATTATTGGGTAATGCCGTCAATTAGTATGAAGAATAAGGCTATTGCGGAGTGACCATCTGTGTAATTTCTTTGTATTAGTACCGGTATGTCAAATAGTATGTCATGCATTTCATTTCAAGAGAAAATATGACATATGAAATAAAAACTCAAAGTTACTACACAGTGGCTATGTGGCCTTTGAAAACAAATATAAAATAAGCATAATATAACACAAATATTCATATCTCTAAGGCAGAAACATATATGAATATAACACATAGAAGTGTACATCAAAGTAGTGGTCATAGAAGATCCACTACATCATAAAAGAATAGGTACAAGTGTTAGAAAAAAGAATATTATACATCAAGGAGTCTCTATCTCGAACGTATAAAAAAACTACAATGCTAAAGTAGTTTGCTAAAAGTCAGAAGCTAGTCCCTGCTATGAAGTCAAGTTGAAGCACCTGGAACACCTCGATCTGACCCGAGTATTATTTAAGGAGAAAAATAAAAACAGATTAGTCTAGCTATGATTATCATGTAAGACGAGATAGGATAAGAGATATGATGTGATAACCCGGATTTTCAGATATCTGCAAATTGGAAATTAATAGGATTAAATTTATTAAACACTGATTTATAAGTTAAACAAATAAATTTGTTAATAAATATTTATATCTGGATAAATATTTATTTGATAATATCTTAATGTAATTATTTAAATCGGTAAAATTTAACTTTTCAAAAACAAATAAGATATGTATTTATTTATGATTATATATACAGATAAGTAGATTGTAAATAAAATTTTGATTTGAAATTCAATTAAAATATATATATATAATGAGAATAAATTGGATTTTAAAACTCTATATTTTGAAACTAATAAATTTTGTTTTCTAATTTTAATATAAATATATATAAGGAAATGTATTTATTAAAAAAATTTGAAAAAAATATAACATAAACTATATGTATAAACATTTATTTATCTAAAAGAATAATAGTTTGAGACAAGAATTGAATAAAAGGATTATATACTTCCTTTGAAATTTTATACATAAATAAGTATAGTTTGTGTGTGTATATATATATAAATATAAAATCATTTAAAAACATATGTTAATATAACACTTAAATCAATAAAACACATTATAATATGCAAAATTACAAGGGTAAACAAGATAAAATACATTTTAATATTTGTAACAATTATAACATACATTTAAACAAATGTAAAACAATTACAATATGAATTAACAAGTGTAATCTTATCATTATATGCAATTACATGTGTGATCTTGCGATAGCTTGTACTAACAAATGGAAAATTTGTTTCTTTTGAATTTAATTACATTAATAACATGTATTTCAGCTCAAACTCTCTTTCTCTTCATCTTTCAAAAAAAAAAAAAAAAAAAATCTGTAATGAAAAATCAAATAAAAATCAAAACCTATTCTAATCTTTTATCCTGAGCAAACATACTTCATTCAAAATTAAAGCTAGAAAACAATTTCCAGATTCAATTCAGAACAAAGCTGATCAACAAAACAAATTCTAGATCAAACTCAGGAAATCGATTCCGGTTGAGAGATCTGTTCTTCGTTACCCAATAAGGTGAGTAAAACTTTATATTTTTAAGTTAAAATCATCTTTATAGCTTATGCTTGCCACAAATTGATGATAACAATAACTTAAAAATGATTTGCAATGGTTGAAATAAATGATGTCTGGGTATAGTTGGAATTTCTGCTACATGCCTGTGTACACCTATGCAAACCTCTGTAAATACAACGGACTAAAATATGTTCAAAGAAAAATCAAAATCTCTTTCCTAGCACATGATGTTTAAAGGAAATTTTGGTGGTGATGGTGTAATGCAAATTAAAAAATATTAGCATTATCAAGCAATTATCTAGTAAAGTAAATATTACAATAAAAGAAAATATATAGGAAAAATTGATTGTTTCAATTTCGAGTTCCACCTATATAATCTAATCCATCTTTTAAAACTATGATTTTTAGTAATCATATCAAGATTTTTAAGTGAGTTTATGGGTAGGAACTGTTAGTTGAACAAAAATTGGATATTTTTCAATTGTCGAAGATTGAAGGTGCTGGAAATGTCGAGCTTGTTGTTGAAGCGGGCTTATAGGTCAAGGAGCACGGCAAAATTGGCTGGAAGGTTGATTGCTCGCCGTGGTGGCACGGCAAGGGAAATGTAGGGTTTAAAGGCTGTTTTGAGTGAGGAGCTTCGTCGCTCAATTACGGTGTCACAAGGGTGTCGAGTGGGCTCGGAGGAGTAGGAAAGGAAAGAGAGGCGTCTGACGAAGCTTCTGGTGACAAAGCATGGTCTTCGAGGGTCAAGGTCATGGGTTCGAGGTGCGAATAGGTGTTTGCTTTTGTTTTATGGTGATGGTTTATTGCTTGATTTTGAAACTCAAGCTTCATGGAGGAAATCTGGTGGTCGGGAGTGTCTAGGGTGATGTCGGCAACTTGCCGGTGGTGGCTCTGGTTGTCGGAACATTGCTAATGATTTGTGCATGTGCACATGTACCGGGTGTATCTGTGATCGTGGTTGTGTTGTGTGAGCTTCGAGTACGATGAATGTTTTTTTGAGTCGGCCTCGAGTTTTCATGAGGGTGGATGGATCGGGTTTAATTGAGGGGAAGCATTCGTGTTAGGCTCGAGTAGGACTTGTGTATGTTAGCAGGTAATATAATAAAAAGAAGGAAGTAGAAGAGGAAGGAAGATGTGGGCTTGGGCTGGATTTCCTTTCTAATAAAATAAAATAAGATGTAAACCAAGTCCAAGAATGTTTATCAAATTTTTAGTTAAATATTTTATCTAGAAATGGGAATAAAGAAATAAAAGTAAAGAGATGTACAAGTTCAAAGGTTTTCAATGCAAATGTTAAACTGATTTCAAAAGCAAAGGTAGAGATCAATTATCATACAAGTTTTCGAGATCAAAATTTTAAGTTAAATATTCTTAAGATTTATTATTTAATTTGAATAATTTTATTAGGCAAATTATTTAATTAAATCTTTAAGTGTTTTCAAATGTAATTTAATGTTATATTTACGTAATTAATAAATAAATGGTTTATCTTAAAGTTAATTAAGGTCTTGGATAATTAACGATAAATTAAATTAATGAAGTAATTAAAGAGAAATTAATAAATTAATGACTAAGGATTAATAAATTAATTAATTAGAGATTAATTAATTGGTAATTAGAGATTAATTAATTGGTAATTAGGGATTAATTAATTGGTAGTTAGAGATTAATTAATGTAGTAATTAGAGATTATTTACGTAAAGGATAATTACCTAATATAAGTAATTAAAGGATTAATTTGTTAATGTATTTAATTAATCAAAGGTTAATTAATGTGATTAATTAAGAGATAATTAAATAATTGAGGATAATTACTTAAGCTGGATAATTAAGGATGATTAATTAATTTCATTAATTAATTAAAGTAATAACAAATGGTTTGTGATTAATATTAATTAAGCAGGGTTAGGTAATTAATTTATTTGATTTAAATTGATTGTTTTATTAATTAACCTTGCTTATGGATGATTGGATTATATTGAATGCTTTGAATTGGTTGATATCTCTAATATGAAAAGCTGTGACGACAGTGTAGCCGATTGTCACCGCGATCTACTGCGGACCATAGCGGAAGTCGTGTGTGTTGTGAGAGCCAACGGTCTACGTTTGATTTTGCCATAATGGCAACGTAACATCGGTAGACTGCAATCTATGAAGACAAAGAAAAATTCGAGAGGCCATGAGAGCCTAAGGCTACACTGGGACTCGATTGATGTAGTCCGCGACCTATGTAGGAGTGGTGAAGTTTCATTTGGCAACAAAAATCGAGGGCGCTGATGCCTACAGTCACATGTATTTTTGTCGTGATGGCGACATAACCTGGGATGTAGCTGCGATCTACGGCAGGTTCCATAGCGTAATCGAGGGACGCAGAGTGCCTACAGCTATCTATGGATTTTGCCGGAATGACAACGTAACCATCGGGTTAACTGCGACCATGGAGAGGGTGATGATTTCTAGAGCATTCTCACCAAAGATGTTTCCTCTATTTTCAAAAATGTTTTCTATATTTCAACAAAATGTTTTCCCAAGTATTTTCACTGGGTGTTGAAAACGGGTTTACCAAGTACTTATAGATCTTTAGTCCTACACCTGATCAACGTATGACCGAATTTATGTTAGAACAAGGATGGACTTATGGAAACATCGACTTATAAAAATATTTTTATAAAACTATTTTGGTAATATTATATAGATTTTAAAGTATACTAAAAAATCCTTGAATAAAGGATTTATAGTTGAAATGATAAAAGAGTAATTTAACTGATAATTAGCATTTTGATAAAATTCTAGCTTCGTTCCATTTCGAGGACGAAAAGATTCAAAGGGGAAGGAATGTGATAACCCGGATTTTCAAATATCTGTTAATTGGAAATTAACATGATTAAATTTATTAATCACTGATTTATAAATTGAACAAATAAATCCGTTAATAAATATTTACGTATGGATAAATATTTATTAGATAATATTCTAATATAATTATTTAAATTAGTAAAATTTAACGTTTCCAAAAAAATAAGATATGTATTTGTCAATGATTATATATATAAGTAGATTATAAATAAAAATTTTGAAATTCAATTAAAAAATATATATAATAAGAATAAATTGGATTTAAAAACTCTATATTTTGAAAATAATAAAATTTGTTTTCTAATTTTAATATATATATATATATAAGGAAATGTATTTATTCAAAAAAATTGAAAAAATATAATATAAACTATATGTATAAACATTTATTTATCTAAAAGAATAATATTTTGAGATAAGAATTGAATAAAAGGATTATATATTTCCTTTTGAAATTTTATATATGAATAAGTATAGTTTGAATATATATATATATATAAACATTTAAAAACATATGTCAATATAATATTTAATCAATAAAAAACATTATAATATGCAAAATTACAAGGGTAAACAAGATAAAATACATTTTAATATTTGTAACAATTATAACATACATTTAAACAAATGTAAAACAATTACAACATGAATTAACAAGTGTAAGCTTTTCATTATATGCAATTACATGTGTAAGCTTGAGATAACTTGTATTAACAAATGGCAAATTTGTTTCTTTTAAATTTAATTACATTAATAACATGTATTTCATCTCAAACTCACTTTCTCTTCATTTTTCAAAAAAAAAAAAGAAATTAAAACCTGTAATGAAAAATCAAATAAAAGTCAAAACCTGTTCCAATCTTTTATCCTGAGCAAACATACCTGATTCAAAATTAAAGCTAGAAAACAATTTCAAGATTCAATTCAGAACAAAGCTGGTCAACAAAACAAAATGTAGATCAAACTCAGGAAATCAGTTCCAGTAGAAAGATATGTTCTCTGTTACCCAATAAGGTGAGTAAAACTTTAAATTTTTAAGTCAAAATCATCTGTGTAGTTTATGCTTGCCACAAAATGATGATAACAATAACTTAAAAATGATTTGCAATGGTTGGAATAAATGTTGTCTTGGTATATAGAAGGAATTTCTGTTGCATGCCTATGTACACATATGCATATCTCTATAAGTACAATAGAATAAAATATGTTCAAAGAAAAATCAAAATCTCTTTCCCTAATTTCGTTTAGCACATGATGTTTAAAGGAAATTTTGGTCGTGATGGTGTAATACAAATTTTAAAAATATAAACAAGTAGAATTATCAAGTAATTATTTGGTAAAGTAAATATTACAGTAAAAGAAAATATATCAGAAAATTTGATTGTTTCAATTTCGAGTTTCACCTATATAATCTAATTCATCTTGTAAAACTATGATTTTTAGTAATCATACCAAGATTTTTAAGTGAGTTTTTGGGCAGGAATTGTTAGTTGAATAGAAGTTGGGTATTTATCAATTGTTGGTGATAGAAGGTGCTGCAAATGTCGAGCTTGTTGTTGAAGCGGGCTTATAGGTCGAGGAGCTCGGTAAAATTGGCTGGAAGGTTGATTTCTCGCCGTGGTAGCGCGGCAAGGGAAATGTAAGGTTTAAAGCCTGTTTTGACTCGAGGGGGTTCGTTGCTCAATTACGGTGTCACGAGGGCGTCGAGTTGGCTCGGAGGAGTAGGAAAGGAAAGAGGGGTGTCTGACGAAGTTTCTGGCGATAAGGCGTGGTCTCCGATGGTCAAGGTCCTAGGTTCGAGGTGCGAATAGGTGTTTGGTATTGTTTTCTGGTGATGGTTTATTGCTCGATTTTGAACTCAAGCTTCATGGAGGAAATTTGGTGGTCGAGAGTGTCTAGGGTGATGTCGGCGACTTGCCCGCAGTGGATCTGGTGGTCGGAACCTTGCCGATGATCTGTGCATGTGCACATGTACCGGGTGTATCAGTGGTCATGGTTGTGTTGTGTGAGCTTCGGTTACGATGAACATTTTTTCGAGTCGGCCTCGAGTTTTCGTGAGGGCGGATGGATTTTAAGTGAGGGGAAGCATTCGTGTTAGGCTCGAGTAAGACTTGTGTATATTAGCAGGTAAGATAATAAAAAAGAAGGAAGTATAAGAGGGAGGAAGAAGTGGGCTTGGGCCGGTTAATTATTGGGTCGGGTTTCCTTTTTAATAAAATAAAATAAGATGTAAACCAAGTCCAAGAATTTTTTATCAAATTTTAAGTTAAATATTTTATGTAGAAATGGGAATAAAGAAATAAAAGTAAAGAGATGTACAAGTTCAAAGGTTTTCAATGCAAATATTAAAATAATTTCAAAAGCAAAGGTAAAGATCAATTATCATACAGTTTTCGAGATCAAATTTTTAAGTTAAATATTCTTAAGATTTATTATTTAATTTGAATAACTCTATTAGGCAAATTATTTAATTAAATCTTTAAGTGTTTTCAAATGTAATTTAATGTTATATTTAAGTAATTAATAAAGATAAATGGTTTACCTTAAAGTTAATTAAGGTCTTGGATAATTAATGATAAATTAAATTAATGAAGTAATTAAATAGCAATTAATAAATTAATGATTAATAAATTAATTAACTAGTGATTAATTAATTGGTAATTAGAGATTAGTTAATCGGTAATTAGAGATTAATTAGTTGGTAATTAGAGATTAATTAAATGGTAAATATAGATTAATAGATTAATTAATTAGATATTAATTAATGTAGTAATTAGAGATTAATTACTTAAAAGATAGTTACTTGATGTAATTAATTAAGGCATTAATTTGTTAATGTAATTAATTAATCGAAGGTCAATTAATGTGATTAATTAAGAAAAAATTAAGTAATTGAGGATAATTATTTAAGCTGGATAATTAAGGATGATCAATTAATTTCATTAATTAATTAAAGTAATAACAAATGGTTTATAACTAATATTAATTAAGCAGGGTTAGGTAATTAATTTATTTGATTTAAATTAATTGTATGATTAATTAACCTTGCTTATGGATGATTGGATTATATTAAATGCCTTGAATTAGTTGATATCTCTGATATAAAATGTTGTGTGATATGATATGTTTGGGTTGAACAGTGATAATGTAGTTATCTATCGATGATGAATTGCAGTGTAAAAGTGACATCCTGTATTAAAAGTTGAATTGTATTCACTTGAATAACTTGGGTTTAGATTATATTGGATTTGAGGAAACCGAGGTCGGGTATCAGTAAATACCAGAAACCACCTTGATTTGTAATCTATAATAATTCTTTACAGATTTGGCATGTGAAAACAGTAAGCTGCAATGGAATAATTTAAGTAAACCAGACCATTGAAGATATGTAGTGGTACTTAGGAATTGATTTGTGAAATAAGTGTTGTTTTAACAAGTTAAGAACTCGTTGTGTGGTACGAGTTACCCTAGGTTTTCAAGTAAGTTTTATAACTTGGTATTTCAAATTTATATGGGTTTACTCATGCTGGTTTCCAGCCTGACCCGAGTGTTACTTTGATGTAATGCTTGGGTCAGACCGAGTATTATAGATTTTAAAAAGTTAGGACTTTTTGGAGCTCAAGAGGCGAGCTGGATGGCAGAAACTTATGGAATATATTCCGCTATATATTTGAGTTTTATTTGATTATAGTCTGGGACAGGTGGATACAACTATCCAGTCTATTTGTAAATGGTTGTAAACTCTGATAAATTGTATGTAACTCTGATGTATTGTTATAAATTTACAATTACATCTTTCTTTGTAAATCCTATTATTGATATTATATTTGATCCGCTGCGAATGTGAGATGCTGTTGTTTTCTATTCTTCTTCTGCCTTCTTCTTTTCTCTAACAATCTAAAATTTTCAGTGTTCGATTGCTCGGTACTTCTACCGCGAATGTATTAGTGTCGAATTTTTGAGATCGAAAATTTCGAGTCGTTACATATGACAAATGTATATAATAAGAACAAAAATCATACAATATCTCAAATTTTCTCAAATACCAAAAAGAATGTCATATTCTTTATTTTTATTCACCATATACAAATATTGATAGAGCTTATCAATGCAAATCTCAAAAATTGGTGAAACGCAATTTCTAGAAATCAATAATTAGAAATCCAAAAAACACAAAGGAGGAGGCCTATCATGAATGGGAGCATGAAAACTCGCCTACACGTGTATCACAAACGGAATGATATCCTATAGGTCACTAATCTATAGTGCCGGTAACGACCTACTACAACGGTACGCTTGAGGAACCTGAAACTCAAATAAGTCGGAACAATGACGTAATACAACGGTATGCCCAATGAACCGAATTCCATAAAAAGACCATAGGTCACTAGCCCATAAAAATGAGACGAATCTCCATAAAGCTGGCTACAGTCCCCCACACGGACTAAGAGACATCGCATATCTCTAGTCTAAACCACAAAACAATCATCATAGATCAATAAAAGTGTAAATTACACCAAGCTAGTAAATAAATAAGTTTAGCGTCGTGTTCCATAACCAATGGCTTAACCTAAATATTTTCGAACAAATTATAGATTTCCACTCGAAAATTGTCATAAGATTTACTTCGAACAAGTCTAAGAATTAACCGGCGAAGTAAAAGCAAGCATTTCATACCACTTATTCTGCTTAGTCGTTTAATTAGATTTCTCATACGAATGAGGTAAAGGTTTGTATATACTAATAGATTGAAAAACTATTTTGAAAATGAGCTTTGTACTAAAAGTAATGTTGAAATAATTTTTGTGAAATAATTTGAATATTTACTACTAGTATAAAAACCTTTATAACTTAAAGTGACAAATCACATTAACGATTGTAAAAACAATCTATCGCCCAAAAATTCAAATTCGACAACTTAAATTAAAACCATGAAAATCGATATCGAATCCATCAAATGGATATTCCCAAAAATCTAGTAAAAGAAGTCATCGAAGTCGACAATAAATGACAACAGCTAACCGGATCAACAAAAATCAATAAAACGGAAATCCACTCAAAAATAAGCAATTTGGCTAAATTTAACACCGTCAACTTCTGATGGTTTTGCCAGACGTCTGAGCTAAAGGTCTGAAAATTTCTTCCAAGTCGCTCAGATGTCTGGGAAAACCTCAGACGTATGAGCTGAACGTCTGGAATTTTTATTTCTATGACTCAGATGTCTGTGTTTTCCCATACGTCTGAGCTGAAGCTTAGGGAAAAATTTGCCTAGGCCATTGATGGCCAAATCAATTCGGAAGTGGTCCAACGAGCGACTAAGGCTAGGGATTTATGCCAAGCGACAACCCAGCCCTCTAGGCTCTTCAATACACTCCAACAACATGTCCAAACATCCATATAAGAATTTCATAGATTTTAACTTCAAAATACCCAAAATTGGGAAATTCACCAAACCAATTCAATTCAAAAGCAATTCGACATGAATTAGATGTTAGTAATTCATACCTAACAGCAATGAATGGTATGGACATAGATCTTAGTTCAAGAACTCACCTTTAAATTCAAAAACAAGGAATGAGAAGCTCTAAAACAAAGCAATATCAATCTCTCTTCAACTTCACTTTAAGGACCTTCATTCTATGGTCAAATGCAAAGATTTTTCCAAGTTAGGTTATAGGAAAAATCAAGAATTGAAGAGGAATTGTGATGGAGAAAATGAAGAGCATGCTTACCTAAGCTTCTCTTTGATTTTGGAACTTGGATTTGAATTTCCTAATAATCTAGGGCTTAGGAATTTTAATTTCCTATCTTTTCCCCCATTTTCCCCTTTATCTTGAGTGTTAGGAAATTATGAGAAGAATGAATGAAGAGTAGAGGAGTTAGGGTATTTGGTAGAGGAGTTTGGGTTATCTTGTTAAGTTGGTGGGCAAGAACCAAACCTAAAGCCGGAATGAAAATACCAAAATCTTAATCAACACCAAATATATCGATGTTTATACTCAAACAAGTTGTAAACATCGTTTTGAACTTAATGAAAGTGGTCTCGAGCTCAGATTCGACTACTTAAAAAAAGTTGTATTTTGGACTTTAAACTCAACTAAAGATGTTATATTTAGATAAAACATTTAAATATATAATCGTAAAATATATGGGTTCTTATACTTCCTCTCCTTTGAATTAGAATTTTTATGGCGAGAATAAGAGTTTGGTTTAGATTTGAGAAGTTTCTGCAGAGGAAGAGGAAGAATTGTACATATAAGATAGAGAATAGTGGCTAGAGTTTTAAGTTAATAGAAGTGAGGGTTAGGGTGTGCTATAATGTTGAAAACTGGGGTTCTCGGGTGTAAGCCTGAAATTAACAATTACGAAAATGTCATTGATTATAGTTTTCGCTAATTTGACCCATCTTATCAAATTTAACAAATTGTATATTGTTTGCGCATAAGTTTGTCACAAACACCCAATTGCATATGAAAGTACCAATTCACAGTCACATATCACGGATAGAATGTATGAAGTGGATATAAATATGAAGAATAGCCAAAATTAAAATGAAAGCAAGTAAAAAGACAAGATATTTAGTGGTTCAGCAACTCCAGCCTATGTCCACTCCCGAAATTTTCTTTTTATTGATCAGTCAATTGCTTACAATTACAATCCATAGTTTTTAAAATAATAATGGCAGAGCGGCCTTTAGGTAGAAGATGAAGGAAAACAGCATCAGCATCCCTTTTCTGAAGCCCCTCCTACAATATTTATAGATAAAATCCTAGTTACTAGGCTTCCTCAGCGATATGGACCCACCAAAACCATAGTCGAGCCCATATTCTTCGTCACGACCGATCCTAAGTTGCTAATATACTGACCCGGAGTTACCTCTAAGATGACCCGAAGCAGATCCCCATATGACCCGAAGCAAACTACAATATGACTCGAAGTGGAAATATGCCGACCCCTTGCTTTTATGCTAACTGATTTCCCAAGGCCGACCTAAAGTACGTCCATAGCCAACCCAAAGCAAGTAGAAATATGTTGACCCCATACCCAAGTTCATGTGCCGACCTGAAAAGCTATTGTCAACCCGAAGAAGCCTGCTGCTTGACCCGAAGTAGTCCCAACCCCTTATACTATGCTGATCCCTAAGTTTTGCTGACCCAAGGCCACCATTATTGACCCAAAGATAGGAAGTTGCCGACCTGAACTTAAGCTTCGACATGCTAAACTGATTTTGATGTTGATCCCTTAATTCATGCCGACTCGGAGCATGATTCATGCCGACCCCAATTATATTGGATGCTGACCCGAAGTTATCACCGACCCCTCTCCAAAATGTCGAACCTAAGCAATGAGCTCTGTCCCGAAGTAACTGCTCTTCTGAATCGAAGAAAATTGCTTGAAAACCTGAAGTAAATCTACAAGAGACTCGAAGCGAACTCCAACCATCTTGAGTCATCTTGACTTTTTTCGAAATCCATATTCTAAGTATCCCGCGCCTTTTGCCCATTGACAGGCCAAATCCCGGCTTCATAATCATACTTATCATCCGTGATTGATCGTCTATCCATCATATGAACCAATACCATCAAATTCCAACCTCGATAACCGTGTAGTCGTTTAGGATAAATCCGCCTGTATGTTGCCTTGTCGAAAGGTGGGTTAACACTTTACCCTTCCAAACATGCCTTGCAATATCGAATGGCGGATGATAGTTTCTTGTATTCCATCAATGCTATCCATTTCCAAACAAAGCCATCCAAATCCATACCCCTAATTCCATGGGTAGTTGTGCCAATTCATTATCGTTGGTCGAGGTTTGCCCCGACTGATCCAATCCATATCCAAGCCTGCTAATTTCCACTCCAAGTTCTGGGTTCCTATTTTGAAATGTTCCAGCATCCATAGGTTGTTTCCGATCATTATTCCTATCCTGCCCCCGTGTCCACGAGGGAATCCTAAAACCTGTCCTTTTGGACGAGCATCCATAAATGATCTCTGATTATCATTTCCATCCTGCCCCCGAGTTCACGAGGGAATCCTAGACCATCCTCTTCCAAACGTGCATCCAAGTTCCGTTCCATGCCAAAATCCATAGCTCCATCCAATATTCATCCTACTTGCTACTTTTTCAGGAATCTAATCTTAGATTTCCCCCTCTATTCCCTTGGTTTTGCGCTCCATCTTGTCCAGCCTGTCGTAATAGGTTCTGCATCATATCCTCCGGTCTTTCCAACATCCTTCCATGCATAGCACCCATCATCATCGTTTCCATCTTGTCACTGCTCTTTATCCCCTTGTTGATTGCCTAGCCAATGCTTCCTAAATGCAAGTTCCTAAGCTTCCAAATCCAAGATCCCAGCTTCCACATCCCTGAGTGCTAGCCTTCTCAGTGAAAGAACCAAAATGTTTGTGCCAATAATTGGTCATAAACACCCAATTACATATGAAAGCACCAATTCACAGTCATAGATCACAGATAAAATGAATAAAGAGGAACAAATATGAAGAAAAGCCAAAATTAAAATGAAAGCAAGTAAAATGACAAGATTTATAGTGGTTCGGCAAACTCCGGCCTACGTCCACTCTCGAAATTTCCTTTTTATTGATCAGTCAGTTGATTACAATTACAATTTAGAGTCTTTAAAATAATAATGATAAAGAAGTCTTTAGGAAGAAGATGAAGGAAAACAGAATCAACGTCCCTTTTCTGAAGCCCTGCCTATTGTATTATAGACAAAATTCTGGTTACTGGGCCCCTTCAGCGATGTGGGCCTACCAAAACCATAGTCGAGCCTATATCCTTCGTCATGTCTGATCCCATATTGCTAACATGTCGACCCGGAGTTTCCTTGAAGATGACCCGAAGTAGATCCTTATATGACCCGAAGCAAACTGCAATATGACTTAAAGTGGAAATATGCCGACCCCTTTCTTTTACGCTGATGTGATTTCCGAACGCCGACCCAAAGTATGTGAGCCGACCTGAAGCAAGTGGAAATTTGATGACCCAATACCCAAGTTCCTATGCCGACCCGAAGAAGCCTAAACCTTGACCCGAAGTAGTGTCGGCCCCTTATACTATCCCGACCCCTGAGTTTTGCCGACTAGAGGCCACCATTGCCGACCCAAAGATAGGATGTTGCCGACCCAGAGTTAAGCTTCAACATGTGAACTAATTTTGATGCTGATCCTCTAATTCATGCTGATCCAGAGAATGATTCATGCCAACCCGAATTATATTGGATGTCGACCAAAATTTATCACCAACCCCTCTCTAAAATGTCGATCCCAATCAATGAGCTCGGACATGAAGTAACTACTCTTCTAACTCGAAGAAAACTGCCAGAAAACCCAAAGTAAATCCATAAGTGACTCGAATCGAACTCCAACCATCCGAATCATCTCGACTTTTGTCAAAATCCATATTCTAAGTATCCCGCACCTTTTTCCATCGACTATGCTGAATCCCGACTTCATAATCATATTTATCATACGTGATTGATTGTCTATCCATCATTTGAATCCATACCATCGTATTCTAGACTCAATAACCTTGTAGTCAATTGGGTTAAATCCGTCTATATGTTGCCTTTCCAAAAGGTTGGTTAACATATATGTTTTCTAATTGTAAATGTTGTTTCAGATGCAATGGAATAAGTCCTTAGGCCTAATTCTAATGTTTGTGAAAATTTATTAGCTTTTCTTTTATGTCTAATTATATTTTTACTCTTATTAATATTTTAATTTATTATTAAAATTTCCAGGATGTTATGGGTAAAATGAATAAAATGATGAAATTATAAGCGATTCATCAAAAGATTAATTACAAAGATTATAGTAGTGCTATATAAATAGAGATTCCCATTATAATCTATGCTAATTTATAATGTATCGGAAAATCCTGTGCATCTTTTACTTAGGTATGGATTAGTGTATGGATGGCGATAGAGCTGATGATACTATGAAGTGCGACTAAGGGTATATTCTATGCGACTTATGAATATGATTTTGTTGGTTAATATAAAATGGAGCACATTGGAATCATTGAAAAGTCATTTAAAGAGGTTTGATGTTGTTGCCATGAAAGTAAGGATTGAAAGGGAAATCTTTGATAGGTGGAGTTAGCAAAGATCCAAACTTTGAGAAGTGACTAATTGTGAAGACGCCAACAATAGGAAAAGACTTTTAAAAGAAGGAAAATCAATTTCCACACTTGGAAGTGGTAGAAATAGAAGATAACTAGATGCAATGAGACTAAGAGAATCGACTAGTGTAGTGAAAAAAAATGTGGTTATGAAGAAAAATAGTAGAAACGTGAATGAAAATAATAACAATAAAAGGAAAAATAGTAGATTTGCGGATAAGAAGGAAAACTCTAGAAAATGATTTTGATTTATATGAAATGGGAATGAATGGAGTTGAATGACTCCATGGAAAATATCTATCCGGTAACCAAAAACATAGTCAAGTGGATAAAGCTAGCTTTAAGGAAGCAATGGAGGAAGAATAGAGGTACGAAATGTATTTTGCTTCCATGGGACACATGGGCATTATACAAACATCTGTACAAACTTGAAAGACATAATCGTGGAGCTAATAAGGAAGAAGCAACTGATTCAATATCCAGAAAAAAAAACTAGGAGTGTGATAACAAAATAACCAACTCAAGGTAGTCGCCTCTGGGTGACGGAGAAGGTACAAGTGGTGCTGGCCCCTTTTCACCTGGAGGTGATATATTACGACTACAATTTTAGGAGGTCTACGTCATATGGAAAAGAGTTGGAATGTGATGGAAAAATATGGGAGTTCCTTGATGCATGCCGAACATGAGGAATATTATGCTATCGAGGAAAGTACTCCTATGAAGTAGTTGAAGAAGATGGACGATGACATAATATTTTAAAATAAAGGTATGAATAGGATCGAGGGATCAACCTTTGATCCATTGGTGATAACAGCAAAGTTTGGCTAGCCACTTTTCATCGAGTGTTGATCAGCAGTAGAAGCTCGGTGAATAGTATTTTCAAACATGCTTCTAACGAGATAAGGTAAAGTGCAAAGGATATATTACCATGTAACTATCCATTGCAGGTTTTCATAGGCAAGAAAAAAATCCACGGCATGTTATATTAATCTGATAGTGCAATTAGGAGATACACCCTACAAAGCTATGTGGGTCGAGAATTTTGTGGTTGTTTATGGATATTGTGCGTACAACACATTTTATCAGATTTCAAAATAGCTATAGCTCCATAACTACGAAGTTCTCTTTGGATAGTTGGGTTGGAGTTATTCAAGAAAGCTAGAGTAGTGGTAGAGAATGCTATGTTATGGAGCTTAGGGAATAAATACGTAGAGAGAATGCAAAGAAGTCTCTTTGCGTTAAATCATAGAATGAGTAGCAATATTGCATGAGCCTCGACTTGGGTCTAATAGTAACAAGTATTAAGCTTTGGACCCATCGAAAGAGCCAAACTAGGAAAGGGTGGGATCAATAGAGCTGATGGACAAAATCTAGATTGATGAAAATGATCCTATAAAGGTAGTCAAGATAGGTTTCTTTACTTGGTCAAAGGATAAAAAAGGAATTGATGTAGTTTTAGAGCGTGAATCGTGAGGTATTCACATGCAACCATTAAGATATATGTGGAATATTACGTGAAGATGCATGGAACACATTGAATATCAATCCACATTTCCTTCTTATAAAGTAGAAAAGGTGTTATGAAATTAAAGAATCTTCTGTGCTAAAAGAAGAAGTGGATAATTTATTGAATAACAACTTTATCTATGAATCCCTCTACTCTAATTGGGTAGCTAATCACGTGATGGTTAGGTGGCCAAATGGAAAGTGGAAGACAAGCGTCGATTATTCCAACTTTAATAAAGCATGCACAATGGACCACTTTTCACTTTTAGGGATAGGAAACTCGTGGATGGAATGGCCGGATGCAAACTGTTATTTTTCATGGATGCTTATTTTGGCTACAATCAAATTGCAATGCACGTTCCAGATCCAAATCATACGATTCTTATCACATATATGGGACTGCGTCATTATAAAGTAATGTACAATTCTTATACTTAGCTCCAAAGCATATGATTTTCATCACATATATGGATTTTTACCACTCCATTTCCTACCTAGGTTGGCTATACTAGCTCCTTCAGGACCGAAAAATCCTAAAGCCCGTTGAGCAATTAAATATATTTAAAGTCCATTCAAAGGTATATCGATACGTGCATATATAACTTTTATATACACATCTAATTAATTACTAACATAGCTCCTAGAACATTTTTAAAAGCTACCCCACTTACTAAAACAATTTTAAAATCAAATACATCGGTAACTTATAACTATTAAATATTTTTCAATTTAATTAATTTATATACATAAATATATATATACACACACTTTATAAATCAATTAAGTTATGTTGTTTTTTCGAAGAATTCAAAAATGCGGTTGTGAGACTCAAAAGTTTGAATCTAATTACCGATTAGTACTGAACAATTCAAATGTTGATGCTCATACATATCCTTAGCTAGCAGTGTGACAGTTTGGCCGAGTTCATCACTTACAGACCTTTTTGGAAAAAGAACATTTTACATTATTTTAAGTGATGCCAATAATAATACTTTCTCCTCGCTAATACAATATCACTTTAATATATATGGAATTTGATATTAGTCAAAACTCTAATATTATCCAGATTCAACTCGATCAGTCCATAAACAATGTACTTAGTTTACTAATTACTTTTATTATTAATCGTTCTGCTATTGCAAAAGATTGACTTTGAGTTTACTATAGTTGGCCATGTTACTAATGTCTTATAATTAAGGAGATGAAGTCTCTATTTAATAGTGCTTCGCTTCCTATGCTTCTACTCAAATATAACTGTAATCACTCGATGGATGTTATGCCATGGATTAACTATAATCAAAATGTAGTATCTATGTAGAAGATCCACACTATTCTCAAGCAGGAGAATTGTGTACCATCATCACATCAAGATTCCATGTTCGACCAAGTTTTTATCAGCCAATAAGAAACTCTTCGATGAGTCAATCCAAAGTTTTTCAATAACCATGAGTGTTTAACCCCTTAGTTTCTAAGCATACATGAGTAATATCGTGCCCGACATTTAGAGAGCACTACTTACTCTGGTATCAAAGAATATATCAATATCCTTTCTCTATACGTCTTGACTAGGAATATTTAAAATGGGAAATTATTTTATTTTATGATTGGTTACTCAAGGTTGGAACTATTTGTAAGTACAATCACATAACGTTTTATTTAAGGATTTCTTATTAATACAATGTATAAATTAATTACTTAATTGCTTATATCATACTATAAACAAAGTATATATGACATAAAATAAACACCTTTATTATGAACAAGATTTATTACAGAGTGATTTGATAAATTATATAATCACAACAAGGGTATACCACTAACTCGGTTAGAAGCTCGTCTGGAGTATATTAAAGCATTGAAATGTGTTGCAATTCTATAACAAGAGCTTTAGTGGAAAGACTGCGGCTTTCAGTAGGCTCATCACAAAAAGCGAAAGACAGGTGTATACTATTCTTAATCCCTCATAATGGAAAAGAGGAAGTTTCGGTGAACAAGAAAACGTAAAGGAACATTTTAGCAACTGTAGGAATATCATCAAAACCATTAATAATATCAAAGCTTTTGGAAGGAGAAGATTTGCAAGTCTACTTTGTGTTATAGACTCATTCATTGAGTGCGACATTGGTCCAGGGGGAGACATAGATCCGTTGGTCGGTATATTATACCAATAAGTAGTTTACAGGTGTGAAAAAGCGATATCTAAAACTAGAGATATTAGCCTACTTCTTATTGATAACAACAAGGGAGACACGACTATACTTACAAGCTTACCCAATAAGAGTGTTGGTTGATCAACCACTTAAGTAAGGCTTACATTTCCCAAATACTTCGGGATGATTATTAAAGTGAAACATTGAGATGAGTTAGTATGAAATCACTTACCATCCTAGGAAGGTGGTTTATGGAAAAGCATTGGCGGGTTACATAGTAAAATTTAAACTGTGGAAATTATATGTGGATGGTGCATCCAATGATAATGATTCTTGAGTGAGAGTAGTCCTAATAATCCCAGAAGGTTGAACAATGTGCTATGGATTGAGACTTGAGTTCCATACTATAAACAATGAAGAAGAATACAAAGCCTTGATTACAGGATTCAAGATTGCGAAGAAATTGATAGTGATATCATTAAAATATTCGATGACTTTCAATTATGGTTGTTAATTAAAGAGATGATTTTAGGCTAAAGTGGCATGACTTGTCCTTAACTTATCAAACGTGTTGGAAATATTGGACAAGATCGACTATAACATGGTTACGCACAATCCCAAAAAGGAAGATATGAACGAAGATTCTTTGGCCAAACCGCCTAGCTATGGAGATGCACAGTTTCTAGGAATCATTCTAGTAAAAGTGTTAAAGGCTTTGAGTATTAATAATGCAGATTGCACCATGGAGATAGAGGATAATGAGAAATGATGACTCCATTTAAGGAGTACTTACCAAAGGAATTCTTCCAAATAGTAAGAATAAAATGTAGAAACTTTTGCACAAGGTGTCTTGTTAAATTATGCAAAATGGAGTATTATTTCAAAAATGATTCTCATCCCCCTTGTCATGTTGTGTTGGTAAGGGTGAAATAATGAAAATCCTTGAGGATGTTCACCAGGGATGCTTTGGGGATCCCACTAGGGGAAAAATATGGCAAAGAAGGTACATTGTTATGTATATTTCTAGCTGACTGCTAGTCAAGCTACAATGGAATTTTTTATAAAATGTGACAAGTGTTGGATATTTTGGAAAATACCAAGATCCCCATCGAACTACATTACGCAAATTGTTTGCACACAGCCTTTTGCGGTTTGGAAAATTAACATTATTAAAATGCAACCGATGGTAAGGGGATGAACAAATAATGCAATCATTATGGTGGACTACTTTACAAAATGGTTCGAGGTGGAACTAATCAACATCAAAAGTGATTAACTTTGTAGTTCAAAAATATTTTTTCCAGTTTTGTAATACTTTAGAAGATAATCACTTACAATCAAACCCAGTTCAAGAGTGTGAGATTTTATGAATTCTACTCCTGGTATCAAATCCAAAGATCTTCTTGCTGGTAGCACATCCAAAGATAAATGAGCAGGCAAAGGTGGTAACCAAGATCGTCAAATCCAACTTTAAGAAGCGGTTGAAAAGAGTAAAAGGAATTTGGGTTAATGAGTTGTCAGTTGCATTGTAGAATTATTGGACGACCTAGAAATCTACAACTGGACACACTGGCATACGAAACTGAAGCGATGATTCCAATCGAGGCGGAACTCCCTTCGCACTAGCACATGCAGTATGACCCCAAGATGAATGAAGAGTTGTTTTTAGCATATCTTAACTTGGTGGAGTAGCAGCAAAAAGAGGCGAATTAAAGGTAATTACCCACTTGCAAAGAGTAGCAGTGCAGCTTAATTTATGTAGCTAAAGCCCTACTAAAGCATCGCTAATTTTAAGCTAAAGCGCTTAGCATACTTCAACCACTATGCTTTTTCAATTTAGCACTATCTAATAATAGATATGTTTAAAGCCGTGCAATTTTTTATTAAGCCCATTAAATCTGGGGTATATAGCATCCTCTTAGCAACTTTAATACAAAAAGGTAAAGATAACCAGTCCTCTTAAATGCTAAATCATCAAATTTAACATACTGGCCTAAGTTTAATTCCTAAGGGCTTAACATAAATTAGAAATCCATTTTATTCACAAAGTCAAAACGCATTGATCATGGTATTCTTTGGTTTTATTATACATGAGTGAACAATGTTTCTTTTTCTAAAAAAATAACGTGGTCAATTCGAAGACATGATTTTATCTTATATAAAGATTTATACACCATTGCAATTCTTCGATATGTCCCTGCTTTATCCATATTATAGCTTTTTGCACCTCTACCGCTATAAAACAGCTAAGAGCTTTAAAAACATAGAGCTGAATACCAAGGTGTGGAACTATAAGTTGAGAATAACAACCTCGTTTTCTAATGGGTCTTTCTGAACATGAGGTGTGACGACCCACATTTCAAAACGTTTAAATTGACAATAATCCATAAATGTCCAACTCAAACAATCCAGAACATAGATAATCAATGGGGTTAATTAAGAAAATAGGAAAAGAAGAAGAAAACAAACATAGAATCTTGCAGCGGAATGACAAAATATGATAATCAAATAAACAGTTCATGAAGTTATTTATGTAATACATTTGATTATAATCTATAGAACATTTATCAAAGTTATATATACATCAAGGATAAATAAATAATGCAACAGACAAAATGATGCAGGAATACTAGTAGTAATAATATACCAAATCTTTGTCTTCATCCTTTAGAATAAATCTTCAATAAGTTGAAAAACTCAAGACTGACCCGACCTTAATGAAAAGACAAAACACTCGGTCGGGACTAAAATATTCTTATATGAGTCAAATCGATATGGCATATAACATGAGTGTCGTGGCGCCAAAGACGTTTTCGAGTTATTACATCTCCTATCCGGTGTATAACGTGCATACAATAACTCAAGAGACGTTGCGGGGTTTTCCATCTTTTGAGTGTCTGTCAAAATATTAATATGTAGTAGAATATGCTACATATATAATATCTAATCGATAAAATAAATATTTTTCTTAGCGTTAAGGCTTTACATTGAACCTCCTTAATGCATTTTCATTAATATCAACCAATTTGCATTCATCACAAACAACCGTCCAAAAATTCAATAAGTCACAACGATTTCATAGCAATTAATATTAGGTATTTTACTAGAAATTAAATTCCAAATTCAAATTTAATTGTCGGTTCAAATTTCTACAGTTAATTCAGATATCAACTTATATGCCAATTTAACTACTAAATGACAGCCAATAAAATAATAACTTCATGATATCAATTTAACGAACATCAGAAAATTTTAGTACGTTGTGAGCGTTATAAAACACTTACCTTGAGTTTTAGATTTTAAATCAAATCCAAAGATGTTTGATTTAACTTAAAATTTTAGTTAGCTACAATCATCACCAAATCAAATCCAGAATGTAGTGCTCATTGCCATGATTACATCGCCGCTTATTCGTCCAATTCCAACAACGCATGAAAAGAATATGCATTTTTAAAGTTTGAATACAATTTATATAATTAAATTTTTATTTTTATTTTTATAATATACCATCAGGAAAAATCTGGGCCTTCCATTATCAAACCCTAAGATCTAGGACGCATGCATTCTTCTACTTCATCATGAACGTTTCCAGGCCGTGATAACTCATTCAAACTCATAGCTGTCTCGATTAACTTTATATCGCGACCACCATCGACCTCCAGAAGTCGATCAGCTACCACCGGACGACACTTTGCACTTGCACGCACACACAATAGAAAATCAACGACACTCGGCTCCTCCTTCAACTCGATAAACACGCACAAAACCACCACGAACGCGGCTCGATTTCATCGTCATCGATGAACTTTAGACCATAACAACCGTATATGGGAAGCACTCATCGAGCTCTACGGTTGCTTAGTTGGAAGGTTTGGATAATATGGCTTGGATCGAGAGAATTTGAGGAAGAAAGCACGATAGTTTTCGGCCATGGAAATAGACGGTGGCGGCCGTGTATATTAGGGTTAGGGTTGAGAGTATACGCATATATATACGTGCAGATATATTATTTTATTATTATTTCGACTATCCACGTAATTTTCCAGATGAACCCCAAACGAAGCGCGCCACTTGGGTTTTACAATGTTTTACCCCTATTCTGAACACAATGAAATAGGTTTCGAGGCCTAATTTGATCGTATGTGGAAGATAGCTTTTCGAATCTAATTATAATATTAAGTTTTCGATATTAATTTCAACACTTTTTAAGCTTGCACTGCCAAATGACAAGTCTGATCGATACAAAACTTGAAATCCTAAAATAGTTCACTATTACGGATCCGATGAAACTGGTTTTTTCGAAATCTGATACAGTGGCCAAAATGGCAATTTTTTACTCGTCAATTATATTATAAAATTTTCAATTTCTAATTATACACTTTTAAAACCAATTTTAAATGTTAACAATCTTCGTTGTTGTTTAAATAAAATTTTAATCAACTTTCGATGTCATTTTCAATCATATTAAATTCAGAATTCAATTATTCCAATAATTTCCAATCTTAAATTTAAATAATTTAATTATCCTATCAATCAATATAAATAAATCGTTAATTTTCGAATTTATCCAAATAATTCACAATTATTATTCAACTTTGGTTATTAGTTATAAATCCAGGTAATATATAGAATTTCTTTTTAATACTCGTTATCGCCAAATCTTCGAAATTAGTTTATTTTAAAATTTTATTCAAGTTCATATCCAATAACTTACATTCAAAATCATTAAATTTTTATTTTTTAACCAATTTTATTCATTGATTACGCTAAATTTAATAATTTAAAATATTTAAAAATACGAGTCGTTGCATTCTCCATCATTCAAAACATTTCGTCCTCGAAAAGGAACTAAGTAGAGAATTTTACATTTGATATATTTTAAAAAATAATCAACTTATAAAACATAAAATCTCATTTATCAAACCATTACTATATTTCCACTACGCTACTCCGATCAGCTAACGGAATTCACAAGTTAGTTATCAAAACACGTTTTAAAATTTATAAAGCTCAAAATTTTTCTAACACCCGGATTTACAAAAAAATTCGGTAGAGTCTCCTATGCGTGGCTCGATCGGAAAAATTTTCCAATACAATATTTAACAAAAATATATCAAATAGATATCAAATATACATCTCATCTCAATGATGAGGCATCCCATAGGGAAAAATATAAAAGCGCAATATGTAATCCAAGATATGTACCTTATTGTTATTAATATGAGCGAGTTCGCTCGTATTAAGCAAGCAAAAGCATATAAAACCCCCGTTTACAACCAAATAGTCTTCATATATACTTATCTCAACTTAATTTAGAATATTAGTCACTTATGAAGATATAGAAAGCATATATGGGTTTTATAGAAGCATAAAACATGAATTTTAAACCCAAACCATAACATAAGCATTAATGTACAATAAACAACAATCATATACAATAAAACAGTTATAAAGACTATTTACAACAAAAGAAACCATTCAATTATTAGTTTTCATCCAATTAATTCATAACGATATGATTTACATCATAAATGAATTATTTCTTATATCCTTACTTAAGTTTCTTTATAACTTAATTCACATTTATTTTCACAATTTTATCTGTGAACCATTTTATTAATCATCACTTTAGTTCATAATCATTCTATAAAAGTCCAATTTCTTATATACGACTTTATCTAAGTTTATAATTATCTCAAAAGTTACAAATTCAGTTTCAAAATTTCTTTGCAAATTTCTATTTAATTCTATAACCAATTTACAAAGATATTATTTAATTCATTTGTCTACTTTCTTAAGTCCCACTTACTTATTCCATTTAGTCATTAATCAATTCATAACATACTAATTAAGTATATAAAATTTATTATTAGGTCTAAATTTCCATTTATATACATTTTAATTGCTTTTAAGTTATGATTACTTGTATAATATCCCATTACATATCCAAATCATCATTTTAACTTTCAACATTGAATAAGTCTTATTATATGTTATTAGAATGCAATTCGGTATTATCCAAATTATTCTGATCCATTTTACTTAATTAGAATTTTCAATAATTTAACTTGTTTAAATTTTCTTTACATTCAAATTTAGAGTTGCGAACTTCAATTCTAAAGTCTTTCAAAACATTTATCTTAGATTTCTTAATTCTCTTATTTTATAAGTTTTGGTTATTCAAATATTTCATTTCATTCAAATAATTTGAAGATTATTAATTAATAGAACTTAAATTTTTTAAATGCTGGGTTCATTTCAAATCATTTGAAATAAGTATATATACTTATATCCTTTGTATATCAAATCATACTTTTGGAGTTTAAACCAAAATACGTCTATTAAAACAATTTCATAGTAAAGATTCTAAAAAGTCTCCCCCACTTTGAGACTCGAAAATGAATTTCGATGATGCTGCACGGTCATTACCGGAATTATTTTCAGCAACAGAAGAGGGGAGTACTAAATTCATTGCTTTTAAAATTTATTTGAAAACAATTGGTACTTGTGTATACTTTTAAATAATATTGATATTATTTTCCAAACCTTGAAAACCTTTTTCAGAAGCACCGAAATTTAAATTTCTCAAATTCTCAATTTTATATTCATTTTATGGAAAATTATATTTTTATAAATCACATTTATATTTCTTATAATCATATAATAGCCAATAGTTTAGGAATATTGACTAATCCAATAATAAACGATAATGATCAATATTATCATCTCTAACAACCAATTCACACTATATATACAATAATAATTTCTGAAAATTATTCCTTTATATACAAAATATGATCGGGGTAAAATTATTTCATTTACCCAATCTAAAAACAATACTGCGTCGAATTGTTCTGTTCAAGCATTTAGAGATCCCTATCAATAGCGTTAATTACTCGTATTGACCAGAATCCATAAGCCACTCAACAAATCAACCAACACGATATAAAACAATTTTTATATTCATCAATAGATACGCGCTCATATGTATTAATACACTCAAACTCATTTTAGGGGGCTACTGACCCTACCTCTAATGAGTTACCCCTCAATGACAAGGACATCGCTAAACCAAGGCTTGATACCAACTGTAACGACCCACATTTCGAAAGGTTTAAATTGTCAATAATCCACACATGTCCAACTCAAACAATCAGGAACATAGATAATCAATGGGGTTATTTAAGAAAATAAGAAAAGAAGAAGAAAACAAACACAGAATCTCATAGCGGAATGATAAAATATAATAATCAAATAAACAGTTCATGATGCTATTTATATGATATATTTGATTATAATCTATATCAACATTTATCAAAGTTAATATACATCAGGGATAAATAAATAATGCAGCAGACAACATAATGTAGGAATACTAATAGTAATAATATACCAAATCTTTATCTTCATCCTCCAGAATAAATCTTCAATAAGCTGAAAAACTCAGGAGACTAACCCGAGCGCAATGAAAAGACAAAACACTCAATCCATAACCAAAATATTATTATGTGAGTCGAATTGATATCACATACAACATGAGTGTCGTGGTGTCAAAGGTGTTTACGTGGTTATTACATCTCCTATCCGGTGTATAACTGCGTACAATAACTCAAGAGATGTTACGGGATTTTCCATCTCTTAAGGATCCATAAAAATATTTATATGTAGTAGAATATACAACATATATAATGTCTAATCTATAAAATAAATATTTTTCTTAGTGCTATGGCTTTACATTAATCCCCCTTTACGTGATTTTAAGCATTGTCATACAGTTTGCATTTGACATCACCAGTAGCACGTCGGTAGTTAGGGATGCGCCGTGATACGAAAAACTAAACCAAAATCGTATACGTCTCGTATAGGGAAAATATGACAAGGCATGTGATGCAATACCTCAGGTAGGATACTACCAGTTTATCCTTCCCGACTGGTGGTAACGCATCATAGCCAAGATCGCCCACCATGTCCAACACTCCAAAATCCAAGGGGTACACACCATTCAATCACAATGTAAATGATGGTAATACGAAGAAGTGTGTTCGGTAAGGTAGCTTGCACACTTGACCGGTACAGCTCCTATTTATGTCATTTCAAATTAGCACAAGTGCTAAGCTAATCCATCATCGTTCCCTTCCTTCAAATCCAAAAAACGTACGCCAAATCCAACCACTTCGTTCAGGACCATTACTCCACGTACAAAGTTGTTAAAATGGTGCCGGTATCGATAGAGAGTATGCCCATATCTGGCCCCGGTCTCTTTGACAACCAACCATCTTTTTACACACCGGTCGATACTTTTACATTTCGAAAACAGTTAATACTTGATATCAAAATATCATATTCGCTTCATAATCAAATCCAATTCAAAATCATCATATTTACTCAAAATGTACATTTCACTTCAAATATCATTTTCACCTCAATATTTCGATTTCGTTTTAAAAATCTTTCGAATTTTGATTTAGATTATAACTCCTTTTTAACCCAATTTGCAATTAAATCCAAGATCTAATTACAAACATTTCACCCCTTGACCGGTTTGAATTTTTGGAAAATAGTTTAAATAGTTTTAAAATAGTCTAAATAATTAAAATAGTTTAAATGGTTAAATAGTTAAAAATAGTATAAATGGTTAAAATAGTCTAATATAAAATAGTTTAGTACTAAAATGGTTTATACAGCAAAATAGTTTGGAAAATCCAAAATAATTTGGATATTTATTATGATAGATTTAAATAGTTTATATCAGAATAACTATTTTGAAAATAGTTTCAAAGTAAAATAGATTCAATTTCCAAATTTTCCAATTCAAATCACTTTTAAATTTCCATTTCTATTTTTAACTGTTTGGAGTTCGATTTTCAAAACATCAATTCAAAACCCTTAAATCAAATTTACTTTCAATACCTAATTTGAAATCCAAATCCTCAAATATGATTCGATTCCGAGCACAATTTCGAAATAGTTCAATATTCATAAATTAGATTTTTCATTTGCTTAGATCAACTCATTTAAGTAATGTAACGACCCTAGATTTTAATTTAATTTAAATTGATAATTTAAATGAATTTTTGAATTAAAATTTGTAAAATTGATTAT
Organism: Allium cepa; assembly: GCA_030765085.1. Taxonomy (NCBI): domain Eukaryota; kingdom Viridiplantae; phylum Streptophyta; class Magnoliopsida; order Asparagales; family Amaryllidaceae; genus Allium; species Allium cepa. Next base: position 1,050,228,299 of record CM060929.1, on the reverse strand, counting down.
AAATGATGCGAGTTTCCCCGAATCAAATAGAAAATATATTAAGTCATATGGGTTTGAACATATGTATATATTGGATTTTTAATAAATTCTTATATTAGTGGTTTGAAAAATATATATTAAAGTATATACATTGACACAAGTACGAAATGAATAAATAAGTGAATTGTTAATTTATTATTGATGGTTAAAATATATATAATAAATACAAGATAATAAATAAGAAGTAAATAAAATATAAGATATAACAATATAAAGTAAATATATATATATATATATATATCTTAATCTCATATTAATAAATCAATACAAAATAATACAAATGGAGTAGGCTACAAAAGTAATAAGAGTAAAATAAAAATAGAAGTTCACTTATTTTGTAAAGTAAAATAATTCATACTTAAGCTATGAATAAAAATAAGAACATTGATATATAAAATATAATCAATAAGGATTCAAAACAAATAAATAAGCAAAGTATGAATCAAAACAAAGTAGAACATAGAAACAAATTAATTAAATCTAACAACATGTTATTCATCAAAATTACAAAGCAATATATATACTCAGCTAAAAATAAGAAGTAAGTAAAAACATTAACTAATAACTTAACAACATAATTAAAATAGAAACTTATTTACATTATAAAGTGCTAATTTATAACCAATATATGAAGTGTGGTATTAACAATTGTATACAACAAGACAGTAAAACATGTTTATGCAGGCAAGTAAAAATAAAAGATCCATCTGCATACACAAATAAAATAAAAACATGTACAAATGGAAAAGTAGTCAGTTTTAACTTTGAATAGAGATCTACAAAATATATGCAAACTATCTATGTACTAAAGAATTTAAAGAAAAGACTTGAAGTATGAAGCAAGATGTAAATAAGAAGCAAAGAAATTCAAAGCCTGCAAAAGTAGATTTGTGTACATGGCAAAAGTACATATGAATATGCTTACAAAACAAAGCAGGACTGTGTATATACATACATAACAAATAGTATAAGTTGTAAACAAATAGGACATTGCATTTAATGCAACATACCAAGGCAATTAATGCAAGCCTCTACAGCATGCTTTCTGTACAAATAATAAACTGCACATACTTTATATATATGAGTTGCCTCCAATTTGTTCAAAAATCTTTTACTGAAGAAAGAAGAAAAAAATATAAACATCATCATCTAAACTCCATAACTAATCATTCAAGTTCAAAACAAGTTGCAGATTTAACTCCAAGGTCAAAGTAGATGAAAATTAACCAGGCTTTCTTTTCAAATTTTAAAACAGTCAGGAGCTTTATATGCAAAACTGTGTTAGGTGAGCAAACTACCTCCTTCCAATTTTCAACTTCATTTATATCTTGATTGTGATGAGTTTTCTGATGTTTGTGAGCGAAACCATCACTGCATGTTGGTATTGATACAAAGTATCATAGTATATATGTCTAAGTAATGTTTGTTTGCACTGGAAGCTTTCATAGTTATTGTTGATCTGTATTTCAAGTTTTGTACAAAGTAAAGCAAATAAATTTACAAAACTATTTATATAACCATTTGAACTTGGTAGTGAGCTAAATTCGAGTTTGTTTATATGAAACAAAGCCTACAAACATGTTTAAGCTTTAACAGTATGATATTAATACTGTATTATCCAACTACAGGTAAATAAGATATCAAAGTGTAGAATTCAAATGTTTAAATTTGAAAATTCAATAACATATTTAAATTTCATACAAGTAATTATGATTTTTAACATGAATATTAAGATTTTTATGCAAAGGTATTAAGAGCAGTTTTGAAATGAAACAAAAATGGGTTTTTGTAAATTTTGGAAGATAGAGTTAACTTTAATTCCTGAAATTTGGAATGAAGTAAGGTTGAAGTCGTACTAACACTAGAAAAATGTCTAATTATTTTTCGAATTCATAAATTTTGGGTTTGAATCTAGAGTAGGGTTTAAGCCCGTATTTTTCAATGCTCTGTAAAGAAAATGATTTCGGCATCATATGCAAACCGAGTGAAGCGTGATTTTTGGTGGAGTTAGGGGAAGGTGTGATCGAGGTATTGGTGAAGATTCAACGCCTACGGTGATGTGTGGTGGCCGCGCGATTGTTTTGTCAGTAGGGGTTTTGTTGCCTTGTTCGAACTGCAGGTCAAAATTTGTTTCCATCTTGTAATTGAAAAACTGGGTTTCGATTGTGATACTAGGGGTGTTTTGTGGTTTGTGGGGACGGTAGCGAGTCGCCGCAGGGGAGGCGAGCCACCGTGCACGTGCACGGTGGAGAGGAGATGGTCGAGGATCTGGAGTCGTCGCGTGCCCGTGTTTTTTCTGGTGTTACTCCGAGTATGACTTCGGTTTGCCTCTGGGTCGTTTTCGTGAAATGGGTTTCGGCTGTTCTTTTATAACTTCAACTAATAAAAAAAATGAAAAGGGGGAAAAGAACTGAGAAAAAGAAGAACAGGGAAGGGGTGAGAGAGAGTGACACGGGAGAGACACGAGGGGAAACTCGAGTTTTCTCGAGTAAGAAATGATGCGGTTTCGGTGCTTTCCCAGAATAGCCGTGAATAATGATTTTTGTACAAGTGTTTAACTTAGTTAATTAAGTAATGTTAGTTAGCATTAAGTTAATATGTAACTTAAAAGTTTAGTAAGGAAAGTTGTAAAGATAGTTAATCAGTTTAAGGTAAGAAAATTTAATTTATTACTTTAAGTAAGTAAATAAATAAACTAATCAAGTTAATTTAAATGATTTATTATGAAGAAGGTTAATTTAATTAATAAGTAATTAAAGAATGATTCATTTAATTTATAAATAAATAATTAGATTAAATTTTAGTTAGAAATGATTAATAATGAATTTATCTAAGATAATTTCTTAAGAAAGTAATTAAGAAATATTATTAGTTAATAAGATAATTAACTAAGGATTATTAAGTATTAATTAAGGCGATTAATTTTAATAATAAAGTGGATTGATTAGTTTAGATAATCAATTATAAATGGTGTAAGTATAATTACTTTATGGTAAGTAATTAAAGGTTAAATTTCTTTAACTAATTAATTAGAGTTAATTAATTAGGAAATTGGTTTAAGAGTTGATTTAATTAATGTGATAAATTAAGAATAATTTAATAAATTAAAGTGTCTGATAAATTAATTTATATCAAATGATTTGGAATTAATAAATCAGAATTGGATAATAAATTCACAAGTAATTAATTTAATTGGAGATAAATTGAATTAATTAGGATTAAACAATCCTGTTTATAAATGATTATTGAATGCTTGACCTTACTTATGAATGATCATATTGTATGAAATACCTTGAATGGATTGTCCTATCTGATATGTGATGCTTTGTTTTGAGCTGTGTATATTTATTTGCATCTATATATTATCTGTGATCTGTGAACGAAGATAAGCATTATAATTTATATCGCTCATCAGATATATTGTTGTATTTGATCTGTCATGATTGAATGATGTGCACTACTGTGTATAACCCCTGGACTACACCATACACACACAAATATGGATTTCACGAGGAAATCGGTTAAGTCACAGATAATTTAAATTTAATGTTTTTGAAATTTAAGTTTTAAATTCAAATGTTTTGGAAATGGAATCGGAATAAACGTGAAAAGCTTTTGGAATGGAATTTCAAAATAAAATTTATTATTTTTAAATTACTTGATTAAGTTTTGGAATTTAAATAATTTGATTTAAATTTAAATTCAAGACTTGAAATTGAATTCGATAATTGGAAATTATGGTTAAAGATATTATAAACATGTTTGTATGAATTTAAACCATTTTAAAGGTATGGTTTTGGGAATTTGAATTTAACCCAAGGATTTCAACTCATATAAATGAATCAGATTTCCAAAATGAAAACTGTTGTTTTCAAATGATAAACACTCTTAAATAAGAACTGAGATTCCAGTTAATTAGGGGAATTTCAAGATTGAATGGAGAAATGATTTTCCTAAGTTATGAATGAATTCTTTTTGAAAGCTATGAATTAAATTTGTTTATTTTTAACAGATTTAAATTGATGATTTGTTTAAATCAAATTGAAATGAAATTGTTTTGAAGGCTATAAGTTAAATCTTTGATTTAGAGATTTAACGAGTTAATCGAATTGAAATGAAAATTGATTTGGAAAAATCTGTGAATGAATCTTTTGTTTAAAAGATTAAAATGTGAAAATTGTTTAAACGGTTAAAGGTTGTGAAAATGAATCTTTTTGTTTAAAGATTGAAATGGTAATTGGATTAAACCCTTTGAAAGAAAGTTTTGAATTATTAAGTTGTGACTTAATTGAAATCCCATTATCCATTTGTTTTTGAAATATCGTGCTCACTATTCGGTTTAACCAGGAAAGGACCTTTGTGTCGTATAACCCATTCCGAATATGTGATTCGACGTTATGGATAGCATTTAAAGACCGGTGTTGAAGACCGGGTATTTGCGAGAGCGATAGGAAGACCTGTCGATTGACTCTGCACCGAGTTGCTCCGGTATTGAGTTCTCCATATGTGATGGGATATCCGATCAGGATTGTGAATATCCGCATTGCAAGGGCTTCGTAAGAAGTGCCTTCGGTTCTGTTCGAGCCCGGAACAGACTTGTATGGATTGTATGTCTGACATTACAAATTGAGATATAAAGCCGATTTCTTTCAAATATATTTCTGTTGGTGGCGAAGAATTTATTCTTTTAGCTTAACACCCTTCTCTGAGACGTACGAGCTCAGAGGTTATATAGTTGATGGTTATCAGCGATATATTCCCAATTTGGTAATGTGACATGCTGAGTGTTGCTGTAAATGATCATTGTGTTGATTATTTGTGATAGGATCGTTTATTTGATCGTCTATCCTGGTGATCATTTCTATGATCATTTGTTGACCCAAAGCATGGCTTTTGTATAAAGTATGTTTTTGTGGACGTGACTTCGTCGAGCCTCACACCCCGTGAATGGTCAAAACAGGAAAGAAGCAGCAAGGTTATGAGGGGTAGCGCCCTTTAGGATGTGTGCATTTCCTTCTGGAAAAGGGTGGTATCATGGTATGGAGCCCAGATACTTACTCATGTTGAAAACACTTTATGATTGTGTGAATTGATTACGAGATCTCGGATAAAGGTCCCAAAGGACCGGGGGATGGCATATTCGGTCAGTTGTTACTCAGTTAGGGGTAACCCGGCCTTGTGTTGGTAGAGATCCGGTTTGGTTCTCGGGGATGTCCATCCAGAGGCATTCTCATGTGGCAATGGGAAGTTCCTTGGCCTGATCATTCGTTGGAAATCCAAAGAAACAATACGAACCTTGTACAGTATTAGTTGTATAACCTGCCATGGAATGTGGCGGTAACCTGCTATTGAACATGGTTAGCTATAGTAGGCATACGATAATGGTCGTATGTTGGCTAAGATTTATATTCCACTTTCGAAATGAATTTTTCCTACAATATGCACTAGTAATAATATCAAATGTTTCTTTTAATGCGTATCAAGCATCTTTGACTATCATAAGGAGAAATCTCCTCCGATTCTGCGTTTGCATTGTGTGTGTGTGCGGGAGGCCTTATGGTAGTCTCATTTTTAAAAGCATTGCGAATTGACTTTGAAAATCTTTTGTTGAATGTTTTAAAAGATAAACTGTTTTTTTGTTGCTCACACCAGTCCCACGACTGATCCGGAGTTTATTGTTTCTTTCCTAAACTCTGGGTGCTCATTATATTTCTACACGAGCAGTCTAGAGTTGGGTTTTTCAGATAGTCAGATGTAGTAGATTATCTGGAGTTAGTTCAGTCTTTGGTTCGCACCAGTCTTGCTTAGCTTGATGCATCGTTATTGGGAGTTCGAGCTATTGCTGGATGGATTCTTGGAAATGGAGTTGCAGTTATTTTTGGAGTTCTTCCTTGAAGACTATTTTAGAATTATTTGTTCCGCTGCTAGATGTTATCTATTTTCTTTCCGCTGCTGTTTTATTTGTATCATATCTCTGATGTATATTGATATCTATTGGATCATCTGTTGTAGCAGATATTGTATCAAAGCTGTATATCAATGTATTATTCTTTTATTCCGCTGTGTTGTTTACTTAATGTTGTTATAAGCTCCGGCGAATCGGATTTGAACGGTCGAATCTATGGCATTCGAATATGATTTGAAGTATGGATGTCGATTTTCGAGCGGGCAAAATCCCTATCGTTACATTTGGTATCAGAGCTAAGGTGAAACTTTAGCTCTGGAGTATAACACGTTAAGTAGCTCATTAGAGATAGGGTGAAGTAAACCTTAGAATGAGTAATCCTTAAGATATCCGTTTGAACGCCTCAGTAAATTTTCTTACTATCCACTGATAGTGAGTATGAGTGCAAGAAGAAAACGAGAGAGGGGACATGGAAATACGACTATAAATGGTCAATACCCTGTGACAGTGGAAACAACTTTCTTATCAATTTTCTTTGATTCGTTCTAAATTCTTTTGATTTCTTCGAGACAGCTCCAGAAAGAAGTTTCGATATGATTGTGGCCTACAAGTCGTTGTAGAAAATTATTACTTCGTACTTCATCGATTTCTTATCGGCTTTTCGATTTAAACTCTAATAAATGAATTAGAAATTAGAAATTAGAAATTTTGAATAAATTAGAAATTTTGAATAAATTAGAAATTCCAAATTGAGTTAAAATTGATTAATAGAATATGAAGAATGATTAGAATTGTATCGATAAAATGATTTTGTTTAAAACCAAAATTTGAAATTTTATTATAATTTCTTGTATCTATTATTGATATTCTGATTTGGTGAGCCAAATGCAGAACTGATATCCAGTTTGATCTGAAAAGATATTTCTCTATCTTTCATCTATCTGTGTTGTTTTCGTGCCTGCGAATTTCGAGGACGAAATCCTTTTAAGGGGGGAAGTTTGTAATGACCCTAGATTTTAATTTAATTTAAATTGATAATTTAAATGAATTTTTGAATTAAAATTTGTAAAATTGATTATAAATGATGCGAGTTTCCCCGAATCAAATAGAAAATATATTAAGTCATATGGGTTTGAAAATATGTATATATTGGATTTTTAATAAATTCTTATATTAGTGGTTTGAAAAATATATATTAAAGTATATACATTGACACAAGTACGAAATGAATAAATAAGTGAATTGTTAATTTATTATTGATGGTTAAAATATATATAATAAATACAAGACAATAAATAAGAAGTAAATAAAATATAAGATATAACAATATAAAGTAAATATATATATATATATATATATATATATCTTAATCTCATATTAATAAATCAATACAAAATAATACAAATGGAGTAGGCTACAAAAGTAATAAGAGTAAAATAAAAATAGAAGTTCACTTATTTTGTAAAGTAAAATAATTCATACTTAAGCTATGAATAAAAATAAGAACATTGATATATAAAATATAATCAATAAGGATTCAAAACAAATAAATAAGCAAAGTATGAATCAAAACAAAGTAGAACATAGAAACAAATTAATTAAATCTAACAACATGTTATTCATCAAAATTACAAAGCAATATATATACTCAGCTGAAAATAAGAAGTAAGTAAAAACATTAACTAATAACTTAACAACATAATTAAAATAGAAACTTATTTACATTATAAAGTGCTAATTTATAACCAATATATGAAGTGTGGTATTAACAATTGTATACAACAAGACAGTAAAACATGTTTATGCAGGAAAGTAAAAATAAAAGATCCATCTACATACACAAATAAAATAAAAACATGTACAAATGGAAAAGTAGTCAGTTTTAACTTTGAATAGAGATCTACAAAATATATGCAAACTATCTATGTACTAAAGAATTTAAAGAAAAGACTTGAAGTATGAAGCAAGATGTAAATAAGAAGCAAAGAAATTCAAAGCCTGCAAAAGTAGATTTGTGTACATGGCAAAAGTACATATGAATATGCTTACAAAACAAAGCAGGACTGTGTATATACGTACATAACAAATAGTATAAGTTGTAAACAAATAGGACATTGCATTTAATGCAACATACCAAGGCAATTAATGCAAGCCTCTACAGCATGCTTTCTGTACAAATAATAAACTGCACATACTTTATATATATGAGTTGCCTCCAATTTGTTCAAAAATCTTTTACTGAAGAAAGAAGAAAAAAATATAAACATCATCATCTAAACTCCATAACTAATCATTCAAGTTCAAAACAAGTTGCAGATTTAACTCCAAGGTCGAAGTAGATGAAAATTATCCAGGCTTTCTTTTCAAATTTTAAAACAGTCAGGAGCTTTATATGCAAAAATGTGTTAGGTGAGCAAACTACCTCCTTCCAGTTTTCAACTTCATTTATATCTTGATTATGATGAGTTTTCTGATGTTTGTGAGCGAAACCATCACTGCATGTTGGTATTGATACAAAGTATCATAGTATATATGTCTAAGTAATGTTTGTTTGCACTGGAAGCTTTCATAGTTATTGTTGATCTGTATTTCAAGTTTTGTACAAAGTAAAGCAAATAAATTTACAAAACTATTTATATAACCATTTGAACTTGGTAGTGAGCTAAATTCGAGTTTGTTTATATGAAACAAAGCCTGCAAACATGTTTAAGCTTTAACAGTATGATATTAATACTGTATTATCCAACTACAGGTAAATAAGAAATCAAAGTGTAGAATTCAAATGTTTAAATTTGAAAATTCAATAACATATTTAAATTTCATACAAGTAATTATGATTTTTAACATGAATATTAAGATTTTTATGCAAAGGTATTAAGAGCAGTTTTGAAATGAAACAAAAATGGGTTTTTGTAAATTTTGGAAGATAGAGTTAACTTTAATTCCTGAAATTTGGAATGAAGTAAGGTTGAAGTTGTACTAACACTAGAAAAATGTCTAATTATTTTTCGAATTCATAAATTTTGGGTTTGAATCTAGAGTAGGGTTTAAGCCCGTATTTTTCAATGCTCTGTAAAGAAAATGATTTCGGCATCATATGCAAACCGAGTGAAGCGTGATTTTTGGTGGAGTTAGGGGAAGGTGTGATCGAGGTATTGGTGAAGATTCAACGCCTACGGTGATGTGTGGTGGCCGCGCGATTGTTTTGTCAGTAGGGGTTTTGTTGCCTTGTTCGAACTACAGGTCAAACTTTGTTTCCATCTTGTAATTGAAAAACTGGGTTTCGATTGTGATACTAGGGGTGTTTTGTGGTTTGTGGGGACGGTAGCGAGTCACCGCAGGGGAGGCGAGCCACCGTGCACGTGCACGGTGGAGAGGAGATGGTCGAGGATCTGGAGTCGTCGCGTGCCCGTGTTTTTTCTGGTGATGCTTCGAGTATGACTTCGGTTTGCCTCTGGGTCGTTTTTGTGAAATGGGTTTCGGCTGTTCTTTTATAACTTCAACTAATAAATAAAAAAATGAAAAGGGGGAGAAGAACTGAGAAAAAGAAGAACAGGGAAGGGGTGAGAGAGAGTGACACGGGAGAGACACGAGGGGAAACTCGAGTTTTCCCGTGTAAGAAATGATGCGGTCTCGGTGCTTTCCCAGAATAGCCGTGAATAATGATTTTTGTACAAGTGTTTAACTTAGTTAATTAAGTAATGTTAGTTAGCATTAAGTTAATATGTAACTTAAAAGTTTAGTAAGGAAAGTTGTAAAGATAGTTAATCAGTGTAAGGTAAGAAAATTTAATTTATTACTTTAAGTAAGTAAATAAATAAACTAATCAAGTTAATTTAAATGATTTATTATGAAGTGGTTTAAAGGTTAATTTAATTAATAAGTAATTAAAGAATGATTCATTTAATTTATAAATAAATAATTAGATTAAATTTTAGTTAGAAATGATTAATAATGAATTTATCTAAGATAATTTCTTAAGAAAGTAATTAAGAAATATTATTAGTTAATAAGATAATTAACTAAGGATTATTAAGTATTAATTAAGGCGATTAATTTTAATAATAAAGTGGATTGATTAGTTTAGATAATCAATTATAAATGGTGTAAGTATAATTACTTTATGGTAAGTAATTAAAGGTTAAATTTCTTTAACTAATTAATTAGAGTTAATTAATTAGGAAATTGGTTTAAGAGTTGATTTAATTAATGTGATAAATTAAGAATAATTTAATAAATTAAAGTGTCTGATAAATTAATTTATATCAAATGATTTGGAATTAATAAATCAGAATTGGATAATAAATTCACAAGTAATTAATTTAATTGGAGATAAATTGAATTAATTAGGATTAAACAATCCTGTTTATAAATGATTATCGAATGCTTGACCTTACTTATGAATGATTATATTGTATGAAATACCTTGAATGGATTGTCCTATCTGATATGTGATGCTTTGTTTTGAGCTGTGTATATTTATTTGCATCTATATATTATCTGTGATCTGTGAATGAAGATAAGCGTTATAATTTATATCGCTCATCAGATATATTGTTGTATTTGATCTGTCATGATTGAATGATGTGCACTACTGTGTATAACCCCTGGACTACACCATACACACACAAATATGGATTTCACGAGGAAGTTGGTTAAGTCATAGATAATTTGAATTTAATGTTTTTGAAATTTAAGTTTTAAATTCAAATGTTTTGGAAATGGAATCGGAATAAACGTGAAAAGCTTTTGGAATGGAATTTCAAAATAAAATTTATTATTTTTAAATTACTCGATTAAGTTTTAGAATTTAAATAATTTGATTTAAATTTAAATTCAAGACTTGAAATTGAATTCGATAATTGGAAATTATGGTTAAAGATATTATAAACATGTTTGTATGAATTTAAACCATTTTAAAGGTATGGTTTTGGGAATTTGAATTTAACCCAAGGATTTCAACTCGTATAAATGAATCAGATTTCCAAAATGAAAACTGTTGTTTTCAAATGATAAACACTCTTAAATAAGAACCGAGATTCCAGTTAATTAGGGGAATTTCAAGATTGAATGGAGAAATGATTTTCCTAAGTTATGAATGAATTCTTTTTGAAAGCTATGAATTAAATCTGTTTATTTTTAACAGATTTAAATTGATGATTTGTTTAAATCAAATTGAAATGAAATTGTTTTGAAGGCTATAAGTTAAATCTTTGATTTAGAGATTTAACGAGTTAATCGAATTGAAATGAAAATTGATTTGGAAAAATCTGTGAATGAATCTTTTGTTTAAAAGATTAAAATGTGAAAATTGTTTAAACCTTTAAAGGTTGTGAAAATGAATCTTTTTGTTTAAAGATTGAAATGGTAATTGGATTAAACCCTTTGAAAGAAAGTTTTGAATTATTAAGTTGTGACTTAATTGAAATCCCATTATCCATTTGTTTTTGAAATATCGTGCTCACTATTCGGTTTAACCGGGAAAGGACCTTTGTGTCGTATAACCCATTCCGAATATGTGATTCGACGTTATGGATAGCATTTAAAGACCGGTGTTGAAGACCGGGTATTTGCGAGAGCGATAGGATGACCTATCGATTGACTCTGCACCGAGTTGCTCCGGTATTGAGTTCTCCATATGTGATGGGAAATCCGATCAGGATTGTGAATATCCGGATTGCAAGGGCTTCGTAAGAAGTGCCTTCGGTTCTGTTCGAGCCCGGAACAGACTTGTATGGATTGTATGTCTGACATTACAAATTGAGATATAAAGCCGATTTCTTTCAAATATATTTCTGTTGGTGGCGAAGAATTTATTCTTTTAGCTTAACACCCTTCTCTGAGACGTACGAGCTCAGAGGTTATATAGTTGATGGTTAAAAGCGATATATTCCCAATTTGGTAATGTGACATGCTGAGTGTTGCTGTAAATGATCATTGTGTTGATTATTTGTGATAGGATCGTTTATTTGATCGTCTATCCTTGTGATCATTTCTATGATCATTTGTTGACCCAAAGCATGGCTTTTGTATAAAGTATGTTTTTGTGGACGTGACTTCGTCGAGCCTCACACCCCGTGAATGGTCAAAACAAGAAAGAAGCAGCAAGGTTATGAGGGGTAGCGCCCTTTAGGATGTGTGCATTTCCTTCTGGAAAAGGGTGGTATCATGGTATGGAGCCCAGATACTTACTCATGTTGAAAACACTTTATGATTGTGTGAATTGATTACGAGATCTCGGATAAAGGTCCCAAAGGACCGGGGGATAGCATATTCGATCAGTTGTTACTCAGTTAGGGGTAACCCGGCCTTGTGTTGGTAGAGATCCGGTTTGGTTCTCGGGGATGTCCATCCAGAGGCATTCTCATGTGGCAATGGGAAGTTCCTTGGCCTGATCATTCGTTGGAAATCCAAAGAAACAATACGAACCTTGTACAGTATTAGTTGTATAACCTGCCATGGAATGTGGCGGTAACCTGCTATTGAACATGGTTAGCTATAGTAGGCATACGATAATGGTCGTATGTTGGCTAAGATTTCTATTCTACTTTCGAAATGAATTTTTCCTACACTATGCACTAGTAATAATATCAAATGTTTCTTTTAATGCGTATCAAGCATCTTTGACTATCATAAGGAGAAATCTCCTCCGATTCTGCGTTTGCATTGTGTGTGTGTGCGGGAGGCCTTATGGTAGTCTCATTTTTAAAAGCATTGCGAATTGACTTTGAAAATCTTTTGTTGAATGTTTTAAAAGATAAACTGTTTTTTTGTTGCTCACACCAGTCCCACGACTGATCCGGAGTTTATTGTTTCTTTCCTAAACTCTGGGTGCTCATTATATTTCTACACGAGCAGTCTAGAGTTGGGTTTTTCAGATAGTCAGATGTAGTAGATTATCTGGAGTTAGTTCAGTCTTTGGTTCGCACCAGTCTTGCTTAGCTTGATGCATCGTTATTGGGAGTTCGAGCTATTGCTGGATGGATTCTTGGAAATGGAGTTGCAGTTATTTTTGGAGTTCTTCCTTGAAGACTATTTTAGAATTATTTGTTCCGCTGCTAGATGTTATCTATTTTCTTTCCGCTGCTGTTTTATTTGTATCATATCTCTGATGTATATTGATATCTATTGGATCATCTGTTGTAGCAGATATTGTATCAAAGCTGTATATCAATGTATTATTCTTTTATTCCGCTGTGTTGTTTACTTAATGTTGTTATAAGCTCCGGCGAATCGGATTTGAACGGTCGAATCTATGGCATTCGAATATGATTTGAAGTATGGATGTCGATTTTCGAGCGGGCAAAATCCCTATCGTTACAAGTAAATTTCATATCAAAAATTTTAAAATCATTAATTTAACAAATCCGATATTCGTATATAATTTTCTATCCTATGGCCAAGTGATCGGTTATTTCAATTTAATTTCAGGGATGGATATATATCATTTCAACCCAAATCACAGTGTTATAGGTATATATCTTTTCAACCTTTTCTTAATTTATTCAAAATAATTCGATTTGCAATTTTATATACTGTGAATAAATTATCGGGTGATAACTGGACATAGATAAATTAAATAAACACCCAAGCATCCAAATATTAAGTAATCTGCATTCATCACAAACAACCATCCAAACAATCGAAAAGTCACAATGATTTCATAGCTATTACTATCGGGTATTTTACTAGAAATTAAATTCCAAATTCAAATTGAACTGTTAAATTTAATTTCTACGGTTAATTCAGATATCAATATATACGTCAATTTAACTATCAAATAACAGTCAATAAAGTATCAATTTAACGAACATCATAAAATTTTAGTACGCTGTGAGCGTTATAAAACACTCACCTTGAGTTTTAGATTTTAAATCAAATCGAACGACGTTTGATTTAACCTAAAATTTCAGTTAGCTCCAATAGCATCCAAATTTGTCCTAAAATGCAGTGCTCGTCACCACAATTCCATTGCTGCTTGTTTCGTCCAATTCTAATAACTTGTGAAAAAGATTTGCATTTTTTAAAATTTGAATACAATTTATATAATTTATTTTTCATTTTTTCTATAATATACCATCAGGAAAAATCTGGTCATCCATTATCAAACAGTAAGATCTAGGCTGCACGCATTCTTCTCCTTCATCATGAACTTTTCCAAGCCGAGATAACTCGTTCGAACTGGTAGCCGCCTTGATTAACTTCATATCGCGACCACCGTCGACCTCCAGAAGTCGATCAGCTACCACCGAACGATACCTTGCACTCACGTGCACCCACAGTTGAAACTCGATAACGCTCGACTCCCCTTCAGCTCGATAAATGTGCACAAAATCACCACAAACATGGCTCGATTTGACCAATGTCGATGAACTTTAGACCAACACAACCGTATGGATGGGAAGCTCTCATCGAGCTCTATGATTGCTTAGTTGGAAGGTTTGGATAATATGGCTTGGATCGAGAGAATTTGAGGAAGAAAGCATAATAATTTTCGGTCATGGAAATAGATATTGACAACCACATATATTAGAGTCAGGGTTGAGAGTATACGCATATATATATATATATGTACATATATGTACATATATATAAGTGTAGATATATTATTTATTTCGACTATTGACCCTTTTTCTGGAAGAATCCCAAACGAAGCGTGCCGCTTGGCTTTTATAATGTTTTACCCCTATTTCGAACAAATGGAACAGGTTTTGGGACCTAATTCGATCTTATGTGGAAGATAGCTTTTCGGATTGAATTATAATATTAATTTTTCGATATTAATTTCAACGCGTTTCAAGCTTGCCCGGCCAAATGACAAGTCTGATCGATGCAAAACTTGAAATCCTATAATAGTCCACTGCTATAAATCCGATGAAACTGGTTTCGTCAAAATCCGAGACAGTGGCCGAAAAGGCTTTTTTTACTCGTCAGTTATAATATAAAATTTTCACTTTCTAATTATTTACTTTAAACCTAATTTTAAATGTTAACAATCTTCATTGTTGTTTGAATAAAATTTAAATCAACTTTCGATATTATTTTCAATTATATTTAATTCAGAATTCAACTATACAAGTAATTCCTAATATTAAATTTAAACAATTTAATTATTCTATAAATCAATATAAATAAATCATTAAGTTTCGAATAAATTTTAGTTGTCAACATCATTTATTTCTATCTAAATAATTCATAATTATTATTCAACTTCAATTATTAGTTTTAAATCCAGTAATATATAGAATTTCTTTTCAATACTCATTATCGCCAAATCTTCGAAATTAGTTGATTTCAAATTTTATTCAAGTTCATATCCAATAACTTACATTCAAAATCATTAAATTTTTATTTTTTTAACCATTTTTATCATTGATTACACTGAATTTAATAATTTAAAATATTTAAAAATATGGGTCGTTAGATGAGGGCACTTTGGTTTAAATTGGGAAGGACCATACATGTTAAAGAAGAAGCTTGGAGACAACACTTTTATGCTAGAGATTGTAGATGAAGAACGGGCAGGGAATAGAGAGCATTTATGTCAGTGTTTCACTTGATTTATTTTCTTAGGCATTTTCATTCGAGCTTTCATAGAATTGAATTTATGTAATATGATAACATTTGCTATAGATAGTAAGTTTTCCTTTTTGAATCAATAAAACTAGATTCATTAAGTTTGACCACATGTTAAGGGATCAATAGTCCAAATATCTAGAGTTAGCCTGATGGTAAATGGTACCTATAAATTGTTGGAACTGGGCCTACATGCAGCGGGGTAAATAGGTAAATTTAAAAAAAAACTTCCATTTGGATCTTATTGGGACTATATAGTTTAAATTTATTTAGATCTTATCTAAATTTATTTTAAATAAAACTAATATTTTATTTTGTTTATAAATACATTTTTATGTATTTATAGGTTTATATCGTATAATACCAGTATAAAATGCACGTACGTGCATCTAATAGTAGGAGATATTTAATTTTTATTCAAAAAGATAAGTTAATGGATGGATGTATGCTATAATTGCAAAACCATTTTTAGTCACAACATTTTTATTTCAAGCAATTTTGCTGATGGTGTTGATGGAAAATTGATAGCGTAATTCCGTTGACAGATGGTGAAAAAGGGGATGGTGGTTGATTGCAAACTTATGGTGAGATTCCTTTGATGGATAAGGGTATTTTCAAAATTTCACAAAGGCACCTCTAAAATCTATTCATTGAATTCTCTTTTTAATAATAGAGATAGAGTCATTTAAACCAAATAAAAATAAACTAACAATAATATTCCACAAAGGTGCTACAAATACAAAAAACACATCAAGATGAAGGTAACATTTAAGGATGAGGAATATTCTGTTAGAATCGAATTAAGCGGCCGATCCAGTTTATTCCTACCGGTTCTGTTCAGTTACGAAATAAATCATTTTAAATTCACTGTACAAATTAATTTTATTTGATTATTGGCTTTCCGAATTAATCGAACTTTTATTAAATTATTCGATTAATGGTATTATAATGCTTTTAATAATTGGTTCGGTAACAAAAAAAATTTACCTATTGAATTAGGTTAAGTTTTCTATGAAGAATAAGAGATTCTTAACAAAATCTCTTCAACCATAAATTTATATTTTTTTTGAATAAATCAATCATCGGAATAGTAGTATACAGTTTAGTTCATTTAAATCAATTACCAACCAAATAACCGAATTCAGTTTGGTTCGATTTTGGATTTTTTCCCCTCTTTCCACCAATTCTGATTTGATGTTGTTTACCTCAAAACAACAGAATGATCGCCTCTAGCAACATCATATGATTATTAAATTTAAGTTTGCATAGCGTTTCTGAATCATTCAGCAATGCTACAAAATCAACATTCACAATACAACACCAAAACACAATATAGCAGCAATTTTAGATCCAAATCCAGGTGCATCATTTTACATTATTAATACATGAATAATATTTTTACTAATCGTTGCATTAGTCTGTTGAAACCGTCTATAGTAACATCCGGATATAACTCAAAATGCTAACAATATAGCCATGTCTAAACTCTTTTTTGATGTTCACTATATCCATATCCATTTCCGCAACAACAAAGTATACATAACAAAGCTTAAAGCTACTTCCGTCAGTATAGAATAAAGGAATGCTTGTTGAACATGCTGGACCAGGAAAAAAGGCTGCTTAATATGAGAATTTTGAAACGAGCTTATCAATACGAGGGGTATTTATGGTATTTCGAAAAGACATGATTGAATTCTTATTCAAGGAATTTCCATTATTAGTAGTAGAGATAATATGTGTATCATATACACATAAGTGTGCGCATCTATATGCAATTTAAATAATGTATATGATTTAACATGCTCATGTATAAGTGCTGGGATTTGCACCTCAGGAGACATATTAGCTCCTCTGTATACATATACGTTGTCAATATATATGTACATATAAATGATATAAGTATCTATGTATAGTTTTATATATTTTAAAACACTACTTATAAATTTAAATTTGTATAAAATACTTATGTATGTATATGTGGAAGTATCCTGCATAGTAATTCCAAATTTTAATATGACAATTTATAATTTTAAAGTCAAATAAAAAATTCAAAATTTATATTTTATATCTAGATCTACCCAATGTCAAATTTAATTTAATAAATTTTATATTATGTTATAATCTAAGAAAAAAATTTATTTTAAATATGTACGTATAAAAATATACATGTTGATATATTAGAATAATGTTTAAAATATTCTGTATATATATACGTATATATAAATATGTTAAATAAAATAACAATGATATACGTATTCACAAATATACTTTTGGCCATATGATGTTTATTTTTATTTTTATTTTTGATTTAATTTTTTATTAATTGATTTCCATACGAAAATCTATAAATATAAAAAATTAATTTTTTCTTAAATTTCCTAATTTTTTTTAAATATATAACATTTGTATTAAAATATACACACACATATATATATTTTCATTTGTGTATATTTATTATATAATCCTTTCATTATGAGTCTCCTCGGACTTTCGCTACTTGAAGTAAAAGGAATCCAAACTATTCTAAATATATAGGCAATATACTTAATAGATAAGGGGCCCAACTGCCCTAATAATCAGGTCGTTCGTCCAAGCTCAAACATCCTTAAAACAATCTAGGTAAGCCATTCATAAGGTTAGGATTCTGAAATCATAGAGGTTGATTCCTGCCTCACTTCTAAGTAGATGTATCAGAGAAAGACAAGTGGTATAGAGTAAGGATGGTACCGGTTATCATACAATAGTGAGCCCGGTATAAACATAGGCGATCAGGTTCTTCTTATTATTATTATTTTCATGTAAGAGGGTTCTTAAGAATCTCCTGTTGCGTGATATCAGATATCACACAGAGGAAGAAAGTTATGGTGCCCACCTGCGCTTGTTTGAGTTGATTACCGTTCCCTAACTGACATTCCATTCTCTTAATTTTTATACCCTTGGTGTCATTGATTTATCTGTACCATAGTAGACGAGGAAGCGTAGCTCTCTTTTTCTATGATGTGAAGAAAGGAAGGGTGGCTAATATAGATTTTGAATTTCCATCCGAATCGGAAGGAAGGGCAAATCAATTACGTCAGTAAAACAAAGAAGAAAATTGACTTGACTGATGAACACCAACCAGATCCTAGTGGTATTGATGAAGTCACCCTAATTAACCAGTCGTTGGACACCTCCTGCTTTTATGGAGATCTCTTATGGCATAGTTCGATGAATCACGTGGTTCTAAAATCTTTTTAGGCATTCGAATGACAAGGAACGGACAGAAGGCGAGTAAAGTGAGCAGGAGGCGTGCATGTTGTAGATAGTTGTTATAAAATAGATAGAACCTAAAATTGATGAAACACCTAATAGATGAATACTAATAATGGATGAATCAACTACTCCTCTAGAATGGCTGGTAATACTACTTAAAGGTGGATAGACCATCCACTTAGTGCGGGTACCCACTTCTACTAAGGCGAAGCTTAATAGGAGCAAGAGACTTGGTGGCAACAACTAGAATGATATATTATTTAATCATGGAAATGGCATGTCAGGCGCACCAATCAGAATTGGAACAAGCCCTCTTATTTCCATAAACCTTCCCTTGAAGAAAAGGTGACCAATGGGAGGTAGCGTAGCTGATTCAAATCTCTTTCTAAAGCTTGTACCTACAACCCATTAACACTGTCCAACTTGAAGTCCCGAGTCTTCTATGAGTCAAACCCCAGAACACCTTTGAACTTAGAGCTTATCCAGGATCGGGAGCCAGCGCTAAGGCCCCTTCCACCAAAGCATCCCCATAGGCCAAATGCTTTGAAGTTCTTTGTAACTTTCTAACGTTCCCTTAACTCTTTGCATAGTATCCTAATGTTCCTTACCCATAATTACTTACTCCCAGATTGTAACACAGTTGAGGTTGAATCTAAAGGATCGACTACGGGCTAAATACCTTTGACATCTAATCCCCTTGATAGTATAGTATGGCAGTAGCGTCTAAATGTGCAAACATCGTGTGTGGCAGGAGCAGGGTCAGTCAAACATAGGTACATATACTACTTGGACGAAGGCGTTTCTTTTACTACTCAAAGAAAAAGAGTACGGCAAATGACATTGGTACATCCACTGTATCACTTGCATCCACTGTATCCCTTGCGGAACATTCAAGTGCCGGAAATACCGATTTGTTAGGGTGAAAGTGGATGGTAAAATATAAAGGAAAACTAAACAACATAGAATCTCACAATGCAGCGAATAATATATAATACAACAATGATCTTTGTAAAAAGAAAACATCTTTATTCATATATATACGACATCAGAGTACATTAGAGTTATCCTAAATTTGAATAGTGTTAACCCGCCTTTTTGGCAAGGTCGTAGAGAAGCAAATTCAAATAAATCGACTTCTCGTTTGTCGAAGCTGGTTTATGACGAACTTAGCCGACTAGATGGATGGACGATCAAGCATGGACAATAATCATAGATTTACAGTCGGGATTCATCATAATCGATGCACGAAGGTTATTGGATACTTGAAACTTGGGTTTAAACGAGTCGCAAGTCACCCTGGATTCGCTTCGAGTGTTATGGAGTCGAGCCTCGAGTCGTATGGATGATTTGTTCGAGTCTTCTACGTGGCTCGGCATAAGTGGCTTGGCACGGTGGCTCGGCATGGGTGGCTCGCCGTGTTGGAGCTCGTCATGGAAGGTGGTTCGGCCTAGTCAGATCATGGTTCAGCTTTGGTTGTTGCTCGGCATTGTGGCTCAGTCAAGGCGGCTCGGCAAGGCGGCTTGGCAAGGTAGTTCAACACTATGGCTCGTCGAGGCGGCACGGTCGTGGATAAGGTTACAAGGTGGCTCGGTCAAGTGGTGGGTCGGTTGAGCAGTCTTCATGTCTTCATGCTACCTGCTTCGGATCGGCTTTGAGAAAGATGGATCGGTGTAATTAAAGTACGGTTCGGCAAAAACGTGGATCGGTGACTTCAGTCCTCAGGCATGTGACTTCGGGACATCACTCGGGTGGCTAGATGGAGTATCAGGTGGATCGGCGTGGTCACTTGGGGTGCCGCTCGGTGAAGGATGGAAGTTCGTGCATGGCTTGGTCATTGGTGGAGCAGCTTGGCATAGGCCGATCGACACGGCAGTGTGTGTGGGTCGGCTGTTATGAAGGATGTTGGCTTGCCTATGGTCCTGATGGACCCGGACTACTCAGGAAGCCCCAATAACTCGGGATTTTCCTATAAACACAGCATGTGGGTCTCCAAAATGGGGATCATCTTTTCGGCTCTCTTATTTTCTATTTTTTAAGGCTAAGGCTACTCTACCATTTTGTAACTGTAATCGATTGTTACAGCAATAATAAAGGAAATTTTGGAGTGGAAATGTTGGCCGGAGTTAGCCAAACCACTATAAAATCTGTTGTTCTTTACTGCTTTCATTTTAATTTTTTGTTGTTCTTTATATTAATATCCTCCACATATATTCTATTTGTGATCAGTGACTGGTGCTTGGCGTTTTCTCTTGGGTTTAGGTGTTAGTGGCCAATTTTGGCGCTAATATTTTGGTGGTTTCACTAAGGAATGAACTAAGGGATTCTGAAGCTTGGAGTTTGGATTTAAAGGCTTAGGAACTTGGATTCTGGAGACTGTGGCAAAGCAATCAACCAGGAGACAGACGACAAAAAGAAGTCAGGATGAAGGAAGTCAAGAGGCTTTCTCTAGAGCTAATCAGGCCTCAATCTATATCACTAGAGACAAGACGGAGACGATGCTGAAAAGGCAGGAGGATATGATACCAAACCTACTTCGATAGGTTGGACAAGTTGGAGCACAAAGTCAAGGGAATGGACCAACCACGGCTGCTAGCAATGCAGAACAAGGAACCAGAGCTGTAGAAGTTTCTGAATGTCAAAACTAGAACCAGACTGGAGAGATTGGAGGAAATCAGTAAAGACGTGGGGGAAGACCTCCAGGATTGGATAATGGGAGAGCGGTGAATGAAGCTCGGCGAGCAGGGACCAACGTAAACATAAATGGCCAGCCTGAAGAGTACTACCCAGAGTACCCCTTAGGACAATGAGGCAAGGTAGAGATGCGAATAGGGGATTACCCCCAGATGGAGACGAGTGGATGGATGGAATAATAAGAAGGACTATGAGAGGAGGATTAGCAAGCAGAGGCTTGGAGGAGGTCAGTCGAAGTCCATTCACTCTGGAAATCAGGAATGCAAGGAACCTTCCAGAATTCAAACTGCCAACACTGGAGGCCTATGATGGAAAATCAGATCCAATAATGCATGTAACTAGATACATCAGACATATAGAAGTGTTGGGGGCATCTAAGGAGGTGATGGCAAGATGTTTCCCTTTATACTTGAGGGATTTGGTTGCGCTTTAGTTCAGACAGCTGGAGAATGGATCGATCAGGACATGAGGCGAGTTAGTGGAATGCTTCATGATACATTCAGGGTCCGTGACGCGACCCAAGAATGTTGGCATCAATGAAGCAGAGGACACAAGAGTCCGTGAGAGGTTTTCTAATGTGATTTAATGCAGTTGTGGCCTCGGTAGATCGCCCGGATCCATTAATGATTTTGATGGTGGCGGTAGCAGGGATTGTGGAAGGCACAAAACTCAAGGATTCATCAGCACAGGATCCACCTCAAGATCTTAGACAGTTCTATCATGAGGCAGAAAGATTCATTCAGTTAGAGGACTCATGTGCCGAAAGGCAAGAGATAAATGTTATGCAAGGCAAAGGAACGTCTGATGAAGGACGAAGACTGGAAAAAGGAAAGCGTAAGTTAGACGATGGACCTGGTGGTTCGGACAAATGGAGGAGAGGTCGAGAACCCAAATTTGCGACGTACGCGGATTTGACAGATAATTTGGAACGGATTTACTTGGACACTCGGGGTCAGCTCCCCTATCGAAAGCCACCCAGGAGGTATCCCACTGAATAGGAACGCATGAGCGAGAAGTACTGCCTATTCCATGAGCTGGAAGGGCACTCCACGGATGAATGCCACCACCTGAAGGATGTAGTGGAGGAGCATGTTAGAAGTGGCAAGTTGCCATAATACGTAAGGAATCGGACAAGACCAGTAGAACACAAGCAGCTACCGCTTGGATCAAACAGGAACGACCCTAGAATGGGGTCACGACTCGTCATCCACTGATCGCGATGGCAGGGATCGAGTTCATGATTTGGACTCTGGTCATCAAATAATCTTTTTTTATTTTATTTTAAAAATAAAAATAAACAGTAACTATGCCAGTCACACATGTAAGGGAACTAGAGTGATCCACAAGCATGCTCTAAGATGGTATTAGGCTGCTTTTCCCGAAGAGGCAGCCCTTAGCTTTTTCTGTTTTCCTTGTTTGACATTCTGAACTTGGATTTTATAAATGGATTTTGGTTTTATGCAACAAACACCGAACCAGAGAGTTATGGGATGTTGAAAATTAATCGCTTAATGTACAGGGACACTGAGCCGGAGTGCAGGGAGCATCGTCGCTTTGTTGGAGAGCGAAAGGATCAGCTCGCTCGCCGTTGTTTCCCCTTCACCGGAGAGTGACAGGATAGGATCCAACAAGAGCCCGGAGAGGCTACAATCGGTTTAGGACTTAGGCCATGACATCACTTAATGTTAAGGGATACTGATCCGGAGTGCAGGGAGTGACGCTGCTTCGCCGAAGAGCGATAGGATCGGCTCACTCAACGTTGTTTCCCCTTCACTAGAGAGTGACAGGATGGGATCCAATAAGAGCCTAGAGAGGCTGATATCGGTCCAGGAGGATCATGGCATCGCTCAATGTTCAGGGATACTGAATCGGAGTGCAAGAAATATGTTGATTCCCCGAAGCGTGACATGATCTGCTTGTTCCATCATTAGGTTTGGATCGAGCTTAGCAAGGGTCTGAAGAAGCCATCAACGGTTTGGAGAGATCATAGGATTCATTTACTAACTTCCGAGGGATGAATTCAAAATTGGATAACGACTTGGAACGGTCGCGAAATAAATTATCAAATTCGGATGGCATTGCTTGATAATGAATGTAACATAGACTTTGGATATCGGGTTTGAGACTATTCAAAACACACCTCCCAAAAGCAAGGCATGTTTTGGAGGGAAAATGTTAGCCCACCTTTTGGGAAAGGCCGTAAACAGGCGAATTCAACTAAATCTACTTCTCGTTTGTCGAAGCTGGTTAATGAAAAACTTAGTCGACTAGATAGATGGACGATCAAGCATAGACAATAATCATGGATTTACAGCTGGATCGATGGACAAAGGTTACTCGATACTTGAAAATTAGGTTTTAATGAGTTGCAAGTCACCTTGGATTCGCTTCGAGTTGTATGTAGTCGAGCTTCGAGTCATACGGATGATTTCTTTGAGTCTTCTAGGTGGCTTGGCAAGGTGGCTCGGCCGTGTTGGTGGCTCGTCATGGAAGGTGTTTTGGCCTAGTTAGATGATGGTTCGGCCTTGGTTGTCACTCGACGTTGTGGTTCGGTCAGGGCAGCTCGGCAAGGAGGCTCTGCAACGCTGCTAGGCAAGGCAGCTCGGCAAGGCGGCCCGACAGGGTGGTTCGGCACTGTGGCTCGCCGAGGTGTCCCGGTCATGGAGAAGGTAACAAGGTGGCTCTGTCAAGTTGTGGGTCGGTCAAGCTGTCTTCGTGTCTTCAAGCTACCTGCTTTGGGTTGGCTTTGAGAAAGATGGCTTGTTGTAGTTAAAGTATGGTTTGGCAAAAACTTGGATCGGTGACTTCAAGTCCTAAGGCATGTGGCTTCGGGACATCACTCGGGTATCTCGATGGAGTATCAGGTGGATCGGCATGGTCGCTTAGGGTGCCGTTAGGTGAAGGTTGGAAGTTTGTACATGGCTTGGTCACTGGTGGAGTGGCTTGGTATAAGCCGGTCGGCACGGCAGTGCGGGTCGGCTATAATGAAGGATGTTGGCTTGGCTATGGTCCTGATGGGCCCGGACTACTCAGGAAGCCCAGTAACCCGGGATTTGCGTATAAATATAGCATGTGGGTCTTCAAAAAGGGGGATTTTCTTATCATCTCTCGTGTTTACTATTTTCTAAGGCTAAGGCTACTCTACCATTTTGTAACTGTAATCGATTGTTACAGCAATAAAAAAGGAAATTTCTGGAGTGGGCGTAGGCCGAAGTTAGCCGAGCCAATGTAAAATTTGTTGTTCTTTGCTGCTTTAATTTTAATTTTTTGTTGTTCTTCATATTAATATCCTGCACATATATTTTATATGTGATCTGTGACTGGTGTTTGGTGCTTTCTCTTGGATTTGGGTTTTAGTGGCCAATTTTGTCACTAACAGATAGTTATAGAAACCTTTTCTTACATTGACAGCATAGGGACTCTATAATATAGCTGAAGAAAAATATACATGAATGCGTCTTGACCATCCAGCTCCACTTCAACTCCAAATATCCAGCTAAACCTAGTAAAACACGCTCGGTCTAACACGAGCATTACATGGAATAGCGCCCAGGTTAGCCTGGTAAACCAGCGTGAGTAAATCTCGATAAAAAGTAACAACCAAACTAATTTATACATTTCGAAAACTTTTCAAATGAAGGGTATCTCATAAGACCACATCGCACATAAAAAAGGATGAGTTTTTACCTTATGGTAACCAAAACATTTTATATCAAAATTCGATGATATTACAATAATGTCTAGGTTTAAAGTAAATAGATAAAATAGCTGAATTGATTGCATCTCAAATTCCAACCTACTAGGCTCTACAATCAAAACCGTAAGGCACGTATTAGAGATTGGATCCCAACAATGGCAAGGTAATGGACTACCTTCCGATGATACACCTCTAGAAAATGCATCGATGTTAACACAAAGCCAGCTGCCCCTTTAACATGGCAGACCAAATTATCTCACCCCCTAACACCAAGGCCTTATACTACCACGGTGTTTGGACGCAAACCAAGTCTAAAAAGGACATCTTGAATGGAGTGACCGCTTCTAATGGTAGCTAACCATATAGCTCTCCTGCATGCCCTATTTTTACCATTCCTCGCGGTTGTGAGGCTTAAGGCTATGCTTTACCTTTTTGAATAGCAATCCATTTTGGAATGCTAACACTACCCTCCAAGCGTTAATGTAATGCCAGCATTCATCCATACAAGTTCAATCTGGGACCAAATGAAACCAAGGCACTAACTCTACTACATCAATTTTGGAATCACCCTTAGGATTAGTAGCAGTAGCCCTTGCACTTCAAATAGCATCATCTTCAATCATCATCAAGATGCCTTCCATTCAAACGTACATGTTGGTATAAAGTGGTTTTTGGATATAGATCCAATCCCGGTCTCTCCGTACCAATAACCGATAATTCCTGATTGACTCATTCCCCATTCATTTGGAAGTAAGTACTTGAGTCCTCATCGAGGAACTCGAATTTACATTAAACTTCCTAAGTCAAATTGGGGCAAACTTGATAGTCGGCTATTTAACTATCAAATAAGCAAACAATAACCAATTCCATTTGAGATTTATTTATCCATAGCAACCACTAAGCCTCAAAACATATCTTTGTTTAATAAATCTCTTTTAAAAACATTCATATACTTATCTTTCTGACATAAGTATATTCACTAAACATTTGTAAGATTTCTCATCACCAAACTTCTAAAAAGGATCTAACTACATTATTTAAATTAGATAAAAGGATAACTCTAAGCACTATTCCTTCAATGTAAAGCGTAGAAGGGATGTTCCATACCACCATTTTTAAAAGGTCAGCCTCGAGAAACCCAAACCTCAAATTCCTGTTTTATTTATCTTAAATAAATCCTTTTATAATTTTTATTTATCCATGAAATCCTCTTTTCTTTAACCCAAACCCATTTACAAGCACTTATTAACTTCCATACTCATTTATGAACTCTTTATAACTATTCTAACCCGATTAAATAATTTCTTTATAAACTTTCAAACCTTGTATAAAACTTCCCTTTATAGACATTCAAACCCATTTATAAAATCCTTTTTATAAACATTCAAAACCATTTCTAAAACTCCTTTTATGAATACCCCAAAATTGTTTATAAAACTTCTTTATATAATATTCAAAAACAATTGTTAAATCATTCTTCAAATATCTTGTTCAAAATAGCATAACTTCGAAAACCATTTTAAAAGAAAATGAAATATTTACTTTACAAAACCAAACAAAAGCTTAATGACTATAATGGATCATTAAATTTTGGTTTAAGTTATCTAAATTATATCATAGATACTGCCAAACATCAGATGTATAAAGGATTCACGCATAACACACAATCAATCATATGTAGATGCATATGCCAAAGCTATAAATATAGGTACATCCATTATTGGTGAAAAACGTACATATAGAAGTATATTATATATGCTATAAGTTACCATGACCCGCTTATTGAAATTAACTTCCTTGTGTTCGTCACGTTACTAATACTCAACATTTGTGCTAAACACAAGTCACTTACTTCCCATAAAATGTGCCAACGTTTTATAATCACTACTTTAATTCATTTGGCTACCTAATGGTCCAAACAAGAGATCCTTTGATTTAAAATCAATTAATCTTAAAAAGAAAATTGATTTAAAATATAACGATTTGGTTTAAAACAACCTTTGAAAAGATGAAAGTATATTTAATTGGCTTAACCCTAATTATATCTTAATTAACCATAATTTAATCAAGATCAAAATCATAATTAAACATTAATCAACTTAATGAAGTTAGTTAAGTCCTACTTAATTTCTTAATGCATCTTAGTTAAGTTTTAAATAATTCGTTATTAGTTAAACCCTAATTAATTTAAAATTAATTAAATAATCACTTAATTAAATATTAATTAATTTAACTACTTAACTTAATTAAGTAATAATTAACCATTTAATTACTTCTTATCTTCATTAATCAATAATTAAAAACTTTATTAATAACTAATTAGTCATTAACCTCCTTTAAGTGTTACTTAACCCTTAATCACTTAATTACTAGCTAAGTGTAAATTACCTTTGATTATTTTATTAAATAATAAAATATTAATTTAACTCAACTTTGTCTCTTTTTATACGACTATTTAAGTTTGAGAAACTTTTGCGAAAAAATTTCAAAAGAAAACGTTTTAAAATGAAAATCGGAATTTTATCGAACTGCGTCCATAGCGATCATCGCTATGAGCGCAGTTCGCTTAGATATACTTTAAGTGAAAACACTTGCTCATTCTCTCCTATTTCATGTTTAGAAACATAACTTTTAAAGTTTTTGAGACTTAGAAACAAATATAGAAATTTTGAAGTAATTTCCAAACTTTAAAACAAGAAAACATAGTTTTTGATTTCGAGTCGGACCTCACGTCCATCACAACACACAAAGTTGTTAACCTTGTTTCAACTCAACGTACTTTGGTTCTTAGATCACAACCATACATACATGCTATCATAATTTTAAAATCACAATGAAACACATATATAAACATAGGTTATATGCTTACTGACTCGACAACAAAACATTCAGATTTTAAATTCAATACCAGACATAACATCTATCAAATCACCATCGCCCAACAAAGTAACCATGCATTTTTCATCATATTATCACGGAAATAACACATCATAGTAAAGTCAAAAACCTTTCCAAAATAAAGTAGTTTAACTCACCTTTATGCTAGCTAACTAACTTCGCTCGAACTTCGACTATAACTCGGAAACGCCTCTACGCTTGAATCTAGCTTAAAAATTTAAAACTTTAGAGGGGCCAAGGCCTTAGAATGGGTTCGGCCAATGGTGATTTGACTTGGCTAGGGCTTTTCGGGGGTAGTGATGGCCTTGGTTTTTGGAAGTGAGGATATTGAAATGAAAGTATAAGAAGTATAAAAGGTATGGAAGCCATGAAATTTTTAGAGAAGAAAGTTTAGAAAAGAAAGAAGTTGGAATGTAATTGAAATTGTGTGTGTGAGTGTATTTATAGATGAAGGTAAGTGGGGAAATTACCATTTTATCCTTAGTTTAAAATATCATAACATGTTATTATTTTGACAACCACATCACCACCTTTCTGCCTCTCATTTGTCATATCCCCCCTCTCTAATCACATCTAATAAACCATGATGGGTAATGATGATGGTTGTGATGACCTACACTCGGAACCCTTTGAATCCGACATGAAACCACGCGTGTCCGACCCAGAGCGCATCGATTGCAGATGATCATGAGAAATAAAAGAGAGGGTGAGAAGAAAGAGAGAAGAAAGTAGAAGAGAAGAGAAGAAGAAGATAGAAGTAGAACCAAAACAATACAAAATCTCACATCGCAGCAGAATAACATATAATATAAATCAATAATCTTTACAAACAGAAACTATAATATACATAAATCAATGTCAGAGTGCACAATAATAAATCATCAGCTTGGACAGTTATAGTAACCTGTCCTCACAAATGTTGATAACTTACAACAACAACAACAAAGCAAAGCAGTGGAAAAACGTATATACGACGTGAAGATCTCCAGCTCGCCTGCTGAAACTCCAAAAGCACCAAATCTAAACCTGTAAATATACTCAGTCTGACTCGAGCATTGAAAGGGGAGAACGCTCGGATCAGCCTGGTAAATCAGCATGAGAAAAACATATCTCAACTTAATTTATAAAGTTATCAAAACTTTTCTTTTATCAAAACAAAAGGTATCTCGTAAGTTGGAAATAAATACCGACAAGGTTTTTGCCTTATGATAACCAAAATATTGCATATCAAATTTTCTTATATTATAATAGTACTACTATACAAATAATATTAAAATAGCTGAATTATTATATTTAAATTCCAATGTAATAGGTTTGCATACAAAATGGCACGCACGTATTGGATTTTGGATTTCTATACAAATGACTAAGTAAAGGCACTACCTTTTCTAAATTCAGTACACCTCTAGAGGGATGTACCAAGGGTCCAGATACTGGGCGCCTAAACCAACACAAGACCGGCCTACCCCTCACGTTGGATAGTACCGATTATATCATCACTCTGATCGTTACTGATCTAAAATCCGTGGCCACAAGCATACATAACAATAATTAAATACACGACGTCGTAGCGGTCAAAGATATATCTAGAAGAGTGACGACATCTCATAATGGGAGCGACCCATTTTAGACTTGCTGCTTCTATCCCGTTTTAGTCATTTTCCGGGAGTAAGGCCAAAAGAGGTATCGATTACCTTTCACGTATCACGTATCACATCATCTTTGAATGCCACATTGCCATTTCAGTTGACTACTAATTGCCTTTCACAAAAATAAATCCCTTGTGCTCGTACATCTCAAGGAGAGTGTTAAGCTGAGAGAAGTTGCCTACTCTGCCACCACATGATGCACGTTTGTAAAAGCTAATGTACTTAATCTTTGAAATGCAATGTCAGACACTTATCCATACAAGTTGTCCAAGAACGAGACAAACCAAAGGTACTTTCTTACCACATCCTGTCAGGAAATCCCTAGGATTAGTTGCATATAGTCCTTGCATTGGATATTTCACAACGAAGAGACTATTGCCACAAGATGTATATTGAGATTTTAACCCCAAAGGATCAACAAGCAATCCTTCACTACAAAAATTCTAAATATCAATATCACCGACCAACCTGCATAATTGTCGTATAAATGTTGGTCCGAAGTGGTTTTTAAATAAATTTGATCCTAGTCTATTTGCATAAACAACGCAAAAACGTTTCTCAAATTCACAAAGAAACTAAGTCCTATAGACTTATCACGTCTACAACTTTCAAATTGCTATCCATTGGCCAAGAAAGAAGCTCGATAGATTGGTGTAATCACTCCAAACTACACGAATCAACATTCTCAACACAAACGATAATCAAGCCTACACAGCCAGTTGCGTACTAAGTGTACGACTAATTAGTTCCCACATCAAGTTGAGGAACTAAAATGGCCAATTTTGATAGTCAGTTATTTAACTATCAAAGCAACAAACAAAATCTAGCACTTAAATAATCACTAGGCCTGATTTTTATTTAATCGTTTCTAAATCAAATCACTTTCCAATTATTCACTTCAAAATATCTTTTAAAAGATAATATTCAAAACCATTTCACTTGTTGGATATTTTGAAAACATTTTCACATACCTATTTAAAATAAGTAAATTTACAACTTTTAAAATTTTCAAACCATTTAAATTCCCTTTTTATAATATCACTTTCCAAAATATCCATTTAATGTAAAGGATTGTTCACTGTCCAAAATCGAATATAATTCCTTTGCCATTCATTACTTCTAAATATTTAATTTAAAGGATTATTCACTGTCCAAAATCCTGAGTGTAATTCCTTTAATAAATTCATTACTCCTAAATAGTTAATTTAAAGAATTGTTCAATGTCTAAAATTGTGAATGTAATTCCTTTAATAAATTCATTATTTCTAAATATTTGATTTAAAGGATTACTCACTGTCCAAAATCGTGAATGTAATTCCTTTAATAAATTCATATTTAGCTTATCAAATTAAACTGATTTCACATTTATAAAACAATGTTTATAAATTCCATTTATATTTTATAAACTTCCATATACAAAATTCCTTTACTAAAAAATTCCATTTATATCTCATGTACATGTCAAAATCCAATTTTAAGTTAATTTACTAATAAATATCCTTTACTTGTAAATTCATAAATTTATAAATCTTATTTACTTATAAGATTCAACTGCAACTCCATTTTAACACTTACAAAATTCGTTTATAATGCCATTTCTTTTTCTTTACAAAATAACAATTTTATGAACCATATATATATATATATATATATATATATACCATTTATAATAAGTTCGAACTCCCAATTTAACTTATTTTAACAATTTTTATAAATCTTATACATAAACCATTTATAATAAACTCAAAATTCTATTTTAACTTATTTTAACAAAATAGTTAACATCATATTTCAAAAATCGTATTCTGATTATATTTCACAGAGCCATAATTTTTACAACGTAAAAATTATAACTTTCATGTATTTAAAATAAATCTATTCCTTTAACAATTCAAAAATTATTAAAACCATATATTCGAAATCACTTTGAAATCAAACAAGAAAATCATTTTATTATTTTAAATTTCCAAAATATGGCCCGATGCTGCAAAAAGGCTAAATAAGGGCGTTCGCATCAATCATATCAATCATGGCATTCAAACATCATATATCACAGTATAACGGCATATATAACAATGTTTGTAATAAAAATCAACAACGGTGTGGAATCCAGTTGGATCCCTCCAACCTTTCATCTGCAACAAATATACATATAAGAAAATATGTACAATGTCTGCTTCGAGGTAGACGCACGTACAAAGGGTCAGCCGCTCAGACATGGAAATATATAGGGTCTTATCCGCTAAAATATGCGAAAATATATCCAAACCAACCAACATATATATATATATATATATATCATCTAAAAAAACATCAAACTACATGTGCACAATTCTTTCTTTTCCTGCTTCTTCTTCATATGCATGAAACCTTTCATCATTTGCTTCCATCGCATGCCGCACCCCCATCGCCCCATTCGACGACGATCCAATGCCGCCATTCAAACGTTGCTTCTTCCATACCGCCATGGCCAAAGGCCGGCTCCACATAGCGCCATCGTCGATGAGAAATCACCCTTCATATTTGCACCGTTCGAGCTCCTCCGAAGCTGCAGTGGTTCACAAATCACGATCACAACTGTTGATGTTATAGAGCTCGACAAGCTCTTTGATTTTTAGTTGAGAGTTTTTCATGAAAGTTAATGGATTTGGAGAAATCAAGGAGGAAAGATAGAAAGTTTCTGGCCATTCATTACAAAGCGGTGGCTAGGTTTAAAAATCCAAGAATTGTTGCAAATGGAAAAAGTGATGGCCTTTTATATAAAATTTTCGTACATTTTTCATCCGCGAAATTTTGGAACTCCAAACGAAGCATGCCGCCAGACATTTATAATGTTTTACCCCTATTTCGAACGCAATGGAACATATATTGGAGGCTAATTCCATCATATTTGCAAGAAAATTTTTTGAATCGAATTATTTTAATTAAAATTTGCATATATAAATTTCAATGTGTTTCAACATCGCACAACCAAACCTTATGTCTGATTGACACGAAATTTGAAATCCTACAATAAATCACTATTACGGATCCAATGAAATTAATTTCGTCGAAATCCGAGACAATATGAAGAATGACTATTTTTACACGTTAATTGAATATTAAAATTTCCAATTTCTATAAATTAACTTTTAATTCGATTTTAAAAGTTTACTAACTTCATTCTAATTCAAATAGAGTTTAAAACAACATTAAAAAAAATTCATTCTTATTAAATACAAATTTCAATTATTTACACAATTTCAAATATTAAATTAACAATTTAATAATCCAAATAGATTACTATATTCGAAATATAAGTTATTCCACTTATAAAATTCACCTTTAAATATTTAAAACCAAATAAATATTCTAAATACAAATGACTAAAAAAATGGGTTGTTACAATGGTACTTAAGGAAATTACACGAAATAATGAAATGACTTAGTATATATATAAGTTATTATTTTAAAACCATGTCTTGTCACATTACTTGCTAAATATAATTAACATAAGATAATATAATATTGGTGTATTATTATTATTTGGTTAATTAACTCCTATATATGTGTGTATACTGCACAAAGACGTACAACGTTCCCGACAACTTTCGAGTGTCGAAAAGTTGAAATTTCGAAAAACATTCTTCGATCACATTTTTTATTTTTCTACGAACTTTCCATTTTGGTAAACAAATTTAAAAACTATTTCATAGATTGACACAGGAGCTGCTCCTAAGTCTTCCAGAAGCTGGTGAATTTTTTTCTTGGAGAGCCTGTTGATAATTTATGCCTTATAAATACTCGTACAACATTGCCTATTTATAGCTCTACACTTGCCTTTATTTGTTACAGTTAGATATGATATTCTCAATCTTTGAAATAGGTATGAAAGTGGTGGATCTTTTAGCTACGTATCACCGTGGATGAAAAATTGGACTATTTGGGCGGGGTGTATTAGACTTGAGAGAGCAGATAGGCTAGTAACCCTGGAACCACACAACCTACTTCGACCGCCTGAGAATCTTATTACCAACAAGCCTGATGAACCTTGCTTGAACTATGATTTGATGGCTAAGGTTATTTTAAACAAAGCAATCCAGATGGCATAGTGAGTGGATAAGCAAGCTATAATAAATAGGAGTCTGCTTTTATTTATTTCACATTTATTGATCTGGAATAAAGGTACATGACCTACTACCTCAGATATGCAATGAATCACTAATCAAAGGCCCGAGATAGGGGTGTTGAATACTTCACTCTTAACATCATTGATTAATCGTTTTCGCTTTCGAAGAAAGCTGGGCTATAGGAGGGTTTCATTCCATCCACCTTAGTCACTGTGGTCAGAGTGATGGAGCCTACATTAGATTAGTCCATCCCTTGTTAGGGCTGGACTTGGTATCTATGCCCCTCTTATTTTTATATGCATAGATGAGATTAAGTTCAATAAGACCCTATTCAAGTGAAATTAATAAGAAAGATGATATCAATTTTTCTTTTGTTACCTTTCAATCCAATAATGAACGTTTTGCCAAGCTCACTCAGTTGGGTCTAACCTAGTTTGTATAAATAGCAGTACTTAACCCTAGGCCAGTATATTAATTTCCATTAATTTAGTTGGGGTTAGATCAACTGATCCTTAAGCATAGATGCTCTAACATTTGGTATATTAATATAAAGGGGCTATAGTAATAGGAGATTTAAAGAGAGGGAAGCAGGACCCAAGTCAGTAAACAGCACTAGTTCAGCTATCTTACTTTGCTAATGGAAGATTTCAATCATAAGCTGCCGACTCTATTCATAGGTGAACCTCTAACCTTTTTGATTCTCATAGGCGATCCGGTATTGGGCTTCGTTGGTTTGGCCCCATGAAAGCTGTCGGGTACGCATTCGTGGCTCCTATCCACTAGGGACTTTCCTTCTTACAACCAGACGCAGCCAATACCACTTAGGCCACGCTCGCTTTACAAACTAACATGACTCTACTACAAAAACCAAAAAGAACCAGTATACGTGGCCTAATTGTTGTTATAACAAATAAGGTAACATGCTGGTACTTAGTGGATGCATTTCATAGTAGTCTTCCGCTAAGAAAGCAGTCTTTCGTTTACTGTAGGAAAGTAGAATGCATTTTTCGATATCGCTATCGAAAAAGGAAGGATTAGCATGACTCACGTAGGTCGATGCCTATAGCATAGGAACAATGAAAAAAATCAACGAATTTGTCCAGACCAAGCAACGAATAAGCGCAAAGAATCCAAACTTGCACACTAACTTACTCACATAGGGCATGAGTCTATCTTGCTCAACCAACAAGTTGATAACCTTCCCAAAGACACTCCATTAAGAACTATTATATTAATTGGGTCCGCTTGTAGCTTCATTATAGCAGTTCATTTAATGTTTAGCCCAAAGGCTAGTCAGTAATCAAGGAGCAAACTGAGCATCTCAGCGGTGGGGTTGAATACCCAGATCAAAGAGATAATGCTACCCCCATGAACAAATAGGAGGCGTGGGCCACAGGTTTCACATAAGCCATGGGACGTACGACAGAAGAATAGCCAATATAAAGATGCACACTCCTTCATGTGAAATAGGAAGATTCTTCTTCACATTTTTGTAGTAGACATGTCCAACAGCCATCAGCAATCGCCCTTTCTTTCCTGCTTCTTCTTCATATGCATGAAACCCAACATCGTTTGCTTCCATCGTGTGCCGCACCCCCATAGCCCCATTCGATGACAATCCAATATCGCCAGTCAAACGCTGCTTCTCCCATACTGCCAAGGCCAGAGGTCGGCTCCACATAGCGCCATCATCGATGAGAAATCACCCCTCATATGTGCGCCGTTCGAGCCCCTCCGAAGCTGCCATGATTCACAAATCACGATCACAACTGTTGATGTTATAGAGCTCGACGAGCTCTTCGATTTTGTAGTTGAGAGTTTTTCATGAAAGTTAATGGATTTGGAGAAACCGAGGAGGAAAAATAGAAAGTTTCTGGCCATTCATTAGAAAGTGGCGGCTAGGTTTTAAAATCCTAGGATTGTTGCAAATGGAAAAGTGAAGGCCTTTTATATAAAATTTTCGTACATTTTTCATCCGCGATTTTGAACTCCAATCGAAGCATGCCGCCAGACGTTTATAATGTTTTACCCCTATTCCGAACACAATGGAACATATATTGGAGGCTAATTCCATCATATTTGGAAGAATGGTTTTCGAATTGAATTATTTTAATTGAAATTTACATATATATATTTCAATGTGTTTCAACATCACACGACCAAACCTTATGTCCGATTGACACGAAATTTGAAATCCTACAATAAATCACTATCACGGATCTAATAAAGTTAGTTTCGTCGAAATCCGAGACAATGTGAAAAATGACTATTTTTAAACGTTAATTAAATATTAAATTTTCAAATTTCTATAAATTAACTTTTAATTCAATTTTAAAAGTTTACTAACTTCATTTTAATTCAAATAGAATTTAAAACAACATTATAATTTTTTTCATTCTTATTAAATTCAAATTTCAATTATTTACACAATTTTAAATATTAAATTAACAATTTAATAATCCAAATAAATTACTATATTCGAAATATAAGTTATTCCACTTATTAAATTCACTTTTAGATATTTAAAACCAATTAAATATTTTAAATTCAAATGACTAAAAAACTGGGTTGTTACAATGGTACTTAAGGAAATTATGAGAGATAATGATATAACTTAGTATGTATATAAGTTATTATTTTAAAACCATGTCTTGTCACATCACTTGCTAAATATAATTAACATAAGATAATATAATATTGGTGTATTATTATTATTTGGTTAATTAACTCCTATATATGCGTGTGTATACTGCACAAAGACGTAAAACGTTCCCGACAACTTTCAAATGTCGAAAAGTTGAAATTTCAAAAAACATTCTTCGATCACATTTTTTATTTTTCTACGAGCTATCCATTTTGGTAAAAAAAATTAAAAACTATTTCGTAGTTTGACACAAAAGCTGCTCCTAAGACTCCAGAAGCTGGTGAATTTTTTTCTTGGAGAGCCTATTGATAATTTAGGTCCTATAAATACTCGTACAACATCGCATATTTATAGATCTACACTTGCCTTTATTTGTTACAGTTAGATATGATATTCTCAATCTTTGAAAAAGGTATGAAAGTGGTGGATCTTCTTGCTACGTATCACCGTGGATGAAAAATTGGACTATTTGGGCGGGGTGTATTAGACTTGAGAGAGCAGATAGGCTTGTAGTACTGGAACCACTCAACCTACTTCGACCACCTGAGAATCTTATTACCAACAAGCTTGATGAACCTTGCTTGAATTACGATTTAACGGCTAGGTTTCTTTTAAACAAAGCAATCCAGATGGCATAGTGAGTGGATAAGCAAGCTGCAATAAATAGGAGTCTGCTTTTATTTATTTCGCATTCATTGATCTGGAATAAAGGTACACGACCTACTACCTCACGTATGCAATGAATCACTAATCAGAGGCACGAGATAGGGGTGTTGAATACTTCACTCTTAATGTCATTGATTAATCGTTTTCACTTTCGAAGATAGAGGGGCTATGGAGAGTTTCATTCCATCCACCTTAGTCACCGTGGTCAGAGTGATGGAGCCTGCATTAGATTAGTCCATCCCTTGTTAGGGTTGGACTTGTTATATATGCCCCTCTTATTTTTATATTCATGGATGAGATCAAGTTCAATGGGACCCTATACAAGTGAAATTAATAAGAAAGATGAGATCAATCTTTGCTTTTGTTGCCTTTCAATCCAATAATGAACGTTTAGCCAAGCTCACTCAGTTGGTTCTAACCTAGTTTGTATAAATAACAGTACCTAACCATAGGCCAATATACTAATTTCCATTATATTAGTTGGGGTTAGATCAACTGATCCTTAAGCATATTCTCTAACATTTGGGATATTAATATAAAGGGGCTATAGTAATAGGTGATTTAAAGAGAGGGAAGCAGGACCCAAGTCAGTAAACAGCTCTACTTCGGCTATCTTACTTTGCTAATGGAAGATTTCAATAATAAGCTGCCGAGTATACTAATAGGCGAACCTCTAACCTTTTTGATTCTCATAGGCGATCCGGTATTGGGCTTCGTTGGTTTGGCCCCATGAAAGTTGTCGGGTACACATTCGTGGCTCCTATCCATTAGGGACTTTCCTTCTTACAACCAGACGTAGCAATGCCGCTTAGACCACACCCGCTTTACAAACTAACATGACTCTACTACAAAATCCAAAAGCAACCAGTATACGTGGCCTAATTGTTGCTATAACTAATAAGGTAACATGCTGGTGCTTAGTGGATGCATTTCATAGTAGTCTTCCGCTAAGAAAGCAGTCTTTCGTTTACTGTAGGAAAGTAGAATGCATTTTTCGATATCGCTATCGAAAAAGGAGGAATTATCTTGATTCATGTAGGCCAATGCCCATAGCATAGGAACAATGAAAAAAATCAACGAATGTGTCCAGACCAAGCAACGAATAAGCGCAAAGAATCCAAACTTGCACACTAACTTACTCACATAGGGCATGAGTCCGTCTTGCCCAACCAACAAGTTGATAACCTTCCCAAAGACACTCCACTAAGCAATATTATATTAATTAGGTCCGCTTGTAGCTTCATTATAGCAGTTCATTTAATGTTTAGCCCAAAGGCTAGTCAGTACTCAAGGAGCAAACTGAGCATCTCTGCGGTGGGGTTGAATACCCAGATCGAAGAGTTCATGCTACCCCCATGAACAAATAAGAGGCGTGGGCCACAGGTTTCACATAAACCATGGGTCGCACAACAGAAGAATAGCCAATATAAAGATGCACACTCCTCCATGTGAAATAGGAAGATTCATCTTCACTTTTTTGTAGTAGACAAGACCAACAGCCATCAACAGTCGCCCTTTCTTTTCCAGCTTCTTCTTCATATGCATGAAACCCAACATCGTTCGCTTCTAGTGCCACATCCCCATCACCCCATTCGACGACGATCCAATGCCGCCAGTCAAACGATGCTTCTCCCATACCGCCACGACCAAAGGCCGGCTCCACATAGCGCCATCGTCGATGAGAAATCACCCTCGTATGTGCGTCGTTCGAGCTCCTCTGAAGCTGCCTTGGTTCACAAATCACGATCACAACTGTTGATGTTATAAAGCTCGACGAGCTCTTCGATTTCGTAGTTGAGAGTTTTTCATGAAAGTAAATGGATTTGGAGAAATCGAGGAGGAAAGATAGAAAGTTTCTGGCATTCATTAGAAAGCGGTGGCTAGGTTTTAAAATCCTAGAACTGTTGCAAATGGAAAAAGTGATGGCCTTTTATATAAAATTTTCATACATTTTTCATCCGCGAAATTTTTGAACTCTGTTTTACCCATGTTTCGAACACAATGGAACATATATTGGAGGCTAATTCCATCATATTTGGAAGAAAGGTTTTTGAATCGAATTATTTTAATTAAAATTTACTTATATAAATTTCAATGTGTTTCAACATCACACGACCAATTCATATGTCTGATTGACACGAAATTTGAAATCCTATAATAAATCACTATTACGGATCTAACGAAATTAGTTTCGTCGAAATCCAAAACAATGTGAAAAATGACTATTTTTACACGTTAATTAAATATTAAAATTTCTAATTTCTATAAATTAACTTTTAATTCAATTTTAAAAGTTTACTGACTTCATTCTAATTCAAATATAATTTAAAACAATGTTAGAATTTTTTCATTCTTATGAAATTCATATTTCAATTATTTACATAATTTCTAATATTAGATTAACAATTTAATAATCCAAATAAATCACTATATTGGAGATATAAGTTATTCCACTTATAAAATTCACTTTTAAATATTTAAAACCAATTAAATATTCTAAATTCGAATGACTAAAAAACTGGGTTGTTACAATGGTACTTAAAGAAATTACAAGAGATAATGATATGACTTAGTATATATATAAGTCATTATTTTAAAACTATGTCTTGTCGCATCACTTGCTAAATATAATTAACATAAGATAATATAATATTGGTGTATTATTATTATTTGGTTAATTAACTCCTATATATGTGTGTGTATACTGCACAAAGATGTACAACGTTCCCGAAAACTTTCAAGTATCGAAAAGTTGAAATTTTGGAAAACATTCTTCGATCACATTTTTTATTTTTCTACGAACTATCCATTTTGGTAAAAAAAATTAAAAACTATTTCATAGATTGACACAGGAGCTGCTCCTAAGTGTTCCAGAAGCTGGTGAATTTTTTTCTTGGAGAGCCTACTGATAATTTAGGTCCTATAAATACTCGTACAACATCGCATATTTATAGATCTACACTTGCCTTTATTTGTTACAGTTAGATATGATATTCTCAATCTTTGAAATAGGTATGAAAGTGGTGGATCTTTTAGCTACGTATCACCATGGATGAAAATTTTGACTATTTGGGCGGGGTGTATTAGACTTGAGAGAGCAGATAGGCTCGTAGCCCTGGAACCACTCAACCTGCTTCGACCGCCCGAGAATCTTATTACCAACAAGCCTGATGAACCTTGCTTGAATTACGATTTGACGGCTAAGTTTCTTTTAAACAAAGCAATCCAGATGGCATAGTGAGCGGATAAGCAATAGGAGTATGTTTTTTTTTCGCATTCATTGATCTGGAATAAAGGTACATAACCTACTACCTTACATATGCAATGAATCACTAATCAGAGCCCGAGAAAGGGGCGTTGAATACTTCACTCTTAATGTCATTGATTAATCGTTTTCACTTTCGAAGATAGTTAGGATATAGGAGAGTTTCATTCCATCCACCTTAGTCACCGTGGTCAGAGTGACGGACCCTGTATTAGATTAGTCCATCCTTTGTTAGGGCTAGACTTGGTATCTATGTCCCTCTTCTTTTTATATGCATAGATGAGACCAGGTTCAATACGACCCTATACAAGTGAAATTAATAAGAAAGACGAGATGAATCTATGCTTTTGTTGCCTTTCAATCCAATAATTAACGTTTTTCCAAGCTCACTCAGTTGGGTCTAACCTAGTTTGTATAAATAACAGTACCTAACCCTAGGCCAGTATACTAATTTCCGTTATATTAGTTGGGGGTTAGATCAACTGATCCTTAAGCATAGATGCTCTAACATTTGGGATATTAATATAAAGGGGCCATAGTAATAGGAGATATAAAGAGAGGGAAGCAAGACCCAAGTCAGTAAACAGCTCTAGTTCGGCTATCTTACCTTTCTAGTGGAAGATTTCAATAATAAGTTATCGAGTCTATTCATAGGCGAACCTCTAACCTTGTTGATTCTTGTAGGCGATCCGGTATTGGGCTTCGTTGTTTTGCCCCATGAAAGTTGTCGGGTACGCATTCGTGGCTCTTATTCATTAGGGACTTTACTTCTTACAACCAGACGTAGCCAATGCCGCTTAGGCCACGCCCGCTTTACAAACTAACATGACTCTACTACAAAAACCAAAAGAAACCAGTATATGTGGCCTAATTGTTGCTATAACTAACAAGGTAACATGTTGGTGCTTAGTGGAAGCATTTCATAGTAGTCTTCCGCTAAGAAAGCAGTCTTTCGTTTACTGTAGGAAAGTAGAATGCATTTTTCGATATCGCTACCGAAAAAGGAGGGATTAGATTGATTCATGTAGGTCGATGTGCATAGCATAGGAACAATGAAAAAAAAATCAACGAATGTGTCCAGACCAAGCAATGAATAAGCACAAAGAATCCAAACTTACACACTAACTTATTCACATAGGGCATGAGCCTATCTTGCCCAACCAACAAGTTGATAACCTTCCCAAACACACTCCATCAAGCATTATTATATTAATTGGGTTGTCTTGTAGCTTCATTATAGCAGTTCATTTAATGTTTAGCCCAAAGGCTAGTCAATAATGAAGGAGCAAACTGAGCATCTCAGCGGTGGGGTTGAATACTCAGATCGAAGAGTTCATTTTACCCCCATGAATAAATAGGAGGCGTGGGCCACAGATTTCACATAAGCCATGGGTCGCACGACAGAAGAATAGCCAATATAAAGATGCACACTCCTCCATATGGAATAGGAAGATTCATCTTCTCTTTTTTTAGTAGATATGACCAACAGCCATCAACAGTCACCCTTTTTTTTTCCTGCTTCTTCTTCATATGCATGAAACCCAACATCGTTTCCTTCCATCGTGTGTCGCACCCCCATCGCCAAATTCGACGACGATCCAATGCCGCCAGTCAAACGCTACTTCTCCCATACCGCCATGGCCAGAGGCCGGCTCCACATAGCGCCATCATCGATGAGAAATCACCTCTCATATGTGCGCCGTTCGAGCTCATTAGAAGCTTCCATGGTTCACAAATCACGATCACAACTGTTGATGTTATAGAGCTTGACGAACTCTTCGATTTTGTAGTTGAGAGTTTTTCACGAAAGTTAATGGATTTGGAGAAATCGTGGAGGAAAGATAGAAAGTTTCTAGCCATTCACTAGAAAGCAGCGGCTAGGTTTTAAAATCCTAGAATTGTTGCAAATGGAAAATGTGATGGCCTTCATATAAAATTTTCGTACATTTTTCATCCGCGAAATTTTTGAACTCCAATCGAAGCGTGCCGCCAGACGTTTATAATGTTTTACCCTTATTCCGAACACAATGGAACATATATTGGACATTAATTCCATCACATTTGGAAGAAAGGTTTTTGAATTGAAATATTTTAATTAAAATTTACTTATAGAAATTTCAATGTGTTTCAACATCACACGACCAAACGATATGTCCGATTGACACGAAATTTGAAATCCTATAATAAAATACAATTACGGATCTAATGAAATTAGTTTCGTCGAAATCCGGAACAATGTGAAAAATGACTATTTTTACATGTTAATTAAATACTAAAATTTCCAATTTCTATAAATTAACTTTTAATTCAATTTTAAAAGTTTACTAACTTCATTCTTATTCAAATAAAATTTAAAACAACATTAGAATTTTTTTCATTCTTATTAAATTCAAATTTCAATTATTTACACAATTTAAAATATTAAATTAATAATTTAGTAATCCAAATAAATCACCATATTTGAAATATAAGTTAATCCACTTATAAAATTCACTTTTAAATATTTAAAACTAATTAAATATTCTAAATTCGAATGACTAAAAAACTGGGTTGTTACAATGGTACTTAAGGAAATTACAAGAAATAATGATATGACTTAGTATATATATAAGTTATTATTTTAAAACCATGTCTTGTCACATCACTTGCTAAATATAATTAACATAAGATAATATAATATTGGTGTATTATTATTATTTGGTTAATTAGCTCCTATGTATGTATGTGTATATTGCACAAAGACGTACAACGTTCCCGACAACTTTCAAGTGTCGAAAAGTTGAAATTTCGAAAAATATTCTTTGATCACATTTTTTATTTTTCTACGAACTATCCATTTTGGTAAACAAATTTTAAAAACTATTTCATAGATTGACACAGGAGCTGCTCCTAAGTGTTCCAGAAGCTGGTGACTTTTTTTCTTAGAGTGCCTGTTGATAATTTAGGTCCTATAAATACTCGTACAACATCGCTTATTTATAGATCTACACTTGCCTTTATTTGTTACAGTTAGATATGATAATCTCAATCTTTGAAATAGGTATGAAAGTGGTGGATCTTTTAGCTACTTATCACCATGGATGAAAAATTGGAATATTTGGGCGGGGTGTATTAGACTTGAGAGAGCAGATAGGCTCGTAGTCCTGGAACCACTCACCTACTTCGACCGCCTGAGAATCTTATTACCAACAAGCCTAACGAACCTTGCTTGAATTACGATTGGACGGCTTAGTTTCTTTTAAACAAAGCTATCCAAATGGCATAGTGAGTGGATAAGCAAGTTGTAATAAATAGGAGTCTGTTTTTTTGCACTCATTGATCTAGAATAAAGGTACATGACCTACTACCTCACATATGCAATGAATCACTAATCAGAGGCCCGAGATAGTGGTGTTGAATACTTCACTCTTAATGTCATTGATTAATCCTTTTCACTTTCAAAGATAGCGGGGCTATAGGAGAGTTCCATTCCATCCACTTTAGTCACTATGGTCAGAGTGATGGAGCCTGTATTAGATTAGTCCATACCTTGTTAAGGCTAGATTTGGTATCTATGCCCCTCTTCTTTTTATATGCATAGATGAGATCAAGTTCAATAAGACCCTATACAAGTGAAATTAATAAGAACGATGAGATCAATCTTTTCTTTTGTTGCCTTTCAATCCAATAATGAACATTTAGCCAAGCTCACTCAATTGTGTCTAACCTATTTTGTATAAATAACAGTACCTAACCCTAGGCCAGTATACTAATTCCTATTATATTATTTGGGGTTAGATCAACTGATCCTTAAGCATAGATGCTCTAACATTTGGGATATTAATATAAAGGGGCTATAGTAATAGAAGATTTAAAGAGAGGGAAGATGGACCCAAGCAGTAAACAGCTCTAGTTCGGCTATCTTGCTCTGCTAATGGAAGATTTCAATAATAAGCTGCCGAGTATACTCATCGGCGAACCTCTAACCTTGTTGATTCTCATAGGCGACCCGGTATTGGGCTTCATTGGTTTGGCCCCATGAAAGCTGTCGGGTACGCATTCGTGGCCCCTATCCATTAGGGACTTTCCTTCTTACAACCAGACTTAGCCAATGCCGCTTAGGCCATACCCGCTTTACAAACTAACATGACTCTACTACAAAAACCAAAAGCAACTAGTATATGTGGCCTAATTGTTGCTATAACTAACAAGATAACATGCTGATGCTTAGTGGATGCATTTCATAGTAGTCTTCCGCTAAGAAAGCAATCTTTCGTTTAATGTAGGAAAGTAGAATGCATTTTTCGATATCACTATCGAAAAAGGAGGGATTAGCTTGATTCATGTAGG
Source organism: Allium cepa (assembly GCA_030765085.1). Classification (NCBI taxonomy): domain Eukaryota; kingdom Viridiplantae; phylum Streptophyta; class Magnoliopsida; order Asparagales; family Amaryllidaceae; genus Allium; species Allium cepa. Next base: position 1,050,183,579 of record CM060929.1, on the reverse strand, counting down.
CTGATGCCCATAGCATAGGAACAATGAAAAAAAATCAAAGAATGTGTCCAAACCAAGCAATGAATAAGCGCAAAGAATCCAAACTTGCAGACCAACTTACTCACATAGGGCACGAGTCCATCTTGCCCCACCAACAAGTTGAAAAACTTCCCAAAGACACTCCACTAAGCACTATATATTAATTAGGTCCGCTTGTAGCTTCATTATAGCAATTCATTTAATGTTTAGCCCAAAGGCTAGTCAGTAATGAAGGAGCAAACTGAGCATCTCAACGGTGGGGTTGAATACCCAGATTAAAGAGTTCATGCTGCCCCCATGAACAAATAGGAGGCGTGGGCCACAGATTTCAAATAAGCCATGTGTCGCACGACAGAAGAATAGCCAATATAAAGATGCACACTCCTCTGTGTGAAATAGGAATATTCATCTTCACTTTTTTGTAGTAGACATGACCAACAACCATCAGCAGTCTCCCTTTCTTTTCCTGCTTCTTCTTCATATGCATGAAACCCAACATCGTTTGCTTCCATCATGTGTCGCACCCCCATCGCCCTATTCGATGACGATCCAATGCCGCCAGTCAAACATTGCTTCTCCCATACTGCCTCGGCCATAGGCCGGCTCCACATACCGCCATCGTCGATGAGAAATCACCCCTCATATGTGTGCCTTTCGAGCTCCTCCGAAGCTACCGTGGTTCATAAATCACGATCATAAATGTTGATGTTATAGCTCGACGAGCTCTTCGACTTTTTAGTTGAGAGTTTTTCACGAAAGTTAATGGATTTGGAGAAATCGAGGAGGAAAGATAGAAAGTTTCTAGCCATTCATTAGAAAGCGGCAGCTAGGTTTTAAAATCCTAGAATTGTTGCAAATGGAGTGATGGCCTTTTGTATAAAATTTTCATACATTTTTCATCCGCGAAATTTTTGAACTCCAATCGAAGCATGTCACCAGACGTTTATAATGCTTTACCTCTATTCCGAACATAGTGGAACATATATTGGAGCCTAATTCCATCATATTTGAAAGAAAGGTTTTCGAATTGAATTATTTCAATTAAAATTTACTTATATAAATTTCAATGTGTTTCAACATCGCACGACCAAACCATATGTCCGATTGAAACGAAATTTGAAAACCTATAATAAATCACTATTACAGATCTAATGAAATTAATTTCATCGAATCCGATACAATGTGAAAAATGACTATTTTTACACGTTAATTAAATATTAAAATTTCCAATTTCTATATATTAACTTTTAATTCCATTTTAAAAGTTTACTAACTTCATTCTAATTCAAATAGAATTTAAAACAACATTAGAATTTTTTCATTCTATTAAATTCAAATTTCAATTATTTACACAATTTCAAATATTAAATTAACTATTTAATAATCCAAATAAATCACTATATTCAAAATATAAGTTATTCCACTTATAAAATTCATTTTTAAATATTTAAAACCAATTAAATATTCTAAATTCGAATGACTAAAAAACTAGGTTGTTACAATGGTACTTAAGGAAATTATAAGATATAATGATATGACTTAGTGTATATATACAAGCAATTACACAAAGTATGAAATGACAATATCCATGATAAAATTTTACAATGACTTCGCACATATGTAATCAGTCCAAAAATTCATCGCAGTTTAGCTCTGTAGACAAGATTAGGAATCATCACATCGTATTCATAAATTACTTCTTTCTAACACCGCAAAGCATAAAGCTCATAAATTTACAAATTATGTCTTAGCTTGTCCACAGCGCAAATGGCATGTTCTCAAATTTTCGCCGTTATATGTGCTGCCAATTATTTAACTTCACTGATCCGTGGCTAGTTTCATGGTTATCTGAATGCGTAGCCCGTTCGTTCGGTTAAAAAGCAGGAGAGAGAGAAGTGAACATTTCAGATTGTTGGGAATCATCTTTGATAGACCACTTTGAGTGCTTCATAGTTGTTACTAGTGTGAACCCGTGCTTCGCATACGGACCGCACTCTACCTCTTATCATCATAACATGTTTAAATGATTTATATGGTTCATTGATTAAGAAGTAGTGATCTTTTTTATAAATTTTCAAATAAGTTTGCATTTTGTCTAAAACTTGTGTATAAATCTTTGAAAACAGTAATGCAGATAGTACTGGTGCTTGATAAACAATTGCAAAATATCGAGCAAAAATGATTTCAAAGATAAAATTTCCACGAAATACACATATAAATTATACACAAATAAATTTATTGTGTGCATCAGCTGTTGCTCCATGCATCAACTGTATTATATGTAACTTCATTTGGTGAGATACGTTTATCAATCATTTCCTTTAATACTTGATCTCATTGATTCCATTTGCTGCTTCGGTAATAACCATCTATAAGAGCAGTGCAGGTAACAACATTTGGTTTACACTTGGCCATTGATCCAAAAATGCCAAAAGCAACATTGACATGATTTATGAGAACGTAAGTGTTGATGATGGACCTATAACTGACTATGTCTATGAACACATTATGCAGCACCATATTATTGTAGAATGATAAGATTAAAGGATAAAGAGATTTATTTCTGTTCTGAAAGATTCTTGTGAAAAAATATGTTAAATCTAAAGCATACATATTTTATGTCTAAAGTATTGGAACTAAAAACCATTATTCAACAATATTTACTTTAATGTGAAGAATATCATTGTATTTCTTTTACAGTCAAAGAAAATTTAATATAATAAGAAGCATATAATTGTATTTAATGCTTTTGAGCTTTCTGGTTTCATTTCTAATTCCATCTAACATTGCTGCTGTATTTTGGTAATGTTGGATTTCACCAGACTTGGCTGCAATTTGTGAAAGTAGAATCAGAGGCTGGAAATTTTCAAAACAATCAACGACATAGATTAAGTTAAAAGAAATAAAGTCAAATAGGTTTAATAACTTTAATAGTATGAATAATCCCAAAAAACTATGATTTTAAAAAATTTATTTTTAGCTATCAACAATGGATATCTTTGGAAAGCATATTAAATTTGAGATTTAATAGTGAAATCGATTCTTAAATCCAATTAATGTAGAAAAAGTTATCACATTTCAAAGTTTGGAATAGAAGGAAATTAAAAACGTGACTGTTCATTTTCCAAAATATGAAGGAGGTTTGTGTGCTCTTGAAATCTAACTCAATAATAATATTATAGTATGGATAAGTTATTATTTTAAAACCATGTCTTGTCATTATCACTTGCTAAATATAATTAACATAAGATAATATAATATTGGTGTATAATTATTATTTGGTTAATTAACTCCTATATATGTGTGTGTGTACTGCACAAAGACGTACAACGTTCCCGACAACTTTCAAGTGTCGAAATGTTGAAATTTCGAAAAACATTCTTCGATCACATTTTTTATTTTTCTACGACCTATCCATTTTGGTAAACAAATTTTAGAAAACTATTTCATAGATTGACACAGGAGCTGCTCCTAAGTGTTCCAGGAGCTGATGATTTTTTTTCTGGGAGAGCATGTTGATAATTTAGGTCCTATAAATGCTCGTACAACATCGCCTACTTATGGATCTACACTTGCCTTTATTTGTTACTGTTAGATATGATATTATCAATCTTTTAAATAGGTATGAAAGTGGTGGATCTTTTATCTACGTATCACCGTGGATGAAAAATTGGACTATTTGGGCGGGGTGTATTAGACTTAAGGGAGCAGATAGGCTTGTAGCCCTGGATCCACTCAACCTACTTCGACCGCCAGAGAATCTTATTACCAACAAGCCTGATGAACCTTGCTTGAATTATGATTTGACGGCTAAATTTCTTTTAAACAAAGCAATCCAGATGGCATAGTGTGTGGATAAGCAAGCTGTAATAAATATGAGTCTGCTTTTGTTTATTTCACATTCATTGATCTGGAATAAAGGTACATGACCAACTACCTCACATATGCAATGAATCACTAATCAGAGGCCTGAGATAGGGGTTTTGAATGCTTCACTCTTAATGTCATTGATTAATCGTTTTCATTTTTGAAGATAGCTGGGCTATAGGAGGTTTCATTCCATCCACCTTAGTCACTATGGTCAGAGTGATGGAGACTATATTAGATTAGTCCATCCCTTGTTAGGGCTAGACTTGGTATCTATGCCCCTCTTCTTTTTATATGCATAGATGAGATCAAGTTCAATAAGACCCTATACAAGTGAAATTAATAAGAAAGATGAGATCAATCTTTGCTTTTGTTGCCTTTCAATCCAATAATGAACGTTTTTCCAAGCTCACTCAATTGGGTCTAATCTAGTTTGTATAAATAACAGTACCTAACCCTAGGCCAGTATATTAATTTCCATTATATTAGTTGGGGTTAGATCAACTGATCCTTAAGCATAGATACTCTAACATTTGGGATATTAATAGAAAGAGGCTATATTAATAGGAGATTTAAAGAGAGGGAAGCAGGACCCAAGTAAGTAAACAGCTCTAGTTCGGCTATCTTACTTTGCTAATAGGTGAGCCTCTAACCTTGTTGATTCTCATAGGAGATCCGGTATTGGGCTTCGTTGGTTTGGCCCCATGAAAGCTGTCGGGTACGCATTAGTGGCTCCTATCCATTAGGGACTTTCCTTCTTACAACCAGACGTAGCCAATGTCGCTTAGGCCACTTCCGCTTTACAAACTAACATGACTCTACTACAAAAACCAAAATCAACCAGTATACATGGCTTAATTATTGCTATAACGAACAAGGTAACATACTGGTGCTTAGTGGATGCATTTCATAGTAGTCTTCCGCTAAGAAAGCAATCTTTCGTTTACTGTAGGAAAGTAGAATGCATTTTTCGATATTGCTATCAAAAAAGGAGGGATTAGCTTGATTCATGTAGGCCGATGCCCGTAGCATAGGAACAATGAAAACAAAAATCAACGAATGTGTCCAGACCAAGCAATGAATAAGCGCAAAGAATCCAAATTTGCACACCAACTTACTCACATAGGGCATGAGTCTATCTTGCCTAACCAACAAGTTGATAACCTTCCCAGAAGCACTCCAATAAGCACTATTATATTAATTGGTTCCACTTGTAGCTTCATTATAGCAGTTCATTTAATGTTTAGCCCAAAGGCTAGTCGGTAATCAAGGAGTAAACTGAACATCTCAGCGGTGGGGTTGAATACCCGGATCGAAGAGTTCATGCTACCCCATGAACAAATAGGAGGCGTGGGCCACAGGTTTCACGTAAGCCATGGGTCGCACGATAGAAGAATAGCCAACATGAATATGCACCCTCCTCCATGTCAAATAGGAAGATTCATCTTCACTTTTTTGTAGTAGACATGACCAACAGCCATTAACAGTCGACTCGTTGGTAAGGCTAGAGCTTCAAGCCTGATTTCTGGTGGCGCACCCCCCAAACAATAATAACTCGATGAAGGGGGTGGGGAAAGCTACAGGCTCAAAACCTTCAACCCTTCTTCCTATATGGGGGTGCCCGGGTCACCTAATCTTGTCATTTCGTCATTGCTCATTCTCCCGATGTGTTTTTCCTTTCCTTCTTTATGACCGCTCATGCTTTAGTGACCTATCATGGGGTAAATGGAATAGAGTACAAAAGAATTGTAAACAGAGTAGACCGCAAAATGATTCTAAATATGACAAGTCCCCCATGGATTCAAGAAGAAGGAAATAAAGAGCTGGAAGAAAAAGAAATAAATCATTTCTAGCAGATGTGCTTCTACTAATTATATTATTTAATAACGGGGGGCGACTTACTCTGACCAACACTCCATTTTTTTGTTGTCCATGGAGTGATTCCCTAGAATGTAGACCAAAAAAGGGAATTTAGGGATAGGAATAGTAATTATAGTACCGGGTTCGGCATGATATCATGAATACGCTCTAACAAGGATCGCCAAGCATTTGGCACTAACTTTCCCTTCCCTTTATCGTAACAAAAAAATCATTAGCGGAACCAAACCGAGAGTACGCAGCATAGACAAGGATGGATTTGTGAATGAAAAATAAAACTTCCCTATCTTCATAGGAATGAATGGGTGAATGGAAAATTGCTTAAGTGGATTGTGGTTGTACTCGTTCCTCCTTTTAGCACTCAGTCTTGCTTGTAAGTGTATAATCAAAGATAGAATCACTAAGATCCTATAAAAAAAGAACATTCATACATAGCATAGTCAAAAACCAAGTCCAAACTAGATACCATAAATGTGGCCATACGTATCTAGAACTTGAATAAAGTAGCCTATGCCATTCCAAACTAGACCAAAATATATTGCTTCTAGCTCGAGAATTTGATCTTGTATATTTTCGTTTATAATAAAGACATGTTCCACTATGCCTTTGAAACGCTCTGGCAACTGCATATTTCCATTCGTACTGTTCCAAAGCATCTCTAATTTTTTAGCGGTTTTTTAGTTTCTGTGTCAATTACTTCTATTCCTACTCTATCAAAGAGTATTATCCATGAACCGGACACCTTATAGAGACTATCAAGAAAACTGAAGACCTTAGAGAATAAAACCAAAGATGTTGTGTCTCTGGTTTTATTGATAGCACTCATTCCAATTTAGTAGATGCTTTTTCTCTACCTTGAATTAATTGCTCGCCATTGAGCTTGATAATAGCTTCATCCTTTTCGTTTCCTCCCGATGCTCTCTTCAAATAAAGTCATGTTTATTGAAGCTTGAGTCTATAGTAAGACGAAGATTCACCTTGATGTTTGTCTAGGCAACAAGCATCGATTCGATGGGGCTAAGATGAGAATAGACCAATAACCACACATAAGTTATAAAGGTAACAAGTCATAAAGTAACTTATGGATAAATGTGCCTTTCTTCCTCTATAAGTCGTAACTATGCTATGTTGAGTTAACTGGCTGGTCCAAACTCTAAAAAATCTAAATAAAAAGGAAATGCTCAAGCTATGACCCCATATTTATCTTATTATGGATGCCAGAAAAGTATATGGTACCGAAGATAGCCTAGGTGCCAGGGGATTAGCTAGGTGGTCATATTTCCATTCTGAATCAAGATTATCTAAGATGAGTCAATTTTAGTTTTCTACTTTATACAATAGTATGCTTGGTATGATTGAAGAAGATTACTATAATAATCCGTATCCACGGTGTAGAAGGGGTATAGCCCATCTTTATGAGGATGTTAGTTACAAGGTAAGGAAGTTATTACTTTTTTAATGATGCGACTATTGATTAAGTATGTGTATCCTCTATCTTTAGTGAAGAAGTGTCATTTTATGATAGGTAATACACAGGAAGAGGTAAAGAAGGTTAAGGATAGAAAGAGGAATCCCAACATCTTTCACATATTATAGCCACCAAAAATCACGGAGGATCAATCTCGCTAAACAGGAAAGAAGATCTCTCTTATCTGAAATGGACTGGCCTGAAACTGGCTAAAAAGAAAATGGCTTGCTAATAGGATATGTAACTGGTTTCAAAAGATCACAAACTTGAAAGAGCTTAACTGTCATAATTAGTTTCCCTGGCTTGCTTTGCTAGCTTCTACTTTAATGCAAACTCCCAATAGCAGGAATTAACTCGATGGATTGGTGAAAGAACCTAGCTTTCTAGCTTGAACCTTACCCTATAAACTTTCAAATTCCCTTGCTTAAAGGGACAAAGTGACTAGAACAAAGCAAAGCGAAGAGGTTCTTTAGCGTAGGCTATTGAGTATACTTGGAGTAGCTTTCCTGCTACCCTGTAAGTTTCAGTAGATCTAATAACAGTTGATTTGCCCTTTCTGGGGGTTTGACCTGTTGGAGTCCTAAGCTAATCATTTACATCCCTTAATTTCATGAAATATGGACTATCTTACGTGGGAGTCTTGAAAGAAAAACCTAAAGTTCCAATTGATTGTCCATATTCAGCCTTCTCTTTGTTAGGAATTCGACTCCTTGGCCTTCTTTTTCTTTCCATGCTCCAAGTGAGTTGACTTTCGAGTAGTCGATAATTATAGACAGGATTCTCCTATAGGTAAATCCTTGTTGTTCTTCTACTTTTTTTGAAAACCGATATTTCTCATTTCTTTCAAGTCTAATAGTTACAAGGCCATTACCTTCTCGTCCTCTCTTTAGTATGAAGGTCTCTAATCAAATCTATTAATAGAGAATCCTCGTACCTAATAATACGTTCTCTCATTAACCAACTGTGCTCATTTTAGAAGTAAGTTAACCAATTAGCAAGAGGTAGAGAAGTAGAATTTATACCTATGAATCATCTACTAGTTTATAACTTAGCAGGTAGAGAACCTGGTATCGAATCTCAATAAGTTCATAATAAGCTAATTACCTTGATATTTATTATTATATCAACAATACATATTTGTAGCAGAGTAAGGTTCAGGTATCGAACCACACTAGTTCTACAATAGAAGCCGTACACCCGGGGATAAATCTTTCACTCATTGAGTTGTGAAAATCTGTGACTATATCGTCCTGAAGATGGATGCGACGAGAAGAAGTGGCATTTAGAAGTGTTGTTGACTTTACATTTAGTTTTCGGCATAACAAAGCTTGCATTGTCTTTTCACACTTAGGCGACCCCAAATCAATGGAAAAGGATAGATTAATAGTTGGTAATGATTCTACTATGGTGCCAAAAATTCAGAAGCTGGTCCTAAGTAATCATTGTTCATTGGATTCAGGAGGAATGACTTCTAAGGTTAGAATTGCTGCAATTCTTCTTGAATAGACTTGATTCTCCCGTCGAGAGTTTATTTGAAAGTCTTGCCTAAACTCTTCTAACTAAATATGATAAGCCTAAAAAAACAATGAGTTGCTACCATTTCATCGTTATAGATTGAGATGTTCTCGTTTTATGATCCTATAGTGTTAAAAGAAGCAAATTATTACCTTTGTGAGTTCCCTCTTCCGTGGATAGATCGTCGAATTATATGCCTATCTTCGCTTTTCGATCAGCCTTAGCTCCCAATTTTCACTTATCCTATGAACTACAACGTGTCTTACTGGAAGAAGAACTCCAGGTTGGCTTGAGGATGTCAACAGCATTCTGTTCGCTTTCTTAGTATTCACTCATTTACTTTTTAGCTAGGGAAATTCGTTCACTATCCAAGTCATATAGGAAGTTCTCTATTGCCACATGTGTCCCATAACGAAGCACTCATTGCCACTCTATCTATAGTTATAGCTTGTCCGTCCCATCCAAGGTGGTAGCGGTATGCTTGTATAATTAGATTCAATTTTAAATTATATAATATATATACATATTATATATATGAATTTATATATATATATATATATAATTTTCTAAACGTTATATACACACAAATAAATATTAAAATATAATTGTGTTTTTATGTAACTGTGTTTTTTATTAAAATAAATCTTTATGATAAAGTCAATTTAATATTGTTATTAAATTCAAAAAAAAATTATTTTCCTGGCCATGAGCATATTTTTAATACATATACAAATTTCATTTTAACATTTAACATACATAAGTTCATCCATTCAAGACAACACCAACATATATAGATTCTAATAAACATACATTAACTAACCATAAATAAAACATAGTATATACATATATAAAATTAAAATATGGATTATTACCTTCACCAAAGCCAAGAACAAACACCTTGAGATGTTGAATTTGATCACTCCTTGGATCGATATCAAAGCCTTCAGATAGAGTTGTCAATCTATCTGCAGTTACCACTAGTGTTTGATTTAGATTTAATTTGAGTTTAGATAAGCTTAAACGAGAGGAGGAGGACTTGAATGGTTGGCACTGGAGGCTGGGAAAGAGTAAAAAGAGAGTGACAAAAGTGGGGGATGGAGGTGATTAAATAGCAAAGATCTCAAGGAGTAAAAAGAGGATCCATATCCTACTTTTATTTTTACCAAATCACTTTTTTTTTAATTCAAAATTCCACTGCTTTCCTCCAAAATATGGCCAACCATCCCATGTTCTATTATGGGCTTCAAACCAGCTTCAAGCTCAATTAATGAATATTGCATTTAAATCTATTTCAAATGCACATCGTATCGTATATTGATATGTTTGTTTATAAATATTATATACACACTATTTAATATTAATCAATACAAAATAAATAAAAATTTATAACTAATATTGAAAAAATATTAATCAGTTTTATAAATTTATGACAACTATAATTAATTAAATTAGGAAGTAATAGGAATATTCAAGATTTCGGTTGTGTGAATCTTAGATATAAATTCAGTTAGCGATTAATATCAAACAGTTTGAATATTAACATTCACATGTCACTTAGCAAGTGGTCTAACATTATGATTAAATTTCTCATCTAGTTAGCTTCAAAAAATCCAATTTTACGTTATTTAAGTATTACTTGGTAGTGACAATTATTTACACCAATCTTCTTCGTGCAAACTATATCACATTAGGACTTATGAAATTTGGTAATGGTCAAAATTCCAATATCATCCATATTCAACTTTATAGTCAAACATAAAGTCTTAGGTTTAATAATAACAATTATTATTAACCAAACTACACTGGCAAAGACTTTGAATTTAAGTTGACTTCAGTTGACCGTGATATTAACCTCATATAACTAAGGAGACGATCTCTCTCTTGTATAGTATCTCATTTCCAATGCTACCACTAACCCCAACTATAGTCGTCATATGGATGTCATGTCACGATTTAACTATAAGTTTCCACATTGCAAGATGATAGTATTCGCAAGTCGAGGGAATTGTGTAATATTGTTACATTGATTTTTCTGTTTCACCGAAGTTATATTAACCAATAAAAAACTATCGAGTGAGTCATCTATAGTCATCTAATAACTATAAGTACATAACGCCTTGGTTCCCCTAGCAGCAATGAGTAGTACACTTTCCAATAGTTGGAGAGCGTTATGTACTCCAATCTCAACATATATATTGATATCTAGTTTTAATACATCTTGATTAGAAATATTTAAAATGGTATGTTTATTTTATTATTATAAATCACTTATGATTACAAATATTGTAATTACTATCACTGTACGTATCATTTATGGAATTTCTATTAATATAATTTTAATTAAGTTAAGTAATTAACTTAACACATTATATCAAATATATAGTAGAAAGAAAATACCTTTATTTTTACCAAGAATGGTTATCGAGTTAGATATATGGAACAAACTATATAGTTGCCCCCTAAAGCATACCCCTAACTCTACCAGATGTTAGTACCGATGGACTTCTTTCATTCATGATCCATTTGTTCTCGTACATCATACTATGGTAGATTAGACAATTTGCCCCTAGATATCTAATCCTTGACTGATGCCCAAAGACACACAATGTCAAAAGAGATAGGCATTAACAGAAACAAATACTTGGAAAAAAAGTATTGGTGTATAAAAAATAACATGAATTATAATGGTGCTCATATGAACACCATTGGTAAACCTTATAAAGGAAAATTAACAAGACATCATAGATTTATTTATGGTTGAATAAGACAAGTTTAACTAGTAGTTGATCAAACTAAGCAGAAGCAGCAACGCATAATAGCGAAAGTTTATTTATATGTATATGGTTACGATTAATAAATGCATTACATTGATTCACATATACAGGCAGGTATAGTATTGTATTTATAAATATTAGTACAAATAGGAAAAAAAATTAAAAATTAGGAATGTAGATACATAATGAAAAAAGACAAGATTGGATCATATCTATCTTTACTATTTACATTGTGTTTATATACAATCAGGTGTTACTCCCACAAAATATAGTGGACAAAATGCAAAAAGATTAAAGATAAAAGGCTAAGCGGATAGTTTCTTGAGCTTGCGCTTTAGGCTGAGCTTCTTCTACCACTTCCCTGAGGTACATTCTTCCTTTGAAGGGGTCTCTTCTTTTAGGAGAGACGGCTCTAAGATAGATTTTATTTGTACTTCCTCATCATTTCCCTTTATTTCTAAAGTCTATAAGGTCTTCACCAATAGGGGAATCCATGGGATCTTTGGTAGCTAGATGAGAAGTGACGTACTTCTAGGTTAGGATTGCGTCTAATTTTTCCTTCTTCACTTCAATTAGTTTGACCTTCGGGCTAGTAAAGGACTTAGAAGTGGTGGGATCTAAAGGACATAGAAGTGGAAGGCTCTTTTTTAGGACTATGAGAAGTAGTGAACCCTACCTCCTCCTCTGAATCAATAATGAGATCACTTGAGAGAGCTCCAATCCTCTTAATGTTGGGTCCAGGACAGGATCTAGTGGTTACCAATATATTGGTGCAGTCAGTAGGGGCTCGCTAGAGTATAGCATCGAAGGGCCTAGAAATAGGAAAGCGAAACCGGTATATGTTATAGGCTTCGAAGGGAGACAGTTCAAGCCTTTAGAGAAAAGTTGGGTGAGTCGGAATATCTTCTACTGAAGGTAGGTCAGTACCCATATGAGTAGCTTGGTATACAGTTGGAGTTTCCATTTTAATGCATGCCCACCTCGAAAATATGTGATAATTGGATTCCAAGCGGAGAAGTAGAGGGAAGTGCATCCATGTATGGTTTTATGGCGACTAGTGAGGAGGCCTTAGAAATTTGAAAAGGCAAAACATGAACATCAGCGACTATACAGCAAGCAAAAGTGCAATCGGCATGAATTTGTTTTATCAGAGCTTTTACTGATTCTTTAGATCAGAGATCAATAAGGGTTCCCTTTGATGTGCGCTTAAGATTGCGACTTACTTCTAGAGTATCTAGATTTTTGAAGTCAAAAAATTCTGCAATGATGTCAAACTCTACAAAGCGACAGCCCTTTCTCTCAGCTCACTCTCACTAACACTTCATGATTTTTTATTGAATGTCTTTTAGGTTATAAGATAATCTGTTCCAAGCTACTAGAGATTCTTCGTCCAAAATACCATTTCATAGAACTCGAATACCATGCAATCAAACTCATAAGTGGTGACTTCTTTATCAATGTAGGCATGGGCTAGTTTGACTTGAGTATTGGTAAGACTTGAGTTTCTCAACCTTAGATTTGAGCATGGGCTCTTTCTACGCCTTCTCTTTGTTTACCACAAGCAATGAGTTCACTTGAGCTATCTCTTAATATACTTTAGACGACTCAGTATTGGATTTTTTCACCTTCCATTTTTCTATTTCTTTAAATAAGCTATCATTTCGAGCATGCACTTGCTAGAGCCACTTCTCCATTATTTCGTTCTTAAAATTAGCCTACAGAGCTGCCACATTAATGGTTTCTCTTCCATTGGCCCAAATTTTAGCTTTCTCTTCCCTCTTTTTCATTAGATACACTACATCTAAGGTGGTGAATAAGAATTCGTTCTCGTTAATCTGAACCTCCTTTTCATTGAGGAGGACCTTATTAAATCGTTGATCTGGCTAAGATGTTTCTCTACCCTTCAAAATGACTTATAGCGGTTTTCAACAAATAAATGGTTTAATGAGCATTCTTGTTAAATCATTCCTTTTTGAATTTTGATGGGATAACTATACATTTCTATACAAACGTAAAATTTGATTATTTTAAGGAAATTTAACTATGAAGACTATGATAAACAACTACAACAGAGGAGCTTAGTGAGCACCAAATCTCAGAAGAATCGTTATGCAATGTACGTCAAGAAAATATTTGTACAATATTAATTAATTACACTCACACACACATAATTTTTTTTAATCGATTTCAAACTGAATTTTAGATTAATTTTTCTAAAAAAGAATAAAACTCCAAATTTTTAGGAGTCATAGATCTGACTCGAATTACCAGACATTTGAGTGTAGTTGCTTTTCAACTAAAAGATTTTGGATTTTAACTCTGTATAAAGCCAGACGTCTGACCTTTATGTTTAGACGACCGACGATTAAAAAATTTATTTTCTTTAATCATGCATACATTTGGTTTCTTAATCAATTGTTCGATTAGGGCATCAGACGTCTATGATCAAACCAACAAGACATTTGATTGAAGGAAAAAATGAACTTTTTCTTATTTGTAAAATGGTCAGATGTCTAAGGTCATTAACCAGACATCTGAGATACGTTAAACTTCTTTCTTTAAAATGGATTAGACATCTAAAAGTTTTTGTCAAACATTTGAGAAGTTTTAATGGCTATTTTTTAAAATGAAAATTGTTTATGGTTAAAATTTATCTTCGTTCACAACAAAAGCATGCAACTTTTCTAATGGTTATTACTCTTCAAAAATAAACATTTCTAATACTAGAGATAGAGATCAATTTTAGACTTTTGATTTTAACTTTGTTCTCTTCATTTTAAACTCTGTATTCTCTGTGAAATCAAAAGCTCTTAAAACAATCTCTTACTTCTAGAAATCTGCACGTTCACATCACTGTCATCAAAGGATGTTATAGAAGGGTGTGCTGACTTAACCAATCAGTTATTAAAGACAAAGATTTTCAAAGCAGGTACCTCTCTTACTAAAGAGTAGTAGTTTTCTTTCGGAAAAAATCAAGCATCAGTGTAAACTTGTTCCTGCATGTTAAGAGAGAGTTTTTTGTTACTAGAATACTGAACGGAAGCTTGGGAAGTGGACATAGGATGGGAGCTCCAAACCTATATAAAATTCTAGTGTGATTGTTTTTATCTTACTTTTTTCTATCTTGCTAACCAGTATTGTTCATACTATTAGCATATACAAGCTAGAATTATATTATCAGTTAGCCATTGTCGATCTATAATTCTTACAATTTTACACTTTTTCCTTAGGGATCTAGTCTTGTAAAAAAAATTAGATAGGTGAAATCCAAGTTTGGGAATTGAGGTGACCCAAACGAAGAAGGAGAGGCAGAGGCAGTTGGATCAGTAGTAGCCGTAGTGATGATCCCCTTACTATGGCTCCTCGGGCACTTGGAAGATATAGTAGAGGTTAAAGGGGACATAGATGTAGAGATTAAAGGTGGAGGAGGGGTTAATGATTTCTTCCCCATGTAAATAGGAACTAAGGATGAAGAGGGGACATGAATATAGATCGTCGAGTGATTATGGTTAGGATGCTCGAAGCATCAAGGAAAGCATCTAGAAGGTAAACGACTCCTCTCAGATTGGGTGCCACGTAGGCAGGGTGATGAAGACTGGTGTTGAGAAAGATAGGAACTGAGAACATGTGGAGAGTGATATCATCTAGAGTAAGTTGTGGAGTATGAGCTGTGGTGTCGCTCCTATTTATCATTGTAATGTTTCTCTCCCTCTATCTTCTCTCTAGTATTCATCCATTCTTGTATTACATGATCTTCATTATGATAGAGAGAGTCCCCGAGGTGGAGAGAAAGATCGGTGTTGGTTCAAACTCTTATGGAGAGCACTGGAGAATCTTCTGTAACTCATCTTGACTATAAATGAAAAGAAAGAAAAAGTTACAATGTATTCATGAATTATATAAATAAGTGTAACATGAGAGTATGCAGAGGTGTATGTAATCCTATCTGCATTGATATAATAGTGTCACCCCTATAGGAGTGAGCTCGACAAGACCCATTTCTGCCAAAAGATCATCACACTTGACCATTTCGGTGAAGTCAAAGTTCAAATTAACCAAGTAATTAGGATTAGGATGGCCAGAAGGGCCAACTTCCTCATTGGAATTGCGAGCTGCAAGGGTGATTATTTCGGTTTGATATGACTATGAACCGCTTGCATCTTTAGAAGAATATCTCCTTAAACGTTTAAATGAGGGAGTTAGGATTGTAGTTTCCTAAACATTAGTGTTCCCCCGTCGACCCTCTCCAAAGACTTCTTCTTCTCCTACTACCCCCTTTGATTCTTCTCCTTCTTTTGTTTCTTCCTCCTCATTCTCTTCCTTCTTATTTTTTATAGTTTTACTTTTAGATGGTGCTTGTTTAGGTTGGCCGACCCTGACTTGAGCCATAGCCCTTCGAGTTCCAAATGTTGAGTGTTGAAAGAAAATTGAATACATATTTGTGAAGAAGGCAAAAGTTGTGCAGTCTTAAGTCAGTCATGAGGAAGGAATTCTAAAGCTCCAATTTTGGAATTAAAGATTAAGAAGTTTGAATCAAAGATGAGATATCTGAATGCCTGAAAGGAAATTAGCATCAACTAACTAGATATCTGAGTATAAATTCATAAGCTTGAAATAATTCCAAATGTCTGAACCTTGTTAATCAAACATCTGGATATCTGTAGTGGGCACAGGTCAAACCTAGACCCGTTAGGGCCACTATGGATGGTCGACGCTATTTTGCCTTATTTAACTAGCAAGTTTAGAAAGTTGAATGATGCATAATTGATGAATGTAGAGTGGTATCATGAACTAATGAATGTTAGGGACCTTGTATCGATTTGTGTAAGCAAATAATAATCTATTAATAAATTGGATGGTTTATACAACACATGACCAATACCCTAATGATAGACTATGTAGTGTAAAAGATGTCTGATCGTGGCCTTAGTGATAAATTAGACAATAAACATGACATATGACCATTGCCTTATTAATAGACGGTGTAGTGTATAAAACGTATGGTCATTGCCTTAACAATATACCAGATGGTGTATATGACGTATGGTCTTGCCTTAATCTGGAGATTTATACGGCACACAGTCGTTGCCTAAATAGTAGATAAGGGAATTTCAATTGTTATGTAGTTATTAGTGTTTCTTAGTATTTACCATGAATATATGGCGATGTCATGGAATGGTTAAAACTGAAATGTGTGAAAATTGGCTTAGTCATTGAATTAGGTAACTCTGAAATGGTAAGAGTATCATTAGCTTTCAATGACACTTTATTAGTATGATAACATCATATACTTAAAAGATATTTTCTCACTCACCGGGCATATGTCTGACCCCCTCTATATTACTACCTTTCCTATATACGATAGATTGGTAAAGGTTAGGGAATATTGAATGTGAGATAAAGCCAATGGCGAATGTTGGAGTTAAGTAGTCATTTATCTATTTGTTATCTATTGTTTAGTCCTTTATGTTATGTAGAACCACAACTCTAAAGTGTTATTTGAACCCATGTAACAACACCTATGTTTTTTTTCTAGTTTACATCAGATATTTTGTTATATGCTGTATTATATTTTATTCTTTCTGTTGTGAGTTTAAAAGTGTAAATAAAGTAGATATGTATGTTTATATCATATCTTACCGTATGATATACCATTTATGGTCATTGGAATTTGAGCATCAATTTTGACATAGAACCAGAGGGTCGTGAATGACAACATTGTTACATGTCTTGTATGGAAGCTAACAGCTTGCTTTTCAAGCCGCCTAATGAATTTTGAAGAACTTGGCATTCTAACCATCTAGCTTCGCACACTAGGACCAAATAGCTTCCTTAAACTCTTTCTCGGTGTACTAGCTTGTAACATCTCAGCTCCATTTTCATTGATTGGTAACTTGCAGTTTATATATATGAGGTAATTTTTCATCTCTTATTCCATTATAAATTTATGTAAAATGATTTAGTGCAACTTTTCATGATCAGTCATATAATTATCTTGTTGTCCATTATCATTTAGGGTTTTTAATGGGATGTTTTTGTCCTTTCTGTATAATATTTCTATGTAAAGAAATTTAGAACATTCATCTCTATATGTTAGCCATTTATCCTTGGCATTTTTCTTAAGACTCACTGCTTGTTGTTGTAAGGCCTGCTTTAAGATAGTTTGAGCTTAGTAGTTACTGTCGTTTAGTGCAATATTCTGTAGGCCTTTGTTTAGTGCCTTGAGTGCATCGTCATGGGTTTCCTAGAGCCTGTTGATTTTGTCTTGCTGTTTGGGTTTGAGTCTTTTCTTATTCCAATGTATTAACATGTTCTTTATTACATTAAAGACATTACTGAAACATAACAGACAGTGCCATTTTACTAAAACATAACAGCCAGTGCCATCTGATTGCTCTAGGTTATTAATGTTAACATCATAATAACCATCGCATAAGCACTAATGGTTAGCATACAACGGTTTACCTTTGGAAGGTTCTTCACTATCATTGAACTAAATGTATAAGGGACGGTGATTCTTGTAGAACTAGGAAGAGCAAAAACTTTTTACTGTGGAAGTTCACTGAGAATGCCTACATTAACTAGGACCATATCTAGCATGCATGTCATTCTCATTACTCTTCACTTCTCCATATTCATTTTTGAGCTAACGTGGAAAATCACGAGCAGTCCTACGCTGATGATATAGTTATTGAAGTCCTCCAACAAGGAAAGCTTCAATGTAAGTCCATCTATTTTTCTCAGTTGTGTTTAAAACAATGGTATAATCTCCAAGATGCTGGACCAGGTGCACTAGCAGCAGGGTTAAAGGGTGAAATTCAAAAAAAAAAACTTTTCATTAGTTTGCACAGGATCTTTATTCAATGTTTGGTGTAAGTAAATATCTGTTTGTTTATACTAAATCAAATTTAGTATTTTGATTGACAAAAGAGTTTTTTTTTAATATTTTGCTGTAATGTTATTCATTAAAATATTTATTTATTATTAATGTTTAAAATATTTATTTATAATTTAATTTAAAATTAATTTGTTAATTAATATTTAATGTGTTATGACATTTGTATTCATAATATGAATATAACAACAGTATATATGACCTAAACTAGGGTTTATCGAAAAAATCGACCGCTTCTTCATACGGTTAAAGATGACTTAGTGTGATACATACATACATATGTATACACACACACATATATATATATATTACAATAATTAGTTATTCTAGATGAACATAAATCAAATAATTTTTTTACTTCGACCGTTAAAATATATTTCATGAAATATTTTTATTTGTAAAATATGTTTCTATATTTATAAATATCCAATCAAAATTTAATAAATATATAAATTAAAATAATATAAATAATATTATTTACCATTATAAAAATTAATTTAAATCCCATTTGAAAGCATTTAGAAATTAATTACATAATTAACCTAACATGTAATTAATTTCTAAATGCTTTCAAATGGAATTTAATAATTAATCACCTACCTTAAGTAATTAATTATTAAATTCCATTTGAAACATTTAGAAATTAATTACATGTTAGCTTAATTGTGTAATTAATTTCTAAATACTTTCAAACGGAATTTAAATAAATCATTCCTTAATCACTTTCAATAACTCAAGGTGAGTTAATCTCACTCACGTCTGGATAATCAGTTAAATTTAAATAGCTAAAATTTAAATTAGGAAATCAATTTGAATTGATTAAGTGTTTTGGGAAACTGTGATTTAAAAGGAAATGAGGAATGGAAATTTGTAACTGGGTTTATAAATGAAGGGGTATATTTGTCAGTAGATAAATTTGGAAGTATAAATTCCGGTGGGAATTTATAAGGAAAGTAGTAATTCACTTTCAAAAATAAAAAGGAGAGTTTATTTTCAAAAGTAGGAAAATATATTTTCCTGGAAAACTAAATATATTTAAAGGAAAGATTTCAAAGTATAAATTAGAAGTTTAAAATGGTTTTGAATGATTTTAGAAATTTATTATTTTAATTGTTTTAAGTGGAAAGTAAATATTTATTTATGTTAATTACGGTAGTAAATTATATTTAAAAGTAGATCAGTATTATGATTTAAAGGAGAGTTTTAACATAAATATTTGATATAACAAATTTTTTTAAAGGGAATTTTTGGTTAAATTTACTTGGAAACCCTTATAGAATTTATTAAGTATTACTTTCACTACAAGAGAAACGGCTATTTCCAACGGCGAATGGCCGTTGGAGGCCGTTGGAAAGCCGTTGGTATACACTTCAACAGTTTCCAACGGCATCAACGTGGATATACCAACAACTTCCAACGGCAAATTTGCCAACGTGGCAAAGCCTGTTGACCAACATGCCGTTGGAAATCGTTGCAATATGCCGTTGGACGCCGTTGGAAGACGTTGGAGTTAAATGGCCAATTGGCCGTTGGTAGCCGTTGGAAGCCGTTGCAAATCTGGGTATTTTTTTATATATAAAAGCAGCGGTGCTTGCTTCCAGCCACACATAACCACAATTATATCAAAACAGCTCCATTTCGAGCATATACATATAACAACTATATCCAAACATATATATATATATAACCAAACCTTACATATATTTCAATATAAACCAACAACCAAACAAAACACAACATAACCATCATTAAAAAATCCAAACCAACATCAACAAATCCAAACCAACATCCACAACCAAACCATCAGAATGTATGAAATCCAAATATACACAAACCATCACATCAAAATGTATCAAATTCTCACCAACTCCAAAATATACATGCCAATAACAAAACATACCTAAATCACTCAGCACCAGAACCACCAGATGAAGGAGGCTGTCCATACTGTGCGATGAACTCCGCCATACACCGGTTCAACTCCTCCGTCCTCGCTTCATGCAGCAAGCTCGGCTCGTAGCTGCGCAATCTCTTCTTTATCTTGAGCCCTTTTATATTCTTTCTGGGCTGTCTGAACCTGTAAACAAATTTAAATTATCAACTGCACTAAAAAATTAGTATTAAAATAATTGCAAATTAACTAACCGATTGGCTTCCATATCGGTGGCGACTGCCGTGGGTCACTGGATCCATGACGGACTCAAAAATGGCGTCCTCCTCATCGGGGGTCAAGTGAGCTCGTCCCGTACTCTCAAGTAAGGCTGTCCGCGCTTCCTGAAACTTTTGATGTCATGCAAAATATAATTGAATTTAGTTAATTACGTTATTTCAATTAACTTGTAAGTTTTAGTTACTTATGTTATACTTACATAGGCAGCACGCGCTTTGTCATCGTGGTCACAAGAGTAAGAAACTGCGCCGGAATCATCGACCTGAGTCAATGCATGTGTATGGGTAAACACATCCCAATAACTAACAGCCTCCCCTCCCCCCTCCCCCCCGCGTTGTCTCTCCTGAAATATGCACATATAAATATACATTATTTATAATTTAACAAATTAAAACTTAAAATAATTAAATATTTGTCTTATTTAATAATTATACCAAATCTTCCCGGTGATGCTGGAAAGACTTGGAACCACCGCGATGTGTAACGGGGTTCCTGTTCCTGCTCCTGCTTGCAGAATTCCTCTCGGACTGCCTCTGCAAATTTAAATTGAAAACAAAAATTGTTTTGACAGTTTTAATTATTTATATATTATTTGCCTCAAACAATTTAAATTAAATATATGATAGAGATTTACCACAAAATCCTCGTTGCTCCACCAGGTGGCGAACTCATCAAAAACAGCTTCACTCATCCAATGTGGCCTCTTTCCCGATGTTTTGATGTTGTTAATCGTTTCGCGATAGTTTTTTACAATTTTACTGCTCCAATGGCGACGGACAACTGAAACATCTGAATCGGCCAAGTCCACTTCCCCCTGCACGTTTGAAAAAATATGAGTTATACAGTTGCTATAAATAGTGCAAACATGAATTGACATAATGTACATGACTACATAATGCAATAATTGCTATACCACACATACCAAAAAGTCCTGCCAGATAGCCTCCCGCACCCCCTCTGGTATCGCAGTCCACCTCGGCCAACACGAGGTCATACGAGCCATATACGCCCGTCGCGAGATCTGGGTACTATGTTGGAAGGCTCCAACGAAAACCCACCGCTGTGTAAAAACAGAAAAAACATTTAATATTCCGTTACTACTATATATATTTGATAAAAGATTGTATGGAATAAAATTCAATTTTGAAATTTTATACTTACCTGCCACCGGCTTTGGGTTTCAGCCATACCATAGGCCGAACACCCGGCTGTGAAGGACCAGCATCATCACCTCTCTGTGAGCTGGAAGATCCGGAGTGTGAACGTCTGCGTCCCGACATACCTATATGAAATCATAGTATAAAGAAAAGCAAGGGTAACATTGATTAATTTAATATGCAAATGGTGTCAGAATAATGAACATGGCGTAACATACATTATGGCGTAACATAAAAGAGACTTTGTGATACATATCGTATAAAATTACTTGGGAAATAGAAAAATGAAAAAAAATTACCTTCTCAAAATATTGATTAGTGGTCAATCCTCATCGCTTTTGGATTCTGACTCTTCTTCGCACTCTATATTTTGTTCCTCTATATTCTCAAATGCTTCAATTAATGCATTTGATTCATCGTTTAGAGATCCAAAATCTATTTGATCGTCGGTTAATATTATTCCTCTATTTTCCTCGATATCTGCTTGGTAAGCTTGCTGTTCAGGAATATTTCGTCCATCAAATGTAAACCTTAGTTTGGTTTTAAAAACAGCCGACCAATCTATTTTATCTCTTCTTAAAGATGGGTAAGGAGCATAATAAACTTGAAGAGCTTGTTTGGCAAGTACAAAAGGGTCGTACTTATAATACCTCGAAGTATGTTTTATTTCTATAAGATTATATTTTGGATCCACGTTTATTCCAGAACCTGGAACGTTGTTGAACCAGTTGCATTTAAACAAAAATACTTCTTCCACGGGTCGAGTGAAATATGTCAACTGCAAAATCTGGGTCAGCACGCCATAAAAGTCATTTATGTGATCATTTGGATCATCACTACCTTTGACAAATACACCAGTATTGTTAGTTGATTTTTAGGCACCATATTTTTTGGTATTAAATTTATATCCGTTGACAAAGAATATTGGATATGTCTTGACTATCCTTTTTGGTCCCATAGCTAAATGTTTCAATCCTTCATCTACAACACAATTTGTTGTATCAAAAACGTAGTTAGAAAACCAAGCAGCAAATTCTTTACCGATATCGTCGTTTGGATGTTGTGATTCGTAAATACTGCAATTATAAAACAAATGTTACATTATGATTAAAATACATGTGTGCATATATATTTGTGTATACATATGTGTAGACGTATGTGTATATATATTACCTAGTAAATGGTGCAAATTCGGCACAGTTGAGAAGAATGTACGTGTGTGCTACTTGATAATCTCTATCATCCAACCATACTTCCACACATTTACCAGCAGGCTGACCAGTTTTTTTAAAAATAGATAAAGTCGCTTGACAATCATCTTCATCAATGCCTTCATCATTACGCGTAGCACTTTCAAATGATATGTTCACATGGTCGCTGAAATAGTGAGAGAAAAAAACGAAGCTTCTTCTTCGATGTACGATTTGCAAATCGAACCTTCAACTCGAGCTTTCTGTCTCACTTTTTTCTTTAGATGATTTAAATACCTAGCAAAAATTATTTTAATTTAATTTTGTATACATTTAATTAAACCAATATGTAATAAACTAAATAGTAATATACCTTTCAAATGGATACATCCATCCATATTGCACAGGCCCTCGAAGACGTGCTTCAAATGGAAGATGAATTGGTAAATGCTCCATAACATTGAAAAAACCTGGAGGAAATATTTTTTCCAGTTTGCAAAGCAGTATCGGGATTTCTTCCTCAAGTTTACGTAGACGATCAACTTTTAATGTAGTTAAACAAATCTCTTTATAAAACAGACTAAGTTCTGTTACAACAGTCCAAACTTTTACGGGCAACAGTTCTTTAAAAGCGACGGGTAACAAATTTTCCATCATAACATGACAATCATGACTTTTCATCCCGCCAAGTTTATTGTTCTTATAGTCAACACATCTACGAAGATTAGAAGATATGCCATCTGAGAATCGTAATCCTTCCACCCATTTTAAAGTAATTTAACTTGATTATTGTCTAGCTCATAGCAAGCTTTTGGCTTTTTTATGTCATTTGGTTTTATATGAAGCTCCACGATTACATATTACTTCGATATCACGTCTTGATTTCAAATCATCTTTCGTCTTCCCTTTAACATTCAAAATTGTATTAAACAGATTATCAAACACGTTTTTCTCATTATGCATCACGTCAATATTATGACGAATCAAGATATTTTTCCAATAAGGCAATTCCCAAAATATGCTCTGTTTGCACCAGTTATGTATCGATGATTTACCTTGAATTTCAATTTGTTCTCCGGTTTCATGTATCTTTGGATAATCATTTACAAGTTCATAAATTTCTTCGCTTGACCAAACCGTAGGTGGTCTCAAAGTTTCATGTCTATTAGCTGTAAAGTTTTTTTATCTCTTCTAAAAGGATGATTAATATGAAGAAAACATCGATGATAGTCAAACCACGAAACTTTCTTTCCATGAGGTAAAAAATTGCTCGTGTTTCTTCCATGCAATAAGGACAAGCTAGACGACCGGCCGTACTCCAACCTGAAAGCATTGCATATGCAGGAAAATCGCTGATTGTCCACAATAAAGAAGCATACATGCAAAAGTTCTTTTTTTGGAAAATATCATATGTCTCTACTCCCTCGTACCACAATTTTTTTAATTCATCAATCAATGGTTGTAAATAAACATCGATTCCTTGTGTCGGATCATCGGGACCAGGGACGACAACTGTAAAAAACATATATGGAGTTTTCATACACATCCAAGGAGGTAAATTATAAGGTGTGACAATTATAGGCCAGGACGAATATTTCGAACCAAATTGAGAGAATGAGGAAAATCCATCTGTACATAAACCAAGTCTAACATTACGAATTTCGGACGCAAAATGGGGATATTTCTGGTCAAAATGCTTCCATGCTTCCCCATCAGCTGGATGTGTTAACGTACCTACTTCCTGTGTTCTCACACCGTGCCATCTCATATGTTGCGTAGTTACAGAAGATGCATATAACCTTTGAAGTGTAGGAGTAATTGGTAAATAATGCATACGCTTATATGGGACTTCCTTTCCCTTTTTCTTTCTTGGTTTGTATCTTTCCTGATTACATATTTTACAATTTCTAAGGTTGATATCTTCCTTCCAAAACAACATACAACCCTTTAGACACGTATCTATTTTTTGATACGGTAAACCAAAAGCCGACATCAGTTTTTTTACTTCGTAATGATTTTCGCACATTAGATTATTAGGAGGCATATGTCGTTTCGCAGCTTGTACAACAGCCGTAAATCCAGATTCTGTGAGGTTGTATTTGGATTTCATCGCAATGTATTCAGCAGTTACTGATAACTGGGTTCCGCTTGTGCAGCCTTCCCAAAGGGGTTTTTTCGCGGCATCTAACAAATCACATTTTTTTTTTGCCCCAATATTTGGTTCTTCTTCAGCATTACCATCGTCATCAGTTAATTGAGGAACATGAAACATTGAACGTGCAGCATCTTCAACCATATGTTCTACAAGATTTGTCGTACCAATTTCATTACTAACCACCTCCTCATCTTGTACAGGATTAGATGGTAACTGTTCCCCATGACAATCCCAAATCAAATAGTTCGATGCGAAACCGTACTGACGCAAATGAACTCTAACCGTTTGTGGTATCAAATGCTTTAACAGTTTGCATTTACTACATGGACAACGGATTTCTTTATAGTTTCCGTTATTACGTAAAGCAAAATCCATAAATACGCTAACACCATTATTAAATTTTCACTTGTTGAGCCTTCAGTATCGACCCTTCGTTTTTGGTACATCCAGCTCCGATCAATAAAATAATTGTCCATTTACCTACGCATATAATTAAAAAGTACGATATAATTTTGCGTTGATATTTTTTATTAAAACAATTTTATAAACATTCTTCTTGTTTTTGTTATATCTGTTAAAATAATACTTAAAGCTTATTTTGAAATGAACATTATATTCTATTTAAACAATTTTATTAGCGAATTTGATATTAATTGATCATTGACACTTTGTTGATGTGTCATCCTACCTCCCATTACAAATACAATAAGGTAATTAAATCGCATAAATCTTTTCAATTTAAACGATCCAACAAAATTTCGACAGCACTTCGCTTTAGTTCCCTGAACAGTACACAATTGCGTGTACACAGGGAACATAAAGGGAAGCGCTGTCGAAATTTTGCGAACCGGTTAAACTGAAATGATTTACGAGATTTAATTACGTTATTGTTTTTGTAACTTGTCCAATATAGAGACAAATCCAACAAATACTGTATACGATGAATATAGATGTCTGTTCTGTTAAAAAACGAATATCCACACAACGATCATATACAATACTTATCAGATGGGGCCAAAAACACTCTAAGGGTTTAAAATTTTAAATTAGAGATATAAAAGTTTAAATTTTATTTTCATAAAATTTAAACTTTTATATCAATAAACAAATTGTTGAATCAACGCATATATAATGATTTTTTCCTAAAACAAAAAAAAAATCCAGTGTGTGCGCGCAACGTATAAAATAAACGAACAATGTTATACATATAATCGCATCACAAATCACATTCAGTCATGCACAAACTGTATCACGTATATATCGTATCATAACATGTCAAAAGTGAACAATTTATATGTCAATATAATCACTTAATTTCTACGTACGTTTTTACGCAATTCAATCACCAATATAATAACAAGTGAGGTTCATGCTTAGGTTAGTGACAATTATTAAGTTTGAAACTAATTTAATAATAAACCTAATTTAACAAATCATAGTTAAACATGCAATAATTAGTTTAATAACAGTATTTAAGGTCCAATACACTACATTACACGAACAATAGCACAATACATACATTAAAATTACCAATTTAACCGAAAATAAAAAATTTAACAAAATTAAGGTTTTAGCAAATAATACCTGATTTTGGAGGTTGTGAAGCTTGCAAACGAAGATGGGGATGTTAGAACGTGTAGAAGGGGATAAAATGGGGTTGGAAATGTTTTAGGGGGGAAATGGGGGTTTTTGGAATAAATTTCGGGTGAAGATGGAATGGTAAAGAAGAAGATCGAGCTGCAGGTTACTCTCGGTTTTCCAACGGCTTGCAACGGCAGCCAACGGCATATTTCCAACGGCTTCCAACGACAAGTGTTCTTTGTTATTAAAAATTTCCGGGAAAAAGCTTGTCGTTGCTAGCCGTTGCTCAATGGCCGTTGGAGGCCGTTGCCCCCGCCCGTTGCTATAAACAGTAATTCTTGTAGTGTTTATTTAAGTGATTTTAGTAGCTTTATTTTGATAATTTAAGTATATATTTTGAAAGTGATTATAAGGAGATGAAAATGGGTTTTAAAAATAAAAGTGATTTTATTTTAAAGTATTGAAAGAATTTACGGGATTGGGACGTAAATTAAATTGGGATAAATCGAACAGGATTTATAAAAGGATTATATGAGTTATATTGGAATGGAAGTGTATTTTCTGGAAAGCCAAGTATGCTTTTAAAGTAGCTTTTAAGTATAAATTGAAGTTTTAAAGTTGGTTTTAAAAAGAATGTTTTGAAAGAAATTATTATTTAAGTATATAAAATTTTAAAGATAAATATTTATTAAATTAGTTATAGTAGTAGTTGTTTTAAAAGGTTAACTGATATTATGTTTTATAATATATATATATATATATATATATATATATATATATATATAATCAATTTCTAATTTTCAGCTATATAAAATATAATAAGTCTTAAAATTCAAATTTAGTCTTTTAACTTATTCAAAGTTATTTTTTTTAAAATGCGATGCAACCTCTATCACATAAGATGAATTTGTTTTTAAATTATTTCAACCAAAAACATTTCTTTTGAAAAATTCAAATAAATTTTAATTTTAATATTTTTAGTTAGCAAACAAAATAAAAAAGTAATTTTTTCTTACAGCAAACCAAATTGAATAAAATATTTTTTATATATTCGTATGGATATATTAACATAAAAACATAATTTTTTTTAGAAAATGGATTCATTGTTAATAACCTTAAAGAACAAATAAAGGACCTTACCAGTGCCTTAAGTAAAAAAGTGGTGGAAATTTAGATCGCATCATTAAAACATAAGAATATTGCAAAGCGGGTCCCTGTGTAAATTTCATTATAAAGCGGGTCCCTGTGTTTGCTGTAGAATAATTGCTAACATTTCAACAACTATTCAGGAATACTTGCAGATACTAAATATTGTTGCTGACATGTAAGCAACTATTGAATATTATTGCTGATAATCATGCAATTATTGCTGAATAATTATATATCAACTAAAATTTATATTAGTGCAACAATATGTGCAATTATTCTACATTGTTGCTGATATGTGCGCAACTATTTCTTAAAATAAGGTACTTTTGGCTTATTATTGCTGATTTGTATGCAACTTTTGTGAATTATTGCTTTTTTCCCTGCAATTATTGCGAATAAGTTGTGTGTTTTATGCAATATTGATTACAGGAAATAATTGTCAAGGACAAAATTTCACAGCTTTTTAGCCTCAAAGGACAGACCTTCAATATTTTATCCTGAAGAACAACTTTCTATAGGTATCAGTTTTTAGTTATTGATAGCAGTTTTTAGGTATCAGTTGGTAGTTATCGGTAGCAGTTTTTAGGTATCTTTTTTAATTCGGTAGCAGTTTTGTTGTCCTTATGAATAATTTTGGAAAATGTTTGTCCTCATGAATAATTTTTAGAAGAATGTTTGTCCTTATGGTGAAAATATTGAGGTCGTGTCCTTCAGGTAAAAAATATACAAATCTTTGTCCTTTAAATTAATTTCCCCTATTGATTATTTTTTAATTATACGCAATTTCATCATTTTGTCCTTGATTGTTGTGCAATAATGTGTTGTTTGAATAAATATAGATAGTAACTTTAGAAGATTGAACTAAGAAGAAAAAATTGCATGAAACAACGCAACTTTTTACTAAAGTTGTTGAAATATCGGCAATTTCAAGAAAATTGCAGAATTTCCTGAAGTGTGAATTTTGTATTTTTTTTGGTTTTGATGAATTTTCTTGTGTTTTTCTTGCATTGATATGAAAATGATTATATGTTGAAATAAGTTTTGAAGTTTGGCAATTTTTTTCCTATGTTTTTTGTTGTCTTTTTGTTGATTTTCGAAAAACAGTGACCTAATTTGTAAAGTTTTATGGCAGAGATTTTTCGTGTATTTTGAAATCTGCTGGAACCTATGATAAAAGTATCCAAAAAAGAGCTTAAGATCCTTTATTAATACAACTCATACCAAAATAGAATAGAGTAAAATACATACTATTTGCGTACAAAATTAAATCAAGTATCGCCCAAATTCACAAAAGAATAAACCCCTACTTCCTACTCCATTGTCTTCATTTTTGAAAACCCTCCCGGGTTATTCAGCTCTAAAGCCATCTGCAAAATAAATCTCGATCTTCACTACTCACTTATCTCCTCATTCCACTTTTCATCACCTGAAACTTCACGTCGACTTGTATCATCTTCCGACGAGTCACTGACAACTCCTTGTTCTAAAATATCCTTTGATTTTGTTCCATCCAGATGTGATGAATTATATCGCTACCGTCGTTAAACCAAGATCTTGACTTCCACTATTCTGTGGAAACCTGTTAGCAAGTTCAGATAAATTATCCAGTAGTGTGCCGAGATTTGAAGTTTGCAAATTTTCTCTACCAGAAGATAAGATCTTTAATCCCAGTCAAAAATAAATGTTTATGTGATTCCATTTATTGTTAACATAAAGCACATGTAGCATCCACTGATAAACCCCAATTGTTAAGACGGTCATTAGTTGGTAATCTATTTATGCATGCTTTGTAGGCTGTAAATGACATTTTCTTCAAATTTGTTTGATACTTTGATGCCACGCTATTTTGCACCATGGGGTTTAGAATATTGCTCTCTGATTTCATTCCAAACATGTGAAAAGGAGAAGTTATTTTTGTTACACGCCTTCTAGTAATCATGTTGTGTATCTGCATAAATAGGAGCTTGATGAATTAATGTTGCTACTTCTCTTGTTTCTGACATTAGTTTTGGATGCATTTCTGTGTTTATCATAATAGAATTAATTTTGAGTTGATTACTGCTATAATTATATATTCTATACCAACATCATATGTCAACTAAAGCTTTATGATTGATCTAAGGATCAAACCATAAAGAGGTGTTTTCACCATTCAACACACATGTATTAAGAAGTTTACCAGCGTCTGATCTCATCCTTAACATTTTTTTAATATTTCCAGAATAATTATTGTCATCGGGAATGCTCCAAAAGTTTTTTGTTGTTCAAATATTTACTGTATCCAAGCTTTCCATAAACTGTTTTGTAGTTAGTAAAAAATTTCACCAGTGCGATTTTCCTTAGATCAGAAAATAGTGTTAGACCGATCCCACCTCCCACCCCTCAAAATGATTAGGCCTACAAAGAATTTCCCATCTTTCCTCTGCAGAAAAAATTAACGCACATAATCTCATTTTTATTTTGAAGTACCGAAGATGGGATATTGCAAATAAGTAAACAATAAAGAACTACGGGTGTGATAGTGCTTTGTATCAGTTCAGCCCATCAAAAATTGGATAACAAAGCGCTATCCCATCCCTCCAATCTGTGTGTAATTCTGTTAGTTAGTGAATAACGATGTGAGGCATGTGGATAATCGGATGACAGTGGAACTCCAAGATATTTTACAGCCAGATTTGTTGTGTTCATAACAAGTATTTCGGAAATTCCCTCTTTGTGTGATGCATTTCTTGTTTAATTTGGATGATTCAAATATTTGTTAAAAAGGAAAGAAATTGATTAATTGATGCATTCAAATCAATTAATTTGGCTGGAATATGGAATGATATAGACATGGAGAATAAAGAAAAGATATGAAAATCAAGATTACACCATCTATTTGTACTAAAATCAAATCATGCAATTTGAAAGATATCTGGGTAATCATGAAATTGATTTTTTTAATCTCCAAGCAAACCTTCATTATCAAGTCTATTTTAAATGAAAGAATTTCATCATCATATGTACAAGCAAGTGTGTGAGAGTAATCGCCATTATTCTTCCCTCTCTTTTGTACTTATTTCTTTACTGAAATAAAAGAAGTTGTTGGGTCTCTGTGGACGTAGGATATTCATATCCGAACCACGTTAAATCTTCCGTGTCTCTTATTTCTGCTATTATTTATGTGATAATGCATAATTGAATTTTTCTTTAAGTGTCATTGGTATCTAAATAGGCAATACTAGATCCTGATCAAATAAATCGCTTCCGTTCAAATTAAAACAAAATTCACTACAGTTTGGTATCAGAGCTAGTGTTATTGTTCCTATTTGGATATTAATGACTACTTCTAGTAAGTCTGTTGGTAGATCTGGTGTCAACTATGGAGTAACACGTTTTGACGGAAAATGAGATTTTGGTATTTGGAAGATGAAGATGGAGGCTGTTAGCGTCAAAAATAGTCACTAACACCCAAATCCAAATGAAAGTTTCGAATAAAGTCACAACTCACAGAGAGAACATATGTAGAGAGTAATAATGTGAAGAACAGTCCAAATTAAAATGAAAACAGCAAAGAACAACATATTTTATAGTGGTTCGGCTAACTCCGGCCTACGTCTACTCCAGAAGTTTTCTTTCTATTGCTGTAATAATCAATTATAGTTACAAAATAGCAGAGTAACCTCAGCCTTAGAAAATAGAAAGCGAGAGAGCCAGAAGAAGATCATTTTTCTGAACCCCCATATGCTGTATTTATATGGAAATCCAGGTAGTTGGGTTTCCTGAGTAGAATACGCCCATCAAGACCTTCCACGAACCACTTACCTTCAAGGCTGAACGGCCTTCCAGTGCTGAGCGACCCATGCCGGGTCAATGCCGAACGAGGTATAATGTCGAACGTCGTCCAATGCCGAGCGACTTCCATTGTCGAACGAGGTACAATGCCGAACGAGGTATAATGCCGAACGACGTCCAATGCCGAGCGACTTCCAATGCTGAACGATGTGTGATGCCGAGCCTCCAGTGCCATTCCAATGTTGTGTTCAATAATATCCATTCCAATGTTGTGTTCAGTCCTATGTTAGTAGAGAACTTTGGTTCTCCCCAGCGCTTCCTTTTCCCTTTATCTTTGTCCTTACCCGAGCTTTCGCAGGATAGTCCTCCATCCTTAACCAGGTTTACTTCCTTTGATCTCATGTCTAAACATGCATCCTCTTGTCGGAGAAATCTCTCGGCTTCATGGAAGAATTCCCCAAGATCCAACGGTGCGTCCCGTATCAATGATACTTTGAAATCTGAATTATCTCTAACTCCTGATACCGCGGCCATCAGAATCATTGATGGATCCGACCGATGCACCGAAGCAACTGCTGCATTAAACCGAGTTAATAATGTTCAGAGTGATTCATCCGCCCCTATTTACCCGACGTTAACGTCATCGTGTTCTTTGTCCTTTTTATGTGAACTCGAAATTGACTTAAGACTTGTCCACTAGTTCCGTCCATGTTCCAATGGATCCATCCTCCAGCTGCCTGAACCACATGGCAGTCATATCAGCCAAGTACAGCGGGAAACATCGAGCCATAACCTCCTCTATTGCCCCCAGCACTTCCATATGCCTAATGTACCTCGTCAAGTGGTCAGTTGGATCCATCTTCCCATTGTACACTTCCAGAGTGGGTAGTTTAAATTGGATGGATTTCTAGCCGTCCTGATGTTTCGGGTAAACGGGTTTTTATTGACTTCCTCTGAATCCCTGTTTGTCAGACCTCCACGAATAGTCCGTCTGATAATGTCAGCCAATCCGGCGTTTCCAACCAAGGGTCGCCCCCTATCCATGTTTCCAAACTGCCCTCCAAGTCCCCGAGGAAATTCTGGCATATATTCCTCATCACGTACTCCGGCTTTCCTGATGGCGTCGGGCCACGTAGCGTCATCCTGTATCCTTCCATGAACTAGTCCAACATTACCCAGTGGTGTGCCTCGAGTCTTGGTCCATCCAGATTGTTAGTCATTTGTTGATTGGGAGCTGCCCTTGCTGAACCATTCCATCTGTCTACTGGTTGAGTTCCTCTGGTCCAGTTCCAAGAACTTGAGCACCTGCAGTTCTTGGTTATCCAAATTGCCTAAGAAGAGCCTGCATCATCTCCTCTTGCCGTTTCATCATCTGCTCCTGCATAGAATTCATCATAACCTACATCGCGTCTTGAGTTATGTAGACGGATGCATGGTCCTCTCTAGCTCTAGAAGATGCCGCTTGACTTCCTTTCGGATTGCTCCTTTCCGCTGCTTGTTTCCATGCTGGTGGTCTAGCCATTACTTTCCAAAATCCAAATTCCTATGCTTTTCAATCCAAAATTTAAGCTTCAAAATTCCTGGGTGCTAGCTTTCCCAGTGGAAGCACAAAAATGTTAGTGCTAAAAATGGTCACTAACACCCAAATCTAGATGAATGCACCAAATAACAGTCACAACTCACAGATAGAATATATGTAGAGAGTAATAATGTGAAGAATAGTCCAAATTAAAATGAAAGCAGTAAAGAACAATAGATTTTATAGTGGTTCGGCTAACTCCGGCCTACGTCCACTCCAGAAGTTCCTTTTTATTGCTGTAATAATCAATTACAGTTACAAAATAGTAGAGTAACCTCAGCCTTAGAAAATAGAAAGCGAGAGAGCCAGAAGAAGATTCTTTTTCTGAACCCCCACATGCTGTATTTATAAGCAAATCCAGGCAGTTGGGCTTCCTGAGTAGAATAGGCCCATCAAGACCTTCCACCGAACCACTTACCTCCAAGGCCGAACGGCCTCCCAGTGTCGAGCGACCATGCCGGGCTAATGCCGAACGAGATACAATGTCTAACATCGTCCAATGTCGAGCGAATTCCACTACCGAACAAGGTACAATGCCGAACGAAGTATAATGCCGAGCGACGTCCAATACCGAGCAACTTCCAATGCCGAACAAGGTGCGATGCCGAGCGGCATCTGCCGAACTACTGCCTTATGCCGAGTGGCAACCAATGCCGAACCATACCTTATGCCGAGCGACAACCGATGTCGAGCCATGCCTTATGTCGAGCGACAACCGATGCCGAACCACACTTTATGCCGAACAGTCCAACCAATGCCAAATCACCCTGCTCTATCCTCAATGCCGAATGACATTCAATGTCGAGCCACAGGTCGAACTCCAAATACTTTGAACCACTTCATTCCGACCGAACGACTTATCCTGATCGAGCATACGAACTCCGATTGACTTGAAATTTGAAACGCAGCCTCTCCTAGCCTTGATCATCACTCCCAATCGATTCCGCCTTAACCGAAGCTCGCTCCAATTTGTACGACATTGTTCACAACCTTGTTTTCAATCGATTTTCAATCCTGATATCCATCTTTTTCTAGCTAATTAGATGATATTCCAACCTTGACCAAAGGGTGGGATAACGGAGGCTGTATTGAAGAAGGAGAAGACTTATAAGGTTGTTTCTGCGCTTGACAAATTGAAAGGTATTGATGCAACTGATTTGAAAATGATGGAAGATGAAAATCTCACAACAATTCTGTTGAGCCTTTAAGATGAAGTTCTTAGAGAATTCTCTTAGAAGAAGACGGCGAAAGAACTATGGGATGCATTATCTGATGCATATTAAGACAAGCCTCTCACTAATCGGATTATTCTTCAGCAACAACTCTATTCATTCAAGATAAAGCCTGGAGCTGATCTCAAGGAGCATGTAGATGCTTTGACGACTTTGATTATAAACCTGAAGGCAGCGGAAGTTGATATTACTGATGAGGCTCAAGCTGTGATCCTCTTATATTCCTTGCCTAAGGAGTATATTGCTTTTATTAATTCCATGATTTATGGTCGTAGTAAAATTATCCTATTTGATGTAAAGAGTGATCTTCATAATGAAGTATTAAGAGGTAGATTGGGGAGCACTAGCTTGGATAGTGATACCGAAGGCTTATCTGTTCAGAGAGGTAGAGGCAAAAGCAGGTCGAAGAAAGGTGGATGACGGAATTATTCAAGGTCTTAGTCTAGGGGGCCTAAGAATTAGACTTGTCATTATTGTAAGAAACCAGGGCACTTCATAGCACAATGTCCCAAGCTTGAAGGTAGAAGAAAAGATCCAAAGCAAGCCTCGGCTTCTATAGTAGAGAAATCAGATACAGAAAGTGACACAGATGTATTTACAGCTTCTGGCTCTTCTAGGAAGAGCAACTTATGACTGATTGATTCTGGCGCATCCTATCATATGACACCTGATAGGAACTGCTTGTCCACTTACCGTGAAATTGATGGAGGAGAAGTTCTAATGAGTAATGATGTTTCTTTGCATATAGTGGGTGTTGGTAGCATGATGATTAGGATGTTTGATGGTGTTATTTGTACGATCACCGATGTTAGACATGTACCTGATTTGAGGAGGAGCTTCATCTCTTTTGGGCACTGAGTAGACTAGGCTTGAAGATAGTAGTGGAAGGAGAGAAAATGAAGATATTGAAGGGTTCCATGATTTTTATGAGAGGTGTGAGGGCAGGAAATCTTTATCTATTAAAGAGCACTACTGTAATTGGTGAATCAGCTTCTGTTACATCCGTTGCTTCATATTCTTCCAGATTATGGCACTTAAGGATGGGTCACATCGATGAGTGCAGCATGGATGAGTTGAGAAAACAATGATTGATTGATGGAGTTCATCATTCAAAACTTAGTTTTTTGGAAGAGTGTGTTCTTGGAAAGCAGACCAAGATATCTTTTGGTATAGGAGAGCATAAAACAAAAGCTGTCTTGAAGTATGTTCATACAGATGTCTAGGGTCCCTCCCCTTGCCAGTCTTTAGGTGGAGCTAGATATTTTATTTTATTTATAGATGATTTCTCTTGTAAAGTATGGGTATACTTTCTTCAGTCAAAAAGTGAAACTTTTGCCAAGTTTCGGAAGTGGAAATCTAGGTTGAGCTGTCAGGGAAGAAATTGAAAGTCTCCGTTTAGATAATGGCGGTGAATTTGTATCACAGGAATTCATCGATTATTGTGTGTCTGAAGGCATTAAGAGGCATTACACTACACCAAGAAGCCTCCAGTCTAATGGAGTTGCAGAAAGGATGAATCAGACATTATTGGAGAGAACAAGATGCCTCAGACTGACTGCTAAATTGAAGAAGGGATTTTAGGCTGAAGCTTTATCTATGGCAGCTTTCTCATCAACCGCACACCTTCTACTGACATAGATATGAAGATCCCTAAAGAAGTATGGAAATGAAAGCCTGTTAGCTATTCATTTCTCAAGAGTGTTTGGTTGCCCAGCTTATGTGCATGAGAGCAAAGGAAAGCTGGAACCTAGAGCTCGCAAGTATATTTTTTTAGGTTATAGGAGAGGAGTGAAGGAATATAGGTTGCGGTGTCCTATTAGCAAGAAGATCGTTATGAGTAGGCATGTGACTTTTGATGAGAAGGCTATGTTGAAGGTGGAGCCTTCCTCATCAGATGACAATGAGAGGATATCTGAAGAATACCAAACACAAAGCAAGTCATCTATTGATTCTTTCCATAGACGTTCAAATGGTGTTTCCGATGACACCGTGATTGATGAGAATAATATCGATGTTTGTACAGAGGATCAAACTCAAGGTGGAGCTCATTCGGAACCTAATCCTGTCAGACAAAGAAAAAAGCCTAAGTGGCTTGATGAGTTTGTTGGATTGAGCATCGAAGATATTAACTTCGATGATATGAAAACATATGCTTTGAATGTTGTCCATGATGAACCCTATGATTATAGACAAGCTATCGCATCAGTTAACAATTCCAGTTGGTTAGTTGCTATGAAGGAGGAAATTGAATCATTGTAGAGAAATCATACTTGGGATTTGGCGCCTCTTCCCACAGACAAAAGAGCAATTGGATGCAAGTGGATCTATAGAGTGAAAGACGGTGAAAATGGTAATCTCGGATACCAGGCAAGGTTAGTCGCAAAGGGTTATTTTCAGAAGAAGGGGTAGAGTATCATGACATCTTTGCTCAAGTGGTTAGGCATACTTCTATTCGTATTCTTTTGGCATTAGTTGCACATTATGATATGGAATTAGAGCAACTAGATGTCAAAACTGCATTCTTGCATGGTGATCTGGATGAGGAGATTTATTTAAAGTAGTCGAAATGGTTCATTGATAGTAACAGACTAGACTATGTTTGCAAACTCAACAAATCTCTATATGGACTGAAGCAGTTTCCTAGACTATGGTATAAGATGTTTGATAAGTTTATGCTTTCATAAGGATACTCCAGAAGTTTCAAAGACTAGTGTGTTTATTTCAAGAGATATAATAGTGATATGATTTATTTGTTGTTATATGTTGATGATATGCTGATTGCATCTCAGAGTATGGTCAGAGTTAAGGAGTTGAAAGCGGAGCTCAGTAGAGAGTTTGACATGAAGGATTTGGGAAAGGCAGAAAGAATATTGGGTATGTCGATAAGCAGGGATATGAAGTAGAGAGAGTTAAGGTTCACTCAATCGCAGTACATCAAGAAGGTCCTCGCTCGATTTGGAATCGAGAAAGCTAAACCAGTTGGCACTCCATTAGACTCTCATTTTAAGTTGTCAAAAGACTTATCTCCCTCGTCGGAAGAAGACAAGAGATATATGGCTGATATACCTTATTCTATTGCTATTGGTAGTCTTATGTATGCAATGGTGTGCATAAGACCAGATTTGGCCCATGCAGTGGCTGTTGTGAGTCGATATATGTCTAACCCAGGCAAAGAGCATTGGCAAGCTATGAAGTGGATTCTTAGATATCTTCGAGGCACTTGTTCGGCGGGCTTGTTATAAGGTGGAATGAATAATGACATCTTTCTTAGAGGATATTGTGATTCTGATTACGCTGGGGATAGGATGCTAGGAAGTCAGTGTCGGGCTATGTTTTTACACTTGGCATAGGCTCGATTTCATGGAGATTAATGTTGCAGTCTATCGTAGCTTTATTGACTACCGAAGCAGAGTAGATATCGATTGTGGAAGCAACAAAGGAAGGATTATACTTACTTCAGTTGTTGGATGATCTTTCATAGTGCAGCGGATAGTAAAGCTATTTTCAAATAGTCAGAGTGCGATTCATCTTGTAGAAAATCAAGCTTATTGTTCACGGACGAAGCACATTGATGTTAGAAGTTTCTTTCTTATGCTTGAGAAAGAATGAAGCAAGATCAAATTATTGAAGGTGAGTACTTTGGATAATCCTTCAGATATGATGACTAAGTCACTTCCAAAGGACAAGTTTGAGCATTGCTCAAACTTGATCAGTTTGATACCTGTTACTTGAACGCCATGGGGTGCTAGGCCCAACAACTTATATGTCGATTGCTTGATGATTTGATGATGAAGAGAGACTGTTATATTTGAATCAAGGTGGAGTGTTGAATTTGGATGATTCAAATATTTGTTAAAAGGAAAGAAATTGATTAATTGATTCATTCAAATCAATTAATTTGGCTGGTATATGAAAGTATATTTTGAAGGAAACTAATTAATTAGTCAATTAGTTAATTAGTCAATATATTTGCTATATGAATAAATAAATGATTAGGCATAGAGAATAAAGGAAAGATATGGAAACCAAGATTACGCCATTTATTTATACTAAAATTAAATTTTGAAATTTGAAAAGATATCTGGGTAATCAGGAAATTGATGTTCTTAATATTCAAGCAACCCTTCATTATCAAGTCTATTTAAATAAAGAAAATTCATCTTCATATGTACAAACAAGTGTGTGGGAGTATCCACCATTATTCTTCCCTCTCTTTTGTACTCTTTTCTTTAGTGAAATAAAAGAAGTCGTTGGGTCTCCTATCCGAACCACGTTAAATCTTCTATGTCTCTTATTTTTGCTATTATTTCTGTGATACTGCATAATTGAATTTTTTTTAAGTGTCATTGGTATCTAAATAGGCAATAATAGATACTGATCAAATAAATCGCCTCCGCTCAAAATTCACTACATTTCTACCAAAGAATATTTTTGATTTCACTTGATTTATGTTCAAACCCATAGTCTCTTTCATGCCTGCAAAAATTCTCTCCATTATAATTGCATTTACAGTAGTTGCAGCTAGGAAAATCTTGAAATCATCAACATATAACAAATATGAAATTATGGATCTATGATTTGACATAGGTTCCAATTGGCCACTGGACACAGTATCTTCCATAATTAAAGAAAAATATTCCATTGCAATGCAAAATAAATATAGGGATGAGAGATCTCTCTATCTTGATCCCCTAGTAGAAGCAATGAACCCCTTTTGGAACACATCTATTAGAATAGAGAATGTTTGGGTGCTAATGCACTCATATATAATGTTAATCACAGAATTTGTAAATCCCATTAAATTTAACATATTGCATACAAATTTCCTTTTCACCATATCATAAGCTTGACCGATTTTAATGCACGTTTTTTCTTACCTTTCCTTTTGAAATCTCCGATTAATTCATGTGCAAGTAGTATGTTTTCACCAATATTCTACCTAGAATGAAAGCTGATTAATTTTCTGCTATAAGATGAGACAGAAAGTCTTTGAACCTGTTACATAAATTTTTGGGTATAATCTTATTTAACACATTAACACAAGAATTAGGTCTATGATATACGATGGATTGGCTTATCTGTCTTTCGGGGAAGAGTTATAAAATTATGATTAAGTCCCTTAGCCAATTTTCCAATCGAAAATATTTCTGGTACAAGTCCATATATTACATTGCTAATTACATCCTACTGTATCTTGAATTTTTTTTATATGGAAGCCATCAGGTCCAGAGCTTTTTGCATCATCAATTGCAAGCAATGCCACTCTGATTTCCTTTAAGCTGGTATGAGAATATATGTATTCCTTTTCTTATTGATTGAATTAGATTCTTATGTGAACTTATGGGAATCTTTTTATCTAATTTCCATTGAACAATTCATCATAGTAATTTATTGGAGGATTGAATAAGCTGAAATGTAGATAGAATAGAAACCACTTTTGTCCAATCCCCTAGCACCGAAAGAGAAGGCGTTGTTCTGAGTGTATGGCCGGTCACACCGTTGACCTTATAGTATGATATTTGGCCATCCTGGTCCTCAAGACCCAATGCAATATTATTCTTATCTCGATCCTTTTATATACAAAAAGTCTTGGTCATCAATTTGTCTATTAGCATACACATAATCTCCATTTTCTTAAAGCGGTGCTTGAATTTGGTTTCTCTGTATTCTAGTGGCTATCTTAACATGGAAATATTTTGAAAATTTTTCACCTCTTTGAAGCATAAAATTTTCTCTACTATCTACTTTCCTCATGCTGCATTTCCAATTGTTGTTTAATTTGAACATTGTTTTGGAACATATTTTCATACAAGATATCATTTTCTAGGTCATTGTCAAAGCTTGATTGAAGTCTTCCTTCAACTTAATGGCCGGATTAGACTTCTCTATAGCCTTGTTCCACTTCTTCAAATTTTATTTCACTACTTTGAAATTGCATATAAAATTATCTATTGCCCCCTAAATGTTTTCTTTTTGAGTTTATGTTTTCAAATGTGAACTTGATTAGAATGGAGGTGTGATCACTGAAGTTGGTTTACAAATCTATATTGATCAATATTGGGAAGGTTGATAAGAAGTCAAATTGACCAAAACTTTACCAATATTTGTGCCTATGCTCCTTCTTCCTTATGTGTATTTGCATCCCTGCATACAAGTCTCAACCAAACCGCACTACAGTGAATAATTTTTAAAACTGTTTAAATAATAAAACATAATTGGCAATCCTCCTTGTTTATCTTTAAGGTCTAAAGCATTATTAAAGTTCACATATACCATCCATGGAATTTCCATTGAAGAAGCAGTTAGATGCAAGCAACTCTAGAGTTTTTCCTTTCCACTAAAAAAATTGCTAGCATCGATGAAAGTGAATATACATTGGAATCACCCTTGATTTTTCTAGTGGACAGAGATATGTTGGTCGGTTTTATCCATAACTATAGCACCCCAAATAGTTTGATCAGTAAGCACTAGAATTCTACCTTTACAGCCAAATTCATTATTATGAATAATGTTCCAATTAAACTGAAGATTGGATCGGAATTTTTGTATATTTTCTATAAATAATGAAATATCTCTGCCAGCCACTCTTTTATCTCAGTATCATAAAGGACAATTTAGTAATAACACATCAGCCAGCTGTGTTGTATAGACATGGTCTATGATTTCCAATATAAAAGAGAATGTACAAGCACTGCGTAATTATCTTTTGAAATCAATAAAGCAACTTCACACTTTTGTCTCAATAACATCTATTATCATCATCAGCAAATATCAAAAACTTAATTTGGTATCAGAGCTAATTTCACTCAACGGTGTCACAGTTCCAATTTCGTGCCAACCTCCATTTCTTGAAGGTGGCTGCACAAATTCACCCTTCAAAGAAATCTCATCATCACAGGGTGTACTTTTCTTTCTAAACCCATTTTCTTCACCACTTTCTACACTGAAATTCATTCTAACCATCAAGAATCCAGTTCTTGGAAGCAGTGTCATACCAAGAAAGCAAATCAGAACAACTTCATCATTTTACTTCTGGATGCACCACCTCTGACCATCAGACAGTGTGAAACTCACATCTATGTCATTATCAACCATTCATTACCCACTTTTCTTTTCCTGAGAACAGTGCTGTAATGACCCGATATTTTAAACCATACGCATCCGCACATGTCGGACTTAAATTGCTCAAAATACTGAATTGTTAATTTAAATTTGGAAATACTCATAATATACAGTAAATAAACAAATCACAGATCACAGACACAGAGTAATATAATAAACCGAGAGTAAAACGATAGTAGTTCATGAAGCTACTATAAATATACATCAGAGTTAAACCAGATACAACAGAAGTAACGACATGAAAATCAAGTACAAAGCTGAATACATCCCTAGACTCACCTGAATAACTGGAATCAGCTGGATAACTGAAAGTGAAATAGATAGCTGGATCTCCAAGTGAAGCTCCAACTCCGAAGGTGTGTCTCAAATGCTGTATCACTCAGTCTGACTCGAGCATAAAGCAAAACACAAAACACTCGAGTCAAGACATACATACTTACACAATGTAAACCAACTCAAGTGAACTGTAATAAAAGGTACAATAACTTAACGGATGTATGAAACCGCCCATCCTTGAAGGATCCGTTAAACTATTTACTATGTAGTAATATTTCGCTATTATAATAATGTTTATAGTAAAATAAACTTACTTTTAAATAGTGTTAAGGCTTTACATTTTCCACCTTAACACGTAATAGTTCCAGTAGTCTATACAGTACTGTAATACCTCCTGATCGAGAGACTACGAGAGGATACT
Source organism: Allium cepa (assembly GCA_030765085.1). Lineage (NCBI taxonomy): Eukaryota > Viridiplantae > Streptophyta > Magnoliopsida > Asparagales > Amaryllidaceae > Allium > Allium cepa. The sequence continues at coordinate 1,050,141,358 of CM060929.1, read as the reverse complement.
CCATAGGTACGACTCAAATCAAATTCGTACAAGGCGTGCTAGGGTAGATGACACGACACAACTAGGAAATGCCATGGTAGATATACCGATTGCACTTCTGGACCAGTGGTAACGGGTAGCAGCTACTACCGTCCACCTCGAGCCACACCCCCAAAATCAAAGGGACCCAATCAATCGCAAAGTAATAGAATGGTATCGAAGGAGTGTGTCCGATAAGAGGAGTTAGCTTCATCATTAGCCCGTCGATCGCTCATGTTTTAGCCACCTTAAGCCAACTCATGGGAGTCGGGACAACGTACATACCTCAAAAGAACGTCGCCACCATCCTACTTCATTCTAGAATCTCCACCGCGTACATGGTTGTTAAAGTGGTTTTCGGAGTTGGCAGAAAGTATGACAACTTCCGATCCCGGTCACTTTAACAACCAACGTTATTATTACTCATGGATATTTATTTTAAAACATTTCTATTCCATTTAAAATCAAATATTATAACTTTCCAAAAAAATATCCATTTTCAAAAATGGTAATATTTCCAAATCCATATACTTTCCAAAATAATATCTATTTCAAAACTTAATACTATATTACTTCATTTCAAAACCAAATCTATATCTCATTTCCATCTCAAAACCAAAGTAATAATATATCATTTAAATTCCAAACCCAAATTTCCAAATCACTGAATGTTTCCTTCAATTTATTTAAACATGAAATATTCCTTTAAATATCTTAAACCAAATCGCTTTATAAAGTCATATTCTTAAAACTTTAATTTCAACAAGTTTCAAATTAATAGATATAAAGACAATTCTTAATTAAATACAATTTCAAATAATTTCATTTCCAAAATCATATTGCTTTCAAGTTATAAGAACTCTGAAACCAAACACTTTAAAACATATTTATTTAGACCATTTAAATTCAAAGTTAATATCTTCCAAACAAGATTCATTTAACCATTTAAATTCAATGTCAAATAATATTCATTTCAAAGTTGTAGCATTTATAAGTCTATTCATTCAATTATAACTTTCCAAGACATTGTATATTTCAGTTACACTAAAATTTCAATTTTTAGCCAATTTAACTTATAAAAATCAAATTTCACGCTTTAAAAATATTCATTTGGATATCACTTAACTTATGATTTAATAAAATAAAATTATATCAATAAATATCCAAATTAAACTATAATTCATTAATAAGTCAAAATTACCCTATTTTACTAAATTTTTATTTTTAACAAATAAATTTATACCTTATTTTAAAATACCCATCCCACAAATAAAATACCCTTATCACTAAATTTACTTAACTTTCATTTGAAAATTAAATTTTCAATTATAGGGTTAAGTCATTTTAAGTTGCATTTTTTCATTTAAATCATAATCGTTCAAATTTACAAAACATAACCATAAATCAAGTATTTTTACCATAGTTAACATAATAGTCCAATCCTCTTTATAAATCTATTCATCTAGGCATCAATTAACTATGACTCCAAATCAAATAAATTTTATTACTAAGTCCAATCAAAACTGTAGTTCATTTTACGCACTCAAAATACATTATTTACTATACAAACCTTATTTATTTCAAGAAATAACCTTTATTAAATTTACTAGGTTAGATTTTAGGCTCCAATTTAAATAAAACTTAATTATTAAAATATTGATCATAAATAAAATCTTTAAACTATAATTTAAAACCAAATAATGATTTTTAAATTACAGTCTAAAATTATCAACTCATACAATTTTAACTTATAGGAACCAATATCTCAATATCTCTTTATATTAAAATCTTTAAATCAACTTGTTAATCAAAATTCCATATATTTATAATTCAAAATACTTAATAATTTTAGAGAACTAGTATAAAAATTTATCCATGGGCCTGTATAATATTTACTAACCTAGGTCAAGTGATACGGATATGTATCATTTCAATCCGTCATTTAAAAAATCCTGGTTCTATCATTTCAAACCCGCAATGCCAAGTAAAATAAATACAATGAAAATCACTCGAGCCTATCATTTCGACCCATAATGATTTTTCCTAATTCTACAGTCTGTTCGGGTATGTATCATTTCAACTCATAGTGATAGAAAACATGCAATGTGATAAACAGGAAATAAAATAATAGTATAGCATACAATACCATATCAGATGATGTAACAGGCATATAAATAGCATTTAATATCATATAAGCATATCACAGGCAGGTATGAACATAACATATTGATTTCTACAATTCACTTGTCATCATTTCACAATTGTATAAGTACGTAATGCCTAGAGTGAATAACTCACCTTTTAAAAGCTAGAATTGAAATTCAAACCTAAATCTAAAGTCTACAAAGAACGAAAAACGCACAACAAAGCATGACTATATTCTTTTGAGTGGATGAAGAGTCGGATCCAAATCCTGTATACAAACAATTTCACAAACATAAGTGTAAAATTCAACATACAAGATTATGAATCAAACAATAACCAATATGGATCAAAGGACATAATTTATTGATAAAACAAAGCAAGATGCGAATTTGAGTGAAAGAGAGCCAAAATCCACATCCTGTAGATAACAAAATAAAGCAATTAAATATCACAAACATATGAACATGATTCAATACAAAGAATAGAGATTAATACAATGAAAAGATAGGAAATAAAATGACATAACCTTGACTTATCGAAGCAAGGTGATCAATACATGGCTTGGTTTGGTCAAATTTTTGGTGATGTTGTCTTCATGCTGGTCACAGCCTTAGATGGTAGTGGTGGAGATGGTGTAGTGGTCGGCAATAAGTGTGAGGCCGAGCTAGGCATGAAGGAAACAAAAGAAAAACAAAAATAGAAAAGAGGAAAAGAAGAAGGAAGCCATGGATTTAGATCTAGTATTTTTTTCTCAAGCAAATAAGAAATGGGAAGAAACTTTTCACGTGAAAAAATTAAATGGCGGTTAGGTTAACAAAATATTTGAATAGCTAGAGATGAGGAGATTAATGGCTAGGAAATTAAAAGGGTATTACTTGATTTCCAAGAAAGGAGCCATGAGATCTTGAATAAATTTTTGTTCTTTATTTGCACGCAAATAAAAATGAAGTGAATGGGAAGTTTTCACGGCTTAAAGAAAATAAAAGGCACAGCTAGAGGAGGTAATTAAGGAGAAAGGCAAATAAAAGGCAAGAAATAAAGACAATGTAACCTATGCCTTGATTTTATCCAACCATTTATAAAAGGATATAAACAGATAAAAATCCAATAAATAATCAAAGTGCAAACTAAAATAAAATAACATAACATAGAGAATATATTATAGGAACAAACATAGAAAAATAGAAATTGAAATACATAAAATAACTGCGTGTAAAACGATGTGCTTTACCTAATTTAAAAAGTATAGGTTTTAAATTCTCAATAAATCAATATATTTGATTTCTCAATCTTGTTATTGAATCAACTATTAACCTTTCCTCTTATGGGTAATATTAACATTAGTTTATATACTAATACATTAATAATTTTCCAATTCATCCAAATTTCAATTTACACAGTATTCAATTTCATTTACCTACAATAAATCCATCTATTACAGATTGAATTCCAATTTATTTTTTCCCAATAACTGCTTTGCTTCAACTCTACTCTTTTTATTAAATCTATTATCACTCTATAAACCTAGTTATTATTTGTTTATCTTTCATTACATAAATATATATTCAAATTTCATCTTTCTTTTGTAATAATTGTTATTTTCAATTATATTGAATTTGCCAAATATGTACAATTGTTATATTTAAAACCTCAATCAATTTATTCATCTTGGTTTCATTCCTTTATTTCATCTTATGAATAAAATATACATTTCCATTTATGTCATTACATTCATACTTTACAGTTGCAGTCCTATCTCACATTAATGAACATTTACCTACATTTAAATGTAACTGATTTCCTACTCTGAATTTAGCAGCCTAAATAAAAGTTGACTTGCATAAATGTCATCACTAACTTTATATTACACTCAACTTTATTATTTCCACTAATTATCAGAACTGCTTATATAATGTTGAATTCATTCAATTACCATACATTTATTTACTTGTATTCAATTTTATACCCAAATGTAATAGTTACAACTACGTTAATAGACCAATTAAATAGTAACTTATATAACTGTTACTACAACCGTTAATTTACATTTTATTTTTTTATTTCTTTCTAAATTTAATTTCAAAATCTTATTAAGTTAACCAGTTTAATCATCGAAATTTATGGGTCGTTACACTATCCCTCACTCAAAAATTTTCATCCCCAAAAAAGAAGGAGGTAGGAGAATAGAAACAACCCAAAAGAAAATAGATTAGAATGCAAGTAAAACAATTAATTTTTAACCATATAAATTTCAACTTAAATAAATTTATATTCAATATTTGATTTTAAATTCAAGGTATTTCATTAAGTTGATTTTATTTCAATTTATAAATTCCTTCAAAACAACATTTATTTTTTTATCTCATTTATTATTCAATCAACTTGTTGTTCAATTTATCTCGGATAATATTTTATAATCAAAATTTAAGTATATAACATGTATTATAACCACTCAAATTTTATTTATAAAATTCTTTTTGTATCCAATTACATATTTAACTTCTAATAATTACGGTAAGTTATATTGGAATGCAATTTGATATTATACGAATAAAATTTTCTAGTTCAATTATTTAAGCTTAAATATTTATTCATAATTTGGATTTCATTTTATATTTGACACTATCCTTTTAGACAACGTTAAGAATTAGATTTCCGATTAACTTCAAACTGTTTTAGAGATAATTAAATATACACAATATATATAATATATATCAAATAGTATTTGAAATCATATACCAACATAAATATATATTATAAATCAAGTCATATTTTTAGAAATCCAAATCAATTTAATTCTCCAAAGCAAGATTGTAGCAAACTACAAAATGGTCTCTTCACTTCGGAACTCGAAAATGAAAGTCGATGATGCTGCAGTCATCACAGAAATTATTTTCCAGCGACAAAGAAAAAAGCACTGATTTACAAATTAAAAATTCTTGAGACAATTTCTACTTGAAATACTTTAAATAATACACCCTTGAAATCTCTAAACACAAAGTTTGGAACCATCGGAAATTAAATTCTCAGTTTCTTGTTTTAAATTCATTTAAATTTCCAAATAAATTTTCAACCATGTTTTAGTTCAATTATTAATATATGAAAGAAAAGCCAATGGTTACAAGGTATATACAAATCAAATATTATTTCTTGACATCCAATTCAATTAACTATCAAAATTCAGAAAATTATACTTATATACATAATATAATTATACAAAATTTATTCATTTACTAGTTTGAAAACAATACTATGTCAGTTTGCTCTAACCAAGTGTTTTGGAGATCCTATCGATAGCGTTGATCAGACGAATCGATCGAAAATCCAAATCAACATTAACAACTCAAACAACACAATATATAAAACATTTTAAATATAGCTTTACAAAGCAAGAATAGGGGTACAAATTTAATTGACTCAAATTAAAGAGAATTCTGATTTGAAGATATGTCGGAAACAAAAGATAAGATGATAAATAACAAAGTAGGGAGATGGATAAGCTTATATAAATTGCAGGCAACCTTAACCGGGTCAACCTTGATTTAAAGAATAAGATCGATATAGAATTCTGGGCAAATCTACATTCGATCTCTAAAGATAGAATTCGGGATCGACAAAAGATATTAGCATCTAAACTGAGGATTTAGAAATCTCCAGTGAATCAATGCCTTGTAAAGGAGTTTCACTCCTTTTACAAGCCATTCGAAGTGGAGTTATGGGATACTTCAGAAACAAAAGAAGACGAATAGTGAGGGAGATGAATGAATTTTGGAACCGAGGGAACGTTCCAAAGGAAACAGAGTCAAAAACGAAGAGATTCACACTCGGATGAAATTGATTCTGTAAATAAATTTACCATATATGCTAAGTTTTCCTAGAGCCAAAGCTCTGATACCAACTGTAACGACCCTATATTTTCAACCATTCACATCCGCACATGTCGGACTTGAATTGTTTAAAATGTCGAATTGTTCATTTAAATTTGGCAATACTCAAAATATACAATAAGTAAACAAATCACGGATCACGGACACGGAGCAATATAATGCAGTAGAAGTAAAGAGATAGTAGTTCATGAAACTACTATAAATATACATCAGAGTTAAACCAGATATAACAGAAGTAACGACATGAAAATCAAGTACAAACCTGAATACATCCCTGGACTCAACTGAATAACTAGAATCAACAGGATAGCTGAAAGTGAAATAGATAGCTGGATCTCCAAGTGAAGCTCCAACTTCGAAGGTGAGTCTCAAATGTTGTATCACTCAGTCTGACCCGAGCGTAAAGCAAAACACAAAACACTCAAGTCAGGACATACATACTTACACAATGTAAACCAAATCAAGTGAACTGTAATAAAAGGTACATGCAACGTAAAGGACGCTTGGGACCGCCCATCCTCTAAGGATTCGTTAAACTATTTACTATGTAGTAATGTTTCACTGTTATAATAATGTCCGTAGTCAAATAAACTTACTTTTAAATATGCTAAAGTTTTACATTTTCCACCTTAACACGTAATAGTGTCAGTAGTCTATACAGTACCGTAATACCTCCTGATCGCGAGGCTACCAGAAGATACTCCATAGGTACGACACAAATCAAACTCATACAGAGCGCGTTAGGGTAGGTGACACGGCATAACTAGGAAATGCCAGGGTAGATATACCAATTACACTTCCAGACCGGGGGTAACACATAGCAGCTACTACCGCCCACCTCAAGCCACATCCCCAAAATCAAAGGGCCCCAATCAATCGCAAAGTAATAGAATGGTATCGAAGGAGTGTGTCTGGTAAGAGGAGCTAGTTTCCACATTAGCCCATCGATTGCTTCTGTTTTAGCCACCTTATGCCAAATCTCGGGAGCCGGTCCACGTATGTACCTCAAAAGAACGCCTCCACCATCCTACTTCATTATGGAAACTCCACTGCGTACACGGTTGTTAAACTGGTTTTCGAAGTTGGCAGAGAGTATGACAACTTCCAATCCCGGTCTCCTTAACAACCAACGTTATTATTATCCATGGATATGTATTTCAAAACATTTCTATTCCAAAACCATTTAAAATCAAATATTATTACATTCCAAAGAAATATCCATTTTCAAAAATGGTAATATTTCCAAATCCATATACTGTCCAAAATAATATATATTTCAAAACTCAATACTATATTACTTCATTTCAAAACCAAATCTATATCTCATTTTCATCTCAAAACCAAAGTAATAATATATCATTTAAATTCAAACCCAAATTTTCAAATCATAAAATATTTCCTTCAATTTATTTAAACTTGAAATATTCCTTTGAATATCTTAAACCAAATCACTTTATAAAGTCATATTCTTAAATCTTCTATTTCAACAAGTTCCAAACTAATAGATATAAAGACAATTCTTAATTAAAATACAATTTCTAATAATTGCATTTCCAAAATCATATTGCTTTCAAGTTATAACAACTCTGGAACCAAACACTTTGAAACATATTTATTTAGACCATTTAAATTCAATGTTAATATCTTCCAAACAAGATTCATTTAACCATTTAAATTCAATTTCAAATAATATTCATTTCAAAGTTGTAGCATTTATAAGTATATTCATTCAATTATAACTTTCCAAAACATTGTATATTTTAGCTACACTAAAATTTCAATTTTTAGCCAATTTAACTTATAAAAATCACATTTCACGCTTCAAAAATATTCATTTGGATATCATTTAACTTATGATTTAATAAAATAAAATTTTATCAATAAAAATCCAAATTAAACTATAATTCATTAATCAATCAAAATTTCCTTATTTTACTTAACTTTATTTTTAACAAATAACTTTACACTTTATTTTAAAATATCCATCCCATAAATAAAATACCCTTATCACTAAATTTACTTAACTTTCATTTGAAAACTAAATTTTCAATTATCAAGTTAAGTCATTTTAAGTTGCATTTTTCCATTTAAATCATAATAATTTATTTTTACAAAACATAACCATAAATAAAGTATTTTCTCATAATTACTATAACGGTCCAATCCTCTTTATAAATCTATTCATCTAGGCATCAATTAACTATGATTTCCAAATCAAATAAATTTTATTACTAAGTCCAATCAAAACTGCAGTTCATTTTATCCACTCAAAATACATTATTTACTATACAAACCTTATTTATTTCAAGAAATAACCTTTATTAAATTTTCTAGGTTAGATTTTAGATTAAAAATTAAATCGGACTTAATTATTAAAATATTGATCATAAATAAAATCTTCAAATTACAGTTTAAAACCAAATAAAGATTTTTAAATTACAATCTAAACAAATTATCAACTCATATAGTTTTAACTTATAGCAACCAATATCTCAATATCTCTTTATATTCAAATCTTTAAATCAACTTTTTAATCAAAATTCCATATATTTAAAATTCAAAATACTTAATAATTTTCGAGAACGATTATAAAAATTTATCCATGGGCCTGTATAAGATTTTCTAACCAAGGTCAAATGATACGGATATGTATCATTTCAATCCGTACTTTAAAAAGAAAAATCTGGGTTCTATCATTTCAAACCCACAATCCCATGTAAAATAAATACAATAAGAATCACTCGAGCCTATCATTTCAGCCCATAATGATTTTTCCTTATCCTACAGACCATTCGGGTATGTATCATTTCAACCCATAGTGATAGAGAACTTGCAGTGTAATAAACAAGAAATAATATAACACTATAGCATACAATATCATATCATATGATGTAACAGGTATATAAAAAACATTTAATATCATATAAACATATCACAGGCAAGTATGTACATAGCATATTAATGTCAACAATTCACTTGTCATCATTTCACAATTGTATAAATACATAATGTCTAGAGTGAATAACTCACCTTTTAAAAGCTAGAATTGAAATTCGAATCCAAATCTAAACTCTGCAAAGCATGAAAAACGCATGACAAAGCACGACTATATTTTTTGAGTGAATGAAGAGTCAGATCCAAATCTTGTATACAAACAATTTCGCAAACATAAGTGTAAAATTCAACATACAAGATTATGAATCAAACAATGAACAATATGGATCAAAGGGACATAACCTTTTGATAAAACAAAGCAAGATGCAAATTTGAGTGAAAGAGAGACAAAATCCACAAACTGTACATAACAAAATAAAGCAAACAAATATCACAAACATAATAACATGATTCAATACAAAGGATAGAGATTACAACAATGAAAAGATAGGAAATAAATTTGCATAACCTTGATAAATCGAAGCAAGGTGATCAATACATGGCTTGGTTTGGTCAAAGTTTTGATGATGTTGTCTTCATGGTAGTCACAGCCTCGGATGGTGGTGGTGGGGGAAATGGTGTAGTGGTTAGTTATAAGGGGGAGGTCGAGCTAGGCAAGAAGAAAACAAAAGAAAAACAAAAATAGAAAAGAGGAAAAGAAGGAGGAAGCCATGAATTTTGATCTAGTATTTTTTTCTCATGCAAATAAGAAATGTGAAGAAACTTTTCATGTGAAAAAATTAAATGGCGGCTAACAAAATATTTGAACGGCTAGAGATGGGGAGATGAATGGCTAGGAAACTAAAAGGGTATTACTTGCTTTCCAAGAAAGGAGCCATGTGATCTTGAATAGATTTTTTCTTTATTTGCACGCAAATGACAAATGAAGTGAATGGAAAGTTTTTCATGGCTTAAAGAAAATAAAATTCACGACTAGAGGAGGTAGTTAAGGAGAGAGGCAAATAAAAGCCAAGAAATAAAGCAAATGTAACCTATGCCTCCTTGATTTACTCCAACCATTTATAAAAAGATATAAACAAATAAAAATCCAATAAACAATCAAAGTGCAAACTAAAATAAAATAACATAACATATAAAATAAACATATAGGAATGAACATAGAAAAATAGAAATTGAAATACAGAATATAACTGCATGTAAAACGCTGTGCTTTACCTAATTTAAAAAGTATAAGTTTTAAATTCTCAATAAATCTATATATTTGATTTCAATCTTGTTATTGAATCAACTTTACCCTTTCCTCTTATGGGTAATATTAACATTGGTTTATATACAAATACATTAATAATTTCCCAATTCATCCAATTTTCAATCTACATAGTATTTAATTTCATTTACCTACAATAAATCCATATATTACGGATTGAATTCTAATTAATTTATTCCCATTAACAGCGTCGCTTCAATTCTACTCTTTTTATTAAATCTATTATCACTCTATAAACCTAGCTATTATATATTTATCTTTCATTACATAAATATATATTCAAATTCATCTTTCTTTTGTAATAACTATCCCTTTCAATTATATTTAATTTGCCAAATATATATACAATTATTATAATTAAGACCTCAATCAATTTATTCAACTTGGTTTCATTCTTTTATTTCATCTTATGAATAATATATACATTTCCATTTATTTCATTACATTCACACTTCACAATTACAGTCCTATCTCACATTAATGAACATTTACCTACATTTAAATATAATTGATTTCCTACTATGAATTTAGTAGCCTAAATATAAATTGACTTGCATAAATGTCATCACTAACTTTATATTACACTCAACTTTATTATTTCTACTAATTATCAGAATTGCTTATATAATGTTGAATTCATTCAATTACCATACATTTATTTACTTGTATTCAATTTTATACCCAAATGTAACAGTTACAACTAGATTACTAGACCAATTAAATAGTAACATACAACCGTTACCATAACCTTTAGTTTACATTTCATTTTTTATTTCTTTCTAAATTTAATTTTCAAATCTTATTAAGTTAACCAATTTAATCATCGAAAGTTATGGGACGTTACACTCTCCCCCACTCAAAACTTTTCGTCCCCGAAAAGGAAGGAGGTAGGAGAATAGAAACAACCAGAAAGAAAATAGATTAGAATGCAAATAAAACAATTAATTTTAAACCATTTAAATTTCAACTTAAACAAATTTATATTCAACATTTGATTTTAAATTCAAGTTATTTCATTAAGTTGATTTATTTCAATTTATAAATTCCTTCAGAATAACATTTATTTATTTTTATCTCATTTATTATTCAATCAATTTGTTGTTCAATTTATCTCAGTTAATATTTTATAATCAAAATTTTAGTGTATAACATGTATTATAACCACTCAAACTTTATTTATAAAATTCTTTTTATATTGTACATTATCCAATTACATATTTAACTTCTAATAATTAAGGTAAGTTATATTGGAATGCACTTTGATATTATACAAATAAAATTTTCTAGTTCCATTATTCAAGCTTAAATATTTATTCATAATTTGGATTTCATTTTATATTTGACATTACCCTTTAAGACAATGTTAAGAATTAGATTTCTGATTAACTTCAAACTATTTTAGAGATAATTAAATATACACAATATATATAGATATATCAAATAGAATTTGAAATCATATACCAATATATATATATATTATAAATCAATTCATATTTTTAGAAATCCAAATCAATTTAATTCTCCAAAGCAAGATTGTAGCAACTACAGAATGTTCTCTTCACTTCAGAACTCGAAAATGAAAGTCGATGATGCTGCAGTCATCACCGAAATTATTTTCCAGCGACAAAGGAAAGAGCACTGATTTACAAATTAAAAATTCTTGAAACAATTTCTACTTGAAATACTTTAAATAATACACCCTTTAAAACTCTAAACACAAAGTTTGGAACCATCGGAAATTAAATTCTTAGTTTCTTGTTTTAAATTCATTTAAATTTCCAAATAAATTTTCAACCATGTTTTAGTTCAATTATTTATATATGAAACAAAAACCAATGGTTACAAGGTATATACAAATCAAATATTATTTATTAACATCCAATTAAATTAACTATCAAAATTCAGAAAATTATACTTATATACATGATATAATTGTACACAATTTATTCATTTACTAGTTTCAAAACAATATTGTGTATGTTTGCTCTGTTCAAGTGTTTTGGAGATCCTATCGGTAGCGTTGATCAGACGAATCGATCGGAAACCCAAGTCAGCATCAACAACTCAAACAACACAATATATAAAACATTTGAAATATAGCTTTACAAAGCAAGAATAGGGGTTCAAATTTAATTGACTCAAATCAAAGTGAATTCTGATTTGAAGATAAGTCGGAAACAAAAGATAAGATGATAAATAACAAAGTAGGAAGATGGATAAGCTTATATAAATCGCGAGCAACCTTAACCGGGTCAACCTTGATTTAAAGAATAAGATCGATATAGAATTATAGGAAAATCTACATTCGATCTCTAAAGATAGAATTCGGGTTCGAAAAAAGATATTAACATCTAAACTGAAGATTTAGAAATCTCTGGTGAATCAATGCCTTATAATGGAGTTTCACTCCTTTTATAAGCCATTCGAAGTGGTGTTTGGGATACTCTAGAATCAAAGGAAGACGAATAGTGAGGGACATGAATGAATTTTGGTACTAAGGGAACATTCCAAAATTCAAAGGAAATGGAGTCAAAAAGGAAGAGATTCACACTCGAATGAAAGTAATTCTGTAAATAAATTTACCATATATGCTAAGTTTGCCTAGAGCCAAAGCTCTGATACCAACTGTAACGATCCGATATTTTCAACCATTCGCATCCGCACATGTCGGACTTGAATTACTTAAATTACCGAATTGTTAATTTAAATTTGGCAATACTCAGAATATGCAATAAATAAACAAATCACAGATCGCAGACACAGAGTAATATAATGCAGCGGAAGTAAAGGGATAGTAGTCCATGAAACTTACATCAAATCTAAACTAGATACAACAGAAGTAACGACATTAAAATCAAGTACAAAGCTGAATGCATCACTGGACTCAACTGAATAACTGGAATCAACTTGATAACTGAAAGTGAAATAGATAGCTGGATCTCCAAGTGAAGCTCCAACTCCGAAGGTGAATGTTGTATCACTCAGTCTGACCCGAGCGTAAAGAAAAACATAGAACACTCAAGTCGGGACATACATATTTACACAATGTAAACCAACTCAAGTGAACTGTAATAAAAGGTACAAGTAACTTAAAGGATGCTTAGGACCGCCCATCCTCTAAGGATCCGTTAAACTATTTACTATGTAGTAAAATTTCGCTATTATAATAATGTCCATAGTAAAATAAACTTACTTTTTTTACATTTTCCACCTTAACAAGTAATAGTGCCAGTAGTCTATACAGTACCGTAATACCTCCTGATTAGGAGGCTACCAGAGGACGCTCCATAGGTACGACACAAATCAAACTCGTACAAGGCACGCTAGGGTAGGTGACATGGCACAACTAGCGATGCCAGTGTAGATATACCAATTACGCTTCCGGACCGGTGGCAACGCGTAGCAGCTACAACCGCCCACCTCGAGCCACATCTCCAAAATCAAAGCGCCCCAATCAATCACAATGTAATAGAATGGTATCGAAGGAGTGTGTCCGATAAGAGGAGCTAGCTTCCTCATTAGCCCGGCGATCGCTCCTATTTTAGCCACTTTAAGCCAACTCTCGAGAGTCGGGACCACGTATATACCTTAATAGAACGCCACCACCATCCTACTTCATTCTGGAATCTCCATTGAGTATGGTTGTTAAAGTGGTTTTCAGAGTTGGCAGAGAGCACGACAACTTCCGATCCCGGTCTCTTTAACAACCAACGTTATCATTACCATGGATACTTATTTCAAAACATTTCTATTCCAAAACCATGGAAAATCAAATACTATTACTTTCCAAAGAAATATCCATTTTCAAAAATGGTAATATTTCCAAATCCATATACTTACCAAAATAGTATTTATTTCAAAACTCAATACTATATTACTTCATTTCAAAACCAAATCTATATCTCATTTCCATCTCAAAACCAAAATAATAATATACCATTTAAATTCCAAACCCAAATTTCCAAATCACTGAATATTTCCTTCAATTTATTTAAACTTGAAATATTCCTTTAAATATCTTAAACCAAACTGCTTTATAAAGTCATATTCTTAAATCTTTAATTTCAACAAGTTTCAAATTAATAGATATACAAACAATTCTTAATTAAATACAATTTCCAATAATTTCATTTCCAAAATCATATTGCTTTCAAGTTATAACCACTCTGAAACCAAACACTTTGAAACATATCTATTTAGACCATTTAAATTCAATGTTAATATCTTTCAAACAAGATTCATTTAACCATTTAAATTCAGTGTCAAATAATATTAATTTCAAAGTTGTAGCATTTATAAGTCTATTCATTCAATTATAACTTTCCAAAACATTGCATATTTTAGCTACACTAAAATTTCAATTTTCAGTCTATTTAACTTATAAAAATCACATTTCATGCTTCAAAAATATTCGTTTGGATATCATTTAACTTATGATTTAATAGAATAAAATTTTATCAATAAATATTCAAATTATACTATAATTCATTAATAAAAATTACTCTATTTTACTTAACTTTTATTTTTAACAAGTAACTTACACTTTGTTTTAAAATATCCATCCCACAAAATGAAATACCCTTATCACTAAATTTACTTAACTTTCATTTGAAAACTAAATTTCCAATTATCAAGCTAAGTCATTTTAAGTTGCATTTTTCTATTTAAATCATAATCATTTATTTTTACAAAACATAAACATAAATCAAGTATTTTCTCATAGTTAATATAATAATCCAATCCTCTTTGTAAATCTATTCATCTAGGCATCAATTAACTATGATTCCAAATCAAATAAATTTTATTACTAAGTCCAATCAAAACTGCAGTTCATTTTATCCACTTAAAATACATTATTTAATATACAAACCTTATTTATTTCAAGAAATAACCTTTATCAAATTTACTAGGCTACTTTTAGATTTCATATTAAATCAAACTTAATTATTAAAATATTGATCATAAATAAAATCTTTAAATTACAATATAAAACCAAATAAAGATTTTTTAGTTACAATCTAAACAAATTATCAACTCATACAATTTTAACTTATAGGAACCAATATCTCAATATCTCTTTATATTCAAATATTTAAATCAACTTTTTAATCAAAATTCCATATATTTAAAATTCAAAATACTTAATAATTTTAGAAAACTATTATAAAAATCTATCCATGGTCCTGTATAAAATTTTCTAACCTAGGTCAAGTGATACGGATATGTATCATTTCAATCTGTAATTTAAAAAGAAAAATCCGGGTTCTATCATTTCAAACCTATAATCCCAAGTAAAATAAATACAATAAAATTCACTCGAGCCTATCATTTCAGCCCACAATGATTTTTCCTAATTCTATAGTTCGTTCGGGTATTCATCATTTCAACCCATAGTGACATGGAACTTGCAGTGTAATAAACAGGAAATAAAAAAATAGTGTAACATACAATATCATATCAGATGATGTAACAGGTATATAAACAACATTTAATATCATATAAACATATCACAGGCAGGTATGAACAAAGCATATTAATTTCTATAATTCACTTGTCATCATTTCAATATTGTGTAAGTAAATAATGTATGGAGTGAATAACTCACCTTTTAAAAGCTAGAATTGAAATTCAAACCTAAATCTAAACTCCGCAAAGCATGAAAAACGCCTGACAGAGCACGACTATGTTCTTTTGAGTGGATGAAGAGTCGGATCCAAATCTTGTATACGAACAATTTCACAAACATAAGTGTAAAATTCAACATATAAGATTATGAATCAAACAATGAACAATATGGATCAAATGGACATAACCTTTTGATAAAACAAAGCAAGATGCAAACTTGAGTGAAAGAGAGCCAAAATCCACATCCTGTACATAACAAAATAAAGCAAACAAATATCACAAACATAAGAACATGATTCAGTACAAAGAATAGAGATTACAACAATGAAAAAATAGGAAATAAAATGACATAACCTTGATATATCAAAGCAAGGTGATCAATACATGGCTTGGTTTGGTCGAAGTTTTGGTGATCTTGTCTTCATGGTGGTCACGGCCTTGGATGGTGGTGGTGGAGATGGTGTAGTGGTCGACTATAAGGGTGAGGCCGAGCTAGGCATGAAGGAAACAAAAGAAAAACAAAAATAGAAAAGAGGAAAAGAAGGAGGAAGCCATGGATTTAGATGCAATATTTTTTTCTCATGCAAATAAGAAATGAGAAGAAACTTTTCACGTGAAAAAATGAAATGGCGGCTAGGTTAACAAAATATTTGAACGGCTAGAGATGGAGAGATGAATGGCAAGGAAATTAAAAGGGTATCACTTGATTTCCAAGAAAGGAGCCATGAGATCTTGAATAGATTTTTTTTCCTCTATTTGCACGCAAATGACAAATGACGTGAATGGGAAGTTTTCATGGCTTAAAGAAAATTGAATTCACGGCTAGAGGAAGTAATTAAGGAGAGAGGCAAATGAAAGGAAGAAATAAAGTAAATGTAACATATGCCTCCTTGATTTTCTCCATTTATAAACAGATATAAACAAATAAAAATCCAATAAATGATCAAAGTGCAAACTAAAATAAAATAACATAACATAGAAAATAAAAATATAGGAATGAACATAGAAAAATATAAATTAAAATACAGAAAATAACTGAGTGTAAAACGTTGCGCTTTACCTAATTTAAAAAGTATTAGTTTTAAATTCTCAATAAATCCATATATTTGATTTCTCAATCTTGTTATTGAATCAACTATTAACCTTTCCTCTTATGGGCAATATTAACATTGGTTTATGTACTAATACATTAATGATTTCCCGATCCATCCAAATTTTAATTTACATAGTAATTAACTTCATTTAACTACAATAAATCCTTCCATTACGGATTGAAATTTAATTAATTTATTCCCAATAACTTCCTTGCTTCAATTCTACTATTTTTATTAAATCTATTATCACTCTATAAACCTAATTATTATTTGTTTATCTTTCATTACATAAATATATATATTCAAATTTCATCTTTCTTTTGTAATAACTGTTACTTTCAATTATATTGAATTTGCCAAATATATACAATTATTACTATTAAAACCCCAACCAATTTATTCAACTTGGTTTCATTCCTTTATTTCATCTTATAAATAAAATATACATTTCCATTTATGTCATTACATTCACAATTTACAGTTACAGTCCAATCTCACATTAATGAACATTTACCTACATTTAAATGTAATTGATTTCCTACTCTGAATTTAGCAGCATAAATAAAAGTTGACTTGCATAAATGTCATCACTAACTTTAAATTACACTCAACTTTATTATTTCCACTAATTATCGGAATTGCTTATATAATTATGAATTCATTCAATTACCATACATTTATTTACTTGTATTCAATTTTATATCCAAATGTAACAGTTACAACTACATTAATAGACCAATTAAATAGTAACTTACAACCGTTACTATAACCTTTAATTTACGTTTCATTTTTTTATTTCTTTCTAAATTTAATTTCAAAATCTTATTAAGTTAACCAGTTTAATCATCGAAATTTACGGGTCATTACACTCTCCCCCACTCAAAAATTTTCATCCCTGAAATGGAAGGAGGTAGTAGGATAGAAACAACCAGAAAGAAAATAGATTAGAATGCAAATAAAACAATTAATTTTAAACCATATAAATTTCAATTTAAATAAATTTATATTCAATATTTGATTTTAAATTCAAGGTATTTCATTAAGTTGATTTTATTTCAATTTATAAATTCCTTCAAAACAACATTTATTTTATTTATCTCATTTATTATTCAAACAACTTGTTGTTCAATTTATCTCAATTTATATTTTATACTAAAAATTTAAGTGCATAACATGTATTATAACCACTCAAATTTTATTTATAAAATTCTTTTTATATTGTATATTATCCAATTACATATTTAACTTCTAATAATTAAGGTAAGTTATATTAGAATGCGATTGGTAGTATGCAAATAAAATTTTCTAGTTCAATTATTCAAGCTTAAATATTTATTCATAATTTTGATTTCATTTTATATTTGACATTATCCTTTAAGGCAACGTTAAGAATTAGACTTCCGATTAACTTCAAACTGTTTTAGAGATAATTAAATAGACACAATATATATAATATATATCAAATAGAATTTGAAATCATATACCAATATATATATTATAAATCAAGTCATATTTTTAGAAATCCAAATCAATTTGATTCTCCAAAGCAAGACTGTAGCAAACTACAGAATGGTCTCTTCACTTCGGAACTCAAAAATGAAAGTCGATGATGCTGTAGTCATCACCGAAATTATTTTCCAGAGACAAAGAAAAGAGCACTGATTTACAAATTAAAATTTTTTGAAACAATTTCTACTTGAAATACTTTAAATAATACACCCTTTAAAACTAAAAACACAAAGTTTGGAACCATCGGAAATTAAATTCTTAGTTTCTTGTTTTAAATTCATTTAAATTTCCAAATAAACTTTCAACCATGTTTTAGTTCAATTATTTATATATGAAACAAAAGTGAATGGTTATAGGTATATGCAAATCAAATATTATTTCTTAACATCCAATTCAATTAACTATCAAAATTCAGAAAATTATACTTATATACATAATATAATTGTACAAAATTATTCATTTACTAGATGAAAACAATACCGTGTCAGTTTGCTTTGTTCAAGTGTTTTGGAGATCCTATCGATAGCGTTGATCAAACGAATCGATCGAAAACCCAAATCAACATGAAAAACTCAAACAACACAATATATAAAACATTTTAAATATAGCTTTACAAAGCAAGAATAGGGATTCCAATTTAACTGACTTAAATCAAAGAGAATTCTGATTTGAAGATAAGTCAAAAATAAAAGAAAAGATGATAAATAACAAAGTAGGGAGATGAATAAGCTTATATAAATCATGGGCAATCTCAACCGGGTCAACTTTGATTTAAAGAATAAGATCGATGTAGAATTCTAGGCAAATCTACATTCGATCTCTAAAGATAGAATTCAGGATCGACAAAAGATATTAGCATCTAGACTAAGGATTTAGAAATCTCCGTTGAATCAATGCCTTGTAAAGGAGTTTCACTCCTTTTACAAGCCATTCGAAGTAGAGTTATGCGATACTCCAGAATCAAAAAATAGTGAGGGACATGAATGAATTTTGGAACCGAGGGAACATTACAAAATTCAAAGGAAACGGAGTCAAAAAGGAAGAGATTCACACTCGATTGAAAGTCATTTTGTAAATAAATTTACCATATATGCTAAATTTGCCTAGAGCCAAAGCTCTAATACCAACTGTAACAACCCGATATTTTCAAACATTCGCATCCGCACATGTCGGACTTGAATTGCTCAAAATACCGAATTGTTAATTTAGATTTGGCAATACTAAAAATATACAGTAAATAAACAAATCATGGATCGCAGACACAGAGTAATATAATGCAGCGGATGTAAAGAGATCGTAGTTCATGAAGCTACAATAAATATACATCAGAGTTAAACCAGATACAACAAAAGTAACGACATGAAAATCAAGTACAAAGCTGAATACATTCTTGGACTCAACTGAATAACTGGAATCAACTGGATAACTGAAAGTTAAATAGATAGCTGGATCTCCAAGTGAAGCTTCAACTCCGAAGGTGAGTCTCAAATGCTATATCACTTCATCTGATCCGAGCATAAAGCAAAAAACAAAACACTCGAGTCAGAACATACATACTTACACAATGGAAACCAACTCAAGTGAACTATAATAAAAGGTACAAGTACCTTAAAGGATGCTTGGGACCGCCTATCCTCTAAGGATCCGTTAAACTATTTACTATGTAATAATATTTTTCTATTATAATAATGTCTGTAGTAAAATAAACTTACTTTTAACTAGCGTTAAGGCTTTACATTTTCCACCTTAACATGTAATAGTGCCAACCTATACAGTAATGTAATACCTCCTGATCGGGAGGCTACCGGAAGATACTCCATAGGTACGACACAAATGAAACTCGTACAAGGCGTGCTAGGTCAGATGAAACGTCACAACAAGGCAATGCCAGGATAAATATACCAATTACGCTTCCAGAGCGGTGGTAATAGCAGCTACTACCGCCCACATCGAGCCACACCCTCAAAATCAAAGGGCCCCAATCAATCACAAAGTAATAGATTGGTATTGAAGGAGTGTGTCCGATAAGAGGAGCTAGCTTCCTCATTAGCCCGTCGATCGCTCCTGTTTTAGCCACCTTAAGCCAACTCTCGGGAGTCGGGTCCACGTATATACCTCAAAAGAACGTCGCCACCATCCTACTTCATTCTGGAATCTCCACCGCGTACATGGTTGTTAAAGTGGTTTTCGAAGTTGGCAGAGTGCATGACAACTTAAAATCCTGGTCTCTTTAACAACCAACGTTATTATTATCCATGGATATTTATTTCAAAAAAATTCTATTCCAAAACCAATTAAAATCAAATACTATTACTTTCCAAAGAAATATCTATTTTCAAAAATGGTAATATTTCCCAATCCATATACTTTTCAAAATAATATTTATTTCAAAACTCAATACTATATTACTTCATTTCAAAACCAAATTTATATCTCATTTCCATCTCAAAACCAAAGTAATAATATATCATTTAAATTCCAAACCCAAAATTCCAAATCACTGAATATTTTATTCAATTTATTAAACTTGAAATGTTCCTTTAAATATCTTAAACCAAACCGCTTTATAAAGTCATATTCTTAAATCTTTAATTTCAACAAGTTTCAAAATAATAGATATAATAACAATTCTTAAAATACAATTTCCAATAATTTCATTTCCAAATTCATATTGCTTTCAAGTTATAACAACACTGAAACCAAAAACTTTGAAACATATTTATTTAGACCATTTAAATTCAGTGTTAATATCTTTCAAACAAGATTCATTTAACCATTTAAATTCAATGTCAAATAATATTCATTTCAAAATTGTAGCATTTATAAGTCTATTCGTTCAATTATAACTTTCCAAAACATTGTATATTTCAGCTACACTAAAATTTCAATTTTCAACCAATTTAACTTATAAAAATCACATTTCACGCTTCAAAAATATTCATTTGGATATCATTTAGCTTATGATTTAATAAAATAAAATTTTATCAATAAATATCCAAATTAAACTATAATTCATTAATAAATCAAAATTACCCTATTTTACTTAACTTTTATTTTTAACAAGTAACTTTACACTTTATTTTAAAATATCCATCCCACAAAATGAAATACCCTTGTCACTAAATTTACTTAACTTTCATTTGAAAACTAATTCAAGCTAATCATTTTAAGTTGCATTTTTCCATTTAAATCATAATCATTTAGTTTTACAAAACATAACGATAAATCAAGTATTTTCTCATAGTTAATATAATAGTCCAATCCTCTTTATAAATCTATTCATCTAGGCATCAATTAACTATGATTCCAAATGAAATATATTTGATTACTAAGTCCAATCAAAACTTCCGTTCATTTTATCCACTCAAAATACATTATTTACTGTACAAACCTTATATATTTCAAGAAAGAACCCTTATTAAAGTACTAGGTTAGATTTTAGACCCCAAATTAAATCAAACTTAATTATTAAAATATTGATCATAAATAAAATCTTTAAATTATAATTTAAAACCGAATAAAGATTTTTAAACTATAATCTAAACAAATTATCAACTCATACAATTTTAACTTATACGAACCAGTATCTCAATATCTCTTTATATTCAAATCTTTAAATCAACTTTTTAATCAAAATTCCATATATTTAAAATTCAAAATACTTAATAATTTTAGAGAACTATTATAAAAATTTATCCATGGGCCTGTATAAAATTTTCTAACCTTGGTCAAGTGACACGGATATGTATTATTTCAATGCGTAATTTAAAAGGAATAATCCGGGTTCTATCACTTCAAACCTGCAATCCCAAGTAAAATAAATACAATAAAAATCACTCGAGCCTATCATTTCAGCCCATAATGATTTTTCCTTATTCTACAGTCCGTTCGGGTATGTTCATTTCAAGCCATAGTGATAACGAACTTGCAGTGTGATAAATAGGAAATAAAATAACAGTATAGCATACGATATCATATCAGATGATGTAACAGGTATATAAACAGCATTTAATATCATATAAACATATCACAGGCAGGTATGAACATGGCATATTAATTTCTACAATTCACTTGTCATCATTTCACAATTGTATAAGTACGTAATGTCTAGAGTGAATAACTCACCTTTTAAAAGCTAGAATTGAAATTCAAACGCGCGAAAAAGGCATGACCAAGCACGACAATATTCTTTTGAGTGGACGAAGAGTCGGATCCAAATCTTGTATACAAACAATTTCACAAACATAAGCGTAAAATTCAACATACAAGATTATGAATCAAACAATGAACAATATGGATCAAAGGGACATAACCTTTTGATAAAACAAAGCAAGATGCAAACTTGAGTGAAAGAGAGCCAAAATCGACATCTTGTACATAAAACATAAGAACATGATTCAATACAAAGAATAGAGATTACAACAATGAAAAGATAGGAAATAAAATGACATAACCTTGATAAATCAAAGCAAGGTGATCAATACATGGCTTGGTTTGGTCAAAGACTTGGTAATGTTGTCTTCATGGTGGTCACGGCCTTGGATGGTGATGGCGGAGATGGTGTAGTGGTTGGCTATAAGGGTGAGGCCGAGCTAGGCATGAAGGAAACAGAAGAAGAAGAAAAATAGAAAAGTGGAAAAGAATTAGGAAGCCATGGATTTAGAGCTACTATTTTTTTCTCACGCAAATAAGAATTGAAGAGAAACTTTTCACGTGAAAAAATTAAATAGCGGCTAGGTTAACAAGATATTTGAACGCTAGAGATGAGGAGATGAACGGCTAGGAAATTAAAAGGGTATTACTTGATTTCCAAGAAAGGAGCCATGAGATGTTGAATATATTTTTTCTTTATTTGTACGCAAATGACAAATGAAGCGAATGGAAAGTTTTCACGGCTTCAAGAAAATAAAATGCACGGCTAGAGGTGGTAATTAAGGAGATAGGCAAATAAAAGGCAAGAAATAAAGCAAATGTAACCTATGCCTCTTTGACTTTCTCCAACCATTTATAAAAAGATATAAACAAATAAAAATCCAATAAATGATCAAAGTGCAAACTAAAATATAATAACATAACATAGAAAATAAAAATATAGGAACGAACATTGCAAAATAGAAATTGAAATACAGAAAATAACTGCGTATAAAACGCTGTGCTTTACCTCACTTAAAAAGTATAAGTTTTAAATTCTCAATAAATCCATATATTTGATTTCTCAATCTTGTTATTGAATCAACTATTAACCTTTCCTCTTATGGGTAATATTAACATTGGTTTATATACTAATACATTAATAATTTTCCAAATCATCCAAATTTCAATTTATATAGTATTTAATATCATTTACCTACAATAAATCCATCTATTACGGATTGAATTCCAATTAATTTATTCCCAACAACTGCCTTGCTTCAATTCTACTCTTTTTATTAAATATATTATCGCTCTATAAACCTAGTTATTATTTTTTTATCTTTCATTACATTAATTTATATTCAAATTTCATCTTTTTTGTAATAACTGTTATTTTCAATTATATTGAATTTTCCAAATATATACAATTATTATAATTAAAACCTCAATCAAGTTATTCAACTTGGTTTCATTCCTTTATTTCATCTTATGAATAAAATATACATTTCTATTTATGTCATTACATTCACACTTTACAACTACAGTCCTATATCACATTAATGAATATTTACCTACATTTAAATGTAATTGATTTCTTACTCTGAATTTAGCAGCCTAAATAAAAGTTGACTTGCATAAATGTCATCACTAACTTTATATTACACTCAACTTTATTATTTCCACTAGTTATTTGAATTGCTTATATAATGTTGAATTCATTCAATTACCATACATTTATTAACTTGAATTCAATTTTATACCCAAATGTAATAGTTACAACTACATTAATAGGCCAATTGAATAGTAACTTACAACCTTACTATAACCTTTAATTTACATTTCATTTTATCATTTCTTTCTAAATTTAATTTCAGAATCTTATTAAGTTAACCAGTTTGATCGAGGATATTTATGGGTCGTTACAAGTGTCGTGGCAAGAAAGCAAATCAGAACAATTTCATCATCTTTGCCTCCGGGTGCACTATCCATAATTATCAGTTACTTGTTTATGCATTTGATCATATCTTCTTAATCAATAGCAACAGGATATGAAGATAATTCTTCAAACACCTAACCACCTCAACAAAGATCCAACCTACCGCAGCCAAACCCACTTGAAGATCCATTAATGTCCCTCATTAATCCTCAAATTCAGATAGTCATTGTTCAACTTGATGAAGGAAACTACTTGCTTTAGAAGTTTCAGCTTTAAATAGCAATCAAAGGCTTGGACTGGAAGACTTTATTCTTGAATCAGCCACCATTACAGAAAAATACACTGCAGACGGTGTTGGGAAATTAGTCAAGAAAAAAGAATATATCATCTACACAAGACAAGATAGCCTGTTAATTGCTTGGTTGTTATCATCAATAAATGTCAGCCTTCTATCTCAACTAGTGGAGTGTAAAACAGCAAGGGAAATTTGGTCTACAATTGAACAAATTTTCAGTTCACACTTATTTTCCAAAGTGATGCATTACAAGAGGTTAATGCAAAATTAAAGAAAAGACAGTCTGTTTATGAGAGAATGTCTCAAAAATGAAAACATGTCGTGACTTACTCAAAGCTGTTGGTCATAAAGTTTCTGACACCGAGCACATCTTAAGTGTCACGAATGGCTTAAGCGAAGAATACGAAGCAGCTGTTGCAGTCATCTCCTCCAGAGAAACTACACCAACTCTTAAGTATGTTCATGCCACTCTTCTTTCACATGAAGGGAGAATAGAGCAGAAAAGATTGCAAGAAACAGATATATCAATGAATTATACAAGAAACAAAATCCAAGAAGGAAACTTTTACAACAAAAGTGAATCTGGAAATCAAAATCCAACAACAAAACAGTTAGCTAGATTCAAAGGAAAAGGTGGAAGGTGGAACAAATATGTGAAAGACTTAGGCATACTGTCGACGGCTAAATCTCTATCGGATTAAAAAATAGCCGAACAAATTTTAATTAAAATTAATCGTAAGCGCATGGCGTATAATTCTAGTACATGATGAGTACGGGTCGATCCATAGGGAATTGTTTAGATTTTAAAATTTCCATTCAATCTAATTAACCAAAGTTGAAAGTGTTGTTAAGCTAAAAATGAAAATGTAAATAAACTAACAAAGGAAAATAGATAAAAATATGAGAGTAGAAGGTAATTTAGAGATAAATTCACTCTCGTGGTCACATAAATCAACACAACATGAAATTATGGTATCTTTTTAGGTCATTAGTGAATTTAATTGATATGTTTATCAATGATTATGGCCAATTTGTGCTATTATGGCATATTTGTGTTATTGATTAGCCTAAACCATCAAACTTTAACATACATCCAAACCCACTTATCAATTTTCATGAAATTGACAATGAAACTAAAATCTAAAATAAACCATCAAATTTTGATTCTAAATCCACTTTCATTACCAAAATCAACTAGTTAGATGATGATGTAAATTGTGTTTATTTTGAGTAAGCATACCCCATATGTGATAAACATCATAGACTACCAAATTCATTAATAAACTTACATCAACGTGCAACTTTCTATTAAGCACAAAAAGAGAACATAAATGAGCAAATTATGTTGAATCTATATAATTAAAGAGCCTCATAACCCATGAATTAAAGGGATTTATCTTTTTATATTTTTTATCATTTCAACAAATGTAGAGTTCAACATGAAACAAAAACAAAAGGAAAATGCAAGCTAAGTAAGAAGAGGGATAATTAACATAAAATAAAAGCCAATCTACTTGCATATATAAAAAGATCTACACTACTAACATGAAAGGAAAAAAGCATGTAAATAAAAAGAGAGAATGAATTAAAATTGCATAAAATGAAAATTACATAAAAGAAAATGGCTAAGTAGCCATGAAAGCGAACTTGTAATTTTTTTTTGAGGCTAAAACTAGACTAACTAAAGAGGATACTAAGAGCTTAGTTACATGAACATATGAGATATTTATACAAGCTTTGAAACCCTTATTATATTTTTAGGGACTACCTAAATTGCCCTTGAGGAAGTGTGCCCACCAAGTTATCATTAGTCTCTCATCAATCCATCATCAAATATGCATGTAACTTTAATCTTCATTAGCATGTGCATTAGCTCCTAATAGGTGATCGTGGTAAGTGGGTAGGTGGGGTCCTCCATGTTGCATGAAATGAATTATTTTCATCTTCATCATCATGTATTCTCTTGTGCATGCATATTTTCCATGAAGTCACTTGCAATTTGAATTCAAATTCCTACAAAGTAACATAAAAATTTCCAAGTAAATTTTCTCAAATTACTCTATGCACAAAAATAGCCATTTTGCCCCTATATAAAGATTAATATATGATGATTTGAAAATAATTAAAATTTTGGTTTAGACGTGTTAAGATACCATATATGATCATTTATTTAATTAATTCGATTAAATATGGAAGTAAAAATATGCACATTTACGTGCATATCAAATACCCAAACACTTATCTTTTTATTCCTTCTCGAATAAATAAAAACTAAGATAAATTCATTTCTGGAGGAAATATGATTGCATTGAGCGTATGCAACAAGCCATTAAACCTCTACATGTCCCTAATAGGACGAGTGTTGTCTTGTGATGGTTTTCAACGAATATTACCCACCAAATCCAAATGCAAAGTGAAAAATTCCTAGATACAAAATTTATTTACAAGATGGATGCAAGTTTTTAAAAATATTTACAAATGAAGAATTTACTTTAAAATTGACATAAATAAGTTAAATATAAGTTTTGATCATTATTAAGAAATTTAAGTAATTTAACTTGTCAAAACTTCCAATAAAAATTAAGTTATTATAATAAATAGAGTCTTGTTTGGCTAATTGTTTCGATTGATAACATAGTGCAACTATGAAACAAATCCTTAGTTAAAACTCAAAGTTTCAAAATGGTATTCTCATTTCTTTTGAATAACAAGTCAAATCACATAAGTGAAAATAGTGCTTGGATTTTAATTGCTTACTCTTTCTTTATTTGAAAATTTTATTGATATTGAAAATATTTACATGTGCCTAACTCGGATCAACTGAGGCCGGATATATCACCCATGCATCATCTTTCAGGCTTACGTGAGGAGAATACAGAGCATGGCAAGTGCACACACTAGTGTGCACACCTGTCGACTGTAGGAATTATTAATAAAAGAATTTTTATATACATACACCTAACTCAGATAAACTGGGCCGGATATACCGATCATGCACTGCCTTTCGGGTTTACGTGAGAAGGGCACAGAGCACGACGAGTGAACACACTTGCGTGTGAACACATGACTCAGGTGTTAATAAAAAATATATGCATGTATGCAAATATATATTTTCTTTTATTTGTTTGTTTTTTTTTTTGAAGAGAAAGTTTTGCAAAATCATCTTGGCACCATTTAACTTAGAAGATCGAAATTGTTATAGCCTTTACTTTAAGCCCACCACTTTTTAAACCAAGATTTTCCATTAGGATATTGTTCATAATTATCACTCATTACCCTTCCTATATACTAGTTAAACTATAGTTACCTGTAATCAAACTTTATTTTAATTTTTGTTGAGACAAATAAATTTTCAACAATTTCAATTTAATAACCAAAACAAATATTTATCTTATACCTTTTCTTTGAAAATAAATCAAAATGCTAAAAAAGTTGCGTTAGGGATTTTTTTCTAAATTTTTTAGTTTTGTGAGGAAAATGCAAAAAAACAAACCATGAAAAATCAAAAAGAAGATGACACTCCCCTCACACTTGATTTTGACTGTGTTCCCACAATCAACCCAAGTGAAAGGAGAGAAATAAAATAAAAATATGACCTAGATTTACATGAAAATGATTATTATTTATACAAAATCAAAAAAAATATCGTTAAAAGTAAATGAAACGGTCCTCTAAAGACCAATTCATTTGTCCCGACCAATATGAGAAGGGTAGCTTAAGCTCAGAAAACCAAACCATAAAAGATTTCGAATTTGAATGTTGATTTGGAAAAACGAATGTCATTTTGTTTAAAATCATATGAGTTGATTTATTTTCGATGATTTTTGGGGTAGATCGAACAATTGGTTGGAGTTCAAGTTTATTTTCACCAAATTGGAATTCAAACTTATTATTGAAAACTTCCTCAGAATTATTGATTTCAAAATCAAAATGGTGATTTAAATTTTTCGCTTCAGAATTCAACAACTCATCTTCGAAAAGTCCAAAGAATTTGTGTTCACTAAATCCATCTTCCCTTGTTGAATTATTCATAACTTCATTGCATGTATCAATTTCAAAATCCAAAGTTGTTGTATTCAATTTTTTAAAATCGAAAATATGAAGATTGAATTTTAAATTGGTTCCACACTCTCAAAAGAATTGAAATCCAACTTAATTACCGGATTGTCAACAACTTCATTAACATTGTTGTTTTCTATTTTTAAAGTTGTTATTTGAAATTCGTCAATTTTGGTAAAAAGTGGATTATCACTTAAATCGTCACATGTTGGGATTTGATTATGTTGCTATCATTGTTTCATATATGTTTGAAACAAAAAATCCATGTGATCTTTGTGAATTTCATCCATTTGCTCAACAAAATCAAAGTTATAATTAATAATTTGAGGATTTTCAATCTGAAACTGTTGAGAACAAAAATTGTCCATTAAACCAAAGTCGAGATTATTCTCATTGCCAAAATTATTTGAAAAGTGGTTCATATTTTTGTTTTGATTTTGAAATTCATTTTGGAATTCAAAATTGAATTGGCATGAGCTATAACTGAAATCATTTGAATTTTGAAGTGAATTCAAATTTTGATTATTGTGACGACTCGGATTTTTTGACTACTGTAATTGGGAAAATTATTGATTTTAATTATTAAAATATCGAATTTTATTGGTCAAATAAATAAATTTTTGATAATTAGGATATCTATATGTATAAACTGACTAAAAACTATATTAAAAGAATTGAATCATAAATTTTTGGATATGTTAGATATCTTTGGAATGTGTATATAAACTCCATCATTTATAATTAGGATAAAACATCCAAAGATATATATATATATATATATATATATATATATATATAAGTTACGCAAACTTTATGATATGTGGTAATGTATATAAGTATATAAATGAATACATATGTGTATATATGATGACAAATACAAGCAAATATTATTATATTAAATAGTGAAAATGTAAACATATATGTATATACGACCTCATATAAGAAAATGACAATGTGTATAAATTCAAGTAAAGTAGGATAAAATTCATATGCATAACTATAAACATATATATACATAAGTATATATAATAGTATACATGAAGAATGTAAATACATGTGTAAATAAATGTGCACATATCCACAAGGAAGCATAAACTTTTGATAACCATTAAATGCATATATATGTAGAGGTATATGTGTGTATATATATACACATTAAAATAAAAATGAGAAGGGAAAACATATACACAAAAGGATATATATTGTATACACATAGGGAGACAACATCATGAATGCCTATCAAATCAAGCATACAAAACCTTAAATCAGTGTCATAACATATCTAGTCAAGCACATAAAATGGCAAATCAAAATAAAATAAAATGAAAAAAAGTGAAACATCTCAGCCTATACATATTGTTAGCTTCACCTGTACATTTTGCCTCATATATATGTACACACACACCCCCCTAGGCTTATAGATAAACACTCGGGCAAGAAGAAATGGGTAAGTATAAATAACATATATATACAGACTTAAAAATAAGTATCTACCATTAAACTTCAAAGATCAAGACAATAGAAGCTTGAAGCAAGATCAAAGAATAGCAGTGTTCATCACACGCCAAAAATAGTAAGTAAAACATACTTTTATATACTGTAAATTCTGATTAGGCTTGAATGTAAAACTTTGAAGTGTTGAAGTATACTTGAAAACAGAAATTCAAGTATACATATATATGAACATATGTCAAATTATAGCTAGAGGAACCAAACATGTACATTGATTTTATCCCTGTTCTGTATATGTATATAAGCAGATGTCCTGCCTGGCTTCAAAAAAAGTCCCACCCCTCGATCAAATTAGAATTAGGTTATGATGTAAGAAGGGGAAATGTTTGTTATTTGAATATATTGGTTTCAAAAATTGTTTTTTTAAATATTACCAAGTTTAAAAGGATAAAAGCATAATGTACAGTAAATTACCCCAAATTTGTAAAGAATTCGAATATTATACTTTGGGTTTTGTTTATGTGATCATGGTCGGCAAGGAAGATGGTGAATTTTGGTGGGGATCTCACGATTTTTAGTTGTGTATTTAATGGAATAATATGAGATGAATAGTTTGTGGTCTTTGGCCAAATTACGGTGGGTTGAGCGAAGTGGGAGGTCGGCGTTGGGTCAAGAGTTAGCTCGAAGGTAGGGGAGCGTTGGAATTGATGTGGAATTTTATTAGTGTATGTGGTGGCTGGTCAGAGGCAGTATAGGTTTAGGGAAATTTTTTGGTCGTGGTTGGTTTTCTGGTTGCAGCGGTGTCGTGGTGGAACTTAGGGGATGTGGTATTAGGGGAAAAGGTAGGGGAAGGTGTGGCGAGGCTGTTGGTGGAGTTTGACTTGGGCTAGTGGTCGGAGATGGCTGGATGGGGTGAAATTAGGTGGTCGATTGTTTTCCACGCGGTGGGCTGTGTTCATTTTTTCTGAATTAGGCTATGTAGTGGAAACTGGGTGGCCGGGGGTCGCATAAGTCAGAGGTGACTTAGAGAAGAGGTCGTGGGTGGTCGGCAGGCCTTCGGCGGCGTGTGCACATGCACCAGTTGATGTGCCGGGGGGAGGAGGTGGTAAGTTTAAATGGAAAAGAGAAAGAAGGAAGCAAGAAACTGGAAGAGAAAAAAGAGGAGTAGGGGAGTTGGGTCGGGTTGGGCCAATAAAAGAATAAGAAAAGCAAAATAGAAAAAGGAAAAGATAAAAGAAAAGGAAGAGAAATAGGAGAAAAAAAAGAAAAAAGAAAAGGAGATGGGTTTTACAAATTATTTATATGACAATTTTTTTTCTCAAAACCTATTTATATCCAAGAATTTAATGCTCAAAAATATTTTCATAATTTAAATGGAAAATAATTTCATTATTACCAATTTGGAACTTATATAAATTAACAGATTAAGCATTAAATAAAGTGGTAAACCTCTATTAACTGATAATACACCGTTTTATATAATTTCTTTAATCGTAGTAATTTGAATAAAGATATAAATGGACTCTGTCAAGAAAAGTTAATAGAATCAAGTTATGTGATTTGTATGATATTTGTTATCGATCATTAAATTGATAACAACCTATAACTTGCCTTAATTCCATTGGAGGTTTAATTCAATTATACTTGTGTGTAAATAACGGGTCAGGGAAACTAAATAGTAAATTAAAAATGACGATATGTTTTATTTGAGTTAAAGATCTGTAATGAATTCCCATATTTGAATATTTTCACCCTAAATAATAAATTGTTTATTTTAAGCAATTTTCCCTTTTAAATTTATCACTTGGAATCGAAAAGACCGGGATCAGATATCAGCATTATCCGGAACCGCTTCTATTTGATGAGCATTGCAAAATTTCATGGGTTTTGATTATAGAGTCTAATAAGCTAGAGTTGAATAAAATAACTAAATCTGATTTTTTTTTTAAACTAACTGTATTTGGACATTATTATAAAATCAACGGATTTCTGCAAAAGTGTTTGTTTATAATCAGATAAAAACTCATCGTATTGTACGAGTTACCTTTGGCTTTCAAAAGATTGTATAACTTAAGTATTTCACTGAGTTCGTTTTGCTCGCGCTAGTTTCCAGCCTGACTCAAGTGTTACTTTATTGTAATGCTCGAGTCAGACCAAGTATTACAGATTTTCAGGTTAGGACGTTCGGAGTTCAAGAAACGAGCTGTGTGGTAGAGACGCATTGACTATATTCCATGGTCTATTATAGACTATATAGATAGTATTTAAGGACAAGTTATTATAACTGTCCAGATTTATTTATTGATAAGTGTATTCTTACATCTTGTGTGTGTGTGTGTGTGTGTGTATGTATATATATATATATATATATATATATATATTGACAGTTACAGCTTTTGTTTGTATAAATACTGTTATTTTATATTATATTTTGTTTCTCTGCATTTGTGAGATTGTGTGTTGTTGTTTTCTATTCTTATTCTATCTCATTTTCTTCTTAACCTTAATAGCTTGGTATTTCTGGCACTCGATTGCTCGGTACTCTATACAGTGAACGTATTAGTGTCGATTTTCGGGTGTCGAAAATTGCTGGACCGTTACATTTGGCATTAGAATTGAAGGTTAAGCGAGCACCTTGGCTCTGGTGAGGATTACTCATTAGAGATAGGGTCAATAGTATCCTAAAATGAGTTGTGAGTATTATATGAGGGCGTACTTGTTATTTTCTTATAAAATGATTTTAAAATGCTTTATAAATAATAATTTTTACATAAAGGTTATATTTTGATATATAAAGGAATAATTTTTCCTAATTGTTATAGTGGATTAACGGAATCGGTTTTTGTTATTAAAAGTAAATAAATTATAAGATTTAAGTGGTAAAAGAATATAACCAGATACAAATTTGGGTAAGGATTAACTATACAAATAAGTTAAGCTAAAAAAGGATTGAAACCTGAATGTAAATCCCATAATATTCAAAATAATTTTCAAAGTGTTAGAAATAATTTACCCTGATTATATTTTTACAATAAACTGTGATGAAAAATATGGTGCATTTGATTTCTAGATATGATAATTATCATAAATCAAAAATTAGGTATTTTGTCTTAATAAAGGATGTTTATTACCCAGTAAACAATGATGAAATAGAGTGAAATATTTTAAGGAAGTAAAAGTTTATATAAGTATGACTTATAAATTGAAATGGATTTAAAATTGTGAAGTTTTAAATCTAAGCCCCAGAAGAATTTTGGAGTTGTTTCAAAGTATTAAGGAAAAAGTAAATGATATTATTTAGAATATTTTTGAATACAGAATTCTTGTTCTAAAAACAAGAGTTGTTGGGAGATGAATTTGTTTTGGATTAAAAAAACCCAAGAATGGTTTAAAAATAAAATTTAAAAGGTAAGTTGATATATAAATGGGATGAATATGTATATATATACATAGACATATATATGATTTCAAAGTTGATTTGAAATAAGTACTAAGTGTTGGGTTCTGAAATTCCCCCTGAAATGAGAGTATAACCCAAAGAGAGATAAGTTTTTGAACTTATAAGTGGGAAGTGATATTGATAAGAAATTTAAATTTGGAATGGAAATTTAAATTGAGTAAGGTGAATGGATGAAATGAATTGAAATTTAACTTAGGGCAAGTTAGATAAGTTTTGAACCTACAATCTGAAATTGAAAATTTTCAAGATGAAAGTAAGATTTAACATATGGAAGTTGAATGGAATTAATGGAATGGAGAAAAAGGCATCGGTTGATAAGGGGTGCAAAAGAAGTCATGTATCAAGAATGATTTCAAAACGATTTTTGAAATAAAAACGGGTTTTGAATTCTGAAAATTGCAAATACATTCTATTGATTGGTGCTTTAGATAATTTGGATATTTATTTACTTTGACATATCCTGCTATCATCCTGTTTGTTATTGATAGCATATATAAGACTGTAAATTGGATTATTTCGATTAAATTGAGAAGTGGAGTGAAATGATATATATCCAACCCTAAAGGTGAATAGAAATAAAATTTGTATAAAGGCCTGCAAATCCGTACCCCTTTGAACTAACAAAATTCTCGACAGTTCTGTCCAAAGTGGCACAAAAGTAAGAGTCTTTGGGTAAAAGAAGAAAGAGGTAGAAGAAGAAAGGAAAAAAACAACAACAGCAGAGTCTCACAATCGCAGCGGAACAAAATATAATATATAATAGCAGCTTTTAAATACAAAGAAATCTGTACTGTATACATATATGCATACATACCATCATCAGAGTACAACAAACATCCATACAGAGACAACTTAATAATTGTCCATACACAGCGGAAATAATAGTCAAATACGGAAATACGCTCTGTCATCAACTCGTCTTCTGAACTCCTTAGCTTTAACCTGATCCTGTTTAACTCGGTCTGACCCGAGCATCATATAAAACAACACCCGAGTCAGTCTGGAAAACCAGCGTGAGAAATCACACTCAATTGGATTATTATATTTTCAAAAATTCTTTGAAAACAAAAGCATCTCGTAAGACCTAGCCACAAATAAACATGTCGGGTTTTTACCTTACGATAGCCAAAACATTTTTATTAAATTCGTCTAATATTATAATAGTGTCTATAGAAAGTAAAATAGAATCTAGCTGAAATGCTTGCATCTCACGTTTCAGCAATAGTTGGGCACAATCAAAACCGTACAGGCGCTTATTGGAGATTGGATTCCATACAATGGCAGGGCTATCGGGGTACCGCCCGTCACAGTACCTGGTCTAGATCAGAGTACCGAGGAGCCACCCTAACTCCCCTGCAACACAAGACCGGAATCATCCCTTGCTGGACAGTCCCAAGCAAGATCACCCCGAGGTTGACGCGACCAACCACCCACTAAGCCGAAATAAAAGGGAGATCTAGACAGGGGAAACCTTACTCTCCAGTGGGGGTTACCCACGAAGTCTTGCTGCACGTCCCCTGTTTTAGCCATTCCCGATTGATAAGGCTAGAGGCTAAGCATTACCTTTCAAGAACGAGTCCCACTTAGAATGATCATCGTCCTCCTGACGATGTTCTGAAAGCATTCAATCCGTACAAGTTGCCTTGAGTCTGGACAAACTGAAACACCGTCTTCAACTCTTCACGGTCTTCATTCTTAATCATTCAAACCGGATCGAAGTGGTTTTCGGATAAATAAATCCGATCCCGGACTCTTCGAAATGATCAGCGCATTGTCCAATATTGATAGTCGGTGATTTAACTATCAATTAATCATTCACAAGCAACCATTAAGTAAATTTTCCCAAATTATTTATCTCAAATATCATTCAGATATTATTTCCATTTTAACCCATTTGAAATAAATTTTCACAGCCCTTTTATTTTCAGGAAATCATTTAACTGATTTCTTATACCTTCTCACATTTTGATTTACCCTTTGAAAGTATTCTTTATTTTCTCATTCCTTCCTCAAAAATCAATTTACACTCTTCTTATAGATTCTCAAACTCAATTTCTCCATTTTATAAGATTTCTCCTAAATCTTATCTCATTTAAATTAATTTGCTTACAACGCAAGAGGATTTTAATTGGGTTTTAAAAACAATTTGAAAACATCTATATTTATAAAATAAGAAGTACGGTTTTATACAAATTATGGTTCGAAAATAATATTAAATTTCATATAAAATTCAAAACTAATTTTAGAAAATTAGAGTTTATTAATAAATATTTGCCAAGCCTTCAAAGTAACTAATGCGAAAATATATTACATTCAAATAATAGTTTATAAAAAATTATATAGTATGGTAATTTAAAAATATTCCCCTTTTTAAAATAAATTTATAATTTTCAAAAACCCAATATCTATAAATGCCTCTTGTCCATATTCACAATTCTTAGTTTCGGAAATATTCTACTATTTCCGTTTCAAACAAATTTATAACCCAATATAAGATTTCTCCTTGACTTATCTCTTCCCATATTTACTGGTTTCTTCCTTTCCATTTATAAACCCCGTTTATAAATTTGATAAACTTCCCTAAGTTTTCTATTTATTTATAAAATAATTTTATTCAAAAATTTCATCTTTTATAATTTTATTCCTCAATAGTATTTCATATCATTCCTTAGTAATTTATTCTTTAATAAAATTTCTTTTTAATCCATAATAGAATTCCTTTTTTATCTCTTAATAAATTTTCATTTTATTTCCTTAATTTGAATTTCACTTTTATACCTTAGTTATTGATCTATAAGTTAAATTGTCCAAACCTTAACTTTAACCAATTTTAAGTATAACCAATGTAATAAATATTCGTTTTATTTTACTTTATTCTCAATAGAAGTAGATCCAAATCCTAAATAAATATTCTTTTAATTTAGGTTTCATTCAATTTCCTTTAATTAAATTATTTATGGTATTTTAAATTTTTTTAACCAAATTCCAACTTCCATGATATTTAACACTAAATAATTTAATTCACATGCAATTCTATATTATTCCATCCAACCTTCCATATGAACATATTTATAGTAAAAGAAATATCTTTGAGGAATCCTGTTGGATCCCTCCAACCTGTTTTCCCTGCATCCACAAATGTTAGCACAGTAACATATCAATTCCACTTCAAAGTGGGGTATCACGTATAGGAGTTTATAATATCATTCAGTGAATAAATTATTATAAATCAACCAAACACATCCAATGATTTAAATTTAACATTTAAATTAAATTTATGGCATCCAAATGAGTGAGAAAATCTCACATTTGCTTTTAAGTTGCAATCCTTTCCAATCTCGACCCGATTCCCCGACTTTTGACCTTATATAAACAATTATATGATTTTATTAATATTCAAACAAATCGAATAATTATTACCGTTTGAATAAATTTATTTAAATCTGATAATTTAATTTTAACTAATGATTTATTTCAACAAATAATTAAATTTTAAACGAACTCTCCTTTATACAAAATCTTTTAGTGACTAATTAAACAAATTAATCACCTAAGTAATTTATTTTTGAACGAACTAGCAATAATGTAGAGGTATATATTTATTTTAATTTTCTTCTTTGAAATTTCTTATACCAAAATGACTTATATTTATTTTAAAAATCAAATCTTTATATTCTTCCAAAGTCCTATAGATATAAAATCATATTTTGCCTAAATATATATAATATATTTATTCTAAAGAAAATAAATTTATTTTTTTCTCTAACATATAATTTAAATTTTAAAACAGAAAAGATTTTAACTTACTGTAAAAATTCCCACTTTTTTTTTCAAAATCGAAATCCTACTTACTGCAAAACTTTAAATTTCAAATATACACAAAAATTATACCGCACTGCGCAAAGACACCCTATCCACGCCCTTTGAACAACGCGACAGTCTCCTCAACTTCGCCCAAACTGTCGCCTTCGAATCATCGCACCGCCCTACAGCAACGACGACCATCACTTTCCCCCGGTCGTCCACAATCGCACGTGCCACCTGCCTTGAACCGCCGACCCCGAGATCACCATACGCTGCTATCGTCGCGACCGACCTCCGCTCCCCGCTCGCGACCACGTCACCCTAGTCTAGTCGACCTCGCGACTTCATGCGAGCCTCCCTCATGCCGTTCGATTTCAAGTTAGGGCATACTTATATTTTTATTTTGAATCGAGCGAGGCCATTATTCTTCAGTGAAGGTAGAGAATCGAACGGAAAGGAAATGATGAGGGGAAAGTGAAATCGAATCGATCTGCTTTCCATTTTTGAAGCCGCTCGTTCGATCTGAAAGGAATTGGAATTGTACATAAGGTACGAGATATTATGAGGCAGAGGGAACACGATTTGAAATAAAGGCGACTCGATTAACAGGTGACAGTATTCCTGAAATGATGTAAGATATTTCAAATTAAAAATGATTAATTTTCGTCTAGACGTTTCTACCTCGTACGCTCACACGAAAACTCCGAAAATTACGAAATTTGAAATCCGGCTATTACGGATCCAACGAAACTGGTTTCGTTGAAATCCGAAACTGTGCCTCGGAAGGCTATTTTTAAATGTCAATTTAAACGATGCAATTTTAAAATCGAACAAACCACGGTTAAATTCAATTTTAACTCATTTATTATTTTCAGTATTATTAATATAAATTATATAAGCCCTTAAAAATATTTTAAACAAGCTTACTACCCCAGATTTAACATTTAACCCAGTATTCAATTACTATTTTAATAATTAATTAATTCAACGGGTCGTTATATTTAAATTCTGAATCCTTTCTATCATATAAAGCCAAACTGTTCATATTAAAATCAAATTAAAGTTCAAATTAAATGTATAAATCCAATTTAAATATTCAAAATTAGTCGTTTAAAAATCCGGGTCGTTACATTCCTCCCCCCTTAAAAGAATTTCGTCCCCGAAATTACTAGTTAGGAAGAATGGTCCAACACCCGTTACTATCTCTCACAACCAACAATTCAACATCCTACCAACTATCTTTTTAATAAAAGTCACATTACCCTTCTTATTAACTTTCTAAACTTTTCCCTAGTTTTCAAACTATACTATTTGTTTAACCATTCAAATTTCAATTTAAAACCAAATTTTGACTTATCAAAATTTTCTCAAAATTTTTCTAACTCCCTAAATACCCGAAATTTTTTGCCAACGTCTCCTTTGCGCGGCTAGCTCGGTACAACTACAAAATGGCTCTACCGCCTCCTAAATTCCAAAAGAAAACAAAAGGCCAAGTGGCTCGATCAAAATCCCAATCAATTTCATATAGAAATTTAAATATATACCTTTTTGTCGAGCATTTCTTATTTATCTTCTGAAATCAAGATCAATTCTCTTTACCTTTATATTCCTGCATATCTTACATAGCAATATGTCCCATCACAATATTTAAAAACATTTTATCGACTTCGTCACAAATGTCAATATCTATTCATTCAAATATTATTTTAGATTATATTTGAAATATCAATTCCCAATTGAGAATGCATCATTCCTTACTTAAGTTAATATAAGCATTCTATGTGTTTCTTACATTTATTTCCATCTTACTACTTTAGTTTGTATTTATTCCTATTCAAATTGATTCTTCCATTTCCATATGAATTCAATTTATCTTTAACTCTGAATATTAAATTCTATTTTTCATTTATAATAAATTCATGTCATCATTTTAAATTAGTTTCAATCACTAGTCTATTTCAATTTCCAATTTGAAAACGTTTGTCGATAACCAAAATTTCAAAAAATTTCTAACTCCCAAAATTTTCGAAATTTTTTGGCAGAGTCCCCTTTGTACGGAGGAGCTTTTGCAATTTGACAATAGATATAAATATATATACATCAACCCACACGGTCGGAAAAACCAAAAACATTTCATATTTCCTAGTTTGTATTGCGTAGGCGTACCTTATTTAGCATTTTTAAGCAAGCGGCATATTTTATTTTAGCATTTACATGCCCAAAATCCCGCTATACAGTCTTCTGGTACCTGTACTTACTCAAGTTAAACATATAAGTATCATATTTATGAAATTTACAATATTTCATTCATTTAAGCAGCTACAACACAATTATAACATAAGTAATGCACTATAAATACTTCCACAAGCAATTTGTATAGTTTCCAAACTAATTAAATTGGCTTCTTAACCAATTCATATACCATTTGCATTCTAAGTGTGTCACGACTCATTTACTTATCTTCAATTCCTTTTCAAGTCCAGAAAAACCCATTTTCAATTTACTTGATTTCAAAATCAATTCTGCTACTTATCAATTCAAAGTCATATTCTATAAACAATATATACAAGCAGTTTGTATAAACAATTGATAAGGTTCCAATTAAATCCAATTGCTTTTACTCAATTTATATCATCATATCCGATTCAGAATGATTTTCAATATCATTCTTTTTATATTCAATTTATTTTTAATTCAATCTATTTTATATTCATGACAATTGATGAAAAACAAGTTTATTTACTCCTATCATTCCATAGAACTTTATTTAATCTTGTTACGACAACAAAAATTATTTCCATGCAAATTCGACAATATCCATTCAAACAACAGTTTCTTTAGTTTTATAACTATTTTAAAATTGATTCCCACTCAATTTATATTTAAATCCGTTCTATTCCAATTTCTTTAAAATCCATATATTTGCATTTACTTTATTTTTACATTGAGTTTTATTCAAACCCATTTTATAAAGCTTGACAACTTCCATGCTTATGATTAATAACCATTTTCCCAAATTTATACAAGTCATGCTTCATTCAATTTTATATTTAAATTAATTCACTTTAAATCATCTAAATTTCATAACTTACGTTCATTTCATTTGCCCATAAATTCTTTTCCAATTTAATTTGATTCTACTTAAATCTAATCTCTTTCATTTACTACCTAGCTTAGTTAATTTATTTACTCAATTCATTTAAAATTTCAATTTCCATGTTCGATTCATTCTCGCACTTATTTAATTAACTTCAAGACCATCTCCACTTTATTTATATCATTTGAATTTTATTCGCACTTCAAGCCAATTCATTTATAATACAATTTCATTTTACTTGCTAACCAATCCAAGTTGAATTTTATATTTATAACTCAAGGTCTATTCCTCCCATTCTCTTTAATTCACAGTCAAATTTTATTAATTCTCAATTCAACTTCTATTTGACCAATTCAAAATTTCATTTACATATTCAATTTTGGATTCCTATTACATTTCTAAAGTTCAAAA
This sequence comes from Allium cepa, assembly GCA_030765085.1. NCBI lineage: Eukaryota > Viridiplantae > Streptophyta > Magnoliopsida > Asparagales > Amaryllidaceae > Allium > Allium cepa. Next base: position 1,050,100,270 of record CM060929.1, on the reverse strand, counting down.
CAGTTCTATTTTGGCTTACTATTTTACTTCTCATATTTCCCTCTTATAAGTCACACATTCATATTTTCACATTCCTACCCATTTAAAGCTTGAATATATTCATATTTCATTTTAACTCGAGATTGAACACTCATCTATAGCCAAAAATATTCTAAATCAATGGGTTGTCGATTTCCTTTATAAGCTATCGGAATATATTTATTCCAATTCAATCTCATTTCAACTTGCTTTTATTTATTCTATTTATGTTAGAATTTCACTCTTTTAGACTTATAAGTCACACTTATTCCTTAACAATCAATCTCATTCACATTCTATTTTTTAAATTCGGGATCATATATTTTCACTTAACCAAGTATATCTCTTAATTTTAATCCTTTTAACCTTTATGGCTATTTTCAATCCATTCACCCCAATACAATTTCTTATTCAACTTACTTTCACTTATTAAAGTAAGAATTTAATCCCACTCAATATTATGTATAACTCAATTGAATTTTATTACAATCTAATTTTCTTTAACTTATTCGGTTAAATCTAGCATCATACTATATTCTCTTTAATCCACCAATTCACTTGGATTCAATTAAGTAAGAACTTAATTTCATTTAATATCATCAATATCTCAATCCATTTCCTTTCAATCTTAAATCTAAATCCAATTATTAAGCTTAAGTTAATCTCAACCCAATTTTATTCCTATTAAAATTTCCTAGTCTAATTCATTTACATTCTAAATTTTATTTTATTTACTTCACCAATTTATTTATATTTATTTATTTTCTCATTTCAATCTCATTCAAAATTTTACTTATTTATTTCTTCCAATCACTAGTTAATTTCAAATTCTAAATCTTAATCTAAGTTAAATTCTCATTTTTAACTTCTCACTTTTAACTTTAATTTCAAAAATTCAAATTTAACACTTTCTTAGTTATATAAACTATTTCTACTTTATATAATCTCATTTGCCTAAAATATTAGCATCCAAACATCCAAGTTATAATAATTTCAGAAAATATTTCTTTTTATGTCAAAATATATTTAGGATGAAATTATTTAATTCACCCATTTTTGAAAAACAATATTGTGTCGAATTGTTCTATCCAAGCGTTTAGAAACCCCTTCGATCCAGTTTTCCAAACTATGCCGACGAAGGTTCAGATGCCACTCAATGAATCAATCAACACAATATAAATCTATTTTATATTCACTAACAAATACGCGCTCATATCTATTAATACGCTCAAACTCATTCTAGAGCACTACCGACTCTATCTCTAATAAGTAATTCCCACCAGAGCCAAGGTTCTCACTTAACCTTTCAGCTCTAATACCAAGTGTAAAGGCCCGCAAATCCGCACCCCTTTGAACTAACAAAATTCTCAACAGTTCTGTCCAAAGTAGCACAAAAGTACGAGTCTTTGGGTAAAAGAAGAAAGAGGTAGAAGAAGAAGAAAAAAAACAACACCAGAGTCTCACAACCGCAGCGAAACAAAATATAATATATAATAACAGCTTTTAAATACAAAGAAATCTGTACTGTATACATATATGCATACATACGATCATCAGAGTACAACAAACATCCATACAGAGACAACTTAATAATTGTCCATACACAGCGGAAATAATAGTCAAATACGGAAGTACGCTCTGTCATCAACTCGTCTCCTGAACTCCTTAGCTTTAACCTGATCCTGTTTAACTAGGTCTGACCCGAGCGTCATATAAAACAACACCCGAGTCAGTCTGGAAAACCAGCGTGAGAAATCACACTCAATTGGATTATTATATTTTCAAAAATTCTTTGAAAACAAAAGCATCTCGTAAGACCTCGCCACAAATAAACATGTCGGGTTTTTACCTTACGATAGCCAAAACATTTTTATTAAATTCGTCTGATATTATAATAGTGTCTATAGAAAGTAAAATAGAATCTAGCTGAAATGCTTGCATCTCACGTTTCAGCAATAGTTGGGCACAATCAAAACCGTACAGGCGCTTATTGGAGATTGGATTTCATACAATGGCAGGGCTACCGGGTACCGCCCGTCACAGTACCTGGTCTAGATCAAAGTACCGAGGAACCACCCTAACTCCCCTACAACACAAGACCGGAACCATCCCTTGCTGGACAGTCCCAAGCAAGTTCACCCCGTGGTTGGCGCGACCACCACCCACTAAGCCGAAATAAAAGGGAGATCTAGACAGGGGAAACCTTACTCTCCAGTGGGGGTTACCCATGAATTCCTACTGCAACTCCCCTGTTTTAGCCATTCCCGGTTGATGAGGCTAGAGGCTAAGCGTTACCTTTCAAGAACGAGTCCCACTTAGAATGCTCATCGTCCTCCTGACGATGTTCTGAAAGCATTCAATCCATACAAGTTGCCCTGGGTCTGGGCAAACCGAAACACCGTCTTCAACTCTTCACGGTCTTCATTCGTAATCGTACAAACCGAATCGAAGTGCTTTTCGAATAAATAAATCTGATCCCGGACTCTTCGAAATGATCAGCGCATTGTCCAATATTGATAGTCGGTGATTTAACTATCAATTAATCATTCACAAGCAACCATTAAGTAAATTTTCCCAAATTATTTATCTCAAATATCATTCAGATATTATTTCCATTTTAACCCATTTGAAATAAATTTTCACAACCCTTTTATTTTTAGGAAATCATTTAACTGATTTCTTATACCTTCTCACATTTTGATTTACCCTTTGAAAGTATTCTTTATTTTCTCATTCCTTCCTCAAAAATCAATTTACACTCTTCTTATAGATTCTCAAACTCAATTTCTCCATTTTATAAGATTTCTCCTAAATCTTATCTCATTTAAATTAATTTGCTTACCAACGCAAGAGGATTTTAATTGGGTTCTAAAAACAATTTGAAAACATCTATGTTTATAAAATAAGAAGTACGGTTTTATACAAATTATGGTTCGAAAATAATATTAAAGTTCATATAAAATTCAAAACTGATTTTAGAAAATTAGAGTTTATTAATAAATATTTGCCAAGCCTTCAAAGTAACTAATCCGAAAATATTTTACATTCAAATAATAGCTTATAAAAAATTATATAGTATAATAATTTAAAAATATTCCCCTTTTTAAAATAAATTTATAATTTTAGAAAATCCAATATCTATAAAAGCCTCTTGTCCATATTCACACTTCTTACTTTCAAAAATATTCTACTATTTCCGTTTCAAACAAATTTTATAACCCAATATAAGATTTCTCCTTGACTTATCTCTTCCCATATTTACTGGTTTCTTCCTTTCCACTTATAAACCCCGTTTATAAATTTGATAAACTTCCCTGAGTTTTCTATTTATTTATAAAATAATTTTATTCAAAAATTTCATCTTTTATAATTTTATTCCTCAATAGTATTTCATATCATTCCTTAGTAATTTATTCTTTAATAAAATTTCTTTTTATTCCATAATAGAATTCCCATTTTATCTCTTAATAAATTTTCATTTTATTTCCTTAATTAGAATTTCATTTTTATACCTTAGTTATTGATCTATAAGTTAAATTGTCCAGACCTTAACTTTAACCAATTTTAAGTATAACCAATGTAATAAATATTCGTTTTATTTTACTTTATTCTCAATAGAAGTAAATCCAAATCCTAAATAAATATTCTTTTAATTTAGGTTTCATTCAATTTCCTTTAATTAAATTATTTATGGTATTTTAAAAAAAAATTAACAAATTCCAACTTCCATGATATTAACACTAAATAATTTAATTCACATGCAATTCTATATTATTCCATCCAACCTGCCATATGAACATATATATAGTAAAATAAATATCTTTGAGGAATCCTGTTGGATCCCTCCAACCTGTTTTCCATGCATCCACAAATGTTAGCACAATAACATATCAATTCCACTTCAAAGTGGGGTACCACGTATAGTATCATTCAGTGAATAAATTATTATAAATCAACCAAACACATCCAATGACTTAAATTTAACATTTAAATTAAATTTATGGCATCCAAATGAGTGAGAAAATCTCACCTTTGCTTTTAAGTTGCAATCCTTTCCAATATCGACCCGATTCTCCGACTTTTGACCTTATATAAACAATTATATGATTTTATTAATATTCAAACAAATCGAATAATTATTTCCGTTTGAATACATTTATTTAAGTCTGATAATTAAATTTTAACTAATGATTTATTTCAACAAATAATTAAATTTTAAACGAACTCTCCTTTATACCAAATCTTTTAGTGACTTATTAAACAAATTAATCACCTAAGTAATTTATTTTTGAACGAACTAGCAATAATTAAAATGTAGAGGTATATATTTATTTTAATTTTCTCTTTGAAATTTCTTACACCAAAATGACTTATATTTATTTTAAAAATCAAATCTTTATATTCTTCCAAAGTCCTATAGATATAAAAATCATACTTTGCCTATATATATATATATATATATATACTCTAAAGAAAATAAATTTATTTTTTTCTCTAACATATAATTTAAATTTTAAAACAGAAAAGATTTTAACTTTACTGTAAAAATTCCCCTTTTTTTTCAAAATCGAAATCCTACTTACTGTAAAACTTTAAATTTCAAATATACACAAAAATTATACCTCACTGCGCAAAGACACCCTATCCATGCCCTTTGAACAACGCGACAGTCTCCTCAACTTCGCCCAAACTGTCGCCTTCGAATCGTCGCACCGCCCCACAGCAACGACGACCATCACTTTCCCCCAGTCGTCCACAATCGCACGCGCCACCTGCCTTGAACCGCCGACCCCGAGATCACCATACGCTGCTATCGTCGCGACCGACCTCCGCTCCCCGCTCGCGACCACATCACCCTAGTCTAGTCGACCTCGCGACTTCATGCGAGCCTCCCTCATGCCGTTCGATTTCAAGTTAGGGCATACTTATATTTTTATTTTGAATCGAGCGAGGCCATTATTCTTCAGTGAAGGTAGAGAATCGAACGGAAAGGAAATGATGAGGGGAAAGTGAAATCGAATCGATCTGCTTTCCATTTTTGAAGCCGCTCGTTCGATCTGAAAGGAATTGGAATTGTACATAAGGTACGAGATATTATGAGGCAGAGGGAACACGATTTGAAATCAAGGCGACTCGATTTAACAAGTGACAGTATTCCTGAAATGATGTAAGATATTTTAAATTAAAAACGATTAATTTTCGTCTAGACGTTTCTACCTCGTACGCTCACACGAAAACTCCGAAAATTACGAAATTTGAAATCCGACAATAATTCAATATTACGGATCTAACGGAACTGGTTTCGTCGAAATCTGAAACGGTGCCTCGAAAGGCTATTTTTAAATGTCTATTTAAACGATGCAATTTTAAAATCGAACAAACCACGGTTAAATTCAATTTTAACTCATTTATTATTTTCAGTATTATTAATATAAATTCTATAAGCCCTTAAAAATATTTTAAACAAGCTTACTACCCCAGATTTAACATTTTACCCAGTATTCCATTACTATTTTAATAATTAATTAATTCAACAGGTTGTTATATTTAAATTCTGAATCCATTCTATCATATAAAACCAAATTGTTCATATTAAAATCAAATTAAATATATAAATCCAATTTAAATATTCAAAATCAGCCGTTCAAAAATCTGGGTCGTTACAATTTGATTCGAAACTTTTAAATGATTTTGATTCTTAGAAATTAAATTGAAATTATGGAAATGGAATTATTTTGAACTAAAATTTGAAATGTTAAAATAAACTTGTCAACCGAAATTGTTTAAAGTATAGGGTTTTAAAATTTGAAATTGGGTAATAAACTGAATTCCAAAAGTTGATTTGTTTAAAAAGATTTGAACCCTCGCTTGAACCTTGCAATAAGTATAAATATAGATAATTTGAACGAATATTTCAAATTTAGGCTTAGAATTTAAATTATTTTATAGACTTGGGTTGTTAAATTAAATATAAAAGGTTAATTTGATTTAAGTGGTTAAATCAACATATTTGAAACCGAACCCGAACCTGAACTCATATAAATCGAGATGGTTAAAGATTAAGAATGGGATTAAAATTAATTCAAATTGGAAATGAATTGAATTAATTGGGATTGTAATCGAAGGTGAATAAGTTTAAATTCAAATTGGGAATTGACTTGAATTTGGAATGGAAATCGAAGTTAATTCGAATTGGAATCTGGATTGAACCAATTTAAATAGAAGTGGAGATTGAAATTGATTTAAATTGGAGATTTGAAATTGAACCAGTTTGACTCTGCAAATATTTTCAAACGAATTGTTTTAATATAAACTGTGTTAAACTATTTTCTTAAATATTCAAATCATTTTGCATTTACTAAGCTATTTACAGTACAAACCATTCTTTTTAAAACTCAAACTATCTTAATTTACAATTTAACTATTTTAAAACTATTCAAGCTATTTTCTAAATTCAAACTGATCAGAGTGGAAATTGTTTATATTTAAACCATGGGTTAAAATATTAATTAAGATAGATTGAAGTTATAACCCAAATGGAATTTGAAGCGATTTGAAATTGGAACTGAAATCGAATATTAAGGCAAAAATGATTTTGGAAGTGAAAGAGTATATTTTGAGTAACTATGATGATTTATAATGAAGTACCATAACTAATAAAGAGTGAGTAATGTACAAATGACCTTGAAAAGGAAATCGAACTTGAAAATTTGATTCGGTATTAATGAGATTATAAATACTAGTTATATATTCAAACTCCCTTCTTTGAAAGATAAAGTGGAATTTATATAAGTATGAAGTGATCCAAAAATTATTCAAGTTGAAATAATAAACTTACACACACATATGTATATAAGAATGATTTTATGAGAATGGAACTGAAAAGGTTTTTTTGGAAACCATAAACTTTGAAAGGCTTTTGGTTTTGGCAAAAACATAATTTTAGGAATTTGGAAAGCCATGTTTGAGAAATATCGATTTTGAGATATCGATTTTGAAGTTTATACGTGATACATATAAGGGGTATGATTTGAAAGGTACTATATGTGTATAGTGTGAAATGTTTTGAGAATGCTATGGGAAAAAAGGCGCTTCCATTTAGAATTGAAACTTTTAGCAGGAGATCCACTGGGTGGTTCATCCTTGAGCCCTAAGGGGGGTTATAAATTTTGATCCTAGAGGACGTCCGGATAAAACTGTAGTTCCTGTGGATTGGGATTGGGGCAGCGTAATTCAACGGCGCTGATGCCTACGAAGACATTGGGGTTATGCTGTGACGACAACGTAACTCTGGTGTAACTGTGATCTACTGTGTTCCATAGCGTAAGTCGAGTGGTAGTGATTGCCTAAAATCTACTTTTGATTTCGCTTGGATTGCGACGTAACATCAGTAGATTGCGATCTTTGTGGTTCTAGAGCGAAATTCGTGTGGCGTTGCGTGCCTACGGCCTACATTGGGTTTCACTGGGATAGTGATGCAACCTTTGTGAAGTCTACGATCTATGTGGTGAAGTTTCATTTGGCAACATAATTCGAGGGCGCCGATACCTATAGTTACATGGTTTTTGTTGTGATGGCAACGCAATCCTAGGTGTAGCTGCGATCTATGGCAGTTTCCGTGGTGAAATCTAGAGGTGTGGATGCATACAATTTTCTTATAGATTTCGCCGAGATGGCCATGTAATCCGTGCTAACTGTGACCCATGGAGGGGGTGATGATTCCCATAGCATTCTCGCAAAAAAAATTCCAAGTATTTCACTGGGTGTTAAGAACGGGTCAACTGAGTACTTATAGATTTTCAGTCCTACGCCTGATCAATGTATGACTAAACTTCAATGAGAACAAGGATGGACTTGTTTGGAGATCGAGTTATGAAAAAATATTTTATAAAAATAATTTGGTAAATACTATAAATTTAGGGGGTTTTAGGCTCAAGGAAAAAGATGCAAAAAAATTTAGTCTCCGGGACAACAAGTTTGTTTTTTAGGCCGAAGGACACTTTTTAGTGTAGATTACAGAATGATAGTTGTAACTATCATTTGCTGTTTGCACTAAAAAGTGTCATTCGGACTAAAAAACAAACATTTTGTCTTTGAGACTAATTTTTTTTACAACTTCTTCCTTGTGTCTACTTTCCTGTAAAATTTAAAGTGTTTTAAATTTTATATAATTAAAAGAATAAGGAGTTAAAATGTTTAAAGAATGATTTAATTAATAATACACATCAAAATTAAAATTTTCACTTCGTTCCTTCTCGAGGACAAAAAGTTCAAAGAGGGAGGAATGTGATGACTCGGATTTTTTGACATCTGTAACTGGGAAATTTATTTATTTTAATTATTAAAATATTGAATTTTATTGGTCAAATAAATAAATTTCTGATAATTAAAATATCTATACCTGTAAATTGATTAAAAACTATATTAAAAGAATTAAATCATAATTTTTTGGATATGGTAGATATTATTGGAATGTGTATAAAAATTCCACCATTTAAAATTAAGATAAAACATCCAAAGTTACATATATATACATATATATATATATATATGTTACACAAACTTTATGATATGTGATAATGTATGTAAGTGTGTAAATGAATGTATATATATATATGTATATATATATGTATATATGATGACAAATACAAGCAAATGTATATTATATTAAATAATGAAATGTAAACATATATGTATATACAACCTTATATAAGAAAATCACAAAGTGTATAAATGCAAGTAGAGTAGGGTAAAATTCATATGCATAACTATATACATATATATACATAAGTGTGTGTATATATATAAGTATATATAATAGTATACATGAAGAATGTAAATACATGTGTAAATAAATGTATACATATCCACAAGGAAGCACAAACTTTTGATAACCATTAAATGCATATATGTAGAGGTATATGTATGTATATATACATTATTATAAAAATGAGAAGGGCAAACATATACACAAAAGATATATATACTGCGCACACATAGGGAGGCAACATTATGAATGCCTATCAAATCAAGCATACCAAACCTTAAATCAATGTCACAACAAATCTAGTCAAGCACATAAAATTTCAAACAAAATAAAATGAAAAAAAAGAGAAAAATCTCAGCCTGTACATATTGTTAGCTTCACCTATACATTTTGCCTCCTATATGTATACACCTAAGCTTACAGATAAACACTCGATCAAGAAGAAACGGGTAAGTATAAACAAAATATATATACAGACTTAAAAATAAGTATCTACCATTAAACTTCAAAGATCAAGATAGTATAAGCTTGAAGCAAGATCAAAGAATAGCAGTGTTTATCACAACCCAAAAACAGTGAGTAAAACATACTTTTATATAATGTAAATTCTGATTAGGCTTGAATGTAAAACTTTGAAGTGTTGAAGTATGCTTGAAAACAGGAATACAAGTATACATATATGTGAACATATGTCAAATTATAACCAGAGAACCTAAACCTGTACATTGATTTTAGTGGAAATTAGCCACAAGGGTCTCTTTAGCAAGTGCAATTAGTTTCTAGGACACACAATTTAAATAATTACTTTTAAGGACAAAATGAAAAATAATTAGTTTCTAATGCCTAAAGACCTATGAAATTATGTCCTTGAAAGTAATTAGACTACTGACTTTGTCCTTCAAAATAATTATTCTACTAACTTTGGCCTTGAAATTAATTTCTGTGGATGTGTGTCCTAAAAACTAATTGGACTGCAAAGTTTGTCTTTCTAGTGAAATTCCCTTTGATTTTATCTCTGTTATGTATATGTATATAAGCAGATGTCCTACCTGGCTTCAAAACAATTCCCACCTTTCGATCAAATTAGAATTAGGTTACGATGTAAGAAGGGGAAATGTTTGTTTCTGAATATATTTGGTTTTAAAAAAAAATTGTTAAATATTACAAAGTATAAAAGGATAAAAGCATAAAGTACACTAAGGTACCCCAAAATTGTAAAGAATTCGAATATAATACTTTGGGTTTTTTATGTGGTCATGATTGGCATGGAAGATGGTAAATTTTGGTGAGGATCTCATGATTTTTAGTTGTGTATTTAATGGAATAATATGAGATGAACAGTATGTGGTCTTTGGCCAGGTTACGGCGGGTCGAGCTAAGTGGGAGGTCGACGTTGGGTCAGGAGGTAGCTCGAAGGTAGGGGAGTGTGGGAAAAATGGTGCAGAATTTTATTAGTGTGCGTGGTGGCTGGTCGGAGGCAGTGTAGGGTTTAGGGAAATTTTCTAGTCGTGGTTGGTTTTCTGGTCGCAGCGGCATGGTGGTGGAACTTGGGGGCTGTGGTATTGGGGAAAAGGTAGGTGAAGGTGCGACGAGGTTGTGGATGGAGTTTGACGTGGGAAAGTGGTCGGACATGGCTGGATGGGGCTAAGTTAGGTGCTCGATCGTTTCCCAGGTGGTATGTTGTGTTCGTTTTTTTCGAATTAGGCTATGTAGTGGAAATTGGGTGGGGGGAGGGGGAAGGGTGGGTTGTGTAGGTCGAAGGTGACTTGGGGAAGAGGTCGGGGGTGATCGGCAGACCTTCGACGGCGTGTGCACGTGCACACGTTGATGTGAGGGGGCAAGTGATAAGTTCAAATGGAAAAGAGAGAAGGAAGTAGGAAACTAGAAGAGAAAGAAGAGGAGAAGTATGGGAGTTAGGCCAGATTGGGCCAATAAAAGAATAAGGAAAGGAAAATAGAAAAAGGAAAAAATAAAAGAAAAGGAAGAGAAATAGGATTTAAAAAAAAAGGAAAAATAAAAGGAGATGGGTTTTACAAATTATTTTATGACAATTTAATTTTTTTTCTTTCTAAAAGCCTATTTTTATCCAAGAATTTAAAGCTAAAAAATAGTTCCATAATTTAAATGGAAATTAATTACATTATTACCGATTTGGAACTTATATAAATTAACCGGTAAGCATAAAATAAAGTGGTAAACCTCTATTAACTGATAATAGATTGTTTTATATATTTTCTTTAATTGTAGTAATTTGAACGAAGATATAAATGGATTCTGTCAAGCAAAGTTAATAGAATTAAGATATGTGATTTATATGATATTTGTTATCGATCGTTAAATTGATAACAACATATAACTTGCCTTAATTCCATTGGAGGTTTGCTTCAATTATACTTGTCTGTACCATTAGGGGTCAGACAAATTAAATAGTAAATTAAAAATGACGATACGTTTTATTTGAGTTAAAGATCGTAATGAATTCCCATATTTGAATATTGTCACCCTAAATAATAAATTGTTTATTTTAAGTAATTTACCCTTTTAAATTTATCACTTAGATTCGAAGAGACCGGGATTGAATATTGGCATTATCAGGAACCATTTGTATTTAATGAGCACTGCAAAATTTTACGGGTTGTGATTATAGATTCTAATAGGCTGGAGTTGAATAAAATAAAAATATATTTTAAAAAAAATAAGTAACTGTATTTGGACATTGCTATAAAATCAATGGATTTCCGCAAGTGTTTGGTTATAATCCAATAAAAACTCGTTGTATTGTACGAGTTACCTTTGACTTTCGAAAGATTGTATAACTTAAGTATTTCACATTGAGTTGGTTTTACTCACGCTGATTTCCAGCCTGACTCGGGTGTTACTTTATTGTAATGCTTGGGTCAGACCAAGTATTAAAGATTTTTCGGTTAGGACATTCGGAGCTCAGAAGACGAGCTGGATGGCAGAGACGTATTGACTATATTCTGCGGTGTATTATAGACCATGTAGACACTATTTAGGGACAAGTTATTATAACTATCTAGATTTATTTATTGATAAGTATACTCTGACGTCTTGTATATATATTGACAGTTACAGCTTTTCTTTATTTTATATTATATTTTGTTCAGCTGCGATTGTGAGATTCTATGTTGTTGTTTTCTGTTCTTATTCTATCTCTTTTTCTTCTTAACCCTAACAGCCTGGTATTTCCGGCACTCGACTTCTCGACACTCTATACAGTGGACGTATTAGTGTCGATTTTCGAGGATCGAAAATTGTCGGGTCGTTGCAATTATTCTGAAAACTTTGACTTAAATCATTGCACAAATATGAATTGCACAAATCATTTATCTTTTGATTTTGTTGTGTAGAGAGTACAAGTAAAGATAATCATTTCAATGCTATTTTTAAGATTTGAGGGTTGGTCATAATTTTGAAAATTTTGTGGTTTAAAATTCGAATTGTTTGTACAATAATTGTCACTAAAATATCCATAAGAGTTTGATGTTAAATTATATGGATTATATTGATTTTCACTACTATCGTAAAATTCTTGCAAGTAGGGAAACTCAGACATTTTCAATATGTGTTTTTTTAAAGGAAAAGAAAAAATATTTACCAAAGGGAATTTACTTAAAAAGTGAAATTTGATTTTTGTTTTTTTTTTTTGGTTTTTCAAATTCTTTTGTTTTTTGGTTTTTCAAATTCTTTTGTTTTTTGTTTGAAAAGATTTTATTTGGATTTGTTTTTTCTAAAATAACTAACTTATATTTTTTTTTTAGTTTTTGATTTTTGATCTAAAAATTTCAAATGAAAGGATTTTAAGAAAACTAGTAATGAAAATTTACAATTTTTTTAGTTTTGGATTTTGAATTTTATTTAAATATACATGAACTAATGCAACTAAATGAATGCAAGACTTAATTACAAATTTTCTATCCTAAGTAGCTCATAATTCAAAATCGTATAATCACACTTTCTCTTAAGTCAACAAGATGGTTCTTAGTCAGGTAATGGACAAGGTTTATAGGTGCACCAAGAATCACTGTTGCAACCCAGTTGAAGGTTTAAGTACCTTCAGAGAAACAAGCACTATACTATTTACAAATCACCGTAATATTTATATATGGTTATTGCTCTGCTGTAGCCTAGACACCAAGAAAATAATTTGTCGAATGAGGACAACTTGTCAATATACGATTAATTTCTAGGTGAGCTCGTGACACCCTTAAGATGTCTAGCCGTTATTATTAGTCAAGTTCTAAGATAAAATACAAAACTAAAATTAAACGTGTATTAATAATGCAACTACGATGAAATCTGTTTTGATTTTGTTTTTGAATTTTTTTTAATGCAAGCAACCAACAATGTAAAGTAAATAAAAAAAAGAAGATGAGAGCACGATATTAGAGCGTGCAGAATTATTTGCAATTTTATTTTAAAAGCATCAGATTATTATTTTATTTTTATAAGCAAGTAAGACAAATTTTTAGTAAGGTAATCCCTTCCTTTTCTGCTTTTGCAACCTGAAACTAAAAACAAGATATACACCTTTTTTTTAGATGAAGAAAGAAAACAAAGCAAAACAAAAAAAAAATGAAAACAACACAAAACAAGAGAAAACAAAACAACTGAAACTTGTAATATATATTTTTTTTCTTTTTTTTTCCTTTTTTCTTTTTTTAAATTTTGAAAGAAACTAAAAAAATTAACTTTAACAACAATTTTTTTTAAGAAGAGAGACAAGTTAATTTACACTTAAAAAAAGAATTGCAAGCAGCCCACTTCAGGCCCAATAAGCAAAATAAAAACAATTACACTGCTAAAATGATTTAAAAGTAAAATTCAACCAATCCCCTTATTCTCTATTAGTCAAACAAACGAAAACGCGCTCTGTAAAAGAAAAAAAAAATCGAGATCTTGAATTGGAAATTGTGCTTGGGGCTTGGGTCTTTTGGTTTTGACGATTCTGGCGAGATGATTGGAGGTTTTTGGGTTCGTCACAGGTCGAAGTATGTGGCCGGAGGATGCGAATGGTGGTGGCAGTGATGAATTCAATTTTAGGGTAGATTCGTGGGTGGTATTTCGGCTCGAAGTGGAGATCGCGGTGATGATTTCGAGTCGGAGGAAGTTGTGAAGGGCGATTTTGGATGGCGCGGTTCGTGATGGACTAGTATAAACAGTGAGATGGTGGTTGGAACCGTATGGTTAGTGTTGTGATTTGTATGGTGGTGTTATGGTTTTGCTGTAATAGGTTAGAAGCGGTGAGAAGTGAAGTTGTTGTATATGAAGAATGTGGTGTTTTGATGGAAGTGCGGTTGAACTTGCAAGGGGGAAGTATGGGGAGAGTTGTTGTGTAGAGTTGCTGAATTGATGAGTGAAGTTAAAGGATGGTCAGGGATGGTTGCTAATGCAGGTATGGTCTCTGTTGGAACAAGATGGAATGTGCACCGGTGGGTAGTTTTTGTAGTGTGTTTTGTATTGTGTAGTGATGGAAGTGCACTGGTATTTATGAATGTGAAAGCAATGGAATTGAAGTGAGGTAATTGGGAGTGCTGTAGGGATGGTCAGGGGAAGGGGTTTGTAATGGTTGTTTGGGTTGTATGTGATCAGTGGCAGTATGGCAATGTGGCAGTGATGATTTAAATGGTGATGTAACACTGTGGCAGTGTGTTGAAATGTAGGGGAAGAGATGGTTGTTGAGCAGCAGTGTGGTAAAAAGGTTGTAGCTGTGGGGTTACTGGCAGTTGTGACTGTATGATGGGGTCAGTAGTCAGGTTGCAGAAGTATGAAGCTTGTTGAGTTGAATTGTGAAGTTCGTGGTGATGATCAAGTTTGTTATAGGCAAGGCATGGTCGTGGCACTGTTTGCGGTCAGGGTTGGATGATGGGGTGTGATGATGTTTGGTATGTGAAGGTATGGGGCAAGTCAATGATATGGTGGCAATGGTTTGATTTATGGAGATGGCTTGTTGTATGGCTGATTGTGACAGTGGTTGTAGAAGTATGGAAGATGGTGGTAGTTTAAGTTGCTAAGCAGCGAAATGTAGATGCACAGTAATGCATGTTGTGATGTTGATGTTGATGGAGATGGATACAGTATTGGGTATGGCACCGGGTATTGCAGTGGAGTTGGTGGCTATATGTAGGGGGTTCTGTGAAGTGTTGTAATATGAAGTAAGATAGGAGTTGCAGTTGGGTCAGTGCAGTGTACTTGTTCAGTAGGGTTGAGGAAGGAGGAGCGGTGATGGCGAGCAGGGGTATAGGTTCGTGGTGGATGTGTTGTATGTTGTGTGGTAAAGATGTATGCAGTGATATGCACAGAGGTGGGTATGGGGTAATGTAGTGATATGCACGGTTACATGTATGTACAAAGGGGGTTACTGTGATATGTGGAAGTTTGATGTGGTGACAAGAACTGATGCAGGAGGACAGAGCTAGGTGTGACTGATTGTATGTTTCAGGGAGGTTTGGTAGTTGATGAAATATGCAAATGTACATAGAAAATGGGATTGAACTGAGTGGGATTCTAAGAATGCAGTGTTTTGGTTTGGCAAGTGATAGGTATGTATGGGTATATGTATGCAACGGACAGAGGAGCGGTGAAGTAGAAGAGGGTTAGTGAGAAGTTGCACGGAGCAAATGCGCAGTGTAAAAAAATTTCTTTTATTTAATAGAAAATGGAAATGTATAGAAATGCAAATGTGAATGAAATGAAATGTAATTGAAAATTTATAATTGAAATGTGAACAAAAAATGAAACGCAATGTTCTCTTTTTTTTATAAGAAGATTGTTGTTTTTTTTCATATCAAATGCAAAATGATAGTGTGCAAACTAAAATGCCGAACCAAAGACTACAATGCAAACTAAAATGGAAGTTGAAGTAGAAGTGTGCAATTTTTTTTATTCAAATATGGAAATGCAAAATGGAAAAGGAAACTAGAAGTCTAGAACAACAAGCACATAAATAAAATGCCACAAAAATCACACATAAACACAAATTTTTTATATGCAACACACACAAAATGAAACATACAAAAAATCAAACAAAAATAATTCGAAGAATATAACTTTAAATCAAGTTAAATTCTCCGACAACGGCGCCAAAAACTTATTCGACGGCTAAATCTCTATCGAATTAGAAAATAGCCGATCAAATTTTAATCAAAATTAACCGTAAATGCACGGCGTACAACTCTAGTACGTGGCGAGTACTGGTCAATCCGCAAGAAATTATTTAGATTTTAAAATTTTTATTCAATCAAATTAACTAAAATTGGGAGTGTTGTTAAGCTAAAAATGAAAAATGTAAATAAACTAACAAAGGAAAATAGATAAAAATATGACAGTAGAAGGCAACTTAGAGATAAACTCACTCTCATGATTAAATAAATCAACATCTATGATATCTCTTTTGATCATTGGTGAATTTAGTTGATATGTTTATCAATAAGTATGACATAGTTGTGCTATTAATTAGCTCAACATAAACCATCAAACGTTTACATACCCTCCAAACCCACTTATCAATTTTCTTGAAAATTGACAATGAAACTGAAAATAAAATCTGTTTTAAGCATAGCTTATTTATTATTGAATTAGTAAAATAAACCATCAAATTTTGGTCTTAAATCCACTTCCATTACAAGATCAATTAGCTATATGATGATGTAAATTGTGTTTATTTGAGTAAGCATAACCTATATGTGATTAACATCATATGCTATCAAATTCATTAATAAACTTACATCAACATGTAACTTTCCATTAAGCACAAAAAGAGAACATAAATGAGTAGATTATGCTGAATCTATATAATTAGAGAGCTTCATTACCCCTAAATTAAAGGGGTTTAGCCTCTCACATTTATTATCATTCAACAAATGTAGAGTTCAACATGAAACAAAAACAATAAAATGCAAGCTAAGTAAGAAGAGAGCTAATTAACATAAAATATAAGCTAATCTACTTGCATAACTAAAAGGATCTACACTACTAACATGAAAGGAAAAAGTGTGGAAATAAAAAAAAGAATTAATTAAAATTGCATAAACAGAAAATTACATAAAAGAAAATGGCCAAGTAGCCATGAAAGAGAGAAAGAGAGGCTGTAATTTATTTTACATATTTTGACAAAATATGCAAATTTGGACATATTTTGCAAAATAAAACTATATTTTCCCACCAATAAAGTGTAAATAAATGTTTTAACACTTTTAAAACATTATTACACTATTATATATCATTTTATTAAACCCAAATAAATTTACAACCCATCCCAAGACTCAAATAAAGTGATCAACTTTATTTTCTTCATTTCATTAGCTTAATTTACTCAACTTCATTGTTTATATTAAATAAACAATATTTTCACCATTTTACCTCTAATTAATTTAATTAATTCCAATACTAAATTATAGTCATCATTATAATTTAATATTAGCGGTAATCTCCTAACCGGGTTTGTTATTTGAATCTAAAAACTAAACTAACTAAAGAGGAGGCTAAGAGCTTAATTACATGAACATATGGGCTATTTATACAAGCTTTAAAATCTTAATCATATTTTTGGGGACTATCCAAATTGACCTTGAGGAAGTGTGACTATCAAGTTATCATTAATCTCTCATTAATCCATGATAACTTGATACAAGCATGGTAAGTATGCATGCACAAGAGAATACAAGCAAATGAAGATGTAAATTTCCATGAAGCCACTTGTAATTTGAATTCAAATTCCTACAAAATAACATAAAAATTTCCATATAAATTTTCTCAAATTAATATATGCAAAAAATGACCATTTTACCCTTATATTAAGATGAATATATAATGATTTGAAAATAATTGAAATTTTTGTGTAAACATGTTAAAGTACCCTATATGATCATTTATTTAATTAAATTGAATCATATATGGAGCACACTTACGTGCACATCAAATACTGCCAACAAATGCTATTTTAGATTCAATTCAAACTACAACACTACTCAAGGGACCGGTACTCAAAGAAATCTAAGCATGAATATAAATTCAGCAAGCATGCAACAAGAATCAAGAAATACAACTGATGAATCAAAGGTTCACAACATCAATCTATTAGACACAGCAAAACTTAAAGACTTGCAGAATGGAAACTGGAACCCAAACTCAGGTGCTACACATCATGTCACAAACAACTTGCAAAATCTAAATTTAGGCAACAAGGAATATCAATGTACACATTCAATTAGTATGGGTAATGGCACATATATCAACATCACAAACACAGGTCAAGCACAAATTAAAAGTAAAAGAATGTTACATCTTAACAATCTATTAAGAGTACCTAAGATTAAAATGAACCTAATTAGTGTATCACAGTTTGCATAAGACAATGATGTATTTTTTGAATTTTACCCTAATCATTATCTAGTCAGGGATATTCAAACAAAAAAAATCTTATTGCAGGGTGACATATACAAGGGCTTATATAGATTCAATCTTTCACGTGTTCTATCTAGTGCGACAATCTAAGCACAGTATCGCTAACCGCAAATCCAATATTGCACTTAAGAAAAAAGCACATGGAGCTTGATTTGTATTTCGTACGAGAACAAGTGAATAAGAGAAGGCTCAGCATAAATCATATATCCATCTGCTATTAAAGAGCAGATATACTCACCGAGCTGCTATCCTTAAGAAAATTTCATCGATTAAGATCAGATCTAAAAAGTTGGATGTTTTGAAAGTGAGTTTAGGGATAATGAGAGAACCCTAGCTGAGATTGAGAGAGAGAGAAATAATGAGATACATCTGTCGGCTTCTCATTTATCATTATAAAGGGAAATGTAGTAATAACACATCAACCAGCTATATTGCGTAGACCTGGTCTATGATTTCCAATATAAAAGAGAATGTACACACATTGTATAATTATCTTTTGAAATCAATAAACAACTTCATTCTTTTATCACTATGGAACCTATTATCATCATTGGCAAGTATCAAAAACTTAATTTCTATGTGTGTTTTATTCTTTACTAAGCTTAACAAAATAATCTTGTGAGGAGTGTGTATACGTGGATTATCTTCAAATATTTATTCATACCCCTTATATTCCAGCACATTACATAGGCTTGAGAACTGCTCCTAGTAGTTATTTTAGGAGGTTTTGAAGTATTTGGGCTTTGGAGGTTGTTTGGCTTGTGCTTCTTCATAGATAATGGATTTATTTGTAGCATATGGGTACACTTATACTGATTTTTGTGTGATGCCCACTCCTTGAATTTAATCTGCTACATTTTGGATGAATTGTTTTGGTTCCTCTTCTAAATATTATATTTCTTGACTAATTTCTTCAATAGAGTTCAATTCCTATGTTAAAATAGATTTTGAATGTATATCTAAATTTAATTTCTGCTCGTCTTTATTTTCCTTGCCAAACTACTTATCAAGTTTATTATTTGAATTTGAGGCACCTCTTCTTTTTCTTTTTCAGTAGGTTGATTGATAGATACATCCAGAGGCGATGCTACATGAATTTCATTTTTCTTTCCATCCTTGTTTAAAGTTTCTTCTTTTGATAAGCATTCAAACATGTTCTGCATGTCAATTCTTTGGAACTTTCTCCCTATGTGTGTATGCATTCCGAAAATCTATACCTGATGTATATTGTGCTTATTTATGCTTATCTTTTTGTATTCATCACTTTTATCCTCTTGTTTAACGGGGGAAGTGGATTTCCCATTGAATCATGGTTTAGAATTTACATTAACTTCATCTTGAATTTTCATCTTTGGTTGTCATTGTCGATGTGTTAAGGCCTAACGATTTGCACTGTGAATGGGGTTTTGGTTTATATTCTTATTCAACCGGAATCATCAATATATTTCCATTGTCTAGTAGCACTTCCACTGAATTTGGAAAAGAAAATTTTGTATCAATTTAGACTAACGCTGCATTTGTTTTTAATAAGAAGTTCTGAATCCAAGTTCTGAGTTAAAAATCAAAACTTTTATGTAGTTTTTTTTTATCAGTATTCCGAATAAGATAACTATTCGGATAAAATAATTCGGATCTAATTAGTGCTTATTTTTTGTTCTGAATGATGTCTTTTGTTCGAATACCAAATGAAAAAAAACAAGTAAGTGATTATTCAGAATTCAGAATTCAATGATCTGCATTCAGAATTCAAAGTTCAGTAATTAGAATTCAACATTTTAAACAAATGGAGCCCAAGTCTCTTGTGTAACAAAGTTCTTTAGTCTTATTATTATCCATCTTGTTTGGAAAGCCTGTGCAACCACTAATATGACTACTAGCCTCTTTATTCTAGAATTCCAAACACAAATATACCAACTTTACCCATATTGAAATTGAAAAAGGATGGCCTTAGTGACATACCATGTCTCCATCATTTCAATACAATCACCTTAGAGTTATAAGTGAATGGCCCAGATTCTATCACTTTATTGTTATCAATCTAAAGAAAATCCGATAAGAATAAACTACTTTATCTTGCAGAACACCTTATATTTGTCTTACAGTTGCTAAACTTTATTAATAAATCTGATTGAATGTTCATGTAGTGGACGTGGACCAATTATGTAAGACGCAATTGTGTTCTTCCATTTCTTCTTAACTTCCTTGAAGACTAAATCCAGTATCCATTTGATATTCTTGACATTTTATTCTTTCTAGTGCAATAAATTGTAGATTTGAATCAGTTGAATGCCGAGAATACTCGGCATTCGCTCCCACTTCATGAATCATGTCCAACTAGGTTCATCCCCAAAGTTGTCTATAAGCATATATTCATGATGTTGGCATCAATCCCCTTAAATCTGGAGGTTCCGATGGTTGATCAAGAGCAACCGTCTCATTAAACCATAAATCCATCATTGCACACACACGTACTAAACTTTTATTTACAAAAACAGTAAGTATAAAGAAATATTTTTTTATGACTAAAACGAAAATAAGATTTTACAATGATATTATATATTAAAGAATATTAAATTTAGTTTAAAATATTTTTACTACCGAAAATATATTTTGATACACACACGTATACACACATATTTAATATATGTACATGTATATATGTATGTATGTCTTTCTAAAATATTTATACAAATAATTTATAAAAGTACATATGCACATACTATTAAAAAAATCATTTTTAATAAAATAAATAGCCAAATATGACATATACAATGAAAAGACACATATGAAATATATAAATGAATTACTTTTAGATAAGAAATTTATACTTCACTTCGAAGTGACCTAGCCAAGAATCAATATGTTGTTTGAGCAATCTTTCCTCTTGGAGCAATGTAGCCTCCTCTTTCTCTTTGATTTGTGACATCAAAGTGATGACAACACTAAGGTACATAGGGCCGGCTATTAATGGAGAAGGAAAGTGCCTCATATGTAGTCGGCCTAGGAATGACCAAGCATGGTGAAAGTCCCAGTTGATTCCAATATGAATCAATATTTAATTAATTAAATTTTACCTTCAAAATCGATCGAACATTCATATAACTTTTATACATCGTTATATTCGATTTTAAGCTTAAAATAAGTAACTAAAATCAACACATATTACAACATTTGTGTTAATAATATTTATAATTCATCTTTATCTTTTGTCAAATATAGAAATGACCGACAACACAGTTGCATTGACTCTCTAGCGTGAACTTGATCCACAGTCAATATTTAAACAATTTAAATATCGAAGTATACATGGAGTTTGTTATAGTATAGTATAGGTCAAGTTTTCAACACTTATAAAACATTTAGGAGAAATCATATTTCTAATCCAACATAAGCTCACCTAGCAACAAGAACACATATTCATTTCATCATCATTATCACTTAAACATCTAGAGTTTAGTGGTCAAAAACTCTATTAATATCCTTATTAATTGTATAGATCAATTTTAAAGTCCTTGGTTCGGTCAGATGACATTCATCGATTATCCGATTTTCTATTGCTTGAGACTTTGACTTTAATTTGACTATTACTATGATACTAACCTTCTATAATGAAGGAGAAGAATTCTCTCTTGAGTAGTTTTTCACTTCAAGTAGTTCAACGTGCACCTAACTATGGCTATAACATAGTCGCTCTTTGTGGTTTCCAATAATCAAAGTACAATATACATACTCAAGGTCGACAGTACTCTCAAGTCAGTAGAAACTATAGGTTATTTCACCAAGATTTTTTATTTGAATAAGTTATATAATATATAGAGGACTCTTATTGATTCATTCTATAATTGTTCCAAGCAACCATAGTGTGTAACGCCTTAGCTCCCTTAATCGTTATGAGTAAATCACCATCCACCGTATGGAGAGCAATACATACACTAATTTAAATAGACATATTGATATCCTTTTCTTGATTCTTATCAACTAGGAACATTTGAAGGATTTATATTTTGTTTCTGTTGATTAAATACTCATGGTTATGAACATTTCATAATTGCAATCGATAAAACATTATTTCTAAGGATTTTCTACTTATATATGTTTAATGTATTCATTCATTACTTATATCACAATGTAGAAAACACATATAATTGACAATAAAACCAAAAACATATTTTATTTCTAAAATCTATTTAATAAAATTAGGATTGAATAACAAATTACTAATCGCCTTTAGGGCACACACCTAATTCTACCAATCTCCCTTTTGCACTAGGGTCCAATTATATAACTTCATTCCCATGCCTAGGATTTGTCTTCCTTAAAAAAGAGAGAAACGCCTTAACAAATGGATTTGCAATGCTATCTTTCATATCTACTCTCTTGATTGCGATCTCTCTGCCATTCATAAACTGCATTACCATATGGAATTTGTGGAGTATGTGTTTTGATATATTATGAGTTCGCACCCGTGCAATCTAAATTTCCGCGTTATTTTCACAATACATGATCATCGAATATTCAATGCTTGGGATCACACTTAGCTGCTTCATGAATTTGTACATCCACACTACTTCTTCTATGGCATTGTTAAAGCCGATGTACACAGCCTCCGTTGTAGAATCTGCCATAACTTCATTATTGGAACCCTTCCAACTAACAGGCCCTCCTTTGAGACTAAAGACAAGCCCTAAGATTGAATTATCATTGATTTCATTTTGAAAGCTCAAGTCCTAATACTCATTCATAAGGAGTCCGTCATTTTTGTAAATCGAAAAAAAAAATTCTTAGTATTTCTTAGGCACTTAAGGATGACTTTGACTGTCATCCAATACTTTCCCTTATATTAGATCGATATCAACTTACTGTACCTAGTGCAAAAGCGATATCTAACCTAGTAAATAGCATGGCATACATGAATGATCCTATTCCTAAAGCATGTGAAATTTGAATCATGCATTGTCTTTTCTCATCCATAAATGGGGAGTTCTTTTTAAATAAGACAATTATATGTTGCAAGGGAATATGTACGTGCACGGGAACATGTACGCTCTTGGAATTTTCCATGCTAAATTGACTTCGTATGGTCTCCATCTACATATAGTGGGATAGTCCCAATATTCTTTTCGATCTATCTCTATAGATCCTAATACCTAATATATAGGACGACTCACCTAAATCATTCGTCAAGAAGTTATTAGACAACCATGCTTTCACTGATTTTAACGTTGATATATCATTACCAACCATTAGCAAATCATCAACGTATTGAACTAAGAATTTATAGCGCCATTTTTCACTTTCTTATATATGCACGCTTCCTCTATGTGTTTGTAGAAACTAAACTATTTGACTGCCTTATCAAAACATTAGTTCTAACTTCGAGATGCTTGTTCAAGATCGTAAACTGATCTTAAGAGTCCATATGTCTTATCACTGCTCCCACTAACCTCGAAACCCTTTTGCTATATTAACGAGCTAGTCTAAATCATAATTTAGAAATTAATCTCCATTTGCCAATTTTCATAGTCATATTATGCGGTGACCGCAAGTAGAATCCAAACAGATTTAAGCATGGCGCCTGGCTAAAACATTTCATCATAATCAACGTCTTGAATTTGAAGAAATCCTTTTGCAACCAACCTGCTTTATATGTTTCAATCTTTCATCTACATCGATCTTTTTCTTAAAGATCTAGTTGCAGCATGAAGCCATGAATGGCATAAGGCAGAGTCTTCACTCTCCAAGTCTTGTACGTACGTTAGGGGATGGTCTTCATGAATAACACTATCTGTGTTCTTACCGTCAATGAAAAACCTATAGTATCTCTTTGTCGCAAGAGGTTCCATATTAGATACTATAATAAGTTGCTTATTTTCAATGAAACTCTAAGTAATGTCTATATATTCGGTCTCTACAAAACTTTCTTGAATCATCCAAGTCTATCATATTGCCACTAATTTTTTGTGAGAGAAATTGCTTTTCTAAAAGGTGGTGTATCGAGAGAATTTTTTGTTTCTTGAAATGATATAATATGTATTTATGAGAATTTCATGGACAAACTTACAAGATCGATCATTCCTCGAACTTACTGGGGTTTACGTTCTTAATGCAAGAAAGACAACCCTAAACTTTAATATAATTAAGGTAGGGTTCCTTCTCAGTCCATAACTCATATGGAGTTTAGGCACAAACTTAGATGGTACATTATTCAACATATATTTCTTTGCTACTAGAGCATATTCCCAAAATGAAAAAGGGAACTCATCAACATTCATCATTTATTGAACCATGTCTAATAATGTTCGATTTCTCCCCTAAAACACCATTGTGTTGTGGCATATATTGAGGAATGAATTCAAAGATATCTCCATTCTCTTTTAGGTATTAATGGAGTTTACATTCAATTTACTCACCTCCTTGATCCAATCAAAGAATTTATATTTTCTAGTTACTTTGGTTTTCAACTTTGCTTTGACATTCAATGAATTTCTCATAGACCTTTTATCTGTTTTTCATAAAATACACATATCCATATCTAACAAAATCATGTGATAATGTAACAGAGTATGAGGTATCACCTTTGGTCATTGTTGACATTAGATCACACATCAGTATGTACGAGTCCTAAGAATTCATCAACTCGTTCGTTGCTTCCACCAAATGAGTTTTTTGCCATTTTACCTTTAAGACATGATGTACAAGTATCAAATGATTTATAATTAAATAATAGTAGAAACCCTTAGTTTCTTAACTCGTTAAGTCGTTTCTTATTAATATGGCCCAGTCTATAAAGCCAAAGATAACATCATTAATGTTAGACTTATAATTATTTTCAATAGCAAATATATGATTTAAATTACAAAACATAAATACCATCGTTCAGTGCACCAAATTCCTTTTTTATTTCCAACATAAATAAAACAAAGTCCATCCTCTATCAAATAAAACATTGATATTATTTTAGATATAAAATTAGGTGCATAATAACAGTTATGAAAAATCAAATCATATCCACTCGCTAGTTTAACATGATATTCGCCCATTACATATGTAGCTATGCTAACTCCATTTGCAACTTAAATTTCTATAATGACCCGCCTTTTTGACCTTAAAAGTCGGTACTAATACATCCGCGTTATTTGTGTGCCGAGCATCCAAGTGCTGGAAAGATAGACTATTGGGGTGAAAGGAAATAAAAGACAGAACAGAATCTCACATCGTATCTAGTAATCTATAATATACACAATGATATTTACAAAAGGAAGCTGTAATATATACACACACACATATAAATCAGTGATATCAATCTATCACTAGTTTGGACAAATATAACAACATGTCCTTACAATTACTGATAAGTACAAAAGCAGACAATGCAGCGGAAATGAAAAGGTATGAGAATATGTCTCGGGGCATCCAACTCGTCTCCTAAAGCTTCAAAGCATCCAGAACTAAATCTGAAACATATTTGAGCTGACCCAGGCATTAGAAGAAAAATACGCCCGGATCAGTCTGTTAAACCAATGTGCGAAACATACCTAAATTGAAATTTAATGTTATAAAACCTTTTGAAAATAAAGATATCTCGTAAGACCACCGCACACAAACACGGACATGTTTTTACCTTACTTTAACCAAAACATTACATACGAAATCTTCTGATATTATAATAATGTCTAGGGTTTAAAATAAATATTGAATACAGCCGAAATTAGTACATTAATTAAATTTCAGCATCATAGGTATACAATCAAGTCTGAGGCTCGTATTGGAAAACGTATTCCAACTATGAAAGGGTAAAGGTCTAACCACCGAATCAGCATACCTCTAGATAAAATGTACTGGAGGCTACAACACGTTGCACCTCATCTACTCAAGACCGGCCCTACCCTTTACTGGATAGTGTCGAATATGATCACTCCTTGGTTGCGAAAAAAAACCATACTAGGCCCGAAATGTATAAAAAATCATAAATATCACTCTAGATTTGGCGACGGTCATACCCTAATGGAAGCGACCCACTTAGCTACGCCGCATGTCCCTGCTTTAATCATTTACTAGGTGTGAGGCTTATGAGGTAACAATTACCTTATTTCTCCTAGCGATTCCCACTTGGAATGTTAACACTGCTCTCCAGGTATAAATGCAATGCTAGCATTCATGTATGCAAGTTCTTCTAGGTATCAACAAAACCAAAGGCACTACTTCTACTGCATCCATTTCGAAATCATCCTCAAGATTAGTAGCAACTAGCCCTTACACTTCAAGAAACTCCGTCTTTGAAAACATCATCTTAAAGATGTCATCCATTCGAATGCTTATGCCGGTTCAAAGTGTTTTTCAGATAACATATCTGATCTCGGTCTTCCCGAACCAACAACATTAGTTTAAAAACTAGTCAAGTTTAATAGTCGGTTATTTAACTATCAAATAAAAACAACAATCAAATTAGAGATTTATTTCCATAAAAAACCAACATTGTTTAAGCACATAAGCAACCACTAACCTCTTTAATTAATCCTTTCATTAATTAAAACCACTTTTTAAATACTTGTATCAGATTAATTTTACAAATATATATTCATAAACATTTTATACTCCTTTCAATACTTGGAAAAATATCTATATACTTGTCTCAATGGTATAAGTATATTAAAAAAAAGGCTATATTTTCACTACCTAGAAAACGTATTCGTTTACTTATCAACTGTAAAAGTATATTCACAAAAACGCTACACTTTCACTACTTAGAAAATGTATACATATACTTATCTCAATGGTACAAGTATATTCACAAAAACATTACACTTTCACTACTTAGAATATGTATTCATATACTTATCTCAACAGTATAAGTATATTCTCAAGACTTTATAAAAGATTTATTATTCCAAAATCATATCAAAAGATGAAAACAAATATTGTTTAAAAAGAAACAGAGATAAGGATAATTTCAAATACTATTCCTTCAGCGTTAAGCATGGAATGAAAGTACACATCACCAAATTTAAGAAGGTCAATTTAGGAAAATCCAAGCTCAATTTCTTTTATAAATTTCTGTAATAAATCCTTTTTAATAAATCTCTTTCATTTATGAACATCTCCTTTATTAAAATTCCAAAAGCCATTTATAAAACTTTTAATAAATCTCTAAATTTATTTGTAAAACTCTTTTATAAATATCCAAAATCAATTATAAAACTTCTTTTATAAATATCCAAAATCATTTATAAAACTCTTTTATAATTCTCTAAAACTAATTATAAAACTCTTTTCTTTTATAGAACTCCAGTATGAAAGTCCTTTATAAAGTCTTCTCAAAATCCTTTATAAATCCAAAACCTAGTATTGATTTGTAAACTTTTTATTAAATGAGATTCCTCTAATAAATCAATTCATTATTTATAAATACGATCAATCCAATAAATTGATTAATTTTAAACATCATAAATAAATAATAAATTAACTTTCTAACATCATTAATAAAATAATTTATTAACTCCAAAGCATTATTAATATAATAATTAATAACTTCAAAACATTATAAATAATTAATAATTATTTACGTCAAAACATTATTACATAATAATAACTATTAACAGCAAAACATTACCAATAAATAATAATTATTAACTTCAAACATTATAAATAAAGTAGTTAATAATTTTAGACATTATTAATAAAACAATAATAATTAATCTTCAAATATTATTATAATAAATAATAATTTACTTCCAAAACATTATTAATAAATAGCTATTATAAATTCGAAAAGATTTTATAAATAATAATTATTAATTGTCTTTAAACAATATTAGTTATCTAAATAAATAACCTTTCACAATATTAAAATATTGATAAGTAACTTCAAACAATTAAATATAAATAAGAAATTTTTAAAAACTATTAAACAATAGTTAAACCACTTTAAAACAATCCTAAATAATTTATAAAAGACAAATAGAACGGTTTGGGAAAATAGAGAAGATCAAAACCGCTTAAATGAAAATATTTCTAAAACCCAATGGTTAGATTTATAATCATTCTTCGAATTCAAAACCAATTTCAAGCTAAATGGCGACTTATAGTATTTCAAAATACTAAATTGAGGCCAGTAGCCACCATGGTATTTAGCCAATGTTGGTATTGAATTTTATCACTATAAGGGTTAAGTTCTGAATATATAACGAAGTCATAACCAGTAGTGCCAAACAATCAAGATTCAGCAATCAACAATCCATATAACATGGTTATAACTGAAATAAAATAACAGGAATATAAATGGAAACTAATAATCATAATTTCGAGAAATCCAGATTAATCTACAAATTTTCTCGTATTTCAATTTTAAATAACAATTGCTTTTCAAAGTGGACATCTTAACCAATCAGCCAATAATTTTACCAAACGCAAACAATAAATTTTTATCTATTATATTATATACTGATTTATCCAAAGAGGTGAGTTATACTCATCAAAATTCTAGTTATCGCAAAAGCAGTTTGACTTAGTCTAAAATCAAACAGCGTTCGATTTTACTTTGAAACTCTATAAGCTCTAGTCTCTAGTAATCCAATTACAAGTTGTCGATATTGTCATTACGAATCCAACGCGATAGTTCGATTGGATCTTGCATGATCAAGGTATGAGTTAATTAAGATTTATGAATTAAATAATACAATTAATAATTAATTACATCAATTAACCCTAATCACCTAATTAGCTTAACCCTAACCTCGTCTTCAATCCATGTCACATGTTTAAACTCCAATTGCCTTCGACCTGACGTTGTCGCAAGCCACAACTGGCCACCTCGCCCCCAACGCTGACCATCGTGAACCCATCGCCACCTAAATCTCCCTATGTGGTAGCTCTTACGGCCGAAGTCGAACCCAAAAAGGGGACTCATTAATCTATGGCCTGCCATCACTACAAGCATCCAATCATCTCCAAACTCTACATGTACGAAGTCCTTGACCTCCTCTACAACTTTTCTTCAGCGCCTCCGCCTATAGATCACCGTTGAAGCCTAAAACTCCAACCCTGGCTGCCAATGTAAATGCCTATTTCTGGCCTCGCATCGATCTATGTTGATTCCTCTGGTCAACATACTCCCCTCGACCTCATGAACAATTTCCTAGCTGACACACCCTCTTAAAAATGAATCTAGAGGCTTCGATCATCCTAGGTCATTGGATGTGGATTTGTAAAAGCGCTGCTAGGGTTTCTCTTTTGGTTTGGACAAAAGAAAGAAGGGTGTGGGTTCTTATATATTGGCAAATATCCGGCACTATTTACCCCAAAATTCTACGAACTTCGACCAAGGCGTGCTCACTGGCGTCCCCAGCCAAATTCCTGTATTCCAAACTCAACGGAAAAATTTTGGGAACTCAAAACCAAACAGTGGGAATAAATCGATGCTTATACTCATTCTGGATCGTTCGGACCATCCAGACCCAAAGGAAATAATCCCAAGTCCTAAAATGTCTGTTAGTGAAAATCATGTTTTCAGCTCATTGATAAAATTAACCAATTAAATATTTGAATTTCAAAGCACCCTAAAAATAAAGGTTGTTACAAATTCCATGCTTCTTCTAGTGACAGACCTCTTGCTCCTATGTCCGTGTAAAGATTATACATATGATTTCCAAATTCCGTATCTAAAACCCAAGTAGATATAGTTAAACAATTTTTTATATCGAAAATATCTTTAGGAGTAGAATTAGATTATTTTCCCTTCAATGTCTATAAGTACTCCAAACAGTCTCTTTCAATGTCCTTTCTTCAAGAAAAAGTTATAATCGCCTTTCTCTTGCACCTTTGACTTCCCCTTGCCACCCTTTGACTTACATTTTCTCTTCTTTAAACCTTTCGATGAAGAGTTACTCTTAACAATAAACACTGCACTTGGTTCCCTCGTGAACATATTCGGCAATTCTTAACATATTAAGTAGCTCAATGATAATACACTTCAACGAATTTCGTACTGAAATTAAATATGAACTAGTCAAACAGTGGAGTTAATGACCTAAGAATCAAGTTAATATGTAGCTCAGTATATAGAGTAATATCGAACTTGGCCAACCTCTCAATGTACCCAATCATATTGAGTACGTGGTCTTGGATTGAGGACTCTTTTCTCATCTTCTCATGAAGCAATTTCCACGAGACCTCATACCTCGTGATACGAGATTGTTCACCAGACAATTTTGTAGGTGAGTGAATATATCACAAACGTTCCTTTTCTTATGTTGTTAGGGCATGATGCTTATAGTGGACAACATGTAATAACGAGCAAGTTTATAGTCCATTTGCCAATTCCGTAAGCCCTGATTTGTTCGGGTAGGCATCTTTGTCAAGTTTAATTAAAGGTTCGTTAGCAATGACATACCAAGGCTTTTATTATGTGAGTACAATTTCAACATTACTTAGCCAACCTTTGTAGTTTTTTCTCGTTAATGTGTGTTTTTCGAAGAATAGCTTCAAAATTGTCATTTATCTATGTAAATTCATTAAATTAAATTTAATATTAGCGCATATGTTCTTATACTTATTACATTTGTTTATTATATTTATCTAACAAGGTTCTTATATTTCTCAAAAACCTTAAACGATATACAAAAACTTCATTAATTCCTTTAGAGAGTGTTATAATCTATTTATCATGCTACTAGGACCTTAAGGGTTCTTAACAAATCATATTTCTCATAAATGGTAAGTAACCATTCACTAATTATATCCAGTGTAACTTCTAATATACATTCTTAGCTATGCTTCGAATCATTTTCATGACCTTGAAGGTTCTCAACTAATCATGATGTACAATAGACACTCTTGACTTGATCATTTTGTGATATCCTAAAGGGAGCTATGTGGCCTTTGAAGATGTTCAACAAAGTTACATACCATTCTTATATATTGACAAATAATATAAACTTCATCTTAGATATTCTATTGGCTTGAGGGTGCTTAATCATGGAAATGTAAGGTACTTTATTTATATAAATGATGGAAAGGATTGCCAATTTAAGTTAATTTTACGGATTATTATCGACTATCAAGGGAGATGAGTATATAATAATAACAACTCATGATAACGAATATCTTTTATATACATCTAACGTATACTTGCCTAAGTCTCATGGGTTCCATTCATTTTGGCGTCTTGTTTTATTTATACATATAGTGTATATATACGTATTTATTTAGATATATATTTATATGTGTATGTATTTCTTTTATTCATTAAATTATTTAATTAATTTATAAATGAGGAGGGCTCGATCACACCCCTCTTTTGGAGAAATCCTATTGCACTCCTCTTATATTTTGAATAACAAAATTTTAAATGGTATGAAATTTTGTGGATGTTGGTAACAACCCTAACCTTAATGGGCCTAAATTTTGATAAAAAAATCGAAACTCAAGTCCATCAAAGCACAGATTGTTGGATTTGGCACACGCTAATAAGCATGAGCATTAGCAGAGATTGATAGAAATCTAAACTCACAGTGCAAACAATAACAAGATAAGAATACTCTCTATGACTACTACCTTGGAATTAATGGTATTTCTTGGATAACAAATTATCACATCAGCATCTAGCATGGGAACAAAGCATATCCAGTTACAGTGACCTATCGCTCTAAATCTATCATATGGATTGTAATGAGGGAGGGGGTAAGAACAACGTTCCAATGACTGAAAAATCTATAAACTTTCCATAACATAAATCTATACTCATTGGATTCCATTTAATTGTTATGTTCATTGAGGTTAGCAATTATAATCTAATTTTGCACTGCACACATGATAGCATATTTACCCCTTCCTAAGGTACAAAATACTGATGAAGCCTTATCAACCACCCAATACTTCCAAACCCATTTGCCACTTAATACTTCTAAATATGAAGCGAGCTTCTATAATCATCATAAAATGCTTTTAAAAGAGAAATAGGCAGACTCTATCTTTTAAGACCTCGGTCTAGGTAGATCTTGTTATTTAAGACGACCCTGTCATTTAAGACCTATTCCCAAGGTGATTTTCTAACAATATTGTCAATGATCAGTGGGTCCTAGCTACAAAGACCTCTAACCACTATTTAAGGCTTTTGATATTTAACGTCCAACTATTACCGCAACTATCGCCGATAGAATCATAGCCATGTAATAGACGGTACCCAAGCCACTAATACCTTTAAAAGGTATAGGTGGACTTCAAATCATTTAATATCTATATTCTAGGCAGGTCCAATGTCACTTTATACCTATCCTTAGGCGGACTCCTCACTAGTACTATTGTCATTACGGCCTTAGCAATGTAAGATACTATACCCAAGCCACTTAGTACCTTATTAATAAGTACTAGGCCGACTCTTGACTATTTAATACATATTTATAGGTAGGTCTTTGTCATTTAATACCTAACTCCAAGGCAGACTCCTCACCGGTACTATCTAGCTGACATCATTTGGAATCTCACTTGGTTGCTTAATACTTCTTTTTATGAGAGAGACGGACCCTACAACCACTTAATACCTCACACCCAAAGCGAACCCTTCTCGACACATCCATTGTCACTCTAAATTATACATATGGAATCTCATCAGGTTACTTCTTTCGATATGGAGGCAAGCCCTATCACCTCAAAATTGAAGTAAACCCTTTTAGTGACATCTTTATTTATTTGGAATCTCACTAGGTAACTTAATACTTCATTTTAGGAGAGAGGCAGACTCTACAGCCACTTAATACCTCAAACTAGAAGCGCACCCTATGGAGATATCCCTCATCGCACCTAATTCCAAATTTAGACCATTTATTACTTTCCAACTAAGAAAGGAGGCTCGGTCTCTCACAGTCATGGGTCTTAGGATTAGTGATATCTCACATCAGTAGTAAATGCACCCAACACCTGGTAGCCTCAAAGTGAAGGCCGGTCTTCCGTCCAGTGACTCTACCGACCCCGCATCACTAACCTACTAAGTCCAATTAACCATCATAATTCTTTACTTATATTATCTTAGGAAAACATTGGACTTAACTTACTAATTCCCTTTTTTATTTCAGGCAATAAGATTTACCTTAATACTTATCACCCATAAACCCCCTTTTTTATGCTCATAAATGCCAATTTGTCCATAAAATCCTAAAGGATGCTTCCTAAGACATTTATGAATGATTACTAATTTCAAATTTGTAAGCTTTTTAATTATTTCATAGTTACTGATTAAACTTCTTTATTTATCAGTCTCATGGATCCACTTACCCTATCAAATTATTGCAACTCTCATATTTATTATAATTTATTTCTCATTTATTGGAGTTACAACCCTTTTTTAATTCGTTTTCCATTAATTAATTATCCTAAACGTGAATATTATGTGTCAGTATCATTTTTATGTTTCTATTTACTTATTATAAGTGTAGTAAATAACGTACAGAAATCTGTTTATCGAATTTATTCTAATGATATATCTTTACAGAAATATCATTTTCCATGTTCAATTGTTGGAATCTTATCTAAAAAGATTATCTACTATAATTTCCATAAATTACTCCGAAATAAAAGAGTCAACTTTAAAGTATAAAAGATTACATCGTTTGAAATTACAATGAATAATGATTACTTTCTATTACTGAAATAAACAACTTAAACTACAATGAATTCATAATTTATACATCTCTTTCTCTTTTTATTTGCATCTATCCCTTGCTAAATCAAACGCCGTATTTTTCCAAGGAAAATAAATCAAATTAATTTACAAATGTTAAACGGATCTAAATCCCAAAAAATTCCAAACATAGAAAAGTTTACATTCCAACAAGGTTAGAGTAATAATCCAAATTCATAACATTATTATACAACCTATTTCAGATCTGGAATAATTTTCATTCAAATCAATATTCTAAATTAATACATTTGGGATGGATTTCCAGATCATGTTGTAAACAAGTCTAAATCAATTCATAAAGAAGAATATGAAGATGTTATTTATTATATTCAGCTTACATTTAATTTGTTTCCTAAAACTCATATATAATTATCCAATTGTGCATAAAAATTAAATATACACCAACGAGATAATTTTCATATTCTAACATTCTACAAACTTCCCACTCATCTTTTAAAAGTGAACCAAATTTCTAGATCTGAAGTAGAACTTTTGATTAATCTTCAAATATTTTATGATCCAATAAATACGTAGAAAAAGTGTGACAGCCCGCAAATCCGTACCCCTTGAATCAACACTATTTCTATACAAATTGACTCAAGTGGCACAGAAATACGAACCATTTAGGGTTAAAGAAGAAGAGATAGAAGAAGAAGAAACTAAACAATATCAGAATCTCACAGTCGCAGCGAAATAAAATATAATAGTAAATATAGATCTTTACACAAAATGAAAACTGTATCACTTGTGTACATCATATCATCAGAGTGTCTCATACATCAACAATCACAAATCAGACATACCATGCAATCATAGCAGCGGATATATATAGGTACATATAATACGTCTCGGACTCCAGCTCATCTCCTGCTCCATAGCAACCTGTCCTGAACATATAATACTCGGTCTGACCCGAGCATTATAATGAAATAACACCCGAGTCAGTCTGGAATACCAGCTGATAACAATGCATCCAAATTGATTATTAAAGTTTCAAAAATCCTTTGAAAAACAAAAGCATCTCGTAAGACCACGCCACAAATAAACATGTTGGGTTTTTACCTTACGATAGCTAAAACACTTTTTATAGAAATCCTCTGATATTATAATAGGGTCTATTTACAAATACTTATAAAATAGCCAAAATTGTTACCTGATTAAATTCCAGCTACTAGCCACCGAAGTGGGTAATACAAACAAAACTCGTAAAAGGTTCGTAGGGAAAATGGATTTCCAACAATGACTAGGCACTGGGGTACCACCTGTCACAGTACGGGGCCTAGATCACCGTACCGAGGATTACTCCCTTCATCCCCTGCAACACAAGGCCGGAACCATTCCTTACTGAACAGTCCCGAACAAGATAAACCCCATGGTTGGCACGACCAACCACCCACTAAGCCGAAATATATATAAGGGACATCTAGACAGGGGAAATATCTTGTCCTGCTTGAGCATGACCCACCTAACCTTGCTGCATATCCCCTGATTTTCAGTCATTCCCGGTTGATGAGGCTTGAGGCTAAGCGTTACCTTTAGAACGTTTTCACTTAGAATGCTCATCGTCCACCTGACGAAGTTTCGCAAGCATTCGTCCATACAAGTCCGTCCCGGGTTCGAACTGAACCGAAGGCACTACTCCTACTACATCCATTTTGAAAATATCCTCAGGATTAGTAGCGACTAGCCCTTGCACTTCACTGCTCCATCTTCGACCCTAACACGTTTTTCGCACGAAACGTACAAATCGGATCGAAGTGGTTTTCGAGAAATAAATCTCGATCCCGGTCTCTTCGAAACGATCAATGCAGTTGTCCAATATTGATAGTCGGTGATTTAACTATCAATTTATATTCATAAACATCCATAAGCATCCATCACACAATAAATAATTCCCATATTATTTATTTGCCTCAATATCTTTAAAAGATATATTTTCAAAGTTTCAAAGCTCATTTGAAATCAATCCCCAAAATTCTTTCCTTTACAAGGTAAATCCTTTACCATATATTCCCATTGGAAATAACCAAGTTTTAAAACAATTTAAATTTTAAACAGTTAAAAATACTTAATTCTGAAATATACTTTAAAATATGTAAATTTACTTCTAATTACTTACTCAAAGTACAATTTCAAAATATTAAAGAAAAACTACTTTATAAGATATAACTTGATTTAAATAAGGTTTTAGTTAAACTAAATTTTAAAAGTTGAGTTGTAAAAGAATTTATACTTATTTCAATATACTTAAGTCAAAACTAGCTTTTAAACAAATACATTTGTAAAAATAATTATTAAGGTATTTATAAAATTTACTATTGCTAATTCATAAATTATCACTATAAAATAATAACTTCCAAAACACTCTCATTTAAACAAGTTTTAAATTTTTAAAACTTTCTTTTTATAAAATCGGTTTAAGCTCAAACTTGGTTTTTCCCAGGAAATCTCATTTCCACATAAACATCACAGAAATCCTTCTCATGATTTCTATCAAACTATTTTAATTTAGTTTTATATTTTCATAACATAAATTTTATTTTCCCATTTATCAACTAACAACCTTTATCTTTATTAATCATTCCAGATTTTACAATTTTCAATTCCATTCTAAATAGATTTCAAATTTTAATTCTTTTAAATTCATTATTTAACAATATCACTTATTTCTCTAAAATTCAATTTATCCAATTACAATTAATTATGGATTTATAATTTACTCAGCATTATTCCAATTGAATTTTATTTCAGTTTTCCATCCAATAGATTCTAATTTCTTATACTTTTCAAATTCCTTATTTATAAATTTCTTAATTTCCTTTTTTGAAAACCCAATTTAATTCCTTTATAATTAAAACTCCAAATTTCTTATTATACCACAATATCACAATACAATTAATTTCCAAATTTATCCATCACAATATAAAACAGGCATCATCATCAATTATAAAAATAATACTACATTGTGAGGAATCCAGTTGGATCCCTCCAACCTGTTTTCCCTGCATCCACAAATATTAGCACAACCACATATATATATCAAATCAATTTGATAATAATTAACATATGCAGCTATACATCCAAACAAACAATCAATACTAGCTGTCTAACTTTACTAGTATCCAGATGTGAGTGAGAATAACTCACCTTGAGTTTCGGCGAGCGTTCGAAATTTAAATTAAACCGAACGACGTTCGATTTAACTCAAATTTCTACTTGCTCGGAATAAATCCGGATCTGCACCATCTCGAAGCACTCGTCTTTGCGATTCCGGCGTTTCCTGTTTCATCTAAATCTGACCACATATGAATTAGTTATTCAAATTTAAAGATTTGAATTTAAATTTAAAACAATTTCTTTATTTTATTTTTATATTTACCCAAAACAATACGGCCGATAGGTTCTCCCCTAATCCCTTCACGCACGCGACTCGCTCCAGGATGCAAACGCACACTTGAACCCAACGTCGATCTCCCTTATCCCTGTCGCGACACCCCATGGCCATCTCCACTTCGATCTGGACCCACCACAGGGTTGCTCAACGCGGCCTCCACCAACGACGAGAAAACGACCGAGCTCGGTGGTCCCACTCAGTGTGCAACACGAAGACAACGACCAACGAACGCGACGAAAACTCTCCCTCCACGCTACGTAAAAATCCATCTCGACCGTTGGATCTATAGATCCCGAGGCTCTCTTCCCTTTTCCAGTTGAAAGTTTTCAAAATCGAAGCATGGATGGAGAGATTTTTGAGGAGAAGCAAGATTGATTTTCGGCCATTAAACGTTATATGCGGCGGCGGCCTGAATGTATAAGCTAGGGTTTGGATAATAATGTTAATATATATATAATATTTAATATTATTTTATTAACAAAATTCTCAATTTTACATCTTATTGCAAACGAACTTCAATTCTCACGTTCCGATAGGCGATTCTAAGGTTTTTCGGTATTCCGGACACAATGGAACAGGTTTCGTAAGCTAATTCGGTCGTATGTGCGAGTTATGGAATTAAACGATCAACTTAAAATTAAATCGATTAAAACGATTTCGATGCGTTTCGAGCTGCCGGGGTCAAACGACAACTCCGATTGCTACAAAAATTGAAATCCTATAATAACTAACTATTACGGATCCAATGGAACTGGTTTCATCGAATTCCGAGACTGTGCCCCGGAAGGCTATCTTAACTCGTCTATTAAATCGAGCAATTTTCAAAATTGTTCGAAATCATTAGAAGTTTCACCTTTAAAATTTTATTCACTTAACAATAATTCATATTGAATTTGTAATCACATTTAAAATCATTTTGACTCATTTCGAATCAAAATTTGATTAATTGCATTTTAATAATATTAAATCCTATTATTAAATTAATATAAAATTTCAAATTCAATCTATCAGCTATTACTTCCATTTGACAATCCCAATATCATAATTCAAACCCAATTAGACCTAAATTAAATTTTAGAATCTATTTTTATCTCTATCTACACTCAAAATTACCAATTTCCTCAATTATAATATTAAATTAATATTATTCAAATTTCAACTAATTCCGTATATTGAAATTTTCTAATTTTATTAACTTAACCAAAGATCTTTTATTTTCAAGATTCAAATTATAATCCATATTCAACATTTAAAATGAATTAAATGTTCAATCTGGCGACCCAAAATTCCGGGTCGTTACATTCCTCCCCCCTTATAAAAATTTCGTCCCCGAAATTTGCTAAAGTAGAAAATACTCTCAAACTAAATTACTTACCTAATTTGCTTAGTTAAAAGCTTATATACTTTTCCCAAAATCCTTTAGCTCAATTCCCAAACCCATATGCGTCATTTACTTTAAAGCTGTAATTCTAACTTATAACTTCTAAGTTAATTACAAATTTTCAAAATTCCCAAAAATTTTCTAACTCCCAAAATTTCCGGAAAATTTTGGCAGAGTCTCCCCTGCACGGAGGAGCTTTCGCGATATCGCGATACAAAGAAATATATATACATCGACCCACACGGTCGGAAACCAAAATATAACACAATATATATATCAATTCCCAACTATATTTGCGTAGGCATACCTTTTTAGCAAATTTTTAATAGCAAGCAGCTAATATAATGCATATACGCACTCCAACTCTCTCAAATGCCTCCCGCACCTGTGCTATACTCAACAAACTCATCAGTTATTAAAATATGAGCAATTTAACGTCATTTCCAATATAAAGGTAAGCCAACATAACTATTTACATTCCAAACAACACTTTGCATAATTTCCTAAGTAAGTCCATATTTTATAACATGCACAAGGTTCATTTTCCCATGCTAACTCCAAGTTATTTCATACAAAGGATTTACATACACGTTTTGCTATGTTCCATTCATATTTATTTCAACCAATTCACATTTATTTCAATATGATTAACATATGCTTCACTAATAGAAATCTATTCCAATTCAATTCTAAATGGATTTACAAACCAACTTCATTTTCAATTTTGAAGCATTTACATCTCTTTAATAATTCATTTTTCTTCATATGCAAAATCACTTAATTTGATTGCACTTATATACCAACTCTTTAAATTAGATTCCAATTCAATTCAATTTATTCAAAAATAAATTTCAATTGCTTGTTAAACAACTCAATATCAAATACAAGCAATTTCCATGCCATTCGAGCAAAATAATCACCACTTAAGCTCTTAACCATTAAAATTAATTCTAGTTTATAGTTGTATTAATTTTATTAAATTTTGCCTGGTGCACAAGCCAAGTATTTTTATTCCAATGCAATTGTTCGAATAAATTGTTCTTACAGTTTTATTTCATTAACTAATTCAGGTTTATATTGATTTCATTCCATCCTGGGTTATTCACAACTCTTATATTCATATCACATTACAATAATCCATTAAAATTCATTCACTTGCATTTCAATTTTATTATCTAATGGAATATCATTTAAAGCTATCCCAAAAGCTTAACAATAACCATCTCACTATTCCTTTCAATAACTTCCAATTTCACAATATCTTTCTTATAAATCAAATTTTATTTTTATTTGATTCTCATCCAAATCAATTCCAATCCATTTATAAATTTTAATGCACTTTGCTTATTTATTCAATTCATTTAGATTTATTATATTAATAAAGAGATCACTTTAAATTATTTCACTAATTTAAATTTATTTTCAATTCAAACCTTGACAATTATAATTTCAATTCCATTTTCATTTACACTTTCACTACTTATTTACCAAAATTAAATCCCATACCACAACTGGATTTTTATTTACCTTCCCAATTTTGACCAATTATCAAAATTCTACCCATTACAATACAAATCCCATTGATTGTACTTCAATTTAGTCTCTAACCTAATCCATATTACGGTTTTAATACACTTTCCCGATTCATACTGAACTTATTTACAATACGACCATTTTCAAATGTTCTAAACTAGAACTAAGTTCTATTTTACCCTTCAATTAGTAACAAGCTTCCAAAATTGTATCCATTCCAGTATTATGTTCATTTAATTTAGCTTATATTAAATTCATCTTCAAGCTTCTCTTTATTTAATTCAGCTTATGCTAAATTCATTCTCAAATAATCCCTTTGAATTTAGTTGAGTCAAACTTTTATTCATACAATATCCTTTCAGCACAATTAGATTTCTTCCAATTCAATTCTTTCCAAAGTTAGATTCAAGTTTTAACTAAATTCATTTAGCCATCTTGAACTCATTTCATTTTCCCTTACCATCTTAAATAAGAATTTAATTCCATTCACTTTATTCACAACACAATTGAATCTTGTTTTAATTAATCCAAATTCAACTCAATTCCATTTAAATCAAAGTTAAACCCAATCAGATTCAAATTTTAATTCTCTATATACAAGTTCAAAACTTGTTTACTAACTGAAGTTCATTTACTTCTTTTATTCCTCACTTTACCTTATCTCAATTCACATTTCATTTGAGATTAGATTCCCATTGTGATTACAATTTCCATTTCTATTTTATAAGTTCACCAACTTATTTATTTAAAAGCTTATATAGCTCATTTTAATCCATCTACATCTTATAATCACAATTTCAAATTCCATATGCATATGTATATACATCTGAATTCCTAAGGATCCGAATTCCCTTACTTTAATTCTTTGCAAACTTCAAATCAACAACCTCAAATTATAAGTATAATACTTAATAGCTTATGGGTATAATCCATTACTCAATGACCCACAATCTCAAAATCAACTTACCTTTCAATTTAATCCAAATCAATTTTATTTTAAGTCCAATTCATTTACTTTTCCAAGTAAAAATCAAATTTCCATTCACCTCAATATATTTTATCCACTTCCATTTACTTAGGTTAAATTTAATTCCAAGATTAAAATTTTCATTTCTTCCTTCTTATTAATATTACTTTACTTAATAAGTTCAATAGTTGATTCATTTTAATTTTATACATCATTTAATTAGAACTTTCTAGAATTCAGTTTACCCGGTTTCGTTCCAAAACCTTTTTGAAATAATAAATAACTCATACTCTCCCGGTATATCAAATCAATTTCCAGATTTTTCCAAAACAACTTGTTTATACCAAAACAAATTTCCTCCATTAAAATTCCCAAAACAACTGTTATACCTAACAAATCCAATCAATACCATAACCAAATACTAGGGAAGCAATCCATCACTTTAGAAACTCGAAAATGAATTCTAATGATGTGGCCAGCATCATCAGGATTATTTTCCAACGACTGAAGTGAGTTCAATGCTTCTTACTTTCCCAAATTCATTTCAAAACATTTTCCCATTCAAACATATTACTCAAAATAATATTTCATCATTACCTTCAATACATTGGAAAACATTTCAAACCTTCCCAGGATTTTAAATTTCCCAAACCCTTTTATTTCCATTACCTTTAAAATCCTTACCAAAACTTCCGGGATTTAAATTCTGGTTCAATTCAAATTTTAATTTCACTTCTTATTCACAACATATTTAATTAATTCTATTGGGTTATAGACCATTTTAATATTTTATATTCTTATTAACTTATCATTTCAAATTTTAGATTAATCTTAGATTCTTACTTAATTATGGTATTAACAATCCAACAAACACCCAATATATAATAAGCTAGAAAATCATTTCTTTTATATCAAAATATAATTTTGGGTAAAATTATTTCATTTACCCCCTTTTAAAAAAAACAATACTACGTCGGTTTATCTTGTTTAAGAGTTTAGAAACCCCTATCGATACGGTTGTACTTCCTGCACCGACCAGAATTCATAAACACTCAACCGATAAGTCAACACAGTATAAAAACATTTTTATATGCACTAACAAGTACGCTCTCATATCTATTAATACACTCAACTCATTATAGAGTACTATTGACTCTGTTTAATGAGTAATTTCCCCACCAAAGCCTAGGTTGTCGCCAACCTAAGCTCTGATACCAAGTGTGACAGCCCGCAAATCCGTACCCCTTGAATCAACACTATTCTATACAAATTGAATCAAGTGGCTCAGAAATACGAACCATTTAGGGTTAAAGAAGAAGAGATAGAAGAAGAAGAAACTAAACAATATCAGAATCTCACAGTCGCAGCGAAATAAAATATAATAGTAAATATAGATCTTTACACAAAATGAAAACTGTATCACTTGTATACATCATATCATCAGAGTGTCTCATACATCAACAATCACAAATCAGACATACCATGCAATCATAGCAGCGGATATATAGGTACATATAATACGTCTCGGACTCCAGCTCCTCTCCTGCTCCATAGCAACCTGTCCTGAACATATAATACTCGGTCTGACCCGAGCATTATAATGAAATAACACCCGAGTCAGTCTGGAATACCAGCTGATAACAATGCATCCAAATTGATTATTAAAGTTTCAAAAACCCTTTGAAAAACAAAAGCATCTCGTAAGACCACGCCACAAATAAACATGTCGGGTTTTTACCTTACGATAGCTAAAACACTTTTTATAGAAATCCTCTGATATTATAATAGGGTCTATTTACAAATACTTATAAAATAGCCGAAATTGTTACATGATTAAATTCCAGCTACTAGCCACCGAAGTGGGTAACACAAACAAAATTCGTAAAAGGCTCGTAGGGAAAATGGATTTCCAACAATGACTAGGCACTGGGGTACCACCTGTCACAGTACGGGGCCTAGATCACCGTACCGAGGATTACTCCCTTCATCCCCTACAACACAAGGCCGGAACCATTCCTTACTGAACAGTCCCGAACAAGATAAACC
Source organism: Allium cepa (assembly GCA_030765085.1). Taxonomy (NCBI): domain Eukaryota; kingdom Viridiplantae; phylum Streptophyta; class Magnoliopsida; order Asparagales; family Amaryllidaceae; genus Allium; species Allium cepa. The sequence goes on along the minus strand of CM060929.1, from coordinate 1,050,057,065 downwards.
CCATAGTTGGCGCGACCAACTACCCACTAAGCCGAAATAAATATAAGGGACATCTAGACAGGGGAAATATCTTGTCCTGCTTGGGCATGACCCACCTAACCTTGCTGCATATCCCCTGATTTTCAGTCATTCCCGGTTGATGAGGCTTGAGGCTAAGCGTTACCTTTAGAACGTTTTCACTTAGAATGCTCATCGTCCACCTGACGAAGTTTCGCAAGCATTCGTCCATACAAGTCCGTCCCGGGTTCGAACGGAACCGAAGGCACTACTCCTACTACATCCATTTTGAAAATATCCTCAGGATTAGTAGCGACTAGCCCTTGCACTTCACTGCTCCATCTTCGACCCGAACACGTTTTTCGCACGAAACGTACAAATCGGATCGAAGTGGTTTTCGAGAAATAAATCTCGATCCCGGTCTCTTCGAAACGATCAACGCACTTGTCCAATATTGATAGTCGGTGATTTAACTATCAATTTATATTCATAAACATCCATAAGCATCCATCACACAATAAATAATTCCCATATTATTTATTTTCCTCAATATCTTTAAAAGATATATTTTCAAAGTTTCAAAGCTCATTTGAAATCTATCCCCAAAATTTTTTCCTTTACAAGGTAAATCCTTTACCATATATTCCCATTGGAAATAACCAAGTTTTAAAACAATTTAAATTTTAAACAGTTAAAAATACTTAATTCTGAAATATACTTTAAAATATGTAAATTTACTTCTAATTACTTACTCAAAGTACAATTTCGAAATATTTAAAGAAAAACTACTTTATAAGATATAACTTGATTTAAATAAGGTTTTAGTTAAACTAAATTTTAAAAGTTGAGTTGTAAAAGAATTTATACTTATTTCAATATACTTAAGTCAAAACTAGCTTTTAAACAAATACATTTGTAAAAATAATTATTAAGGTATTTATAAAATTTACTATTGCTAATTCATAAATTATCACTATAAAATAATAACTTCCAAAACACTCTCATTTAAACAAGTTTTAAATTTTTAAAACTATCTTTTTATAAAATCGGTTTAAGCTCAAACTTGGTTTTTCCCAGGAAATTTCATTTCCACATAAACATCACAGAAATCCTTCTCACGATTTCTGTCAAACTATTTTAATTTAGTTTTATATTTTCATAACATAAATTTTATTTTCCCATTTATCAACTAATAACCTTTCTCTTTATTAATCATTCCAGATTTTACAATTTTCAATTCCTTTCTAAATAGATTTCAAATTTTAATTCTTTTAAATTCATTATTTAACAATATCACTTATTTCTCTAAAATTCAATTTATCCATTTACAATTAATTATGGATTTATAATTTACTCAGCATTATTCCAATTGAATTTTATTTCAGTTCTCCATCCAATAGATTCTAATTTCTTATACTCTTTAAATTCCTTATTTATAAATTTCTTAATTTCCTTTTTTGAAAACCCAATTTAATTCCTTTATAATTAAAACTCCAAATTTCTTATTATACCACAATATCACAATACAATTAATTTCCAAATTTATCCATCACAATATAAAACAGGCATCATCATCAATTATAAAAATAATACTACATTGTGAGGAATCCAGTTGGATCCCTCCAACCTGTTTTCCCTGCATCCACAAATATTAGCACAACCACATATATATAACAAATCAATTTGATAATAATTAACATATTGTAACGACCCGCATTTTACGTGTTGATATATCGTAGAATTATTAGGTCATTAGTGTTGTTTATGTTCTCCTTAGCCTAAGTCGTATGGGAAGTTAACTCGGTTGCACAAGTTAAGTGATAGGTCGTGTGTGAGTTAATGGGTAACGACCTAAAAGTGTTGCAGCGACCTTAAGAAGAAGTTAGGCCGTTAGCAAGTTAGAGAGGTTAGCGACCTAGACGTTTAGGTCGTGTGTAAGATAGGTTAGTTTAGGTCGTTGGAGCGACCTAAGGAGATAGGTCGGTTTAAGTAGATTAGCGACCTAGGGGAGGAAGGTCGTTCAAGCGACCTAAGGGTTGTATGAAACCTAGTAGTAACGACCTAAGGAAGAGCGGGAGCGACCTATAGGATGAGCGACCTATAGGGTGTAGCGACCTAAGGAAGTTGCCGAGCTAAGGTAGTTAGCGACCTAGGGTTAACGACCTAACAGTTACGAGTTATGGTTCCTGTTAGACCTAGGTATGGACCGACTTAAGAGTGTTTATGACCTATGGAAGTTAGGTCGTGAACGAGTTAGTATGGTTGGCCGACCTATAGGGTTTAACGACTTATAGGTAGAGCGACCTAAAAGGGAGACCAACCTAAGAGCTAACGGTTTAAGGGAGTTAACGAGTTAAGAGATAGGTCGTGGACGACCTATAGGGGTAACGACCTAAGTTAGGTTGTTGAGCGACCTAAGGGAAGTGTTAGATCGTGGTTTGTGTTAGGTCGCTAGGTAGGTTAGGTCGGCAGAATCATAGGTCGCAAGGAAATTAGGTCGCATGTTTATTTTAGGTCGGCATGGTCTTAGGTCGTAGGTCGTTGAAGGCAGCTGTGTTTTTAGGTCGCATGTGCTATGGAGACTTAGGTCGTAAATGACCTAAGTTAGGTCGGGGGTCTCTAGGTCGGCAACGACCTAAAACTGGGCGACGACCTAAGGGTGATTTCAGCCTATAAATAGAGGGGTTTGGCTCACTTTTTGGCACCGGTTTTTGAAGCGACGAAGTGCTGCCATTTTGAGAGCTCGACTACAACATTTCTTCACTTCTTTTCTCTACTCTAATCTTGTGCTAACATCCATCCAAGATCGAAGATCAAGATCGAAGATCCAAGAGCCAAAGTTGAAGATCTTCATCCAACGAAGTGAGATTTCATCGTTTCAAGCGGGATTTCGATAAATCAAGCTTCAATCTTTGCTGTCCAGATCTGAAGCGTATTGCTTTTGGGTTGTTTTGGAGATTCGGTGAGTGGTAGTTATCTCTCACGTGGACCCAAAGGAGTATATTGGATTGGTGGCTTGTTTGAGTGTTAAAGTTAGAGATTTCATGTATTTTTCTTAGTTCCAAGACTAGATTCATTACTTTTGAAGATGTTTACCTATGCAAGTTCAATTAACAAGTTATAGAGACAAAACCCATGTTTTATATTTGATAGATCTATGCTAAAATCCATGATTTCATATATGTTAGACTTATGCTCATTTATTTACGAAATTGCCATTATAGTTGATATTGCTTGATTAGATCATGTTTGAATGCTTGATTGTTTGGATGTATGATTGATTTGATTATCTCGAGTTAACTTGTAGTTGATTTGGGACAAGATGGTTGAAGATGATTCAAAAGCTAAGTGGAAAGGCTCTTGAATGGTGAAAGCTGCTGTGGCATATGAAGCGGATGATGAAGCTCATATGGATGGGTTCGAGGACTTTGCTATAGTTAGAGGAAGCGAAGTATGATGATGATGATGATGGACTTTGCCATGATGCGATGAGGTGAAGTATGATGTTGTGATGGACTTTGCTAAGATGCGATGAAGCAAAGTATGATATGAGATAGTCTTGGTCTAGTCCAGGCGGGATCATTCCAAGCATGTTGATAACTCGGTGATATGGTTCGAGTTGTGATGGATAATGGATGGCTCGAGAGGCACTTGAGCTAATATGAAAATAGTCGTCAAGGAGGATGACTAGGAGGCTAAGACTTCATCGTTGTTGAAGGTTCTAGCATGCTCAAAGCAAGAGTACGTTGGGCGGCATTGATATCCCAGGCACGGGTCACGATGACGTGCTAGTACTCTGGGCAGCATTGATATCCTAGGCACGGGTCACGATGACGTGCGGAGTTATGTCTAGAACCGGGGTTACCATTAGCCCTTGACTGACGGATGAAAGAATGTGCCGTTCATTCAACTAACGATGAAATCAAGGCAATGATAACAGTGATAGCCAGAGTCATGGATGTTTGGATGTATCATCATTCGGTCTCAAGAGCGGTGTTTTTTGGGTGCTTATCTGATCTTGGTTTAGGCCTTGGGGGTTTGTATTTGGAAAACATCGACCTTGACTCGAGTGGTTATTGCTTTACTTTAGTTATCTGTTTGCTATGCTTGCTTCTCCTTAGTGTGTGTCTGGGGCTATCACTGTAGAAAGAGGTGGAGTGGGATGATTTGGGTTCCTATTCCTTTTATCCTTTATGTTCCTTTGGTATGTTTGATAGTTGATTTACTGCTCACTAAGACTGTTGTCTGACTCAAGGTTTTATGTCTCCTCTTATTACCTTGGGTTGTTCGTCCATGTTTGGGATGGGCAAACTAGGTGGCAGGTGGCAGGTGCTGATCTTAGTGGCTCACGCTGATGATGACGAAGACGAGCAGGAGGCTTTACATATTATTTTCATATTCTATGTACTGGATATTCCGCTGATTGTTGATTACTCTGAGTGCTATGTAGTGAGGCTTCTTGTATTCATGATTCAGACCATGTATAAAGCTATTATGATTAGATGATGATATTCTGTTCTATGGGAGCTTCACTATATTATATTTCTCTATTGTATTTTATCCATGCGCTGTGAGTTTTACGATAGAGTTTGATGTTTTTACCTTACCCTGACAATCGTCCATGGCTGCCTGGCACACCTTCAGCGCACTATTTCCTTGTTTCGGTGCAGGATTCATGGGCGGTCGTCACATTTGGTATCAGAGCTTTGGTTAATCGATTTTAGCCAACGCTCGCTGACGTAACTACGTAAGAGAGACGTAATTGTATTTTGATGGATGATTACTATATATAATATAGTAGTTTAGATGGATTTGAACTCCTTATGTAGTTGTTCCTCAAGGTGTTCTAATCAGTCCTTTTTGTAGATACTAAGGATGAGTCGAAGAGGGAGACCAGTTGCAAGGGAAGGCCGTGCCGCTGAAGGAGTTGCTGATTACGGAGCTATGTTTGAAGCCATGATGACTTCTATCATGAGAAGGATACCAGCTCCAGGGCCATCTGTAGATGTTGGAGTTCAAGTTCAAGCTCCAAGACCGGTGGATTTTGCTAAGCTTTGTAAGGATTATACTGCTCTTGGAGGGAAGGCTTTCTTAGGGACAGAGTCAACCATTGAAGTCCAAAGATGGATAGATGCTTGTAGAAGAATCTTTGGTGACTTGGGAATTGAGGATGCAACTAAAAGGAAGCTTGCATCAAGGCAGCTTCAAGGGAGAGCTTCTGATTGGTGGAACTCTATCACCATTGATACTCCAGAAGAAGAGATTTCTTGGGAGCAGTTTCAAGCTAGGTTTGAAGCTAAGTTCATCTCTACTGCTCAGAATTCTGTTTTGTTTAAGAAGTTTGTTGAGCTCAAGCAAGGCGGAAGGTCGGTTCTGGAATATGTTTCTGAGTTTGAAGCCTTGTCCAAGTATGCTAGATCGTATATTGATTCTCCCTATCAGAAGAATGAAAAGTTCGTGACAGGCTTGGATGCTTATCTTGGAAGGCAGCTGGTGGATCACCTGGACGATCCATTTGAGAAGCTTGTGGAAAAAGCTCTCGGGCATGAGAGTTTGTTTCCTAAGGAAGGGTCTGTTGTTGCTGTGGCCAAGGAGGAGTCTAAACCGCAGCAGGGTGGAAACAAGAAGAGGAAACAGCAACAGCAGAAGGGTAAGAATGGTCAGAAGAAGCCAAAGGGCGAAGTGACCTGTTTCAATTGTCAGCAGAAGGGCCATTTCTCCAGGGATTGCAAGAATCCAAAGGTGTCGGTGAAGTGCCACAACTGTGACAAGCTAGGGCATATTAAGAAGAATTGTCCGGAACCACAGAAGGAAAAGCAGATTGTGAAAGCTTATGCTTTGGGGGCTGTTCCATCATCTTCGAAAGCTCCTACTGCTGAAGAGAAGGGGAAGAGTGTGGTGGTTCAAGGTACTCTTTACGTTTGTGGTGTTCCAGTTAGAGTGTTGTTTGATACTGGGGAATCGCATTCCTTTGTTTGTAATGAGTTGGTGGACCGGTTGGGTTTGGAACCGGATATTGTTGATAGACCATTGGTTGTGACCAATCCAGTTGGAGGTTCGTCTTGTTTGTGTATGCTATGCCGTGGTCTAGTTGTATCGAGTCATGATTGCTCTTTTGTTTGTGATTGTTTTGTTCTGAACTTTGCGGGGTTCGGAATTATTTTGGGTATGGATTGGCTTAGGAAGTATGCGGCAAAGGTTGATTGTGAGAGATTGGAGGTGACAGTCGAGAATGTGGAGGGGCGAAAGGTTCTGATACGATGTAAGCATGAAGAAGGCGTCTTCATGAGCTTCATGTATTCGTTGGTTGTTCCACGGGATGGACTGTCATCGGTGCCAATCGTGAATGGATTCGGGGATGTCTTTGATGAAGTCAAAGGGTTACCGCCGCATAGGGAGATCAAGTTTCGTATCGATCTAGTTGAGGAAGCCAGACCCGTTGTGATGCCGCTTAGGCGGATGGCGCCTAGGGAACAGCAAGAGTTGAAGGTGCAAGTTGATGACCTTTTACGGAAAGGATTCATTCGGCGTAGTGTGTCCGAATGGGGTGCACCAGTTGTGTTCGCAACCAAAGCGGATGGATCGTTGAGGTTGTGTGTCGATTATCGTGAGCTGAATAAGGTGACTAAGAAGAACAAGTATCCATTGCCGAGAATAGATGACTTGTTTGATCAGCTTCACGAAGCTAAGGTGTTTTCTCAGATGGATTTGGCAACGGGATTTCACCAGTTGAGAGTGGCGAAGGATAGAGTGGCGAAGACTGCTTTCAGGACACCATCTGGTTTTTATGAGTGGCTGGTAATGCCGTTTGGACTGACCAATGCACCAGCATATTTTGTGGATCTTATGAATAGAGTATTCAGAGATCAATTGAGTAAGTTCGTACTTCTGTTCGTGGATGATATTCTGATTTATTCCAGAACTGAAGAAGAGCACAAGACGCACTTGCGGATTGTTTTGGAAATCTTGCGGAAACATCAGCTGAAGGCTAAGTTTTCGAAGTGTCACTTCTGGAAGAGTGAAGTGAGATTCTTAGGCCATGTTATTTCTGGAAATGGAATAGCGGTTGATCCCGCTAAGGTGGCAGTAATCCAGGATTGGGTTAGACCTAAGAATGCATCTGATGTGAGAAGTTTTCTTGGATTAGCAGGATATTATCGTCGGTTTATTAAAGACTTCTCCAGGATAGCTGCACCATTAACAGGATTGACGAAAAAGAATCAGGTATTCAGTTGGGATGCTAAGTGTGAGCAAGCTTTTGGAATCCTGAAAGAGCGACTGACGAGTGCTCCTGTTTTGACTATTCCAAGTGGGAATGATGAGATGGTGGTTTACACCGATGCATGTGGTACTGGACTTGGAGCAGTGCTAATGCAGAAGGATAGAGTTGTTGCGTATGCAAGTCGACAACTGAAGCCGCATGAAAGGAATTACCCGACTCATGATTTGGAGTTGGCGGCGATTGTGTTTGCCCTGAAGATGTGGAGACATTATCTATTGGGGGTTCGATTCGAGTTGTTTACGGATCACAAGTCATTGAAGTATCTTTTCTCCCAAAAGGATTTGAATCTTCGGCAGCAACGATGGCTAGAGTTTTTAGCATCGTATGATTTTGGTATAGCTTATACTCCGGGAAAAGGTAACGCAGTAGCTGATGCGTTGAGTCGAAGACATGTGGGATTGGGAGTCATGTTTTCGGAATGGAAGAGTCTCGAGTATTTGGCTGGATTTGATTTCAGGCCTAGATGTGAATTGGAACCTGAAATGTTGGCAAACTTATCGATAAGGCCTACTCTTGTGGAAATAATTGGCGAGAGCCAAAAGCGAGACGATAAGCTTGTCAAGATTATCCGTGATTTGGAATCTGGATTGGACCCAGAGAAGGATAAAAGATTCGAAGTCGATCGAGAGGGTTGGCTTCGGAAGCAAGGATGACTGGTTGTTCCCGATATCGATGAGTTGAGAGATGAAGTTTTGAAGGAAAGTCATCACTCGAAGTTGACAATTCATTCAGGAGGAAATAAGATGTATCGGGACATGAAGAGAACCTATTACTGGGAAGGTATGAAGAAGGATGTTGGAAATTTTATTTCCAAGTGTATGAATTGCCAGTTGGTTAAAGCAGAGCAGAAGAAGCCCAGTGGATTGCTTCAGCCGTTAGAAGTTCCTACATGGAAGTGGGAGCAAATATCGATGGATTTTATCGATGGTTTACCTAGAACCAGAACGGGAAATGAAGGGATTTGGGTCATTGTAGATCGTTTGACTAAGAGTGCAAGATTTATTCCTGTTCGATCAACTAGGACTGCATCGAAGTTGGCTGAATTGTATGTTAAGTGGATAGTTCGATTCCATGGTATTCCGAAGAGTATAGTGAGCGATCGAGATCCATTATTCACTAGTGGATTTTGGAAGAGCTTTCAGGAAGTTTTGGGAACCGAGTTGTGTTTGAGTACAGCTTATCATCCCCAAACAGATGGTCAGAGTGAGAGAGTCAACCGAGTTTTGGAAGATCTCTTGAAAGCATGTGTCTTGGATTTCGGAGGATCATGGGAAGATCATCTTCATCTGGTGGAATTTGCGTATAATAACAGTTACCAGTCAAGCATTGGTATGGCACCGTATGAAGCGCTGTAAGGAAGACCGTGTAACTCTCCGACATGTTGGTTGGAAACTGGAGAAAAGCTAATACTTGGGCCAGAGATGATTCGTCAGACTACGGATTGTATAGAGATCATTCGGCAACGAATGAAGGCAGCCCAAGACCGCCAGAAAAGTTATGCTGATAAGCGTCGTAAGGATTTGGAATTCGACGTAGGTGATATGGTTTTAGTGAAGATTTCTCCATTGAAGAATGTTGTCCGATTCGGGAAGAAAGGGAAATTGACTCCGAGATTTGTTGGACCATTCCCGATCATCGAGCGAATTGGAAAGCTCGCTTATAGATTGGAGTTACCGGAAAAGATGGCGGGTGTGCACAATGTTTTTCATGTATCTTATCTACGGAAGTATGTGCACGACTCGAATACAGTGGTTTCTGCTGATAGCTGTGAAGACTTGGAGGTTGATCCAGTGGTTACGAGACCTCGTAAGCCGCTTCGTGTTGTTGAAACCGACACGAAACAGCTTAGGAGGAAGACGATTACGTTGCTCAAGATACAATGGAGTGATGATGTTAACGACTATACGTGGGAGGAGGAAGAGAGGATGAAGGCAGCTCATCCTGAACTCTTCAAGGTATGGCCCTAAGGTGTCGTGACATCTCATGAATTTGTAACTTGTTCTAATCTTAGAATTCTGCATGCTAGGCTAGAAATTGGATGCATGGTTTGTTGATTGCTATGGATGGTAGGCATGCGGAATAGTTATGGTTGCTCTTGTTTGTTTGGAATTTCGGGGGCGAAATTCCTAAGGGGGAGAGAATGTAATGACCCGCATTTTACGTGTTGATATATCGTAGAATTATTAGGTCGTTAGTGTTGTTTATGTTCTCCTTAGCCTAAGTCGTATAGGAAGTTAACTCAGTTGCACAAGTTAAGTGATAGGTCGTGTGTGAGTTAATGGATAACGACCTAAAAGTGTTGCAGCGACCTTAAGAAGAAGTTAGGCCGTTAGCAAGTTAGAGAGGTTAGCGACCTAGACGTTTAGGTCGTGTGTAAGATAGGTTAGTTTAGGTCGTTGGAGCGACCTAAGGAGATAGGTCGGTTTAAGTAGATTAGCGACCTAGGGGAGGAAGGTCGTTCAAGCGACCTAAGGGTTGTATGAAACCTAGTAGTAACGACCTAAGGAAGAGCGGGAGCGACCTATAGGATGAGCGACCTATAGGGTGTAGCGACCTAAGGAAGTTGCCGAGCTAAGGTAGTTAGCGACCTAGGGTTAACGACCTAACAGTTACGAGTTATGGTTCCTGTTCGACCTAGGTATGGACCGACTTAAGAGTGTTTATGACCTATGGAAGTTAGGTCGTGAATGAGTTAGTATGGTTGGCCGACCTATAGGGTTTAACGACTTATAGGTAGAGCGACCTAAAAGGGAGACCGACCTAAGAGCTAACGGTTTAAGGGAGTTAACGAGTTAAGAGATAGGTCGTGGACGACCTATAGGGGTAACGACCTAAGTTAGGTTGTTGAGCGACCTAAGGGAAGTGTTAGATCGTGGTTTGTGTTAGGTCGCTAGGTAGGTTAGGTCGGCAGAATCATAGGTCGCAAGGAAATTAGGTCGCATGTTTATTTTAGGTCGGCATGGTCTTAGGTCGTAGGTCGTTGAAGGCAGCTGTGTTTTTAGGTCGCATGTGCTATGGAGACTTAGGTCGTAAATGACCTAAGTTAGGTCGGGGGTCTCTAGGTCGGCAACGACCTAAAACTGGGCGACGACCTAAGGGTGATTTCAGCCTATAAATAGAGGGGTTTGGCTCACTTTTTGGCACCGGTTTTTGAAGCGACGAAGTGCTGCCATTTTGAGAGCTCGACTACAACATTTCTTCACTTCTTTTCTCTACTCTAATCTTGTGCTAACATCCATCCAAGATCGAAGATCAAGATCGAAGATCCAAGAGCCAAAGTTGAAGATCTTCATCCAACGAAGTGAGATTTCATCGTTTCAAGCGGGATTTCGATAAATCAAGCTTCAATCTTTGCTGTCCAGATCTGAAGCGTATTGCTTTTGGGTTGTTTTGGAGATTCGGTGAGTGGTAGTTATCTCTCACGCGGACCCAAAGGAGTATATTGGATTGGTGGCTTGTTTGAGTGTTAAAGTTAGAGATTTCATGTATTTTTCTTAGTTCCAAGACTAGATTCATTACTTTTGAAGATGTTTACCTATGCAAGTTCAATTAACAAGTTATAGAGACAAAACCCATGTTTTATATTTGATAGATCTATGCTAAAATCCATGATTTCATATATGTTAGACTTATGCTCATTTATTTACGAAATTGCCATTATAGTTGATATTTCTTGATTAGATCTTGTTTGAATGCTTGATTGTTTGGATGTATGATTGATTTGATTGTCTCGAGTTAGCTTGTAGTTGATTTGGGACAAGATGGTTGAAGATGATTCAAAAGCTAAGTGGAAAGGCTCTTGAATGGTGAAAGCTGTTGTGGCATATGAAGCGGATGATGAAGCTCATATGGATGGGTTCGAGGACTTTGCTATAGTTAGAGGAAGCGAAGTATGATGATGATGATGGACTTTGCCACGATGCGATGAGGTAAAGTATGATGTTGTGATGGACTTTGCTAAGATGCGATGAAGCAAAGTATGATATGAGATAGTCTTGGTCTAGTCCAGGCGGGATCATTCCAAGCATGTTGATAACTCGGTGATATGGTTCGAGTTGTGATGGATAATGGATGGCTCGAGAGGCGCTTGAGCTAGTATGAAAATAGTCGTCAAGGAGGATGACTAGGAGGCTAAGACTTCATCGTTGTTGAAGGTTCTAGCATGCTCAAAGCAAGAGTACGTTGGGCGACATTGATATCCCAGGCACGGGTCACGATGACGTGCTAGTACTCTGGGCAGCATTGATATCCTAGGCACGGGTCACGATGACGTGCAGAGTTATGTCTAGAACCGGGGTTACCATTAGCCCTTGACTGACGGATGAAAGAATGTGCCGTTCATTCAACTAACGATGAAATCAAGGCAATGATAACAGTGATAGCCAGAGTCATGGATGTTTGGATGTATCATCATTCGGTCTCAAGAGCGGTGTTTTCTGGGTGCTTATCTGATCTTGGTTTAGGCCTTGGGGGTTTGTATTTGGAAAACATCGACCTTGACTCGAGTGGTTATTGCTTTACTTTAGTTATCTGTTTGCTATGCTTGCTTCTCCTTAGTGTGTGTCTGGGGCTATCACTGTAGAAAGAGGTGGAGTGGGATGATTTGGGTTCCTATTCCTTTTATCCTTTATGTTCCTTTGGTATGTTTGATAGTTGATTTACTGCTCACTAAGACTGTTGTCTGACTCAAGGTTTTATGTCTCCTCTTATTACCTTGGGCTGTTCATCCATGTTTGGGATGGGCAGACTAGGTGGCAGGTGGCAGGTGGCAGGTGCTGATCTTAGTGGCTCACGCTGATGATGACGAAGACGAGCAGGAGGCTTTACATATTATTTTCATATTCTATGTACTGGATATTCCGCTGATTGTTGATTACTCTGAGTGCTATGTAGTGAGGCTTCTTGTATTCATGATTCAGACCATGTATAAAGCTATTATGATTAGATGATGATATTCTGTTCTATGGGAGCTTCACTATATTATATTTCTCTATTGTATTTTATCCATGCGCTGTGAGTTTTACGATAGAGTTTGATGTTTTTACCTTACCCTGACAATCGTCCATGGCTGCCTGGCACACCTTCAGCGCACTATTTCCTTGTTTCGGTGCAGGAGTCATGGGCGGTCGTCACACATATGCAGCTATACATCCAAACAAACAATCAATACTAGCTGTCTAACTTTACTAGTATCCAGATGTGAGTGAGAATAACTCACCTTGAGTTTCGGCGAGCGTTTGAAATTTAAATTAAACCGAACGACGTTCGATTTAACTCAAATTTCTACTTGCTCGGAATAAATCTGGATCTGCACCATCTCGAAGCACTCGTCTTTGCGATTCCGGCGTTTCCTGTTTCGTCTGAATCTGACCAGGTATGAATTAGTTATTCAAATTTAAAGATTTGAATTTAAATTTAAAACAATTTCTTTATTTTATTTTTATATTTACCCAAAACAATACGGCCGATAGGTTCTCCCCTAATCCCTTCACGCACGCGACTCGCTCCAGGATGCAAACGCACACTTGAACCCAACGTCGATCTCCCTTATCCCTATCGCGACACCCCATGGCCATCTCCACTTCGATCTGGACCCACCACAGCGTAGCTCAACGCGGCCTCCACCAACGACGAGAAAAACGACCGAGCTCGGTGGTCCCACTATGTGCGCAACACGAAGACAACGGCCAACGAACGCGACGAAAACTCTCCCTCCATGCTACGTAAAAATCCATCTCGACCGTTGGATCTATAGATCCCGAGGCTCTCTTCCCTTTTCCAGTTGAAAGTTTTCAAAATCGAAGCATGGATGGAGAGATTTTTGAGGAGAAGCAAGATTGATTTTCGGCCATTAAACGTTATATGCGGCGGCGGCCTAAATGTATAAGCTAGGTTTTGGATAATAATGTTAATATATATATAATATTTAATATTATTTTATTAACAAAATTCTCAATTTTACATCTTATTGCAAACAAATTTCAATTCTCACATTCCGATAGGCGATTCTAAGGTTTTTCGGCATTCCGGACACAATGGAACATGTTTCGTAAGCTAATTCGTTTGTATGTGCGAGTTACGGAATTAAACGATCAACTTAAAATTAAATCGATTAAAACGATTTCGATGCGTTTCGAGCTGCCGGGGTCAAACGACAACTCCGATTGCTACGAAAATTGAAATCCGATAATAACTAACTATTACGGATCCAATGGAACTGGTTTCATCGAATTCCGAGACTGTGCCCTGGAAGGCTATCTTAACTCGTCTATTAAATCGAGCAATTTTCAAAATTGTTCGAAATCATTAGAAGTTTCACCTTTAAAATTTTATTCACTTAACAATAATTCATATTGAATTTATAATCACATTTAAAATCATTTTGACTCATTTCGAATCAAAATTTGATTAATTTCATTTTAATAATATTAAATCCTATTATTAAATTAATATAAAATTTCAAATTCAATCTATCAGCTATTACTTCCATTTGACAATCCCAATATCATAATTCAAACCCAATTAGACCTAAATTAAATTTTAGAATCTATTTTTATCTCTATCTACACTCAAAATTACCAATTTCCTCAATTGTAATATTAAATTAATATTATTCAAATTTCAACTAATTCCGTATATTGAAATTTTCTAATTTTATTAAGTTAACCAAAGATCTTTTATTTTCAAGATTCAAATTATAATCCATATTCAATATTTAAAATGAATTAAATGTTCAATCTGGCGACCCAAAATTCCGGGTCGTTACAGGGTATATACATACATTAGAACTATAGATCTGAGAAGAGATTTGTGATTGGAAGAGAAAATAGATGCAAATAAATTACCCCAAATACGCGTATTAATGATTTTCTTCTCTTCTACTTCTTATTAGATTTCTATTCTACTCTGATTTGTATGAATATAGATATAAATATCTTATTTTAATAATTTAGAAAGAAAGTGGAGAATAAGAACTGACAGAGCTTCGTTGTTGCCTTCAGAAAATATAAGAAAAGAAGGGAGGGTTAGGCCTGAATTTATAGGTGCAAGAATCAACCTCGGTTCAATTTAAAATATTAAATTCGGGCGATTGTGGCGTAGGATTATTGCGCCCGTGGTTACCCAACTGGTCATACACCTCATATGCACTAGACCGCTATATGTTGATCGGTCGTAGTAAAAGGTTGACCTGTGGGCCAGAGCAAATATATATAAACGACTCAAACTATTTTTGTTCCGAATTTGTTTTTTGTGCGTAACTTTTTCGTTTGGACTCCGATTGTTAAACTCCAAATATGAAAGTTACTCGGAATTTCACCACGAACGCAATGATGCAAGTTTTGTTGTCAAATTCCATCGTTTGCATAAATTCCATTTTTAGAGACTAATTAATTAACTAACTAACTAATTAAATAACTAACGCCAAATTAAGGAGTCTTATGTTTATTCTACATTAATATCATCTCCACAAAATATGAGATCATTTTGAAATTTGTAATCTCGTCAAAATAATAAGCCAATATTCACCCTTGAAATATTTATTTATCTACTGGTTTGAATCATAAATTTATCATGTTATGTATATTTAAATATGCTCAAATTTCGTGGAGATGATCTTGAGTATGATATGAGCATATGCAGAAAAATATTCAACTATTTAAAATCATATACCTCAAAATATGATAGGGATGTTCAAGGGGTGCTCAAAAGGAGAAGTATCATTGAACCTTCCTCTTTATGAATATAACATTTACGTTTACTTATCTAAATTCAAACAGTTTTAAACTTATATTTTATAACTCTATATAAAATTATTATGAATTACTTAATTTAAAACAATTTCAAATTTGTATTTTATAACTTTTATAGAATTATGCAATTAATTATTTAATTTTATAATATTCAAATAAGTTATTCGAATTAATCCGAGACTCAAAAAACTTAAGTCTTCCATTAGGGCATACCCTCGAAATTGACTGCTTCGATGAGCTAGGTAAGGGCCAGGAGATTCGATGGTTTTCCACATATTGTGGTCCTTAATTAGTGCTTAGTTAAAGAACCATTTCCTAAAAAACCATCTACTATGACTTTTCTTAAGGCAATGCCCTTTGCATTGGTTAATTTATTTACATAAGCCAAATTCGGATTTTGATAACATTGCCAGGTCGGGTGCATTAGCAGTAAGGTTAAAAGGGTGAATTTCAAAAAATATCCTTCTATTAATTTGCACAAGGTCTTTATTGTATGTTTGTGTAAATAAATATTTTCTTATACCAACAAGCACCATTGTCTTATTGGTTAAGTGATTCGACTTTGATGTGTGAGGTCACACGTTCGAAACATGCGTAGCGTGATTCGAACATTTATTGACAAATGATATGCGGTTTGTTGTCCTAGTGACATGTTGTATCTAAGTACTATTTCAACAAAAAAACATTAAATCAAATTTAGTATTTTGATTAATAAAGGA
Source organism: Allium cepa (assembly GCA_030765085.1). NCBI lineage: Eukaryota > Viridiplantae > Streptophyta > Magnoliopsida > Asparagales > Amaryllidaceae > Allium > Allium cepa. The sequence continues at coordinate 1,050,041,316 of CM060929.1, read as the reverse complement.
GGTTTATTATATTTTAAATTAATTTAATTGATTAAAATATTTATTATTGTTAATGTTTAAAATAAATTTATTTACAACTTAAATTAAGATTAATTATAATATGTTATGGAATTCATATTCATTACATGGATATCACAATAATATATATGTATAACCTAAACTATGGTAAATAAGGAAAACTAACTGCTTTGTTTTTTGGTAAATAATATGACTAAGTGTAATGTGTGTGTGTTTTGGTGTGTGTATTAATAATTAATTGTCCTAGGTGAACATGAAATAAATAATAATAACAAACTTTTTTAGTTCGGCCATCAAAATATAATTCATAAAACATTTATATTTTCAAAATATGTATATATATTTATAAATATTTAATTAAACTTCAATAAAATTATATAAATAGAAAATAATTATAAATTATATTATTTGTGGTTATAAAACACTGAATAAATATAAGTACGTGTATATTTATATATATAATCAATTTCTAATTTTCGGCAATATAAAATATAACTAGTTTAAAAATTCAAATCGAATATTTTGACATATTCAAAAAATTTAAATGTGATGTAGCCGCCATCATATAAGATAATTTTTGCTTAAATTACTTCGATCAAAAAACATTTTCATTGAAAAGTTCAAAAACAAATTAAATAAGTTTTTTACTTACTAATCAAAATAAAAAAATTGTTTTTTCATAATCCTAGTTGAATGATATATATATACACACATATATATATTGTGTGTGTGTGAGTGTGTATATGTATATAATTAATATATCTATATGGATATTGTAACGATCCCCATTTTTGAGCCAAATTAATATAGTAATTAAATTGATTATTGGAATAAATTGTAAAATTTATTGTAAAAATTAAATTGAAAATGTGGGAATAAAAATATTATAACGACCCTGACTCAACTTTCGAAAATCGGCACCGATACATTACCAATATTCAAATGCCGCAAATTCAAACGTCGAATTTGGTTCGCCGAAGCTTATAACACATTAAGTATAACAACACATCGGAAGAAAATGATTATATATCATTGACACACAATAGTTGATTACAACAATGATACAACTAATTGATCAATATTATCAAAGATACAAGATACAGTAGAAAGAAATAACTCTAAAAGATAATATCTTCAGAAGTCCTTTTAAGATAGAAACTCCAATATATAGAGACTCCGTTGCCAAAGCTCCAAGACTAGAAAGACTCCATACTAAAAAGTGAGAATCACCATCAACACTGAAGTGAAGCAACTTGATCCAAATGCGATTTCCAATATCCAGAGATTGAATGCTATCTAATCTATACCTACTATTCGACTATCTGAAAAATCTAACTCTAGACTGCCCGTGTGGAAAATTGTGGGAACCCAGAGTTTGGATAGGAAACAATAAATTCCAGGTCGGTCATGGGACTGCTATGAGCAAATAAAAACAGTTTTATCTTTTAAAACAAACAACAAAAGAAGTAGAAGAATTTCGCTATGCTTTTGGAAAATGAAACTGCCATAAGGTCTCCCGCCGCATACACAATGCAAACGTAGAATTGGAGTAGATTTCTCCATATGATAGTCAAACATGCTTGATACGCCAAAAAACTTTTGATTTTATTATTAGTTCATAATGCATAAAACCTTTCGAAAGTATAATATTAATCTTAGCCAGCATACAACCATTATTGTATGCCTACTATAGCTACCATGTTCAATAGCAGGTTACCGCCACATTCCATGGCATGTTATACAACTAAAACCGTACAGGGTTCATATTGTTTTGTTTGGATTTCCAACAAATGGTCAGGCAAAGGAACTTCCTACACAAAATGAAACGCCTTTGAAGGAACGTCCCCGAGAACCTAATCGAATCTCTGCCAACACAAGACCGGCTTACCTCTGTAACTAGGTAACTACTAACACGAGCATGCCATCCCCCGGTCGTTACCAACCTTTATCCGAGGCACCTTACAACCAACGACCATAAAGCAATAAGTTTGCAGCAACCACATAGGTAAATATCTAGGCTCCATACGATGATACCACCTAAGGAAATGTACATACCCTCAAGGGGCGCTACCCCCAAATAACCTTGTTGCAACGATTCATGTTCGACCATTATCGGGTTGTGAAGCTTGATGAAGTCTCGTCCACAAAGCTACGCTTTACACAAAAGCCATGCTTCGATCAACAAATGATCAGCAGCACTTCGTATGCCACATTACCTAATTGGTAATATATCACAAGTAACCATCAACTACATAACCTCTGAGCTCGTACGTCTTAGAGAAGGGTGTTAAGCTAAGAGAATAAATTCTCCACCACCAAACAGAAATGTATTTGATAGAAACCAGTTTTACATCTCAAGATGTAATGTCAGACACATAACTATAAAAGTTTGTTCCGGGTTCGAACAGAACCGAAGGCACTTCCAAAGAAGCCCTTGCGATACGGGCATCCTCAATCCCGATCGGACTCCCCATCACATATGGAGATCTCTATACCGGAGCAACTCAGTGCAGAGCCATTCGACAGGTTATCCTATCGTTCTCAAAGATAGCCGGTCTTCACCATCGGTCTTCAAATGCTATCCATTTCACCATATCACTATTCGGAATGGGTTATATGACACAAGGTCGTCTCCCAGCTAAACCGAATAGTGAGCATAATATTATAAAACCATATGGATATTGGGATCTTAGTTAAGTCATAGCTTGTTACCCAAAACTTGTCTTTCAAATGGTTCAACAAATTACCATTTTCGAATCTTTAAACAAAAAGATTCATTTTACAAAGTTCACCAATCTTTCACAAAGATTCATTCATAGCTTTCAAAACAATTTTCTTTCCAAATTGGATTAACTCATCCAGTCATTAAATCAAAGACTCAATTTATAGCTTTCAAAACCATTTCCAAAGATTCATTCATAATTTTCAAAACAATTCCCATTTCAAATCTTTTATATAAAAGATACACCATTTAAAATCTTCTTCAATTTCAAAACAAGGTCCAACCATCTTCCACAAAGAATCTTCCATAGCTTTCAAAACCATTTCGAAAGATTCATTCATAACTTTCAAAACAATTCCCATTTCAAATCTTTTATGTAAAAGATACACCATTTAAAACCTTCTTCAATTTCAAAACAAGGTCTAGCCATCTTTCACAAAGATTCATTCATAGCTATCAATACTATTTCAATTCAAGCTTCAAATCTTTCAACACAAATTGGAAATCTTTTCTTTATATGAAAGCTATTATTATTTGAAAACCAATAGTTTTCGTTTCGGAAAAATCCGATTACATTTGCATGAGTTAAAGCCCTTCAAGTATAAAACTTGGGTTAAATTCAAACTTCCAAAATAATATTTTTAAAGTGGTTTAAAACCCATATAAACACATTTATAATTTTTATAACCTTTTTAAACCATAATTTCCAAACATAAAATTCAATTTCAAAACTTGAGTTTAAATTCAAATCAAACTATTTAAATTTCAAAACTTTATCAAGTTATTCAAAATACTTTTGTCTTCAAAACTCCTTTTCAAAACTTTTCTATTTAACCCAATTCCATTTCCAAAACTATTTGGATTCAAAATTTAACTTTTTAAAACCATTTCAAAAATCTGTGACTTAACCAATTTCCTCGTGCAATCCATATTTGCGTGTATAGTGTAGTCCAGGGGTTTCACACAATAGTGCAACATCATCAATCATTACAGATTCAAGCACATCAATATTGATAAGCGGTATATTCCTATAACGCTTATCTTCCATTCACAGATTCATAGATAAATAATATACATTCATCACAGATAAAATAAATTACATTCCTCACAGCTCGAATCAAAATAATTCATAATACAAAACATTACACACAGAGATATCAAATAATTCAAAGCATTTCATACAATTCAAACATCCATAAGTAAGATTAATTACTCATCTGATTATTTAAATCAAATTAATCACTTACGAATAAATTAGTAATCCAGGTTAATTTATATTAATTAATTACAAACCATCTTAATTAATTAACCTTTAATCATTTATTAATTTAACTTTTAATAATAAATTAATTAACCTTTAATTATTAATTTTCAACCTTGATTAATAAATAAATCAATCTTTAATCATTAAATAATTAACCTTTAATTATTCTTTAAATTCATTACCCTTAACCAATAATTAATTACCATTTAATTAATTATCCTTAATTACTTCAACTAAGTAATTATCTTTAAGTAATTAATTACCCTTAATCACTTACATTAATTAATTTATATTAATTAATTATCCTTAATTAAATCGCATTAATTAATCATATGGGTTAATTCTCCTTTAGTTAATCACTTTAATTAATTATGTTAATTAATCACCTAATTAATGCCATTAAGTAATCAATTTTTTTATTTACTTTTATTAACAAATTAACCCTTTATTTAATTACATTAAATAATTATTCATTTATCAATCACTTTGACTAAATAAGTAATTAACTATTATTTAAACTTTAATTAATCCTATTCAATAATTGATTATCCTTTATTTACCAACAAATGATTCTTAATAAATCAAGAACTTAATTTAGTAAAGATAAACCCCTTTCCTTAATTAACTATTAAATTACATCTTTATTAAATTAAATATGGAAAACATTCAATCAATTAATTATAAAATTACCTAATATATAATTATCTTAGAACAAAACAAATTTAAAACATTTGACTTTAGAATAAAATCCTTGAAAATTTTGCTTAAACTTGTTATAATAAATTACTTTAGAAATCTAGTTATTATTTATAAAATCTAAATCGTGGTACATCTTTTCCTTTCGAATTTTGAGACCTAAAACTTAAGACACTTCATCTCCAAGCTAATACCCTTATATTTCCCGAACCAAGCTTCGGGTTCCTTCCTTTCTTCCTCTACTTCGAGGCTATTCAGTGTTTCACCGAGTCGAACCCCGTGTTTAACCTTCTTCCCCAAATCAGACCAATACACGCTATCACATGCACGTGTACAATCGCCAGATCAACCTTCGATCATCGCAAAGTCCTCCAGCATGATGACGAACGCGTCCCCATCCATCTTGAACACCCAGCAAAATCAAAAACATCGAGAAACAAAATCGAGCATGCCGAACAAAACTGGAACCCCACTCCGCAGCCAAAAATTGTCTTGTCCCACCTCGTCGAGCCACCCGACGACCATGAATCTCCGACCATAGCTTCATTGGGTTACCTCGCCCCTACCCCTATGGTGCGATCGGCCCAAATTCCTTGACGATGACGCAGTGACCACACAAACTCAGTCGACAAAAAAGGCTCGTCGAACCCTAGTTCGGTGTTATGACAACGCCACGGTGAAATTAAAATTCCATCACCATTTTTCCATTGATTTCCATTATTCATCCTACCTCCAGGCCCAAGCTCGATGATCAACTCCTCGTCGATCACCGTAAATCGACATTTTAAGCAATTTTGATCAACTTAAATTCTCTCATTAAATAAAAACTTAAAAAATTATAAGATCTTCGCCTAAAATCATCAATTTGTAATACGATCATGATTTTGTAATCAGATCTTATAGTTATAATATTTGATTTTCCTGATGTAAAATGATCTTACTGTAAATTACCCTTTTCACAATATTCACTTGATATTGTTGTTTGGAACTATTTTTAAAAATAAGTTCACACTCATACTGTAACAACCCGATATTTTCAGCCATTCGCATCCACACATATCAGATTTAAATTGCTCAAAATACCGCATTATAATAAAATTTGAAGCAAATGAAAGCAATCACAGAATCATAGACATAGAAATATCAGAATAACTCGCAATGGAAATTAAATAACATAGTAGTTCATGAAGCTACTATAAACAAAATCTCAAAACAAAATACATAATATCAGTCTGAAAACAATTACAATAGAAATCCCAAATACATAGAAGTTCACTAATACAAGAGCTGAAATAGAATAACTGAAACTGAAATAGATAGATAACTAGATAAGCAGAATCTCCAGCGATTCCTAGCTACAGAAAGAGAAATCCAAAGCTAAGCTGTGAACACTCAGGCTTACCCGAGCATAAAGCAAAACACAAAACACTTGAGTCAGGACATACATACTTATACAATGTAAACCAACTCAAGTGAACTGCAGTAAAATACAAGTAACTTAAAGGATGCTATGGACCGTCCATCCTCTAAGGATTCGTTAAACTATTTACTATCTAGTAATATTGCGCTATTATAATAATGTCTACAGTAAAATAAACTTACTTTAAAATAGCTCTAAGGAGTGACCTAATATTCCTCTTAACATGTAATAGTCCCAGTAGTCCATCCAGTATCAGCGTACTTCCAGATCGGGAGGCTACCCTAAATACTCCACGGGCAACGGGAGAAAAAAAAACTCATAGTAAGGCTCGCTATGGTAGGTGACAAGGCATACAAGGCAATGCCAGGGCAGATATACCAATTATGCACACGGGCTGGCAGTAACGTAGCAGCCACTACGCCCACCATGGAACATACTATGAGAAATGCGGAATACGGATCTTAAGGCTAGGATTAACACTAGTGGAGGTGAATAGTGTTTAAAGAAATTACTAAATATTTTTGATTTTTTTTAATTTGAACACAAACATATGCATTATTCAGACACAGATATGATCACAGAATCAAATACAGATGCATAAATTAAGTAAAAGTAATAAAGGAAAGAACACACCGGATGTTATACTTGTTCGCAGTTACCCTACATCCAGTCTCGCACACAAGTACGGATTTTCTTTCAAAAATAATTGTACAATTACACCATCGATTTCAAGGCTATGAGGTACACCCTCTAGATTCACAATCCTTTGGGTAGAGATACTTGATTTCACGGGCAACAAGTTCACCCAATTGATTTCCTAGGCTGCAATCACACCTTTTCTAACTTGATTGATTTCCAAGGCTATAATCACACCTTTTCTCTCTAAATTGACTACAAAGAAGTATATAACTCTGAATAGCAATGAGATCTTGTTGAGATAGTGATAAAGAATCAAACTAGAAATGATCTAGTTAGATTCAATGTTGATTTCACTAAGACCTTGTTGAGATAGTGATAGAGAATCAAACTAGAAATGATCTAGTTAGATTCAATGTTGATTTCGGTAGAGTAATGGTAAGAATATGTATAAAGAAATGTGGAAGAAGAAGAGAAGTGAAAACTAGAAAAATATGAATTAAAATTCGTTAAAACAACCCCTATTTATAGAAGAACAACAGCCATGTCCATTTGTGAAGGGATAGACAAATGGACACTTCTTTTGAAATTCAAAATTTTGAAATCAATTGCCACTATGTCGACATGGGTATCTTGAGCATGTCGGTATCCCAAAGGAAATTTTGGAGGTTTGTTTTTCCTTGAAAATAACTTTTATCTTATACTAAATATATTTTAAACTTTTATAAATATACTTAAATATAGTTAAAATAAATAAATAAATATAGAGAATAATATTTTGGTATATATAAAATTTTAGTATAAGTTTATATTTAAATCTAAGTATAAATATTAAAAGTTAAATGTATTATTATTAAAAGATAGTTTTAAACTAAGGATAATTTGATTTTGAAGATAAAGATTATTTTGAGGCTTAAAATATTTAAAACCAGGATAGATGATTTTGATTCTTTTAAAAGGAAGGTTTTGAAATCATTTTGAAAACAAGATATAATTTTGTAAAAACATTTTGAATAAAAGTTAGTGGATACAAAACAATGTTCCACTAGATTTTTCATAGGTTCCATCCTACTTAGGGTTCCATCCCTTTAACAGACTCGAAGTGGATTCCATTCCACAAATAAATTGGATTTTAAGATGCCAGTGCTTTTCTAGAAGTTTTAACAAAATTCCTAATTAAATTACTTATTCTTGAAATCTTGAACTCTTGAAATCTTGATACTCATGAGTCTTCAATCTTGATATCTTGAATCTCTATAATATACAGTCTTCATTCTTGGTACCTGCATGGTTAAATCCTGCATATACATATATTTCTAAACTATAATGTTAGTATTTATATTTTATAATCTTATTCTAAGGTTGTTGTCATCAAAATCATCATCTCAAGGACTAAAATTCTCTCCCTTTTTGATGATGACAACTTTTGTTTATAAAATATTACTTCTATCCTAATAACTCTCCCTTAATCTATGCCTAACTATCCTATTTTATACTTCTCCCCCTTTGTCATCGACAAAAAAAACTAACTCGAAACTATATAACTCCCCCTTAATCTAATACTCTATGACATGTGATTATAATGATAGTGTTATCATAAATAATCAACACTTAACTCTAAAACTTAAATCTTAGTCCTAAACTACTAACTATCCTAACTAATTATCCATATAATAATACTTTTAATAGAACATATATAAGAACACGAACTATTTACTAATTATATAGTTATATTTACAGTTTCGTAGAGAACGTAAGAAAGAACATACAACAATAGGAAAGAGAGAGAAAAACTAATGAGTGTCTTTGAAAGTGGGAGATCTACGAACCGAACAATTTAGATAGTGGAAACAGAAATTTCCACGTTGTTCGACAAGATTTCTATCTTTGTCAAAGCACACTTCGCGAACACAAATGACTTCGTCGTCTTCTTCATAGTGCTCTTCTTCCATGAAGGCTTCTTCTTCTTCTTCCTCGCTACCCTCTTGCACTTGATCTCCTGAAGAATCTTCGTCAATCAAGATTGAATTAGCATGACTGTCCATTATAATTTTTTGCAAATTCCTAAGGATTTTGCTTTGCCTCTCTTATTCTTTGGCCATTCTAAGTTTTACCACCTGAATTTTGGTCAATAATTGCAGTGCATCCTTCAGAGAATCCTCCATTTTTGTCACTCAAGCAAGCATAGTTCGTTGAAACGGTCCAGAAGTAAGAGAAGGGAATAAAAAGGTTGAATTTTTGTTTGATTTGGAAGAGGAGGTCATGGTTTAATATATTTCAGAAGTTAGAACAGAAAGAGAACAGAGAGAAATGACCAAAATTTCGAAAATAAGAAGAATATATAACCAATTATTTGAATTTTGGTGGGAAAATTTTCAAAAATAAAAAATCGTTGCATGTCGACATGGGTTGAGAGGGTATGTCGACATGTCCTTGAAATTTTTACTATTTGATTTATTTTGATTTAATTTTTAACTATACTTTGTTATTTATATTTTTATATTTCAGTTATTGAACAAATTCTTAATTCTCTTCTTAATTTAGTAAATATCGATTCATTTAAGGGTTTTTGTTAATATATCAGCAATTTGATCCTTGGACTTAATATAATCTAGAGTAATTACTTTCTTATTTATATTATCTCTGAGAAAATGATGTCTTACATCTATATGTTTAGTTCGAGCATGTTGAGTAGTATTTTTGAATAAATTTATCGCACTAGGATTATCACAATAAATTGGTTATTTTGAGATATTTAAACCATAATCTTTCAAAGTATGTTGCATATGTATTACTTGAGAATAAGCCAAAGAAGCAGAAATATATTCTGCTTCAGTTGTTGATAAAGAAACTATGTTTTGCATTTTACTAAACCAGGAAATCAGAGAATGCCCCAAAAAGTGATAAGTTCCACTTGTACTTTTCCGATCTGATTTACAACCAGCATAATCAGCATCGCAGTAAGATATTAAGTCAAAAGAATCATTTTTAGGGTAAAATAAGCCATAATCAGAGGTGTGTTTAACATATCTTATGATACGTTTTTCGGCTTTTAAGTAGGTCTCTTTAGGTTGGGATTGATATCTTGCACAGAGACAAACACTATGCATGATATCAGGTCTACTAGCTGTGATATAGAGTGGTGATCCAATCATTCCACTATATAATTTTTGATCTACATCTTTCGAGAGATCTTCTTTACTAAGGTACTCGTTGATTTCCATGAGAGTGAGTTTTCCACTCGCAGTAGTCAAACCAAATTTATCAATTAGGTCTTTAGCATATTTTTCTTGAATAATAAAGATACCATTATCTAATTGTTTTATTTGAGTTTAGTTCACCCATATGACTCATCTCAAACTCTTTTGTCATTATTTCATAAAATTCTTTATTCATTTCAAAATTAGTTGATCCAAAAATGATATCATCTACGTAAACTTGTACTAGTTGAATATCATTTTTATTTCTTTTTAAAAAAAGTAGTATCTACTTTACCCATTTCAAAATTTGATTGTAATAAGTAAGATCTTAGTCTATCATACCAGGCTCTAGGAGCTAGTTTTAGACCATATAGAGCTTTCTTAATTTTGTAAACATTATTTGGTAATTTTTCATTTTCAAAATGTGATGGTTGTTCGACATATACTTCCTCTTTTACAAATTCATTTAAGAAGGCACTTTTAACATCCATTTGAAATAATTTGAAATTGTTATGATTTGCAAAAGCAAGTAGAATCCTAATGGCTTCTAGTCTTGCTACAGGAGCAATGGTTTCATCAAAATCTATTCCTTCTTCTTGATAATAACCTTGAGTGACTAAACGAGCTTTATTTCTAACAATCACTCCTTATTCATTAATTTTATTTTTATAAACCCATTTAGTTCCAATTATAGTTTTATTTTCAGGTCTAGAAACAAGTTCTGAAACATCATTTCTAGTGAATTGATTTAATTCTTCTTGCATAGCCAAAATCCATGAATCATCAATTGATGCTTCTTTTGGATTTTTGGGTTCAATAGTTGATATAAAAGCTACATTGCTCGTTTGACTTAGTTGATTTCTAGTTTTAACAACAGATTGCATATCTTCAAGTACATTTTCAATGGGGCGATCTTTTAAAAGTTTAATCCTTTTATTAGGATGATTTATTTCATTATTAGTTGACTCTTGATTTTGAGTAATTAAATCCTCTTCATCATTTGAATCTTCAAAAATTTTGAGATTTTCATCGAATGAAACATTGTTTCTTTGATGGTATTAGTTATTAAATTAAACACTATGTATGCTTTACTTCTATTAGAATATCCGATAAAGATACCTTTGTCGGATTTAGGATCAAATTTATCTAAGTTATCTTTTGTATTTAAAATAAAACATTTACTTCCAAAAATTCTAAAATAAGATACCTTAGGTTTCTTTGAGTAAAGAAGTTCATAAGATGTCTTATCAGTTAAAGGTCTAAGTAAAATTCTATTTAAAATATAACAAGCGGTAGCAACTGCTTCTGTCCAAAAATACTTTGGTAATTTACTATCTAAAAGCATAGTTCTCGCACACTCTTGAATTGTCCTATTTTTACGTTCTACTACTCCGTTTTTTGTGGAGTTCTTGGAAATGAAAAATTGTGAGTTATTCCTTTTTATTGCAGAATTCCTTAAACTTTTTATTTTCAAATTCACCACCGTGATCACTAGGATGGTTATAATTTTTAGAGAAAGTTGATTTTGAATCCTTTTTGTAAAGTTCTTAAAACATTCAAAAGTATATTTTATATTTCAAAAATATTGTCCATGTAAATCTAAAATAATCATCTATAATTACAAAAGCATATTTACTATAATTTATTAACGGAATTTGAGATGGACCAAATAAATCAAGTGAAGCGATTCAAGAGGTTTTGAACTTGAAATCATATCTTTTAATTTAAAGGAACTTTTTCTAAGTTCTTCCAATTGACATGCATCACATAAACTATCTACTTTTAAATTCATTTTAGGGAGACCTCTTACTAGATGATGTTTAGATAGTCTAGATAAGAGTTTGAAATTCAAATGCCCAAATCACTTATGCCAAATCCAAGGGTCACTTGTATTTGCCAACAGACACATGTTATCATTTGAAGCTTTCACACTAAGAGTATAAATATTCATTTTCCTAATTCCCTGAAATATTATGGTTGAATTATTATCTTCAATGCAACACTTATCTTTTTCAAATTTAATTTTATATCCTTTGTTGCAGAGTTGACTTATACTAAGTAGATTATGTTTCAGAATATTAACTAGCAAAACATTAGAAATAATAGGAGTTTCAGAGTTACCGACTTTGCAGATGCCAATCACATATCCCTTTGAATTGTCTCAAAGTTAACTAGCCCTCCGTCTTTGTATATTATATCATTCAGCATATCTGGATTTTCAGTCATGTGTCTAGAGCATCCACTATCGAGTATCCATTTGTTCTTTTTGATCGGCACAATTTATCTGTTGTGGATTGATTCCTTAACCCCCATAAACCATGTTTCCTGCACATCAAATAATTTTGGTAGGCAACTTGAATTTGAATATTGATATATGCAGACTCAAGAGACAATGATGATCTGAATATTTCTAAACTAGTATTAACAAACATAGCCATTTTAATTTTTTTTTTCAAAAAACAGATCATGAAACTTTGAAAAGCTTGCTCTGACCAAATGTGAGAAATGTGGAATACAGATCTTAAGGCTAGGGTTAACACTAGAGGGGGTGAATAGTGTTTAAAGAAATTACTAAATCTTTTTGAGTTTTTTTTAATTTGAACACAAATGTATGCAATATTCAGACATAGATATGATCACAGAATCAAACACAGATGCAGAAATAAAGTAAAAGCAATAAAGGAAAGAACACATCGGATTTTATACTAGTTCGGAGTTATCCTACATCTAATCCCACACACAAGTATGATTTCCTTTCAAAAGCAATTGTACAATTACACCCTCGATTTCAAGGCTATGAGGTACACCCTCCAGATTCACAATCCTTTGGGTAGAGATACTTGATTTCACGGGCAACAAGTTCACCCAATTAATTTCCAAGGCCACAATCACACCTTTTCTCGCTAAATTGATTACAAAGAAGTCTATAATCTGAATCGTAATGACATCTTGTTGAGATAGTAATAGAGAATCAAACTAGAAATGAACTAGTTAGGTTCAATGTTGATTTTGGTAGAGTAATGGTAAGAATATGTATGAAGAAATGTGAAGAAGAAGAGAAGTGAAAACCAGAAAAATATGAATTAAAATTCGTTAAAAACAGCCCATATTTATAGAAGAACAACAGCCATGTCCATTCATGAAGGGATATGACAAATAGACACTTCTTTTGAAATTTAAAATTTTGAAATCAACTGCCACTATGTCGACATGGGTATCTCGAGTAGGTCGACATCCCAAAGGAAATTTTGGTGGTTTGTTTTTCCTTGAAAATAACTTTTACGTTATATTAAAACTATTTTAAAATTTTATAAATATACTTAAATATAGTTAAAATACATAAATAAATATAGAGAATAATATTTTGGTATATATAAAATTTTACTATAATTTTATATTTAAATCTAAGTATAAATATTAAAAGTTAAATATATTATCACTAAAAGATAGTTTTAAATTAAGGATAATTTGATTTTGAAGATAAAGATTATTTTGAGGCTAAAAATATTTAAAACCAGGATACATGTTTTTGATTCTTTTAAAAGGAAGGTTTTGAAATCATTTTGAAAACAAGATATAATTTTGTAAAAACATTTTGAATAAAAGTTAGTGGATACAAAACAATGTTCCACTAGTTATTCGTAGGTTACATCCTACTTAGGGTTCCATCCCTTTAACAGGTTCGAAGTGGATTCCATTCTACGAACAAATTGGATTTTAAGATGCCAGTGCTTTTCTAGGAGTTTTAACAAAATTCCTAATCAAATTACTTATTATTTGAATCTTGAACTCTTGAAATCTTGATACTCATGAGTCTTCAATCTAGATATCTTGAATTTCTCTACTGTACAGTCTTCATTCTTGATACCTGCATGGTTAAATCCTGCATATACATATATTTCTAAACTATAATGTTAGTATATATAGTTTATAATCTTATTCTAAGGTTATTGTCATCAAAACCATCATCTCAAGGACTAACATACACTCCCAGTCAAAATCGGGAGATGGCCATCAAATCAACCACAAGTAAGAGTATAGTATCGAAGAAGAGCGTCCAACCAGAGGAGCTACCTCTTTTGGCCTGAGATCGCTCCTGTTTTAGCCACCTTAAGCCAACTCATGGGAGTCGGGTCCATGTTCATACCACAATAGGATCGTCACCACCATCCTACTTCCTTTTGGAATCTCCACCACATATACAGTTGTTAAAGTGGTTTTCGGTATCAATAGAGAGTATGTCCATATCCGATCCCGGTCTCGTCAACAACCAATCGTTAATATAACCGATGGTTATACATTTCAAAAATAGTTTATATTTCGAAACCAAAACCATTTTTATTTCAAAACTATATTCAAATATCAAATAATTTATCATTTCCATTTCAAACATATTCATCTTTCAAAATCATAATACTTTCAAAGTTATAACTTTTTCCGACACCAAAATACTTGAAATCATTACACTTTGAAAATCATAACATTTCGAAATCATTCATTTGAAATCATCCTATAATTCTTTACATTTTACAGATTTATTCAATTAAACTCAAATTTCAAATTTCCAGTTTAATTCAATTCAAACCATCAGTTTCAATTCAAATCAGTTTCCCATCAAACCATTTCAAATATCATGTCCTTTCAAAACCTTATTCAAATTATATAATTTTAAACACCATTCCAAATCACATTTCAAAAAAAGGTTATATTTCAAATCAAAATACTCCATTTAAACAAATTAAAAGTGAAGTAATTATACTTACAAATCAAATATTCAATTCCCAAAAATTCAGCTTTTTCTGAGTTCATTTATTTAGATAAAAACTGCAAAATATTAAAATTTCAGATTTCCATAGCACTTAGAAAATGTTGCAGTAAGTTATGTTTGAAAACAATTCATTTCAGTAAAGATTGCATACAAAAACTGCTGTAATAGTTCAATTAAATTCAAATATCTCATTTCAGCCAACTGCGGCACTTAACAAGTGCTACAATAGCCTTTTATTAATTTCAGTTTTTAGTTGTAGTTCTTCAACTACAGCACTTACCAAGTGCTATGGTAGCTCTTAGTTAAATTTTAGCCATAGTTCATTTGTATCAACCACAGCACTTACTAAGTGTTGTAATATCCTTTACAATAGATTTTAAGTTAACTACAAAAATGATAGCATTTCTTAATGCTGTAAATTAAATTTCCAGATTTACAATAAAATTTTAGAAACAATTATACTTCAATTTAAACCATTTTAACTTATAAAATTCATAATTTTTACACTTAAAAATATTCATTTAAATACCCTTTAACTTATGATTTTTATAAAGTAAATTTTTATACAAAAATCAAATTTCTAATAATTCACTTATTAATTTCAAGCATATAATTTTCTATTCTTACATTTAAAAATAAATTTAACTTAACACTTAAGTTTTAATTACCATTTCAAAATATGACTTAATTACCATTTTATTTTCTTACTTAACTTCTAAATTTCACATTTCCAAGTCAACTTATATTTCAAATTACACTTTTAAGCATTCATTTATTTAACCATTTTAGTTCATAGAAAAATTAGTAACACTTTATAAAACAATTTAAATAAAATTTCAAATCAAATTATCATATTTTATTTTTAAAATACTTAAACTCCATTTCTAAATAAAATCACAAATTCAAAAGTTATATATATATTCAAATTTCAATTAACCATTTATTTATGTCACTTATTTAACTTGTAGAAAATCACTAATACTTTATAAAAATCATTTTTAATCCAATTTAAATCAAAATGTCACATATACACATTTTAAAATACTTTGAAAAATTCTAGAAAAATATATATAAAATAACCACGGATCTGCATAATATTTTCTTACCTAGGTCAAGTGATACATATAATATATCATTTCAATCCGTAATTTACAAAGAAAAATCTGGGTTCTATCATTTCAAACCAGCAATCCCAAGTCAAATAAAATAAATAAAAATCGCTCAGGCCTATCATTTCAGCCCATAACGATTTTTCCCTATTCTAAAGTCCATTCAGGTATGTATCATTTCAACCCATAGTGATTCTATTCTACAGGGAACTTGCAATGTGATAACAGATATGAATAAACAGTATCGCAACATATAGCAGTATCAGATGACATGGCAAGTTTATAAACAGGGTGAACATCATATGGTTCATATCACAAGAAGGTATAACATGATATAATATTCTACACATTCACTTGCTATCAATTCACAGTTATATAAGTATAAATGCCAAGCGTGAATACTCACCTTTTTACGCTGGAGTTAGCAAATCAAACCACAGAATAAATTCCAGAAAGCACGATATGGCACGACACAGCACGACATAGCATGACTATGGATTCAAGTGAGTGGAGAGAGCCAAGATGGTAATCTTGTATTCAACAACCAAACAAAGCAATATACATAAATATATTCAACCCAAAACAATATTGAAACAATTAGAAATTGAAATTAACAAAGGACAGAATAATTTGACATTGCTTTAATCACTTCAATGCTCGGCCTAAGGGTTCTTTTGCTTGGCCATGATCATGTTAGCTTGAGTATGGCACTAAAATGGCACGACAATAATGAAGTGAAGGGGTAGTGGAGTTGCAAAGTGAAGTATAGAAAAGGTCAAGGCAAAAAGGTGATGTTTTATGCAACATTTTGGCTCGGCTTGGGTCAGTTGGGGCTCGACCATGCTCAGGTCAAATCTGGTCAGTGGTGAAGAGGCGGCCAGAGGTGAAGTAGCAGCTGGTGGTGGTGGCTAAGGGGGTGGCCGAAGTGAATTGGAAGGGGAATGGTGAAGTTATGTGGTCTAGGCAAGGTTTCAAGGGGTTGCTTTGCAAATTTGAGGGGTTTGCATCATAGGGAGGCCACGGCCTAGTCTAGGTCAGAGGAGGATGAGGTGATGCTGGTGTAGATGGTGGAGTGGTGGTCGGTGGTGAAGGTGGAGAGGCTACGCCGAGCTGTGCTTGATGAAGCAAAGGCAAATCAGTAGAAAAAGAAGAAGGAAATGAGAAAGAAAATGAAGCCATTAGCATTTTTTTTTTCTTTACCGTGAGTTTTTGAGAAGATATGAGAAACGTTTTCACATTGAAAGGTAAATGAAAGTCACGGCTAACATATGGAAATGGACGGCCAAAAGATAGAAATGAAGAGACAAAAGGAAAATGAAGAGACAAGTTAATGAAAAGACACAAGGAAAATGAACAGCTTTTGTCTCTTTGTATTTCCATTTCTTTTAATCAAAATAAACTAAATAAATTTAACAAAATAAAATAAAAAGCTGAACAAAATAAAGTGAAAAGGAGAATAAATAAATAATTTAAGGAAAAATAGAAATAAATAAGAAAATGCTTAATAATTGAAACTAGAATTAAAAGTCGAAAACAATATAAAATAAATATTGAAAAATTATAACTATACTTTAAAAATGTTTTAAAATAATGCATAATAAGCCATATTATACATATATACACATTTAGAACGTGACATGATAAACAAAATTATTATTTATATAAATTAAAATAAACAATTTTGTTAAATAAACAATTTACACACAATATTGTAAAAAGCATAACTTTCACAATATTAATCAGATTTCAACGAAACGAAAAGCAGTATTCTTGCAATTTAATTTATTTTCATAATAAAAGATAAATTTAAATATTCAAATATTTAAATTTTAAATTTAAAAGTCAAAGTTTACCATATTAACCAAAATTCACATTTTCTGAAAAATATTCTGTTTATTCATGCTTGTAACTATAATTCACATAAAAATCAAAATTTATATTTAAAATAAAAAATTTATTAATTTTAATAAATGAAATAAAGTTTTTAGATCGAGAATTCAATTAAAATAATCAAAATATACAGTTAAAATAATCACAAAATACAGGGTTGTTACACTCTCCCCCACTCAAAACTTTCGTCCCTTGTAACGACTCAGAATTTCTGTCATTTGAAATTCGTATATTTAAACTAATTTTGAATATTAACAAGTAAAATTTGTAAGTCGAATAAAGTATATTTCGAATATCTAGATTTAATTGGATAATTAAATCGATAATTTAATATTTGAAATTACAGAAATAATTGGAAATTGGGTTTAATGTGATTAAAAATTGATTTGTAAAGTTGTATTAAATCATATTGGAGTTAGAATGATGTTATAGAACTTTTAAAATTGAATCAAAAGTTAATTTGTGGAAATTGAATATTTTAATATTTAATTGACAAGTAAAAATAGCCCTTTTTCAAACAGTCTCGGATTTCGACAAAATTAGTTTCATTGGATCCATAATGTTAAATTATTGTAAGATTTCAAATTTCGTGTCAAACGGATTTACGGTTTGTCCGGGACAAGCTAAAACGCGTAGAAATCGGTTTAAGTGAATTTTAAATTTAAATATTCGATTTGGAAACCTATCTTCCAAATACGATCGAATTGGCTCCCGATATATATTCCATTGCGTTCGGAATGGGGGTAAAACATTATAAACGCCAGGCGGCACGCTTCGTTTCGAGTTCGAAAAAAATTGGATGAATAGTGTCGCATAATTTTCTATATAAGGTCATCATTCTTTCTATTTGCAAACCTAATCAGCTCTAGGGTTGCCTGCCGCCATTAAACAAATCAATGGCCGAGAATTTAGAGAATTCGTCCCTTGTTCTCTCTCAATCCACTCACTATCATCAAATGCTTTCAACTAAGAAACTATCCAGAGTGATGTGAACTTCACATCCATACGGAGATGATCGAGTTTCGTTGCATAGATAAACGGCAAATGGTGCTTGAACATCGCACGTACACGAACGTTTTCCAAGGCTAAATCGCAACTAAGCTCATCCGGTTTCTGGACGTTTGTGCTAGGCGATAGTGGCTTCGACGTGGAGGTATCAGATCATCTTCAGGTTGCTTATAGAGGTCGTGAAAATTCGATTTATAATGGCGGCTATGGGTTCAAATTTGCATGCGTAACCTGGTAGCGATGTTGGGGAAGAAGCGGAAGTGCGGCCGAGATCTGGAGGAAATGGAATCGGTAGTTGTGATGATTTCTAGGTTTAAAATAAAATAAATTTGTAAATTAAATTATATTAAAAATAGTACGAACTTCTAAAATGCATAACTCTTTCATACGAGGTCCGTTTCGCACGAAACTAGTTGCGTTGGGTTCGTATTCGCGAATACTACGCGATGAGGATGGATTGGAGTTGATTGGAGCTAGTGTGAATTTTAGACAAAATTAAACGCTCGTTTAATTTTATTCGGAATAAAACACTGCAACGGTTATTGGAAGCAAGGTGAGAACTTCTCTCTCAATCGAATTATGTTTCAATTTAAATTTGAAATAGTTAGATTTAAAATTGTTTGATTGTATGCTTGGATGATAAATTACTATCTGTTGTATTGAAATAAACCCTATACGCCGTATATTAAGAGGAGGTTATTATATTAAACACATATACCGCGATATTCCACCTTGAAGTGGAATTGGTATTATATATGTACTTGGAGTAGATTTCCTGCATTATATAGCGGGTGAGACCCTATTGCGCCACATAATAGCCGATGATATTTTATACAAACTCATGTACCGCGATATCCTGTCTTGAAACGGGATTGGTATTGTGCTAACATCTATGGATGGAGGAAAACAGGTTGGAGGGATCCAACTGGATTCCTCAGATAATTGAATTTGTTTCAATGTTGTGTGTTGATTATTTACAATCTCTGTGTGATTTTCTTTGTGATTGAAATCGTTGAAGGCTAAAATTTAGCCGAATATAATTTTGGTATCGTTGGATACCGGAAATAAATAAATAAATAAAATTTGATTTTTGAAAATTCGGGTTGAAAGTTTATATTAAATTTATTTCTGAGAATTGGATAAATTTAAAAGAAGGAATTCTAAAATAATAAAGTTTTATTTTTAATCTTATTGAATAAAATTTCAAAATATGGGAAAAGCTTTAATAAATGGATTTCGGGTAATATTATTCAAAGGTTGAAGAATTTATTTAAAATAAGGATTTTAAAGAGTTTGAAAAATAAAAGAATTTTTTTCTTTAAAAGGAATTTATTTTTAAATGGAAATATATTTAAAAATCCATTTGGAAATTTATTTGGTGTTTTGAAAATAATTTAGAATCAATTTGAAAATTGATTTGGGGTTTATTAGAAATTGATTTCAATTTAAGATTTGAATGAAATTCACTTGGTGTTTAATTTCTTGGGAAATCAATATGGAACTTGATTTGGTTGTTTTTGAAATCAATTGAAAAATTGAATTGTTGTTGAAAATGAATATTTGAAATCGATTTTAAAATCGTATATGAGTGGATATTTGGAAATTTAAATTCACCATAGAATTTATAAAGGAAAGGGAAATTTGTTTAAAAATAAACATTGATTTATTTTTGAAGCGTGGAGATAAATTTACAGATTTGGAACGTAAAATTAAAGTAAATCGGTAAGGATTTATTTGATTGGTTTAAATGAACCATTTTGAAATGGAAGTGTATTCTCCCTGGAAAGCCGAATAAAATTTCTAAATAGCTTCAAAATATACACACACACATATACATATATAAAATTCTAGAATTGGTTTTGAAAAGGATACTTTGGAGAAATTAACTTCTTAAATTGTCCTAAATCCTTTAAGTAAAGATTTATTAAGTTGATATAGAAATGGTTATTTCTAAGATTTAATCAATAATTCTTTTAGAAAATAGTTATTTAAATAGTTATACTCTATCTACTAATTTTTATTTTGAAAATTAGTTTGGACTTAAGTTATATGTAATATTAGTATAATATTTTTATGACTAATATTTTAAGTAAAGTGTTTAAAGAAAAATTGTTTTATTTCAAAGTGTTTTCCCATTATATTTTGGACAAGTGTTATAAATTATTTTAAAGTATTTGAACTCGGTAGATTTCCAGTGAAAATGAATAAATATTTGGAAGTGTTTTCGCGTAAGGAAAATGATTTGAAATTTGTTTTCAAAAGTTGTAAAGGTGAAAAGTGATTTGAAAATTTGTTTTCAAATGGTTGAAGTGTGGAAAAATATATCTTGTAAAAATATTTTTGGAAAATAAACAATTTGGGAAATTATTTGGAATCTGGTGATGTTGTGCATATCAATTGAGAGTTAAATAACCGACTATCAATATTTACCTTTAAATGGGTATTTATTATGATTTGCTTGAATTTGAATGCTACACTTATTTTAAAATAAACGCTTGTTATTCGGTTTAGTTGGGAGAGGACCTTTGGGTCATAAATCCCATTCCGAATAGTGATACGTCGTAATGGATAGCATTTGAAGATCGGATATTTTCGGAAACAGAAGGATTACCGTCGAATGTCTCTGCATCCGCTGATCTCCGATATAGAGATTTTATCACCCTTTGTGATGGAAGTCCGGACGTGATTAGTGAATATCCGGATTGCAAGGGCTTCTTTTGGAAGTGCCTTCGGTTACGTTCGATCCCGGAACGGACTTGTATGGATGTGTGTCTGACGTTACAATTTGAGATATAAAGCTGGTTTCTATCAAATACATTTCTGTTGGTGGCGGAGAATTTATTCTCTTATCTTAACACCCTTCTCTGAGACGTACGAGCTCAGAGGTTATGTAGCTGATGGTTACTAGTGATACATTCCCAATTTGGTAATGTGGCATACGAAGTGATGCTGATCATTTGTTGATCGAAGCATGGCTTTGTGAAAATGCATAGCTTTGCGGACGAAACTTCGTCGGACCTCACACCCCGTAATGGTCGAAGCAGAAAGAATGCAGCAAGGTTTTAGGGGGTAGCGCCCCTTAGGGTATGTTCATTTCCTTCTGGATAGAGGTGGTATCATAGTATGGAGCCCAGATACTTGACCTATTTGGTTGCTGCAAATTTATTACTTTGTGGTTGTTGGTATTGAGGACCCTCAGATAAAGGTTGTTTATAACGGGGGATGGCATACTCGTGTCAGTAGTTACCTATTTTTGCAGAGGTAACCCGGCCTTGTGTTGGCAGAGATCCGGTTAGGTTCTCGGGGCGTCCTTCCAAAGGCGTACCCATGAGGCAATGGGAAGTTCCTTGGCCCGACCATTTGTTGGAAAATCCAAAGAAACAATACGAGTCCTGTACGGTTTTAGTTGTAGAACCTGCCATCTAATATGGTAGCTATAGTAGGCATACTATAATGGTACCTATGCTAGCTAAGATTAAAATTATACTTTCGAAATATTTTTCTGCACTTTGCACATAGTAATAATATCAAAGGAATTCGCGTACCAAGCATGTTTGACTATCATAAGGAGAAATCTCCTCTAAGACTGCGTTTGCATTGTGTGTGTGGCGGGAGGCCTTATGGTAGCTACATTTTCTAAAAGCATTGCTGATCTATTTTAAAATATTTCTTTGTTTGTTTTAAAGATATAACTGTTTTAAGTTCTCACACCAGTCTCATGACTGACCTGGAGTTTATTGTTCCCTTACTAAACTCTGAGTGCCCATCATTTTCCATACGGGAAGCCTAGAGTCAGGTTATCAAGATATTCTGGAATTCAGAAGGTGCTGTGGAGCTCAAGAGCCGAGCTAGATGGCGAAGCGTATCAACTAGTTATAGTATTTCTTTTCCGCTGTTAGTCGTTGTAAACTCTGATAATGAAATGTAATGTAATAACTGATATAGTTCTTTGTTATAAAGATATTCATTTGTCTATTATATGTTGTTCCGCTGCGATTGTGAGATTCTGATATTGTTCTGTTGCTTCTTCTTTCTTACTTCTTCTATCTTTTTCTTCTTCTTAGACCCTAAGGGTTCGGTTTTTCGGCATTCGATTGTTCGGCAGTTGATACAGTGGACGTATTAATGTCGATTTTCGGAAGTTGAAGAATCGTATCGTTACATTTGGTATCAGAGCCAATATGACAAGAAGATTGAAATTATACCTGATAACAGTCTTTATAGGTAAGTTTAACAAGGTGGAGATGAAACACGAAAAAGATCTTCGAGAAATCTGATTCACTCTTTCCGTTTGACCGTCGGTCTGTGGATGGTAAGTAGTGCTCAATTCAGATGAGTATCCAAAGATACCTGAAAAGCTTTCCAAAACTGATAAGAAAGATAAGATCACGATCACAAACAATACTGAGAGGAACGCCATGGAGACGAACAATCTCTCATGTAAATCTCAAACAAGCTAGAAGCAGAACGGGTAGAGTTGACCGGAATGAGCGGACTAGGTCGGTCTATCCATAATAACCCAGATAAACTCAGCATTCAGACGAGTCAAAGCAATGAGAGATACAACAATCCGAGCAAAATTCTCAGTGAATCTCTGGTAATAACCAGCAAGGCCCAGAAGACTACAAATCTCAGAAGGAGTCTTAGAAGTTTCCCAATCCTGTAACAGAATAGGGAGAAATAAGAACAATAGAAAAGATAGAATAATTACATGACAAAGGAAAAAGAGAAAGAAAGACTACATTGATCGCAGCGATCTTGACTGGATCAACAGAAACTCCATTACTAGAAACAATCTGTCCAAGGAATCAGACTTCATCTTTCCAGAAATGGCATTTAGAAAATTTAGCCTTCAGTTGATGATTTCTAGAATCTCCAGAACAGATTTCAAGTGCAACTCATGTTCTTTTTTGGTCCTAGAAAAGACAAGGATATCATCAGCAAAGACTAGAACAAATTTATTAAGCACAACACGAAAAACACGATTCATCAAATCAACAAAGAAAGCAGGAGCATTAGTCAAACCAAAAAGCATGACTAACCATTCATAGAACCCATTCTCAGTACGAAAAGCAGCCTTGGGAATGCTTTCCTTAGCAACACTGAGCTAGTGAAAACCTGTGGCAAGATCAAGCTGAGAGAAAACAGTGGCACGATAAAGTTAATCAAACAAATCATGGATACGAGGCATTGGATATCTGTTTTTTATAGTGAGCTTATTCAGCTCCTTATAATCAACACACATCCACAAAGAATCCATCGAATTTAGTGACGAAGATCACCGCTCCCCATTCTGAATGGCTAGGTCTGATCAGACCTTTGGAGAACAAGTCCTCAATTTGCTTTCCCAACTCAACCTTCTCACGGGGTGTCATTCTTCTAGAAAGAAGAACTACAGGTCGAGCTTCAGGAATAAGATCAATACGGAAATTAATTTTCCGCTTATGAGATAAAGCAGCGACTTTACCAATTACATCGGAATAGAATCTGACCACGCGGGTCGAATGAAGATCATCAAGAGAATAAATAAAATTGCCAGCAAAATCCTAAGGCATGCGGCACTAAATAATCAAGGAATTTCCTTGATCATCAATAAGATAAATAGACCGGGCTTTATAAGAGATATGAGCATCATACCCACCAAGCTAATCTGTTCCAAGCAATAGATCAAAAGTATCGAAGCCAAGAACATAGAAATCACCACTAAAGCGACGATCAGAATAGAGAAATTTAAGGTTTAAGAGACCTCCAATTGGATTTGAAACACATAAAGGTACAAAAGCATACTCTAGAGAAAGGAGATGTTCAAACTTATCACCCAAATCAATAGAAATAAAACTATGGGAAGCTCCAGTATCAAGTAAAACACGAAAAGGATACTGAAATAAAGAAAAGATGCCTTGGTCATCATTAGGAGTAGAAGCTAGAGAAGATGCAGAGATGATAGCAAAAATACTGGAAGGCTAAAAAGGATTGCCTCACCCAGCAGAAGGGTAAGCCTTACTGAAATGACCAGGCTAAAGATAGGTAAATTCACTTGGATGAATAACCAAATGAAAGAAAATACAAGCAAGGTAGATACGAAAGGAAGGAAATTTAGAAAAAATTTCCTTAAAACAAGAAAATTTTATATCAAAACAATCTTTGAAAAATCCTTTGAAAATCATTTTAAAAATCAGTTTATACTTTGAAAATATGTTCTCTCACAAAGAAAATGATTCCAAGGTTGATTTCACTCATTCTAGGGTATTCCTACCCTATCTCTAATGAGTTTTGCTCCGCAGGCTATGGTTTACCAAAAACTAAAGCTCTGATACCAACTGTAACAACTCGATATTTTCAGTCATTCGCATCCGCACATGTCGGACTTGAATTGCTCAAAATACCGCATTGTAATAAAATTTGAAGCAAATGAAAGCAATCACAGAATCACAAACACAGAAATATCGGAATAACTCGCAGCGGGAATTAAAATACCATAGTAGTTCATGAAGCTACTATAAATAAAATCTCAAAACAAAACACGTAATATCAGTCTGAAAAAATACAATAGAAATCCCAAATACATAGAAGTTCATGAATACAAGAGCTGAAATAAAACAACTGAAATGGAAATAGATAGATAACTAAACAAGCAGAATCTCCAGTGAATCCTAGCTCCGGAAAGAAAAATCCAAAGCTAAGCTGTGAATACTCAGGCTGACCCGAGCGTAAAGCAAAACACAAAACACTCGAGTCAGGACATACATACTTATACAATGTAAACCAACTTAAGTGAACTGCAGTAAAGTACAAGTAACTTAAAGGATGCTTGGGACCGCCCATCCTCTAAGGATCCGTTAAACTATTTACTATGTAGTAATATTGCGCTATTATAATAATGTCTACAGTAAAATAAACTTACTTTAAAATAGCATTAAGGAGTGACCCAATATTCCCTTTAACACGTAATAGTCCCAGTAGTCCATCCAGTATCAGCGTACCTCCAGATCCGGAGGCTAACCAAAATACTCCATGGGCTATAGGAGAAAAACAAACTCGTAGTAAGGCTCGCTATGGTAGGTGACACGGTACACAAGGCAATGCCAGGGTAGATATACCAATTACGCACACGGGCTGGCGGTAACGTAGCAACCACTATGCCCCCCGTGGAACACACTTCCAATCAAAATCGGAGGATGACCATCAAATCAACCACAAGTAAGAGTATAGTATCGAAGAAGTGCGTCCGACCAGAGGAGCTATTTCTTTTGCGCCGAGATCGCTCCTGTTTTAGACACCTTAAGCCAACTCACGGGAGTCGGATCCACATTCATACCTTAATAGGATCGTTGCCACCATCCTACTTCGTTTTGGAATCTCCACCGCGTACACCGTTGTTAAAGTGGTTTTCGGTATCGACAGAGAGTATGTCCATATCTGATCCCGGTCTCTTTAACAACCAATCGTTATTATAACCGGTGGTTACATATTTCAAAAATAGTTTATATTTCGAAACCAAAACCATTTTTATTTCAAAACTATATTTAAATCAAATAATTTATCATTTCCATTTCAAACATATATTCACCTTTCAAAATCATAATACTTTCAAAGTTATAACTTTTTCCGACACCAAAATACTTGAAATCATTACACTTTGAAAATCATAACATTTCGAAATCATACATTTGAAATCATCCTTTAATTCTTTACATTTTACAGATTTATTCAATTAAACCCAAATTTCCAATTTAATTCAATTCAAACCATTAGTTTCAATTCAAATCAGTTTCCCAGCAAACCATTTCAACATTCAAATATCATGTCCTTTCAAAACCTTATTGAAATTACATAATTTTAAATACCATTCCAAATCACATTTCAAAAAAAAGGTTATATTTCAAATCAAAATACTCCATTTAAACAAATTAAAAGTGAAGTTATTATAGTTACAAATCAATATTCAATTCCCAAAAATTTAGCTTTTTCTGAGTTCATTTATTTAGACAAAAACTACAAAATATTTAAATTTCAGCTCTCCACGGCACTGAGAAAATGCTGCAGTAAGTTATATTTGAAAACAATTCATTTCAGTAAAGACAGCATTTAAAAACTGCTATAACGATTCAATTATATTCAAAAATCTCATTTCAGCCAATTGCAGCACGTAACAAGTGCTACAATAGCCTTTTATTAATTTCAGGTTTTAGTTATAGTTCTTCAACTACAGCACTTACCAAGTGCTATAGTAGCTCTTAGTTAAATTTTAGCCATAGTTCATTTGTATCAACCATAGCACTTACAAAGTGCTGTAATATCCTTTACAACAGATTTTAAGTTAACTACAGAAATGATAGCATTTCCGAATGCTGTAAATTAAATTTCCAGATTTACGTTAAAATTTCAGAAACAATTATACTTCAATTTAAACCATTTTAACTTATAAAATTCATAATTTTTACACTCAAAAATATTCATTTAAATACCTTTTAACTTATGATTTTTATAAAGTAAATTTTTACACAAAAATCTAATTTTTAATAATTCACTTATTAGTTTCAAGCATACAATTTTCTATTCTTACATTTAAAAATAAATTTAACTAATCACTTAAGTTTTAATTACCATTTCAAAATATAACTTAATTACCATTTTATTTTCTTAACTTAACTTCCAAATTTCACATTTCCAAGTCAAGTTATATTTCAAATTACACTTTTAAGCATTCATTTATTCAACCATTTTAAGTCATAGAAAAATCAATAACACTTTATAAAAACAATTTAAATTCAATTTCAAATCAAATTATCATATTTTATTTTTAAAATAGTTAAACTCCATTTTTAAATAAATCACAATTTCAATATATATATGTATATATTAAAATTTCAACTAACCATTCATTTATTTCACTTATTGAACTTGTAGAAAATCACTAATACTTTATAAAAATTATTTTTAATCCAATTTAAATCAAAATATCATAACATACACATTTTAAAATACGTTAAAGATTTCTAGAAAAAAATATATAAAATAACCACGGGTCTGTATAATATTTTCTAACCTAGGTCAAGTGATACGGATAATATACATTTCAATCCGTAATTTACAAAGAAAAATCCGGGTTCTATCATTTCAAACCCGCAATCCCAACTCAAATAAAATAAATAAAAATCGCTCGGGCCAATCATTTCAGTCCATAACGATTTTTCCTTATTCTAAAGTCCGTTCGGGTATGTATCATTTCAACCCATAGTGATTCTACAGGGAACTTGTAGTGTGATAACAGATATAAATAAACGGTATAGCAACATATAGTAGTATCAGATGATATGACAGGTTTATAAAGAGGGTGAACATCATATGATTCATATCACAGGAAGGTATAACATGATATAATATTCTACACATTCACTTACTATCAATTCACAGTTATCTAAGTATAAATGTCAAGCGTGAATACTCACCATTTTACGTTGGAGTTAGCAAATCAAACCACAGAATAAATTCCAAAAAGCACGACACAACACGACATAGCATGACTATGGATTCAAGTGAGTGGAGAGAGCCAAGATGGTAATCTTGTATTCAACAACCAAACAAAGCAATATACATAAATATATTCAACACAAAACAATAACAATTGGAAATTGAAATTAACAAAGGACAAAATAATTTGACCTTGCTTTAATCACTTCAATGCTCGGCGTAGGGGTTCTTTTGCTCGGCCATGATCATGTTAGGTATGGTATTAAAATGGCACGACAACAATGAAGTGAAGGGGTAGTGGATTTGCAAAGTGAAGTATACAAAAGGTCAAGGCAAATAGGTGATGTTTTGTGCAACATTTTTGGCTTGGCTTGGGTCAATTAGGGCTCGACCATGCTCAGGTCAGATCTGGTCAGTGGTGAAGAGGCGGCCAGAGGTGAAGTAGCAGTTGGTGGTGGTGGCTAAGGGGGTGGCCGAAGTGAATAGGAAGGGGAATGGTGAAGTTATGTGGTCTAGGCAAGGTTTCAAGGGGTTGCTTTGCAAATTTGAGGGGTTTGCATCATAGGGAGGCCACGGCCTGGTCTAGGTCAAAGGAGGATGAGGTGATGCTGTTGTAGATGGTGGAGTGGTGGTCGGTGGTGATGGTGGAGAGGCTAGGCCGATCTGTGCTTGATGAAGCAAAGGCAAATCACTAGAAAAAGAAGAAGGAAATGAGAAAGAAAATGAAGCCATTAGCATTTTTTTTTCTTTTTTCTTTACCGTGAGTTTTTGAGAAGATATGAGAAACATTTTCACGTGGAAAGGTAAATGAAAGTCACGGCTAACGTAAGGAAATGGGCAGCCAAAAGATAGAAATGAAGAGACAAAAGGAAAATGAAGAGACAAGTTAATGAAAAGACACAAGGAAAATGAACAGCTTTTGTCTCTTTGTATTTCCATTTCTTTTAATCAAAATAAACTAAATAAATTTAATTAAATAAAAATAAAAAGCTGAACAAAATAAAGTGAAAAAGAGAATAAATAAATAATTTAAGGAAGAATAGAAATAAATAAGAAAATAGCTTAATAATTGAAACTAGAATTAAAAATTGAAAACAATATAAAATAAATATTGGAAAATTATAACTATACTTTAAAAATGTTTTAGAAATAAAATAAATACACATGCCATATTATACATATATACACAATTAGAACATGACATGATAAATTTTTTTATTATTTATATAAATTAAAATAAACAATTTTGTTAAATAAACAATTTACACACAATATTGTAAAAAGCATAACTTTCACAATGTTATCAGATTTCAACGAAACGAAAAGTAGTATTCCTAAAATTTAATTTATTTTCATATAAAAGATAAATTTCAAAAATTCAAATATTTAAATTTTAAATTTAAAAGTCAAAGTTTGACCATATTGACCAAAATTCACATTTTTTGGAAAATATTCTATTTGTTCATGTTTGGAATTAATTCACATAAAAATCAAAATTTATATTTAAAATAACAAAATTTATTCATTTTAATAAATGAAATAAAGTTTTTAATTGGGAATTCAATTAAAATAATCAAAATATACAATTAAAATAATCACAAAATACAGGGTTGTTACACATACCCTTATTTTATTTTCAATGATCTTGTTTTAATTTTGATCATATAAAGAGCAGTTTAAATATTTGTTTTAATGGCCTTAATCCTGTACCTAAACAGAGAGATGAATATATCTATTTACATATATATAGACAACAATTATCTAACTATATATATATATATATATATATATATATATATATATACAGATATATTTTCACTTAGATAAATAAAACTCACAACATGCACTGGCATCAATCAAAAATATCAATATATATGAACAAATCCAGATACCATGGGGTAGTTTGCTCACATGGTGTAAAAGCGGAGAGGTTTTCTTTTAGACTGAAAGTATTCTTTTTGATGCTGAATTTTGAAGTTGAGATGAATCTGCTACTTGTTGAAGTTGTTTTGATTTATTCATTTCCAGGCTTGAAGATTTTTGAAAGCTTGCTTACTACCTTCAGATTTGTTTTCGAATGGGATTGATACTGATCTGAGCTTGCTTGATTTGTATTCAAATTTGCTCTGAGTTTTTAATTTGCCTGAAACCGATGCTTGTCCTAGGTTTTAAGCAGATTACAAATTTTTACTCTAGGTTGATGTCTTGAGACTCTGATGTTGAGATGATTTTGTAGTTTTATTTTTGAATTTGTTTCAGTTTCTCTTTTGATCATGTAGCTTGATTTCAGGTTTTGGAAACTGATCTGGAACATTTTTTTCTATTTTGCAATTTTATTTTCAGGTTTGAGAAGTTTAAACTAATTCCTTCCTTATGCATGTTATCTAAAATTTAATTTAAAAGAAAAAAATTGAATGCCACTTGTTAATTGAATTAAACACGTAATTTTGCATGTGATTATCAATCCACACTTGTTTAACTACAAGGATAATTATTGTACACTTGTTAATTCAAAGAAGAATTATGTTTAGACCTTTAATTTATTTTATTTGTAAACTATTTCTAAGTCCTTTTTCTTAATTAATTTAGAATTTGTGTTTTTATGTTTTGTACATTAATTCATGAGTTATATTTTCATGTATTTATATTTACATATATACAAATCATATTTAAATTTTAAACTCAAGTTACCAACCTTTTAAATAAATAAATATCTATCTTAATGTTTTGAAAATGATTAACTTTGAAAACCTTTGTAAATATTATGTTGAATTTAAACCATATTTTCCTATTTATTCTTATTTAAATTTTAAATTTATAGTTTAAATGAATGAATGTTTATATTTGTACTTATATAAAGAAAAATGATTTGAAAACCAATTATACACAAATAAATAATCTTAGATACATATATACTTTAATTTTTTCAAAATACAAAGTTAACAAATCCAATATATTATTCAAAACATTTTATTTCTAAATTTCAAATTCAAAAATTAATATACAATCAATTGTATTTATAAATGAATAAACAAACAATATCTTTTTATAAATATATATTTTATTCTATTCACAAACTATTTATTTTCCAAATATTTATTTCCAACATATATGTATTTGAATTTCAAATTCAAATTCCAAATTATAATTTATTTATAAAATATTTAGATTTCCAAATCAAATTCTTTAATTTTTTTAAAAACTTATATATATTTTTATTCCTACATTTTCAATTTAATTTTTACAATAAATTTCACAATTTAATCCAAAAATCAAATTAATTATTAAATTAATTTGGCTCAAAAATCGGGATCGTTACAGATATATTAACATAACTATATACACACACACATATGTATGCATATATATGTATAATAATTTTTTCCTTTCAAAAGCAGTTTGTATAAAATAATAAAATTTCTTCTAATAATTGTTTCAAAAATAAGATACTATAAAGATAATATATATAAATTAAATTAAATTTGTTTTTAAGATTTTTTTTTTCAGTTGAAAGTACGTTTTGATACGTACATATATACATGTTTAATATACACACACACACACGCCTTTTTAAAATATTCACAAAACCATTATATAAAATTAAATATACGCTACAAATTAAAAAATAAGATTTTTTATATAAAACGAATGGCCGAATATAACATATACGGTGAGGAGACATATAAGAGCATATATACATGAATTAGATTTAGATAAGAATTTTATACCTCATTTCGAAGTGATCTTGACTAGAATTGATACGTTGTTTGAGCAGTCTTTTCTACTGGAGCACCGTAGTCTCCTCCCTCTTTTTGATTTGCAACTTCAAAGTGATAACAGCATCAAAGTAGATAAGGCCAGTTGTTAATAGAGAATGGAGAGAGCAAAAGTGTATCCCAAAATAATGTGGAGGCTAGCTTATTTATAGTCATTAACAAACATGTTTTCCTCTATTGTTTTCTCTAGATCATAAGCCTTGCTAAATGCCATCAAATTTCCTGATATGTGGCTGGCTTAGGGATTGATCAGGGTCAAAATCCTAGTTGACTCCGAATTGAATCAACAATTAATTAATTAATTCCACCCTCCTAAATAGATCAAGTGGTCATATAGCTTTTATACATTTTCATGTCTGATTTTAAGCTTGAAATAAATAGTTAAAATTAGCTACATCTTAATACGACATTTGTATTGGTTGATAATTTATAAATTATTTGTTATCCTTTGTTGAATTCGATAACGACTGAAAATGATGGTGTATTGACTCTCAGGTGTAGGCTTTATCCAAGCCAATATTTGAACAATTTACATATTGAAGTCTGTACAAACTTTGCTGAAGTACAATATATAGTCAAATTTAATGCTTATAGATCATTTAGCCTTATACTATACCACTTGTCTTTCTCTGATACATCCACCCGGGAGGGAGGCAGGACTCAACATCTATGGTTTCAGAATCCCAACCTTATGAATGGCTTAAGAGAAATTGTATTTCTGTTCTAAGTAACGATAGTTTGTACACGTAATATTTTCCTTGTCATTATATCACTTAAATATGTAGAGTTTCATCAAGGTTAAAAACTACGATAATACCATTATTAATTGCATAGGTCAATTTTAAAGTCTTTGGTTCAATCCGATAATATTTATCGATTAATCGATTTACTCTACCTAAAGACTTTGACTTTATCTTGATTAACCAATTAGTGTGATACCGACCTTCTATAATGAAAGATATGAATGCTCACTTGAGTAGTATTTCACTTCAAGTAGTTCAACGTGTACTCAATTATGGTCATAACAAGGTGATATGCCATGTGGTTGTCCATAACAAAGTAAAGCCTATAAACTCAAGTTCGATAGTACTCTCATGTCAGAAGACTATTGTACATCCTTATGCCGAGATCTCCCATTCGACCAAGTTATTTAACCTATAGAAAACTCTCGTTGAGTCATTTAGCGATTGTTCCAAACAACCATAAGTATGTAATCTCTTGATGTCATTCAACGGTCATAAGTAAATCGGTGTCCAACATATGGAGAGCGTTACATGCACTAGTCTAAACAAATATATCAATTTCATTTTGTCGTTGGCTAGGGACAATTAAGGAGTTGTGTTTTATTTAAATTGATTCAATACTCATTATTATGAACATTTCATAATTGCAATCAATAAAACAACTTCTAATAATATTCCACTTTTCTATATTTAATGTCATTAATTCATTACTTATATCATAATATGACAAACACATATGCTTGAAAATAAAACCTAAAACATATTTGATTTCGAACAAGGTTGTTTACTGTATTAAGATTACATAACAAATAATATAATTGTCTCTATGATACACTCTTAATTCTATCGCAGAACTATCTAAGGGCTTGATTATTGATTTTGGGAGACTGATGGGTTTGTTACAAGTCTAGTTCCAACTGAAGCCCAATTGTTAGCATATACAAAAGAACATATAAATTATAGGCCACCAACATTTCTAACTTCAGCAACGATTTGTTGATCACCTAGGTCAAGAATTGTTAAGGACCATATATACAGCTTTATGCCAGAGTACCTTTATTCCACCCTTAGTGTGAGTTGAGTAGTAATTGACTATTTTCATTAATATTCAAAAATTCCTTTGAACATAGTGAGAAAATCATCCTAAATTTATTTTCAAATGAAATTATTAGTGTTGGGTTGTACTTTTTTCGTAGGTTGTAGAAGTATAATTTTCCAGTGCCATTGTTTAGACAACATTCCAACATAAAAGAGACGTTATGTAGAAGCATTTTGGCCCTTGGCAAAGGAGAAATAACAGACCGTTGTTGCCCATTCTTTTTCCCTTCCAAATTTAAAATGTTTCTCCTAAGCTGGATTTTCATTGGTATAGCTAGTAGTGCTTTGCTTATTGAGCTTAGTTACTTCATCACTTTGGACAAGGTTAATGTAACTTTTTAATATCTTCAATATTTTAAGGGATATCCTCGCCCTGCTCTGCTCCTGATCCATGTTATCATTTTGCAAGCGTTTCTCTACATTACCAAATAGTGAACCCTCGTCAGACTAAATCTGCTCTTGCTCCAGCAATTACAAACATCCCCAACATGCTGGGGTGTCTACATTTTCCTATCAGGTCGTGTCTCGGTGGGTGGTTGACTATATTCAGCTTTTCTTCCACTCACGCTAAAAATTTTGTGTTTCTAATGAACTCACTGGTATTAGAGCTCTCTCGTAGGTCGGTGTTTTTGTTGTTCCCCTGACTGGTGTGGTGGTGTTAATAAGTTCATAGTACACTTGCACTTGAAGTTGTATTTGGTGGTATGTTGTTTTTCACTTGTCATTGCTGTTTGATCTCGCTCTCCACTTTGGACATTGGCGGTCCTCCATGTCCAAAGCTTTTTTATTCTCTAAGGCAAGGTGGTATGAATTCATATTCCGCTTCCTGTGCGCAAATTCTTCCATGTTGATCCGTTGCTCGTATGATTTTACTAAAATGAGCAGGAGCTTGCACTTCAACCAACACTCCAACTAACTTCAGTCTTTTAACTTGTCATGTATTAGCATCTATATCAACTGGTTTACCTGGCCAATTTGTTGATTCCCCTTGCATTCCATAGACCTAGAGGCAGGTTATTTAGTCTTATCCAAATGTGATAGGTCTCGAACTGAAAATTTGCATTTCATTTTCGCATAAAGATATGTTTAGCGTCCATAATCCAAGGGCTCCATTGAGAACTTCGCTATTAAATTTGTCTGTTCAAACACCAGATATGGCTGGCCAAGCCCTAGCTTTTGGAATGTCACAAGCTACCGTCACTTTCTGTTTTTCCTTTCACCTTACATTCTGCCATCTTCCTTTCCGTTGAATCAGAGCCTTCGGCAGAGGTTGGACCTGAAGAAACCGTAATCGCCTGTTGCTCAGCAGCATTTTTTTTACTTCCTTTTTTTAGGCCACCGACAAACATTACACGTGCATAACATGAAATAGGTTACTTCAACCGCAATTTTAGCCTACGTCAGATATCTACGTGTACACAAATCAGATCTGTTCCTGAATATTCAAATCCAACACACGAAGGAACACATGCTACTATCAACTCATAAATTATCACAACAAGTAGCCATTAGCTTCTTACTGAAGGGAAAAATGGTCCAAAAAAAAAAAAGTAAAAGTAATAAATCAACGCAAACAAACAAAAAGCAAAGGCTGAATACAACAGTGATTTAAAAACAAAAGGACAAATGTACCCCTGTAAATAGCCCTAGTCATCCCCATCGTCGTCCCCACCAAACAAACTGACTTTGTAATAAAGCAAAAGCAGCAAAATCAGAAGCACCACTGCGACACCGACAGGTGAACCCCCAACCTTGTGAATCGAATCAGGCCCGCCGAACGAAAACACGTCTAAAAACGCGTTGGCGCGGTCGCTGGACAGGAAGCGGATGACCAAAACGAGGCCGACAGGGAGAAGCAGGAGTCCGGCAGGGCTGAGCATGTCGGAAATGAAATCGGTTATCGCCTCGCCGCCGCCGTTGAGGAGGACTGGTGCTCCTACGACTATTGCTACCACTGCAGCTAGCAGGATTCCGTGTGGTGCTCCACCTTCATCCGCCATTTTTTTTTTATCGATCTGTTTTTTGAATTTTGA
The DNA here is from genome assembly GCA_030765085.1 of Allium cepa. NCBI lineage: Eukaryota > Viridiplantae > Streptophyta > Magnoliopsida > Asparagales > Amaryllidaceae > Allium > Allium cepa. Next base: position 1,050,005,461 of record CM060929.1, on the reverse strand, counting down.
AATTTTGAGCTATCCTGGCATGTGGAAATGTGGGGTTGATAAAGGAAAAAGAAGAATGAGGAAGGTGCTGCTATTCACACCATTGTACGAAGTAAAGAAACAATTGCTTGGATCTCGACAAGTGAATTGTTCAACAGTGTGCGTTTACATTAGGAAATACTATTTCTTTGTTAGTGACTGCAACGGGTTACATATATTTCCAAAATAGTCCTGTTGGAATCGCGGAGAAACAACGTTTTATTGTATTATTATTTTTCCAAATGTAATTTTTAATTAATTTCAACTGAACAAAATACGTTGATAAAAGGTTATATGCATTATTAAAACAATAAAATTGCGTGAATGACAAACTTGAATCATTGACTTAATTTTATAGCAAAAATGACAGTTTTATTGAACAGACATCCAAACATTCTTCTAAGATTACGTTAATTTAGTGTTCGTTTTCATTTTAGAGGCATGGAGGAGGATGCGACGCATTCTGGCAATAGCGCCTACCTTGGCTAAGGTGACGCTCCACACAGAGGCATACACTAATAAAAAATGTTACAAAGTAATATTGTCGGTTAGTGTAGAGAATATGACTAGTAATAAACGATCATACGTGAATTTTACTTTAAGCGAGCATTGATATGTCGATTAGTATGCTATATATTTTTAAATTATGTGGAAATAACGTATACAATTCAGACTTAAAACAAAACTGCGGTGGCTGTAACTAAAATTCAGAACAACATATAATAATATACAGATCACAAAATCATAGCCTCATAGCGGAACACAATAGATACAAGTTTGAACCATCACAAAATAGATACATGATGTAAACTATATATATACAAAGTACTACATCTCAAAAAATATAAATACGTATACAAAAGGAGTCTAATCTCAACACAAGACACATGATATCAAATATATACATAGGCTGACAAAAGCAAGCTACTAGATAACCGATAAGACATCCACTCTAAAGCCTCAAGCTGAACAACCTGACATATCTCGGTTTGGCCCGAATGTTATAAAAATAATAAACGGGTCGGTCTAGACTAAGATAAACATGTTAGCAAAACCAAATGATAGATAAAGTGAACTAGATCTCAATACAGTCATATATCATCAAATATCAAAATCACCAAATATTAAAACTCAAGATAGCTTCTTAAAAGCAACAAATTCCTAAAATGATTTGATGATAATTCAACAACATCAAATACAGAAATCTCACAGATAGAAATCCAAAAATCTCATAATAAAGGGGGTATCAAACTCCAAGATTGATGAATAAATTCACCTACATACATGTAACTCCAAGATAGACATATAAATTTATAAACATTAAGATAGGTATGAGGCATATAATATCGAAATAGGTACAATACCTATAAACTCCAAGATAGGTACGAGACCTATAAACATCAAATAGGAACAAATCCTGTAAACATCAAGATAGGTACGAGACCTACAAACATTGAAATAGGTACGAGACCTATAAACTCCAAAGCCGAGTCCTAAACTCGTCGATAAAAATGTTATGTACTTCCATATGGTAACCAAATAAATAACGACCATATGTCGCATACTACACTGGTCTACCAAACGTTTACTACACAATTTTAAACTCCACTTATGTGTAGCAATGGTTCGGTCGAACAAGTTTGGGAATTAACCGGTAAAATACATGCGAGCGTTCCATACCACTTATTTTATTTAATAGTTTAAATCAATTTCTCATTCGATCAATACCATGCAATTTTATGAAAATATTTCTCTTTAGAAACTATTTCTAAAAATATTGATTTATAGCGGAAATATACATATGTAAGTGCACTTTTCAAACCATTATTCCAAATCATTTTTAAAACCATTGTAAATGAGAATAGACAAAAAAATTTTGTGTGTGTATTTTGTGTGTTAGATTGATACTTAAAAAGATTTGTATAAAACGATTTGATTTATAAATCAGCCATTTGTAAATCCGGGTTGAAAACATGCATGAAAAGTGTGTATTACTCGCAAGGTCCATAGAACAAATTCTATGGCATAAAACATAATATGAATTCATCAATTCGTAAATCAAAAATCTGGAAATATCAAATTGATATTAAAGGCAACATCAAAATAAAGAGGTTAAATCTCGAAATCGAGTATTAAAAATAATAATAAAATGGCAATTAAACATGCATACATCAATAAGAAGCAACCAGACGAGAATCAAGCAAAGCAACGCCGTCGGAAAGCATGAGAACACAAATTAGGGCTCAGCCATGTCATGCACCGGTGGTGTGCGACCGGTGGACCGGTCACACTGCTTGGGCAAAACTTCGAGAATTATTCCTGGCTCCTCGGATGTCCGACGACGGTGATTTCCTGGTGAGGGTTGTTCTAACTCCAAGGGTATCAATTGTGAAGTCATGCAAGCATATAACAACCATGATTTGCAAATTCAAAGATTCATATGTTAGGATTTCAATAAAACTAAGCGTTTGGCAAAATTATTCAAAGGTTTTCAAAACTAATTAAGAGCAAATCAACCTATATTCGTTCAATTATCACAACAACAACTTATTAACATTCATCATTTAGAAGTGTGAGATAAACTCACCAGTATAAGATGGCATGAACTTGGATTCCTCCAAGCCAATGACTTTCAGCAAATAGGCCTAGGTTGGTTCTCAAAAAATAAGCAAAACAAGTTCATAAGCCAACTTAAAATCTAAGAATAATACTCTAATAAATGGGAAAGGGGATGGAGGAGATTACCTTAGATTAGTTTCTTCAATTATTAATCAAAAGCCCTTTGAATAACATCTAGATTTGGGGGATTAACTGGATTTCTAGGGTTATGGAAATAGAAGGATTTTGTGTTTTTCTGTTTTACGGTAAGAGAAACGGGAATGAGAAACTATACGTAGTTTCTTTTCTCATTTCATATTTCTTCCATCATGGGCTAAGAGGGTTTGTTTCTAAACTCAATAAGAAAATGTTGCAAAATTTCTAAGGAAGCGTTACAAATTTATTATGTTTCATTTAATATAAACACCATTCTATCCTAAATAATATTTTATATATTATGCTTTGATTTTTCAAATTTTACAAAGTCCCAACAAGTCAAAAGTTCTCATTATTTTAATAAAATAAACTATCAATTGAAAAGTCTCCTTTTAAATAATAAATCTCCTTTTAAATAAATTAATAAATAAATAACCGTGGAAAAATTCACATTCTAACCGATAAAAATTATTTCCGTATACTTCATTCCCTCATTTTCTAAAAATTACTTTTATATTATTATTTATAAGAATAAAACTACACAATTTGTTATTTCAATAAATTCTCAATTTATCCAACATCACTTGGAAATCCTTCTTAATAATTTCCTTATTATTTGTTTCCAAATTCACTTTAAATTTGAAAATGAAACAATTATAAATATAAATTCTCCAAATTCATCTTAAAATTAATTAAGATATGTTGAAATTACAATTTAGATTCAGTTCCAGGTAATTTTGACCAGGGTTATTATAGCTAGTGAGAAGGTGGTGTGAGATACTATAGTTGCAGCATAGGCGGTTAGGGTTTTCCTGATGGATCGCTTATGATGGTTATACTGCAATAACTTTATATTGGGAAAGGAAAAGATAATTGTCAATATTGCCACTATCCAATAAAAATTTGTGAACTTTAGTAGCACTGTATAAATTATCATACCATTTGTAGATGAATATGTAAAATTTAACTTAGAATGTCATTTATGGTAGCATTTCATTGATTATAATATAAATTTTAGATGAAGTGCATATTATTAGTTTATAAAAAAATTTGCAGTTGCGCTTTTGTATGAATTTTTTTCAACTTTTTTTATACGTTACATTAATATTTCACAACTTTTATAAAGGTCTTTTTTGTGGGAACTCTTTTTCCAGAATCGACAATGAAGCTTTGAGTGTTGCATAATAATTTTTGGAGTAAATGGCGCACAATGATGTTGGATCATAGGTTTTGATTGCTGACAAAAATTCGCGAATCTACGACTACGACATCATCCTGACTCAAAGTATGGTTCATATAGTTATATATTTTAACAAGAGTCATCAAATATGTATATAGAGTCTAGTTAGTGCTTTGTTAAAATCTTTCCTCAAGAATCATCATTCACATAAACTTGCATGCATATTTTAATCAAAATCAAGTTTTCAAAAAAATGCATGAAGCGAGGCTTGAACCCGGATCACTAGATTGGAAGGCAAGTACCCTAACCAAATGAGCTACTGCAGTTTTTGCTTATCAATAGAATTCAGTCGACTGAATACAATCAACCAGTCCACTGAATCTGTGTTTTAACATAAATGTGCATGTTTTTAAATTCAGTCGACTGGATGATCTAAGTCAGTCGATTGAACCTGATCCCGAGATTTTTTTACACTCTGTAATCAGTCAACTGACCAGAAACGACCAGTCGACTGACCTGAACCTAACTGTCATATTTCTGAAAGGACATCTTCTTCTGCGAAGGGAAGCAACTCTTCTCTGAACGGAAATGGATGCTCCTCTTCGTCAGAACCTTTCACCAATGGCAGTAACTCTTCAACTACTATATATAGGTACTCCCAAACACTTCATATTAATCGATTTTCATTCTATCTGTCTAATACTCTTCTTGTGCTTTAATATTTACATTCAAACAGCGAGCATACATTTTTATTGCTTGGAATCTCCAAATTAACTTTCATAATCTTCAATTCTTAGCATTACCTTCATTTTATATCTTCACATACACTTCATACACTTGAGGATTTGATTATAGGAAGTTTGTACTATCAGAGACAAATCAATGTTATCAAGAACACACAGTGTCAAATATACTTTTGTATTTGTTGAAGTCCTGTTCTGCTGCTCAGGCGTAAAGTCCTCTTCGGCTGCTGAGGCGAAATCCTGTTCTGCTGCTCAGGTCCCTGTTCTGCCGCTCAGGGTTGTATAGACCTGTTCCTCCGGGTTAAGTGATGGTTGTTGTAGTGAAATTCCAGAAGGAGTCTGGGACCGGACGTAGGACGGTGCTCCGAACCAGTATAAAATCTCTGGTGTCATTTTACCTACTGCATTCATATTCCGCGTTATTTGCTATCTATACTTTTGTATTACTGTTTATCCATATTATACGGTCCTATATACTTTCATTTGGTATCAGAGCAAGGCATCTTATAACCGTTACAAAGTTATCTGATATCTTGCTAATATGGAAAACAACACCACTAATACTAGTTTTATTGAAGGTCAATCCACTGCACGACCTCCATTCTTTAATGGTTTAAACTATAATTATTGGTCTACTCGTATGCGAATCTATATGCAATCTAATTTTTTTGAATCATGGAATATCACACAGAATGAATACACTCTTCCTACTGGAGAATATTCCACTTGGTCAAACGCACAAAAATTAGATGCTACTGCCAATGCTAAAGCTATGAACATGTTATTTTGTGCACTAGATAGAAATGAATTTAATCATGTTAGCATGTGTCAAACTACTTATGAAATATGGAGAACGCTTAAAATTACTCATGAAGGAACTAACAAAGTCAAACAAAGCAAAATCTCCATGCTCAAAAATCAGTTTCAAAACTTTAGAATGAAACAAGATGAATCCATTAATGATATGTATTCTAGATTTCAAGATATCTATCATTCTCTATTAGGATTAGGAGAAATTTTTTCTAATTTTGATATAGTATCAAAAATCTAAACTCTTTAACGGATGAATGGGAAAGAAAGGTCCTAGCTATTGAAGAAGCAAACGATCTTTCAACTATGAAACCAGAAGAGTTAATAGGAAATCTAATGTCATACGAAGTGAATTTGCAGGCAAAGAAAGTTCAAGCACAAGACAAGAAGAATCTAGCGTTTCAAGCAGAACAAGATGACTCTGACTCAGATGAAGAGGATATGGCATTTATTGCTAAGAATTTCAAAAAGTTTTTGAAATTCAAAAAGAATAACAAGGGAAAGAGCTACAAAAATAATTCTAGCAACAATAATAACAATAAACCATCATCATCTGTCATGGAATGTTATGAATGTCATAAGAAGGGTCATATGTAAAAAGATTGTCCAGAAAAACAGAAAAACAAATTCAAGAAGAAAGCATTTTCTGTAACATGGGATGATTCAGATTCTTCATCATCAGAAAGCGACAGTGACAGTGACACAGAGCAAGCAAATGTATGCTTCATGACTTCAAATGATGATGTAAGTGAACTAAGTTTTGAAGATTTAGTTGAACTTAATTCTGAACTAGTAGATTTTGTAAAACAGACTAAGAAATATAATAAGGAGTTACAAGGAAAACTAAATAGATCTGAATTGGAAATTAGTATGCTTAGAGATGAAAAGAAAATTCTCGAAGAAGAACTTGAAAAATCTCAAGAATCTAATTTTAATTTAGCTTCACAACTTTCTATGATAACTCAGGAATTAGAAATTCAGAAGAATAAAAATGATGTTTTATCAGTTGAAATTAATGATTTAAAATCTAACATTAAAGTATTAGAGTTAGAAAAATCTAGTCTTAAAACTAAGCTAGAAGATATTAATAAAAATATTTCTAATTTTAATAAAGGACGAGAAAATCTTTCTAAAATAATAGAAATTCTCAGTCTACTTCAAATAAAATGGGTTTAGGATATAATAAAACAGATTGTAGAAATAGCACTAGATATGCTTTCATGTATAGTAAAAATGATAGTGCTAGTACTAAATTTCGAGTAAAGCCTAAATTCAATAGAAATTCAAATACTACTATGACCTATAATGTTGATAATTTCCCTAGAAGTACAAAATCATTAACAGGAAATATGAATAAAAATTATCTTAGTATTTGGGTTCCTGTTAATTGGAAAAATAGAGAAAATTACATTGATGATTATTTTGATATGGTAGTTAATAATGAAAATTATATTTATAAAGGTTCAACCACACCCAAATGGGTATGGTTTCCTAAAAATTAGGAAATTATAAAAACCTCGGGTATCGCATGCTTTAAATGTTAATTTTTTTTCTTTGATACCTCACATTAAGTAGTAGTTATTTTGTTTTATATTGTTCTATGTTACCACTTATGTAAAACATTATTTATATCATCATATAAACTCTCCTTTTTGTCGATGACAAAAGGGGAGAAAGATATTGCTCTCTAACACTATTTGCAGGAATAAACTATGCAAGCACATATTAAGGGGAAAAAAAGATTGAATAGGAATATATATAGCATAGATTTAGGGGGAGAAATCTATAGCACAACTACAGGAAGATATTCAGTGAGAGAGATAAGATCAACAAAGCTTGTCAAAGATTCGTTTGTAGAAAATGGAGTTGTCATCATCAAAAAGGGGAAGAATGTTGGATCATAGGTTTTGATTGCTGACAAAAATTCACGAATCTACGACTACGACATCATCCTGACTCAAAGTATGGTTCATATAGTTATATATTTTAACAAGAGTCATCAAATATGTATATAGAGTCTAGTTAGTGCTTTGTTAACATCTTTCCTCAAGAATCGTCATTCACATAAACTTGCATGCATATTTCAATCAAAATCAAGTTTTCAAAAAAATGCATAGAGCGGGGCTCGAACCCGAATCACTAGATTGGAAGGCAAGTACCCTAACCAAATGAGCTACTGCAGTTTTTGCTTATCAATAGAATTCAGTCGATTAAATACAATCAACCAGTCGACTGAATCTGTGCATTTTAACATAAATGTGCATGTTTTTAAATTCAGTCGACTGGATGATCTAAGTCAGTTGACTGAACCTGATCCCGAGAGTTTTTTACACTCTGTAATCAGTCAACTGACCAGAAACGACCAGTCGACTGACCTGAACCTAACTGTCATGTTTCTGAAAGGACATCTTCTTCTGCGAATGGAAGCAACTCTTCTCTGAACGAAAATGGATGCTCCTCTTCGTCAGAACCTTTCACCAATGGCAGTAACTCTTCAACTACTGTATATAGATACTCCCAAACACTTCATATTAATCGATTTTCATTCTATCTCTCTAATACTCTTCTTGTGCTTTGATATTTACATTCAAAAAGCGATCATACATTTTTATTGCTTGGAATCTCCAAATTAACTTTCATAATCTTTGATTCTTAGCATTACCTTCATTTCATATCTTCACATACACTTCATACACTTGAGGATTTGATTATAGGAAGTTTGTACTATCAGAGACAAATCAGTGTTATCAAGAACACACAGTGTCAAATATACTTTTGTATTTGTTGAAGTCATGTTTTGCTGCTCAGGCGTGAAGTCCTCTTCGGCTGCTGAGGCGAAATCCTGTTCTGCTGCTCAGGTCCCTGTTCTGCTGCTCAGGGTTGTATAGACCTGTTCCTCCGGGTTAAGTGAGAGTTGTTGTAGTGAAATTCCAAAAGGAGTCTGGGACTGGACGTAGGACGGTGCTCCGAACCAGTATAAAATCTCTGGTGTCATTTTACCTACTGCATTCATATTCCGCGTTATTTGCTATCTATACTTTTGTATTACTGTTTATCCATATTATACGGTCCTATATACTTTCAAATGATTGAAGTCACATATGAATCTAACTTCATGAAGAGAAGTATTACCATTTGTTTTTAGTGTCCAAGCTATTGAACAAACATGTTGAAGATCAGACCTCCAGAGGGACCTAAGCTACCCGAAATTCACAGCTCTAAAAGACAATAACTAAGAGCATTAGGAATCTGATGGAGTAAGTTTCATTGAATTTTTTGTTACGACAATGGAGATATTGTTGTTTAAATAGTGGCTAAGATAGTTAAAGTATTGCTAAACCATCTCATCCCATTTAGAGAAAGGAAGAATGCAAAATGATTAAGATGTTAGTTATCAAGCAGATATTTAGAGATGTGTTATATGTGTAAGATAAGGGTGCAAAAGATGGGAAAAGAATAAGAGGTGAGACGAAGAAGATATAGAGAACTAAGAGGCGACGAAGCATTTTAAAGTCATAAAAGGGACATGCTTGGTTAAGGGGACTTGCCTCCTGTCGACTTAGAAATTTGGATTGGCTATGTGTACCCGACCCTACCCTATGCTAATCAATGAATGGATAGGTGATCTGTATACCCGAGCCTCCCTTTAAATACCATAACCAAGCCTCCCCCTTATGCCATAGCAGACCTTTCCATTTCCACCAGTTCCAAGCTTCTTCTCCTTGCTTCCTTAGCTATCCCAAATCACTTCCCGAGCTAGAGCACTTACCTAGCAGAATTGCTATATAAACAAGATGAATCAGTCTAGGAGACCAATTCTCACTTCTCCTTTCGTGGATCTAATCTGATCATAATAGAGTTAAAGGTATGTTATAGAGGTAATTATGTAATTTAATTATGTGACTTAACTCTTATAGCAAATCTTTCCCAAAATTAAGTAGGCCTTTTGTTTTATTTTCCATTGTATATATCTTTATATTAAGATATAATTAATGTTCTTATTGAAGGAACCGAGCCAGTTGGAAGTGGGTGAAATAGATAGATTTAAAAAAATATTCTCATTTTTTGATTTATTTGGTCTATGAAGTCTGATTAGATCCAATGTAATCTAGTTTTAAATAAAATCTTATTTTCTTTATTTGTTTAAAAGGAGTTTAATTTAATTTAAATATATTATAATGAGCATATCAAACACACTCATATTTCATAATTTCTCCATCGCGTAGCCATAAAGATGGTGAACTATTCTATCTTTGAATCTGTCGAGGGAGTATGAAAATGCAGCTTATTTAGGAGACTCATCCAAACGGAATATGAGAAGGGGTAGGAAAAGAAAAGGTGGTAAGAGTTTTTAGGGCTACTGTTGCAAAGTAGGCACTTAGAATTTTGTAACATTCCTATATGGTCAGGTTATCTTAAGAATGAATGGCATTATTGATAAATTTCCATAGTAGCAGATTTCCTTTGGGGCTTGAGTTAGAGGACCAGATTTTAGAGTGCGAAGGAGAAAACTGCATTGTTGAGAACCTAGAAATAGCTTGATAAACATTTGAAATAGAGTGAGACTTACCACTCCATAAATTGAGGGAATGATCATAGTGAGAGCCTTCAATGGAAGACCAAAAGGATCTGATATGGACAGAGCTAGAGTGAGGAAGAATCATTCTATTGCCCTTAAAGAATTCTGAAGCTTTAGATGATTCAGCAATACTAAAAGCTGTCTTAGATTGCAATTAATAAATTTTGATAAGATGATTCCCTTGGCAGACCAAGAGTTATGCCAAAATGATATGTTTTGAGGGGCAGCCATGGAGCATTGGTAGAGGGGAGTAAGATTAGTCTCGGTTTCAAACAATTTCTCCAGGTCCAGCTGAAATCCATAGGGGATGCATAGTCCAAAAATGGTTTTTCTTTAATAAATTATCCCTAGTTCAAGAATCCCAGAGGTTAGAAGTGTCAGTTAGCATCTTATTAATGAGGCAAAGATGGAAGCTTTATGAAAGTGCGATGTGTATACAATTATATGTGCTAATATAGTATACACGGATCGTGTAATATGGATTACAATACAAATGCGGAAATAGATGATAATAGCATTGTAAATAGAAAAATCACACCAGAGATTTTTATACTGGTTCGGAGCACTGTCCTACGTCCAGTCCCAGACTTCTATCTGAATTTTCACTATTAACTACCTCGCTTCACCCGGAGGAACAGGTTTACAACACCCGAACAACCGAACGGGATTTCACGCCTCTAATACACTGAGGACTTCAACACTTGCCTCTTACAACACAGAGGACTTCAACAAAAGAACAAATACAATTGTTGTTGACAACTTGTGTTCTTGAAAACACGGATTTGTCACTAGCAGTACACCCTTCCTATAATCTTATCCTCAAAGTATGCGATATGATGTTTTGAAAAGATTAAGGAAAGTATATTATTGAATCAAAGGATATGAAATAGTTTCAAAGATTCAATAAATAATTTAGAGCTTTTATAATACAGAATTGAGATCAGAGATTAGATTAAAAGAATATATGAAATCGTTGTTGTTTAATCAACGAATTGGATGAGTTTATATAGATAAGAATGGTTGCAACTCTTTGCCATTAAGAGATATGATCTTTGGTGAAAGGTTAAAAGATGCAACCGTTGGAGAAGAGAAGTGTCTTTTGGAAAAATTGTTTTCTGTTCAAAAACGGTCGATAGGTCAAAAAGTGACCAGTAGACAGGAATTTAAAATATATATACGTTATGTGCATGTGTGCACGTTCATTGTGCATTTTACACAGAAACGGTCGACCGTATGATTATTAACCGGTCGACCGGTTCCTGTTAATTTGCACAATGAATGTGCAATGCTATAAAATGTATATATATCGATTATATTGAGGTGCATGATTATTTGAGGATAGATTTTAACAAGTTTTTAACTATTACAATATCAAATAATCAACCTATAATCTATAGTAACATAACCTTGTTTTGTCGATCGCCTTATTTGTCAGAAATCAAAACTTTCATAAAACTTGTGACTCAACATTCTCCCCCTTTTTGATTGATGACAATATATATCTGCAAAATCTGAATCTCCCCCTGAGTACGTGATCTCTTTCTCTTTGAATTCTTATAAATGTATGTTCCTGCAAGCAATTGTTAGCCCTTTCTCCCCCTTTGTCATTAACAAAAAGGAGTAACAGATACTAGAATATGAAATGCATAGAATGAATATGATATGAATAGAAAGATAAACTACTAACACATCAAAAGCATAACAGAGTTTACTACAGAACATAATGTCAATTGAAAATCATAAATAACGACACTATTTAGTACAAGTGTCGATGAATGTTTTTAAAGAGCTGAAACATAATAGAATCTAGGATGAAGCAGATCGTATCTCCTCTTCATCATCATCATCGTCATCATCATCATCATCTTCTTCTTCCTCATCATTGTGCCCTCTAGATGATTCACCATGTCCATGACCACTCATTCCTGTAGATTCGTCAGATGATGTCCAGGTGAAAACTGGAGCAGCAGGACGTTTTCCTGGGTCTTGTGCTTGAACAGAGGTGGATGTGGAACAAGATATAGCATCCCATAGCATACCAAAGAATGACTTGACCTTATTGAAGCGCTTATCGATTTTTGAGTCCATGCGCTTGAGACGTGATTCAAGCAAAAATTGGTTACGCGCGATTGTTTCAAGTGATTCTTTTGTTGATGACTTTGATTTTAAAAGTTTTACTTCATCGGAACGAGGACGAGATGAAGTTGCTCGTTGTTTCCTTGGTCCTCTTTATTGCCATTCTTCGAAAGGCATAATTTCAAGATAAGGTGGAGGAAGCTTCATTCGCTTGATGGTGATGGAATCAATGCATTTTGGTTTTGAGGTTGCAGAATCAGGAGGATTGACCCCACAAGCTAGCAAAAGTCTCATGATATATTCATTGTAAAAGAAATGAGGCCGGGTTGAGTTATTTACCTTGAGAATTTCATCAAAAAGCATGTGAACCCAATTGATTTCGATTTCACCATAGATAGCATAGAGTGCCTTGAAGTTTTCTTTGTACACTGCATCATAATTTCCAAGTCTAGGAAAAAGAGAATGCATCAAGACCCGATGAAGTAACCTGGCTGTCGGGCGAAGTCCAATAGACTTAGTGCCATCGCTATTGTCTTCTATAAACTGATGACTGGTACTATTTCGAGTGAAAACTTCGCAGAAGGTAGATGAAAACTCTTCGCCTCGATTTGGTATACCAAGTATAGAGGCAATTCTAGCATGAGTAAGAAAAATTTGCTTTCCACAGACCATAGACCAGATGACGCCGTTTGGATTATCAGGTTGATATTCATCAAGATTCATGTTGGCGTAAAATAATTTAATCATTAAATGATTTATCTCCACACTATTTGCCGAATAATCTATCAATGGAGTAATGGTGGCATTATCGGCTAACCTCCGAACTCCGTAAGCCGTGAAATCATCAAATTTGATGAAAGAGCCTGGATGAAACTTGTAATTTGTCATTTGATTCCATCTTGTTACAGCAATTGGAGTTTGAAGCCATTTTTTGACGGAGATGGTAAGAGATGAAGTTTCAGAGGTTGCTCCTTTCTTTGATTTCTTTTGAGGAGGAGCCATTGTTGGAGGATTTGTGATTTGGGAATTGAAGAATGGGAACTAGGGTTTGTGATTTGGGGTAAGAGAATAGTTTGAGTAGAGAGTGAATGAGGGTAGAGGGAAAAGTAACGTATAGGGTTATATAAAAAAAACTGAAAATACGACAACCGGTCGACCTAATGTTTTTGGCCGGTTGACCATTTTCAACCAGAGAGCAAACGGTCGACCGGCTATAAAAGGGGCGGTCGACCGGTCGTGGTCTGTTGTGATATTTCAGTTTATATTTAGAGTTTTTATCATATATCAACCTATATTATTTATATTTTATACGAAATACAAAATATAACCTTCATTACACAAGAGATAGATAAAGATAAAAACTATATATATATAAGTCTAATGAGAAAGTTCGTCATTAGAATTATCGTTGTTTCCTTCAATACGTTTCGACCATGGACTCCATTGTTTCTGAGCTCCTTCATTCTTCTCATAGTTCCGATCCCATGAGTTAGGACTTTTGGATGTTGATGGCCTAGACGGCATTGGTTCATCCACGTCATGTTTGTTGGAACCGCAGAAAAATGTTGCCAACTTTTCTAAAACAGACAATCGGGCCGACGTCCGTTGTTGCTCGTGATAAAGTTGACTTTGCCCGTAATGGAGTTGTCTCTGAAGGTCTATCTGATGTTTCTGGTAGTGGTGTATCTCATCGATTTGAGCTTTGGTACGAGGAGAATAGAATAGTGTCCGCTTCACTCGTTTTGAATTTGGAGTTTTATCAGACATACAAGAGCATTGATGATGACAACTTGATTTTTGTTTTGGAGTTGTAGGAGAATAAAACTCCTCCGATTCAGAACTCGTAATTGAAATGTATGTTTCTTGAGCACATTTGTCACAAATGTGAGCCATAGTGTACGTTGTATAGAATATTATGGTTTGATAAAAAGAAAGGATGAACAAAATATAAAATGTTTGCAAATTTATATATAAGTTTGTTATGTATAACCTATGGTTGTGAGTTACTGAGAAATTTTAACCAAGAAAATATAAGCAGAAAATTTTTTTGTAAGTCTAAAAATAGCTTTTTTTTTTAAAACTGAATTTATAAGATAAGAAAGTAAAGAATGATCACAAAAAAATAAGTAAAGTGAATTTAACCATTAAATAAAGCAGTGGCTTATATTTAATGTAAAAAAATATAGTTTATGTAATAGTTGTAGTTAAAGGATAACTAAAGAGAATAACTAAAGAATAACTAACAAGAAGATGTTCTTTTAGAAATTTCTTAGTCAAGATTTTTTCTTGAAATTAAACCAAGCTCTCTTCGTAATCTAATAAAATTAGATTCGAGCAGAGGCTTAGTAAAAATGTCTGCTAATTGATTGTTAGTATGAACATATTCAAGACATATATTTCCTTTGTCAATATTATCTCGAAGGAAATGATGACGGATATCAATGTGTTTGGTTCTGGAGTGATTTACTGGATTTTTAGAGAGATTTATAGCACTAGTGTTATCACAGTATATAATAGAATTTGATAAATGAATATCAAAATCTTGAAGTGTTTGTTGCATATATAGTACTTGAGTACAAGCAAGAGCTGCTGATATATATTCAGCTTCACATGTTGATAGTGAAACACAATTCTGTTTCTTACTGAACCAAGAGACAAGTGATTTTCCAATAAAATGGCACGTACCACTTGTACTTTTTCTATCCGTTCGTGAGCCACCGAAATCAGCATCACTATATGATACTAATTCAAATGGACATTCTTTTGGATAAAAAAGACCGAAATCCTTGGTATTATTAAGATAATGAATTATACGTTTTACTGCTCGTAGATGTGATTCCTTTGGATCGGCTTGAAAACGAGCACATAAACAAACACTCATTATTATATCTGGACGACTAGCTGTAAGATAAAGAAGAGAACCAATCATGCTTCGATACAATTTCTGGTCAACATTCTTACCACTTTCATCTTTGTCAAGATGTGTAGTTGTACTCATAGGAGTTGGTTTACCAGATGTATTTTCTAATCCGAAGCGTTTGATAAGGTTTTCACAGTATTTTTCTTGATTAATAAAAATACCGTTTGAAAGTTGCTTTATTTGAAGTCCAAGAAAATAATATAGTTCTCCCATATGAGACATTTCGAATTCTTTGGTCATAATATTTGCAAATTCTTTGCAAAGTTTATCGTTTGTTGAACCAAAGATGATATCGTCTACATATATCTGGATAACTAGAATATCTTTTCGAGAATGTTTAATAAACAAAGTTTGATCGACTTTGCCTATTTGAAATCCTGAGTTAATAAGATAGCTACGTAGTCGTTCATACCAAGCACGAGGTGCTTGTTTTAACCCATACAGAGCTTTCTTAAGTTTGAACACATGGTCAGGATATTTTTCATGTACGAACAGAGGAGGTTGTTCGACATAGACATTCTCTTTGATAAATCCATTGAGAAAAGCACTTTTGACATCCATCTGATAAAGTTTGAAATTATGGTGACAAGCAAAAGATAATAGAATTCTAATAGCTTCTAGTCGAGCAACTGGTGCAAAAGTTTCTTCATAATCGATACCTTCTTCCTGATTATATCCTTGTGCTACTAATCTTGCTTTATTTTTGGTGATATTGCCTTGTTCGTCAGCCTTATTTTTATAGACCCATTTAGTACCAATTACTGACTGATTAGTTGGTCTTGGAACAAGTTCCCAAACGTTATTGCGCTCAAACTGATTTAGTTCTTCCGCAATTGCTCACATCGCCTTTGCCGATGATATAGCCTTTTGAATTGTCTCCAAAAGTGACGGAGCCACCATCTGAATATGTAATATTTGTTAATAAACTCTTGTCTCCTGTCATGTGCTTTGAGCAACCACTGTCCAATATCCACTTTCCTCTTTTCTTAAGTGGGACCTGCAAAAAATAGAATTAAGTCCATGGTACCCACTTTTTATAGGGTCCTAAGAGTTAGGTCTTAGGAGTCCAAACCCATATGGGTCCGGTATCCCCTTTATATATATAATTATTATTAAAATGCACAGTATTCATGAATTGCTGAATGTATTTGTTCCTAATCAAATTGTTATTTGTTTTAGGAACCCATATTTTGATAGTCTTGACATTTTTCTTTTGAAATTTCACAACTGGTTTTGGTTTGGAATATAATAAACTAAGATTTTTCTTAGCTTCAGTTTTTTGTACTTTCTTCTTCCTTTTATTTCCAAGATGTTTCTTGGTTTCTTGTTTGTTATATCCCAATCCTTGTTTGTCTGAAATAGATTGTGAACTTTCAATGATTTTTGTCAAATTTTCTCGACCTTTGTTAAAGTTAGAAACATTTTGAGTAATGTCATCAAACTTTGTTTGTAAGCTAGCTTTTTCTAGGTCTAGAATTTTGACTTTTGCTTTAAGCTCATGATTTTCAGTAGTTAGAGCATTATTTTTCTCTTTTTGAGCTTCTATTTCTTGACTCAAAAGAGATATTTGAGAGTCAACATTAGATGATGATTCTTGAATATTTTCAAGTTCCTCTTCTAATATTTTCTTCTCATCTTTTAACATATCTCGTTCAAACTCTGCTCTACTTAAATCTGCTTTGACTATTTTTAATTGACGTTTTAAGTCTTTATATTTGACTATCAATTCAGCATTAATATCAAGTAATTCATCAAATGTAGGAATTTGTACCTCATCTTCTGTTGCCATAAAACAAACATTAGCTTGTTCATTCTCTGAATCACTTTCACTTTCTGATGAAGATGACTCTGAATCATCCCATGTTACTGAGAAAGCTCGTTTCTTAGATTTGTCCTTCTTATATTTGAATTTGTCATTTTCTGACTTCTTCTTTTGTTCTGGACAATCCTTCTGCATGTGTCCCTTTTTGTGACAATTGAAACATTCTATAGCAGATGAAGATGGTTTGTTTGATCCATGTTTCCTTTTATTGTAACGACTGGCTTTTCGATATTTTAGGAATTTTTTGAATCCTTTCGCAATGAATGCCAAATCTTCATCTTCAGAATCTGATTCATTTTTATCTTTCTCAACATGAAATGCTACATTTTTCTTTTCTTCTTTCTGTTCTTTTCTAGCCTGCAAATTTGCTTCATAGGACATTAAATTTCCTATCAATTCATCTGGCTTCATGACGGAAAGATCATTAGCTTCTTCGATTGCTAATACTTTTCCTTCCCATTCACTAGTCAGAGAATGTAGGACTGTTGAAACAACATCGAAATCAGAATACTTTTGTCCTAAGCCAATAAGTGCATGGTGAATAGTTTGAAACCGTGAATACATGTCATTGATTGTCTCATTTGGTTTCATTTTGAAATTTTGAAATTGACTTTTTAGCATGACTATTTTGGCTTGTTTAACCTTGTTAGTACCTTCATGAGTGATTTTTAGTGTTTGCCAAATTTGATATGCAGTAGTGCAGATACTAACACGGTTATATTCATTTTGGTCTAATGCACAGAACAACATATTTATTGCTCTTGCATTTACGGCTGCTGCCGTTTTCTCAGCTGTAGTCCATTCTGAATAATCAGTTGTTGGATTCACTATTTCTCTTTGAGTGGCATTCCAAGCATCATAGCTATTTGATTGCATAAAGAATGACATACGTGTTGCCCAATAACTATAGTTAAGACCATTGAAAAATGGAGGTCTTTGTGTCGATTGACCCTCCGTGTAAGTGGTGTTTTGAGTGCTAGTACTTACGTTATTTGCCATATTACTATAATATATCAAATAACCGTGTTACGGTTATATGATGACCGTGCTCTGATACCAAATGAAAGTGCGATGTGTATACAATTATATGTGCTAATATAGTATACACGGATCGTGTAATATGGATTACAATACAAATGCGGAAATAGATGATAATAGCATTGTAAATAGAAAAATCACACCAGAGATTTTTATACTGGTTCGGAGCACTGTCCTACGTCCAGTCCCAGACTTCTATCTGAATTTTCACTATTAACTACCTCGCTTCACCCGGAGGAACAGGTTTACAACGCCCAAACAACCGAACGGGATTTCACGCCTCTAATACACTGAGGACTTCAACACTTGCCTCTTACAACACAGAGGACTTCAACAAAAGAACAAATACAATTGTTGTTGACAACTTGTGTTCTTGAAAACACGGATTTGTCACTAGCAGTACACCCTTCCTATAATCTTATCCTCAAAGTATGCGATATGATGTTTTGAAAAGATTAAGGAAAGTATATTATTGAATCAAAGGATATGAAATAGTTTCAAAGATTCAATAAATAATTTAGAGCTTTTATAATACAGAATTGAGATCAGAGATTAGATTAAAAGAATATATGAAATCGTTGTTGTTTAATCAACGAATTGGATGAGTTTATATAGATAAGAATGGTTGCAACTCTTTGCCATTAAGAGATATGATCTTTGGTGAAAGGTTAAGAGATGCAACCGTTGGAGAAGAGAAGTGTCTTTTGGAAAAATTGTTTTCTGTTCAAAAACGGTCTACAGGTTAAAAAGTGACCAGTAGACAGGAATTTAATATATATATATACGTTATGTGCATGTGTGCACGTTCATTGTGCATTTTACACAGAAACGGTCGACCGTATGATTATTAACCGGTCGACCGGTTCCTGTTAATTTGCACAATGAATGTGCAATGCTATAAAATGTATATATATCGATTATATTGAGGTGCATGATTATTTGAGGATAGATTTTAACAAGTTTTTAACTATTACAATATCAAATAATCAACCTATAATCTATAGTAACATAACCTTGTTTTGTCGATCGCCTTATTTGTCAGAAATCAAAACTTTCATAAAACTTGTGACTCAACACTTTATTCCAAGTTTTGATGTTCATTATACCCAAGCTTCCATATTCAAAAGGAAGAGAAACGTTTTTGAAAGAAATTGGGCTCAGTTTGTTAGAATGAGGGTTTCCATGCAAAAAAAGAGATTAATAACAGCATTAATCATGTTAATGAGTTTGAATGATAGAATATAAATACGAGCAAAAGTAAAGACACATAGAAGTTGCAATTGATTTAACCACTATCAATCTACCAACAAGTGATAACTTGGAGGTCGGCCAAGAAGAAAGTTTGCTAATTATCTTATCATATAGAGGGAGGCAATAACTAGTAGAGATTATGGAAATAAGAGGGGAACTAAGATAATATTCATTAGACAAGGGGCAAATAGGGATGATAAATTAAGGAGGAGAGATTTTTATGCTTTTGAGACACTAGCAATTAAAAGGGTTGGTTTTGCATTGTTTACAAACAACCCAAAGATGGATAAGAATTGAACTAGGATTTGAAGACAATCGAAAATAGACTTAGCATTAGGCTTAGTGAAGAGCAATAAATCATCATCAAACATCAGAGAAGAGATCGGTACATTTATCCATCACAGCCTTGTTAATTATACAGGTGAGAAGCTCCATTGCTGCTATAAAAAGGTATGGGGATATGGGATCCCCCTGCTTAATTCCTTGAGAACCCTTAAAATAACCAAAGGTGCCGCCATTCAAAGAAAGAGAGTAGGAAGTGCTTGATATGTATGTATAAATAAAGGCTAAAAAGGAAGAGGAAAGCTCACGGCAAAAAGGATGTTAATAATTGAATTCCATTGAATAGAGTTAAAAGCTTTTTGGATATCTAGTTTAAGCATGCATCTAGGAGAAATGTTTTTCCTATTATAGCTCCTCATCAGATCTTGAGTGAGTGGGATATTATCAATAACGTTCCTCGAAGGAAGGAAGGCATTTTGGTTTGGGGATATGATCTAAGCAAGAGCCAGCTTCATTTTATTAGCAAGAATTTTTGAAATACATTTATATATCACATTGTAGCAAGAAATAGTTTGAAACTAATTCTCAAGGTCCTTAAAAAGTTCTTGTATGCTATCTGGTCTGAGAGGAACATTCAACAGTTCCAAAGGAAGAAGAGCTCAGAGATCCATATTTTATAGCAGTTAATTAGGGCTTTCTGGAGCTAAATTTGAAAGCAATTTAATTCAAGTCGAATTAGTTTGGTTTCTATTTTTGGTCTCTGCCCTTTTGCAGTCTGTTTTATAGTAGCAGGGTGTTCTACCTTGCTTTTGCTTTATGTTGTAATTACTATTTTCTAGTAATAAAAGTGGGCAGTCCACTATAAACGCCTGTCAATTTTGCCAAAAAAATTACGCTCATATTTGTATAGTGCTAGCGCAACATATAAACATGATATATGGTTAATGTGTACGTTTATAGGTGTTGGGATTTACACCACAATAGACACATTTGTCTCTTTCTATATGCCTTTGTTGTATATAGTTTTATTTTAAATTATATATAAAATAACAATTATATATGTGTATATTTTTGTTAGAAAATTGGTACTTTGTTACTACAACTCATATACTTCAACAATATGCCTCACTAGAACGTTATAAGCCCCTAATCTATATGAGTACCTTGCAAGGAAAAAGAATACATATTATATCCATATTAATATACAACAATAGCTTTATTTGTGATAGCTCCAAAACAAGTGTTGACTATGGTCGAAAAACACTCTACCGGGGGACAAGCCTAAAAAAAAACACAAAACTTCTCCAAGATAACAAAATCAAATCAGCACTAAAGAATGTAGTAGTTAAGTTGCTTCACGAAGTAACATACCACCTCCTTGAGATACGTATTCACTCACATCTATCACGTTCTCCACCAGTTCAACTATCTTTGTGATAAAATCAATCTAAAAAATAATGGCAATTACTAAACTTCATTCTTCCCTCTTCAATCAAGAAACAAAGACATCAAACTTCTACTGCCTCATCCTCTACTACCATGTTACTACCACTGATCATTATATCCGTATGGAATTTGACAATACACAACTTGAATCTTCTGGTGCTTGGATACACATAATATTTACCAAATCTTCGGCCTGGCTCACTACTTTCTTTCGAATAAAGACCATCAACTAATTCAGTCAGATTTGCTGCTTCCATATTTCTGCTCTTACTGCTTATGAAACTCACATAGATTTTCTTCGATAAGATTAAAGTTTTTACAAAGAATACTATCATTGTTACAAGATGAAATTGTGTGTTTGGATCTACTAAGAATTATTTTACGCTGATTTATCAACAGTTGTAATTTGACTGTATTGGCATATTACGATATGGGAAAAGTCTCTGACTGCGCTCGATTCAAATATGTCATACCGTTGTACTTATTGCAACATCAATTAGATGAGTATAAAATCCTTTTGTTATAAAGCTATCGCCCAATATCTCCATGCATTGTTTGAGTGTATTCATAGAATGAGATTGCAATAAAATTTCTGCTTGATAAACTGTCATAGTTGAATTGAATATTCACATTGGAAGAACAAATTTTCATGTGATTCCTTATCTTTATTGCATAGTTTACATTTCATCGATTGAATATTCTCCTAAATTTTAACCCTATCTAATTATTTAATCAGTTTAAAGTTGCTAAGTAGAGACACATTGACATTTTATGGCCATTTACACAATTCCGTATATGATGATTTTCTGTTTGAAGTGGTTCATGCAATCTGATGCTATTCCAGGCTGATTTAAAAGAAAATTCACCTCTGAGGCTGGGTTTCCACCACCAAAAGTCTATTCGAAAATTATTATAGATAGGAATATTCCTGATTTGACTACAAATGTTAAGGGTGAAGTTGAAGCTCCAATTTGAGTCTTCAATTAGAGCAGACACTTATTTATTAGCTCTCCCTAGACAATTCAATTATTGTCACCCTAACAAGTTAATGATTCTCTAATCTAGGGATTAAACCATATATTTGTGTCCTTGCCGCTTGCCATTCTCCTTTCCAACAAGCCATGGCACATTTTTCTTGCTTTTAAAATCAATTTCCAAGTGAAAAATGAATTAGTATTCTCTTATAAAATCCAAAATTTCTTCCTTTATGGAGCCGCCTTCAGCAACATGGCTATTTCCCCTATGTTTTTAAGCCATCGCCGTCTGTTAGCTACTCTATGATACCGAATATCCCGCTGCCTCCTTGCCGGATCTGTTAATCCGGTTAATAGGTAATTGAGGAGGTATGTCTTCCTCCAAACCTAACTGCCGTCTGTCCCCTCCTCCCCATGATCCGCCCCCTTCTTACCCAATCCGCCTCTTGGTTTCCCTCTACGTTTTCCTACTAATTTCGATGTTGAGAACGATGACGGTTTCACCCAAGTTCGCTCAAGAAAGTGGAAGTGCTAATCAAAAGTTATGCAACAGCCCCATACTATAAATCCCACCTCCAATAGTTTCCAGAATAAAAATGTTCGATCTCCCCTACCTCAATACATACATCAGACTTAGACCCACATCAAAAGTAGTCTTAATCTCCCCATTCAAACCGATAATGGATCTGCCACCAACAAATGGAATTTTTCCACTACATCTAGCCGGGCGTGAAATGAAGTTGTCAAGGGCGATAATATTCCAGTCTCTATTCTGTTAAAGTTTTATCTCCTCCGTGAATTTAATTTGATGCATTGTGCCAAAATGTCTATTGAGGTTGTTCAGAATGCCAGAAAACAATGGGATAATGCCATTGTGATATACGTAGTTGGCCATACCATATTATACATACTTCAAGGGCTATATTCTTAGAGTATGGAAGCTTGAATAAGAATTTTCAATTTATTCTAAGGAGAATGGATTTTATGTTATTAAATTTAACAGTGAACATGATAGCGATAGAATCTTAGAGTGGTCCATACTATTATAACTAAAAGTTGATGATAATGAAGAGGTAGTCTCTTGGCATGCAGTTTAACAAAGAACTTCTCAACTCTATTCCATTTTCGGTTCATTTCCTTAATTTACCACTTGATTATTGGAAGGAAGAGAGTATTAGTCGTATTGCTTCAGTCCTTGGAGCCCCCATGAAACTGGATAAATTCATAGAAGATTTCATAAAAATCGCATACGCTAGAGTCTTAATTGAAATCAACAATTCATTTGCGTTTCCAAATAAAATTTCTATTTTATCCGAGAAGGATGAAGTCATATGGCAAGAGGTGACGTACGAATGGAAACCGTCTATATGCTCGAACTGCTTCAGTTTTGGAACTGAATCTCACTACCAATCTAACAAGGTCTGTATGCCCAAAGCTCTCCTCAGAACCAGCCTGACGAAAATAATGATATGAACATTGATATTAATATTCGAAATGAATACAACTTGGGAAATAATTCAAATTCCACCGATATTCATTTGAATACAGGCAGTCCAAATCAAGAAATTATAAATAATAATAGACATAATAACAGTCAAAACAATAAAATAGAAGAGAAACCAATTTATAAGTCTTAGAATGTCTAGTCGGATATGGTATATACGACTCTTAATGCAAATTTGGATGGAAATTTCTTATCTTCCGATGCTAATATGGAATTGCTGTCAAACACTATCTGCAGTAATAAAAAAAACTATGACTCTTCTGAGTTGCCTGATGCGCTAACTGACCCACCTTCCTGCCCTGTTTGTAACAACCCGATATTTTCAGCTATTCGTATCCATTGTAAGTGCATAGGTAGAAACACACGCCGGACTTGAATTGCTCAAAATACCGCATTGTAAATAAATTTGGAGCAGACGAAATACAATCACAGACATAGAAATATCAGAATAACTCGCAGCGGAATATAAAATACATAGTAGTTCATGAAGCTACTACGGCAGAGTCTCAAACCAAATACATAATACAGTCTGAAAACAATATAATAGAAATCACAAATACATAGAAGTTCACTAATACATGAGATAAATTAGAACAGCTGAAACAGAAAGTAGATATAAATGTAGATAAGCAAAAACTCCAGCAAAGATCAGCACTAGAAAGAGAATCCAAAGCTGTGAATACTCAGGCTGACCCAAACGTAAAGTAAAACACAAACACTCGAGTCAGGACATATATACTTATATAATGTAAACCAACTCAAGTGAACTGTAGTAGTAATGCACTATAACTTAAAGGATGCTTGGGATCGCCCATCCTTTAAGAATCAGTTAAACTATAAATTAAATACAACCCGTGATTAAAATTTCAAAATGGTATTTTATAGATAAAAATCAAATATCATTTCAGAATTCAATATCATTCAAAATCCATTTCAAAATATCAAAATATCATATCTTTCAAACCACATTCATTTTTATTTAATTTAAATACCATTACAAAACACATTTCAAAATAGTTTATATTTCGAAATAAATTACTTCATTTTAAATCATAAAATGAAGTTATTATATTTAATAATTAAATTATTGAATTTCCAAAATTTTATTCTTTCAAAATTGATCCATTCACTTAATTTATTGAAACAGATGAAAATTCAACTTTCACAACATTTAGAAATTTGCTACAGAAAGTTATATTCAAAACAGTTCAATTTAACAAAAGATAGCACTTAAAAATGCTGTAATAGGGTTACATTAGTTTCAAATAAAACTTAGTTAAATTCAACAATTATAACATTTACAAAATGCTATAATAGCCCTTAATTAAACCTAACCATTTGGTTCATTATTATCAACTACAGCATTAACAAATGTTGTGTTATCATTTACATTAGAATTAACAGCATTTCAGAAATGCAGTTAATTAACTTCAAATATTCAATATAATTTCACAAACAATTATATTTTTATTTAAACCATCTTTTTACTTATAAAATCATATAATTTCACTTTAAAACAATCATTTAAATACCCTTATATTCATGATTTTATAAAGTTAAATCTCCATTCAAAAATCAAATTTTAAAAATAATTCACTTATTAAATTCCAACATTAAATTTTAAATTCATTAAATTAAATTTAACTTAACGTTTAAGTTTAAAATTTTCAAATATAACTTAATTTCGTTTTTATTTACTTAATTTAAAATTCACTTTTAAGCTAAATTCACAAATTTCCAATTTTAGTTATATTTCAGAATTTCAACTTAAATATTCATTCATTTCACATTTTAACTTTATTCAAAAATCATTAATATATTATAAGATCATTTTAAATTCATTTAATTCAAAATATTGTAAATTTATCATATTTTTATATTTAATTTAAATTCCATTTATCACCAAATTATAATTTCCAAATTAACTTACATTTCATATTTTCTAACTTTACCATTTATTTATTTCACTTATAAATTTTCAGAAAATCAATAATGCTTTACAAAAATCATTTTTAATCAAATTTAAATCAAAATATTATAATATTTACATTTTTAAAATATTTTAAATTTTTTAGAAGAACATATTTTAACAATGGGTCTGTATTTCATTTTCTAGCCTAGGTTAAGTGATACAGGTAATATATCATTTCAACCCGAAATTTACAATGAAAACCTGGGTTTGATCATTTCAAACCCGCAATCCCAAGTAAATGAAAATAATTGAAAATCATTCAGGCCTATCATTTCAGCCCATAACGATTTTCTCCTATTCTAAAGTCTGTTTGGGTATGTATCATTTCATCCCATAGTGAACCTAATCTATAGGGAACTTGCAGTGTGATAAACAGATAAAAATGAACAGTTTACAATATACAACAGTAACAGGTGATATGACATGTAACAGGTGAGATAATATGTGTAACGACCCGTATTTTTACGGATCGAAAGATAGTAGAATTGTTATTATTAGATTGTTAGTGCCGTTAAGTCGTTAGTGTTGATAAGTCATCCAGAGTTTAAGTCGTGTTGTATTTTGAATAGTGGAACGACTTATGGGAGTCAACGACTTAGTGCTTAGGTCGTGTGGAAGTTAGCTCGTGTGAGCGACTTAAGGAGTTGGGCCTACTTAAGATGGGACGAGTTAGTGGGTTAGATCGACTCATAAGGGTGACCGACCTAAGAGGTGAGCGAGTTAGGGTATTGACCGACCTATAGGGTTTGGAGCGACCTAAGGTAGTTGACGACTTACGGGTTAGCGAGTTAGAGAAGGTAGCGACCTAGTGGTGAGCGGCTTAGGAGAGTGAGCGACCTAATAGTTGTAGCGACCTAAGGGATTCAGCAGTTTGGTCGTGGAGCGACCTAAGATAGGTCGCTGTGTGTATTTAGGTCGTAGACGACCTAGGTTGAGGCGGGGGTTTAGTTAAGTCGCTAGGCCTTGTGTAGTTAGGTCGCTAGGTCGTGTGTGGTAGATGAGTCGGTAGGTCGTGAGTCGGCTAAGGTTAGGTCGGCAAGGTCTGTTGAGTCGTGGACGACTCATGGGATAGGTCGGCGGCGACTTAAGGGGCGGCGACATAAGGATTTCCAGCCTATAAATAGAGGGGTTTGGTTCACTTTTTGGCACCGGATTTTGAAGCGACGAAGTGCTGCCATTTTAAGAGCTTGACTACAACACTTCTTCACTTCTTTTATCCACTCTAATCTAGTGCTTACGTCCATCCAAGATTGAAGATCAAGGTTGAAGATCCAAGAGCCAAAGTTGAAGATCTTCATCCATCAAAGAGAGATTTCATCGATTGAAGCAAGATTTTGCCGGATCAAGCTTAGTACTTTGCTGTCCAGATCTGGAGTTGGTTGTTTTTGAGGTGTTTAGGTGTTTTGGTGAGTGGTGGTTATCTCTCACACGGACCCAAAGGAGTATATTGGATCGGTGGCTTGTTTATGTGTTAAAGAGAGTGATTTCGTGCACTTTTCTTACGTCTGCATGTAGATCTATTGTTCATGATGATTCAACACCTATTTTACTACATGTTCACTTATGCAAGTTTATTCATCAAGTTGTAGAGATATTGTTCATGATTCATGCTTGTTAGATTGCATGTTAGATTTGGGCTCTTTATTTACGAAATTGCCATTATTGTTGTAATCGTTTATTTAGATCTTGTTTGAATGATTGATTACTTGGATTAATGTTTGATTTGATTGATTAGTTGATTTATAACTTGATTTGGACAAGTTTGTCGAAGATGATTCAAAAGCTAAGTGGAAAGGCTCTTGAATAAGGAAAGCTGCTTGTGGCATATGAAGCGGATGTTGAAGCTCATATGGATAGATTTGATGATGATGTTGAGATGGGACTTTGCCATGATGCGATGGGGCAAACCATGATGTTGAGATGAGACTTTGCTATGATGCGACGAAGCAAAGCATGATGTGTGAAAGCCTTGATTTAATCCAGACGGGATCATCCCAAGCATGTTGATAACTCGGTGACGTGGTCCGGGTTTGTGGATAATGGTTAGCTTGAGAGGCGCTTGAGCTAGTATGGGAATAGTCGTCGAGGAGGATGACTAGAAGGCTGAGATTTTATCGTTATTGAAGGTTCTAGCATGCTCAAAGCAAGAGTACGTTGGGACGGGCTGCGACGACGTTCCAGGCACGGGCTGCGACGACGTGCTAGTACTCTGGGTAGTTGCGAAAATTCCTAGGCACGGGCTGCGACGAAGTGCGGAGTTGTGTCTAGAACCGGGGTTGCCATTAGCCCTTGACTGACGACTGAAAGAATGTGACGGTCATTCAATTAACGATGGTATCAAGGCAATGATAACAGTGATAGCCAGAGTCATGGATGCTTGGATGTTTGGTTGTATCATCACTTGGGTCAAGAACGATGTTTTCAGTGTGCTTATCTGATCTTGGTTTAGGCCTTGGGGGTTTGTACTTGGAAAACGCCGACCTTGACTCGAGTGATAATTACTTTGCTTTGAATGTCTGAATTGCTATGTTTACTTCTGCTTAGTGTGTCTGTGGGCTATCACTGTAGAAAGAGGTGGAGTGGGATGGTTGGGTTCCTATTCCTTTTACCCTTTATGCTCTTTTGGTATGTTTGATAGTTGATTTACTGCTCACTAAGACTTTTGTCTGACTCAAGGTTTTATGTTTAACTCTTATTACCTTGGGCTTTTCATCCATGTTGGGATGGGCAGACTAGGTAGCAGGTGACAGGTGCTGTTCTAGTGGCCAACGCTGTTGATGACGAAGACGAGCTGGAGGCTTTTGCATATTGTTTTCTTACTATGTGTACTGGGTGTTCCGCTGTTTGTATATTCTCTGAGTGATATGTAGTGAGGCTTGATGTATTGACTTTGCTGATTGTTGTATCAAACTATTAGAGTTTATATGATAAGATTCTATTATATGGAGCTTCACTATGTATATTTTCTATTGTATTTTGTCCATGCGCTATGAGTAATACGATAGATTCCGCTGTTTAATCTTACCCTGACTATCGTCCATGGTTGCCTGGCACGCCTTTCAGCGCACTATCTCCTTGATTTGGTGCGGGAGTCATGGGCGGTCGTCACATTTGGTATCAGAGCTTTGGTTAATCGATTTTAGCCAACGCTCGCTGACGTAACTACGTATGAGAGACGTAATTGTAATTTTGATGGTTGATTACTATATATAATATAGTAGCTTAGAAGGATTTGACCTCCTTATGCAGTTGTTTCTCAAGGTGTTCTAAGTCATTCCTTTTTGTAGAAATTAAGGATGAGTCGAAGTGAGAGACAAGCTGCTAGGGAAAGCCGTGCTGTTGGGGGAGCTACTGACTATGCTGCAATGTTCGAAGCTATGATGACTTCGATCATGAGAAGGATACCAACTTCAGGACCATTAGTAGATGTTGGAGTTCAAGTTCAAGCTCCAAAATCAGTGGATTTTGCTAAGTTGTGCAAAGACTATACTGCTCTTGGAGGGAAGGTTTTCTTGGGAATAGAATCAACCGTTGATGTTCAGAGATGGATTGATGCTTGTAGAAGGATCTTTGGTGATTTGAGAATTGAGGATGCAACTAAGAGGAAGCTTGCATCAAGACAGCTTCAAGGGAGAGCTTCAGATTGGTGGAATTCTATCACCATTGATACACCAGAGGAAGAGATTACTTGGGAGCAATTCCAAGTTAGATTTGAAGGTAAGTTCATTTCTACAGCTCAGAAATCTGTTCTGTTTAAGAAGTTTGTGGAGCTCAAGCAAGGTGGAAGACCAGTTCTTGAGTATGTTTCTGAGTTTGAAGCTTTGTCCAAGTATGCTCGGTCGTATATTGAATCTTCCTATCAGAAGAATGAGAAGTTTGTGACAGGCTTGGACACTTATCTTGGAAGGCAGTTAGTGGATCATTTGGACGATCCATTTGAGAAGCTTGTGGAGAAAGCTCTCAGGCATGAGAATCTGTTTCCTAAGGAAGTATCTGTTGTTGCTGTGACCAAGGAGCAAAATGGAAACAAGAAGAGGAAGCAGCAGCAGCAGAAGGGTAAGGATGGCCAGAAGAAGCCAAAGGGTGAAGTGATCTGCTACAACTGTCAGCAGAAGGGTCATCTCTCCAGGGATTGCAAGAAACCAAGAGTGCCGGCAAAGTGTCACAACTGTGACAAACCGAGGCATTTCAAGAGGGATTGTCCGGAACCGAGGAAGGACAAGCAGATTGTGCAAGCCTGTGCTTTGGGGGCTGTGCCATCATCTTTGAAAGCTCCTACCGCTGATGAGAAAGGAAAGGGTGTGGTGGTTCAAGGTACTCTTTTCATTTGTGGTGTTCCAGTTAGAGTGTTGTTTGATACTGGAGCGTCATATTCTTTTGTTTGTAGTGAACTTGTAGGCCGGTTGGGTTTAGAACCGGATATTGTTGATAGACCATTGGTTGTGACTAATCCAGTTGGGGGTTCGTCTTGTTTGTGTATGGTATGCCGTGGTCTAGTTGTGTCGAGTCATGATTGCTCTTTTGTTTGTGACTGCTTTGTTCTGAACTTTGTGGGGTTCGGAATTATTTTGGGTATGGACTGGCTTAGGAAGTATGCGGCAAGGATTGATTGTGAGAGGCTGGAGGTGACAGTCGAGAATGTGGAGAGGTGAAAGGTTGTGATACGATGTAAGCATAAGGAAGGCGTCTTCATGAGCTTCATGTATTCGCTGGTTGTTCCACGGGATGGACTGTCATCGGTGCCTATTGTGAATGGATTTGAGGATGTCTTTGACGAGGTCAAAGGGTTACCGCCGCATAGGGAGATCGAGTTTCGTATCGATCTAGTTGAGGGAGCCAGACCTGTTGTGATGCCTCTTAGGCGGATGGCGCCTAGGGAACAGCAAGAGTTGAAGGTGCAAGTTGATGACCTTTTACGGAAAGGATTCATTCGGCGTAGCGTGTCCGAATGGGGTGCACCAGTTGTGTTCGCAACCAAAGCGGATGGATCGTTGAGGTTGTGTGTGGATTATCGTGAGTTGAATAAAGTGACTAAGAAGAACAAGTATCCATTGCCGAGAATAGATGACTTGTTTGATCAGCTTCACGAAGTTAAGGTGTTTTCTCAGATGGATTTGGCAACGGGATTTCACCAGTTGAGAGTGGCAAAGGATAGTGTTCCGAAGACTGCTTTCAGAACACCGTCCGGTTTCTATGAGTGGCTGGTAATGCCGTTTGGATTGACCAATGCACCAGCATATTTTGTGGATCTTATGAATAGAGTGTTCAGAGATCAGTTGAACAAGTTCGTACTTGTGTTCGTGGATGACATTCTGATTTATTCCAGGACTGAAGAAGAGCACAAGACACACTTGCGTATTGTTTTGGAAATCTTGCGGAAACATCAGCTGAGGGCTAAGTTTTCGAAGTGTCACTTCTGGAAGAGTGAAGTGAGATTCTTAGGCCATGTTATCTCTGGAAATGGAATAGCGGTTGATCCCGCTAAGGTGGCAGCAATCCAGGATTGGGTTAGACCTAAGAATGCATCTGATGTGAGAAGTTTTCTTGGATTAGCAGGATATTATCGTCGGTTTATCAAAGACTTTTCCAAGATAGCTGCACCGTTAACAGGATTGACGAAAAAGAACCAAGTGTTCAAATGGGATGATAAGTGTGAGCAAGCTTTCGGAATCCTGAAAGAGCGACTGACAAGTGCTCCTATTTTGACTATTCCAAGTGGGAATGATGAGATGGTGGTTTACACCGATGCATGTGGTACTGGACTTGGTGCAGTGCTGATGCAGAGGGATAAAGTTGTTGCGTATGCTAGTCGACAACTGAAGCCGCATGAAAGGAATTATCCGACTCATGATTTGGAGTTAGCGGCGATTGTATTTGCTTTGAAGATGTGGAGACATTACCTATTGGGAGTTCGATTCGAGTTGTTTACAGATCATAAGTCATTGAAGTATCTGTTCTCCCAAAAGGATTTGAATCTTCGACAGCAACGATGGCTAGAGTTTTTAGCATCATATGATTTTGGTATAGCCTATACTCCGGGAAAAGGTAACGCAGTGGCAGATGCGTTAAGTCGAAGACATGCAGGATTGGGAGCCATGTTTTCAGAATGGAAGAGCCTTGAGTTTTTAGCTGGATTTGATTTCAGGCCCAGAGGTGAATTGGAACCTGAAATGTTGGCAAACTTATCGATAAGACCTACTCTAGTGGAAAGAGTTGGCGAGAGCCAAAAGCGAGACGATAAGCTTGTCAAGATTTTCCGTGATTTGGAATCTGGATTAGATCCAGAAAAGGATAAAGGATTCGAAGTCGATCGAGAGGGTTGACTTCGGAAACAAGGACGACTGGTTGTTCCCGAGATAGATGAATTGGGGGATGAAGTTCTGAAGGAAAGTCATCACTCGAAGTTGACAATTCATCCAGGTGGAAATAAGATGTATCGGGATATGAAAAGGACTTACTACTGGGAAGGTATGAAGAAAGATGTTGGAAATTTTATTTCCAAATGTATGAACTTCCAGTTGGTAAAAGCTGAACAGAAGAAGCCAAGTGGATTGCTTCAACCGTTAGAAGTTCCTACATGGAAGTGGGAGCAAGTATCGATGGATTTTATCGATGGGTTACCTAGAACCAGAGCAGGAAATGAAGGGATTTGGGTCATCGTAGATCGATTGACCAAGAGTGCAAGGTTTATTCCTGTTCGATCTATTAGGACTGCATCGAAATTGGCTGAGTTGTATGTTAAGTGGATAGTTCGATTCCATGGTATTCCGAAGAGTATAGTGAGCGATAGAGACCCATTGTTCACTAGTGGATTTTGGAAGAGCTTTAAGGAAGTTTTGGGAACTGAGTTGTGTTTGAGTACAGCTTATCACCCCCAAACAGATGGTCAGACTGAGAGAGTCAACCGAGTTTTGGAAGATCTCCTGAGGGCATGTGTTTTGGATTTCGGAGGATCATGGGAAGATCATCTTCATTTGGTGGAATTTGCGTATAATAACAGTTACCAGTCCAGTATTGGTATGGCACCATATGAGGCATTGTATGGAAGACCGTGTAACTCTCCGACATGTTGGTTGGAAACAGGGGAAAAGCTAATACTTGGGCCAGACATGATTCGACAGACTTCGGATTGTATAGAGATCATTCGGCAACGAATGAAGGCAGCCCAAGACCGTCAGAAAAGTTATGCCGATAAGCGTCGTAAGGATTTGGAATTCGACGTAGGTGATGTGGTCTTTGTGAAGATTTCTCCTCTGAAGAATGTCATTCGATTCGGGAAGAAAGGAAAGTTGACTCCGAGATTTGTTGGACCATTCCCGATCATCGAGCGAATTGGAAAGCTCGCATATAAATTGGAGTTACCAGAAAAGATGGCGAGTGTGCACAATGTTTTTCACGTATCTTATCTATGGAAGTATGTGCACGACTCGAATACAGTGGTTTCTGCTGATAGCTGTGAAGATTTAGAGGTTGACCCAGTTGTTAAAAGACCTCGTAAGCCGCTTCGTGTTGTGGAAACTGACACGAAACAGCTTAGGAGGAAGGTAGTCAAGTTGCTCAAGGTACAATGGAGTGATGATGTTAACGACTGTACATGGGAGGAGGAAGAGAGGATGAAGGCAGCTCATCCTGGACTCTTCGAGGTATGGCCCTAAGGTGTCGTGACATCTCATGAATTTGTAACTTGTTCTAATCTTAGAATTCTGCATGCTAGGTTAGTAATTGGATGCATAGTTTGTTGATTGCTATGGATGGTAGGCATGCAGAATAGTTTTGATTGCTCTTGTTTGTTTGGAATTTCGGGGGCGAAATTCCTAAGGGGGAGAGAATGTAACGACCCGTATTTTTACGGATCGAAAGATAGTAGAATTGTTGTTATTAGATTGTTAGTGTCGTTAAGTCGTTAGTGTTGATAAGTCATCCAGAGTTTAATTCGTGCTGTATTTTGAATAGTGGAACGACTTATGGGAGTCAACGACTTAGTGCTTAGGTCGTGTGGAAGTTAGCTCGTGTGAGCGACTTAAGGAGTTGGGCCGACTTAAGATGGGACGAGTTAGTGGGTTGGACCGACTCATAGGGGTGACCGACCTAAGAGGTGAGCGAGTTAGGGTATTGACCGACCTATAGGATTTGGAGTGACCTAAGGTAGTTGACGACTTACGGGTTAGCGAGTTAGAGAAGGTAGCGACCTAGTGGTGAGCGGCTTAGGAGAGTGAGCGACCTAATAGTTGTAGCGACCTAAGGGATTTAGCAGTTTGGTCGTGGAGCGACCTAAGATAGGTCGTTGTGTGTATTTAGGTCGTAGACGACCTAGGTTGAGGCGGGGGTTTAGTTAAGTCACTAGGCCTTGTGTAGTTAGGTCGCTAGGTCGTGTGTGGTAGATGTGTCGGTAAGTCGTGAGTCGGCTAAGGTTAGGTCGGCAAGGTCTGTTGAGTCATGGACGACTCATGGGATAGGTCGGCGGCGACTTAAGGGGCGGCGACCTAAGGATTTCCAGCCTATAAATAGAGGGGTTTGGTTCACTTTTTGGCACCGGATTTTGAAGCGACGAAGTGCTGCCATTTTGAGAGCTCGACTACAACACTTCTTCACTTCTTTTCTCCACTCTAATCTAGTGCTTACATCCATCCAAGATTGAAGATCAAGGTTGAAGATCCAAGAGCCAAAGTTGAAGATTTTCATCCATCAAAGAGAGATTTCATCGATTGAAGCAAGATTTTGTCGGATCAAGCTTAGTACTTTGCTGTCCAGATCTGGAATTGGTTGTTTTTGAGGTGTTTAGGTGTTTTGGTGAGTGGTGGTTATCTCTCACACGGACCCAAAGGAGTATATTGGATCGGTGGCTTGTTTATGTGTTAAAGAGAGTGATTTCGTGCACTTTTCTTAAGTCTGCATGTAGATCTATTGTTCATGATGATTCAACACCTATTTTACTACATGTTCACTTATGCAAGTTTATTCATCAAGTTGTAGAGATATTGTTCATGATTCATGCTTGTTAGATTGCATGTTAGATTTGGGCTCTTTATTTACGAAATTGCCATTATTGTTGTAATTGTTTATTTAGATCTTGTTTGAATGATTGATTACTTGGATTAATGTTTGATTTGATTGATTAGTTGATTGATAACTTGATTTGGACAAGTTGGTCGAAGATGATTCAAAAGCTAAGTGGAAAGGCTCTTGAATAAGGAAAGCTGCTTGTGGCATATGAAGCGGATGTTGAAGCTCATATGGATAGATTTGATGATGATGTTGAGATGGGACTTTGCCATGATGCGATGGGGCAAACCATGATGTTGAGATGAGACTTTGCTATGATGCGACGAATCAAAGCATGATGTGTGAAAGCCTTGGTTTAATCCAGACGGGATCATCCCAAGCATGTTGATAACTCGGTGATGTGGTCCGGGTTTGTGGATAATGGTTAGCTTGAGAGGCGCTTGAGCTAGTATGGGAATAATCGTCGAGGAGGATGACTAGAAGGCTGAGATTTTATCGTTATTGAAGGTTCTAGCATGCTCAAAGCAAGAGTACGCTGAGACGGGCTGTGACGACGTTCCAGGCACGGGCTGCGACGACGTGCTAGTACTCTGGGTAGTTGCGAAAATTCCTAGGCACGGGCTGCGACGACGTGCGGAGTTGTGTCTAGAACCGGGGTTGCCATTAGCCCTTGACTGACGGCTGAAAGAATGTGCCGGTCATTCAATTAACGATGGTATCAAGGCAATGATAACAGTGATAGCCAGAGTCATGGATGTTTGGTTGTATCATCACTTGGGTCAAGAGCGATGTTTTCAGGGTGCTTATCTGATCTTGGTTTAGGCCTTGGGGGTTTGTACTTGAAAAACGCCGACCTTGACTCGAGTGATAATTACTTTGCTTTGAATGTCTGAATTGCTATGTTTACTTCTGCTTAGTGTGTCTGGGGGCTATCACTGTAGAAAGAGATGGAGTGGGATGGTTGGGTTCCTATTCCTTTTACCCTTTATGCTCTTTTGGTATGTTTGATAGTTGATTTACTGTTCACTAAGACTTTTTTCTGACTCAAGGTTTTATGTTTAACTCTTATTACCTTGGGCTGTTCATCCATGTTGGGATGGGCAGACTAGGTAGCAGGTGACAGGTGCTGTTCTAGTGGCCAACGCTGTTGATGACGAAGACGAGCTGGAGGCTTTTGCATATTGTTTTCTTACTATGTGTACTGGGTGTTCCGCTGTTTGTATATTCTCTGAGTGATATGTAGTGAGGCTTGATGTATTGACTTTGCTGATTGTTGTATCAAACTATTAGAGTTTATATGATGAGATTCTGTTATATGGAGCTTCACTATGTATATTTTCTATTGTATTTTGTCCATGCGCTGTGAGTAATACGATAGATTCCGCTGTTTAATCTTACCCTGACTATCGTCCATGGCTGCCTGACACGCCTTTCAGCGCACTATCTCCTTGATTTGGTGCGGGAGTCATGGGCGGTCGTCACAATATGCAATTTAACAGGTTTAACATCATATATATATAATCACATGGCAGTTATAACATCATAAATATTTTTCTACACATTCAGTTGTTGTTGTTTTCCAACTGCGTAAGTATAAATGTCGTGTGAGCTTTACTCACTTTTTGTGCTGGAGTTATCAATTCAAATAAAACAACCAGATTCCAGAACACAATGAAAAGACTATAGACTCGAGTTGAGAGAGAAATCCATGCTATAGATCTTGTGGACAACCCATAACGGAACCAAATAAATATTATAAATTCAATACAACATTCAATAGAAATAACTTTGAAATGAAAAGAAATATTGCATTGGATGCCTTTTGCCTTGTTTCCTACAGCACATGCTTGGCCTAGGGCTTGGTTTAGCTCGGGTATGGACATGTTTAGGCATGGGTTTGGGTTCAAGAATGCACGGCCACAAGCATGAACATGGAGGGGAGTTACAAGGTAGGAATGTTAAGAGGCTAGGCAAAAATAGTGAGGTTTTGGCACCACTTTTGGGCCCGGTCATAGGGGTTTGGGTCGGCCTTTCATGCTTCAGATCTGGATAGAGGCTAAGATAATGTGTTGTGGTGGTAGCAAGGTGGCGGCGGCGGCTAGAGGTGGTGGCCAAGGTGATATGTGAAGGTGGTGGAGGAACTAGGCTAGGCTAACATTGTTTTAAGGGTTTTGTAATGCTTTTGGTGGAGTTTTTGTCAAGGGGAGAGGCAAGGCTTGTATTGGTCAGAGAAGGAAGGAGTTTGGCCGTGGTTGATGTGGGCAAGGAAGTTGTGGTGGTCGTTGGAGGAGATGGTGAAGGTGTAAGGTCGAGCAAAGCAAGAGAAACAAGGCAAAATCAAGCAAAACAATGGAAAAAAGAAGAAGAAAAAGTGATAAAAGGAGGAAGCCATTACCCATCTTTTCTTAGCTGTGAGAATGAATGGAGATGAGATGGAAATTCACGTGAAAAAATGCAATAAAAATCACGGCCAAAGAATGAAGTGTACGGCCAAATAACAAAGCAAATGAAAAGTCGCAGAAAATGAAGAGTTTTGAAGATGAAAAGACTTAAGTTTTGTAACTTTTTTGAACCTTTGGTATTTCCTTTTCTTTTTAATTTTATATATACAAAATAACTCAGAAATATACTTTAAAAATCGAAACCAAGTAAAAATATAAGAAAATAAATAATTAATTTTAAAGAAAATATAAAAGAATGAAAGAAATTACTTAAAAATACAAAACAGTGTCCAGAAATTACAAATAAATCACTACTAGTCTTGGAAAAATAACCACTTCATTTTAAAAATATTATGAAGTGAAAATTTGAAAAAATAATAATTTATTTATCATTTGCAAAATAAAATAAATAATTAAATTGGAGAATAATCGAAAAAGGAATAAAGAAACTATTTAAAAATAGCAAACAGGACATAAAAATTACAAGAAAATTACCAATGGCTTCGGAAAATTATTTACCTCATTAAAAAAATATTAAAACAAAAATATACATAGAATAACATATTAACACATATTAAAATAAAATATGACAAAGAAAGTATAATTTATATAATTTAAAATAGACAAAATTGCTAAATAAAACAAATTGCACTCAATATTGAAATATACATAACTTTCACAATTTAAATCCGTTTTCAACGAAATGAAAAGTATTATTCAAGTTATTAAATATATTTTTATAGTAAAAGATAAAATTTAAGAATTTAAATATTTAAATTTGAAATTTAAAAGTCAAAGTTTGACCAGAAATCCACTTTTCAGTAAAATATTCAATTTATACCAGTTGGAATTATAATTCACACAATAATCAAAGTTTATATTTAAAAATGAAATGTTCGAAATGAAACAAGTTTAAAATAATTTCAAAATGAAGTAAAGTCAAAATTAAAATATACATAAAAAGCTAGGGTTGTTACACTCTCCCCCACTCAAATCTTTTCGTCCTCGAAAAGGAAGGAAGCGGAGAAACAATTAGAAAGAGCAATAGGTTGAAAGACATCCCGAAAGAAGGTAGTGAGAAAGTAGATAGGAGGGAAAGTAGGTTGAAAGACAAGGATGAACCATTATTTAAACCGTTATACATTTCAATTTTTTTATAGTATGATGAATAGTCATTTGATTCAAATCTGATGGTTCAAAGTGAACAATATTTAAAACATTTTAAAATCTTTAAAGGGGAAAATAATTGATCAAAATATTATTTATATAGTACTTTATCAAGATACTTTTATCAAAATACTTTTATAACTCGATGTCTTAACAAGTTTATCCTCGTTCCTATAGATTCTGGCAGTGCGTTAATCAGGCGCAAAGCTAGAATTCTCCAGGTACTTGGTAGACTTGTTTCAACACTTAGTGAAAATACTTGAAAAACTCATTTAAAACAGATATGGAAAGTACAATCCAAAAAAAATCAACCAAACCAAAACAGTTGTCTAACCATGGATCGTAGATACACAATGGTTACACCTGGATCCCCCAGGAAACAATCCGTATCCGTAAGCTTTCTCAGCCCTGCGAGTTACGCCATGATGACTAGTAGAGTGCATGATACACAATGGTTATGCCTGGATCCCCTAGGAAACAATCCGTACCCCTAGGCCATCTCAGCCAAGCAGTTTCGCAACTAATGCGACCTACATAGAGTGCAGGATACACAATGGTTACGCCTGGATCCTCCAGGAAACAATCCGTACCCTCAGGCCAGCTCAGCCAGGCAGTTGCGCTATACAGTCGCGATCATAAGACCATGGAGATTGCCATGGAATTCGATGGACACTCGAGTATCATATCTGGAAAACCCAAATCAAAGAGACAGAATAATATCGGTAGAATGAATCCACACTGTGGCCACAAAGCGGATATCAAGCAGAAGGCACTTTCCATATCTTTACTTCGAAAATATGTATCAGATAGTACCTTTCAAATCATTTTCAAATATCATACTTATATAAAGTCCATTATATATAAGATTTCATTTTCAAGTCAAATACTTTCCAAAATCAATAATATATCAAATCATACTTATATTGACTTCGATTATATAAGATTTCAATTTACAAGTTGGGTACCTTTACAAATCAATAGTTTTCAAATCACTTCATACTTATACAAACAAATTTTATTAAAGTTCGATAACTCCCAAATCAAGTATTTAGTAAATCAAGGTTCTCAATTTTAATTCGTTTCAATAACATTTCAGTTTTCAAAGTCATATATGATTTCGCCAAATCATTTCTTCCAAATTACATATTTAGTTTCAAGTTTCCTAAAATAATAGATTTAGAAAATAATCCAAATTTACAAATCAACAAAATTTAGGTCAAACAAATTCATTTCCATTTCAAACATATATTCACCTTCGAAAATTATAATACTTTCAAAGTTATAAATCTTTCGAAACCAAAATACTTGAAATCATTACACTTTGAAAATCATAACATTTAGAAATCATACATTTGAAATCATAAAACATTCCTTTAATTCTTTACATTTCACAAATTTATTCAATTAAACCCAAATCTAAAATTTCCAATTTTAATTCAATTCAAACAATCAGTTTCAATTCAATTTAGTTTTCCAACAAAACCATTTCAAATATTATCAAATTTTAAACATGGATTTGATTTACAAAATAACGTATTCAATCTTAAATATGTTTCAAGACTTAAATATACCATATTTCAAACCTAAATTTTATAATTTCATATATCTCAAATTTTACTCCATTATTACTTACATATGTCATCATTTCGCAACATTACATTCGATCGCTCGCCTGGTCACACAAGTTCGCTTTTCGAACTAGTATTGTCCATTTGACTTCCCTAATGCGGACTTCGATATCATTTCCGGACTAGAAGCCATCAGTCTCCTTGCATAGCCATATACTATGATAGAGAATTCTAGAATCAAGCCCAAAATCCATATCAAATATTCGCCATCAAGAATCAAATGAAAAATCCTAACACGAAATGGTGTAATTCGCCTCGAACTTGTGTACTCAAACTTGGATCAAATTAATTATGCGAATAAAACAGCATACTACAACTTATGTATCTATTCTAACTTGTTAAATATATAGTTTCATAAAGATGTTAGTAAGTTAAAACTTTTAAAACCAAATTTTCTCAAACATTTGAAGACTAATTTTTATCCGAAACATTTCAAAACTAAATTTCATATTAGTATAATTCAAAATAGCCTTATTCATTTACTTAACAAAACAGTTTCAACTTATACAAATCATATTATTTCATACTTGAAACATACAAACTAAACTTATATTCTCTATCAAATACCTTATACCTTTCACAATTTCTTAGCTTTGAAAAGTTAATTTTGATTTGGAAGTGCTCGAACCTTCAAATAGTCGAAGAAATTATATTTTCAATCCAAGAGTTGGAAATCAACAACAAATCAGTAAATGAAATTTCAAAAGATAGGTTATACCAAACAAATATGAATCTCGAGGACTGAACACCGGCTTACTTTAAATCATTCCAAATGTACATACATATATCGTTCGAAAATCAAATCATACCTCGAAAGTTGAAATCAAAATTTGATTTCACGAAATCACTCGCATAGCAAGGCTCCTAGAGTGGCCTCTCCCCTACTCAGAAACTCGAAAATCAATGTCGATGATGCATGCATTCATCACCGAAATTATTTTCCAGCGACATAAGTGGGTTCTGGACTTTTATTTTCTTGAAAAAAAACTTCTTTGAAATCTCTTCGAAATTATTGGAATTAATTCGAATACATTTGGAACATTTCTTATTTAAAAAAATATCTTTAAATCATATTATTACTATATATTTTCAAAAATCTTAAAACCGATTTCAAAACACCGGAGTTCGATTCCTCGAAATGCAAATTCAAAACCCTTCAGTTATAAATCAATTTTATATAAATCAATTTTCTTATAAATTTTCAAATTTTCAAATCCTTTTGAAACTTTAAATTTTTATTTTACAAGATATATAATCTTTATCGAAAACATTTCACTTTTAAATACAAAATATGGTCATCCTTATCAAAATAATAATTTCGATGTATACAAAATTTTCAAAACACGATCAAACACAAATTTCCAAAGGATAATTCAATGAAGGATATCAAAACAAAACAGAGATTCAAATTTAGAGGAACTCTGATCAAATAGAATTTTTGGTTCAAAGATAAGCTCGAACAAAGATGAGATAATTTTATTACCAAATAGAAGATGGATAAGGTTATATAAATCGCGGGCGTCCTTAACCGATCAATCGTGACTTCAGGAATATAATCAATTTGGAAATCAAAGGCAAATCGACATTCGATCGCCAGAGATAGAATCCAGGTAGAGCATGAAATAGATAGCATCGACATCCGAGGATATAGAAATCTTCGAATAATCAATGCCAAATATAAGGGAGTTTCACCCCTTTACATATCGTTCAAAGATTGGCAGAATCACTGATCTTTATAGAGGTCATTCCAAAGTGGAATTATGGAATGCCCCAAAATCAAAAGGGTAAAATAGGGAAGACAAGACTGGATTTCAAAACAAGTGGGAGCGTTCCAAAGTTCAAGGAATCATATTGATAAGAATCCTAACCAAGAGATTTCTAATAAGGTGGATTCAGGAGGGATGAAGTTTAAAAAAATCTTAGTTTCAAAATAAGAAAATTTTTATACCAAAAATAATCTTTGAAAATACTTTAAAATCATTTGGAAATCATTTTATACCTTGAAAATACGTTCTCTCACAAAGAAAGGATTCTGAGATTGATTTCACTCATTTTAGGGTATTTCTACCCTATTTCTAATGAGTTTTTGCTCCGCATGCTAAGGTTTGCCTAAAACCAAAGCTCTGATACCAACTGTAACAACCCGATATTTTCAGCCATTCGTATCCATTGTAAGTGCATAGGTAGACACACACGCCGGACTTGAATTGCTCAAAATACCGCATTGTAAATAAATTTGGAGCAAACGAAATACAATCACAGAATCAAAGACATAGAAATATCAGAATAATTCGCAGCGGAATATAAAATACATAGTAGTTCATGAAGCTACTACGACAGAATCTCAAACCAAATACATAATACAGTCTGAAAACAACATAATAGAAATCCCAAATATATAGAAGTTCACTAATACATGAGATAAACTAGAACATCTGAAACAGAAAGTAGATATGACTGTGGATAAGCAGAAACTCCAGCCAAGATCGGCTCCAGAAAGAGAATCCAAAGCTGTGAATACTCAGGCTGACCCAAGCGTAAAGTAAAACACAAACACTCAAGCCAGGACATATATACTTATATAATGTAAACCAACTCAAGTGAACTGTAGTAGTAATGCACTATAACTTAAAAGATGCTTGGGATCGCCCATCATTTAAGAATCATTTAAACTATAAATTAAATACAACCCGTGATTAAAATTTCAAAATGGTATTTTATACTTAAAAATCAAATATCATTTCAAAATTCAATATCATTCAAAATCCATTTCAAAATATCAAAATATCATATCTTTCAAACCACATTCATTTTTATTTAATTTAAATACCATTACAAAACACATTTCAAAATAGTTTATATTTCGAAACAAATTACTTCATTTTAAATCATAAAATGAAGTTATTATATTTAATAATTAAATTATTAAATTTTCAAAATTTTATTCTTTCAAAATTCATTTATTCACTTAATTTATTGAAACAGATTAAAATTCAACTTTCGCAGCATTTAGAAATTTGCTACAGAAAGTTACATTCAAAACAATTCAATTTAACAAAAGATATCATTTAAAAATGCTGTAATAGGGTTACATTAGTTTCAAATAAAACTTAGTTAAATTAAACAATTATAACATTTACAAAATGCTATAATAGCCCTTAATTAAACCTAGCCATTTGGTTCATTATTATCAACTACAGCATTAACAAATGCTGTATTATCATTTACATTAGAATTAATAGCATTTCAAAAATGCAGTTAATTAACTTCAAATATTCAGTATAATTTCACAAACAATTATATTTTTATTTAAATTATTTTTTTACTTATAAAATCATATAATTTCACTTTAAAACAATCATTCAAATACCCTTATATTCATGATTTTATAAAGTTAAATCGCCATTCAAAAATCAAAATTTAAAAATAATTCACTTATTAAATTCCAACATTAAATTTTAAATTCATTAAATTAAATTTAACTTAACACTTAAGTTTAAAATTTTCAAATATAACTTAATTTCATTTTTATTTACTTAACTTAAAATTCACTTTTAAGCCAAATTCACAAATTTCCAATTTTAGTTATATTTCAGAATTCCAACTTAAATATTCATTCATTTCACATTTTAACTTTATTCAAAAATCATTAATATATTATAAGATCATTTTAAATTCATTTAATTCAAAATATCTTAAATTTATCATATTTAATTTAAATTCCATTTATCACCAAATTAATTTCCAAAATAACTTACATTTCAGATTTTCTAACTTTACCATTTATTTATTTCACTTATAAATTTTCAGAAAATCAATAATGCTTTACAAAAATCATTTTTAATCAAATTTAAATCAAAATATTATAATATTTACATTTCTAAAATATTTTAAATTTTTTAGAAAAACATATTTTAACAACGGGTATATATTTCATTTTCTAGCATAGGTAAAGTGATACGGGTAATATATCATTTCAACTCGAAATTTATAAAGAAAACCCGGGTTTGATCATTTCAAACCCGCAATCCCAAGTAAATGAAAATAATTGAAAATCATTCAGGCCTATCATTTCAGCCCATAACGATTTTCTACTATTCTAAAGTCCGTTCGGGTATGTATCATTTCATCCCATAGTGAACCTAATCTATAGGGAACTTGCAGTGTGATAAACAGATAAAAATGAACAGTTTACAATATACAACAGTAACAGGTGATATGACATGTAACATGTGAGATAATATGCAATTTAACAGGTTTAACATCATATATATATAAATAATCACATGGCAGTTATAACATCATAAATATTTTCTACACATTCAATTGTTGTTGTTTTACAACTGCATAAGTATAAATGTCCTGTGAGTTTTACTCACCTTTTGTTCTAGAGTTATCAATCCATATAACAGAACCGGATTCCAGAACACAATGACAAGACTACAGACTCGAGTTGAGAGAGAAATCCAAGCTATAGATCTTGTGGACAACCCATAACAGAACCAAATAAAAATTATAAATTCAATACAACATTCAATAGAAATAACTTTGAAATGAAAAGCAATATTGCATTGGATGCCTTTTGCCTTGTTTCCTACAACACATGCTTGGCCTAGGGCTTGGTTTAGCTCGGGTATGGACATGTTTAGGCATGGGTTTGGGTTCAAGAACGCGCAGCCACAAGCATGAACATGGAGGGGAGTTACAAGGTAGGAATGTGAAGAGGCTAGGCAAAAATTGTGAGGTTTTGGCACCACTTTTGGACTCGGCCATGGGGGTTTGGGTCGGCCTTTCATGCTTCAGATATGGACAGAGGCTAAG
Source organism: Allium cepa (assembly GCA_030765085.1). NCBI lineage: Eukaryota > Viridiplantae > Streptophyta > Magnoliopsida > Asparagales > Amaryllidaceae > Allium > Allium cepa. The sequence continues at coordinate 1,049,961,032 of CM060929.1, read as the reverse complement.
GTGATGTGTAGTGGTGGTAGCAAGGTGGTGGCGGCGGCTAGAGGTGGTGGCCAAGGTGATAGGTGAAGGTGGTGGAGGAACTAGGCTAGGCTAACATTGTTTTAAGGGTTTTGTAATGCTTTTGGTGGAGTTTTTGTCAAGGGGAGAAGCAAGGCTTGTATTGGTCAGAGAAGGAAGGAGTTTGGCTGTGGTTGATGTGGGTAAGGAAGTGGTGGTGGTCGTTGGAGGAGATGGTGGAGGTGTAAGGCCGAGCAAAGTAAGAGAAGCAAGGCAAAATCAAGCAAAACAATGAAAACAAGAAGAAGAAAAAGTGATAAAAGGAGGAAGCCATTACCCATCTTTTCTTAGCCGTGAGAATGAATGGAGATGAGATGGAAATTCACGTGAAAAAATGCAATAAAATTCACGGCTAAAGAATGAAGTGTACGGCCAAATAACAAAGCAAATGAAAAGTCGCGGAAAATGAAGAGTTTTGAAGATGAAAAGACTTAAGTTTTATAACTTTTTTAAACCTTTGGTATTTCCTTTTCTTTTTAATTTTATATAAACAAAATAAATCAGAAATATACTTTACAAACCGAAACTAAGTAAAAATATAAGAAAATAATTAATTAATTTTAAAGAAAATATAAAAAGAATGAAAGAAATTGCTTCAAAATACAAAACAGTGTCCAGAAATTACAAATAAATCACTACTAGTCTTGGAAAAATATCCACTTCATTTTAAAAATATTATGAAGTGAAAATTTGAAAAAATAATAATTTATTTATCATTTCCAAAATAAAATAAATAATTAAATTGGATAAAAATAGAAAAAGGAATAAAGAAATTGCTTAAAAATAGCAAACATGACATAAAAATTACAAGAAAATTACCAATGGCTTCGGAAAATTATTTACCTCATTTAAAAAGTATTAAAACAAAAATATACATGGAATAACATATTAACACATATCAAAATAAAATATTACAAAGAAAGTATAATTTATATAATTTAAAATAGACAAAATTGCTAAATAAAACAAATTGCACTCAGTATTGAAATATACATTACTTTCACAATTTAAATCCATTTTCAACGAAACGAAAAAGTAGTATTCAAGTTATTAAATCTATTTTCGTAGTAAAAGATAAAATTTAAGAATTTTAATATTTAAATTTGAAATTTAAAAGTCAAAGTTTGACAAGTTTGACCAGAAATCCACTTTTAAGTAAAATATTCAATTTATACCAGTTGGAATTATAATTCACATAATAATCAAAGTTCATATTTAAAAATGAAGTGTTCTAAATGAAAGAAGTTTAAAATAATTTCAAAATGAAATAAAGTCAAAATTAAAATATACATAAAAATCTAGGGTTGTTGCACTGTTTCTGACGAGTAATGCATTAAATAGCCATATGCTTCTAGATCAAAATCAACCCGAAAAATCAGATCAGAGGAGATGCCTTTTGAATTTAAAGCCACTACTTCATCTGATGTTATAGAAAACCCTACATGGACCGGTTTGGTTAATCATCTGAAAGGGAAAAATAAAAAGACAAAAAGGCTAAGACATCCGAGGTTGCTGCTTCCCCTGTTGACAGTAGCAATCCGAAAAATAGTTTATAAATGGAGTTCCTTTTTGGAACATCTGGGGTATGAATGCCCTCTCTAAACAAGTTGAAATTTTGCAACTGTTGAATAATAATAGATTTTGTTTTCTTAGAATTTTTGAAAATAAGTTATCTCTGGATAACAATGATAGATTTATGGCTAAAATCGATAATAATTGGAAATATTCTCATAATATTACTAATTATAAAAAAAATAGAATTTTAATTATATGGGATTCTTCTCAATGGTCGGCCATCATTTACATTCTAATGACCATTTCATTTCTTGTACCTTACACAATGCGAGTGGTATTAGTGTTTTGTGCACCACGGTCTATGCTTTCAATGAGGAAGTGAAGCGTATGGATTTATGGATTTATCTTGTTGATCAGTCTAAAAGTTTTGATCTCCCTTGGTTTGTAGTAGGAGATTTTAATGCTATTTTATCGTCTAATGATAGAATTAATAATGGTCTATTTAATTCGATGGGTGACCAGGATTTTTTTGATTGCATTTCCCCATCTAATCTTGTAAAACCATATTTTAGTGGAAATTATTTTACTTGGAGAGGAGGAAAAAATTTCTCTATTCATAGTAAGATCGATCGTGTTTTTATTAATTCTATATGGATGGATATGTTTCATTAGTTCGGTATTAATTTTGGGAATCACTCTCTAAGTGACCATTCTCTTATTACTATCAAACTTATGTTACATAATAATAAGAAGAAAAGAGTACCTTTCAGATATAAACAATTCTTGGCATCTTCAAGAGGGTTATCACACATCCATCCATGATGTTCTAATGCATGAATTCCATGGTAATCCACTCCATTTTCTCTTATGCAAACTGAAAGTAGCCAAAACTGCATTGAAGAATTGGGTAAAAAATGAAAGTAACATTCACACAGTGGCTGGTCAATTAAAAGATGAGGCTAATGAATTATATAAACAACTAGTTAAATCCTTTGAATGAGAGCTTGGTTGAACAATACATATCAAAAATCGAATAGATTCATTCAATTATGAGGAAAATTGCAATTGATAATGGGCAAAGGATGAAAATAAACTGGTTGGTTAAAGGGGATAGGCCAACTAACTTCTTTTACAGTAAGTTAAATATTTCAACCCCCAATCGAAGGAGTAAATATGTTCTTAATCCTGATGGTTCATGGTCATCAACATCAGAAAAACTTACGTATGAAGCTGCTAACTACTTCTCTGAGCTATTTACATCATCTCAGGCCACAACTCAACTTCCAGGCATTAAATGTAAGAAAATCCTGCCTGATAGTGCTAAAAGCAATTTATGTAAACCATTCCAACTAAAGGAAATCAAATCTGTCCTATTCAAGATTAATGACAACAACACCCCTAGACTAGATGGTATCAATTCTAAATTCTACAAAGTTCATTGGGAACAAATAAATATTGATATCTACAATGCTATGAATGGAATTCTCCAATCAGGTAAAATAATTAGAGAAATCAATCATACTTTTATTTTTCTTATTCCAAAAAAAAACTGATGCGGTTGAGATGACTGATTTTAGACCGATTTCTCTTTGCAATGTCTCTTATAAAATTTTAGCCAACCTTCTTTGTAATAGGTTGAAAGCTTATATGAATGATCTTATTTCATATAATAAGAATGCATTCATTCCTACTAGAATAATTATTGAGAATTCCTTACTTGCTTATGAAATGGTCAGAGGATTTAATAGGAAAATTGTAACAATCTTTGCTTGAAAATTGGTTTTCATAAAGCCTATGATAAAATAAGTAGAGAGTTTATTCATTGTATGTTGACTTCTATGGGGTTCCCTATGTGATTTGCTAATCTCATTTATGAGTGCATATTACTCCTTCGTTTTCGGTGTTAATTGATGGATCCCCCTTTGGATTTACTGAGAGTTCGAGGGATTAAGACAAGGTGATCCTCTCTTAGCATATTTATTTTCTATTGCTATGGAGTTCCTCATAATTAATCTTGATGTGGAGTACTTGAAAGGTAATATCACCCCATCTACAAAATTGAACCAATGATCGCTCATTTATTGTAGATATATTAATTTTGGCCAAAGCTACCATAAATAATGCTAAGAGCATTTGGGACATTTTTCAAGTTTTAAATGGTTTAACTGTCCTTTCTTTAAATGAAAACAAATCTAATTTATTTTTTAGTAAAGGAGAAAATAACAAGCAGAAAATTGCTGATATTTTAAATATCAGAATTGGAAATCTTCCAGTGGTATATTTAGGCATCCCTTTACCAAAAAACAAACCTAAAGCAAGGGATTCTGGATGTTTAATAAAAACATTCAATCATTAGAAAAGTAAAATTCTCAACATTAGTGGTAGAGTAGAATTAGTAAAAACTTTTATCCATCCAGTGATTCAGTTTTGGATGCAATTCACACGTTTTCCTTTGATTGTTATTCAGAGAATTAATTCTCTTTATGCTAATTTCATATGGAAATCTAAAGCTCATAAGATGAGCTGGGATGATGTTTATAAAACTAAAAGTGAGGGTGGCCATGGTATTCAAATAATTGATGAAGTTGCTATAGCAACTAAACTGATATGGAAATATTACATGGTGAATCACTCTAGGCCAAATGGATGTGTAACAAATATTGTAATAACAAAGTTTTTGGACTGCTGTTATGGATAACAATGCTTCTTATACTTGGAAATCCCTACTTAGAGCTAGACAATGGTGCATGGTGCAAAGGTCTAATTGATAGAAATATTGTTAATGGTGAAAATATAGATGTATGGTTTAACCCATGCCTGAACGACTCTTCCTTGCTGGATAATTTTGGGTGGAATTTCATGTCTGTGTCTAGTGGTTGTAATAGAAAAGTGTCTACTCTTATTTCTGGCGATGATTGGAAGGATCATCTTGAGTGTATTCCTACTCAAATTCAACATACAATGTAAAATATCAAAATTCACAATCAAATGCAACATGATTTTTGGGTCTGGATTCCTAACAGTAATGGTCAGTTCAGTATAAAATCAGCCTGGAAACAAATCAGATGCAAACATGCCAAACTTAACTGGACTAGTATAATTTAGGATAAATTTTATACTCCAAAAATGTCTACTTGTTCACTTCTGGCTAAATTAAACAAATTGAATAGTAAAGACAGGGTCAGCAGATGGAATAATGGTATTGATCAAACTTGTGTGTTCTGTTTAAATCAATATGAAGACATGAATCATTTACTCTTTAACTGCTCATATTCAAGGCAACTTCTAGATGATACTATGCAGAAGCTAAAAATTGACCTCGGAAATTCATATGAAATCAACCAAATCTTTGAAATCTTATGTCAAAACAAGAAAAATAATCTTTTGATTAATCATCTCATTAACATTGCTTTTACTTCTCTGATTTAGCACATTTGGTGTGAAAGAAATGCTCGTATTTTAAAAGGTATAGAATTGCCAGTACAAGTGAGAATCATGCTCATAACTCAAGACTACAATATTTAATTCAACATAATGTGGATTTTAAGTTGAAAAGTAAAGAGGTTGAACTTATCTTGTCAGAATTTGGCATCGCAATTGACCCAAACTCTGAACATCGACCTCCATGATCTCGGTGCTTCTCATTGTTTCAGTCTCACGTTGGTTTTAATATACTTTCTTCCATGATTAGCTTGACTTAGAGCTTTTGCCATCTTTGATTTAGTTTTGGTGGATTATCAGATCTAGTCAACTTTTTTGTAAAGTCGATGGACTTTTATTTTTCTCTCCCCAACTTGTAGCTATGTGAAGACAACTAGATCGGCGCTGGCTTTCTTTTTTTATTATCTTTCCTCTTGCTCCACGTGTCTTACTTTCTTTGTTTTATTCTATTTGTTTTCCTGACCCAAGTTGTTTGTATGGATGGTTTTGAATATATTGCTACTTTGTTTACTCCTCCATCTATTTGACAACTTGGCTTTCAGGCTTTGTACTTTGTTGTATTGTTAATATATGAACATGATATGTACTCTTTTTCGTAGAAAGGTATCCATTTAGGTTACGAGAGTTTCAAGGTTTTAACGAGGCATATTATGGACATACATATGTACTCTTTCAATATATAATTTACCTTTTTTCAAAAAAAAATTTCTTTTTATCACGATATCTTTGATTCATCCATTTGGACCAAGTGTTTTTCGTCTCCAAATATTTCCATAGTAATATAATAGACAATCCAATAGCAACATTATGCAAGCTCCTTAAACACATTCCTCCCGCTTCCTCGGGTTTAAAAACAGTGTTTTAATGACTAAATGTTTCCTTCCTTGCCATAAGAAATTTACATAGATACTTTTAATTTGATTTATTATATTATTTAGCATTTGATAAATTTGCATCTAGAAAAAAATTATACAGTGAACAATTGTTTTAATCAATTTAAGTCTACCACTTAAGGTAAGCATCCTCCCATACCAGTCACTTAGCCTCTTTTTGATTTTACCAATAAGAGTAATTACATCGGCTCTTCTTAAAGAGAACTACTAGGAGGTGTTCCGAAATCAGTAATGGGGAGATTTTGAATTTCTACTCCAAGAATTTCTGCTATTCTATCTTTCAACCGGCTCCTTTACTGAAATATAATTTTTATTTTTGCTCATTCGTAACAAGCCCCACATTATTTTCTAAGTTTAGCATTACATATTTAATTCTACTATTATTAGCAGTAAGATTAGCAATAACCAAGAGACTGTCTACATATGGTAGATGGTTAATGACTTGATTATTTTTATAAATTAGGGTTAACTTCTCTTCCAAATATTTTAATTCAAATAATAGAGACAAGTATTTTATTACAAAAGAGAACAAATAAAGAGATAAATGATCACCTTGCCTCAAACCCTTATTACTCAATATGAAACCACATGGAGAACCATTGATTAATATTGAAAAAGTTAAGGGTGGAGATATATTTATAAATGATGGATATAGTTTTAGATAGAAACTACATTACCTAAAGAATGTGATAAACAAAGTCTCTACTAACTTTATTATAAGTCTTTTGCAAGTCTACTTCGAGGCTTAGATTGTTAGAACCTTTCCTACTACATGTTCCAACCATCCCATATGCTAGTAGAGAGTTTCTATTTCTTCTTGGAATAAAAGGATACTGATTGCATGAAATCAATTCATTCATGTAGCCTTTAAGTATGTTGCAAAGAATGTTGGAGATGATTTTGTAAATGACATTGCAACAAGATTTAGGGGATCCTTTTTTTGGCATAAGAATTATGATGGTATGATTAATTTCATTAATAAACCGACCTTCTGGCAGATGCACATATTTCCTCTTTCATCTCCTAATGTTTTTTTTAAAGAATTTTGCGCCAATTTCATCAGACCCCGGGATGCTATTATCATCTATTTGAAATGCAACATTTTTAACTTCTTTATCACTCACGTCAGCCCTTAATTGTAATCTAGCTTGCTTCGATGAGAATTTTTTCACAAGTAAATTACGGGAAGTTATCTCGGATATCATAGGAGTTAAAAGATTTGTATAATAATTAATTGTTGGAGCTTCATCCCCCTTTCATCTCCTCCCCAAGTGAAATTATTTCCTATCTAAAGAATTTCCTAAAGTCTAGTAAAAACTATTGCGTTGTAAAATCATCACCATCATTATTTGTGGAATTGTTAAGTCCAATCCTATCAGCATTGTACATAGTTAAAATCACCAAATACTAGCCATGGAACATTTGAATAGTTTCCTAAGTATTATAGATGATGTCATAGAGTAGCTCTATTTGTCGTAGTATATAATCCGTATATAGAAGTAAAATTCAATTCCAAACATTTACTATTTTTCATGTAGCAAGAAATAAATGTACCCCGTAAGCTAAAACATTAATATCCCACAACATATGTTCCATTCGGGTTACATCTACTATTTTACTTTTATTAGCCATCTCCGGATTACATACATAATTCCATTCGGGTTTAAAACTTTTAACAAAAACTTTAATTTTATCACTTGCAGCATATGTTCCATGAGCACAATCAAAGTAGGATTCAAATTATTTATATGTTTGATAACATCATATCGTCTTGTAGCGAGTAAAGTCCCTTCATGTTCCAAACAAGGAACATCAGGAGAACCTCTCACTTTACTTTTCTTACTTACCTTGCCTTTATTTTCAATTTTATAGTCAAGCACCACTAGCTCAACTGGCTAGTGGTAAGGTGCTCTGGACAAAGGTTATAGAGGTCATGTGTTCAAGCCCCAAACACATCAAAATGAGTGTTCTACTTGAATAAATTATCACTCTTACTATCAAAAATATATGTATTTCATTAAATACTAATGGCATTCAAATACCAAATAAAATAAAATAATTATTATTTCATAAATATTAATTAATTTACAATGACTATAAATTTATTAATTTATATGTTTTTTGGAGTATCAATCATTACGGTTGTATGACTCAAAGGTGTAAATTCAATCAATGATTAATAGTGAAAAATTCAAATATTGATGTTCACACATCATCTTAGTTAGTGGTGTGATAATTTTGGTCGAGTTTATCGTTTACACATCTTTTCGGTAAAATTGCAATTTTACAATTATAAGCAGTACCGTGTAGCGACGATTATTTACATCGATTCTCCTTATCAAAACTATGTCACTTTACGACTTATGAAATTTGGTTTTGATCAAAATTCCAATATCATCGACATGCAACTTGATTAGTCTAAACACAAAATCAATTAGTTCAATAATAACAATTATTATAAATACTTCTCTGGCCAAAGACTTTGACTTTGAGTTGACTATAATTGACCGTGATACTATCCTTTTATAGCCGAGGAGATGAATTCTCTATTGAATAGTGTTTAACTTCAATGCTTTAACTCAGACCCAACTATAGTTGCTTGATGGATCGCCATACCTTGATTTAACTGTAACTAAACTAGAGTGTCCAAATTAAAGTTGCATAGTATTCTCAAGTCAAGTGAACAATGTAACATCATCACTTCAAGATTCTCTTTATGGCCTTAGTTATACTAACCAATAGAAACTCTTAAGTGAGTCGCTCCATAATTATCCAATAAGTATCATTACATAACTCCTTGGTGTCCCCAACAGCCATGAGTAATACAGAGCCAGACATTGGATAGCATTACATACTCTAGTCTCAATGGATGTATCGATATCTTATCTTAAAATATCTTGACTAGCAATATTTAAAATAATACATATTTAATGTGATAATTTATCATGACTACAATATATTGCAACTATTATCACATGACATATCATTTAAGGATTTTTCTATTTAATATAATTTAAATTAATTACTTAATAAATTATGTCACAATATAACAATGTATATTATAGAAATCTAACACCTTTACAAGATTGATTATCTAGCTGGATATATGTAATAAATCATATAATTGCTTCTAAGGCATACTCCTAATTCTCTTAACATCTCACTTGCACTAAGGGTCAATTAGGTAATTTTATTCTAACTCCTTCGAATCTGTCTTCTCAAAAGTTAATTTGACCAGTCCCTTAGTGAACAAATACGCAATACTATTTTAATTGTCTACTATATCAATTACATTTCTCCGATGTTAATAAACTGCCTTTATCATGTGGAACCCTTCAAAGTATGTATTTAGATTTCTAGTGAGATTTGAATTTTGATGACACCATAAGTAGAATTGAAGAGGTCAGAAATAGCTTACTATCGATAAAAACGAATCGCAAATTTGAGCTCGGAAGAGAGAGAGAGAGAGAGAGAGAGAGAGAGAGAGAGAGATGTCATGTTTTGAAGCTAGCTAATGCATAGAGTGGTTTCACAGGTATTCAAACATCTAATTGAAGCATCCGGACATCTGAAATTGGTTTTAAACATCTGGTCCATCTCATAGACGTCTTTGAAACATTGGTTTAGAAAGCCAAGACTTTTGTCACACGTCTGGCTAAGGAGCTCAGATGTCTGAACGCTTGATATGGAAACATTATATGTTTTAGGTCAGACGTCTGGGTTATAAGTTTAGACGTCTGACTCATTGTTTGGAGACAGGAATGCCTGGGATGTTGAATATTGTTTGTGAAGGCTTCAGTCAGAAAATTGGGTGTTTTCCTAGGCGAAAATTCTCCCAATACAAGCTATTTTCAGAATTTAAAGGGAGCGAGGTTCATTAAGGGTTTATCCAAATTGATATAGGGTTTCAAAATCTAATTTCTTTAATTATAATCTCGACAAACAAAATTCTATAGAAATTTGATGATCGTTATAATCAATCTCTTGTACTTTTTCAATGTTAGTAATAAAAGGCTCTCCTCAAAGTGGATGTACACTAACACAACATTAGTGAACCACTATAAATTGTGTGTGCAATTTACTTTATTGCTTGTTTTATTACCTATTTGGATTGTGTTTTGATTTTATTTGGATTAGATTGAGATCTGGCGTCATTATATTGATTGGTTGTTTTTGCACATCTTACAACGATCTCGCGTTTCTACTGTGTTTGGAGTTTGGATTAGAGTGATCTTGAATTTAAATTTCAAAACATTTGGCATCAGAGCTTTGGTGTTTGTAGAGATGCCGGATTTGGATAATATCTCGGATAGCCCCTCAATGATTGGTCCAAGTAATATGGTAGTGAATATAGGTGGATCGTATGCGGTTTCGGGTTCACAATTGGTTATAGACAAGTGTAATGGGGATAATGATTTTTAAAATGAAAATGGAAGATGAAATAGGTTCTTAGACAAAATCATGTGTACCTGGTTGTGTTTGACATGCATTTGTTGTTGATAGACATCTTGGATGTTGAGAGAGAGGAAATGGAAGAGTGGGCTTTCAATACATTTCAACTTGCTATGGGGGAGAACGTAATCTCCGAAATTAGTGATGAGACTACTGCTAAGGCTATTTGGGATAAGTTGGAGGAATTGTGTATGAAGAAATCACTAACTAATTGTCTAATCTTGTTGCGAACACTCTTTACCTATAAGATGAAGGGGCTACTTCATTAAGGAAGCACATGAATATCTTTGATGGTTTACTAATGAGGACGAAGACAGTAGATTGAAGATTGAGGAAGAGTAAAAGACAATGATCTTATTATGTTCGTTACTGGACCATTATACGGGTTTCTCAAATAGCTTGATCTATTGGAGGGATACTTTGATTCTTAGTGATGTTAAAGCGGGTCTTTTTAATGAGTAGTTGTGGGATAAAATAAAGGAGTTAGCTGATACTAGTAGTGGTGTTAGTAGTGGTCATGGTTTGTTTGTGGAGAAGGACAGAAATGAGAAGAAAGGGAATCCTGGGAATTCTAGATCAAGGAAGCCCGGTTGGAGAGGAAAATGAAGGAAAGAAACAGTAAGTGCTTTATTTGGAAGAAGCCCGATCAATGGAAGAATGAGTCTCCAGAAAAGAATAAGAAGAAGGAAGTAGCATCTTCATCGATGGTGGTGGAAAGTGATGTTGGTGAGGTATATGAGAATGTTTTGAAATCATATCATCGGATGTTTCGAGTGACGAATGGATGCTCGATTCGGTGCATCTTATCTGATGGCATCGAATAAGAATTGTTTTTCCTCTTATGTCAACAAAGAGGGAAATTCAATTGTTATGGGTAATGGTGCTATTTGTACATCAATGGGCATTGATTCCATGCGAATTCGAATGTTTGAAGGAGTAATTCGCATGCTCACTAATGTATGCTATGTTTCGGGTCTTCACAAATCTCTTACCTACTTGGGACAATTGGATTCTTTGGGATGTAAAATCACTATTAAGAGTGATAGTTTGTGTGTTTCGAATGGTGCACTTGTGGTAATGAAAGGTGTAGAACTCATGGAGTTTATTTTCTTGAAGAGGTGGCTATTTAGGGTGAAACTCGAGTGGGTGTTGATAGTTCTCGTGGCTTGGATGCGACTATATCTGACGTACTTAGAATTCAGTTAAATCAACCACTATTTACTATTTGGAACATTTCCAACTTGATCTTCTTAATTTAAGATTGAACATGAAATTAAGACTGACATACTATACTCGATATTACTTATGAAGTTCAAGTTTGAATACTTCTTCATAAGGAGTTCGTTGTTTCTACAAATAATTATCTGCTATTTCATAAGTACTCAAAAATCTACACGATCATTTAGTGATCCTAATTTAGATGATACTTGCCTTATATATCAAATACATAAGCAAAATGCGATATTTTAGGCAATACAACAAGTATGATAATTCTCATTGCCAATGCGTACGAAATCCACCTTACGTACTCTATATTAAACATTTTAATAAGATAGCTATGTATATCGTTTTGGGATAATCCTAACATTGTTTTATACTGATATAAAATATATGCATTTTAATCAATATTGAAAATTAAACAACCAAATTAAAAGATTTTACTAAGACTGCATTGTTAACAATCATAATTTTGTTATTCACTTATAGTTTTTAAATATTTTAGTACCTTTATAGTACTCTAATAGGCACATACTTCCTCTACGTTTTAACTGAAATTTGAACTGTTTGATTTTTGTATCAAAATATTTGATCTGCTCCGACGCTTGTTGAATGATACTTTCATATCAATTCTTGGATCCATTCCAATAACCCATAAACTCAGAACCGCTCTAACTAACTTCAAGACACCTTGGTTACTAAGCGCAAACAACATATTCTACATCATTATTTAGAATTTCTCTTTCAACATACATATACCGAAACTCAAAATCATATCGAGTGATAAATCTATGAGTAAAATCCAAACCGACTTAATTTTGTTGAATGACGAATTTATGATGTTAATTTTAACCATTAAAATTTATGATGTTATTCTATCAATGTAGCTTACTATATTCCAACTGCATTGTCTTCTTCTCAGAGAAACTTTTGCAGTGGATGGGTCATATCAACCTTTAGGTACAACTATTAAAACCATATTTTGACAGTGTATTTGGATTCCATTCGTCATTTGCACATCATGTCATATGGTAGTGTCAATACTCTTAACAGCTTATTGACTACCAAGGAAGTTCTTTTCTCAACATCAATAAAAAATCATATTTTACCGGTGGGGATTCTTATTAGACATTCTAATTAGTTGTTTCTATTTAGGCTCAGTCAATTTCATTTCATCCTTTTCAATCAGTTTTATCTTTCGACTGCATTACTCAATTTCTCGCAAGTGAAAGATAAGCCGGCTAGGATAGCAAATCCCGACCCATTCCAAGTCCATATGCATAATGAGACTCAAATCATCAAAGATAATGCAACATATACTTCAAAGTCTGGCCTATTCCAAGTCAGCCAACACTTCTATGCCTGGCCTAATACAATCCCTTCAACTCGGCAACACTCCAAGGAAATAGCCACCCTGGCTCGACTCAAGATGTCATATAACCAACTCATTTGACTAGGCCCAGCTTAACTATGACCAGTCCTTGGCCTAGCTCCACCTCAATCGGTCTATGACAGGTCCAATGTAACTTGTCTTATTATCACATAATCGGCTCAACTTATCCCTTTCAACTTGGTCCTTGTTCTTAGTAATCTTCGGCAACAAGCAACCGACCGTCACTATGCACAAAAAGATTTTCTTCAGCCTTATATCCTAGCGAACTGTGTTAGATGAAAAATGTACAGCTTAGTACACCTACTGCTGTGACATGTTTGCCAAAAGCATATCCACTCCTATGCTACCGCCTTTCTTAGCATTAAACATGGCCCTAATATGAACAACACCTAGCATATATCCTAGCCACATGTTTACACCACATTTTCTACTGTCCTCCATCAAGCCAGGCAACAAGATCAATGACTGTGGGTGGTTCCTACTTGTTTACCATGCAATCACAACCATCCAATAATCTACATCAACTACTATAAATACCCCTTGCAATTCAACATCTAAAGAGTTGATTTTTAAGCTCAGCATTAATATTTCCAGCAATCGAAACCTAAAAGCTCTTAAGTTTAGTAGCATTGCAATCTTAAGTGCTTAATTTCTTATAATTCCTTATAATTGCACGAGATCAATAGTAAGAGATCTTTATAGTGGACATATGCAAAGTTAGCTAAACCACTCTACATCTTGTGTTATTTACTTTACTAGTACGAACCCTTGCTATGCACACAGTTTAGCTATAACACCCACGATATAATGATTGAAACAATTTATGTAAATATGTTAGTGAAACCAAATATAGTATTTTCTTAAATATGCAACATCACATTTTCTCTCATTTGAATATGTACCAATTATCTAAAAAATAATATATATGCCAGATTTTGTTAATATACCCTTACTTAAGTTATTGAACACTACACTTATAGAGCTACTAGATGTAGATAATAATATCAAAAGCACAACACATGATAAATCAACTATTGGATCTTTTTTAAGCAATGCAACATAGCCCACTTTCGATCAACAAATATTATAACCTTACAAAATGTCTTAAAATATTTTTCTTATATGGAACATTAAGAAATAGATATAAATTGATTAATAATTCTACCAAAACCGATGCTTGATATCTGAAAACAAATAAAATGGCATAGTAAGAAAAACAAAAACATAAATTTAAAATGTTTATCAAAACTGTACACAATGTTTAACGAAATGAAATATTCTACTAATTCTTACATATTAAATACGTTATTAATACTTTCAAAAGTAATTACTTAATGGATATTAGTTATACAAATTAACATATTGAAACACTCCTCTAATTGTTGTAGATATATTCGTTGCTAATCGGTACATATAAGAATTACTTTTAAGGGAATAATATAGGCATCAATAATAGAGCTCATAGTAGACATCCATTACGATATGAAATTTAGCAACATATACTTATGGAATGCAATGGTCTGTATGAAAAATCAAGGTTAATCCTCCACAATGCAAAATAATATAGTAATTGGTCATATCCAAATTTTTTAGTCTTGATGATTATTGACTTTCCATTCTAACTATATTTTACCAGATGCACCGACATATTTTCATTGAGAAGTCGATTGTACTAATTGAAAATTACGACAATCTGATTCAAGGTATACTATTTTTGCAAAAGCTTTATGGTTTTTATCGCAACTTCAATATCATTACTAAAGGTAAATATTATTCAGATAGAAACTGTTATTTTATAATAATAAATGATCAAAATTTAACTTGTAATCGTACTATATTCAAGTTCCTTATTTTTTCTTTCATGTAACATTTATGATTATATTTTTAGAAGTAATTAACCATGCTAATAATTTTAATTTCATAGTTAGTGCCCTTGTTTTTCTCGCAACCATATTTTTTTCCGAATTTTATGCTTTATTATTTTTTAATACCACAACATTTTGATTTAGATAGTGGATTTTAGATGCTTTATTCGAATAAATAGTGACAAATCTTATCTAGTTCATCTTATATTAGGGTGCATCAATTTAGAAATTAAAACCTAAGAAAAAAAATCATGGTCATAGTTTGTTTTTGGAATGGATTGATATACAAGCACTAGTTGAGATTAGGGAAATGCACAATGGTGGTCTCACTTTCACGTTCATCTTTAGTAAGTGTTAGAAATTGGTACCTCAATTCTATGTCGCAGTAGCAGACAGAGGAGGCAAAAGGTCGTCTCCGGTGAAGGAGGAGGAAGAAGCCCTAGAATTGGAGCTAGGTTTTGCCAAACCAAATACTTGTTCGGTGGAGTAGTAGGTCGGACCAATTAGTCCAGTGGAGGAGGATGCTGGACGAGATTTCTCATATGGTGTTGGCTATGATTGTCGCTCCACTTGGAGCAGTGAAGATAGGTTGCAGTAGAGAGAAATGATTTCATTTGGTGTTTAATTTCAAGTCTTGTTCGAGAAGAAGTACGTGTAGGAAGCTTTTTTGGTTCGAGGATATTGGCTTATTCATGCCGCTCCAAAATTTCAGTTCATGAGGAATGCCGAACCGAATTACTCGCTCGGTGTTGATGCCAAACTAGATGTGTGTTTTTCCGAACCAAATTGTGCGGAACTAGATGCATGCCGAACCAAACCCCATGGCTTCTATATGGCAGCTACCCCTCCTCATAAATTCACTTTATAAATAATGAAGCTTCTGGACAACAATGGCAGCCATCTTAGAGAGCTGAAACTCTGAAGGGTTTTATCTGTACTATTAATTCTTCTTACGTAAGCCTCCAAAAATGAATCAATCTTGTAACTCTAATCTTTCAATGATTAATAAAATCTCCTCTCCCCAAGTGGACATACACTGTCTCGCGGTAGTGGAACCACTATAAATACCGATGTTATTTATTTTTCCGCATCGTATAGATATGCGACTGCATGTTCTGGTGTTTATCTCTATTTGTTTCGTCTCACAACAATCACGATCCAGTTGTTTTCCACTGTATTGGGTTTTTGTTATTCCCTTAGACTGATCATCTGAAGGGATCTTCCCCAACAGTCTAGTATCAGAGCGGCAAGGTTGATTGAAGGGTGTCAGATGCTATGGTAGGAGATGAAGCGACTCCATATGTTACAAGACCCTATAATAGAGGGATGTATATCACGTCAGGATCACAGTTGGCAATTGAGAAATGGAAAGGAGATAAAGACTTCGAGAAGTAGAAATAGAGTATAAAGGCTATTCTAATGAGTAATGAAGTCCATCTAGTAGTCTTTGCCCACGAGGAGTTGACGGTTGACATCTCAGTCGTGGAAAGGAAGGAGATGGAGAAATGGACATTTACTACTTTACAATTAGCTATGGGAGAGAATGTTATCTTAGAGATTAGAAATAAGACCACTACAAGGGGCATTTGGACCAAGCTAGAAAATCTCTACTTGAAGAAATCTTTAACTAACTGTCTGATATTACTGAAGACATTTTTCACCATGCGGATGAGAGAGTGTACTTTAGTGAAGGAACATTTTAATTTCTTTGATGATCTCGTAATGAATATGAAGACCGTTGACTTGAAGAAAGATCAGGAGCAAATGACAATGATTCTTTTGTGTTCACTTCCAAAGCGATACACAGGTTACGCAAACAACCTTCTCTTCGCTAGAGACACATTGACAATAGAAGATGTGAAGTCAGGCCTTCTATCCAAGAGCTTGAGAGATCAGATGAAGGAGATAAGTGAAGTAAGTAGAGGTGGAAGTAGTAGTCACGACTTGTTTTTTGAAAGTGGAAGAGATGACAAGTTGAATTGGCACACTAGAGGGCGTTCCAAGTCAAGGAAGCTTGGTAATGGCAGGAGAGGAAAGTCTAAGGATGGAAAGCGCTTTATCTGCAAAAACCTGGTCATTAGAAAAATGATTGACCAAATTTAAAGAAGAAGGAAGAATATGAATCTTTATCATTTGCGGTAGAGAAGTTTATATCTGACGATGCATTGTCTGTAGTAGTATCAGATGTCTTAGACCATTGGGTGCTGGACTCGAAGGCGTCTTTCCATATGACGCCTAATAAGGATTACATCAGTTCTTTCATTGGACTAGAGGAAAGCTCTATTGTTATCAGTAATGATGCTAGCTATAGAGCAATGGATGAAGGTACAATGAGGATCAGGATGTTTGACAAAGTGATACGCACTTTGACAAGTGTCCGGTATGTTCCGGGTCTTTGGAAGTCCCTAATTTCTTTAGGATAACTGACATCTTTGGGATGCAAGGTAACTACCGAGAAGGATGTTTTGAAGGTTATAGAGGTGCACTAGTTCTTATGATAGGATATGTGTTCTGAAATCTGTGTTTGCTGAAAGGAACCACGGTTCATGGAGAGTCGTGTGTTGGAGTGGATAGTTCTCGTACTTTGGATGCCACAAAGTTTTGGCATCTCAAGTTGGGTCATATTTTAGAGAAGGGCTTAGAGTTTCTTCAAGGATGAAAGACGATCAAAGGAGGAAGCTTCGACAAGATGGAATTTTGCCAGGAGTGTGTGTTAGGCAAGCAAACTAAAGTATCTTTTGGAGTTGGACTCCATACATCGAGGTGAGTACTTAAGTACGTGCATACAGATGTTTAGGGACTAGTTGTTACTCCTTCTCTTGGAGGAGCAAAGTATATTATCTCTTTCATTGATGATTTTTCTCACAAAGTATGGATGTGTGTGATGAAAGCCAAATCAGAGACTTTTTAGAAGTTCAAAAACTGGAAAGCACTTGTTGAGAACCAATCTGGTTCTAGGTTGAAGGTGTTGAGTTCTGGAAATGGCGTTGAATTTGTCTCTGAGGAGTTCCTCGTTTTTTATAGACAGCATGGCATTAAGAGACATTTTAGTACACCCGGCGATCTGTAATCCAATGAGGTTACAGAAAGGACGAACATGACTACTGGAGGAGGCTTGTTGCTTGAGATTGACGGTGGGCTTGCTAGAGGCTTTTGGGACGAGGCATAATAAACTGCGACGCATATCATAAATCGAATTTTGTGCTTAGATGGTAAGATTCCAGAGGAAAAATGGAGAGGTAAAGCAGTGTATCTTGGTTACTTTCGAATTTTTGGTTGTCCTGCGTATGTTCACCATATAGGTGATGACAAGTTGGGGGCTAGAGCATACAGGGGCATACTAATGGAAACACCGATGGAATCAAAGGGTATCGAATTTGGAACCCTGTTGATCGAAAGATTATTCATTCCAGACATGTTACTTTTAACAAGTATTCTATGTTCAATCTGAAGGAGAAGCTACCTACCACGTTAGAAGATTCTGATAGGCCTAAGGAGATGGAAGAAGTTTCCATGTTCCAGCCAAATAGTAGAGTTATTGTTAATAGTGTTGAGGAAAACGCAGTTGATGAAACATCACAGGATAGTCCACAGGTACCTTTTAGTAGTGCTGGTGATGTGCATGAGCCTAGAGGAAGTTTAGTTCAGGGTGGAGCTGAAAAGAGTTTAGGTTAAACAGTACCTACCCGGGTCAGTCGTAGGACTATTAGGCCACTCGAAAGGCATGGTGATTGGTAGTTTGCGAACCTTAGCCTTGGTGATCAGTTTGACACTGCCCGACATGTGGTTCATGAGGACTCGCTTGACCTTGATGAAGCTTTGAAGTCATGTGACAGTTTGAAGTGGATGTGCGCTATGGAAGAGGAGTTAGAGTCGTTAAAGAAGAACAAAACTTGGCATTTGGTACCACCTCCTCAAGGAAGCCGAGCCACAGGTTGCAAGTAGGCGCTCAAGGTAAAGGATGATGAGAGATACATGGATAGACTAGTTTCTAAAGGATTTTCACAAAGAAAGGGATTGGAGTATGATGAGATATTCTCTCCAGTAGTAAGGCATACGTCCATCCGCATTTTGCTCGCTATCGTCGCAGCTCATGATTGGAGCTGGAGCAACTGGACGTGAAAACCGCTTTCTTGCACAGAGACTTGGATGAGACCATCTAAATGAAGAATCTAGAAGGATTTTTTGTAGATGGAAAATAAAATTGGGTTTGCAAATTGAAGAAGTCTTTGTATGTAATTAAACAGTCGCCTAGACAATGGTATAAGAGGTTTGACTCTTTTATGCTTTCACTTGGTTTTGATCGTAACATCAAAGACTGTGTGTACTTCAAGCATTTAAAGAATGGTAGATGAGTATACCTACTCTTATACGTGGATTATATGTTGATTGCTTCCAAGGATAAAGCTGAAATTGATAGTTTGAAGCTAGAGCTAAAAGAGGAATTAGAAATGAAGGACCTTGGAGAAGCAAAGAAAATTTTGGCTATGGAAACCCAAAGGGATAGAAAACTGGGACTTTGAGTCTCACTCAAAAGGAGTACATTAGGAAGATGCTTGCATGGTTTAGCATGGAAGAAGCAAAGGCAATCAGCACAACCATGCCTTTGCACATAAAAATTTCTAGTAAAGGCTCTCTGATCTTGAAAAAAGAAAAGGCTTATATGATGAAGGTCCCATATGCAAGTGCAGTTGGCAGCTTTATGTATGACATGGTCTGCACTAGGCCTAACATTGCACATGCTGTTGGATTGGTGAGTAGGTTCATGGAAAATCCAGGAAAGACACACTGCAAAGCAGTGAAATGCATCTTCAGATACCTTAGAGGAACTCCAAATCATGGACTTGTCTTTGGCGGTAGAGGAAGAGATAGAGATCAAAGGAAGTCAAGCTCTAGGTATGTGTTCACCATCGGCGGGACATCGATCAATTGGGGAACGAGGTTGCAGATGATTATGACTTTGTTTACTACAGAGGCAGAGCTCATAGTTGCTGTTGAAGCAGCTAAGGAGGCGCTTTATTTGAGGTGACTATTGTATGATTTGGGCTTTGTATATGAAGGCGTAGATATGTTCTTTGACCGTCAGAGTGCAATTCACCTAGCTGAAAATTTGGCATTCAGCTCGAGGACGAAGCATATTGAGGTGAGAAAGTCATTTCTTATCTCGATGAGTGAAGAGAAGCTAGTTTTCTTTAGAAGGTTCACATAAAGGAGAATGCAGCAGACATGTTTACCAAATCGTTGCCTGTTGCTAAGTTCGAGCATTGCTCGAACTTGATTCGCTTAATGAAGTGCTAGGTGCCATGGGGTGGCACGGGGGGAGAGTTGAGATAGTTCATGGAGATGTTTGTTTTCATGGTGGAGATTAATAAGTTCTACACGGACTGGGTACTTCGAATATTTTGTCGATGGACGGTGGCCTTACCAGAGTTCATTGACAGAGTGCAACGGGTTATGGAATTGCCGAAGCTCGTCGGATAAGTATCCATTACTTGGAGCATGAAGGTGCAGATGGAGTTGGAAGGCTTGTATGGAATTTGGTATCATGATGGAGATTGTTAGAAATTGGTACCTCAATTCCATGTCTCAGTAGCAGATAGAGGAGGAAGAAGCTCATCTCCGATGAATGAGGAGGAGGAAGCCCTAGAATCGAAGCTAGGTTTTGCCGAACCAAACACTTGGTTCGGTGGAGTAGTAGGACGGACCAATTGGTCCGGTAGAGGAGGATGTCGGATGAGATTTCTCATTCGGTGTTGGCCATGATTGTCGCTCCACTTAGAGCGGTGACGATAAGTTGCAGTAGAGAGAAATGGTTTCATTCGGTGTTAAATTTCAAATCTCGTTCGGAAAGAAGTATGTGTAAGAAGCTTTTTTGGTTTGGGGATGTTGGCTTATTCATGCCGCTCCAGAATTTTAGTTCGTGAGGAATGCTGAATCAAATTACTCGCTCGGTGTTGGTGCCGAACCAGATGAGTGTTTTGCCGAACCAAATTGTGCCGAACTAGATGCATGCCGAACCAAACTTCAGGGCTGCTATATAGCATTAACTCTCCTCATAACTTCACTCTATAAATAGTGGAGCTTCTGGACAACAATGAAAGCCATCCTAGAGAGCTGAAACTCTACATAATTTTATCTGTATTGTTAATTCTTCTTATGTATAGCCTCCAAAAGTGAATCAATCTTGTAACTCTAATCTTTCAGTTATTAATAAAATCTCCTCTCCCCAAATGGACATACACTGCCTCGCGGTAGTGAAACCACTATAAATACTGGTGTTATTTATTTTTCTGCATTACATAGGTCCGTGACTGTCTATTTTGGTGTTTATCTCTGTTCGTTTCCTCTTACTACAATCATGATCCAGTTGTTTTCCGCTGCATTGAATATTTTTATTCCTTTAAACTGATCATCTGAATGGATTTTCCTTAACAGTAAGCACATCCATAGTATATACATTAAAGATCTCATTAAGCTACTACACTTACATAAAGATACATATAAAAAAATTATTTATTAATTATATAATAATAAATAAATTGTTTTATTATAATGTCTAGTTTTTCCATGTAACTTTTCTTCCATAAATTATAATAAAAAAAGGATTATAGAATAAAAATAAAGCAAATCAACTGAAGGTATAATATCTATCCAGCTATTCTACAACAAAGACCTTGAAAAAGATAAAATATGGTTGATATGCCTTAGTTACTTACATGAAATATCAGTTGAAATTATATTACAGTTTGTTCAGGGAGTCCTAAATAAAACCATTCATGTACAAACATACTATGTACTAAAGCCAAGAACTTCTGACATAGAAACAACTAATTAACTTTGTTCCTCTTGACTCTCATGCATCTAAGAGTCATGATCCTTCAAAAATACCTTACCACATTGGCTGATACATGATAACATGGGATGAGTGATATAAATGCGAAAATACCTCATCACAAGTATCTTTAGCAAGAACTGAATATGTGATTTCCATAAAAAATATAGATGTAAATTCTTGATAGATAATATTATATGCCTTATAAATTATTTTTTGTTAAAGGTGGAACTATGGTTCCTTCATATTTTTGTGTAGCCTAAACTGTGATCTTTGACTTGTTAATACTCAAGATCGAAAATGATTTTATGTTGACTCATAGTCAATGTGTAGTTTCCAAAAATGATAAAATGAATTAATCTTAAGTGAAATAGATATAGTGGATGAAAGCCTAATATAATCTATGTTAAAGCAACATAGTTCAATAATAACTTCATAATATCAAAGTTCGTCATTAAACATTTTCTAAGCATGATAACATCAAATTGAAACATCATTCCAATATGAGATATAATATATTGCATAAATATATTTAGATTTTATAACATAGTAAGAAACTTCAATACCCTGATTAAGCATAGTAGTTGGTGATAAATATAAATATAGAATCATCACAATAATATATATATATATATATATATATATATATATAATAAGCAAAAAAAGCTGATAATAAATTTTTGGATCTTTTCAAGAGAACTTACTTTTATTTTAATAAGGTTCATTAATGCCAACAACCGTTGATCTCAGGGATCGAACGTATGACCTTTAATCTCGTAGTCTAAACTACCAACTAACCGTGCCAACCATGTTGGCCAAAAGAATTTACTTTGAAACATAATAATCGTATATTAACCTTTTACTTGTTAAGCAAATGATTTTAGAATGACATTCTAGTTAAATGCATGGAGCATTTATAATTGTGCAATTGTAAATAGAGATCTTTGAATAGTTTATAGTATCGAAGATTGAAAATTATGTTTGTTGACTCATGGTTGAGGTAGAGTTTCCAAATTTGGGCGAAGCACATATGGATTGGAAAATGTGGATGTATGCCTAACATAAAATATGATAAAGCAAATAGTTCAATAATCACTTTGTACTATCAAAGTTCATCACTAAACATTTTCTAAGTATGATGACATAAAGTTCGGTCCAAAATATAGAATCATAACCCTTCTAAAGATGATGATGTAAAATATGTTACACAATGAATTCAAAGTTTGTAACATAGTAAGAAATTTCAATACCTTGATATGGAACAACAATTAGCAATAAATATAAATATAGGATATAATCCTTCTAAATATAGTGATATAATAATAAAAATAGGAAAATGAACAAATAAAAATTAATTAATGTTTTGAAATAAATTTAATATCAAATGAGATGATCATATTTTGACCTTTTTCTTAGTAATCAGATAGAATCATTTTGGAAAGCAATTTAAACCCATCGAGTATTACACAATTGGTTGCATGTTAAAATAAACCAAAATAATTATCCATAATTTTAGTTTATATAAGAAAATAATTTAGAATCAAACAATAAAGCATAAAATTTGTAATTTGTAGAAAAATAGTTTGTGAACAATGATGGGTAAAAGAAGAGAAGAGAACAATGAGGGGTCAATTGAGATAAGATTTGTTAATCACTAAACTAAATGCAAATCGATAATAAATAGGCGATCCTTCATATCCAGCAATCATCCTTACAAAAACATCAAAAATAAACATATTTAAAGATGACTAAATATATAATACATTACACAGATATATAACCATAACGCTTCAAAAGGAAATTGATATAATGATCAAAAAATGTCAATGAACAAATAAAAATTTACTTGATGTTTTAGAAAAAACTTACTTTGAAAAGAGGCGATAATATTATTTCCATTTTCTTAGTAATCAAACAGTCTTAGTTTGGAAAGGAACTCTGGTTAAACCCATAGAGCATTAGATAATTTCCTGCATATCAGAAAAACCAGAAGAAACATAAAAAAGTATTAATTTTTACCCAAAAAATTTAGAAGTCAATAATGAAACACAAAATTGTAATATGTAGAAATAATGAAAAACTAATCTGTGAACTACGAAACGTAGAACAAGAGAAGAGAATAATGTGTAGTCAATTAAATCAAGATTTTCTATTTTCTAAATGAAACTCAAAATTGATAATAAATGAGTGATTCTTTATATCCGACAACCTTTAATCGTAATCATTAATTTCTAAACTAATTTGAAAGTAAAATTGTAAAATGGGCTAAATGTAAAATTGTTTGTGAACTAAGAGACCTCCTTATGGAGTAATAGCGATTGTTTGAATATGGCACTATATCCGTTCTTAATTTAATGAGACATAATAATCAAAATAGGTAAATGAATAAACAAAAATTACTTGCGGTTTGGAGAAACTTACTTTGAAAAGATATAAGCATATTATTACCTTTTTCTTAGTAATCAAATAGTCCTATTTTTGAAAGTAATTACAGTTAAAAACATGGGGCATTATATAATAGTCCACCTGTTAATAGAAATTTAAGGAAACATACAAATTATTAATAGTGAGGCATAAAAGTGAAATTTATAGAAACAGAAAAGAAAAAGAAAAAATTGACCATGAAAGGTAAAAGAAGGGAAGAGACAAATGTAGGGTCAACTAAGATAGGATCCGCTAATTTCTAAACTAAATTCAATACCAATAATAAATGAGCGATCTTTCCTATTCAACAACCATTAGCAGCACCCATTAATTTCTAAATTGAAGCTTTAAAGCAAAATCATGAAAAGGAGTTAAATGTAAAATTGTTTTTGAAAAGGTTAAGAGATTTCCGTATAAAGTTTGAGTGATTATGGAGATTGAAGATCAAAAGTCAAATATTCTCTTTTATATAAAATTGAATAGATATGTGAAGTATGTCGCATAGAAGAAGAGAAGGTACATCAAACAATATCAAGCAACTGATTTTCTAAGAAGTGGATTAACGTAAGAGAATACTGAAGAGTGAATTGAGATGAAATTTGTTATTATTTAAATGAAATGAATTAATAATAAATGGGTGATTGTTCACATCTTACCTTCATTAATGGTATTCTTTAAGGTTAATTCTATTCATACACCTGTAATCTCTTAACATACACCAGAAAATATAATATATATATAATTGAATAGATATGTGAGGTACATCACATAGAAGAAGAGAAGGCACATCAAACAATATCAAGCAACTAATTTTCTAAGAAGTGGATTAACGTAAGAGAATAATGAAGGGTGAATTGAGATCAAATTTGTTATTATTTAAATGAAATGAATTGATAATAAACGGGTGACTGTTCATATCTTACCTTCGTTAATGGTTTTCCATAAGGTTAATTCTATTCATACATCTGCAATCTCTTAACATACACTAAAAAAATATAATAAACCATAACATATCAAAAATTACTTTACAAACATTATAACTCTTACAAAATTTCCTTTTATTACATCTTTATCATCTTCCCTCTTTAAACCTTGAAAATTATTTACAGAAAATTAGGAATTGCTAGCAATAAATTTAGTTAATATTCAACGTGATAAACATTATTTTTTGGCACTAATATTGTAAATTATTTAATTATTTTTTGAAATTCTTAATTTCAATAGAATTAGCTCTAATTTTAGGAGATTTTTTTTAACATTTGTGAGCAATTAGCTATGAAAGTCATCTTAATTGATATATTAGGTTTCATTAACTTCGTCAAAACTATATACATATAATCGAATACCATTGATTTTAATTAGATGGGCTATTAGAAAAAGACTAATTTAATAAAAATTTAATATAATTAGTATATAATATGTTTAAATATTTATTTAAATTTATATTGATATTTTAAATTGGATTTTTCAACTTTAATAATAAAGGTTAGGAAGATAAACTAATGTTGACTTGGAATTAAAATTGGTTAATAATTAAATTTATTAAGAATTAATTTGAACTAATTAGTTTTGAGATTTTGAAAAATATGATTGATAACTTGATTTGATAAAAAGTGATTAAAAGAATATTCTCAATTTCAAAGAAAATTGTGATTTAATATTTGATATTGATTTAAATTTATAAGTTGAGATTTTATATAACTATTACTAAATTGAATAAGTGAATATTTTCAATTGTGATTAAAATTAAAATTTAATATTGAAATCTAAATGCAACTTATATTAAAAATGTGTGAATATTTAAACTTTGGATCTTATTGGAATTGAAATGATAATTCAAAACCTGGATTCGAAATGAAAAATATGAAATGGTTTATGGAGAATTTGAATGAAATCTTTAATCTTTTAAATTGAAGTTGATGAACTAGGATTGAATTAAATTGAATTTCGAAAGTTGAGTTGATTTAAATCGATTTGTAAAATTGGAGGAATTATTTTATTACATAAAGTATTTCATCATATATATAAAGTATTTTAGTATATAAATTATATTAATATATAAACTATTTTAATTTATAAACATTTTAACATATACACTATTTTCAATATCTAAACTGGTTAAGTTGGAAGTGTTGTGATTTCTAAAGTATTATGATTTCTAAAGTGTTACAATTTCCACAGGGTCTGATTTCAAAAATGTTATAAATTTGAAAGTGTTGTGATTCTGGAAATGAATATTTTCAAGTGAATGATGATTTCGAAAGTGATGTGGTTTTGAAATGAATATGATATTTTGATCTGAAGTATGAACTATTTGAAATGAAACGACAATGATGTGAAATAAGCGTTTGGTCGTTAAAGAGACCGGGATCAGATATTTTCATTCTCTCTGCCAATACCGAAAACCATTTTGACAACTGTATAGGTGGTGGAGATTCTAGAATGTAGTAGGATGGTTTGGTGATGATTTAATATTGTATTTACGTAGCCCCAACTCCCGTGAGTCAGCTTGATGTGGCTAAAACAGGAGCTATACCGGGCCAAGTGGGCTCATTCGCCCTATCAGACACATTTCATCGATACCATTCTATTGCTTTTGTGATTTGATTGGTTGCACCTTTGACTTGGGAGTATGTCACGAGGTGGGCGGTAGTAGCTGCTATGCGTTACCACCAGTCCAGGAGTGCAAATGGTATATCTACTCTGGCATTGCCTCGAGTGCCTTGTCACATGCCCTATCGCGCCTTCTACGAGTTTGTTTTGTACTGTATCTATGTGGGGTTCTCTTTGTAAACATTTAGTTTATGGAGGAGCGTACGCATTGTATAGACTATGGTAATATATAACATGTGTTAAAGGGGATATGGGTAAAGCCTTAACGCTATTTTAGTACTATTACTTTACTATAGACATATCATAATAGTGTATATTACTACATAGTAGATAGTTCCACGGATCCTTAGAGGAAGGGTACCTCAAATATCCTTTAAGTTACTTGTATTTCAGTTGACATTTCACTTGAGTTAAATTTATTAATTTAAGAATGTTAATCTTGACTCAAGTGTTTTATGTTTTCCTTTACGCTCGATTCAGACTGAGTGTCACAGTATTTGAGACTCACTTTTGGAGATTGGAGCTTTGCTTGAAGATCTGTCTTACTATTCAGCTTTTCTAGTTGGTTTGTTCAAAAATGTCATCTGTTTGTATTCTGGGCTTTATTGCATTTGAGATATTCTATTGTATTTTATTTCAAACTCTGATATTTATATAGTAGCTTCATGAACTACTATTTATCTATTCCGCTGTTATTGTTGTAAGACTCTGTGTCTGTGATTTCGTAATTGATTTATTTGCTGTATATGCTGAGTTTGGCCAAATATAAATTAACAATCTGACATTTTGAGCAATTTAAGTCTGACATGTGCGGATGCGAATGGTTTAAAATACCAAGTCATTACATCCATAGCATCCTATCCTAAATCTATAATACTCTGACTGACCCAAGTATTATAATAAAATAACACCTGAGTCGGTTTGGAAAACCATCGTGAGAAAACACACTCAATTTTCATTATTATAGCTATCAAATCCTTTGAAAAACAAAGGCATCTCGTAAGACCGCGTCAGGGTTTTTCCATTACGATAACCAAAATGTTTTATAGAAAATCCAGTGATATTATAATAGTGTCTAAATACCATTACTTATTTAAGTAGTTTAAATTGTTACATTAATGAAATTCCAGCATATTAGGCTTTACAAACAAAACCATAAGCTCATATTGGAGAATGGATTCCAACGAATGGCTGTGCCATTGGGGTACCGCCCATCACAGTACACTTCTAGAACAATGTACCGAGGACCACGTCGGCATCCCCTGCTACACAAGACCGGCCTAACCCTAACATGGATAGACCGAGTATGTTATCACCCCGGGTATTCCAACCCTTACTATCGAGCGCTCCTTCTTTCGTGCATAACCATGTCCATAATAAATAGGTTTCCGAGGACATTTAAAAAGTGATAACATACCCTAATTGGTGCGACCCACTTAGCCTTACTTGGAATGCTCATCGTCCACCAATGGTGATATTCTAATAGCATTCGTCCATATAAGTTGTCCTGGGTCCGGACGAACCGAACCACCATCTTCATCATCTTCACGGTATTCATTCGTTTCGTTTAAACTGGATCGAAGTGGTTTTTAAATAATTAAATCTAATCGCAGTCTCTTCAAAACGATAAACGAAATTGGCCAATATTGATAGTAGATTACTTAAGTATCAATAAAACATCCATAAGCAGTCACTAGGCCTAATTATAAATTTTTCCTAAATTTTTTCCAAAATATCTTTGCAAGATATATCAATTCCTTCCAACATTTGAAAGCAATTTCAAATACTTAAATCCATAACAGGATACTTCCAAACATCTCAACTCTTAGAAACATTCCAAAATTTCC
Organism: Allium cepa; assembly: GCA_030765085.1. Taxonomy (NCBI): domain Eukaryota; kingdom Viridiplantae; phylum Streptophyta; class Magnoliopsida; order Asparagales; family Amaryllidaceae; genus Allium; species Allium cepa. Next base: position 1,049,932,482 of record CM060929.1, on the reverse strand, counting down.
ATTTTCTATACTTAGGAAAATGTTATAAGTCTTATTTTCCAAAATCCTTTTAAATATCAATGCTTAAGAGAATGTTTCGCGACTTGTATCACAAGTCTTCAGAATTTACCAATTTATTATATCTACTTATAATCTCTTCCATTTATTTATAACTTCTCTACAACTTTGGATTCAACCTTGAAGTTCTTATTTCTATTATTTCAAAACCTCCCTTAAGTTCCAAGAATTTTATTATAAGATTTTCCCCTAATAAAATCCTATCCATTAAATAACTTCGTCCGTAATCTCGAGAGGATATGTAAATAAATTCCAATCTTTAAAACTATATATATAAAATAAGTATTTTTAAAGGATAATAGTTTATTTTAAAATATGTTTAAGTAAATTTAAAATATCAAAAAAATATAAATAACATCGATAACTCATTTCCAAATAACTTTTAAATAACTAATTAATTTAAATAACTAATTAATTTACAAAGCCAATTTATAAAATTAGAATTTACTTCAATAAATATTAAATGTTAGAATAACTAACTAATCGGAATATTATAAATAATAATTTTTGTTACATGATATAGTAATTTATAATCCCATTAAAACAGTTTTAATTCCTCGAAAAATATATTTTAAAAATCCAATATTTGCTAATTTCAGTTTATAAATCCCTCTCGATTCGTATCAGATCGACTATATCTCATTTTTTATCACCATTCACATATTCAAAGATAGATTCCACTATTTCTTTCCCAAACCATTTTCATAACTCGATATAAATTCACATTGTAAATCTATATTTCCAATTTATCAACTGACCTTCATTTCCGTATTGTAAACATCGTTTATAAATTCATGACTCCTTTGAGTTTCACCAGTTTATAAAATAAATCTTATTTATAAAATTCAATTATATAAATTCCTTTCTTAGAAATCACATTTATACTCCAATCTATTTTTAAATATTGATTTTAATCTCCTTTTTTTTTAATATTTCCAGAATATTGTTCATAAATTTTCTTTGTATAATTCATTTTTAAAATTCCCATCTAATAATTCACAATAGTTAAGTATAATCAAAATCAAATATATTTTTTCTAATTCAATGTCTTTTTAAATAAACTCAATTTCAATATAAATATTTTTATATCAAAATTTCCTTTAATTCCTTCCATTTTAAAAATATATTTATGGTATTTAAAATATCAAAATTTCAGGCTAGTGCAACAATGACATCCAAAAACACTACAATGATCTATACTAAATTATTCTACACAATCCATATATTACTATATATGTAATTAAATTCAACATTTTGAGGAATCCAGTGGGATTCCTCCAACCTATTTCCTTACATCCACAGATGTTAATGCAACATAAAATAATACCAATCCCACTGCGAAGGGGATATCGCGGTATATAGGGTCATCCCCTATTATGCGGGACACATAGGGTCTCATCCGCTATAATGTGCGGGAATATCACTGCATACTATATATACTACACATATTATATCATTCAACAGACAATAACTAATAAATTCAATCAGGCATCCAAAATTTACTTCAACTATTTAAAATTTAATTTTTGGCAATCCAATTAGGTGAGAGTTTTCTCACCTTAATTTTTTTTGCAATCCATTCCAATTTTTGCAATCCCATACCCTACGTCATTTTGAATCCAACACCATTAATCTTGTAATTTGAACCTCGTATGAAATTTTATATGGATCAATGGACGTCAAAATAATTTAGTTGATAACTAACTTGATTTTTTAAAAAATATTTTAAACTAATTTGAATTGCCTTAAATTAATCCATCTTACCCAATTGCTGTAGTATACGCAAAGAGCACTGCTTTTACTATTCAACATCGACTCCACCTCCCTCTCCTTATTCGCGATCGAGCATTTCAGGTCGACAGAACTTTTGATTGCTACCATCGAAACTTGGATTGATGGCAGCCTCTTCCCGACACCATGCGGAGACATCCCCAACGTTTCTGACCCGTACTATCGTTCCTCGCTTCGAGCGACACAGCCCAAATCTTGACCTCTGAAATCATCGCGTTCGCCATCGCCCTTCAAGCCATCTATCGTCGCTAACCTCCTCTACGCGCTCGCGAACGCCTGGCCACCACTGTTGTAATATCCCGTAATTTTTAACAATATCAATTTAATAATCTGTAGTTAAAATTAAATTGATATTGATATTCTGTTAATGAGTATTCAGATAGATTTAATAATCTTCTTCAATAAATATTTAAATTGGTTATTTTATCTTTTAAATGATATAAATTGATTTCTATTTACAATATGAATATATGGTTTATATTTTAAATAGATTGGTTCTGTTTTAATTTTAATAAGTAAAGCATATTTTCTAGTTTATTATTTGTAGTAATTTTGGAAAATTTGTTTTATTTATTATTTAAGTTTTTCAAAGTTAAATAAATGATTTTGGTTTAAATTTAATATTGAATCATGTTTTAAAATTCTAATATATACATTGTAAATTGGAAATTTTAATTTTAATTAGTATTGAGTTTTTAAATCTATTTCATAAATAAAAATATGATTTTAAAAAAATTAATAAGAAAAATATTAAAATGTTTTAGATTGAGTTTTAAATTTAAAATAAATTTAACAAAAAAGGTTTTATGACTTAATAAAATGTATTATTTATTTAATAAAAATATAATTTCTTGAAAAATGATTTTTTATTTAATAAAAAATATATTTGAAAGCAATATTAATATTGTATTGTCTTTCTAAATAAATTTTGAATAAGAATTTGTAATTTTTATTTCAAATTGAATTTATATGTATAACTTGATTTGAAATTATTTGATTTTGAATTTAGTTGAATTTAAATTTAAAAGTATAAAGTCTTAAATTGTTTTAATTTTAATATGTATAAGTTTCATTTGTAAACATGGTTTGTTTTCATTTATAAATTTATACACATATTCAAATTTAAATTAACAACTTAATTTAAGCTAAAATACATGCATTAACTTGTAAATAAATACTAATTACCTTTAAAGGATAACATGTGTTGCATTTTTAAAAGAGTAAATAGACAAGTGTCTAACTTTTGACAAGTGTTAAAATTAGTTTAATCTTTCTTTTATTTCAAAAATCTGAAAATACATTTAGTTAAGTTTGCATCTTCATTCATTCATATAACATTTTCATTCTTCCTTAATCAAAAGAAAATCTTCAACTTTTAAAATCTGATTCATCTTCATATTAACAATCCACAATCATAAATCTGCATATTCAAATCCAAATCTGCATTCACAAATGCATATAAAAGTCCAATGCAAATCTGCATCTATTCACCAATAATCTGCATGTTACTCAAAGATCAAATCTGCATATGCTTATTTCTGCATAAATGAGCAACAGAGGGGTCAAGCCTGCACTGTTGTTTTTCTGCATTTCTGTTTGAACCTGGGTTGAATGAACACCTGCATGCAAGCATTTTAGTCAGCGGAAACAATTAGGCAAACCTGTATATCAAATTGCAACTCAGATTTCAATAGTGGAAGTCAAGCCTGTTTTTATGTGTTCTGCAAATTCAAAGAACAACAGTGGTCTGCATTGAAATGGTGAGTAACATCTAAAATTTTAAACTGTAATGAGGTTGTTTGAGTTAAATTATGTCTGTGTGTTTGATTGTGATTGTGCATGCATGTTTGATTATGTTCTGCAGTATCCAGATCATCATCTTATTTAAAAGAATTGCTTCAATTGATCTGGTTAAATTAGTAACTGGGTTCTAGAATAATCAAAAGAAGTTTGCTTTCCATAGATTAGAATGCAAATTTATAAAGTATGGTTGTTTAAATTTCCTAAGTTCAGGTTTAAATTTTAGGTGAGTTAAAATCAGGGTGTGTCTCTGTAAACATAGACAATGCCATTACATGTTAATATTGATTTAAATCAAACACATTAATATTTAAATCCAGTTTTATAAACTAAAAGCATTTACTGGAACTTGATTTTTAAATCAAGTATTAGGAATTTTTGAGTATTGTTCATTTACAGTTTGGTCTGGAACAAAAATATAAATTTGTGAATTTTTTTGCAATCTGTAGTATAAGAAAACCCAAATTTCTTTCTGAGTTATTAAGTAAGGATCATAGATCCTTAGAAAAATCAAAGAAGTGTATTTTAATTAATAGATATGTTACAGTTTGAATTGAAACTTTTAAAACCTAGTTTGAATAGTGGTTAGGAATAGGGGCAGTGAGAGGGGAAGAGTGGATCGAGTGATGTGATACTAGGTGATTGTGTAGCTGAAGGGTGTTGGAACTCAAGGCCGGGAGGGTTTAATGACAGATGGTCGGAATGGCAAGAGATCGCCGTTGACAGGTTGGGGTAAAACCTGGAAAATGTTTTCAGGTTTGGGGTTCCTGAGCTAAATTTTGAATTCTTGTTTAATTACTTGATTTGGGTTGATATAGAAGTAGTGGTGGGTTTTGGTTGTGGCTTGATCACCTGAGATGATCGGCAGAGGTGGCGGCGATGAGTTCTCTGATGAACTGTTGGGATTGGGGTTGTTGCAGGAGAGATGAGGGGAAAGGGGAAGTTGACTCGAAGTGGTGATGCATATAACCCGAAGTAGAATTTAATTTTCTCGGGTTACTGTGTAACTTGCAGGCTTCGGGTTGCAGACTTGTTTTCTTTAAAATCGGGTTTTTAAAATATTCAAATCTGAAGTTTTTGTGTATGGTAATGTTTAAGTTTAAATTTAATTCAGGTTTGAATTTCTAATTTGAATTTAAATTCCAGTTTTTAAAATAAAATAAAAGTTTAAAATTTAACTCAATTAACTATTTCATTTTGGTAAATAGTTGAAAACTTTTTAATAATGAGATTTTAAAATATATGAATAGATTTAAGGTTAATTTAAATCTGGGAATTCAAAAGTTTAATTTGAATTTCAGTTTTAGATTTAAAGAAGGTTTAAAAATTGAAGTTTTAAATTAAATGTAAATTCAAGTTATAAAAATCTTTGAAATGAATTCAACTTCAAATTTTTATGATTTCATTTTTAAGACAAACTTTTGTTTTGTCTTGAAATTTAAATAAGTTTTTAAATTTTCCAAACTTTGGTAAGTTTAAATTACTTTTAATTTAAACTTGTATTTAAAAATGGAAATTTTAAAAGTAGTTTAAAAGTACTTAGTTATGAATTAAATTGTTTAAACATAATTAGTTATGTTTTATCTTGAAAATTTAATTAAGATTAATATTTCAGGATTAATTTAATTAATAAGATAATTATGACTGATTAATTAATTTAATTAATTATTTAAATTTGGAATTAATAATTGATTAATGATTAATCGATTTAAGAATTAAGATCATTATTTAAGTTATTAATTAATGATAAATGAATATTAATTATGTAATTAAGTTTTTTTTAAGGTTAATTAATTTAATAATTAACTTTAATTAATGAATGATTAAAGATAATTTAAATGATAATTAATTTAAGTTAATTACTTTATAAAATAATTTGAGGATGGTTAATGAAGGTCATTAACCATGATTATTTAACAATTAATTAATGTAGTTAATTTTTATAATTAATTAGATTAATTAATTTAATAATAATCAATTGTAAATGGTTTGAGTGTAATCACTTGATAAAGTAATTAAGGAAATTAATTACTTAATGTAATTAATTTAATTTAATGAAATTGTTTAATTTAATTAATTTAGTTTAATTAATTATAAACACTTGAGTTTTATAAATAATTACTTTATGTAATTAATGATTTAGAAATTACTCAGTTAAGTAATTGTTTAATAATTACATGATTGTAATTAAGTGGAGATGTTTAAGTGTGAGATAATTTGGTTTAATTATTTAGTAATTAATCAAGGGATTAATTATGTTAGAAATTAAAGGATAATCAATTTGTTTAATAAAGTAATTAAGTTAGTTAATTACTAAATGTATTTAATCTGGGGTGATTAATAATTATAAGTTAATTACTTAAGGTAATTAATAATTAAAGATCCTTAATTATTATAATTAATGATGTAATTAAAGATGATTAATTATGATTAATTAATCAATAATAAGTAATTAAAGGTAATTAATTAATTAAGGATTAATGTAATTAATTATGATTAATTAATTAATTGAAGTAATTAAAGGTTAATTACTGTTTGTTTGAGAATAATTAATTTGAGAAATTAATTGAGGATAATTACATGAATGTAATTAAGGATAATCAATCAAGAGTGATTAATTAAGGTGATTAATAATGATTGATTAATTGATTGTAATCAATTAAATGATTGAGTAAGCAAGATTTGAATTGATGAAATAATTAATTTAATTTATTTTAAATTAATTAAAGATGGAGTAATTAATTTAATTCATTTTAAATTAATTAGTAATAGAGATAGTTAATTTAATTCATTTTAAATTAATTATATGGTAATGAATAAATCATTGCTTATGTATGAATGGATGTCATTGATTGTCTTGGATGCTTTGTGATCTCAGTAATGAGATAAATGATGTTGTGTGGTATGGATGTTTGATTTGTATTGTGATGATAACATAGGTTATCTATTGTGATGGTGATATATGGAATATCTATGTGATATTGGTGATATGAATTACCTGTTATGTGATAATGATTGATTATCAGTTATGATTTATAAGTTATCTATCTGTGTGTATTAGATAATGTAATTGAATTGTTTTAAAACTTTAAAAAAATTTGGACCTTAAAAGACACGCTTTGGTTTTCGATGAGACCGGTATCGGGTTTCCATATTTGGATATCCGAACACCACATCGATTCCAAATAACGTTAGGTCGTGTATCAAAATGGAGCTTTGTGAAGACTAGAGGTGTAAGGACTATGAGTCAGTATAACTCTGTGGGTGATTCCGTAATGAGTTGACGGAATTAGTTCTTATAGATTCGAGATGGTGGATCAGAGTGCAAGGGTTATTGTCGTTGACTCTAAGGGTGATTCCAAAATGAGTGTAACGAGATAATGCCTTCGGTTTCGTTCGAACCCGGAACGAACTTGTATGGATTGAATGTTTTCAGAACATCGTCAGGTGGACGATGAGCATTCTAAGTGATGTGTCCTATAAAGGTAATCGTAGCCTCAAGCCTCATCAACCGGGAATGGCTAAAACAGGGGTGGTGCAGCAAGGCTTCGTGGGTCGCACCCATTGGAGAGCAAGATTGATCCCTGTCTAGAAGTTCCTTTATATTCGGCTGTGTGGGTGGTTGCTAGCTACAACCACGGGGTTGTCTTATTCGGAACTATTCAATAAGGAATGGGTCCGGCTTTGTGTTGCAGGGGGTCGGGAGTGATTCTCGGTACGTTGATCTAGGCCACGTACTGTGACGGGCGGTACCCCAGTAGCCCTGCCATTGTATGGAATCCAAAATCCAATAAGTGCCAACGGTTTTGATTGTATTACCCACTTTTGTGGCTAGTGGCTGGAATTTAATAGATGTAACAATTTCGGCTATTTCTTATTTATTCGAAAACCCTAGACACTATTATAATATCATCGGATTTCCTATCAAATGTTTTGGTTAGCGTAAGGTAAAAACTTTTCCATGTTTATGTGTGGGAAGTCTTACGTGATACCTTTCTTTTCAAAAGGTTTTTGAAAGTTAAGCAACTTTAACCTGTTACTCACGCCATACCCATGTCAGACCCTGAGTTTTTTTTGTTTTTTTTATAAACTCTTGGGTACTCAAATTTTTACGAGTAGCCAAGGGAATACAGATTAGAATTCAGGTTAGCTTTGATGAATTATGGTGGAGCCATGGAGCAGGAGGCTTCTACGTATAGATATATCTATAGTATTCCGCTGTGTGTTCTCTGAGTTGTTGTATTGAGTTGTAATAACTAGGCAGGTGTTTATAACTGTCTAGTATGTGTTGTATATCTGTGTACTCTGATATGGTTGCAATATTTATGTTATTAATATAATTTATTCGTTCCGCTGTGTAGATTCTGATGTTGTTTCTTTCTTCTCTTCTTTCTATTCTATTTTCTATCCCTTTCTTTCTTCTTAACGATGCGACTTCCTGGTATTTGAAAGTCGGGTCGTCTCATTTGGTATCAGAGCATTAGGTTGAGTGAATACCTAGGCTCTGTAGTGGTGTCTTTCTTGAGAGAGCGTATTTGTAATTCTTTAATATATATATATATATATTTATTTCTACCTATCTGTTGGGTTACCTGTTCAGGTTTTCCAATATAAGTTATAAAGGTAGATGTGGTAGTAGTGTGTGTAACACGACTACCATTGGTTGGAGTTTGAATGTTTGAGGTTGGAAGTGTTTTGTCGAGACTGTAGACCTAATACCATCTCGAGAGAGTTCTGTTGTGATGAAGGACTTCATTGATCTCTGAAGGAAACTTATTAAGGTTCGGAGTTCATTTCTGAAGTTAAGTGAGTAGTGTTTGGATCTGTTGGTTGGCAGAAGCGAGTGATGGTATTTTGATACCTCAGGAAGTAGTAGCTGCGTGATGAGATGCAGTGACTATGTATGTTCCCGAAGATGTTTTCTTTGGAACAAGTTAAGAGGTGAGTCTGTTTCAGTGTTGTGGCTGTGTTCAGCCGGAGTTTCTGTTTGCTTTGAAGTCCGAGTTTCTCGGAGAGCTTTGTTTTGGAATTATTTGGCATCTGTGGCAGCAGTGCAGCTTGGAGTGTTCTCGGTGTTGGCAAGAGATCTTCTGGCTTTGCAGTTTTCTGGAATGAAGTTCAGAATAGTTGAGTGGACCCGTTTCTTCGATGGGTTGGCTAGTTAAGTTTAAGCTGTTTAATTTGGTTAAGAAAGAACAGTTTTCCTTGGATTTGGTTTAGTGGACCGCAAAAGTGACTTGCGATTATTTGAGTGTTCTCTTGGGTTATCTGAGTTTTTCTGGATGTCTTCAGGAAGTCAGAGTTTTGTTCGTATCTGGAGATTGAGTTTTTCTTATCGGCTGGAATTCCAGGAGTGGTACCGGTGGTTCATCTTTATAGTAGAATGGTTCCAGGAGATTGAGTTGGTGTAGTAGCTCGGAGTTTTGGAGGAACTTCTGAATTTTTTATGGATTAGTTGAACCATATCTCTGGGGTGTGTTGTCCTGTATGTGCTTGTGTTCTTCTTCAGCATTTTCTTCTACTTCGGATCAGAGTTGAGCAGTGGAAGCAATTGGAAGTGTATCTATTTTTCTTTTCCCGGACAGGAGAAGTGAGTTGTTGTTTTCTGATGTTGGGGAGTTGAGTTTGAGATCTTGATCTTGGTAGATCTTAGGGAGATCATTTTGTTGTGTTGATTGGTCTAGTTTGTTTCTAGAAGTATCAGCGAAGGTTGAGCTGATCAGTAAGGTTGTGTATAGCCCAGGATTGTCCGAAGAGGTTTTGTGGATAAGAGTCGGAGGGATTTGGACTCTGAAGTTGGAAATTTAATTTTGGATAAGTTTTCTCCGATCAAAAGTGAGCTACAAGTTTGGGTAAGTCTGAGAAGCTAGCTCTGAAGTGCTTTGGATCTTTTCTGTAACCAGGAGATTAAGTGATTGATCTACAGGATTGGATTGCCAGTTTGGATAACTGGGATTCGATGAGTTTCACATATCTCTGAGGGAGTACATGTATGGTCTATCTCTGGTTTTGGAACCAGTAGTTCTAGAGTATTGGTTGTTGAGTCAGACTCGTTTGTAGTCTGATATCTTGTCTAGTGTTATAGATATAGTTGAATAGGAGCTTTGTAGCTTCATAGTATTGATTGTTTGGATTCTTTAGAGCGAGTATCCCGATATATATATATATATATATATATATATATATATATATATATATATATATATATATATATATACCTAGGGAAACTCGATAAAATTCTATCCAGAATTTGTCTGGATAATTAGGTTTGTTTGATTGGTTGAATTGATCGCTTTGGTTGTTAACATATGTTTGATATATGCTTGTGTTTTTAAATTTAAAATTTAATGAGATTATTAAATTATCTTTGTTTTAAATTTCGAGGACGAAATTCTTTTAAGAGGGAAGGATTGTAATATCCCGGAATTTTTAACAATATCAATTTAATAATCTGTAGTTAAAATTAAATTGATATTGATATTCTGTTAATGAGTATTCAGATAGATTTAATAATCTTCTTCAATAAATATTTAAATTGGTTATTTTATCTTTTAAATGATATAAATTGATTTCTATTTACAATATGAATATATGGTTTATATTTTAAATAGATTGGTTCTGTTTTAATTTTAATAAGTAAAGCATATTTTCTAGTTTATTATTTGTAGTAATTTTGGAAAATTTGTTTTATTTATTATTTAAGTTTTTCAAAGTTAAATAAATGATTTTGGTTTAAATTTAATATTGAATCATGTTTTAAAATTCTAATATATACATTGTAAATTGGAAATTTTAATTTTAATTAGTATTAAGTTTTTAAATCTATTTCATAAATAAAAATATTATTTTAAAAAAATTAATAAGAAAAATATTAAAATGTTTTAGATTGAGTTTTAAATTTAGAATAAATTTAACAAAAAAGGTTTTATGACTTAATAAAATGGATTATTTATTTAATAAAAATATAATTTCTTGAAAAATGATTTTTTATTTAATAAAAATTATATTTGAAAGCAATATTAATATTGTATTGTCTTTCTAAATAAATTTTGAATAAGAATTTGTAATTTTTATTTCAAATTGAATTTATATGTATAACTTGATTTGAAATTATTTGATTTTGAATTTAGTTGAATTTAAATTTAAAAGTATAAAGTCTTAAATTGTTTTAATTTTAATATGTATAAGTTTCATTTGTAAACATGGTTTGTTTTCATTTATAAATTTATACACATATTCAAATTTAAATTAACAACTTAATTTAAGCTAAAATACATGCATTAACTTGTAAATAAATACTAATTACCTTTAAAGGATAACATGTGTTGCATTTTTAAAAGAGTAAATAGACAAGTGTCTAACTTTTGACAAGTGTTAAAATTAGTTTAATCTTTCTTTTATTTCAAAAATCTGAAAATACATTTAGTTAAGTTTGCATCTTCATTCATTCATATAACATTTTCATTCTTCCTTAATCAAAAGAAAATCTTCAACTTTTAAAATCTGATTCATTTTCATATTAACAAACCACAATCATAAATCTGCATATTCAAATCCAAATCTGCATTCACAAATGCATATAAAAGTCCAACGCAAATCTGCATCTATTCACCAATAATCTGCATGTTACTCAAAGATCAAATCTGCATATGCTTGTTTCTGCATAAATGAGCAACAGAGGGGTCGAGCCTGCACTGTTGTTTTTCTGCATTTCTGTTTGAACCTGGGTTGAATGAACACCTTCATGCAAGCATTTTAGTCAGTGGAAACAATTAGGCAAACCTGTATATCAAATTGCAACTCAGATTTCAACAGTGGAAGTCAAGCCTGCTTTTTATGTGTTCTGCAAATTCAAAGAACGACAGTGGTCTGCATTGAAATGGTGAGTAACATTTAAAATTTTAAACTGTAATGAGGTTGTTTGAGTTAAATTATGTTTGTGTGTTTGATTGTGATTGTGCATGCATGTTTGATTATGTTCTGCAGAGTATATCCAGATCATCATCTTATTTAAAAGAATTGCTTCAATTGATCTGATTAAGTTAGTAACTGGGTTCTAGAATAATCAAAAGAAGTTTGCTTACCATAGATTAGAATGCAAATTTATAAAGCATGGGTGTTTAAATTTCTTAAGTTTAGGTTTAAATTTTAGGTGAGTTAAAATCATGGTGTATCTCTGTAAACATAGACATTGCCATTACATGTTAATATTGATTTAAATCAAACACATTAATATTTAAATCCAGTTTTATAAACTAAAAGCATTTACTGGAACTTGATTTTTAAATCAAGTATTAGGAATTTTTGAGTATTGTTCATTTACAGTTTGGTCTGGAACAAAAATATAAATTTGTGAATTTTTTTGCAATCTGTAGTATAAGAAAACCCAAATTTCTTTCTGAGTTATTAAGTAAGGATCATAGATCCTTAGAAAAATCAGAGAAGTGCATTTTAATTAATAGATATGTTACAGTTTGAATTGAAACTTTTAAAACCTAGTTTGAATAGTGGTTAGGAATGGGGGCAATGAGAGGGGAAGAGTGGATCGAGTGATGTGATACTAGGTGATTGTGTAGTTGTAGGGTGTTGGAACTCGAGGCCAGGAGGGTTTAATGACAGATGGTCGGAATGGCAAGAGATCGCCGTTGACAGGTTGGGGTAAGAACCTGGAAAACGTTTTCAGGTTTGGGGTTCCTGAGCTAAATTTTGAATTCTTGTTTAATTACTTGATCTGGGTTGATATAGAATTAGTGGTGGGTTTTGGTTGTGGCTTGATCACCTGAGATGATCGGCAGAGGTGGCGGCGATGAGTTCTCTGATGAACTGTTGGGATTAGGGTTGTTTCAGGGGAGATGAGGGGAAAGGGGAAGTTGACTCGAAGTGGTGATGCATATAACCCGAAGTAGAATTTAATTTTTCTCGGGTTACTGTGTAACTTGCAGGCTTCGGGTTGCAGACCTGTTTTCTTTAAAATCTGGTTTTTAAAATATTCAAATCTGAAGTTTTTGTGTATGGTAATGTTTAAGATTAAATTTAATTCAGGTTTGAATTTCTAATTTGAATTTAAATTCCAGTTTTTAAAATAAAATAAAAGTTTAAAATTTAACTTAATTAACTATTTCATTTTGGTAAATAGTTGAAAACTTTTTAATAATGAGATTTTAAAATATATGAATAGATTTAAGGTTAATTCAAATCTAGGAATTCAAAAGTTGAATTTGAATTTCAGTTTTAGATTTAAAGATGGTTTAAAAATTGAAGTTTTAAATTAAATGTAAATTCAAGTTATAAAAATCTTTGAAATGAATTCAACTTCAAATTTTTGTGATTTCATTTTTGAGACAAACTTTTTCTTTGTCTTGAAATTTAAATAAGTTTTTAAATTTTTCAAACTTTGGTAAGTTTAAATTACTTTTAATTTAAACTTGTATTTAAAAATGGAAATTTTAAAAGTAGTTTAAAAGTACTTAGTTATGAATTAAATTGTTTAAACATAATTAGTTATGTTTTATCTTGAAAATTTAATTAAGATTAATATTTCAAGATTAATTTAATTAATAAGATAATTATGATTGATTAATTAATTTAATTAATTATTTAAATTTGGAATTAATGATTGATTAACGATTAATCAATTTAAGAATTAAGATCATTAATTAAGATATTAATTAATGATAAATGAATATTAATTATGTAATTAAGTTTTTTTATTAAGGTTAGTTAATTTAATAATTAAATGTACTTAATGAATGATTAAAGATAATATAAATGATAATTAATTTAAGTTAATACTTTATAAAATAATTTGTGGATGGTTAATGAAGGTCATTAACCATGATTATTTAACAATTAATTAATGTAGTTAATTTTTATAATTAATTAGATTAATTAATTTAATAATAATCAATTGTAAATGGTTTGAGTGTAATTACTTGATAAAGTAATTAAGGAAATTAGTTACTTAATGTAATTAATTTAATTTAATGAAATTGTTTAATTTAATTAATTTAGTTTAATTAATTATAAACACTTGAGTTTTATAATTAATTACTTTATGTAATTAATGATTTAGAAATTACTCAGTTAAGTAATTGTTTAATAATTACATGATTGTAATTAAGTGGAGATGTTTAAGTGTGAGATAATTTGGTTTAATTATTTATTAATCAATCAAGGGATTAATTATGTAATAAATTAAAGGATAATTAATTTGTTTAATAAAGTAATTAAGTTAGTTAATTACTAAATGTATTTAATCTGGGATGATTAATAATTATAAGTTAATTACTTAAGGTAATTAATAATTAAAGATCATTAATTATTATAATTAATAATGTAATTAAAGATGATTAATTATGATTAATTAATCAATAATAAGTAATTAAAGGTAATTAATTAATTAACTAATTAAGGATTAATGTAATTAATTATGATTAATTAATTAATTGAAGTAATTAAAGGTTAATTACTGTTTGTTTGAGAATAATTAATTTGAGAAATTAATTGAGGATAATTACATGAATGTAATTAAGGATAATTAATCAAGAGTGATTAATTAAGGTGATTAATAATGATTGATTAATTGATTGTAATCAATTAAATGATTGAGTAAGCAAGATTTGTATTGATGAAGTAATTATTTAAATTAATTAAAGATGGAGTAATTAATTTAATTCATTTTAAATTAATTAGTAATAGAGATAGTTAATTTAATTCATTTTAAATTAATTATATGGTAATGAATAAATCATTGCTTATGTATGAATGGATGTCATTGATTGTCTTGGATTCTTTGTGATCTCAGTAATGAGATAAATGATGTTGTGTGGTATGGATGTTTGATTTGTATTGTGATGATAACATAGGTTATCTATTGTGATGGTGATATATGGAATATCTATGTGATATTGGTGATACGAATTACCTGTCATGTGATAATGATTGATTATCAGCTATGATTTATAAGTTATCTATCTGTTTGTATATAGATACTGTAATTGAATTGTTTTAAGACTTTAAAACAACTTGGACCTTAAAAGACACGCTTTGGTTTTCGATGAGACCAGGATCAGGTTTCCACATTTGGATATCCGAAAACCACATCGATTCCAAATAACGTTAGGTCGTGTATCAAAATGGAGCTTTGTGAAGACTCGAGGTGTAAGGACTATGAGCCAGTATAACTCTGTGGGTGATTCCGTAATGAGTTGACGGAATTAGTTCTTATAGATTCGAGATGGTGGATCAGAGTGCAAGGGTTATTGTCGTTGACTCTGAGGGTGATTCCAAAATGAGTGTAACGAGATAATGCCTTCGGTTTCGTTCGAACCTGGAACGAACTTGTATTGATTGAATGCTTTCAGAACATCGTCAGGTGGACGATGAGCATTCTACGTGATGTGTCCTATAAAGGTAATCGTAGCCTCAAGCCTCATCAACCGGGAATGGCTAAAACAGGGGAGGTGCAGCAAGGCTTCGTGGGTCGCACCCACTGGAGAGCAAGATTGATCAATGTCTAGAAGTTCCTTTATATTCGGCTGTGTGGGTGGTTGCTAGCTACAACCACGGGGTTGTCTTGTTCGGAACTATTCAGTAAGGAATGGGTCCGGCTTTGTGTTGCAGGGGTTCGGGAGTGATCCTCGATACGTTGATCTAGGCCACGTACTGTGACGGGCGGTACCCCAGTAGCCCTGCCATTGTATGGAATCCAAAATCCAATAAGTGCCAACGGTTTTGATTGTATTACCCACTTTTGTGGCTAGTAGCTGGAATTTAATAGATGTGACAATTTCGGCTATTTCTTATTTATTTGAAAACCCTAGACACTATTATAATATCATCGGATTTCCTATCAAATGTTTTGGTTAGCGTAAGGTAAAAACTTTTCCATGTTTATGTGTGGGAAGTCTTACGTGATACCTTTCTTTTCAAAAGGTTTTTGAAAGTTAAACAACTTTAACCTGTTACTCACACCAGATCCTTGTCTGACCCGGAGTTTATTTTTGTTTTTTTCATAAACTCTTGGGTACTTAAATTTTTACGAGTAGCCAAGGGAATTCAGGTTAGCTTTGACGAATTATGGAGGAGCAATGGAGCAGGAGGCTTCTGCGTATAGATATATCTATAGTATTCCGCTGTGTGTTCTCTGAGTTGTTGTATTGAGTTGTAATAACTAGACAGGTGTTTATAACTGTCTAGTATGTGTTGTATATCTGTGTACTCTGATATGGTTGTAAACTATGTAATATTTATGTTATTAATATAATTTATTCGTTCCGCTGTGTAGATTCTGATGTTGTTTCTTTCTTCTCTTCTTTCTATTCTATTTTCTATCCCTTTCTTTCTTCTTAACGATGCGACTTCCTGGTATTTGAAAGTCGGGTCGTCTCAACTGTCCCTTCTAATCACCTTGACGGCTCGAATCCGCAAATCCTAGAATCCTTGCCCACGAACGCGACCACTTCCCTTAGCCATCACGTGGATGGTCTGACTTCGATTGCTTAACAGACAACTCGCGATTTAATCGTGAGTTCCATATATATATATATATTCTATGTATTTGATTTTTGAACGAGGTTGGGATTTTTTTTAAAAAGTTGCATCTGATCTTGGGGTGGGGTATACATTTTAACTTGAAGATGGAGGCTACGACTTTGATTTTTGACTTGACATATATAAATTTTAATATTGAAAATATCTCATTTTGGGTAATTAGAAATTTACAATCCCTATCAAGACAGGCCGCTAGGCGTTTATAATGTTATACCCCTATTCCGAACGTAATGGAAAATGTTTCGAGTCCTAATTCGATCGTATGGAGAAGATAACTTTTTGGACCCAATTATTATATTGAATTTTCGATATTAAATTCAACGCGTTTCTATCCCGTACGATCAAAATGTGATTCCAAACGCTGCGAAATTTGAAATCAGATAATAATACACTATTACAGATCCAATGGAACCGGTTTCGTCGAACTTCGAGACTGTGCCTCGAAAAGCAATTTTTTAATGTCAATTTATACAAGCTATTTTTGAAATTAAACAGATCACCATTAAATTCAATTTTAAAACTTTTATTGTTTTTATTATTATTAATATGAATTTTGTAAGCCATTAAATTATTTTTATCGAGCTTAAAACTCAGGACACAAAAATTTAATCAATATTCAATTAGTAAATTCAATAATTAAATTATTCCATAAATCGCTCTATTTAAATTTTGAATTTACCCAAATATTCATATTCAAAGTCAATCTATAAATTCAAATTCAATATTTGAAGCCATTTAAATATTCCAAATCAAACATCAAAAAATCCAAGTCGTTACATTCCTCACCCCTTAAAATATTTCGTCCTCGAAATTGCTAAGGCAGGAAAAACGCTCCAAACCCATTAACTTATTAAAATCCACTTAGTGAAAATTCGATATTTCACTTCCTAATCTTTTACCTTCAACCCAAACAAATAGTTTTCCATCCTAAACCATATCCTTTATTTCGATTATAAATTCGAAATCGATTTCCGTTAATAAAATTTTCAAAATTTTTCTAACACCCTAAATTTTTGAATTTTTTTGGCAGAGTCTCCCTTGTACGAAGAACCTTTTGCAATATGACAAGAGAGATAAATATATATACATCGATCCACACGGTCGAAAAACAATAATATATATTAATATTTTAAAATTTGCGATATTTAATCCGAAAATGAACCTTATTTTAGCATTTTGGAGCATTATTTAGCGAGTATTTACTTCATATGCAAATATGCAATCCAAATCTTGCCAGATAGTCCCTCTGTACATGTACTTACTCAATTTTAAATACGTGAGTAATAAAATCACGAAATTTTATAATATTTCATTCATCTAAATGGATAAACACATAGATTTTAAAAACACTGCATTCTAACACATAATCATAAGTAATTTTAATGTGCCAACACCAATTTAATTACTTCCAATTGATCCATATATCATTTTATTCAATTCCAATGATTTACAACCAAATTATTTGCATTCAATTCATTTTTATACCAAACAAACCACATCCACTCCAAATTGATTAAAAATCAATTTCTTTACATTTTATTTATTCATAGAATTTTATTTACTTTCATTTGCATCGTACACAATTTCTCTATGCAAATTCGGCGCTATCCGTTTAATAAAATATTTATTTGAGCCTATACTATTTTAAATTGATTCCAAATCAATTTATATTCAATTTTATTCCATTTCAAATTGATCTTCAATCAATTTTACTTACATTTCCTTCATTACCACTTTCATTACTTCCAAATCCATTTTAATTAGTTCGAAAACATTTCATGCTAATTTATTAAACAACCACTTTACAATTTTCTCTAAGCTAAATTTCATTCACATATTAACTTAAGTTAATTTGTTAAATTTTCAACTGTTTTCATCCAAGTTTATTTTATTTCAACCAACTTCCGCTTCATTTACAAATTTATTAATTAGTTCATTCATTTTATTCACTTCAATTTCAATTCCATATTCAAATTCATTTTTGAATTCATTTATATGATATACTAAGTCATATTCAATCCATTTACACTTGAATAGAATTTACTTATAATGCAAGCCGTTGCTCTCTCAATCCAATTCTATTTTATTTGACGGTATTCCCAATTACATTAAAGTCGCTTACAATTTATCGAATTTTTAATTTGTACTCAAATTTCATCTTCAACATCCACTCTTAAATCCACAATCTAATTTATTTGGTCAAGTTAATATCCATTCCATATTCAATTAACTGATTAATTATCTAATTAGTTCACTTTCCATTTATAACTTGATATTTGATTTTAGTCTCAAAAATCACCCCATTTAAGTTATTTGAGTTCAAATTTATTTTATACTTCAAGTTTGGATTTTATTTACCTCACCAAAATATCAACCACTTTTATTTTAGGTTTTTTATTTCACTTTTCAATTTTATAAGTCACTCAACTTATTTTTCACATTTTCATCGATTCTATACTTGAATATATTAACATTTTTTTTAACTCGAGATTATACATCTATTTATAGCCCAAGTTTATTTTATTCAATTAATTTTCAATTTTCATGGGCTATCCCTATCTATTTATTTAGAATTCCAGTTCTTCAATTAAATTTTATCTCATTCAAAATTTATACCCTAAGGCTATTTAATTATTTCACAATTCCAAATTTATATTTACTTTGAATCAATATTATTACTAATCCAAAACAAATTTTAAAACTTATAGTAATACAGTCACTTTATAATTCGCATTTTCACAATTAATTCTATTCCACATAATTCAAATCCAATTCACCCTTTTTATTTAAATTCAATTTCTTTTTAACCAACATTTCAAAACCCAATTCAAATTATTTATACTTAAGTTAAATTTCCCCAAAACAAATTTTATTTTTAATTCATTTAATTCCATTATATATTTCAATTACTTTGCTTAAGTTAACTCCCTTTTTTTTCCTTAATACACTATATTAATTCGATTCAAATCCAATCAATTAACTTTCAGAAATTTAATTGACTCAAGTGACCTTAAGTTGAGTCCCATTCCAACTTTCTCGATTTAAATTTTTATTCCAAAGTTTGATTTTCACACTCCTTTCCTTATAAATATCATCTTCTATTGGATTCCAGAATTTTTAATACCCCAAATTTATTTCAAATCACCCTAAAATCAAATATATATATATATATATACTTTTTAGTTTAACAAACCATTTTCATTGAATTTTCAAAATTCACTTGGTTCCATTCCAAAACAATTTCCCTTCGGAATTTCCAAAACAACACTTGTTTTCCACAATACAATCCAAAAACAACAACCACGGTAGCAATTCTTCACTTAGAAGCCCAAAATGAATACCGATAATGTCATGATCATCATCGGAATTATTTTCCATGGACTGTAGTGAGCCCAGTGCTATAACATCTTCAAAATCCATTTAAAACAATTTTTCTTCAAGAATCCTTTCAAAGAAGTAAGGCTATTTCATTTTCACAACACTTTGGAAAATATTTTCCCAACCTCTAGAATTCTTAATTTTCAAAATACCTAGTTCAAATCCCTTTTAAAACATTCCCCAAAGCTTCCAGGGTTTTAAACCTTCAAATTCTTTGAATTCGTTTGTTAGTTTTTAACCTACTTGTATAATTTATACCTTACAATTTTTAATTTTGGTTCTTATAAACCAATTTTCAAATTTTTATAATCTTGTTTGATTATAACATCCAAACACGCCCATTTGTAATATGATAATTTCAGAAAATTATTTTCTTTTATATCAAAATATAATTTGGGTAAAATTATTTCATTTACCCGCTTCAAAACAATACTACGTCAGTGTATCGTGTTCAAGTGTTTGGAAACCATATCAATATTGTAGCGTCCGACTATTCGACAAGAATCTATATACCACTCAACTGATAAATTAACATATATAAAAACATTTATATTCACTAACAAATATGTGCTCATAGCTATTATTATACTCAACTCATTCTAGAGTACTGCTGACTCTATCTCCAATGAGTAATCCCCACCAAAGCCAAGGTTCTCGCTTAACCTTTAGCTCTGATACCAACTGTAGCGGCCCACAGTTCCATATCCCTTGGGTTGATCATATATCTTCCTCGCTCAACCCAAAGTGTACGAAAGAGCGAAAAACTAGGGTAAAGACAAAAAGAGATAGAAGAAAAGTAAACAACAAACACAGAATCTCACAATCGCAGTGGAACAAAATATAATATATAATAACATATTTTTATACAAAACAATCTGTAACTGTTTTATACTTACGATCATCGGAGTACAATAATCAATACATCAAGCCAGGCATCTATATAACTTGTCCTTACACAGCGGAGTATAATTCAAGTAAGGAAACACTCCTCTAGCTCGTCTCTGAGCTCCATAGCACACTATCCTGAATCTGTAATACTCGGTCTGATCCAAGCATTGTAATAAAATAACACTCGAGTCAGTGTAGAAAACAAGTATGAGAAAACACACTTAACTTGAATTATTAGAGTTATCAAATCCTTCGAAAAACAAAGGTACCTCGTAAGACCATGTCACACATAAACACGATGGGTTTTGTAACAACCGCATATTTATCGATTTTATATTTAAATATTTTATTTGAATATTTTATCATTAATCAGATTTTGGTCCGAAAAGCTACTTTTTGCAAACGGACAAATTAGGACTCGAGACCACTTCCATTGAGTTTGAAATGCTGTTTACAACATTTTTAAGTATAAACATTGATATGATTGGAGAAAGTGGAATTTCACTACTTTTTCACTTGAGACTTTGGGTTGGGCTTTTAGCCTATTAGACCCAACCTTCACCCCTCCTCTTCATAACTTCATTTCTATTTGCCTAAGCCTTCAAGCTTCTTCAAAAATGGTGGAGGGAATGGAAAATTAAAATTCCAAAACTCAAATTCAATTGCAAACCATCTTTCTACTCCAAATTCAAGAAGATGACATTGGATTCAAGCTTCTTGTGCTTAGATAGAAGAGGGATTGATTCTTGCTTGCTTAAAACTTCATTTTCATTTATATTTGGTGCAAAGGTGAGATTTTTATCTCATAATTCAGCCTATAACTATATTGGACTGTTGGGAATGATTCCCTATCACTTTTGCATGTATATTTGCATTTGGTTTGGATTGGATTGGCGAAAAACTCCAATTTTTAGCGTTTTGGTGAATTTTCTGCATTTAGGTCGCACTGCCTCGGAGTTAGGTCGCAAGGTCGTAAGTTGTAGGTCGCTGACCTTTAGGTCGTGCCCCTTTAGGTTGCTCTACCATGCCTACCTCGTTAGGTCGCGTGACCTTAGGTCGTTCCCTTTTAGGTCGTATGACCTTATGTCGCTCGCATGGGTTAGGTCGTTTACCCATTAGGTCGCTCGCATGGGTTAGGTCGTTGGACCTTAGGTCGTTTACCCACTAAGTCGCTCGGCAGATAACTCGTCCCCACATAACTCGCTCGACCTAGTTAGGCCGTTAGGTCGCACCTGTTTTAGGTCGCGTCTATTTTAGGTCGCGTGTTTCACTAGGCCGTTAGGCCTTTACCTCGTTAAGTCGTAGGTCGCTCGACCTTATTACCTTGTTAGGTCACGAGTCCCTTAAGTCGCTCGTCTCTGTTAGGTCGCATGAACCTTAAGGTCGTTGGCGCGCATAGGTCGCTAGGTCGCTCGGCCTTCATTCGTTAGGTCGTTCAACGATGCAGCTTGGCCTTCATCCCTTAAGTCGCTACCTGTTAGCTCGTTACACCTTAGGTCGTTAGGTCGTGTGACCTTAGGCCGTTAGGTCGTGTGACCTTAGGTCGCGAGCCGTTAAGACCTTAGGTCGCTCACCTCTTCTAACCCACGAGTCTCTTAGGTCGCTCACCTCTTCTAACCCACGAGTCCCTTAGGTCGCTCACCTCTTTTAACCCGCGAGTCCCTTAAGTCGCTCGCCTCCCTTAGGTTGCTCGATCCTATCCTCCCTTTGGTCTTCACTAGGTCGTATCGTTTTGGACGGGGCGCTGCCTCGCACCCCGCCGGGGGCGCTGCCCCATGGACCCCCGCGACCTGACCGGGCAGGTCGAACCCCGTAGCAGGGGCGTTGCCCCCGCACCACCACCTTGGGGGTTGCCACCCCCCCGGACCCCCCCTCCGTAGGGGATCTTATCTGAAAAACATTCAACAGAACTTGTTGAGCTGATTTCCTTGGATTTTTATTACATCTTCGAATGTGATCTTTGTGATTGATTGTTTCTACAATCGCTTCTGTGATTTATCACTTTAAAATATAAAGGTTTCAATACTAGTAGTAAATATCAAAACTATTTCAACAAAATGATTTCAACTCTATTTTTAATAACAAAGCTCTTTTCTTAACCCGTTTTCCAATCTATTAGTATATACAAACCTTTACCTCACTCGGATGAGAAATCTAATTAAACGGCTTAGTAAAACAAGTGGTATGAAACGCTTGCGTTTGCTTCGTCGGTTAATTCTTGGACTTGTTCGATTGAACCTCTAGTGACAATTTTATTAGTGAAGATTTACAGTATGTTCGTAAATATTTAAGTTAAGCTAGTGGTTATGGGACATGAAACTAAACTTTTATATTTACTAACTTAGTGTAATAGACACTTCTCGTTGATCATGATGATCATTTTATGATTTAGACTAGCAATTGTGCGATGTCTCTTTGTTTGCAAGGTTAGACTAGACCTCATTGGTGTGATTCCGACTCACACATATCTCTTTGTCCGCAAGGTTAGTCTAGACACCATTTGTGTGATTCCACTCACACATACCTTTTTGTTGCGAGGTTAGGCTAGACACCATTTGTGTGATTCCACTCACACATACCTTTTTGCTTTTTGGTTAGCCTAGACCTCATCTGGGTGATTCTGACTCACCCATATGGGGTAGCTCCCCATGGTCTTCGGACCGTCATGTGATAGGCCTCTTTCCCGTTTTCTGTGATTTCTGGATTTCTTGTGTTGATTTCTGGAATTTATGTCATTGACTTGTTATGAGTACAAGTTTAGGGTATGATGCCCTCTTTGGATCTTTGAGAAGATTCTTGTGATATTGATTGATCTTCTGTTGATCATCATTTGCATACTTATAGTAGTATGTCAATATGGATATTTTATGTTTATGCCATATCTTTTATTTTTATATCATGTCATCTGATATTTATAGCTAGACTGATCCGTTTATTATTTTCTTAAATAATACTCGGGTCAGACTGAGATGTTACAGGTGCTTCTGCTTGACTTCCTCCCGGGATTTGCTACCCTGACTTTTGGTTAACTATTTAGATTAGAAGTTTTTGTTGTATACACTTGAGATATAGACTCATAGTTGTATTCTTTTGTATAGCACGTGATGCTATTCTTTTGTATTATTGTGGATCTTTTTGACCACTACTCTGATGTACACTTTTATATGTTACTTATATATTCATATCTTCTTCCGCCTTTGTGATATGGATGAATGTGACTGATTTGTGTTATGCTTATTTTTATGTTTGTTTCCGAAGATTATTTATAGCCACCGTGTGATAAGCAATTACATGGATGGTCGCTCCTCAACAGCCTTATTCTCCGTGCTAGTTGACAGCACTACACCGTAATGTTCTTGGCTAGCGTGGGTATAGAGGTGGGGCGTCACAGCTTGGTATCAGAGCCAAACTTCGGAACAATGTAGAATCACTTAACAAGGATCATCGTCCGAAGTCTATCTTAGGATTTATACCATAGGATTAATTCGAGTCTTCGTACCGATTCATCCTATTTCCTTTATGATTCCTTGTTTTATCTATCAAGATTGCTTGATATTCATTGGTGAATAACCTTCTTCCTTCTCTTCTTTCTTTCTTAAAGGAAGAGAATGTCTAGACCAGGCCGTCCCAGAACTGGATCATCTAGTGCTGCTCTCCAGGATGGAGTTTTTATGACTGCTCAACAGCTTCTTGATTTAGTAACAAATGCTCAAGCAGCTGGTGCTAACCCGGAACCTACTCACCCAAAGTCGGAATTTGCACGCTTGTGCAGCGATTACACCAACTTGGGTGGGAAGCCCTTCAAAGGTTCGACAACTATCATCGAGGTCCAGGCTTGGTTAAAATCATGCGATCGAATCTTTTCTCGCATGAACCTTATAGATCTCCACCGCATTCAGGTGGCTTCCAGCATGCTCCAGGAGAGAGAGCATTGGACTGGTACGAACTCCTTATTTCAGAAATTAATGAAGCGGATCTCACCTGGGAGCAATTTCAGGGACGCTTCGAGTTAAAGTTTGTACCAGAAGCTGGGAAAGTAACCTTGGCTCGACGTTTTATAGACCTTGTTCAAGGTCAATCCTCTGTGACTGATTACGTCGCAGCCTTCGAGTCGCTTTTCAAATATGGGGTTGAATACATTATCACCCCATTGAAGAAGAACCAGAGGTTCGTTTATGGCTTAAATAAGAATCTTAAGAAGCCACTACTCTTGAAACTAGAAGTCGCATTTGATCAACTCTTCGATATCGCTCTTCGTCTTGAAGAGGCTGATAGAGAGAGTGATGCTGAAGTGGAAGGCGCTAAACCAAACTTCAACAACAAGAAGAGGCCAAACAAATTCAAGGGTCCTTATCCCAACAAAAAGGGTAAGCAAGAAACTCCTGCTGCAAAGGCTCCTTCTCCTAGTGGTGCGAGATGCTTCAACTGTGGATCTGGGGATCATTTTGCGAATAAGTGCTCGAAGCCCAAATCTTGTCGCTATTGTAAGAGCCCAGATCATTACATACATCAATGCCTCAAACGTGAAGGTAAGAAGGAAGGAAAGTTGAATGTGGCTCAAGCCCCTTGCAACACATCTCGTGGCCAAGGTATTTCTTACTCCATTCTTGATGGTATTATTTTATTTCATGATCAACCTATTAGAGTTCTCTTTGATACGGGTGCATCCCATTCTTTTATATCAAAGGAACTGGTAGACACTTTTTCCTTAAGTGTTACTGCATTAATGACTTCTTTAAAAATTGCGAATCCTGTTGGTGGATCCACAACTCTTAGTTTGCTTTGTAAAGATGTGGAGATTATTTTATGCGATTTTTCTTTCCTAGACGATTTTCATGTTATGCGTTACTTAGGATTTGGAATGATATTGGGTATGGACTGGCTTAACCATTATGAAGCTCATATCCTATGTCCTGAGCGGACTATTTATCTCCGACATCCACAATCTGTAACTCCGATTTCTATTATTCTTAAAGATTCGGATTCTTCTTTGACTGCATCTTTATATTCTTTAAATCCTCGAGACGACGATGGTGATGATGAGGAAGACGTCATTTCTCGAGTTCACGTTGTCCGTGAATTTTCCGACATATTCGAGCCCGTTTTAGGTTTACCACCTAAGCGAGCAATTGAGCTCAGAATTAATCTTACCTCTGAAGCTCGACCTATTACTCGTCCTCCTTATCGCATGTCCAATAAGGAAAATGAAGAGATGCATAAACAATTATCCGAATTGGAGACGAAGCAATTTATTCGCTCTAGTTCCTCGCCTTGGGGAGCTTCAGCTATTTTCGTAAAGATATCCGATGGTACTCTTAGGCTCTGCGTTGATTATCGCAAGCTTAACGATCTTACTATTAAAAATAAATATCCTTTACCTCGGATTGATGATCTATTCGATCAGCTTAGTGGTGCTAAGGTCTTTTCACAATTGGACTTGGCTACCGGTTTCCATCAGCTTCGTATTGTTGAGGATAGTATTCCTTTGACATTGTTTCGTACTCGTTATGGATCTTACGAATGGCTTGTTATGCCATTTGGTTTAACGAATGCTCCGGCTTACTTCGTTGACATCATGAATCGAGTTTTCAAGGCTTTCCTCGATCGGTTTGTTTTCATCTTCATTGATGATATCCTTGTGTATTCTAAAACCGAGGAGGAGCATGAAAAGCATCTGCGGATTGTATTGGAAATTCTTAGGAGTAATCAATTAAAGGCGAAGTTTTCTAAATGCCACTTTTGGCAATCTCGTGTGAAGTTTCTGATCATATTATTTCCGAATCCGAAATTTCTGTGGATCCTTCAAAGATTGAAGCGATTCAAGATTGGAAAAGACCTGAGAGTGTGACAGAGATTCATAGTTTTCTCGGATTGGCGGGTTATTACCGTCGTTTTATTAAAGACTTTTCTAAGATTGTTGTGCCTCTTACTGGCTTGACTAAGAAGGGAGTTAAATACATTTGGTCGGACAAATGTGAGGCCTCTTTTCAGAAATTGAAAGAACTCCTTTATGATGCTCCTATTCTTGTTATTCCCGAAGGGAATCAAGATTTTGTTGTTTATACTGATGCTAGTCACGTTGGTTTGGGTGCCGTTCTTATGCAAAAAGAACATGTTTTTGCTTATGCTTCTAGGCAATTGAAGCCGGCAGAGACTAGATATGCCACACATGATTTAGAACTCGCGGCTATTGTTTTCGCCCTTCGAATTTGGCGTCATTGTCTATTGGGAGAGAAATTTATTCTTTACATGGATCATAAGTCTTTGAAATATTTATTTTCTCAAAAGGTACTTAATTTGCGTCAACAGCGTTGGCTCGAGTTCCTGGCACCTTATGATCTTGATATTCTTTATACCCCCGGTAAGGGTAATCGTGTCGCTGATGCTCTTAGCCGTAAACAACAAGCAGTTGTTTCTATGATAATATCCGAATGGAACGATCTCGAGATTTTATCCACTTGTGAGATTTGAGAGCGCGTATCTGATTTATGCTCATCACTTGTTTTATGTAGCCTTGAGGCTCATCCTTCCCTTTTTGACCGCATTCTTGAAGCTCAAGGGCTAGATCCTGAATTGGCTCTTCTTGGCCAAAATGTTAAGGATAAAATTGATATGGAAGGTTTGAAAGACTTTGATATTGATTCTCGTGGCGGCATTCGAAAATTTGGCAGACTTATCGTACCAAATATTGGTGATCTTCGTAAAGATATTTTAGAAGATTCCCATCGTTCTAAATTCACCATTTATCCCGGTAGTAGTAAAATGTACGCTGATATGAAGCGACTTTATTATTGGGAGGGAATGAAATATGATATTGCTAACTTTGTTAAGTGTTGCATGACTTGCCAACTTGTCAAGGCCGAACATCAAAGGCCTGGTGGGTTATTGCAACCTTTAGAAATTCCAATTTGGAAGTGGGATCAAATTTCCATGGATTTTATTGATGGCCTTCCCCGTTCTCGTTCGGGTCATGATAGCTTATGGGTGATTGTTGACAGACTTACTAAATCTGCCCATTTTATTCCCGTTCGGTCTAACCGAACCTTCCTCTTTTGGCCAAGCTTTTTATCAAAGAAATTGTTAAATTGCATGGAGTTCCTACTTCTATTGTTAGCGATCGTGATCCATTGTTTACTAGTGGATTTTGGAAGAGTCTTCAAAAAGCTTTGGGAACGAAGCTTAATTTTAGCACCGCTTATCACCCCCAGTCCAATGGACAAACCGAGCATGTGAATCAAACTCTTAAAGATCTTCTTCGTGCTTGTGTGCTCGATTTTGGTGGAAGCTGGAAAGATCATATTCCACTTGTTGAATTTTCCTATAATAATAGCTTCCAATCTAGTATTGGTATGGCACCTTTCGAGGCACTCTATGGAAGGCCATGCCGATCTCCTTCTTGTTGGCTTGAGGCCGGTGAGAAGCTGGTTTTAGGTCCAGACTTTATTCGTGATTTCATAGAGAAGATTGAACTTATTCGACATAGGATGAAAGAAGCCCAGAGCAGACAAAAATCCTATGCCGATAATCGAAGAAGGAAGTTAGAATTTTCTGTGGGAGATTCTGTTTTTATTCGTGTTTCACCTATGAAAGGTGTTGTACGTTTCAGTCGATCGGGAAAGTTAGCACCCCGATATATTGGGCCATTTCCTATCACTGAACGTATTGGTTCTATGGCTTATCGCCTTACATTACTGGCTCAATTTTCTGTTATGCATGACGTGTTTCATGTTTCTCAATTACGGAAATGCCTACGAGATTCCGATTCTATTCTTGAGCTTGGTATTGCGGAAGAAATTAAAGTTTCGCCGAATTTAACTTACGAGCAGCATCCTATTCGAATTATTGCTTCAGAGGCCAAACGACTTTGAAATAAAGATGTTCCGCTTGTGAAGGTTCAATGGTCCTCAAATCCTAAGGACTGCTCTTGGGAATCCAAAGAATTCATCGAGCGAACACATCCTGACTTGCTTACTCTTGCTCTTTGAGGTGAACTTCCTATTTCAAATTTCTTTTGTGTTAATATGCTTTTATGGTTGTTACTTTTTATTTCCATCTTATATATTGCGAGGACGCAATTTCTTTAAGAAGGGTAGTCTGTAACAACCCGCATATTTATCGATTTTATATTTAAATATTTTACTTAAATATTTTATCATTAATCGGATTTTGGTCTGAAAAGCTACTTTTTGCAAACGGACAAATTAGGACTCGAGACCACTTCCATTGAGTTCGAAATACTGTTTACAACATTTTTAAGTATAAACATTGATATGATTGGAGATAGTGGAATTTCACTACTTTTTCACTTGAGACTTTGGGTTGGGCTTTTAGCCTATTAGACCCAACCTTCACCCCTCCTCTTCATAACTTCATTTCTATTTGCCTAAGCCTTCAAGCTTCTTCAAAAATGGTGGAGGGAATGGGAAATTAAAATTCCAAAACTCAAATTCAATTGAAATCCATCTTTCTACTCCAAATTCAAGAAGAAGACATTGGATTCAAGCTTCTTGTGCTTAGATAGAAGAGGGATTGATTCTTGCTTGCTTAAAACTTCATTTTCATTGATATTTGGTGCAAAGGTGAGATTTTTATCTCACAATTCTAGCCTATAGCTATATTGGACTGTTGGGAATGATTCCCTATCACTTTTGCATGTATATTTGCATTTGGTTTGGATTGGAT
Organism: Allium cepa; assembly: GCA_030765085.1. Lineage (NCBI taxonomy): Eukaryota > Viridiplantae > Streptophyta > Magnoliopsida > Asparagales > Amaryllidaceae > Allium > Allium cepa. The sequence goes on along the minus strand of CM060929.1, from coordinate 1,049,903,334 downwards.
TGGCGAAAAACTCCAATTTTTAGCGTTTTGGTGAATTTTCTGCATTTAGGTCACACTGCCTCGGAGTTAGGTCGCAAGGTCGTAAGTCGTAGGTCGCTGACCTTTAGGTCGTGCCCCTTTAGGTCGCTCGGCCTTGCCTACCTCATTAGGTCACGTGACCTTAGGTCGTTCCCTTTTAGGTCGTATGACCTTAAGTTGCTCGCATGGGTTAGGTCGTCTACCCATTAGGTCGCTCGCATGGGTTAGGTCATTGGACCTTAGGTCATTTACCCACTAAGTCGCTCGACAGATAACTCGTCCCCACTTAACTCGCTCGACCTAGTTAGGTCGCGCCTGTTTTAGGTCGCGTCTATTTTAGGTCGCGTGTTTCACTAGGCCGTTGGGCCTTTACCTCGTTAAGTCGTAGGTCGCTCGACCTTATTACCTTGTTAGGTCGCGAGTCCCTTAAGTCGCTCGTCTCTGTTAGGTCGCATGAACCTTAAGGTCGTTGGCGCTCATAGGTCGCTAAGTCGCTCGGCCTTCATTCGTTAGGTCGTTCAACGATGCAGCTTGGCCTTCATCCCTTAAGTCGCAACCTGTTAGCTCGTTACACCTTAGGTCGTTAGGTCGTGTGACCTTAGGCCGTTAGGTCATGTGACCTTAGGTCGTGAGCCGTTAAGACCTTAGGTCGCTCACCTCTTCTAACCCACGAGTCCCTTAGGTCGCTCACCTCTTCTAACCCGCGAGTCCTTTAAGTCGCTCGCCTCCCTTAGGTCGCTCGATCCTATCCTCCCTTTGGTCTTCACTAGGTCGTACCGTTTTGGACGGGGCGCTGCCCCGCACCCCGCCGGGGGAGCTGCCCCATGGACCCCCGCGACCTGACCGGGCAGGTCGAACCCCATAGCAGGGGCGTTGCCCCCGCACCCCCACTTTGGGGGGTTGCCACCCCCCCGGACCCCCCCTCCGTAGGGGATCTTATCTGAAAAACATTCAACAGAACTTGTTGAGCTGATTTCCTTGGATTTTTATCACATCTTCGAATGTGATCTTTGTGATTGATTGTTTCTACAATCGCTTCTGTGATTTGTCACTTTAATATATAAAGGTTTCAATACTAGTAGTAAATATCAAAACTCTTTCAACAAAATGATTTCAACTCTATTTTTAATAACAAAGCTCTTTTCTTAACCCGTTTTTCAATCTATTAGTATATACAAACCTTTACCTCACTCGGATGAGAAATCTAATTAAACGGCTTAGTAAAACAAGTGGTATGAAACTCTTGCGTTTGCTTCGTCGGTTAATTCTTGGACTTGTTCGATTGAACCTCTAGTGACAATTTTATTAGTGAAGATTTACAGTATGTTCGTAAATATTTAAGTTAAGCTAGTGGTTATGGGACATGAAACTAAACTTTTATATTTACTAACTTAGTGTAATTGACACTTCTCGTTGATCATGATGATCATTTTATGATTTAGACTAGCAATTGTGCGATGTCTCTTTGTTTGTAAGGTTAGACTAGACCTCATTGGTGTGATTCCGACTCACACATATCTCTTTGTCCGCAAGGTTAGTCTAGACACCATTTGTGTGATTCCACTCACACATACCTTTTTGTTGCGAGGTTAGGCTAGACACCATTTGTGTGATTCCACTCACACATACCTTTTTGCTTTTTGGTTAGCCTAGACCTCATCTGGGTGATTCCGACTCACCCATATGGGGTAGCTCCCCATGGTCTTCGGACCGTCATGTGATAGGCCTCTTTCCCTTTTTCTGTGATTTCTGGATTTCTTGTGTTGATTTCTGGAATTTATGTCATTAACTTTTTATGAGTACAAGTTTAGGGTATGATGCCCTCTTTGGATCTTTGAGAAGATTCTTGTGATATTGATTGATCTTCTGTTGATCATCATTTGCATACTTATAGTAATATGTCAGTATGGATATTTTATGTTTATGCCATATCTTTTATTTTTATATCATGTCATCTGATATTTATAGCTAGACTGATCCGTTTATTATTTTCTTAAATAATACTCGGGTCAGACCGAGATGTTACAGGTGCTTCTGCTTGACCTCCTCCCAGGATTTGCTACCCTGACTTTTGGTTAACTATTTAGATTAGAAGTTTTTGTTGTATACACTTGAGATATAGACTCATAGTTGTATTCTTTTGTATAGCACGTGATGCTATTCTTTTGTATTATTGTGGATCTTTTTGACCACTACTCTGATGTACACTTTCATATGTTAGTTATATATTCATATCTTCTTCCGCCTTTGTGATATGGATGACTGTGACTGATTTGTGTTATGCTTATTTCTATGTTTGTTTCCGAAGATTATTTATAGCCACCGTGTGATAAGCAATTACATGGATGGTCGCTCCTCAATAGCCTTATTCTCCGTGCTAGTTGACAGCACTACACCGTAGTGTTCTTGGCTAGCGTGGGTATAGAGGTGGGGCGTCACAGGTTTTTCCATTATGCTAACCAAAACGTTTTATAGAAAATCCAGTGATATTATAATAGTATCTAAATACAAATACTTATTCAAATAGCAGAAAATTTTACATTAATTAAATTTCAGCATACTACGCTCTACAAACAAAAACGTAAGCTCGTATTGGAGAATGGATCTCAACGAATGACTGGGCCACTGGGGTACCGTCCATCACAGTACACCTCTAGAACAATGTACCGAGGACCACGCCGGGATCCCCTGCTATGCAAGACCAGCGTACCCCTAACCTGGATAAACCGAAAATGTTATCACCCCGGGTGTTCCCATCCTTACTATTGAGCGCTCCTTTCGTGTATAACCATATCCATAATAAATAGGTTTTGGAGGGCATCTAAAAAAGTGATAACATACCCTAATTGAGTGCGACCTACTTAGCCTTGTTGCATCTCCCCTATTTTAGTCATCCCCGGTTGAAGAGGTTCGAGGCTAAGCGTTATCTTTCAAAAACAATTTACTTAGAATGCTCATCGTCCTCTAATGACGATGTTCTGATAGCATTTATTCATACAAGTTGTCCTGGGTCTGGACAAACCGAACCACCATCTTCATCATCTTCACGACATCCATTCGTTACGTTCAAACTAGATTGAAGTGGTTTTTGGATAATTAAATCCAATCCTGTCTCTTCGAAAGGATTGACGAAATTGGCCAATATCGATAGTCGGTTATTTAGCTATCAATAAAACATCCATAAGCAGTCACTAGGCCTTATTAAAAATTTTCCCAAAATATTTCCAAAATATCTTTACAAGATATATCAGTTCCTTCCAATATTTGAAAACAATTTCAAATACTTAAATCCATAACAGGATACTTCTAAACATCTCAACTCTTAGAAATACTCGCAAATCTCCATTTTCTATACTTAGGAAAATATTATAAGTCATATTTTCCAAAATCTTTTCAAATATCAATACTTTTAATTAAATGTATATTGTATTAAATCTATTTTTATATATTTTAAAAATAATAAACTTATAAAAAATCCTAAAAATTATATTTTCAAAACTAACTTATAAATTAAAGTTTCTATAACATATAATCTTAAACTTATACCAAATATATACATAAACATCCATATGTACTCCACTGTATAATTTAAATTGATATGTAAACTAACATTTACATTAACATATAATAAAATTATAACATATGGAATATGTATATAAGTATGCTCACGGATCCTATATAAAGACAACTATATGCATATAGTTTTCTCAAAACATCAATAAACAACAACTAACACATAATATTATACTCTTTAAATTTTATCCTTTAAAGTCTGCAAGCTAATATTGATAACTTATATACATATATAGACAGATCTTATTATTATATGAAGACAAACATAGCCTTATATCTTGTAAACAACTGTACATATTCATATATATATATATATGTGTGTGTGTGTGTGTGTGTGTGTGTGTGTACTTATGTAATATATAACTTACATATATAGAGCAGATCTAACAACTTTATAACTTATATGTGTAAATTAACTTATACATCACCACAAATATATAATATATATGTATGTATATATAAAACCAACGTATGATCTGACTTACTTTACTTTACATATAAACTAACACACACATAACCTGTATACGTGTATATATATATATACTGTCAAAAATATATGACTTCTTTTACTAATAACTTGTATACTTATATACAGTAGCAACTAAAAATATAAATATACCTATAAAAGAACAAAGTGGAGACTTGGCAAGTTGAAGGTGGAGAGGTCACTCGGGATCAGGTTGGAAAGGTGGGCTGTAGGGGACTAGGCGCAAGGAGGTTTGGAGGGGTAAAAGGCTGAGCTGGATGGAAAGTGCAATATGATGGAGGAGAAGATGGTGGAGTAGGTTTTGAAAAGTGAAAGGGTAAGCTGGTGGTGTGAAGCTGCTATGGTCAGGGGCTTGTGGCTGCTTGTGGGTTGGTTCCGTGCATGCTGGATGGTCAGGTGGCTACATGGTGGTGATGGCTTTGGCTATGCATGGAAGAAGGATGCACGGGTCTGAGATGGAAGATGAAAAAGTTATTGAGAAAGGGAATAAATTGAAATAGGAATTAGGGAGAAATGAAAATGTGAACCAGCATATAATAGCAACTAGTGAAATAGTGACAATCAGGTTAATAAATTTTAGGAATGTTAAAAGTAAATGGCTGTTGGGTTGACATACGGTGAGAAATGAATGGTCATATAAACTAAAAGACTCAACAAAGTTACCGATACGGAAATTATTCTGTAGATTTCGCCATCTCCCGAACTCCAAAACACACAAACAAATATATTACAGAGATTAGCACGACGAGACGAGTAAAATGGTATACAGATATCAGTGGTATGATTATCCTATCAAAAGTCGATATTCGGTACCGAAAATGCTGCTAAAACGCTGGAATTAAGATAAATGGAGCGATAACTGTCCAAATTTGGTGAAACGAAATATGGCATCTCACTCAAAAGATGATTTACAGATTTATTATATAAAAATATTTCGGTTTGAAAATATTTTATTATCATCAAGTATTAACTGATTTAAATTTAAATAATATTACACAATAAAATAAACTTCCATATTATCTGGTGAAAATTTGCCATTTGCTATGTTTATATATTCGTATCTCAAATATCAAATTTTTATTTCCAAATTCAGTTATTTAAAATTCCAATTTTTTTAGTTAATTACGTTATTAAACCTGTTAAAATTTACGGGTCGTTACACTCTCCCGTACTCAAAACTTTTGGTCTTCGAAAAGGAAGAGAAATGAGAATAGAAACAACCAGAAAGAAGAGAATGAAATGCAAAACACAACAATAAATTCAAAGCTATATAAATTTCAATTTAAATTAATTAGTAGTCAACAATTTGGTTTATTCCATTTTATTAAATCAATATATTGTTATTCAATTTAAAATTGTTAATTCAAACTGCAACTTCAAACCATATAAATTTAATTTAGTTTTGAATTGCAAATTATTCATCAAAATTTGTTTCAATCCATTTTATCCAATAAATAGTAGTCATTGTATTCACATTTTGTTTGAGTTAAGTTTCATGTATTTATATCAATGTTTGATTTCAAATTATTACCATTTATTACAAAATTTCTTTCAAAACAAAATTTATTTGATTTGACTTATTTATTAATCTATTTATCCTCAGTTAAGTTGATCCCACCTGAAATTCAATTTCACTATTTTTAAGTTCATATTTATTTTCTTAAATAGCATCCCATTTCTCATTTCATTTATTCCACTCAACATATTATACAACATATATTAAGTATAGACATTTATTATGACCATTTACTATTCAACCAATTAATTCTCTTTTTAAATTTTCAATTCATTATTCAATTTATTATTTAGAAATTCCCTCAACAAAATACTATTTTTGGTCATCTTATTTCTCACATTTATATTGTATATTATTCAATCACCTATTCACATTAACATTTAACTATTTTTAGGTAAGTTATATTAAGGTTCCGAGTGTAATTAAATACTGTACAAATTTTCCTTTTATTTACTACATTTATATTAAGCTAGATCTTAGTTTGAACAATTTATTATTTGAGTTTCACTTATATAACCATCAATTATATATTCGCCCTAACATTTTGACTTTTTAAATATTTTAGGCAAGTTATATATATTAGAATGCAATTTATGTAATATCCCGGAAGTTTTAACAATATCAATTTAATAATCTGTAGTTAAAATTAAATTGATATTGATATTCTGTTAATAATTATTCAAATAAATTTAATAATCTTCTTCAGTAATTATTTAAATTGGTTATTTTATCTTTTAAAAATAATAAATTGATTTCTATTTACAATATAAATATATGGTTTATATTTTAAATAGATTGGTATTGTTTTACTTTTAGTAAGTAAAGCATATTTTCTAGTTTTAATATTTGTAGTAATTTGAAAGTTTGTTTTATTTAATATTTAAGCTTTTCAAAGTTAAATAAATGATTTTGGTTTAAATTTAATAATTGAATCATGTTTTAAAAATTCTAATATATACATTATAAATTGAAAATTTTGATTTTAATTAGCATTAAGTTTTTAAAGATTATTTCATAAAAAAATATATGATTTTTTTTTAAAATTTATAAGAAAAATACTGGAATGTTTAAATTAAATTAGATTGAGTTTTAAATTTAGAATAAATTTAACAAAATGGTTTTATGGCTTAATAAAATAGATATTTTATTGATAAAAATATAATTTCTTTTAAAATGATTTTAATTTAATAATAAGATATTTATAAAAACAATATTAATATGTATTGTCTTTTTAAATAAGCTTTGAATAAGAATTTGTAATTTTTATTTCAAATTGAATTTATATTTATTACTTGATTTGAAATAATTGAATTTGAATTTAGTTTGAATTTAAATTCAAAGTATAAAATCTTTATTGTTTTAAATTTTATATGTATAAGTTTATTTGTAAAGATGGTTTGTTTTCATTTATAAATTTATACACATATTCAAATTTAAATTAACAAACTGAAACTAAGCTAATACATGCATTAGCTTGTAAATGAATACTAATTACCTTTAAAGGAAAAACATGCGTTGCATTCATATGCATTCTTTTGACAAGTGTTGTAAAAAAATGGACACGTGTTAAAATTTAGTTTTAAATTTTCTTTTCTTTTATAAAATCTGAAAAGACAGTTAGTTTAGTTTGCATCTTCATTTCATATTGCATATTCATTCTTCCTTAACCAAAGAAAATCTTCAAACTTTTAAAATCTAAATCATTTTCATATTAACAATCCACAAAAATCTGCATATACAAATTCATCAAAATCCTGTTCAAACCTGCATTTCCTCAAATCCAAAATCTGTATACAAATCTGCATTCACAAATTCATCAAAATTCAAACATCTGCATATTCCTCCTCTTCAAAATAAAACCCACCTTTATCTGCAAATTTCAAATGAAGTCTGCAAAAATCAAATTGAGCCTGCACTATTTTCTTTTCTCTGCATTCTGTTTAAACCTGGGAGTAGTGGAAACATCTGCATGCCAACATTTGAGTCAGGGAAATCATATGCAAATATGCATATCAAATTCAAAATGAAGTATAAAAGGGTCAAGCTTGCATTTTTATGTCTTCTGCATAAAGGAAAATAGAGGTCTACATTCTTAAAAGGTGAGTAACAAATTATTTTTAAAACTAATTTAAATTAATATAGTTGCTTGAATTGTTGCCTGATGAGTATGATGAATATGCCTGTGTATATGTATGAGACTGAATGCCTGCTTGTTAGTGATGAATTCTTTCCTGATCTTGATTTCAGACTTAAAGATATAATTTAAAATTTATGAACTCAAGATCTAATCCATGTTTAGATGCAATTTTTTTTTCAAACAAAACATGTAGTATATCCTAATTTAAAGTGTTAAATTTTATTTAGGATAATAAACTTGTTATAGACAATGGAAACTGTAGAAACATCATGCATGTTTAATTTTTTTTTTCAAACCCAATCTAATTGATATGATAATTCAGTGGTACAAATCAAATATTTAAACTGGAATTTGATTTTTAAATCAAGTAGTAGGATTTTTAGGGGTTTGATTAAGTGGTAGTTTATTCTTGAACCAAAAATGAATTTGAGCAAAATTCATGTAATATGTGACTTAAGAAACTTGGAAATTTTTCTGGGCTATAGAGTAAGGATCATAGATCCATAGAAAAATCAGAAATGAGGATTATATTGGGTAGGATAGTTGCAGTTTGAATTCAAACTTTTAAACCCTAGTTTTAGATAGGGGTTAAAGATTGGGACAGTGTGAGGTGTAAGGTTGATCGAGTGTGCTAGTTTTTGGTGAATGGGTAGTTGGTGTGTAGAGCAGCTCGAGGCCGGAGGGGTTGAACGCCAAGAGGTCGAAGTGGCGAACTGTCGCCGTTGACAGGTTTTGACAGAAAACCTGTTTTATGTTTACAGGTTTGGATTGGGGGTTTGGAATTTGTCTACGTGGGTGATAGCTTGATCTGGATGTTTGTGATGGGTTGTAAGATGGAAGTCTGATGTGTAGAGATCATCCATGGCGATCAACGTGGGCTGGAGTCGCCGTGCATATGCACGGCGATGAATTCTGGTGAAGTATTCTGGGCTTGAGTATTGCAGGAGAGGTTTTTGTATTGACTCGGAGTAGAGATGTGTTAAACCCGAAGTAGAATTTTGGTTCCTCGGGTTGAACCTGTAGTTTCTAGGTTATAGAAACCGTGTTTTTAAAATCTGGATTTTAAACTTTTAAAATCTGCAATTTTATGTTTAGAGTAAAGTCTAAGTTCAAATTCAAGTTTAAATTTCTAATTAAATTCAAATTCCAGCTTTAAAATAAAATTAAAGTTTCAAAAATTTAAACTTAATTAACCATTTGGTTTGATAAAATAGTTTAAACACTTTTAGTAATGAGATTTTAAAAATATGAATAGATTTAAAGTTATTTAAAATCTCGAAATTCAAAAGTTAAATTTGAATTTCAGTTTTAAATTTTAAACAAGGTTTAAATTTGAAGTTTTAAATTAAAGTAAAAATTTAAGTTATTAAAGGTTTTGAAATGGATTTAACTTTAAAATTTTCATATAGTATTTGTTTGATCTGCAATTTTAAAAAGTTTTAAATTATTTAAAACTTTGATAAATTATTTAAAACTTTGATAAGTTTTAAAATTATTCTAATTTAAACTTGTATTTAAAATGAAAATTTAAAAGGAGTTCAAAAAGCACCTTGTTTTGAATAATATTGTTTAAAACATAATTAAGTTATGTTTTATCTTGAAGTTTTAAATTAAGATTTATGTTTTAGAATTAATTAATAGGGTAATTAAGATTAATAATTAATTTAATTAATTAACTAAATTTAGAATTAATAATTGATTAATGATTAATCAATCTATAATTAAGATCATTAATTAAATTATTAATTAATGATGAATGAGTATTATTAATTATGTAATTAAGTTTTAAAATTAAGGTTAATTAATTTAATAATTAACTTTAATTAATGAATGATTAAAGATAATATAAATGGTAATTAATTTAAGTTAATTACTTTATAAAATAATTAAAGAACGGTTAATGAAGGTCATTAACCAGGATTATTTAACAATTAATTAATATGGTTAACTTTTTATAATTAATTAGATTAATTAATTTAATAATAATCCATTGTAAATGGTTTGAGTATAATTACTTGATAAAGTAATTAAGAAAATTAATTACATAATGTAATTAATTTAATTTAATGTGATTTTTTATTTTAATTAATTAAGTTTAATTAATTTTAAACACTTGGATTTTAAAAATAATTACTTTATGTAATTAATGATCTGGAAATTACTTAGTTAAGTAATTGTTTAATAATTACATGATTGTAATTAAGTGAAGATGTTTAAGTGTGAGGTAATTTGGTTTAATTATTTAATAATTGATCAAGGGATTAATTAAATAATAAATTAAGGATAATTAATTTGGTTTGAATAAAGTAATTAAGTTAGTTAATTACTAAATGTAATTAATCTAGGATGATTAATAATTATTAGTTAATTATTTAAGGTAATTAGTAAAAAGGGGATCATTAATTATTATAATTAATGATGTAATTAAGGATGATTAATTATGATTAATTAATAAATAATAGGTAATTAATTAATGTAATTAATTAAGGATTAGGATAATTAATTATAGTTAATTAACTAATTGAAGTAATTAAAGATTAATTACTGTTTGGTTGAGAATAATTAATTTTGTGAAATTAATTGAGTATAATTACATGAATGTAATTAAGGGTAATTAATCATAGGTGATTAATTAAGGTGATTAATAATGGATTAATAAATTGATTGTAAACAATTAAATGATTAAGTAAGCAAGGTTTATATTGGTGAAGTAATTAATTTAATTATTTTAGATTAATTAAAGATGGAGTAATTAGTTTAATTCATTTTAAATTAATTAGAGATAGAGATAGTTAATTTAATTCATTTTAAATTAATTATATGGTGATGAGTAAATCATTGCTTATGGATGAATGGGTGTCATTGATTGTCTTGGATGCTTTGTGATCTCAGTAATGAGATAAGTATGGTTGCGTGATAAAATGTTTGGTTGCATTGTGATGATAACATAGGTTGTCTATTGTGATGGTGATATATGGAATATCTATTTGATATTGATAATATGGATTACCTGTTATGTGATAATGTTGATTATCAGTTTTGATTTGTGAGTTATCTATCTGTGTATATAGATACTGTAACTGAATTGTTTTAACTTTAAAACAACTTGGCCTTAAAAGACACGCTTTAGTTTTCGATGAGACCGGGATCGGGTTTCCATATTTGGATATCCGAAAACCACATCGATTCCAAATAACGTTAGGACGTGAATCAAAATGGAGCTTTGTGAAGACTCGAGGTGTAAGGACTATAAGTCAATATAACTCTATGGGTGATTCCGTAATGAGTTTGACGGAATAGTACTTATAGATTCGAGATGGTGGTTTAGAGTGCAAGGGTTATTGTCGTTAACTCTGAGGGTGATTCCAAAATAACTGTAACGAGATAATGCCTTCGGTTTCGTTCGAACCCGGAACGAACTTGTATGGATTGAATGCTTTCAGAACATCGTCAGGTGGACGATGAGCATTCTAAGTGATGTGTCCTATAAAGGTAATCGTAGCCTCAAGCCTCATCAACCGGGAATGGCTAAAACAGGGGAGGTGCAGCAAGGCTTCGTGGGTCACACCCACTGGAGAGCAAGATTTACCTCTGTCTAGAAGTCCCTTTATATTCGGCTTTGTGGGTGGTTGCTAGCTACAACCACGGGGTTGTCTTGTTCGGAACTATTCAGTAAGGAATGGGTCCGGCTTTGTGTTGCAGGGGGTCGGGAGTGATCCTCGGTATGTTGATATAGGCCACGTACTGTGACGGGCGGTGCCCGAGTAGCCCTGCCATTGTATGGAATCCACAATCCAACAAGTGTCAATGGTTTTGATTGTATTACCCACTTTTGTGGCTAGTAGCTGGAATTTAATCATGTAACAATTTCGGCTATTTCTTATTTATTTGAAAACCCTAGACACTATTATAATATCATCGGATTTCCTATCAAATGTTTTGGTTAGCGTAAGGTAAAAACTTCTCCATGTTTATGTGTGGGAAGTCTTACGTGATACCTTTCTTTTCAAAGGTCTTTGAAAGTTAAGCAACTTTAACCTGTTACTCACACCAGACCCATGTCTGACCCGGAGTTTATTTTTGGTTTTCATAAACTCTTGGGTACTCAAATTTTTAAGAGTAGCCAAGGGAATTCAGGTTAGGATTCAGGTTAGCTTTGACGAATTGTGGAGGAGCAATGGAGCAGGAGGCTTCTACGTGTAGTTATATATATAGTATTCCGCTGTGTGTTCTCTGAGTTGTTGTATTGAGATCGTATAACTAGACAGGTGTTTATAACTGTCTAGTATGTGTTGTATATCTGTGTACTCTGATAATGGTTGTAAACTATGTAATATTTATGGTATTAATATAATTTATTCGTTCCGCTGTTGAGATTCTTGTGTTGTTTATTTCTTCTCTTCTTTCTATTCTATTTTCTATCCCTTTCTTTCTTAAAAGATGATGCGATTTTCTGGTGGTGGAAAGTCGGGTCATCACAATTTAGTATTAGATAAATAAGTTTTTATTCAATTTCAACTATTTCAAGTTGGTTAAATTTCATTTAAATTTTAAACTCTTCGAATATTTCACAATTTTTTTTCAATGATTGAAATACCTATCTTAACATAGGATTTAAGAATTAAATTTCTGGTTTCACTTCAAAACCATTTTGAAAGAAATATATACATATACTTATATATTTTATAATTCAAATCATATTCAAGAGATTCAAGTCAAATCCATTTTACAAATAAAATTATAGCAAAGCTACTATGTGGCCTCTCCACTTTGAGACCCGAAAATGAATGTCGATGAAACTGCAGTCATCACCAAAATTATTTTACAGCAACAACAGAGGAGAGTACTGACTTATTTCTTTTAAAATTCTTTTGGAAACAATTTCTACTCGAAAATACTTCAAACAATATAATTTCAAAACTTTGAAGACTAAATTTTTGAAAAGCAACGAAAATTCAATTCTCAAAATCTTAATTTAAGTTCATTTCATTTGCAAATCAGATTTATAAATTATACTTATAAAATTTTCCTTATAGTTTGCAACAAGAGTTAATATTTTAAGGAATGTTGAATAAAAGAACAAATGATAATCTTATATTATCATTACTAACAACCAATTCATTAAACTATCAAATTTCAGAAATTGTACTTTTATAGATAAAAGATAATCATCCAAAATTTACATGTTGTGGAAATAGTATCATGTCAATTTGCTCTGTTCAAGTGTTTTGGAATTCCTATCGATAGCGTTAGTTAGACGAATCGATCGAAACCCAAAATTCAAACTTAACAACTCAAACAACACAATATAAAACATTTTTATTTTAATACAAATACACTCCCTTACTCGATGATTTAAGAATGGATAGAGAACCAGGATAGAGATTCAAATAAAGGGGGGCCCTAATCAAAGAGATTTGTAACCAAGATGATATGCTCGAAAGGATGATAATATAATTAAACTATAAAGGAGGAAAAGTGGATAGACTTAATTAATCGCGGGCGACCTTGACCGAGTCACCTGAGATTCCAAGAGTGAGATCGATGCAGAAATTCAATTTTTCGCTTGATGGGAAGAGAAGTGACTTACCAAAACATCCGAAAATAATCGAACAATAGGGGTGGAGTCAAGATCACTAGGTTGAGTATCAAACGAAGGATAAAACTGCCTGCTAAAATCAATGGGCAATCGACATTTGATCAAAAGAGAATTTCCCGAATCGTCTACTAAGAAACGGTTCGAGCTTGACTGAAAAATAGCAACAACGTAAACCGAGGAAATAGAAATATTCGGTGAATCGACGCCTGTTATAAAGGAGTTTCACCCTTTACAATTCATATTGAGTTTGGCGGGAATGTCAATGAAGCTATGTGATGCTTCAGTATCAAAAAGAATAAGAATAGGAAGAGACAAGGATGGATTTTAGAACAAAAGGGAGAGTTCCATAGTTCGAAAGAAATCTGAATCAAAGAGGAAGAAATTCAAGCTCGAACGAAGGTGATTCTGTAATAAACTTTACCCATTATGCTAAATTTTTCCAAAACCATAGCTCTGATACCAACTGTAACGACCCAGTATTTTGAACCATTCGCATCCGCACATGTCAGACTTGAATTGTTCAAAATGTCAAAATTTTAATTTATATTTGGAAAAACTCAGCATATACAGTAAATAAATCAATCAAAGAATCATAGACACAGAGTATTACAATAATAAGCAACGGAATAGATAAATAGTAGTTCATGAAGCTACTATATAAACTTCAGAGTTTGAAATAAAATACAATAGAATATCTCAAATACAATGAAGCCCAGAATACAAATAGATGACATTTTTGAACAAACCAACTGGAAAAGCTGAATAGATAAGACAGATCTTCAAGCAAAGCTCCAGTCACCAAAGGTGAGTCTCAAATGCTGTGATACTCAGTTTAAGCTGAGCTAAAGCAAAACACAAAACACTCGAGTCAGGATTAACATTCTTAAATTAATAAATTCAACTCAAGTGAAATGTCAACTGAAATACAAGTAACTTAAAAGAATGTTTGGGATACCCATCCTCTAAGGATCTGTGGGACCATCTCCTATGTAGTAATATACACTATTATAATATGTCTATAATAAAGTAAAAGTTTTAAAATAGCGTTAAGGTGTTACCCATATCCCCCTTAACACATTTTATATATTCAGTGATGTACGCTCCTCCGTAAACTGGAGGTTTACATAGAGGACACCATATAGGTACGGTACAAAACAAACTCGTTGAATGCGCGATAGGGTATGCAACAAGACACTCGAGGCAATGCCAGGGTAGATATACCATTTGCACTTTCGGATTAGTTATAAAGCATAGCAGCTACTACTTCCCACCTCATGACACACTCTCATTTCAAAGGTGCACCCAATCAAATAACGAAAGCAATAGAATGGTATCGATGAAATATGTCCGATAAGGGGAATGACCCAACTTGGCCCAGTATAGTTTCTGTTTTAGCCACATCAAGCTGACTCACCAGAGTCAGGACTACGTAAATTGTTAGTCCCTGAGAAGTTGGTTTTGATGACAACAACCTTAGAATAAGATTATAAAATGTAAATACTAACATTATTGTTTAAGATATATATGTATATGTGGGATAGATATACAGACACCAAAGAATGAAGACTGTACAGTATAGAGATTCAAGAATTAATGAATTCAAGATCGAAGATATCAAGATTCAAGACTCATAAGTAATAAGATTATCAAGAGTTCAAGATTTCAATATAAGTAATTTAGTTAGGAATTTTGTTAAAACTCCCAGAAAAGCACTGACATCTTAAAATCCATTTTATTCGTGGAATGGAATTTCACTTCGAGCCCATTAAAGAGATGGAATCCTAAGGAGGACGGAACCTATGAAAAATCTAGTGGAACATTGTTTTGTATCCACTAACTTTTATTCAAATGTTTTAAATAATTATATCTTGTTTACAAAATGATTTCAAAATCTCCTTTTAAAAATAAAAAACATCTATCCTGGTTTTAAAATACTTTTAGCCTCAAAATAATCTTTATTTTCGAAATCAAATTATCCTTGGTTTTAAATTATCTTTTAATTACAATATATTTAATTTTTAATATTTATACTTAGATTTAAATATAAAATTATAGTAAAATTTTATATATACCAAAATATTATTGTAACGACCCAGGATTTTTATTAATTTAAATTTGGATATTTAATTAATTTTAAATATTAATAAGTGAATTTATTTGTCGAATAAATTTTTATTTGAATAATTGGATTTAATTGGATAATTAAATCAATAATTTAATACGTTAAATTATGGAAATAATTGAAAATCGAGTTAAATATGATTGAAAATGATTTGTAAAATTTTATTTTATCATATTGAAGTTAGAATGATATTTTAGAACTTTTAAAATCGAATTAAAAGTTAATTTGTGAAAATTGAATATTTTAATATTTAATCGACTAGTGCAAATAGCTAATTTTTGAACAGTCTCAGAATTGAACGAAACTAGTTTCATTGGGTCCGTAATAGTTAGTTATTACCGGATTTCAATTTTCGTAGCAATCGGAGTTGTCGTTTGATCGTGGCAGCTCGAAACGCATCGAATTATTTTTAATATTAATTTGGCGAGTTAAAATAGCCATTTTTCAAACAGTCTCGGATTTCGACGAAACTAGTTTCATCGGATCCGTAATGTGATATTATTGTATGGTTTCAAATTTCGTGTCAATTGGATTTACCGTTTGTCCGGTACAAATTAAAACGCCTAGAAAATCGTTTAAATTGGTTTAATTTAAATCGATCGTTTGTTGCCATAACTCACACAGATGACCGATTGAGCTTCCGAAACCTATTCCATTGTGTCCGGAACGCGGGGTAAACCCTAGAAACGCTGGTTACGGCGCGTAAATCGGAGTTTGGAAAATCGAAATGAATAGTGTTCGTTTTTCTCTATAAATAGCCCCCCTTCCTTCATTAAAAAAAAAAAAAAAAAAAGATAAAACCCTAGCCGCCACCCACGCATGAACGGCCAGAAACACGCGACATTCTTCCCCTCCAATTTCCAAATCCGTTCATTAATAGCGAAAACTTACAACTAGAAAGTGGTAAAGCTACGCGAGATCTTGAAGTTCAACGGTTATGATTGCAAATGGCTTTGTGGATTGATGGCAGTTCGAGCTTGAACTCTGGCCGTTCGGCCTCGAAGTGCACGCTAGGATGGAGGTTGAGCTTCAAGTGCTTCTGGGCGTTCGTGCTAGGCGATGGTGGCTTCGACATGGCGGTGGTGTGATGGAGTTTAGTCGAGCGTGGTGGTCGAAAATTGAAACCCTAATTTGATGGTATGGGTTCTTGTGTGCGGCTGTTGAACGTGAGGGAGAGGGAGAAGGAGGGTGCGGCCGTGATTATCTAGATGCAGATCCAACGGTCCTGATTTGTTGAGGGTTTAAAATTATAAATTATGTTATAAATTTATGTATATAAATTCGTATAAACTTTGAAAAATCATAACTTTTTCATACGAGGTCGAAAACGCGCGAAACTAGTTGCGTTGGAATCGTATGGATGAGCACTACGCGATGGAATTGGATTGGAGTCGTTTGGAGTTAGTGAAAATTTTGGGTAAAATTAAACGTCCGTTTAATTTTATTCGAAATAAATCGCTAAAACGGAATTAAAATCAAGGTGAGAACTTCTCACTCAATCGAATCAGTTTCGATTTTATTTTAAATAGTTAGATTTAAAATATTTGAATGCATGTTTGAATGATGATTGTTATCTATTGATTGTTAAAATAGACATTATGCGTCGTTAGTAAGCGGATGTTATTTATTAAAAACATATACCGCGAATATTTCATAAACAATGAAATTGGTATTATATATAATAGCAATATATATATATATATATTGGCATATGTATATATTGGAGTTATTGATTTTCCGTATTTTTTAGCGGATGAGACCCTATTGCGCCGTCTTTTAAGCGGATAATATTTTAAATCCCATATACCGCGATAATTTCGTACTGGAGCGGAATTGGTATTGTGCTAATGTTTGTGGATGCAGGAAAACAGGTTGGAGGGATCCAACTGGATTCCTCAACAGTATTTATTTGAATTCAGATATTTTGATATTTGATGGATTATCATATAGATATATGATGTCGTTGTAGTCGTGATTGACTATTTTGGTGTGTAGCATCATTGAACCAAATTTTGGGATTTTAAAATGATTTTAAAGTGATTTTTGAAAGTATACGTTTATAGAATATTTTTTTTGGAATTGATCCATTTTAAATAAATAAACGTTATAATTTTTACAGTTATAAAAATTATGATTTTGAGAAATACGGTTAAAGATTGATTTTTGAGAAATATGGGTTAATGTTTTTATAAAATAGTTTAAATTGGATCTCTGAATTTATTGTAAAAAGTTTAAATATAGGATTTATAAAATTTCATCATTTTGAATGTAGCATCATTGAACCAAATTTTGGGATTTTAAAATGATTTTAAAGTGATTTTTGAAAGTATACGTTTATAGAATATTTTTTTTGGAATTGATCCATTTTAAATAAATAAACGTTATAATTTTTAAAGTTATAAAAATTATGATTTTGAGAAATACGGTTAAAGATTGCTTTTTGAGAAATATGGGTTAGTGTTTTTATAAAATTGTTTAAATTGGATCTCTGAATTTATTGTAAAAAGTTTAAATATAGGATTTATAAAACTTGATTATTTTATGAATCAAAATGATGAAATTTTAAAGGAGATTAAAGATGTTTTAAAATAATAGTATAAATTGATTTTTTATAAAGGGTTTATAAATTGATATTTATAAATTAAAACATTTGAATTATAAAACGAGTTTTTATAAGTGTTTGAATGAAGTGAAAATGGATTGCATAAGTGAATGGAATTTATAAAATTATAAATGGTGAAGTTATAAGTGAAATTTATAAATAGTAAGATTTATAAATTTTGTGAAGTTATTAAAGAATATATTTGGATAAAACAAATGAATCTTATAAGTTATAAGATTTATAATTATGAAGTTTAAAAGAACGATTTTGTAAAATAATCGTTTTATAAGCATTTAACTTATAATGTGAACCTTTGGTTCATAATTGAGATATAAAGTGAATAGGTTAATAAAGAAAATTTATAAAGAAAGATGTTATAAAATAAATAGAAATGGAGTTTATAAACGTTGTTTTATAAATTCGTAAACGACTTATTTTGATAAGTAAATTGTTGAAACCTATTAATGGAGTTATATTCACGTTTTTGACTGTGAATAATCCTTTAAAATGAAATGAATAAAAGGATGAAATTTGTTAACATAGTATATTCACGTTTTTGAATAGTGAATAATATGTTAAAGAAAATGTTTAGAATGTGATATTTTAAATTGAAGTAAAACGATCTAACGATGTTTTAAATTGTGTTGAGATTCGAAACCATAGATTTCAACATTTATTGTTGAAATAGACGTTTTCGAGAAATAGAAGGAAATGGTGGACTGTAACACTGTTGTTATAGTAAATGATTTCCGAAAGGAAATGTTTTGTATAGTATTGGGATTTATATATCTATTTTAATTTCGAATCCCTATACTAGTGATTTTGGGTTGTCGTAACGATGTTTTACGTAACATTCGTTTTGGCCCAAATAAATATGTATAAGAGAATGATTTCCTTAAAGAATGAAATATATACTTAATCTCGATTTAAGTATATTGAATATTTTCTAAGTATTGAAAATAAATAAAATTTGTGAATTTATGAATGAAAAGAAGAATTTGTTTTCTAATATTTCATTGAATATTATGAGAATTTATCTAATATTTCATTGAATATTATGAGAATTTATGAAAAGAAGAATTTGTTTTCTAATATTTCATTGAATATTTTCTAATATTTCATTGAATATTATGAGAATTTATCTTTTTGAAGATAAATTGAAATGGATAATTGAAATCGTATATGCATGGATATTGTGAAATATAAATTCACTATGGAATTTATGAATGAAAAGAAGAATTTGTTTAAAAATAAATATTGATTTATTTTTGAAGTGTGAAAATTATATATATCTGTAAAGATATTTTGGAAAATAAATAATTTGGAAAATTATTTGGAAACTGGTGATGTGTGCATATCCATTGATAGTTCAATAACCGACTATCAATGTTTCCCTTTGAATGGGTAATTGATGTGATTTGTTTGAATTTGAATACCACACTTATTTTTGAATAAGCGCTCACTATTCGGGTTAACCGGGAAAGGACCATGGGGTCGTATAACCCATTCCGAATATGTGATACGTCGCTATGAATTGCATTTGATGACCGGTGTTGAAGACCAGGTATTTGCGAAAGCGATAGGATGACCTATCGATTGTCTCTGCACTGGGTAGCTCCTGGTATAGAGATTCCCTAAGTGATGGGAAATCCGAACGTGATTAGTGAATATCCGGATTGCAAGGACTTCTTTGTAAGTGCCTTCGGTTTTGTTCGAGCCCGGAACAGACTTGTATGGATTGTATGTCTGACATTACAAATTGAGATATAAAGCAGATTTCTTTCAAATATATTTCTGTTGGTGGCGGAGAATTTATTCTTTTAGCTTAACACCCTTCTCTGAGACGTACGAGCTCAAAGGTTATGTAGTTGAATGTTATCAGCGATATATTCCCAATTTGGTAATGTGACGTGCTGAGTGTTGCTGTAAATGATCATTGTGTTGATCATTTGTGATAGGATCATTTGTTTGATCATCTATCCTGGTGATCATTTCTATGATCATTTGTTGACCCAAAGCATGGCTTTTGTATAAAGTATGTTTTTGTGGACGTGACTTCGTCGAGCCTCACACCTCGGGAATGGTCAAAACAGGAAAGATGCAGCAAGGTTATGAGGGGTAGCGCCCTTTAGGATATGTGCATTTCCTTCTGGAAAAGGGTGGTATCATGGTATGGAGCCCAGATACTTACTCATGTTGAAAACACTTTATGATTGTGTGAATTGATTGCGAGCGCTCGGTTGAAAGGTCCCAAAGGACCGGGGGATGGCATATTCGGTCAGTTGTTACTCAGTTAGGGGTAACCCGGCCTTGTGTTGGTAGAGATCCGGTTTGGTTCTCGGGGATGTCCATCCAGAGGCATTCTCATGTGGCAATGGGAAGTTCCTTGGCCCGATCATTCGTTGGAAATCCAAAGAAACAATACGAAACCTTGTACGGTTTTAGTTGTATAACCTGCTATTGAACATAGTTAGCTATAGTAGGCATAGTTCGAAATGTCTATGCTGGCTAAGATTTATATTCTACTTTCGAAATGAATTTTTCCTACACTATGCACTAATAATAATATCAAATATTCTTTTTAAATGCGTATCAAGCATCTTTGACTATCATAAGGAGAAATCTCCTCCGATTCTGCGTTTGCATTGTGTGTGTGTGCGGGAGGCCTTATGGTAGTCTCATTTTTAAAAGCATTGCGAATTGATTTTAAAAATATTCCTCTATTTTGATTTTAAAGATAAATAAACTGTTTTGAGTTCTCACACCAGTCACATGACTGACTCGGAGTTTATTGTTTTCCTTCCTAAACTCTGGGTGCCCACCAATTTCCACACGGGCAGTTAAGAGTTAGGTTTATCAGGATATTCTGGATATTCTGGAATTGCTGGAGGCAAGCTGGATGGCATGGCGTATTACTAGTATATAGTAGTTTTTTTTCCGCTGCACAGTTTGTTGTTGTTGTAGTACACTCTGATGATATGATGTAATGTAATGTAATGTAATGTAATAACTGATATAGTTCTTTGTTTAAAGATTATTCATTTATTTATTATATGTTGTTCCGCTGCGAATTGTGAGATTTTGATATTGTTGTGTTGTGTTCTGTTCCGTTCTATTTTCTATTTTCTTTTCTCCCTATCTTCTTATCTTCTTATCTCTTCTTCTCTCTTTTCTTTTCTTAAACCATAACATTTCGGGTTTCCGGCCTTCGATTTCTCGGCAGTCGATAAAGTGAGTATCGATGTTGAATTTTCGAAAGTCGAAAATTTTCGGGACGTTACAATTATTCTCTATACTTATTATTGTATTATAACTATAGTTATGTATATTTATAAAGTTTAAAATAGTTTTGTCGACAAGGTGACAGTTTATTTCAAAAGTTTGAATTTCAAAGGAAGTGTTTATTCGTCATATCCTTTCACGAATGGACATGGCTGTTGTTCTACTATAAATAGGGGCTGTTTTAAACGAATTTATATTCATAATTTCTCTGATTTCACTCCTCTTCTTCACATTTCTTTATATACATTTTTACCATTACTCTGCCGAAATCACCATTGAATCTAACTAGATCATCTCTGGTTTGATTCTCTATCGCTATCTCAACAAGATCCTACTGCTATTCAGAGTTATAGACTTCTTTGTAATCAATCGAGTAAGAAAAGGTGTGATTGTAGCCTGGAAAATCAATCGAGTGAGAAAAGGTGCGATTGTAGCCTGGAAAATCAATCGGGTGAACTTGTTGCCCGTAAAATCAAGTATCTCTACCCAGAGGATTGTGAATCTGGAGCGGTGTACCTCGTGGCCTTGAAATTGAGGGTGTAATTGTAAGAATTGATTTTGAAAGGAAACCTGTACTTGTGTTGCGGGACCGAATGTAGGGTAACTCCAAACCAGTATAAAATTCGATGTGTTCTTTCCTTTGTTGCTTTTATTTTATATCTGCATCTGTGTTTGATTCTGTAATCATATCCGTGTCTGAATATTGCATACATTTGTGTTCAAATTAATATAATCTTTAAAAAAATTAGTAATTCCTTAAAACACAATTCAACCCTCCTCTAGTGTTAATTCTAGCCTTAAGATCCGTAATCCATATTTCTCACATTTGGTATCGGAGCAAGGTTTTCAAAGTTTCATAATATGAAGTTTGAAAAGCTTTTTAAATGGTTGCGTTTAAAAAACTTGTTAATACTAGTTTATAAATATTCAATCATCATTGTCTCATGAGTCTGCATATAATTAGTATTCAAATTCAAGTTGTCTACCAAAATTGTAAGATGTGAAGGAAGCATGTTTTATGGGTGTTGAGGAATCAATCCACAATGGACAAATTGTGCAGATCAAAAAGAATAAATGGATACTCGATAGTGGATGCTCTAGATACATGACTGGTAATCCGGATATGCTGAGTAATATAATATACAAAGATGGAGGACTGGATAACTTTGGAGACAACTCAAAAGGATATGTGATTGGCATCGGAAAAGTCGGTAACTCTGAAACTCCTATTATTACTAATGTTTTGCTAGTTAAGAATCTGAAACATAATCTGCTAAGTATTAGTCAACTTTGCGATAAAGGATATAAAATTATATTTGAAAAAGATAAGTGTTACATTGAAGATAATAATTCAACCATAATGTTTGAGGGAATTAGGAAAAATAATATTTATATTCTTAGTATGAAAGTTTCAAATGATAACCTGTGTCTTTTGGCAAATATAAGTGACCCTTGGATTTGGCATAAGAGATTTGGGCATTTGAATTTCAAACTCTTATCTAGACTGTCAAAACATGATCTAGTAAGAGGTCTCCCTAATATGAATTTCAAAGTAGATAGTTTATGTAATGCATGTCAATTACGAAAACTTAGAAAAAGTTCCTTTAAATTAAAAGATATGATTTCAACTTCAAAACCTCTTGAATTACTTCATCTTGATTTATTTTGTCCATCTCAAATTCAGTCAATAAATCATAGTAAGTATGTTTTTTTAATTGTAGATGATTATTCTAGATTTACATGGACAATATTTTTGAAACATAAAAATGATGCTTTTGAATATTTTAAGAACTTTACAAAAAGGATTCGAAATCAACTTTTTGTAAAATTATAACCATCCGTAGCGATCATGGTGGTGAATTTGAAAATGAAAAGTCTAAGGAATTCTGCAATAAAAAGGGAATAACTCACAATTTTTCATTTCCAAGAACTCCATAACAAAAAGGAGTAGTCGAATGTAAAAATAGGACGATTCAAGAGTATGCGAGAACTATGCTTTCAGATATTAAATTACCAAAATATTTTTGGGCAGAAGCAGTTGCTACCGCCTGTTATATTTTAAATAGATTTTGATTAGACCTTCAACTGATAAGACAGCTTATAAACTTCTTCACACAAAGAAACCTAATTTATCTTATTTTAGAATTTTTGGAAATAAATGTTTTATTTTAAATACAAAAGATAACTTAGATAAATTTGATCCTAAATCAGACAAAGGTATCTTTATCGGATATTCTAATAGAAGTAAAGCATACAGAGTGTTTAATTTAGGAACTAACACCATCGAACAAATAATGCATGTTTCATTTGATGAAAGTCTAAAATTTTTTGAAGATACAAATGATGAAGAGGATTAATCATTCAAAATCAAGAGTCAGCTGAAACTAATAATGAAATTAATCATCCTAATAAAAAGATTAAACTTTTAAAAGATCATCCTATAGAAAATATACTAGGAGATATGCAATCTGTTGTTACAAATAGAAATCAACTAAGTAAAATGAGCAATGTAGCATTTGTATCAACTATTGAACCCTAAAATCTAAAAGAAGCTTCAACTGATGATTCATGGATTTTGGCTATGCAAGAAGAACTAAATCAATTCACTAGAATTGATATTTAGGAACTTGTTCCTAGACCTGAAAATAAAACTATAATTGGAACTAAATGGATTTATAAAAATAAAATGAATGAACAAGGTGAAGTTGTTAGAAATAAAGCCCGGTTAGTCGCTCAAGGTTATTGTCAAGAAGAAGGAATAGACTGTGATGAAACCTTTGCTCCCGTAGCAAGATTAGAACCCATTAGGATTCTACTTGCTTTTACAAATCATAATAATTTCAAATTATTTCAAATGGATGTTAAAAGTGCCTTTTTAAATGGATTTGCAACAGAGGAAGTATATGTTGAACAACCACCACTTTTTGAAATGAAAAATTACCAAATCATGTTTACAAACGTAAGAAAGCTCTATATGGTCTAAAACAAGCTCCTAGAGCCTGGTATGCTAGACTAAGATCTTACTTATTACAATCAAACTTTTAAATCTGTAAAGTAGATAATGCTCTTTTTACTAAAAAAATAAAAATGATATTCAATCAGTACAAGTTTACGTAGATGATATCATTTTCAGATCAACTAATTTTGAAATGAATAAAGAATTTTTTGAAATAACGACAAAAGAGTTTGAGCTGAGTCATATGGGTGAATTAAACTTCTTTCTAGGATTGCAAATAAAACAATTAGATAATGGTATCTTTATCAGTCAAGAAAAATATGCTAAAGACCTAGTTAGTAAATTTGGTTTGACTACTGCAAGTGGAAAACCCACTCCCATGGCAACTAAAGAGTACCTAAGTAAAGAAGATCTCTCGAAAGATGTAGATCAAAAATTATATAGAGGAATGATTGGATCACTACTCTATATCACTGCTAGTAGACCTGATATCATGCATAGTGTTTGTCTCTGTGCAAGATATCAATCTCAACCTAAAAAGACCCACTTAAAAGCTGTAAAACATATCATAAATATGTTAAATACACCTTTGATTATGGCTTATTTTATCCTAAAAATGATTCTTTTGAATTCATATCTTACTGTGATGCTGATTATGCTGGTTGTAAATCAGACCGAAAAAGTACAAGTGGAACTTGTCACTTTTTGGGGCATTCTCTGATTTCCTGGTTTAGTAAAAAGCAAAACATAGTTTATTTATCAACAACCGAAGTAGAGTATATTTCTGCTGCTTTGGCTTGTTCTCAAGTAATATATATGCAACAAACTTTAAAAGATTTTGGATTAAATATCTCAAAATCACCAATTTATTGTGATAATACCAGTGCAATAAATTTATCCAAAAATCCTACTCATCATGCTCGAACTAAACATATTGATGTCAGACATCATATTCTCAGATATAATATAAGTATGGAAGTAATTACTCTCGATTATATCAATTCTGAGAACCAAATTGCTGATATCTTAACAAAACCCTTAAATGAATCTATATGTATTAAATTAAGAAGAGAATTAGGTATTTGTTCAATAATTGAAATATAGAATATAAATAACAAAGTATAATTAAAAATTAAAATTAAATTAATCAAATAGCAAAAATATAAGTACCTTGTCGACAACCCTCCTTTACCCCTGTCGACATATAACGAATTTTTTCTTTTGAAATTTTCCCACCAAAATTCAAATGGGTGGTTATATATTCTTCTTATTTCGAAATATTGTTCATTATTTCTGTCCTTTCTCTAATCTAGCTTCTAAAAACAATAAAACAATGGCCTCCTCCTCCAAATCAAATAAAAATTCAACCTTTCTGTTCCTTTCTCTTTCTACTGGACCATTTCAACAAACTACGCTTGCACGAGTGATAAAAATGGAGGTTTTCTTGAAGGATGCACTATAACTTATGACTGAAATTCAAGTAGTGCTAATCAGAATGGTCAAAGAACAAGAACGGCAAGGCAAAATCCTTAGAAACTTGCAAAATTTTCTAATGGACAATCACGCCAATGATTGATCAAGAATCTTCAGGTGATCAAGTGCAAGAGGACAGCGAGGAAGAAGAAGAAGAAGCCCTCATGGAAGAAGAACACGCTGAAGATGACGACAAAGTTGTTTGCGTTGGCGAAGTGTTCTTTGACAAGGATGGAAATCTAGTCCAACAACGTGGAAATTTCTGTTTCCACTACCCAAATTTCTCGGTTCATAGATCTCCCATTTTCAAGGATACACATTAGTTTCTTTGCTCTCTTTCTTATCGTTATATGATCTTACTTACGTTTTCTACGCAAATGTAAATATAACAGTATATAATTAATAAATGATTTGTGTTCTTATATTTGAATTCTCACATTATAACTATTATAAGTTTTATCATATATGGATTCTTAGTTAGGATAGTTAGTAATTAAGGACTAAGTTTTAGTTTCAGAATTAAGTGTTGATTATCTATGATAATACTATCATTATAATCACATGTCATATAGTATTAGATTAAGGGGGAGTTATATAGTTTGGAGTTAGTTTTTGTTGATGATAAAGGGGGAGAAGTATAAAATAGGATCGTTAGGCATAGATTAAGGGAGAGTTATTAGTTCTAAGGGGAGTTTTTAGGATAGAAGAAATATTTTATAAACAAAGGTTGTGATCATCAAAAAGGGGGAGATTGTTAGTTCCTGAGAAGTTAGTTTTGATGAAAACAACCTTAGAATAAGATTATAAAATATAAATACCAACATTATTGTTTAAGATATATATGTATATGCAGGATATATATACAGGTACAAAAGAATGAAGACTGTACAATATAGAGATTCAAGAATTGATAAAGTCAAGATCGAAGATATCAAGATTCAAGACTAATAAGTGCCAAGATTATCAAGAGTTCAAGATTTCAATATAAGTAATTTAATTAGGAATTTTTTTAAAACTCCTAGAAATGCACTGACATCTTAAAATCCATTTTATTAGTGGAATGGAATCCACTTCGAGCCTGTTAAAGAGATGGAACCCTAAGTAGGATGGAATCTACGTCCACTAACTTTTATTCAAATGTTTTACAAAATTATATCTTGTTTTCAAAATGATTTCAAAATCTCCTTTCAAAAATCAAAAACATCTATCCTGGTTTTAAAATACTTTTAGCCTCAAAATAATCTATATTTTCAAATTATCCTTGGTTTTAAACTATCTTTTAATTATAATATATTTAACTTTTAATATTTATACTTAGATTTAAATATAAAATTATATACCAAAATATTATTCTCTATACTTATTTATGTATTTTAACTATAGTTAAGTATATTTATAAAGTTCAAAATAGTTTTAACACAAGATAGAAGTTATTTTCAAAGACAAAAAATTACCAAAAATAACTTAGGCCTGTCGACAACCCCAAGGAAGCCTTGTCGACAAGATGATAGTTTATTTCAAAAGTTTGAATTTCAAAGGAAGTGTCTATTCATCATATCCTTTCACGAATGGACATGGCTGTTGTTCTACTATAAATAGGGGCTGTTTTAAAAGAATTTATATTCATATATTTCTCTGATTTCACTCCTCTTCTTCTTCACATTTATTTATATACATTTTTACCATTACTCTGCCAAAATCACCATTGAATCTAACTAGATCATCTCTGGTTTGATTCTCTATCGCTATCTCAACAAAATCCCAATGCTATTCAGAGTTATAGACTTCTTTGTAATCAAGCGAGTGAGAAAATGTGTGATTGTAGCCTGGAAAATCAATCGAGCGAGAAAAGGTGTGATTGTAGCCTGGAAAATCAATCGGATGAACTTATTGCCCGTAAAATCAAGTATCTCTACCCAAAGGATTGTGAATCTGGAGCGGTGTACCTCGTGGCCTTGAAATCGAGGGTGTAATTGTAAGAATTGATTTTGAAAGGAAATCTGTACTTGTGTTGCGGGACTGGATGTAGGGTAACTCCGAACCAGTATAAAATTCTGTAATCATATCTATGTCTGAATATTGCATACATTTGTGTTCAAATTAATATAAACTCAAAAAGAATTAGTAATTCCTTAAAACACTATTCACCCCCCTCTAGTGTTAATTCTAGCCTTAAGATCCATAATCCGCATTTCTCACATAAATGCCATATAAAATCGTCACTAAACCATCCTACTTCATTCTAGAATCTCTACCAATTATACAGCTGTTAAAGTGGTTTTCGGTATTGGCAGAGAGTACGATAATATTCGATCCCGGTCTCTTTAACAACCAAACGCTTATTTCACATCACGGTCATTTCATTTCAAATAGTTCATACTTCATATCAAAATATCATATTCATTTCAAAACCATATCAGTTTCGAAACCATTATTAACTTGAAAATATTCATTTCTAGAATCGTAACAATTTTCAAATCTATAACATTTTTGAAATCATACCCTTTGGAAATCATAACACTTTAGAAATTATAACACTTTAGAAATCACAACACTTCCAACTTAAACAGTTTACATGTTGAAAATAGTGTATGTATTAAAATGTTTATAAACTAAAATACTTTATATATTAAATAATGTATATACTAAAGTAGTTTATATATATATATAATAAAATACTTTATATAATAAAATAATTCATCCAATTTCACAAATCGATTTAAATCAACTCAACTTCCAAAATTCAGTTTAATTCAATCCTAGTTCATCAATTTCAATTTAAAAGATTAAAGATTCCATTCAAATTCTCCATAAACCATTTCAAATTTTTATTGATTTCGAATCCAAGTTTTGAATTATCATTTCAATTCCAATAAGATTCAAAGTTTAAATATACACACATTCTCAATATAAGTTTCATTATATTTCAATATTAAATTTTAATTTTAATCGCATTTGAAAATATTCACTTAATCAATTTAGTAACATTTATATAAAATCTCAGTTTATAAAATTAAATCAATATCAAATATTAAATGTCAATTTCTTTAAAATTGAGAATATTCTTTTAATCACTTTTTATCAAATCAAGTAATCAATCATATTTTTCAAAATCTCAAAACCAATCAGTTCAAATTAATTCTTATTGAATTTAATTATAAACCAATTTAAATTCCAAGTCAACATTAATTTATCTTCCCAACCTTTATTATTAAAGTTGAAAAATCCATTTTAAAATATTAATATAAATTTAAATAAATATTTAAACATCGTATATACTTATTTAATTAAATTTTTATTAAATTAAATCTTATAACTAAATGTATATTGTATTAAATCTATTTTTATATATTTTAAAAATAATAAACTTATAAAAAAATCTTAAAAATTATATTTTCAAAACTTACTTATAAATTAAAATTTTCAAACATATTATCTTAAAATCTAGATTTTTATACATATAAAAAAATAGCCTATATATATTTATATTATATTTTAAAATCAATATTTATTAAACCAAATATTTCCTTTCTAAATTTTGTAAATCATTTTATCAAATTATAGACCAACAACGTCCGTATATAATTTTCCATCCTATGGTCAAGTGATATGGATATTTATCATTTCAATCCGCAATTTAAATATCTACGGGTGTATATCATTTCAACTTGCAATCCCAAATTCAAAGTCAATGAAAATCGCTTGAGTTTATCATTTCAACCCATAACGATTTTCCTCTATTCTACAAGATCATTCGGGGATGTGTCATTTCAACCCATAGGTAATTCTATACAAACAGAGAACTTGCAGAGTGAGAACATATATGATCATAATATAATAATCAACAACAGGCATATATCATCAGTGATAAATTGCATAAAAATATAAACAAGTGAGCAATTACAGATGATAGCATATCATATATAGCAATTATATAATTAACATTTAAATCTAGCAGCATATTTCAATTGCCGTTTCAAGTGAAATCAAATTTAATAAATATAAGAATGTTAATCGTGAGTGATTGCTCACCTTTTGAGGCTAGAGAAACACGAGAATAAGATGAAAATGGGCACAAATAGTCGACAAATCACCAAACTGATACAGATAAGCGCGAAGTGACAACAGGACAGCGATAAAGCAAAGCACAATGAACTGGATTTGATGAAGATCAATGGTATAAGTGAACTTTTATATATAACTATATGTATAACAATATATATATAACCATATTCCAAATTCAAACACTTATTAAAACTCTTTATAATATATATATATATATATGTGTGTGTGTGTGTGTGTGTGTATATATACATATATGAAAATCAATATTAAATTTAAACATTTATACATATATCCAGTTCAAAAATCTATATATATATTTTAAGATCATTATTAAATTTAACACATACGTTTAAAAATCAAACATATATACATATTATATTTAAAATCAATACTTATAAATTTAAAATCCATATATACTAAATTATTCACAGCAAACCTACAACATACCGAATGTATACATAAACATCCTTATATACTCTATTGTATACTTTAAACTGATATATAAGCTAACATTTACACTAACATATAATAAAACTATAACATATGTAATATATGCATAAGTATGCTCGCAGATCCTATATAACAAACAACTATATGCATATAGTTTTCTCAAAACACCAATAAAAATAATACTAACACATAATATTATACTCTTTAAATTTTATCCTTTAAAGTCCGCAAGCTAATATGGATAACTTATATAAAATTATATACATATATAGATAGATCTTATTAATATATGAAGACAAACATAACCTTATATCTTGTAAACGACTGTATAAATTCATATATATGTGTGTGTGTACTTATGCAATATATAACTTACATATATAGAGCAGATTAAACAACTTTATAACTTATATGTGTAAATAAACTTATACATCACCACAACACACACACACACACACACACACACACACACACACATATATATATATAACCAACGTATGATCTGACTTACTTTACTTTACATGTAAACTAACACACATAACCTGTATACGTATATATATACTGTCAAAATTATATAACTTCTTTTACTCATAACTTGTATACTTACGTACAGTAGCAACTAAAAATATAAATATACCTATAAAAGAACAAAGTGGAGGCTTGGCAAGTTGAAGGTGGAGAGGTCGCTGGGGCTCGTGTTGGAAAGGTGGTTTGCAGGGGACTAGGCGCAAGGAGGTTTGGAGGGGAAGAAGGCCGAGTTGGATGGAAAGAGCAGTGGGATGAAGGAGAAGATGATGGGGATGTTTTGAAAAGTGGAAGGGTGAGCTGGTGGTGTGAAGCTGCTGTGGTTAAGGGCTTGCGGCTTCTTGTGGGTTAGATGTGTGCATGTATATGGTCAGGTGGCTACAGGGTGGTGATGGCTTCGGCCATGCGTGGAAGAAGGGTGCACGGGTTTGAGAGAGAAGATGAACAAGTTATTGAGAAAGGGAATATGTTAAAATGGGAACAAGGGAAAAATGAAAATGTAGATAATAGCAACTAGTGGAATAGTGACAGTCAAGTTAACTAATTTTGGGAATGTTTAAAGTTAATGGCTGTTGGGTTCACACATGGTGAAAAATGAATGGTCATATAAACCGAAAGACTCAATACAGTTACCGATACGGAAATAGTTCCATAGGCTTAACCATCTCCTAGACTCCAAAACACACAAAAGAATATATTACAGAAATCAGCATGACGAGATAGTCAAAATGATATACAGATATCAGTGGTACAATTATCCTATAAAAAGTCGATATTCGGTACCGAAAATGCTGCTAAAACGCCGGAATTAAGATAAACGGAGCAATATCAGTCCAAATTTGACGAAACGAAATATGACGTCCCACTCAGTAGATGATTTACAAATTTATTCAAAATATTTAGATTTGAAAATATTTTATTATCATTAAATATTAATTGATTTAAATTTAAATAATATTACACAATAAAATAAACTTTCATATTATCTGATAAAAATTTACCATTTGCTATGTTTATTTATACGTATCTTAAATATCAAATTTTTATTTCCAAATTCAATTATTTAAAATTTCATAAAATTTCAGTTAATTACGTTATTAAAACCGTTAAAATTTACAGGTCGTTACAATGGAGCTCAAGAGACGAGTTGGAGGAGTTTCAGATGTATTTTCATATTATCTTTCTTAAATATGCCTTAACAATATAAATTATAAATGTAAATGTTTACACACGTGCGTGCACACACGGGGACGCGCGCGTACACAGATATGTGTGTGTATAAAGATTAATTCAAGGCTTTTCAGTTTTTTCAAAACAACGTCATTATTATGTTAAATTTTTTGGATATATGTATACTTAAATTAGTCGATGAAAAACACACAGACATGCTTGCATACATATGTAAAGTTTCAACCCAAAATAAATTATTATTATTATTATTATTAAACAATCAAAATATTACAACACCAAAATTGCACATAAAAAATCAAATAAGAAACGTCTTTTAAAACATTCCAACAGATAAATTTATAAGATTAAGTTATATAACATGTTTAGGATGCTAATATAAGTAATGAAGGAACCCATTCTACTTTATGGCGGGAGGAATGGGTGAGTTCTTTTTTTAATCCCCTATTTGGATCTTGAATGGCCTATGATGTTTATTAATTAGCATTAGATCAAATCATATTTTATTTAATACTATTTCATGCTTATAAATTAAGCATATTAATTAATTCGACCGAATGGTTATTTGAATATGTCAGATGCATTCATAACATCACAGGTTAACATAAGGATATATAAGCATGTGTATAACTATACATCATGATTTAATAAGGGTATTATGGGGCCTGGACTACCACTAAAAGCGATTATATTTCACTAAAGTTGCTGTTTCTATGTTTGAGTATTGGATGGCATTCTCTGTTATCTTCGAAGGCAAATAGTATATCTGTGAGAAGAAGACAAGACTTTGGAAATAGATCATAGACTTAGAGTTTGTAATGAATGAATGCCGACGAGGATGACAAAGATAGCAGCCCAAACATAGAAATGGAAACTGTGAACCCTGGTATTGCATCCCGACCTCAATTCCTAAGTGAAGATCAACTAAAATCGGGCTCCGCTTATCGACGCGTTTATCGCTTGCCCAGAAGGAAGCATTCCCAAGTGAAGACGAAGATGCCGGTTGCAAAGTCTATTACTCTCACGTCCTTTTATATTCAGGAACACGTCCTGCTTCTATCGGTTTTAGCACTATGGTTAAAGCCGAGCATACTCGCAAGGAGTCATCCATGTAAGCCCCTCATAGATATAAAAAAATTGTGGTTACTTGCTACAGAAGACCAAGGCAGATGACATTGAGAGGGGAAAGTAGAACGAGAGGTTACAGGAAAATGAAAGAACAGTTGGAAGGAGATAGTTTCGTGAAAAATTACAATTAGGTCCTCCAGTTTCATAATTTGCAGACGTCCTTATTTTTGAAATTTAAATCGTCTGTTTGTTATGATATGGTCAGTACTCCGGTTACCAGAATGTGCTGGTTTATGTAGAAGATAATCAACAGACATCCTACAAAACATAATTAATCTTTAAGTGGGCTTAAGCATGGAGTTTGGGCTTATTGGGATAGCACTTGCTGCTACGTGGAGTACAAAGATTGCAAAGATATAAGGAGCAAATTGGATAAATTGTCGTACTTAATGGTTTGATTGGAACATATACCCTTGTTGTTGTTGTTGGTTGGGCTATACTTCTTTTGTACTTTGTGATATTGTATTTTGTTTAAAGCGGTAAAAAAACTAAATTTTAACACACACACACAAATATATATATATATATATATATATATATATATATATATATATATATATATATATATATATATATATATATATATATATATGGAAAGTCCATTTAACACAATTG
The DNA here is from genome assembly GCA_030765085.1 of Allium cepa. Classification (NCBI taxonomy): domain Eukaryota; kingdom Viridiplantae; phylum Streptophyta; class Magnoliopsida; order Asparagales; family Amaryllidaceae; genus Allium; species Allium cepa. Next base: position 1,049,869,598 of record CM060929.1, on the reverse strand, counting down.
ACGGCAGGATTGTCCTCTAAATTACACCTTTCGTGTAAATACAAAAGGATCTAATTATGCAGATCTATTATGTCACCATTTGTGTCATCGGCTTGTGTCCATATATGTGTGTGTGCTGCCTCATATGTGTGTATTTTGAAAATTGATTTCTTTTATTGACGTACAAAATCCTAGATGGTCCACCTCCTTAAAAAAAACCCTACCAAAGTAGTAAGGAAAAAGAGAACAACGCGAGCTAGTCCACAAGTACATATCTATGCACCCACGCATGTTTGTGTTTAATACAAATCAATATAGTCAAAAGAAGATATATATATACAAACATAGATGAGGGCTTGGTGTTAATGAGAAAATAAAATAAGTAAACACGAGATCTAAATCTATTCAAATGAGTGTTCAAAAAGAAAGAGGAGATGGTAATATATTTGTTTAAGTAATTCAACCACTCTCTTTTTCAAATTTCCAATCAAGTCTAGATATAATCTCTAAAGGAAAGGTAATTATAGCATAATCCATAATTAAACTTTAGCATTAAAATTTAAAATCTGAAATAACACATAAAATACATATAAACAAAACCACCGATAAAACATTATCGTGATTAAGATTGCAATAAAAGTCAATTAATCAAAATATTCCATATTTGTGTGTGTGCATAAATTATAATAAAAAATTAATTAAAATTAAATTATTTGATTTAATAATGAAAATATAAAATTATTTTGTTTGAAATCAGAGTTAACTTAACTAAATAATATGATTCAAGATGTTTCATCATTTCAACAACATAAAGATGCTTATGTAAAATCTAAATATTTTAATAAAAATTCAATACCTTAAATAAATCAAATTTATGGAATATTCATATTTATATCCATATTTTATTGCAACCAAAACAAACATAAGTTAACAATTTATTTCTCTAAAATATGTATAACGAATTGATGCGATGTTTTGGAAATGATAATAGAAAAACAATTTTTAATCAAATCTAATAACGAGCAATAAATTATTTACATATACATGAATTTTTGGTTAAAGTTATATATCATGAATGAACATTATAAAACAGAATTTGAACCTAGAATGATCTTTCTCTTTATAACACTTTGATCTACAATCACCTCCTAGAACGCTTGATTCCCCACTCAATCTCGCTAGAATCGAATGAATGACTTTTATTTTATTTTATTTGATACGTTGGATACTACCACCTTTCTGACCATCGAAAATCAACGTTGGATACTACCACCTTGTTCAAGTGTCGCACATCCAATTAACAAAAGGGTAGATTATTAGAGTAAAAAAAAGAACAGAGAATAGAGAAAAACGGAATCTTACAGCGGAATCGACAACATATAATATATCATGGGTACAAACTGTCACTCCAAAACACAGAGTATACCAGAATTAAAAAGAAACCTTATCGGTTGGATAGTTATAAAATCCCGACCATACAAATGCTGATAAGGATACTATACAATACATCAGAAAATAAAAACATTACGGTAGGTTAATCTTCAGTTTCCCTCCAGGATCCCCATAATACCAAAGCCAACCTAGGAAAATACTCGGTCTGACCCGAGCATTATAATAAAATTACATTGGATCAGTCTGGAAATACCAGTGTGAGATAACTTGAAAAATGGGGATCATAAGTGAGAACATGCCGCTAATGTGGAACATATTTTTACCTCACAAGAATAACATTCATATAGGCAAGAGTAGAAATAAACATCAGGAAACAAATCCAAATATGAATGGGAAAAAATTAAAATTAGACTTGGTAGAATGAAAATAATTCGAGTAAAATCCAAACTAGACAGAATGGATAAAACAAGATACCTATCCAAAATTAATAGAATGGACAAAACAAGATGACCGTCTAAACGTAGTAGAATGGACAAAATAAGGTCACAGTCTAAACTTGATCTAATGTACATAATAAGTTATTAGTCCAACTTGACAGGATGGACTAAATCAATACTTAAATGCCGCAAAAACTAGTAGACTCTTCTCATGGTAAATTAAAGATAAACCGATTAAAGGTTTTTTGAACCAAATAAGGAAAGGAAATTTTCCAACAAATGACTAGAAAGGTGCACCCCCTTGAAGTTTACCTTTAGTAATATACTTCTGAGAAGTTCATTTGCTCTATGACACTTCTCCGGACCCTCCAAGCCAGACCCCGTTGGACCTTACCGAGAATCTGAATATTTTCACATCTAAGTGAACAATCGATTGCAAATTAGATGTGAAAATACCATAATGGGAGCAACACCACATAGCTTTGGCCTCCTCTCATGCTTTTGGTTTATTCATTTCCAACAAAGGATAACAGTGCTCAACGGAGCAATAAATCATCTTAGAATGATGTTAATAAAGTAGCTGAAGCAATCGATACCTGAGAAACTAACAATCGATGATATAAAATAATTTTATATAGAAATTAAGTCTTGTATACTTGCCACCACTCATTGAATTCAAACTTGTACTATTTCTTGAGTAACAATAATACCAGATAAGTCAAGGTAGTGTTACCTTAAAGTCATGTCTCGGAATTAGTCTTTATGAGACGACCCGCCTTATTCTCCACAATAAGACGCATCATCTTTGAGAAGGAAAGAGATATAAAAGAGAACAGATAGAGAAGAAAGAAAGAAACAACATCAGAAACTCAACAGAGGAACAAATAATTATATTAATCACATAATATATTACATAGTATCATATAGATCAGAGTTACACAGTTATACAAAACATACTAAACAGTTATAAACACCCATCTAGTTATACAACTCAAATACAACTCAGACAACGACTCAGAGACAAACACAGTGAAACCATCTATATATATCTACAAATGCTAAAGCCTCCTGCTCTATATCTCCTCCAGAATTCGTCAAAACTAACCTGAATCCCTTGGCTACTCGTAAAATTTTAAGTACCCAAGAGTTTAAGAAAAACAAAATAAACTCCAGGCTATACATGGTTCTGGTGTGAGTAAACGGTTAAAGTTGCTTAACTTTAAAAACCTTTTGAAAGAAAAGGTATCACGTAAGACTCCCCACACATAAACATGGGCAAGTTTTTACCTTACGCTAACCAAAACATTTGATAGGAAACCCAGTGATATTATAATAGGGTCTAGGGTTTTAAGTAAAATACAGAAATAGCTGGAATGCTTATATCTCACGTTCCAACATAGTTGGGCACATCTAAACGTACGACGCTTATTGCAGTTTGAATTACATACAATAGCAGGGCTACTGGGGTACCGCCCGTCATAGTACGGGGCCTAGATCACCGTACCCAGGATTACTCCCAATCCCCTACAACACAAAGCCGAAACCATTCCTTACTGAACAGTTCCGAACAAGACAACCCCACGGTTGTAGCTAGCAACCACCCACATAGCCGAATAAAAAGGGACTTTAGACAGGGGTTCATCTCATCCTACTTTGGCATGACCCACTTATCCTTGCTGCACCTCCCCTGTTTTAGCCATTCCCGGTTGATGAGGCTTGAGGCTACGATTACCTTTATAGAACACGTCTATCTTAGAATGCTTATCGTCCACCTAATGATGTTTTGAAAGCATTCAATCCATACAAGTTCGTTCCGGGTTCGAGCAAAACCGAAGGTGTTATCTCGTTACACTCATTTTGGAATCACCCTCAGAGTTAATGACAATAGCCCTTGCATTCTGAATCTTCATCTTCACTTGAGATTCACGACCTATCGTTAATTTGGATCGATGTGGTTTTCGGATATCCAAATCTGGAAACCCGATCCCGGTCTCATCGAAATCCAAAACGCCATATTTTAGGTCCAAGTTGTTTTAAAGTTAAAACAATTCAATTCTTTTACCTATTTACACACAGATAGATAATTCCTATCATCATCACAAACAGATAATTCACATTATCATCATAAACAGATAATTCACATTATCATCACACTTCAACCAAAACATCTCTTATCATATATCACACATATCTCATCAAAGATATCAAACAATCAAGGCATTCAATATCAATCAGTCATCCATAAGCAATGATTAATCACACATCTATAATTAATTTAAAATGAATTAAAATAATTACTTCATCTCTAATTAATTTAAAATAAATTAAATTAATTACTTTCATCACAATAAATCTTGCTTACTTAACCTTTAATTAAACCAATTAATTAACCATCATCTTAATTAATCACGCTTGATTAATTATCCCTTAATTACATTAAGTAATTAACCCTTAATTAATTACATAAATTAATTATCTTAAAACCATTAAGTAATTATCCTTAATTACTTCATTAACTATAATTAATTACATTAATCCTTAATTAATTACTGTTAATTAATTACCTTATAATCACTTATTATTGATTAATTAATCTTAATTAATCAATCCTTAATTACTTTCATTAATTACATTAATTAATGATCCTTAATTAGTAACTTCCATTATTTAATTAACTATAATTAATTACATTAATCCTTAATTAATTACATTAATTAATTAAACTTTAATTAATCACTTTCATTAATCAATCTTAATCATAAACAGTAATTACCATCCTGTAATTACTTACCTTAATTAATTAACTCCTTAATTAATTATATAGATCCTTGATTAATTACACTAAATAATTAATCCTTAATTACTTCCACTAAGTAATTATCCTTTAATTACTTCCCATTAAGTAATTAATTACATCCCAATAATTATACATTAATTACTTACCCTAAGTAGTTATACTTATCCATCTCATTAAGTAATTATACTTAATCAATCACCAAATTAATCAACCCATTTGATTAACCCAAATTAATCACACTTATTTGATTAATTACAATTGGGTAATTCATCCCTTAATTACCTCTTTAAATAAATTAATGAATCCTTAATTATAGATTAATTATTTCTTAATTATTAATTAATAAACCTTAATTATTAATTAATAAAACTTAATAACAAATTAATTAATCCTTAATTAATCAGTTAATTAATTCTTAATTAAAATTAATTAACCCTAAATAACAGTTGATCAATCCTTAATTAACTTTAATTATAAACTAATTATTTCTTAACTATTAATTAATAAAGCTTAATTGTTAATTAATAAAACTTAATTATAAATTTAGTATATTTTTTAATTACCAATTAATTAACCTTATTTACTTAATTAATTAATCTTTAATCATTAATTAATAATCTCTAATTAATAATTCTTAATTATAAATTAATTAACCTCTAATTAATTAACTTATAATCCTTAATTATTAATTTTAAATAAATTAATTAAATCAATTAATTGCTCTTAATTAATTCCTTAATTAATCCTTAATCATTATAATTAAATTATTTAACCATATCTAATTTCCTTTAATTAACTTAATTAAATTCAAGATAATAAAACTTTAATTATCTTAAGATAAAGCATTATCTTATTAATACCTTTATTAACATTTTTATTTTTAAACCATTATAACTAATATAATTAACTATACTTAACTAAATCAATAATTCAAAATAATCATTTTAACTTGATAAATTAAAGTTATCAAAACTTTAAAATACTTAAACATTTAACAAATAATAGTTTTAAAAGCTAGATTCAAATTTGAATTTAAAACTTGCTTTTATATAAACCTTTAAAAATTCCATTTCTTAATTTAAATTTTAAATCACTTTAAATTCACTTAACAAGATTTAAATTTGACAAACTTCAAACTTCTTAATCAAAGTGTTTAAGAAAACATTTATTTTTAGAAAAAACAAGATTCATTGCAAAAGTTTAAATCTTCCTTTATTTAAATTTGAAATTTGTTTTATAAAAACTTTTAAAAACTTTTGAAAATTTCTTTTAAATCAAAACTACTTCAGTTTTGAACCCGAGTATTACTCGAGCCACTTCAAGTTCCAATTCTTTCTTAAATTTCAAAATTCTAATTTAAATTTAAATTTAGAAACCCTATGACCATTAAAAACAGTTAACAGGTTTAAGTATGAATCTACAGGCTAGACCCCAAATTCACTCGAGTTTTCAATCGAGTCTCCAACACAAAAACACGGTGCTTCACTCGAGCCAACTCCCAGTAAAACCCAATCCCCCAAAACAATAGACACGAGAATCAATACCATGTACATGCACCATCACCGGAACCACCTCCAGCCTTCGATGATCTCTCCGGCATCTCGACAATTGATGCAGCAACCATTCCCGATCATCCAACTACCGTCACAAGCCCTCGATCAAAATTGAGCTACCTAGTTAAAAAATGGATCCAGCTGCCATGGCAAATTCACCTCGAAGTAGCATCTCCAACCACCAGACGACGAGCAACTCCGGCCACTTCATATACGTTCATCCACGAACCTATGTCCAAAACCCCATTGAACTCGATGCTTCAGAGAAGAAGCCGTGATCTAATTTTCTCAGGTCAAGCAAATTAGGTTTAAAACCTAAATCCATCTGCCGCCGTCGCCACGACCATCAGACAACCCACCATGCATTTTTGCTGAGTATCCCTACACCCCGACTTCCTTCAGTCGAAGCCATGACTACCCAAGATGTTGCAATAACCAGAAAAGCCCCAAAATACCATTTCTGGTCATCTCCAAATTGCATGCTCAACACTTCAATAAAAATTGTGATTTTGATTTTTAAAATCCTAATTTTCTATGTGGATTCCAGTTATAAACCTAAAACAACAAATTACTATGATCGATTTAATCATGATTTAAATATTATTCCACTGTCTTTCCATTTTCCAGTTAAATATACAAATATTTTGCTTAACTTCATTTTTAAGTTTTAATCCATGACTAAACATTGAAAACTAAGTCACATTAGATATCAGAAGAAGAGAGGATGGATTTTGAACTAAATTTAACTCTGGAATATGAAACAGAGACGAGCATGAACACAACAGACATGCACATAAGAATACAATCATATATACAGAATTTTCACTTATTATACACATGCATGCATCATCATCACAGAGATTTCATAAGCAACCATCAATCATCTAATTAAACTCTTAATTTAAAGGTTTACTCACCTTTTTGAAAAAGCAGGAGTTTTTGAAACTGGAATGAGATCTGCATGCTTTTGTTTATGATTCCAGAAAACTTGTATTGCTTTGTTGTTTTTATTTTCTGAAAGCTTTGCCTTGCTTGTAACTTAAAAACTGAAATGCTTAGTTGATTGAGATGATTCAAACTTTGACTACTGGTTGCATGCCTGAACTTTGATTATTTGTTGATTCCAGATTGCAATTAAACAGAACTATATGCTTTGATAAAAGAGGTTACAGGTTTTGTTCTTGAGTAAATCACAGGGTTTGTGTTTTGGTTTGCTTGAAAAAGTATTTACAGGCTTGAGCATTGATTTGAAAAGAATGTTTACAGGCTTTTGTCTTTTGGTTTTGAGGAACTTTTGATTTTCGTATGAGGAAGTTTCAGGTTTGTGGACATTGCTTACTTATTTGAATTCAAAGTATAAGAAAAGAAATGAAGGAAGAAAGTGAAAGTGTTTTATATAGATTAAATTTTGGTTTAATTAAAATTTAAAGAAAATAAAAACAAGTAATGACACTTGTCTCTTAACTTATTAATATGTTAACACATGTTATCTAAAATGGTTTATAACTTAACAATTGTATTAATTTGTTTTTATATTATTTATAAATGATTTTAAAAGTTTTTTAAATATGATTTTCTAATTAATTAATACATTTCTAATTTAAGAAAGGCTTTTCTAATTTTAAATAAATAAAACTTTTAAAAGAAAATAAAATAAAAACCAATTATCTTTTAAATAAAATCATATATAATATTGTAAACTAATTTTTAAATGCTAATTCAAAAAGCTTTTTTATTTGTTCCTATTAAATAAATACTTTTCCAAATTATATATATAAATATCTTTTAAAGAAAATAATATAAACCATCTTATTTTAAATAAAAATCTTATCCATATATTTTAAATTCAAACTATATTATTATTTTTATTTTAGGATATATATTCCTTTAAATTCAATTTTTAAATTCAAATTCAGAGTCAATTTAAAATTCAAATTTAAAATCAATTCAAATAAATATAAATATCAATCTTAAACAAAAACACATTATTAAATTGTAAATAATTATCGTATATTAAAATCAACTTAAATACACATGTATATTTAAATAATACTTATTAAATTTGAAATAATAAGTCAATTTAAAATTTATTTATACAATAACACAAACTAAATAATTATTCTTATTTAAAAATCAATCTATAATTATACTTTTAAAAACATCTCATTATTAATTAATTAGTTATTATACTTGAAAATAACAATTTTATAAATTTTAAACAATTTAATTAAGAGATTATCACATTTTAAATTCCTTGAAATTTCGAGATATCACATTCCTCCCTTCTTAAAAGAATTTCGTCCTCGAAATTTAAAACAAAAGATAATCCTAAGGGTTTTAATCTTATTTTAACAATCCATGTATACACATCCACCATACACTATCAATCAAACAACCATTCATCCAAACAAACAATGTCATCCAAACAAACAACTCTAGCTGTCCGAATATAGTTCCGGATAAGCTTTCTAAAATTATCCAAAGTTTCCCAGGTACAGATACTGGGCTCGCTCTACTAAATCCAAAATTGCTACACTACTAAGCTACTGAGCTCCAACTCATCTAGATCTACAATCTATACAAGCTATCAGACCATACACAAGTCCGACTCAACATCCAAATCCTCCCAAACAGCTGGCTCCAAAACCAGTGACGGATCATACACGTACTCCCTCAGAGATACGTGCAATACCTTGAATCCCAGTCTTCCAAACTGGCAATTCAAATCTGTAGACCAAAGCACTTATCCTTACAAAATCTCAGAAGAATCCAATATTACGGAGCTAACTCACCCGATCTTACCTAATCTTATTGCTCCCTTGACGGAGAAAATCTCAACAGAAACAAAGTCTCCAACTTCGAATTCCAAATTCCTCCGTCTCTTATCCACAAAACTCTTCTGACGATTCTGGGCTACCTACATCCTTCCTGATCATCTCAACCTTCGCTGATGTCTCTAGAAACAACTGGATCAAAAATACTCCAACAAAAAGATCCTCTCAAGATCTACCCAAATCAAGAGCACGGACTCTACTCCACAATCATCAGAAGACTTCGACTTACTTTTCCTATCTGGAAAAGACAAAGCAGAAGCGCTCACAATCCTGTAGAATCTCTCTAATCCAAACATTGCAACTTTCGGTTGCTTCCATTCTAGAACAACTGCCACCTTGATTTCGCTACACAACTCTGATCCGGAATAGATAAGAATGCCGTCGTTAAACACAGGCACAGACTAGACAACACAACTCGGAAATAAGGTTCAACAGATCCATAAAGAGAAAACTTAGAAGTTTCCATCCAATCCTAAGCTGCTTCACCAAAAATCTCTCTCCAGGAGACACCCTTCTTCTTAGCTGAATCAGGTCGATAAGGTACTCAAACTCCAAATGTGGACAAACCTTTGATTTCCTCGAAGATATCCGGAAAAAATCTCAGACAACCTCTATAACTCAAGAGAGCACTCAAAACATCGCAAGTCACTTTTGCGATCCTATCCAATCCAATATCCACAGATACTGCTCTCTGTACAAATCAGAACAGCTTATCCTCGACCAAACCATCAAAGAAACAGGTCCACTCTGTTGCTTCTGAACTCCATCTCTAGGATACTTCGAAGCCAAAAGATCTTCCTGCTGGCACACAAAACACTTCTGAGCTGCATTGCTACCACAGATGCCAAGACTTCTATCCAAAGCTCCTTGGTCCTCAAAATCAGATCTACCAGTTCAACACCGAACCTTAAGATGGACAGACATCTCCTCAAGAAATTTGGGCTTCAAACCAAACACAAACGTCCTGCTGAACCCAGCCTCAGCACTGAAGCAGACACACTTCCTTATACTTGCTCCAAAGAAAACATCTTCGAAGACATCCATAGTCACCGCGTCTCACCATGCAGCTACTACTTCCCGAGGTTGCCAAAACACTATCACTTGTTTCTGCCTAACCGACAGAACCAAATTCTACTCAACCAACTTCAAAGATAGACTTCGAACATTAACAGGTTTCCTTCATAGATTGGTGAAATCCTTACACCACTGCAAAACTCATTCGAGATGGTATTTGGTCTACAGTCTCGACAAATACACTTCCAACCATTGGTAGTCGTGTTACACAACACTACCCTATCTACCTTTATAACTTATATTGGAAAACCAAACTGGTAACCCAACAAAATAGGTAGAAATGTGTGTGTGTGTGTATAAAATTACAAGTATGCACTCTTAATATAGACACCACTCCAGAGCCTAGGTATTATCTCAACCTATGCTATGATACCAAGTGAGACGACCAGCCTTATTCTCCATAATAAGATGCATCATATTTAAGAAAGAAAGGGATAGAAAAGAGAAAAGATAGAGAAGAAAGAAAGAAACAACATCAGAATCTCAACAGCGAAACGAATAAATTATATTAATCACATAATATATTACATAGTATCATATACATCAGAGTTACACAGCTTATACAGCACAAACTAGACAGTTATAAACACTGTCTAGTTATACAACTCAAGTACAACTCAGACAACGACTCAGAGACAAACACAACGGAACCATCTATATATATCTACAAACGCTGAAGCCTCCTACTCCATATCTCCTCCAGAATTCGTCAAAGCTAACTTAAATCCCTTGGCTACTCGTAAAAATTTAAGTACCCAAGAGTTTAAGAAAAACAGAATAAACTCCGGGTCGGACATGGGTCTGGTGTGAGTAAACGGTTAAAGTTTCTTAACTTTAAAAACCTTTTGAAAGAAAAGGTATCACGTAAGACTCCCCACACATAAACATGGGTAAGTTTTACCTTATGCTAACCAAAACATTTGATAGGAAATCCAGTGATATTATAATAGGGCCTAGGGTTTTCAAGTAAAATACAGAAATAGCTGGAATGCTTACATCTCACGTTCTAACATAGTTGGGCACATCTAAAACGTACGACGCTTATTGGAATTTGGATTCCATACAATGGCAGGGCTACTGGGGTACCGCCCGTCACAGTACGGGGCCTAGATCACCATACCGAGGATTACTCTCAATCCCCAGCAACACAAAGCCAGAACCATTCTTTACTGAACAGTTCCGAACAAGACAACCCCGCGATTGTAGCTAACAACCGCCCACACAGCCGAATAAAAAGGAACTCTAGACAGGGGTTCATCTCATCCTACTTGCGCATGACCCACTTAGCCTTGCTGCACCTCCCATGTTTTAGCCATTCCCGGTTGACGAGGCTTGAGGCTACAATTACCTTTGTAGAACACATCTATCTTAGAATGCTCATCGTCCACCTGACGATGTTCTGAAAGCATTCAATCCATACAAGTTCGTTCCGGGTACGAACGAAACCAAAGGCATTATCTCGTTACACTCATTTTGGAATCACCCTCAGAGCTAATGACAATAACCCTTGCACTCTGAATCTTCATCTTCACTTGAGATTCATGACCTATCTTAATTTGGGTCGATGTGGTTTTTGGATATCCAAATCTGGAAACCCGATCCCGGTCTCATCGAAATCCAAAATGCCATCTTTTAGTCCCAAGTTTTTTTAAAGTCAAAACAATTCAATTCTATTATCTATATACACATAGATAGATAATTCATATCATCATCACAAATAAATAATTCACATTATCATCATAAACAGATAATTCACTTATCATCACACTTTAACCAAAGCATCTCATATCATATATCACACATATCTCATCAGAGATATCAAACAATCAAGGCATTCAATATCAATCAACCATCCATAAGCAATGATTAATCACACATCTATAATTAATTTAAAATGAATTAAACTAATTACTTCATCTCTAATTAATTTAAAATAAATTAAATTAATTACTTTCATCAAATAAATCTTGCTTACTTAACCATTAATTAAACTAATTAATTAATCATCATCTTAATTAATCACCCTTGATTAATTATCCCTTAATTACATTAAGTAATTAACACTTAATTAATTATAAAAATTAATTATCTTCAAACCATTAAGTAATTATCCTTAATTACTTCATTAGCTATAATTAATTACATTAATCCTTAATTAATTATTATTAATTAATTACCTTATAAACACTTATTATTAATTAACTAATCTTGATTAATCAATCCTTAATTACTTTCATTAATTACATTAATTAATGATCCTCAATTAATAACTTCCATTAATTAATTAACTATAATTAATTACATTATTTAATTAAACTTTAATTAATCACTTCCATTAATCAGCCTTAATCATAAACAATGATTACCATCCTGTAATTACTTACCTTAATTAATTAACTCCTTAATTAATTATATAGATCCTTGATTAATTACACCAAATAATTAATCCTTAATTACTTCTACTAAGTAATTATCCTTTAGTTACTTCCCATTAATAATTAATTATATCCCAGTAATTATACATTAATTACTTACCCAAAGTAGTTATACTTATCCATCTCATTAAGTAATTATACTTAATCAATCACCAAATTAATCAACCCATTTGATTAACCCAAATAAATCACACTTATTTGATTTATTACAATTGGGTAATTCATCCCTTAATTACCCCTTTAAATAAATAAATTAATCTTTAATTACAGATTAATTATTTCTTAATTATTAATTAATAAACCTTAATTATCAATTAATAAAACTTAATAACAAATTAATTAATCCTTAATTAATTAGTCAGTCAATTCTTAATTACAATTAATTAACCTTAAATAACAGTTAATCAATCCTTAATTAACTTTAATTATAAATTAATTATTTCTTAATTATTAATTAATAAAGCTTAATTATTAATTATTAAAACTTAATTACAAATTCAGTACATTTTTTAACTACCAATTAATTAACCTTATTTACTTAATTAATTAATCTTTAATCATTAACTAATAATCTCTAATTAATAATTCTTAATTATAAATTAATTAAACTCTAATTAATTAACTTATAATCCTTAATTATTAATTTTAAATAAATTGATTGAATCAATTAATTACTCTTAATTAATACCTTAATTAATCCTTAATTATTATGAATTAAATTAATTAATCATATCTAATTTCCTTTAACTAAATTAAATTTAAGATAATGAAACTTTAATTATCATAAAATAAAGCATTATCTTATTAATACTTTATTAACATTTTTATTTTTAAACCATTATAACTATATAATTAACTATACTTAATTAAATCAATAATTAAAAATAATCATTTTAACTTGATAAATTAAAGTTATCAAAACTTTAAAATACTTAAACATTTATCAAATAATAGTCTTAAAAGCTAGATTCAAATCTGAATTTAAAACTTGCTTTTATATAAACCTTTAAAAATTCCATTTCTTAACTTAGATTTAAAATTACTTTAAATTCACTTAACAAGATTTAAATTTAACAAACTTCAAATGTTTTAATCAAAGTGTTTAAGAAAACATTTATTTTTAGAAAAAACCAAGATTCATTGCAAAAGTTTAAAACTTCCTTTATTTTAATTTGAAATTTGTTTTATAAAAACTTTTAAAAACTTTTGAAATTTCTTTTAAATCAAACTACTTCAGTTTTGAACCTGAGTATTACTCAAGCCACTTCAAGTTCTAATTCTTTCTTAAATTTCAAAATTCTAATTTAAATTTAAATTTAGAAACCCTGTAACCATTAAAAATAGTTAACAGGTTTAAGTATGGATCGACAGGCTAGACCCAAATTCACTCAAGTTTTCAATCGAGTCTCCAACACAAAAACACGATGCTTCACTCAAGCCAACTCCCAGTAAAACCCAATCCCCTAAAACAACAGACATGAGAATCAACACCGTGCATATGCACCGTCACCGGAACCATCTCCAGCCTTCAATGATCTCTGAAGCATCTCGTAAATCGATGTAGCAACCATTCCCGATCATCCAACTACCGTCACAAGCCCTCGATCAAAATTGAGCTACCCAGTTAAAAATTGGATCCAACTGCCAAGGCCAAATTCACCTTGAAGTAGCATCTCCGACCACCAGACGACGAGCAACTCTGGCCACTTCATATACGTTCATCCACGAACCTATGCCCAAAACCCCATTGAACTCTATGCTTCAGAGAAGAAGTCGTGATCTCATTTTCCCAGGCCGAGCAAATTAGGTTTAAAACCCAAATCCACCGGTCGCCGTCGCCACGACCATCAGACAACCGACCATACATTTTTGCTGAGCATCCCTACACCCCGACCTCCTCCATTCGAAGCCACGACCACAGAAGATGTTGCAATCACCAAAAAAGCCCCAAAATACTATTTCTGGTCATCTCCAGATTGCATGCTCAACACTTCAATAAAAATTGTGATTTTGATTTTAAAAATCCTAACTTTCTACGTTGATTCCAGTTATAAACCTGAAACAACAAATTACTATGATCGATTTAATCATGATTTAAAAATTATTCCACTATCTTTACATTTCCAGTTAAATATAAAAATATTTCACTTAACTTCATTTTTTAAGTTTTAATCGATGACTAAACAAGCATTTCTAGTTTGAAAACTAAGTCACATTAGATACCAGAATAAGTGAGGATGGATTTTGAACTAAATTTAACCATGGAATATGAAACAGAGACGAGCATGAACACAACAGACATGCACACAAGAATACAATCATATATACAGATTTTTCACTTATTTATACACATGCAGGCATCATCATCACAGAGATTTCATAAGCAACCATCAATCATCTAATTAAACTCTTAATTTAAAGGTTTACTCACCTTTTCGAAAAGCAGAAGTTTTTGCAACTGGAATGAGATCTGCATGCTTTCATTTATGATTCCAGAAAACTTGTATTGCTTTGTTGTTTTGATTTTCTGAAAGCTTTACCTTGCTTGTAACCTAAAAACTGAATTGCTTAGTTGATTGAGATGATTCAAACTTTGACTACTGGTTGCATGCCTGAACTATGATTATTTGTTGATTCCAGATTGCAACTGAACAGAACTACAGGCATTGATAAAAGAGGTTACAGGTTTTGTTCTTGTGGAAATCACAGGGTTTGTGTTTTGGTTTGCTTGAAAATGTATTTACAGGTTTGAGCATTGATTTGAAAAGAATGTTTTGCAGGCTTTTGTATTTTGGTTTTAAGGAACTTTTGATTTTAGTATGAGGAATTTTCAGGTTTGTTGACATGCTTACTTGTTTGAATTCAAAGTACAAGAAAAGAAATGAAGGAAGAAAGTGAAAGTGTTTTATATAGATTAAATTTTGGTTTAATTAAAATTTAAAGAAAATAAAAACAAGTAATGACACTTGTCTCTTAACTTATTAATATGTTAACACATGTTATCTAAAATGGTTTATAACTTAACACTTGTATTAACTTATTTCTATATTATTTATAAATGATTTTAAAAGTTTTTTAAATATGATTTCCTAATTAATTAATACATTTCTAATTTTAGAAAGGCTTTTCTAATTTTAAATAAATAAAACTTTTAAAAGAAAATAAAATAAAAACCAATTATCTTTTAAATAAAATCATATATAACAGTGTAAACTCATTTTTAAATGCTAATTCAAAAATCTTTTGTATTTGTTCCTATTAAATAAATACTTTTCCAAATTATATATATAAATTTCTTTTAAAGAAAATAATATAAACCATCTTATTTTAAACAAAAATCTTATCCATATATTTTAAATTCAAACTATATTATTATTTTTATTTTAAGATATATATTCCTTCAAATTCAATTTTTTAGTTCAAATTCAGAGTCAATTTAAAATCCAAATTTAAAATCAATTCAAATAAATATAGATATCAATCTTAAAAAATCACATTATTAAATTGTAAATAATTATCCTATATTAAAATCAACTTAAATACACACATATATTTAAATAACACTTATAAAATTTGAAATTATAAGTCAATTTAAAATTTATTTATATAATAACACAAACTAAATAATTATTCTTATGTAAAAATCAATCTATAATTATACTTTTAAAAACATCTCAATATTAATTAATTGGTTATTTATATTTGAAAATAACAATTTTATCAAATTTAAACAATTTAATTAAGGGATTATCACATTTTAAATTCCTTGATATTTCGGAATATCACACTTTACTTTCCAAATAGCGACAAGTTTACTTCTTCGATGCTTAGTGCTAATTATGCAAAAAAAGTCATTTTCATATAAGTGATTTTCTTTACGAAAATTAATTCACTTCCATAAATGAACCTGACATTCTTTTTAAAAAGAACAGAACTTGTGCTTGATTTCTATAGTTCTATATTGGTAAAATAATTTTAGAATTACTCTTTCCAAACATATTTTTATAAGACAAATTTTATAGTACTAAGTGCATTAAAAAAATGGTAAAAAACAATTTTTTACTATAAACACAAAAACAATCTACACTTAGCTTTATCTATAAATAATCCCTTTTCAAGGATTTTCTCATTTATAAATCATTATTTATAAATTTAAAACAATATTTATTACCTCAAAAGATAATGAACAACGCAAACAACTTTTATAGCTTTAAAACGATATTAATTATCTCGAAAGATAATTTGTCTAATTTCTAAAATCTCTTTTAAGCAAACGAATCCATTTCTTTAATAAAATGGATAATCATTTCCAAAGAATTTATATTATCGTTAAATTAGCTTTTAAATTTTTGTTACTTTAATTTTTTTTATTATATTAGTTAATTTACATAATTCACTTTTTATTATATCAATTAATCTTTAAAAACAATTAATTAATTTTTTTTATTAAATTCAAATAATCATTATTTAAATGAATAATTAATCTCAAACATCATTAGTTAAAATGATTAAATAATGCCAATTAATTAAAAAATTAATTAAGTTCAATAAATTAATTGGATTAACTAAATTTAAACCTCATTAATTAAAACATTTAATTGAAACATCATTTTTTAAAATGATTTGTTCAGCTATAAAACATCATTAATCGGAATAATTTAACTAAATTCCAAATATCATTAGTTAAATTTAAAACAACCATTGATTAAAAGGATTAATTAAATTCAAATATCATTAATTAAAATTATTATTTATTTAAATTATGATTAATCAAAATAATTAATTAAACTCTAGAAATCATTAATAAAAATTATTAGTTAAATCTTATCCCTTTTAAATCAAAGATAAACCAATTTTAAACATCATTTTATTAATTGGTTAATTAATCTCAAAATCATTAGTTTAAATGATTAATTATTTTAAATTATTATTTATCAAAATGATTAATGAATTTTTAACACTCTGTTTAATGGAAACATCAGCTTTAGTTCATATGATAGAGTTTTGGGGATGAAACTGAATAAATGACGATATAGAGAATTGATATAACGGCACTTAAAAATTAAATGAAATATTAGGATTTATTTCAATTAACCATTAATGCAATAGCATACGGATGTAAAAAAATAATAATGGGTTAAAAACCATTCGGGGTCTCTCTACAGATTTTCCTACAAAATAATGGTTATGGGTAATATATATATAATCATATTGGTTCATAACGATCAAATTAATATGTCATCCATTTTCCATATTGAAATTCATCCATTTTTCAAACGGAAATTCAACCAAACAAGAAATCAAAAAATTTAACTAATATCCAAACAATCAATTAATGCTTATTGCATCATAGATATGATATGATAAAATTGAATGTGAGTTAAACTCACATTGATATTTTTGTAACAACCCAAAATTTTGGTTATTTGAAATTGGAATATTTAATTAATTTTAAATATTTAAAAGTTAATTATTAACTTAAAATTTCAAATATAATGATTTACTGGTTAATTTAATTTCTGAAATTAATAATTGTATATTGTTTAAATTATTGAACCTTGAGTTTTAAGCTTGTTAAAAATAATTTAAAGTCTTACAAAATTTATATTAAAAATACCGAAGATAATAAAACTTCTTAAATTGAATTTAAAAGTGATTTGTTAAATTTTAAAAATATATTATTTAAATTAAGATTTAAAAATAGTCTTTCGGGGGCATAGTCTCGGAATTCGACGAAACCAATTTCATTGGATTCCAATAATGTATTATTGTAGAATTTCAAATTTTATAGCGTTTGAGTTATCGTTTGGTCGTACAGGATATAAACGCGTTGAGGTTATATCGAAAATTCCATATAATAATTGGGTCTAAAAAGCTATCTTTTCCATACGATCGAACTAGGACTCGAAACCTTTTCCATTTCGTTCGGCATAGAGGTATAACATTATAAACACCTAGCGGCATACCTCGATAGGAGTTCGAGATTTTAAGATGCATAGATCAAGACATTTTGAAATTAAATTATTATATTAATTAGTCAAACTTCCTTTCAGCTATTATGTTATTTTTTCAATGTACAATTCCCCTCTCCTATATGCCACCTTCTTATCATTCCACCCCATCAAAATTCTTTTAAATCACACGTGTTTCTTTTTTGCCCCTATCAGTTCGAACCAAAAACAAAAGAAAAAATTTGACAATACTAATAACTAGACGAAAAGGTTTCTTCAATTCATTCACTATCTTTTCTTTTCACCTCCAGATTTTATCAAAGCAGCGAAAAGAAAAAAATGGCCGTGGGTTGAAATTCAAAAAAAGAGGAACGAGATCGTTCGTATATATTCATTCCCAAATCGAATTCAATCAGATGAAGCAAGCTTTAGATGGCCAGCTGTGAATCGTGAGCTTGTATTTGTGTTGCTTTGTGTCGCGCACTATAACAACCCAGTATTTTTGTGATTATTTTAATTGTATATTTTAATTATTTTAATTTGAATTCCAGATTTAAAAAATTTATTTTATTTATTAAAATTAATAATTTTGTTATTTTAAATATAAATTTTGATTTGTATGTGAATTATAATTTCAAACCTGAATAAACAAAATATTTTCCAAAAATGTGAATTTTGGTCAATATGGTCAAACTTTGACTTTTAAATTTAAAATTTAAATATTTGATTCTTTTAATTTTATCTTCTATTATGAAAATAAATTAAATTTAAAGAATACTGCTTTTGTTTTGTTGAAATCTGATTTATATTGTGAAAGTTAATGCTTTTTACAATATTGTATATAAAATGTTTTATTTAACAATATTATTTGTTTAATTTATATAAATAATATTTTTGGTTGTCAAATCATGTTCTAATTTGTGTAACATGACATGTTATGTATTTATTTTATTTTTAAGACATTTTAAAACCGTAGTTATAAATTTTAATGTTCATTGTTGTTGAATATGCACTTATATGATTTTTGTTTGATGATAATAAACATATATACATTCGTCTAAATGTATTTGTTAATGTACTATTTTATTTTTCATAGATTAAATAAAAATTTGCTGAATAAAATTAAATAACACAGAATTTGAATTCAAACAAAAATTTTATTCAAACAAATATTTATTACAATTTGAATATTACAAATTCAAGCTCTCAATATACATATACAATTATGATTCAAAATACATCACAATTTCATATTTACATTTAACCTCACTACACATCACTCATTCACTCAATTCGTATTTTAACTTCAACTTCATTCCAGTTAGAATACAACATCTGAGCAATCTGCAAAAATATTCACTAACGCAGTAAAATTGAAAAAGAAATATTTTTGCAATATAAAATAAAATATGATTTTGAAAATAATATTTTCCTCAGTTATTTGGGTTGTTCGTCATCATTTACATTTGAATTCATCACACACGAATAATGTGAAATGCACAGTGTATCACTGTACATGCCACAAGGCCGTACACACCGATATACACTTGATAAAGTTACAGGGACAGGCGAGCACAAGGTCAAACCCAAATAAAAAGACGGGTTCAACTCAGGTGCAATATAAATAAAGTCTCGACATCAGCACAAGGTCAAACCCGAGTTTTAAAAGTGGATTCAACACAGGTGCACTTAAAAATGTGCAAGTATGGAAAAACGGTCTCGACAACTAAAACATGTCTCGACCAAAAATCAGTGACATAAGTCAAAACCCGAATTCAAACTATATCAAACAGTGACAATATGTATGGGGCAATGCACAAGAGGCTAAGGCACAATACCACCAACATAACAGCTAACAAATGCCAGGACAAACAATTACAAACATCAACTACAAGCCCAAGTGAAACCAGACCACAAAGCCAAGCATGATACAGGTATGAACAGTGCACAAGGGCAGATCAATGTTAACCAAATTAGTGATGAAGTCGCATTCTCAAAACCACGACCATGCTACTGTTCAAAACTGCAAATACCCATGTCCAGACTCAATGCAACATTCAATACAGTTTAATGTACAGAAGCAACAACAATCAGAGAACAAAAGTTCCTATAACAGCATAGTGATCTGGAGTCAGCATCAAAGTCAACCCAGATAAAAAGAAAGCAAATGACAGAACCAGATGCCACCGAAAATCCAACAAAGACCAAGGCTACAAATGTGCAAATGCTCAAACTCAGAGGCAACAAAGGTCAGGGACCAAGTGCAATAGATACGATGAACCAAATGCTCGTACTACATGAAATACATAGAGACAAAGCAACTGCCACATGACCACACACTAATATACATGAATACGACAACAGGTGAATGTGCAGACCCAACCAAAGAAATGAACCAGTGGCCAGAAACTAGATTACTACATAACACAGTAGCAATGCAACAGTATCGAATACAATATGGACACAACAATGCTCAATGACACAGCAATGCTCAAGACCAAGGTACAAGTAACAATGCGCAATGCACAGTGCAAACAAATGAACCAATTTTTGTAGGTGACACAGCAAAACCATGAATGCAGTAACAACAAAGTCGAGTATTTTTAAAGTCGAAGTCAACCAAGAAATTCAAGAAATCAAAACATGGCCGAAAGTCAAAGTCAAATTTTCTTCAACAGAAAAATGATCGGGGCCGAAGCCGTGGCAATCAAGGCGTCGAACAATTCAAGCAGTAATCAAATTCGAAACCGTGTCAACCAAGCAACAAGAATATACGATTACGAACAAGTCAGAATCAATCTCAAACGACCAAGCAAAATCAAGCGGTCAGAGAAAAGAATTGACAAATTCAAATATATTCGTACGAACGCAAATCTAGGGTTACAAACCCTATATAAACAATCATCATTGGCAATTTTCAAAAGCATGGAGTTCAATCAAGCATAACATAATAGCATAAACGAAAATCACATACCGAATCGATGTCGAACTCCATCAACTCGAAGTAGCCAGAGAGAGCAACGAGAAATCGATCGAGCAAGCCAACTCTCGAACAACCACAGATTCGATCGAAGTAATAATGGCTCTTCGAAAGCCCTAATTTGGATCAGGGACGCAAGCCCTAATTCAGTTGCAAAGAGGAACGAACGAGATTAACGACGATGGCCATTTTTCACAAAGGAATGAAATAAAGAGAATGGGCCAATTAATATAATAAAAAGGGCCGGCCTTGTTAAAGAATAAAATAGGGTTTTGGTTTTAAATTAGGGTTATTTTAATTTAAAATTGTTTTTAATTTGTATTTTCCTTTTTAAACTGTTTAATTTTCTAATCGTGTGACTAGGGGACAAGCTACGTGGCGTAGCTTGAGAATTCGCAACTCAGTGGCTGAGTTATAGCAGGGTTTTGAGCGTAGAGTTAGATTTAGTCGATAGCAGGTGTCGCGAGTTTACGTGTGTAAGCGTCTGACTATCTAATTTCTAGTAGAAACATTGGTGGCAGCACGTAGGCAGGGTTTTGCCGAAGCTGGGTAAATTCCGTGTCGTTCTATTTCTACATTTATTATTCTGCTATTATCTGTGCTGTTATTGTTCTGTGATCTGTGTTGAAAATATTCTGTAAGCTTCCGCAATTAATTTTTATAATTTATACTATCACCCTATTCACCCCCCTCGAGGGAGAAATCGATCCTACAAGTGGTATCAGAGCTAGGAATAGAAGTCAACTTCTGTTTTAAAAAATTCATTTTTCAAAAACCAATTTTTGTTTTAAAAATTTGAATTTTTAAAATGGCTTCTTTTAATACTGCTTTTGCTGAGGGTCAATCCATAGTTAGACCACCAATGTTCAATGGTGAATATGCTTATTGGAAAAATAGGATGGAAATTTTTCTAAAAACCATTGACGCTTGGAATATTGTTGGGACGGGTTATAAAACACCGACTATAACTGTAGATAATCAGGAAGTAGATAAACCAAAGGAACAATGGACAGAACTAGAAAATAAATTACAAAATACTAATGCTAAAGCTATGAATTCTATTAACTGTTCATTGGATCAATTTGAATTTAATCGTGTCTCACATTGTCTAACTGCGCAGGAAATATGGCACACACTAGAAGTGACTCACGAAGGAACATCTCAAGTCAAAGAATCTCTCCTTGCCATGCTAAGCAGCGAATACGAGAATTTCACAATGGCGAATGAAGAAAATGTTAAAGAGATGCATGGACGACTTTCCAATATCGTATATAAATCAAAAGCTCTTGGAAAATCATACACGAAGTTGGAGATAGTCCGAAAAATCCACAGAGTCCTTCCACAAAAATTTGAAGCGAAAGTGACTGTCATTCAAGAATCAAAAGACTTAAAACAAATGAAAGTTGAAGAACTCATCGGAAATCTCACCACTTATGAGCTAGAAATGAAATTCAAGGAAGAACGTGAAGGAGGAGATACTCGAAATAAATCAACAGCGCTCAAAGGAACAATCGAAAGTGATGATGATAACGATGATGATGTGGCAACAGAGCTGGCACTACTAATAAAGAAATTCAAAAGGTGGAATCGCAAATACGGAAATCCAGCTCGAAATCGGGAATTGAAAAGCAGAATAGGTAAAGCGCTAGACTACTCAGAAGAACAGGAGATCATTTGTCATAAGTTCAACCAACACGGACACATCAAGCCCAATTGTCCTCGAAATCGACGTGACTTTGGAAAGAAACAGAAAAAGAAAAGTTTTGCAGCCACTTGGGATGAAATGGATGAGGATGATAAAAGCACTGGCAGTGAGAGCGAAAAAGCAGATTTGTGCCTTTGAGGTGATATAACTGACAGTGATGATGATGAGCCAAGCGAGGTATCAAAACTTATTCATTCAGAGTTGCTTATATATTTTCATAAAGTAAATGGCTGTTTTGAACGACTCAGGGAGAAATATGCTAAACTTGAATCACGAAAAGTTACTTTGATAGAAATAAACGAACAACTTGACCAATTAGTTAAAACCTATCAAAGTAGGATCCCTAAGTGTGATAAGTGTCCAACATTTGATGAAGAAATTAAAAAAATCAGAAATTAAAATGAAATTGCTTGAAAATGAAATTCTGATTTTAAAAGAGAATGAAAATACTAGAAGAGAGAATTCAATTAAAAAGTGCACACAATTGTTAAACGAAAATGAGTCTCTCAAAACAAAAGTCCAACAATTGTCAACGACTTTAGATAAATTTTCAAATAGTGAAAAATCATTGAATATGCTATTAGAGAAACAAACTGTTAATACAGTTAGACAAGGACTTGGATATAATCAATCTAAAAATGTTAGAAATGAGATTAATCAAGAAAATTCAATATGCACGAATTGTAGAAAATATGGACACAATCACAATAATTGTTGGTATAGACCCAAACATGTGAAAACTATACCGATTTGGGTTCCAAAAGGCACAAATATAAAATCTCTCAAAGTTAAACAAATTTGGGTGCCGAAGGGAACAATTATAAATAGTTTTGGGTCTTTACAAAATTGTTTTTCAAAACTTTCTGCCACTAACAACCATGGACCTATAAAAACAAATATGTCACATAAATCTTTTCCCGTGTAGGTGTGGTGGCGGGCTAAGGAACAATAACAGTGTTCTCTGGATTTTGGCTGTTCCAAGGACACAACGAGCAACAAAGCAAAGTTCCTTAGCCTAGTTCAAGGGTGACAGAATCACAATAGACAAGAACGAAAAATATCGTAAAGGTAAAACAGGTAATGGTATATTTATTTGAACGATATATTGAATGTGATAATCTGCACCATATTTTGAATTAAATCAGCTAATAATGTGATGATGAAAAGATGATGATTCTGACTTATTCAAAATAGTTGGCCAATTATATTCTTATGCCAAAAAAACACTATAAAAATCTCTAGATTCTTTGAATTACTTCATATATAACAGTTTGGATTAAAAATAGCGTTTTTGTTGGATGATAATACATTTGGTTATAATACGGCTAACTATATATTCACAATTTCTTTTGACATGACTTCAATTAAAATCCTAAAGAATTTCAACTAAAAATTGTAAAAAGGATTTTAAGAAATTTTTGAAACTTCAAGAAACTGTTTGGAATAATAATGATGTTTTAATGATTGATGATTACTCATGAATATAGTTGTTTATCCTATGGCTTCTAAGATTAACACTATAATATTTGTTTGATTGTTAACTTGGCTTCAATTCAATTTCAAAAGAATGTCATTTGAAATGCTGTTAAAAATTGAGTTTGAAATTTTTGGTGCACACTTCACGGTTTGGTCGATCAAATTCAATTAATGATAATTGAGTGAAAAAGAAATTCAGAAGCAGATTATACTGGTAATCTAGTTGATAGAAAAATTACTAGTTGAATGTGAATTTTTGAGACATTTAGTAACTGCATTGTTTTTCAAAGGAAATATCTGCATATTTTTCATTTCAAATAATTTTCAAATAGCAGAAAATTTTCTTATAAAACCCCCTCGAGAAAATCTTTTTTGACCATATTTTCAGATTAGTCATTTAGAAAAATTGATTTATAATTATTTCTGAATTTGATTTTAAATGATTACATTGACTAATCTAACTCCCTAATGATTATCGAAAAGATGAATAGCGATTGAAAAAGTGATGAGTGCTGATATTTATTATATATTATGACTCGGCACGGTATAATTAGTAAATTTCTTTAGAAATTTAAACAAGAGTTATAAAACTTTTTGTTGGTAAAAATTCCATGACCATCTCTATCTCTATCATATTTCTAACGACCATCACTCATCAAAATTCTATATAATTTGTCGATATGTGGTACTTTAAACAGGAATCGTTCGTTTTTCATTTTTACATTTTTAAATAATAGAAAAAATTTATATAATAAAAAAATAAAATGAAAAAAAATAAAATAAATACCAAAGTATTCACTCTCATTTAAAAGTCCTCACGGTTATGCATGGGTGAATTACTTGGAATTTGTTATGTGCTTCCATGCTCATTTAAAAGTCCTCACGGTTATGCATGTATGGAACGCATATCAAAAGTTGATTTTTAAAATAAACAAGTTGATTCTAATCCCATTTAAAAGTCCTCACGGTTATGCGTGGTTAGAAGATACTTGAATTCATTTTTTTAAAATAAAATTGGAATACTACTAATCTCATTTAAAAGTCCTAACGGTTATGCATGGTTAGTAGATATTCAAATTCCTGATATAAATATACCACAAATAGACACAACCTTATGGTTTTATATGAGGACATCGTTCTCATCATTCTAAAAGTGGAATATGCGCCTAACAAAATATTTATGATTTTTGTTTGATTTTTTATTGAAATTTAATATTTATATTCAATTGAGTTTTAATGTTGGATTAATATCGATCACTTTATCTCTATTTTCTCTAACACTGTTATTCTTTTGCTGATAACAAAAGGGGGAGGGAAAAGTTAAGATTTTGTCAAATAAAATCAAGCAAAGGTCAAATATTTTCCACTTGCATCTAGGCTCATTTGCATATTATTTAATTGTATGCATATTTGTAGGGGGAGCTTTGTGTAGAGAGGAAGCATTTAAATAGGGGGAGCAAATTAGAGCATATCAATGATCAAATACATTTAACTTCAAAATCTTAAATATATGTTTGTTATCATCAAAAGAGGGAGATTGTTGAATATGCGCTTATATGATTTTTGTTTGATGATAATAAACATATATACATCCGTTTAAATGTATTTGTTAATGTACTATTTTATTTTTCATAGATTAAATAAATATTTGCTGAATAAAATTAAATAACACAGAATTTGAATTCAAATAGAAATTTTATTCAAACAAATATTTATTACAATTTGAATAGTACAAATTCAAGCTCTCACTATACATATACAATTTTGATTCAAAATACATCACAATTTCATATTTACATTTAACCTCACTACACATCACTCATTCACTCAATTCGTATTTTAACTTCAACTTCATTCCAGATAGAATCCAGCATCTGAGCAATCTGCAAAAATATCGACTAACGTAGTAAAATTGAAAAAAAAATATTTTTGCAATATAAAATAAAATATGATTTTGAAAATAATATTTGCCTCAGTTATTTGGATTGTTCGTCATCATTTACATTTGAATTCATCACACACGAACAATGTGACATGCACAGTGTATCGCTGTACATGCCACAAGGCAGTGCACATCGATATACACTTGATAATGTTACAGGGACGGGTGAGCACAATGTCAAACCCAAAAAAAAAGACGGGTTCAACTCAGGTGCAATATAAATAATCGACATCAGCACAAGGTCAAACCTGAGTTTTAAAAGTGGAATCAACACAGGTGTACTTAAAAATGTGCAAGTATGGAAAAACGGTCTCGACAACTAAAACAAGTCTCGACCAAAAATCAGTGACATAAGTCAAAACCAGAATCCAAACTATATCAAACCGTGACAATATGTATGGGGCAATGCACAAGAGGCTAAGGCACAATACCACCAACATAACAGCTAACAAATGCCAGGACAAACAATTACAAACATCAACTACAAGCCCAAGTGAAACCAGACCACAAAGCCAAGCATGATACAGGTATGAACAGTGCACAAGGGCAGATCAATGTTAACCAAATCAGTGATGAAGTCGCATTCTCAAAACCACAACCATGCTACTGTTCAAAACTGCAAATACCCATGTCCAGACTCAATGAAATATTCAATATAGTTTAATGTACAGAAGCAACAACAATCAGAGAACAAAAGTTCCTATGACAGCATAGTGATCTGGAGTTAGCATCACAGTCAACCCAGATAAAAAGAAAGCAAATGACAGAACCAGATGCCACCAAAAAACCAACAAAGACCAAGGCTATAAATGTGCAAATGCTCAAACTCAGAGGCAACAAAGGTCAGGGACCAAGTGCAATAGATGCGATGAACCAAATGCCTGTACTACATGAAATACATGGAGACAAAGCAACTGCCACAAGACCACACAGCAGTATACATGAATACGACAACAGGTGAATGTGCAGACCCAACCAAAGAAATGAACCAGTGGCCAGAAACTAGATTACTACATAACACAGTAGCAATGCAACAGTATCAAATACAATATGGACACAACAATGCTCAATGACACAGCAATGCTCAAGACCAAGGTACAAGTAACAATGCTCAATGCACAGTGCTAACAAATGAACCAATTTTTGTAAGTGACACAGCAAAACCATGAATGCAGTAACAACAAAGCCGAGTTTTTTTAAAGTCGAAGTCAACCAAGAAATTCATGAAATCAAAACATGGCCGAAAGTCAAAGTCGAATTTTCTTCAACAGAAAAATGATCGGGGTCGAAGCCGTGGCAATCAAGGCGTCGAACAATTCAAGCAGTAATCAAATTCGAAACCGTGTCAACCAAGCAACAAGAATATACGATTACGAACAAGTCAGAATCAATCTCAAACGACCAAGCAAAATCAAGCGGTCAGAGAAAAGAATTGACAAATTCAAATATATTCGTACCAAATCTAGGGTTACAAACCCTATATAAACAATCATCATTGGCAATTTTCAAAAGCATGGAGTTCAATCAAGCATAACAGAATAGCATAAACGAAAATCACATACCGAATCGAAGTCGAACTCCATCAACTCGAAGTAGCCAGAGAGAGCAACGAGAAATCGATCGAGCAAGGCAACTCTCGAACAACCACATATTCGATCGAAGTTATAATGGCTCTTCGAAAGCCCTAATTTGGATCAAGGACGCAATCCCTAATTCAGTTGCAAAGAGGAACGAACGAGATTAACGATGGCGGCCATTTTTCACAAAGGAATGAAATAAAGAGAACGGGCCAATTAATATAAAAAAAGGGGCCGGCCTTGTTAAAGAATAAAATAGGGTTTTGGTTTTAGATTAGGGTTATTTTAATTTAAAATTGTTTTTAATTTGTATTTTCCTTTTTAAACCGTTTAATTTTCTAGTTGTGTGACTAGGGGACAAACTACGTGGCGTAGCTTGAGAATTCGCAACTCAGTGGCTGAGTTATGGCAGGGTTTTGAGCGTAGAGTTAGGTTTAGTCGATAGCGGGTGTCGCGAGTTTACGTGTGTAAGCGTCTGACTATCTAATTTCTAGTAGAAACCTTGGGGGCAGCA
Source organism: Allium cepa (assembly GCA_030765085.1). Lineage (NCBI taxonomy): Eukaryota > Viridiplantae > Streptophyta > Magnoliopsida > Asparagales > Amaryllidaceae > Allium > Allium cepa. Next base: position 1,049,840,952 of record CM060929.1, on the reverse strand, counting down.
CGTAGGCAGGGTTTTGCCGAAGCTGGATAAATTCCGTGTCGTCCTATTTCTGCATTTATTATTCTGCTATTATCTGTGCTGTTATTGTTCTGTGATCTGTGTTGAAAATATTTTATAAGCTTTCGCAATTAATTTTTTTAATTTATACTATCACCCTATTCACCCCCCTCTAGGGTGAAATCGATCCTACAATTGTATTTTGATTATAATTTTTAAATTCTAGTTTCAATTATTAAGCTATTTTCTTATTTATTTTCTATTTTTCCTTAAATAATTATTTATATTCTTTTTTCAACTTTTTTTGTTTTCTTTTTATATTTTATGCACTGAACTTTTATTCGTTTATTTTGTTTAAAAGTAAATAGATATTCAAATGGACAAAAGACTTTTCATTTTCCATTGACTTTTCATCTACTTGTCTCTTCATTTGTTTTTATCCTTTCATTTTGCATTTAACCGTCCATTCCTTTTGAATAACCGTACTCCTCTTCCTTTTCACGTGAAAAATACTTCTCATCCATGTTAAAACTCACGACAAAGAGAAAAAAAAAGAAAAAAAAACATGCTAATGGCTTCATTCTTTTTCTCCTCTTTTCATTATTTTTGTCATCCTCTTCTACCTAGCCTTAATCGGCTTAGCACTCCACTCCATCAGCTCCACCATCACCTCCTCCATCTACAGCGGCCATTCGCCCTTCCTCTGACCAAAATTCAGGCGGTGACCCTTCACATGAAGCATCACCACAAAATCATTGCAATCACTCCACAAAATTTGCCTTAGCCGAGCCTATGTCTTCACCACCTTCATCCACCACCTCGACCACCACTTAGAACCACCATCACCTGATCTACATCACCTCTAGCTGCCACATGACCTCTGTCTAGATCTGAAAACCCCATAGCAGAGCCCTACTTACCCATAGCCGAGCCAAAATGTTGAACATCTCCAATCTATTTGCCTTGTCCCTTTATATGCTTCATGTGTAACACTCCTACCCTCCACATCTCATGTAGAAGTGCCATGTTGATGCCATAACTCGAGCCAATATCCAGCCATGGCCAAGCATATGTTCCCCTTGGTCAAGCTTTTGAATGGTTAAAGCAAGGTCAAATTATTTTTTCCTTTGTTGCTTTTTATTTCCATTTATTTTAATGTATTTTGTATTGAATATTCATGTTTATATTGCTTGTGTTAATTGGTTGCTTACAAGATCATATCTTGGCTCTCTCTCACTTGAATCCATTATCGTGTTGTGCCGTACTGTATCGTGCTTTCTGGAATTTATTCTTGTAGTTTGATTTGCTAACTCCAGCTTGAAAAGGCGAGTCATTCTCACTTCGGTATTTTTACTTATGAAATAGTAAATTGATGACAAGTGTTTAGTAATTAAAATGTTTATGCAAGTTAATGATAATTATATGATATGTTACTCCATGTTATTTTCATGTTAACTCTGTTAATTATCACCTGGCATATGATATATGACATTATATTGTGACATATACATGTTAGTATCATTGTTTATATTGTTTATGCATATATTCACAGTGCAAGTTTCCCTGTTAGAATAGAATCACTATGGATTGAAATGATACATACTCAAACGGACTTTAGAATAGGGAAAAATCATTATGGGCTGAAATGATTGGCCTGAGCGATTTTTATTTATTTTTATTTACTTAGGATTGCGGATTTGAAATGGTAGAACCCGGGTTTTCTTTGTAAACTACGACTTGAAATGATACATATCCATATCACTTGACCTAGGTTAGAAATTAATACAGACCCCGTGGTATATTTTTAAATGATTTTTATTAAGATATGCATTTTTAAAAGTATGGAATTTGATTTAAAAATATATATTTTATAGTTTTAAGAAAGCTAAATATTAAGTTTTGAATTTGTGAATTTAAGTATGTAAATTTGAAGTAAATGTGATTTTGACTTTAAATTTTATTTTAAAAATGTAAGTGAATAATGGGAATTAAATTTAAAGATTGAAATAATATTTAGAGTAAAATGTTAGGTTTTATTTAATTTATAAGTTAATAAATAGTAGGAATTTTGACTTAACAAATGAAATTATTTTTTAAAATTTGATAATCAATTATAAAATTTATTGTGATAAATCATATGTTAAATTGATTTACATGTGAAAGTTTAGAAGCATAAAAATATGATTTATAAGTTTAAAATTTGCTAAAATTGAAGTTTTATTGTTTTTGAAAAGTTATAATAAAATATGGAATTTTATTAATAGCATTTCTAAAGTGCTGTAGTTTAATGACAGCATTTTTAAAATGATATTGTTTTGAACTTAACTATGTTTGAAATAACTAAATATCTATTACGGCATTTTATAAATGTCGTTATTCCTAAACTAAACTATTTTGGAAACTATAAGCTACAATAGCACTTTATAAATGTTTTCGTTGCTATAATTTGATAATGTTTTGAAATGTTATAGATTTTAACACTGTTTGAGTTATATTTTAAAGTGTTAAACGATTTAACTTTTGGAATTGATTATTTGTGAAATTTAAGGAATTTTAAATATAGTTTAATATTTAAATTTGAATTTTTAAGGAATTTAAATTGAATTTGAATTTAAATAAGGTTTACTTGGTTATGTGTTAAATGAAATGTGATAAGATAAATGAATTTTTAAATGAAACTTTGAAATGTGTTTTGTAATGATATGTGAAATAATAAACGAATGACTTATTTGGTTTAAAGATGATATTTAAATTTGAACATTTGAATTTGAATTCAAATAATGATTTGATAATGAGGTTTTGAAAGGATATGACATTTTGATGATTGAAATGGTTTAGAAATGATTTAATCTTCATTTTGATAAAGAATATTAATAGGAATGATATTTGATTTTGATCTATTCGACAAATGAATATTTAAAGTTTATATTAGTATGAAAGATATTTACTTTACTTGTAATTCTGGTTGTTTAAATGATATTGGATTTAAGAAATGAATATTTCAAAACTAAGTAATAATAAAGATAAATCAGAGATATATCAAATTATAAAAAATTTAGTTTTGGAATGTGGATATTAAAGCTTTGAAATATATTAAAAATTGAATAGTTTGTTTTGTGGATCCAATCTACTTTTGAAATTAATATGATTTGAAATGATTTGTTGGGAAATTGAATTCAATTGAAACTGATGGTTTGAATTGAATTAAATTGGAAATTTGAATATTTGGGTTTAATTGAATAAATCTGTAAAAATGTAAAGAATTAAAGAAAGGTACCATGATTCCAAGTGTAAGATTCCAAAATGTTATGATTTTCAAAGTGTAGTGATTTCAAGTGTTTTGGTTTAGAAAGAGTTATAACTTTGATAGTATTATGATTTTTGAAAGGTGAATATATGTTTGAAATGGAAATGATATCGTATTGATTTGGATATAGTTTTAAAATGAAATGATTTTATTTTTGAAGTATAAACTATTTTGAAATGACCACAGTGTTATAATAACGTTTGGTTGTTAATGAGACCGCGATCGGAAGTTGTCATACTCTCTGCCAACTCCGAAAACCACTTTGACAACCGTGTACGCGGTGGAGATTCCAGAATGAAGTAGGATGGTGGCGTCGTTCTTGAGGTATATTATGTGGACCCAACTCCAATGAGTTGGTTTAAGGTGGCTAAAACAGGAGCGATCTCGAGCCGAAAGGGGTAGCTCCTCTGGTCGAACGCACTTCTTCGATACTATATCTTACTTGTGGTTGATTTGATGGCCATCCTTCGATTTTGATTGAGAGTGTGTTCCGAGGTGGGCGTAGTGGCTGCTACGTTACCACCAGCTCGTGTGTGTACTTGATATATCTACACTGGCATTGCCTCGTATGTCGTGTTACCTACATTAGCGAGCCTTACTACGAGTTTCTATTTGTGTCGTACCTATGGAGTATCTTCTCATAGTCTCCCGATCAGGAGATATGCAGGCACTGTATAGACTATTGGCACTATTATGTGTTAAGGGATATATGGGTAACCCCTTAACGCTATTTTAAAGTAGGTTTATTTTACTGTATACATTATTATAATAGCGCAATATTACTATGTAGTAAATAGTTAAACGGATCCTTAAAGGATGGGCGATCCCAAGCATCCTTTAAGTTATTGATGCATTTTTGTTACTGTTCACTAGAGTTGATTTAAAGTTCATAAGTATTTTTGTCCTGACTTGAGTGTATTGTGTTTTGCTTGACGCTCGAGTCAGACTGAGTGATTCAGCATTCAAGACTCGCCTTCAGAGTTGGAGCTTTTCTTGAAGATCCAGCCATCCATTTTGCTTTCAATATCCAGTGATTTCAGTGATGTATTCCGATTTATACCTGATGTATCTTGTTGCTCTTCTGTTGTATCTTGTTTAACTCTGATGTATCTTATTTTTATATAGTAGCTTCATGAACTACTATCCCTTTTAGTTCTGCTGCATTATTATTTACTCCGTGTCTATGATCTGTGATTATTCATTTACTGTATATTCTGAGATTTTCCAAATTTTATTTACAACGCGGTATTTTGAACAATTCAAGTCCGACATGTGCGGATGCGAATGGTTGAAAATATTAGGTCGTTATTTATTTGTATAATAGACAATTTCATTCCAATATAACTTAACTAAATTATACAGAAGTTGAATATGAAATTGAATAATATGCAATATTAAAAGGATTTCATAAATAAAATTTGAGTGGTCATAATAAATGTTATACACTTAAATTTTAGTTATAAAAAGATTAATAAAGGTAAATATAGAAAAAGGGTAATAGAATAATTTACAATATAAAAGGATGTTAAAGGAACTAAGAATAAATTTAAAGCAGTTAAAATAAGTATAAATATATTTAACATAGGTGATAAAATGTATTGAGAGGAATAAATTTAATTATAATTAGGAATAAAGAAGAATGGAATTTTATTGAGTACATTATGAGCATAATAAAAGATTTGCCAAATCCATGATTTTAGAGATTGTTAATTTAAGATAATTTGATGATAAGATAATGAAATTAGAGATGGTTAAGATTTATTTAACTTATGTAAAATTAATTTTCAATTTAAGTTGAAATTTTCAAGGTTTCAAATTTATTATCTTATCTTGTTTTTCAAACTATCTTTTGGTTGTCCTTATTTCCTTTATCTTGCTACGGAATGGGGAGACTATTGCTTATACCAATCTATTTGGAAACCTTCTATAATCTTTGGTACTCATTTTGAATCTGAGCACCGCTTTCCATCCACAGACCGTCGGTCAAGCAGAAAGGGTGAATTAGATTCTAAAAGATTTTTTTCATGCTTATGTCTTGATTCTGGAGGTTCCTGGAAAGATCATCTCCACCTTGTTAAACTTACCTATAACAACAGTTATCAGGTATTATTTCAATCTTTTGTCATCTTGTCTTAATCCTATTTCATTCTATCTTTTTCTGTGCTTTCCCGTACCTCATTCCTTTTCAGGGACGAAAAGTTGAGTGGGGGAGAGTGTAACAACCCTGTATTTTTGTAATTATTTTAATTGTATATTTTAATTATTTTAATTTGAATTCCAAATTTAAAAACTTTATTTTATTTATTAAAATGAATAATTTTTTTATTTTAAATATAAATTTTGATTTGTATGTGAATTATAATTTCAAACCTGAATAAACAAAATATTTTCTAAAAATGTGAATTTTGGTCAATATGGTCAAACTTTGACTTTTAAATTTAAAATTTAAATATTTGAATTTTTGAATTTTACTTTTCTTACAAAAATAAATTAAATTTCAATAATACCGCTTTTCGTTTCGTTAAAATCTGATTTATATTGTGAAAGTTATGCTTTTTACAATATTGTATATAAATTGTTTTATTTAACAGTATTGTTTATTTTAATTTATATAAATAATATTTTTGGTTGTTAAATCATGTTCTAATTTGTGTAACATGACATGTTATGTATTTATTTTATTTTTAAGACATTTTAAAAGTGTAGTTATAATTTTCTAATGCTTATTGTATTTTGATTACAATTTTTTAATTCCAGTTTCAATTATTAAGCTATTTTTTTCTTTCTATTTTTCCTTAATTATTTATATTCTTTTTTCAACTTTAGTTTGTTTTCTTTTTCTATTTTATTTACTGAATTTTTATTTGTTTATTTTGTTTAAAAGAAAATAGAAATTCAAATGGACAAAAGACTTTTCATTTTCCATTGACTTTTCGTCTACTTGTCTCTTTATTTGTTTTTACCCTTTCATTTTGCATTTGACCATCCATCCCTTTTGCATAGCCGTACTCCTCTTCCTTTTCATGTAAAAAATACTTCTCGTCCATATCAAAACTCATGGCAAAGAGAAAAAAGAAAAGAAAAACATGCTAATGGCTTCATTCATTTTCTCCTCTTTTCATTGTTTTTGTCTTCCTCTTCTACCTAGCCTTGCTCGGCCTAGCACTCCACTCCATCAGCTCCACCATCACCTCCTCCATCTACAGCAGCCATCAGCCCCTCCTATGACCAAAATTCAGGCCGTGACCCTCCACATGAAGCATCGCCACAAAATCAAAACTTGCCTTAGCCGAGCCTATGTCTTCACCACCTTCATCCACCGCTTCAGCCACCACTTAGAACCACCATCACCTATTCTACGTCACCTCTGGCTGCCACATGACCTCTGTCCAGATCTGAAAACCCTATAGCCGAGCCCCACTTACCCATAGCCGAGCCAAAATGTTGAACATCTCCACTCTATTTGCCTTGTCCCTTTATATGCTTCATGTGTAGCACTCCTACCCTCCACATCTCATGTAGACGTGCCATGTTAATGCCATAACTCGAGCCTATGCCCAGCCGTGCCCGAGCATATGGTCCCCTTGGTCAAGCTTTTGAATGGTTAAAGAAAGGTCAAATTATTTTGTCCTTTGTTGCTTTTTATTTCCATTTATTTCAATGTATTTCGTATTGAATATTCATGTTTATATTGCTTGTGTTAATTGGTTGCTACAAGATCATATCTTGGCTCTCTTTCACTTGAATCCATTTTCGTGCTGTGTCATGCCGTATCGTGCTTTCTGGAATTTATTCGTATAGTTTGATTTGCTAACTCCAGCATGAAAAATTAAGTCATTCTCACTCCGACATTTTTACTTATGAAATAGTAAATTGATGATAAGTGTTTAGTAATTAAAATGTTTATGCAAGTTAATAATGATTATATGATATGTTATTCCATGTTATTTTCATGTTAACTCCGTTAATTATCACCTGACATATGATATATGACATTATATTGTGTCATTTACATGTTAGTATCATTGTTTATATTGTTTATGCATATATTCACACTTCAAGTTTCCCTGTTTGAATAGAGTCACTATGGGTTGAAATGATACATACCCGAACAGACTTTAGAATAGGGAAAAATAGTTATGGGCTGAAATGATAGGCCTAAGAAATTTTTATTTATTTTTATTTACTTGGGATTGCGGGTTTGAAATGATAGAACCCGGGTTTTCTTTGTAACCTACGGATTGAAATGATATATATCTAAATCACTTGACCTAGGTTAGAAAATTATATACGGACCCCGTGGTATATTTTAAATGATTTTTATTAACAAATGTATTTTTAAAAGTATGGAATTTGATTTAAAAAAATATATTTTATGGTTTTAAGAAAGCTAAATATTAAGTTTTGATTTTGTGAATTTAAGTATGTAAATTTGAAGTAAATGTGATTTTGACTTTAAATTTCATTTTAAAAATGTAAGTAAGTAATGGGAATTAAATTTAAAGTTTGAAATGATATTTAAAGTAAAATGTAAAGTTTTATTTAATTTATAAGTTAATAAACAGTGAATTTTGACTTAACAAATAAATTTAGTTTTTAAAATTTAATAATCAATTATAAAATTTTATTGCGATAAATCATATGTTAAATTGATTTAAATGTGAAAGTTTAGAAGCTTAAAAATATGATTTATAAGTTTAAAATTTGCTAAAATTAAAGTTTTATTGTTTTTGAAAAGTTATAATAAAATCTGGAATTTTATTAATAGCATTTCTAGAATGTTGTATTTTTATGACAGCATTTTTAAAATGCTGTTGTTTTGAACTTAACTATGTTTGAAATAACTAAATATCTATTACGGCATTTTATAATTTTTTTTTTCCCTAAACTGAACTATTTTGGAAACTATAAACTACGATAGCACTTTATAAATGCTCTCGTTGCTATAATTTAACAATATTATGAAATGTTATAGATTTTAACACTGTTTGAGTTATATTTTAAAGTGTTAAATGATTTAACTTTTGAAATTGATTCTTTGTGAAATTTAAGGAGTTTTAAATATAATTTAATATTCAAATTTGAATTTTTAAGGAATTTAAATTGAATTTGAATTTAAATAAGGTTTACTTGGTTATGTGTTAAATGGAATGAAATGTGATAAGATAAATGAATTTTTGAATGAAATTTTGAAATGTGTTTTGTAATGATATTTGAAATAATAAATTAATGACTTATTTGATTAAAAATGATATTTAAATTTAATATTTGAATTTGAATTCAAATAATGATTTGATAATGAGCTTTTAAAACGATATGATATTTTGATGATTGAAATGGTTTGGAAATGATTTAATCTTTATTTTGATAAAGAATATGAATATGGAATGATATTTTGTAACAACCCGCATGTTTATCGATTTTATATTTAAATATCTTATTTAAATATTTTATCGTTAGTCGGATTTTAGTCCGAAAAGCTACCTTTTGGAAACAGTCGAATTGGGACTCGAGACCACCCCCATTGAGTTCAAAATGACGTTTGCGACCTTTTTGAGTATAAGCTTCGATATGTTTGGAGAAAGTTGATTTTTGCTACTTTTTGCTTTGGGCTTTGGTTTGGGCTGAGCCAATTAACCACTTACTAACTCAGTCCCAATCCCCCTCTCCTCTTCATTACTTCATTTCTAATTCCTAACTCTTCAAGCTTTAGCAACAATGGTAGAAGAGAGTGGAAATTAAAACTCCAAGCCCTAGTTCCTCTTGCTAGCTCAAGTTCTTGCTCCAAATTCAAAGAGAACCCATTGGTAAGCTTCCTCTTCTTCTTCTCCAACTCATTCTCTCTTTGATTTCAGAAATTTTCTAAACCTAATTTAGGGAATGTTTCTCTTTTAAGCTTAGATTCAAGCTTGTTGAGTTGGAATTGAAGAGTGATTGTTCTTGCCATTGCTTCATAGCATCTTCTTCATTCGTTTGGGTTCAAAGGTGAGATTTTTAATCTCACATCTATGCTTATAATTCTCTTCTATTGTTAGGTATGAATTCCTAACACTTATTCATGTGCATTTGAGTTTGATTTGGATTGCTTTTGTGAATATTCCAATTTTTAGTGTTTTGAGTTCAATTCGTTAAAAATCCTAACTTTGATGTTTGAACATGTTTTGGGTGACGCATCGAGGAGCTTATAGGGCCGGGTAGTCGATTGGCATAATCCCTTAGCGCCGTTGCTCGTGTGAATGCAATTTTGGTCAAGATTGAACCTCATTTGTAATAGGCATGGATGAAGCTGGAAACAGGTTCGGCCGACCGACCCCTCTGGTCCGGTCGACCGACCTGCTTCCAAGTGCATAAGCACTTTCTGTTTTAGGGTTCGGTCGACCGACTCAGGGAGCCCAGTCGACCAACCTGCTGTCCCGAGAGGTTTCCAGCCTTTGGTTCGGTCGAACGACTCACGGAGTCTGGTCGACCGACCTGATGATTTTTGCCAGATTAGCCTATTTTGCTAATCCGTTTGAATATCCAACTTTAATCGATTCGTGTTGTCTCCCTTTTGTTGTTGTCATTTATTATCGACTTTGATGACCTTTTCTTTGGGAATTTTAGATATATCCACTTTGATGGATTTTATATCGATTTCTTTGGATTTTATTCACATTTTCGAATGTGAATCTTTGTGGTTGATTGTTCCTATAATCTTCTTTGTGATTTGTCACTTTAAAAATATAAAGGTTTTCAATACTAGTAGTAAATATCAAAACTCTTTCCTCAAAACGATTTCAACTCTATTTTCAATACCAAATTCGTTTATAAAACCGTTTTCCAATCTATTAGTATATACAAACCTTTACCTCACTCGTATGAGAAATCTAATTAAATGACTTAGTAAAACAAGTGGTATGAAACGCTTGCGTTTACTTCGTCGGTTAATTCTTGGACTTGTTCGACTGAAACTCTTGTGATAATTTTCTAGTGGAGATCTACAATTTGTTCGTAAATATTTAAGTTAAGCTAGTGGTTATGGGACATGATGCTAAGCTCATATATTTACTAGCTTGCTGTAATTGACACTTCTCGTTGATCATGACGATCATCTTTGTGATTTAGACTAGCAATGTGCGATGTCTCTTTGTTTGCGAGGTTAGGCTAGACACCACTTGTGCGATTCCATTCACACATACCTTTTCGGTTAGCCTAGACACCATTTGTGTAATTCCATTCACACATACCTTTTATGGTTTAGACTAGCAATGTGCGATGTCTCTTTGTTTGCGAGGTTAGGCTAGACACCACTTGTGCGATTCCATTCACACATACCTTTTCGGTTAGCCTAGACACCATTTGTGTGATTCCATTCACACATACCTTTTATGGTTTAGACTAGCAATGTGCGATGTCTCTTTGTTTGCGAGGTTAGGCTAGACACCACTTGTGCGATTCCGTTCACACATACCTTTTCGGTTAGCCTAGACACCATTTGTGTGATTCCATTCACACATACCTTTTAGGGTTTAGACTAGCAATGTGCGATGTCTCTTTGTTTGCGAGGTTAGGCTAGACACCACTTGTGCGATTCCATTCACACATACCTTTTCGGTTAGCCGAGACACCACTTGTGTGATTCCACTCACACATACCTTTTATTGTGATTTCTGGATTTCGTGTGTTGATTTCTGGAATTTATATCATTGACTTGTTATGAGTACAGGTTTAGGGTATGATGCCCTCTTCGGATCTTTGAGAAGATTCTTGTGATATTGACTAATCTTTTGTTGATTATCATTTACATGCTTATAGTAGTATGCCATTATGGAATTTATGTTTCACCAACTTTTACGATTGGCATTGATATATATGTCATTTATTGTGGCTTGGTGAATGAAATTAGGAGTATGACATTCCTTTTTATCTTGAGTAGATTATTGTGATATTGATTGATCTCTTGTTGATTTTTCAATTACTTATTTATCACAGTTTGGTATTGTGATTATTATATGTTTATGTCATATCTCTCATTCTATATCATTTCATCTGATATTTAAAGCTAGACTGATCCGTTTATCATTTTCTTATTAAATAATATTCGGGTCAGACCGAGATGTTACAGGTGCTTCTGCTTGACTTCTCTCCAGGGATCCATTACTCTGACCTTTTGCTTACTACTTAGATTAGTAGTTTTGGTTATATACTCTTGAGATATTGACTCATTGACGTATTCTTTTGTATATCACATGTTGCTATTATTTTGTGTTATTGTGGATCTTTCTGACCACTACTCTGATGTACACTTGAATATCTATTTTCGCCTTTGTGATATGAATTGTCTGTGACTGATTTGTGTTATGTTTATTTCTATATTTGTTTTCGAAGATTTTATATAGCCACTGTGTGATAGCTTTGAGTTTGTATCTGTATGTCGGATTTCCTCTTGAGATGAAAACTTATATTATTACTATCTGACATATCGGTGCTCGCGCAAAGCAATTACACGGATGGTCGCTCCTCAACAGCCTTATTCTCCGTGCTAGTCGACAGCATTACACCGTAGTGTTCTTGGCTAGCGTGGGTATAGAGGTGGGGCGTCACATATTTGATTTTGATCTATTCGATAATTGAACATTTAAAGTTTATATTAGTGTGAAAGATATTTAGTTTACTTGTAATTCTGGTTATTTAAATGATATTGGATTTATGAAATGAATATTTCAAAACTATGTAATATGAAGTTAAATCTGAGATATATGAAATTATAAAAATTTAGTTTTGGAATATGGATATTGAAGCTTTGAAATATATTAAAAATTGAATAGTTTGTTTTGTGGATTCAATCTATATTTGAAATTAATATGATTTGAAATGGTTTGTTGGGAAATTGAATTGAAACCGATGGTTTGAATTGAATTAAATTGGAAATTTGAAAATTTGGGTTTAATTGAATAAATTTGTAAAAATGTAAAGAATTAATGAAAGGTACCATGATTTCAAGTGTAAGATTTCAAAATGTCATGATTTTCAAAGTGTAATGATTTCAAATATTTTGGTTATAACTTTGATGGTATTATGATTTCTGTAAAGTGAATATATGTTTGAAATGGAAATGATATCGTATTAATTTGGATATAGTTTTGTAATGAAATGATTTGATTTTTGAAGTATAAACCATTTTGAAAAAACCACGGTGTTATAATAACGTTTGTTGTTAAAGAGACCAGGACCGAAAGTTGTCATACTCTCTGCCAACTCCGAAAGCCACTTTAACAACCGTGTACGCGGTGGAGATTCCAGAATGAAGTAGGATGGTGGCGTCGTTCTTGAGGTATATTACGTGGACCCAACTCCCTTGAGTTGGCTGAAGGTGGCTAAAACAGGAGCAATCTCGGGCCAAAAGGGGTAGCTCCTCTGGTCGGACGCACTTCTTCGATACTATACTCTTTCTTGTGGTTGATTTAATGGCCAGCTGTGACGCCCCACCTCTATACCCACGCTAGCCAAGAACACTACGGTGTAGGCTGTCAACTAGCACGGAGAATAAGGCTGTTGAGGAGCGGTCATCCATGTGATTGCTTATCACACGGTGGCTATAAATAATCTTCGAAAACAAACATAGAAATAAGCATAATACAAGTCAGTCACAGACATCCATATCACAAAAGCGGAAGAAAATATGGATATATAACTAACACATGAAAGTGTACATCAGAGTGGTGGTCAAAAAGATCCACAATAATACAAAAGAATAGCAACACGTGCTATACAAAAGAATACAACTATGAGTCTATATCTCAAGTGTATACAACAAAAACTGCTAATCTAAATAGTTAGCCAAAAGACAGAGTAGCAAATCCCAGGAAGAAGTCAAACAGAAGCACCTGTAACAACTCGGTTTGACCCGAGTATTATTTAAGAAAATATTAAATGGATCAGTCTAGCTATAAATATCAGATGACATGATATAAAATAAAAGATATGGCATAAATCTAAAATATCCATACTGACATACTACTATAAGTATGCAAATGATGATCAACAGAAGATCAATCAATAAGAGATAAATCAATATCACAAGAATCTTCTCAAAGATCCAAAGAGGGCATCATACCCTAAACTTGCACTCATAACAAGTCAATGAGATAAATTCCAGAAATCAACACAAGAAATCCAGAAATCACAGCAAAAAGGGAAAGAGACCTATCACATGACGGTCCAAAGACCATGGGGAGCTACCCCATATGGATGAGTCGGAATCACCCAGATGGGGTCGAAGCTAACCAAAAAGCAAAAAGGTATGTGTGAATGGAATCACACAAATGGTGTCTAGCCTGACCTCGCAACAAAAAGGTATGTGTGAGTGGAATCACATAAATGGTGTCTAGGCTAACCAAAAAGCAAAAAGGTATGTGTGAATGGAATCACACAAATGGTGTCTAGCCTAACCAGGAAGCAAACAAAGAGACATCGCACAATTGCTAGCCTAAATCACAAAATGATCGTCATGATCAACGAGAAGTGTCAATTACACTAAGCTAGTAAATATAAAAGTTTAGCTTCATGTCCCATAACCACTTGCTTAACTCAAATATTTACGAACAAACTATAGATCTTCACTAGAAAATTGTCACAAAAAGGTTCAATCGAACAAGTCCAAGAGTTAACCGACGAAGCAAACGCAAGCGTTTCATACCACTTGTTTTATTAAGACGTTTAATTCAATTTCTCATACGAGTGAGGTAAAATTTTGTATATACTAGTAGATTGGAAAATGGTTTAAGAAAAGAGCTTTGTTATTGAAAATAGAGTTGAAATCATTTTGTTGAAAGAGTTCTGATATTTACTACTAGTACTGAAACCTTCACATTTTAAAGTGACAAATCATAGAAGTGATTGTAGAAACAATCAATCATAAAAATTCACATACGAAGACGTGAATAAAAATCCAAAGAAACCGATAAAGAATCCATCGAAATAGATATTCAAAAATCCATAAAATCGACCGAGAAGCCCAAGATAGTTTGTCTCGAAGAATGGTCAACTCAGCATCTCAACAAAGCAAGTTCTATTGAATGTTTTTCAGATAAGATCCCCTACGGAGGGGGGTGGCAACCCCCCAAGGTTGGGGTGCAGGGGCAACGCCCCTACTACGGGGTTCGACTTGCCTGGTCAGGTCGCGGGGGCCCAAGGGGCAGCGCCCCCGGCGGGGTGCGGGGCAGCGCCCCGTCCAAAATGGTACGACCTAGTGGTTAAAGGGGCACGACCTAGTGGTCCAGCGACCTAAAGGGTAAAGGTCATGCGACCTAAAATGGGTTCGCGACCTAACACTCAAACGACCTAAAGAAAATAAGGGGCCGAGCGACCAATAAGAAGCAGCGACCTAAATAGAATCGAGGTCCAACGACCTACAGGTTAGGTCATGCGAGTTAAGGAGGTCAACGACCTAACAGAGACACGCGACCTAATAAAGGAATGCGACCTAAAGGCACGCGACCTAGCGACCTAAGCAGGAAACGTGACCTATAAGGGACAAGCGACTTAAGTGGGGAAACGGCATAAAGGAAAAAGGTCCAACGAGTTAAAGCCCAACGACCTAACAAGAATAAGGCCCAACGACCTAGTGGTTTACGCGACCTAGTGGACGAACAGGTCGAGCGACCTAAGAGGTTCGCGAGTTATCGGTTTAATAAGGCCGAGCGACCTAATGAAGGAACAAGGCCGAACGACCTATAGGGCTCGCGACCTACGACCTAAAAGGCTTGCGACCTACGACCTAAAAGGCTTGCGACCTACGACCTAAAACCGAGCAAGTCAAATACGAAGGCCGTGACTTTTCCACCCCGAGCGACCTAATGAAGATAGAACGACCTAAGAGCAGTTTTTCACCAAAAGCGCTAAAAATTGGAGTTTTTCGCCAATCCAATCCAAACCAAATGCAAATGTGCATGCAAAGGTGATAGGGAATCATTCCCAATAGTCCAATATGGTTATAGGCTAGAATTGTGAGATAAAAATCTCACCTTTGCACCAAATTTATGAAGAAAAGCTTGAAAGCAATGGAGAAGTAATCACAAGCTTGAATCCAATATCTTCTTCTTGAATTTGGATTTGAATGTTGGATTTGCAAGAGAATTTGAGCTTGGAATATTAATTTCCCCTTCCACTCACCATTAATGCTAAAGCTTAGTTGTTAGGAAATTTATGAAGAGTGAGGAGAAGGAGAGAAGTGGGTTTGAGTTATAATGGCTAATCTAACCCAAAGTCCAAAGCGGGAAAAGTATGTGAAATTCCACTAACTCCAAACCTATCAATGTTTATACTTAAAAAAATTGTAAACGGCATTTCGAACTCAATGGAAGTGGTCTCGAGTCCTAATTTGACCATTTGCAAAAAGTAGCTTTTCGGACCAATATCCGATTAACGATAAAATATTTAAATAAAATATTTAAATATAAAATCGATAAATATGCGGGTTGTTACACCAACCTCCGATTTTGATTGGGAGTGTGTTCCGAGGTGGGCTTAGTGGCTCCTACGTTACTGCAACCTCGTGTGCATAATTGGTATATCTACCCTAGCATTGCCTCGTGTGCTGTGTCACCTACCATAGCGAGCCTTACTACGAGTTTCTATTTAGTGAGCCTTACTACGAGTTTCTATTTGTGTCGTACCTATGGAGTATCTTCTCATAATCTCCTGATCAGGAGATATGCAGGTACTGTATAGACTATTGGCATATTATATGTTAAGGGCTATATAGGTAACCCCTTAATGCTATTTTAAAGTAAGTTTATTTTACTCTAGACATTATTATAATAACACAATATTACTACATAGTAAATTGATTAACGGATCCTTAAAGGATGCGCGATCCCAAGCATCCTTTAAATTACTGATGCATTTTTGTTACTATTCACTTGAGTTGATTTACAGTTCATAAGTATTTATGTCCTGACTCGAGTATTTTGTGTTTTGCTTTACGCTCGAGTCAGACTGAGTGATTCGGCATTCAAGACTCACCTTCAGAGTTGGAGCTTTGCTTGAAGATCCAGCCATCCATTTTGCTTTCAGTATCCACTGATTTCAGTGATGTATTCTGATTTATACCTGATGTATCTTGTTACTCTTCTGTTGTATCTTGTTTAACTCTAATGTATCTTATTTTTATATAGTAGCTTCATGAACTACTATCTCTTTTAATTCCACTGCATTATTATTTACTCTATGTCTGTGATCTATGATTATTTATTTACTGTATATTCTGAGATTTGCCAAATTTTATTTACAACACAGTATTTTAAGCAATTCAACTCCGACATATGCGGATGCGAATGGTTGAAAATATCGGGTCCTTACACGCATGATGATTTGGTAAACATGAGCTCACATGCAATCACGGAGGCAGAGTTTGGTCAAGAGGTGGGTTGCAATGGAGTAGTTGGAGGACGCGGTTGAAGTTTGGGGGAAGGTGATAATCGCCTGTAACTGGTTTAGGGGAAGAAAACACGAGGCAGTGGATGGAGATTGGACCGTACATATATGGGTGGAATTAGATGCCTTCGTGAAGAGCAACTCATCGGTGATGGTTTCGTGAGCTAACATGCAAGGATGAAAGGGGAGGTGGGGGAGGAAGGTTTGTCCATGTCATTGCCAAAGAAAGTAGAAGGGGAGTTGTTTTAACGATGGTTGAGGGTTGCGTGCACGTTTCGTGGGCATTTGGATGTACAGGAAGAAAAAAGGGGAGGAAGAAGAAGGTAATAATGTAGTGTGTTGGTTAGCAGGTTCGTGGCCTTGGGCTTCGCCGTTTGGATTTTTTTGGGTGAGCAATTATTATCTTTGGTTCATATTTGTAAATTAAATGTGAGCTTTGAAAATTTTGTTATCATTAATTTAAAATTTTGTTAATTAGTTGTTAAAATGAAAATTTAAACTTCATTAACTTATAAATTAATAACGATTGCATATTAGGTAATTAGGTTGCTAATTATTTTTGTTAAGCAAACTAATAGGTTAATTATAACCATTAATAGGTAATTAATTTAAATTAAGTAATTAGTTGATTAATTTTAATTAAAAGTGAAATCACTAATTTATATAAATTCAGAATTTACTTATACAAAGTTTAAATCTAACGGAATCAGCCGGGTGTGGGTTTGGAGCTGCGGAAGATGTGCAAAAAGGATTTAAATTTGGAACAATTAGCAAATTAGAGATCAAGGTGAGTTAATCTCACTCAAAATTCCATTACTAGGTAATTTTAAATAGTTAAAATTAAATATAGCTTGATTTGTTGAATTGATAAATTATTATCGATTGAATCTAATGTTCTATATAGTAGTATATATTGGTAGTTGGATTGATATTCTCGCATATATTTAGCGGATGAGGACCTGTGCGCCCCACATAATAGCGGATGACCCTATATATCGTGATATCCCCCTTGAAGTGGGATTGGTAATTTTATGTTGTATTAACATCTATGGATGCAGGAAAACATGTTGGAGAGATCCAATTGGATTCCTCAAAAATGTTGAAATTATTTTCACATTCAGTGATATGATATGTTGAATAATCTGTGATAGATTATAGTGTGATTTGAATTTATTTGATGCTATGGTATTACTAGTCTAGATTTTGGTATTTTTTTAAAATACCATAAATATGTGTTTTTAATTTGGAAAGAAATCAAAAATAAAATTTGGAAGTGAAATGTTTATAGTGAATTTTGGATTAATTAAAAGAAATGAATTTGGAAAAAATAAATAGTTTGACGCTTAACCATTTTGGAATATTCTAAATAGAGATTTTTGAATATTATACATACACACACACACACACACATATATATATATATATGATTTTTAAAAATAATTCCTAATGGATACTTGTTTTAAATACAAAAGGATTTTTTTAAACCAAAATTTTAAATAGATTGAGAAAAGAAGTGCATTTGGAAATAAATGTGAAATTGAATATACCAGATTTTTAAATAAGATTTCTTAATTACAAATTGAAATATAATCGAGATTGGGTTGGGTTTGGAATATTGTTTGGATTATTTGAGGAATTGATTTACAAATGGAATTT
The DNA here is from genome assembly GCA_030765085.1 of Allium cepa. Lineage (NCBI taxonomy): Eukaryota > Viridiplantae > Streptophyta > Magnoliopsida > Asparagales > Amaryllidaceae > Allium > Allium cepa. Next base: position 1,049,822,576 of record CM060929.1, on the reverse strand, counting down.
AAATTAGTAACCAGATTATAATGGATCTAAGTGATGTGAAATAGCAATAAATTAGAATGGCAATCATGAGGTTTATAAACAGTGTTTATAAATAAAGTGAAGTGGTTATCAGTTGATAATTTGAAGTAATAAATTCATGGTGAGGATTTGTAATGAGGTGGGTAAATCGGCTTAAACATAAATGATAGATTTACTTTCAGAAATGTGAAAAGGGGATTTACGAAATTGGGACGTAAATCAAACTGGTGATAAATCGAGAGAGATTTATAAATGTTAGACTAATTATATTAGAATTGGAAAATATTTTTTTATTAAGAAGTAGATTTGTTTTGTAAAAGGAGTGTTTTAAATTATTAAACTAGGTAAATTTAAAAATGTTTTTAGCATTGGAAAATATTCCAGAAAATTTATTAGATAAATATTTTTAAATTGTCAAAATGAATTAAAAGCTTTGTAAACGAGTCTGGTAAATCAATTATTAATTGATCAGAATTAATTATCATTTCAAAGTTATTTAATTATTTTAAATTGTTTAAAGTATATTTAATTATTAGATTAGTAGTCTATAATGAGTTGATATTAAGTTAATTATTATTTAAGAACTATCAGTATCATTACTTTAAAAGATAAATTATTCGATATTAATATTATATAATAATTTTTATTCAATGAGTATTTTCCTAAATTTAACTTAGGAATTTATATAGAAATTTTATAAGTTTTATTTTTAGAAAATCATTAAATAAAGGTTTCAGAAAGTAATGGTATAACTTCATGGCGAAATCAGAGGCAAAGATTGCCTACAGCTAAGTTTTGGATTTTTCTGGAATAAAGACGTAATCATTGTGCTGTGAACCCATGGTTGATACCATGTGGTGCTTTCTATATTTATTATGGTGCTTTCTATATTTATTTTAAAAGGGTTTTTCAAATATTTTTGATAAAAAAGGGTTAGCAAATGTACTTACTCTGATAAGATAAGTACATGTCTTTTTATAAGGAGATTAAATTTATTAAAATTAAATTAAAATATGTCCTAGTGTTAGTGCAAAATGAAATATTTGGTTGAACGATTGTTTATTTGATAGTTAAATAATCGACTATCAAATCTGGACAAAAAACATAACTTCGGAAATTTCTAGGAGAAACACGGCAATCATATGATACGGTTACCTTCGGAAGGTGCTATACTGTGCGTATAAACTTGTTTTATTCTTCTTAGACGACGATACAGAAATCCGTCCGCTAATGGTTAGGAGATGATCTCCGATCTTATTTTCGTCTGTTTGTTTCTTAAAGAATCGGGGTTGAGTTTACCTAAAATATCAAACGTTATTTCGAAGAGACCGGGATTGAATAAGTTATCTGAACATCACTTCGATCCAACGAATACATTTTCGAAATGAAGACAAGATCATGGAGTCGAAGTTGGAGTATTGAAGTTCTAGGGCTTATCGCTACAAATCCTGAGGATGATTTCAAAACGGATGTAGTAGGAATAGTACCTTCGGTTTCGCTCAGCCCAGAACGGATTTGTATGGATGAATGCTATTAGTACATTGTCAGTGGAGCGAAATAAGCATTCAAAGTGTAAATTTCTTAAAATGGTGACTCTAGCCTCAAGCCTCATCAACCGGGAATGACTGAAAATCAAGAGAAACGCGGCAAGGCTTAGTGGGTAGTTCAATTAGGGTATGTTTATCACCTTTCTAGATACCCTCATATATTATTACTACAGTGCGCGGAAGAACTCGGTAAGGGTAGGAACACTCGAGGTGATATCATATTCGGTTTATCCAGGTTAGGGGTAGTTTGGTCTTGTGTTGCAGGGGATCCCGACATAGTCCTCCAGTACATTTTTTCTAGATGTGTATTGTGATAGGTAGTACTCCAGTGTCTAGTCATTCGTATGGAATTCATTTTTCAATACGTGCCTTTACGGTTTTGGTTGTAGAGCCTAGTGTGCTGAAATTTAATTAATGTAACAATTTCAGCTATTTGAATAATATTTGTACTTAGACATTATTATAATATCAGATGATTTTGATATAAAATGTTTTAGTATCGTAAGGTAAAAACCCATCGTGTTTATATGTGACGCGGTCTTATGAGATACCTTTGTTCTTCAAAGGATTTTGATAGCTTTAATGATTCAAATTGAGTGTGTTTTCTCCAAGGTTTTAAATATCGGATTTCGGTCACGTTTCGTCTCAGAATTTTTACCTAAGTTATCTCGTATCGGGGGAGATCTCGGACGAGATGAGTACATATCGGGTGTACATCTCGGATTGACATCTCGGGTCTTATAATGCATCTCGGGAATATCTCAGATGTACTTATGTGTCTAAAATTGATGTGTTAAAAATTTATTTAATGGTTATAACTTCATTAGTAAAAATAAAAATGGCAACATGCTTGATTTACATAGAAAAAGGAATATTTTTAGAAGAGTAGTGGCTTGATTAGCTTAATTGATTTGGTAATGATTGAATAACATCATTTTATTTGAGCGTAATAAAGAAGTGAAACCTTTCGCTATGACTCATTAAGATAAAAAGTAAAGAATATGTTCAAGAAGTTGGTAAATTATAATTGGAATGAGTAGTTTCTTTTGAATCAATATGAAATAAAAAATATTATGCAAAATAAGAAAAATGTATAATTTCAGGTGAGGTCTTGGATTGAGATTTTAATCCATATTTTGGGTGAGAATTGAATCTATAACTTTGGGTGAGATCTCGGATTGAGATTTTGATCCATATTTTGGGTGAGATTTGAATATCTCGAACGAGATGAGTGTCGAGGGAGATATGGAGGAGATTTGATGTGTTATCTCGTTTAAGTGTGAAAATGAGATCTGAAAGGAGATCTTGGGTGATATATAGGAGATTTAAAACCATGGATTTCTTCGGTTTTCCAGACATACTCAGGTGTTATTTTATTATAATGCTCGGGTCAGACCGAGTATTACCGATACAAGATAGGATGCTATGGAGCTCAAGAGATGAGCTAGATGATGAAGACACATTACACGTATTTGATTTTATTCCGCTATGTATTGTATGCTATATATTCAGCATTTGTGAGGACAAGTTGTTATAACTGTCCGGTACTGTGTTATAGATGTGTTGTACTCTAATGATGTAATATGTACATAATAGTTGTAGTTCTTTTCATGTAAAGACATGTTGTTATCTATTATACATTGTCCCGCTGCGATTGTGAGATTTTGTGTTGTTATTTTAAATTTCTTATTCTACCTCTTTCTTCTTCTACCTCTTTCTTCTTTTCTCTAATGATCTGGTATTTTCGACACTCGATTACTCGGCATGAAATACAATGGATGTATTGATGTCGATTTCCAAGGGTCGAAAATCTAGGCTGTGACACTAGGTATCAGAGCTGAAGGTTAAGTGAGAACCTTGGCTTTGATGAGGTAACTCATTAGAGATAGGATCAGTAGTACCCTAGAATTAGTTTGGGTGTATTAATAGATATGAGCACGTATTTGTTAGTGAAAATAAAACTATTTTATATTGTATTTATTGATCTATTGAGTGGCTTATAGATTATGTTCAATACGAGTTATAAACGTTATTGGTAGGGATCTCTAAACACTTATAAAGAGCAATTCGACATAGTATTATTTTGGAAAAGAGGTAAACGAAATAATTTTACCCAGATTATTTATATATAAAGGAATAATTTATCGAAAATTATTATAGTTCTATATGGTGTGCTTATTTGTTTGGAAATGATAATATTAAACTATTATAATTTGTTATTGCGGTGATTGAAATAAAAGTTGATATTTTAGTCAATAGTTAAGAAATAATTCATATAACAAAATGGGATTTTGTAAATATGATTTTGTAAAGGTGATTTAGAAATTGATATGGTTTATAAAAACGATTTATAAAGGAAATTAAATATGGAAAACTGGGAATTTAAATCCCGTCGGTTTTTAAAATGACTTTCGAAGTTTTGGAAAAAAATAGTGATATTGTTTGGAGGATATTTTTGAATTGAAATAAATTTAAAATGGTTTTCAAAAGAGGAAAAAGCACTAAACTCACTTCGGTCGCTGAAAAATAATTCTGATGATGCTCACAACATCATTGGTGTTCATTTTTGAGTTTCTAGGTGATGGATTGCTACATAAATAATTTGCTATTGGGTCTTGTTTTGATGAAAAAGTTTTTGATTTTAAGAAGTTTAAATTTTTTGAATTTGAAATATAAAAGTGCAATATATATATATGTATATATATGATTTCAAAAATGATTTGAAATACTTTGAACCAAAATTGTTTTAAACTTTGGGATTTTGATTTCCATGTTTATTAGAAATACGAGGAAATAAGATTGAACTTATAAAATCTGGAAAGAAAAATTTAAATTAATTTTAGCTTAAGGTAAGTCAAATAAAGTGGACAAAATTGAATTTGAAAACGGAGAACAAAATTTGACTTAATTTTTTTTAAATGAAAGTGAGTTTGATAATAGAATGAATTGGTAATATACATTAATTAAATGAAGTGAATTGGAAGAAAATTAGTGAATGGAATTGGAGAAATAAGTTTGATAACTTATAAAATTTGTAAATTGCAAGGAAGGAATATTTTAAAGTGTTGAATGTGAATGCAATGGAAGTGAAAATTTGAAATTTAGTTATGGAATGTAATTTAACTTGAATTAAGTTAAATAAAGTAAGATCGAAAATTTAGCCTAAGCTGGACTAAATAAAATAAAATTTGGAAATAACATTTATGTAGATTTGGAATGAAGCGGGTGATATTAATTATTAAAAAATTTGTAAATTAAATATGGTTTGAGATATGGCTGATAAAATTCAATATTTAAAAATTTGGAGATAAATTAAGTTAAATAGAAATTGAAATTGAACTGAATTGAAATGGATATAAACTTAAATTGTGAAGTGGTAATAACCATAATTTTTCTGTATAAAATGTTATAAGAGACTTAAAAAATTGAAGGTGGATTCTTAATTGAAATTGGTATTAGGAAATATACAAAGTAAATAGGTGAATATGTATAATAATTGTGAAGAATTTGATTGTAATGAAATGAATGTGAATAAAAGAAACTGATATAGATAAGAATCAACTGGAAATAGAAATGTAAGTAGTACGTGTATTATTTTATTCGCATGATGGTTTGATCTTGATTCGAGAACAGAATTTCGAGATAATTTATATCGATCCGAGCTAGGATTTTTCACTAGATTTTCGACGACGAACCTTGGATATGGATTTTTGATTGATTCTGAGATTTTCTATCATAGTATGTAGCTATTCCAGGAGAATAATGGTTTCTGATCAAGGAACCAGATCTGAGTCTGCATTAGAGAATTGTGTGAACGATACTAGTTCGGAAGTGAAATTGAATGGTCGAATGAGCGATCAGAGTTGATTTTGCATACGGATTATATATGTACATCGTACCGGTTTTGGGAGAAATAAATATTGGAAATTGAAAATGCTGAATAAAACAATTTTTAATTATATGATTGGATGTTGTTGGTAAGTAAGGTGTAGGTATTTAAAAGCAAAAGTTAAATTGATGTCTTCAATTCCAGAAATAAAACTTGATTGCTCGACAAAAAGGTATGTTTTTAATTTCTTTTTTGAAATTGACGATTTTATCATTGAGCTACTTGACTTTTGTTTTCTTTTGATATTTTTAGCCCGTAGAGGCAATTTGTAGTTGTGCGGATCTAGCCGTGTAAAGAAAACGCTGGCAAATTTTTTTGAAAATTTAAGGAGTTGGAAAATTTTGAGGAAAATTTTAAATACTAAAATTTGATTTGGGATTATAACTTGAAATAGTTGAGTAAATAATATTATTTGGAATCTATGAATGAATTTGGAAAATTAGTAAAAGTGGTAATATGGTTTCAATAAATTGATTTTGGGAAGTTGTTTAAAACTGTATGGTTTTGTAAAATAGTTAACAGGTTTTGGACCATTCTTCTTACCTTGGAAATTTCGGGGACGAAATTCTTTTAAGGGTGAGGAATGTAACGATCCATAATTTTAGTTATTTGAAATTGGAATATTTAATTGATTTTAAATATTAAAAGATAATTTTTAACTTAAAATTTCAAATATAATGATTTAATAGATAATTTCATTTTTGAAAATAATAATTGAATATTGGTTAAATTATTGAATTAATTTTGAGCTTGTTAAAAATAATTTAAAGGCTTACAAAATTCATATTAAAAATACAAAAGTTAATAAACCTTTTTAAATTGAATTTAAAAGTGATTTGTTAAATTTTAAAAATATATCATTTAAATTGACGCTTAAAAATAGCCTTCCTGGGAATAGTCCCATAATTCAACGAAACAAGTTCCATTAGATCCATAATAGTGTACTCTTATCAGATTTTAAATTTCATAGCATTTTATCGTTTGGTCGTATGGGATATAAGCACATTGAGGTTTATATCAAAAATTTAATATCATACTCGGGTCCAAAAAACTATCTTCTCTATAAAATCGAATTAGGAGTCGAAACCTTTTCCATTGCGCTCGGAATAGGGCTATAACGTTATAAATGCCTAGCGGAATGTCTTGTTAGGAGTTCGAGATTTTAAGTTGCATAGACAGAGAGATTTTGAAATTAAATTATTATATTAATTAGTCAAACTTCCTATCAGCTGTTATTTTCTCTTTTCACTATACCACCTCCCTCTCCTATATGCCACCTTCTTATCATTCCATACCGTCCCCTTTCTTTTAAATCTTGGGTGTTTCCTTTTCCCTCTTATCAGTTCAAACCAATAACAAAAGGAAAAAAATTGACCATACTAATAACCAGACGAAAGGTTTCTTCAATTCGTTCTCTATCTTTTCCTTCGAAAAGAAAAAAAAGACCACGAGTTGAAATTCAAAAAAAAGGAACGAGATCATTCGTTCGTATATATACATTTCCTAACCAAATTCAATTAGATGAAGCAAGCTCTGGATGGTCGGCTGTGAATCATAAGCTTGGGTTCATATTGCTTTGCGGTGCGTGCGATGATTTGGTGAGTGCAAGTTCGCATGCGATGGTGGAGGCAAAGTTTGGTCACAAGGTGGGTTGTAATGGAGTTGTTGGAGGGTGAGGTCAAAGTTTGGGGGAAGGCAATAATCTCCTGTACCTCAATTGGGAGAAGAAAACGCGAGGTGGGGGGAGGAGATCAGACCGTACGTATGTGGGTGGAGTGGGATGCCTTCGCGAAGAGAAACTCATCGTTGGTGGTTTGGTGAGCTCTCGTGCAAGGATGAGAAGGGAAGAGGGAAAGGAAGGTTCGACGATGGCTATTGCGGAAGTAGGTAGCAGCGGAGCTGTTTTGACGATGGTTGAGGGTTGCGTGCACGTTTCGTGTGAATTTGAATGTATAGGCAGAAAAAAGGGGGAAGAAGAAGGTGATACTGTAGCGTGTTGGGTTTTGGGTTCGTTGCCTAGGCTTTGGCCATTTGGATATTTTTTGGTGAGGTAATTAGGTTGCTAGTTATTTTTATTAAGTCAATTATAGGTTAATTAAATTCGTTAATAGGTAATTAATTTAAACTAAGTAATTAGTTGATTAATTGTAATTAAAAGCGAAATCGCTAATTTATATAAATTTGGAATTTACTAATATGAGGTTTAAATCAAACGAAATCTGTCGGGTGTGGGTACGGAGCTGTGGAAGCTGTGCAAAAAGGATTTAAATTTAGAACGATTAGCAAATTAAAAATCAAGGTGAGTTAATCTCTCTCAAATTTTGGATTACTAGTTAATTTTAAATAGTTAAAATTAATTATTAATCGATTTGTTGAATTGATAAATTATTATCAGTTGAATGTAATGTTATATATAGTAGTATATATTGGTAGTTGGATTGATATTCCCGCATATATTTAGCGGATGAGACCCTATGCGCCCCGCATAATAGCAGATGACCCTATATACCCCGATACCCCCCTCAAAGTAGGTTTGGTATTTTTATGTTGTATTAACATCTGTGGATGCAGGGAAACAGGTTAGAAAGATCCAACTGGATTCCTCAAAAATGTAGAAATTATTTTCACACTCAGTGATATGATACGTTGAATAATCTACGATAGATTATAGCATGATTTGGTTTTATTTGATGCTATGGTACTACTGGTCTAGATTTTGGTATTTTTTTAAAATACCACAAATATGTGTTTTGAATTTGGGAAGAAATTAAAAAGAAATTTTGGAAGTGAAATGTTTATAGTTAATTTTGGATTAATTAAAAGAAATGAATTGGGGAAAAATAAATAGTTTGACTCTACATTAATAAATTTTAGAATATTGTAAATAGATATTTTGGAATATTATATATATATATATATATATATATAGGATTTTAAAAATAATTCCCAATGGGTACATTTTTTAAATAAAAAAGGATTTTTAATATACCAAGATTTTAAATAAATTGAGAAAAGAAGTGCATTCGGAAATAAATGTGAAATTGAATATAACGAATATTTAAATATTATTTCTGTATTAAAAATTGAAATATAATCGAGATTGGGTTGGGTTTGGAATATTGTTTTGATTATTTAAGGAATTGATTTATAAATCGAATTTAAATTTGAAATCAGATTATAATCGATCTAAGTGATATGAAACCGTAATAAAATAGAATCGAAAACGATGAGGTTCATAAACAGTGTTTATAAATAAAGTGAAGGAGTTTTAAGTTGATAATTTGAAGTAATAAATTCACGCTGAGGATTTATAATGAGATGGGTAAATCGGCTTAAAAATAAATGATAGATTTACTTTCAGAAATGTGAAAAGGGGATTTACCAAATTGGGACGTAAATCAAACTGGTGATAAATCGAGAGAGATTTACAAATGTTAGACTTGTTATATTGGAATTGGAAAATATATGTTTATCGAGAAGTTGAGTTGTTTTGTAAAAGGAGGGTTTTAAATTATTAAACCTAGTAAATTTAAAAATGTTTTTAGCATAGGAAAATGTTCCAGAAAGTTTGTTAGTTGAATATTTTTAAATTGTCAAAATGAATTATAAGCTTTATAAACGAGTGTGATAAATCGATTAGAATCTTATTAATAAATCAGAATTAATTATCATTTCAAAGTTATTTAATTATTTTAAATGGTTTAAAGTATATTTAATTATTAATTAAGTAGTTTATAATGAATTGATATTATGTTAATTATTATTTAAGAATTTATCAGTATTATTTCTTTAAAAGATAAATTATTCAATATTAATATTATATAACAACTTTATTTAAAGTGTATTTGCCTAAATTTAACTTGGGAATTTATAGAAATTTTATAAGTATTATTTTGAGAAAATTATTAAATAAAGTTTTCAGAAAGCAATGGTATACTTTCATGGCGAAATCGGAAGTAGAGATTGCCTACAGTTATGCTTTGGATTTCTCTAGGATAGAGACGCAATCATTGAGCTGTGAACCCATGGTTAATACGACGTGGTGCATTCCATATTTATTTTAAAAGGGTTTTCAAATATTTTTGAAAAAAATGGTTAGTGAATATACTTACTCCGATAAGATAAGTACATTCCTTTTTATAAGGACATTTAATTTATTAAAATTAAATTAAAATAAGTCTTAGTGTTTCTCAGTGGAAAATAAAATATTTGGTTGAATGATTGTTAATTTAATATTTGGTTGATCTGAGTCCGGTCTTGTATTGCAGGGGATCCCAGCATGGTCCTCGATACATTTTTTTGAGATGTGTACCATGACAGGTGGTACCCTAGCACCTAGTCATTCGTATGGAATCCATTTTCCAATACGTGACTTTACGGTTTTGATTGTAGAGCATACTTTACGGTTTTGATTGTAGAGCATAGTATGCTGGAATTTAATTAATGTAACAATTTCAGCTATTTGAATAAGTATTTGTACTTAGAAACTATTATAATATCTGATGATTTTGATATAAAATGTTTTGGTATCATAAGGTAAAAACCCGTCGTGTTTATGTGTGATGCGGTCTTACGAGATACCTTTGTTTTTTAAAGGATTTTGATAACTTTAACTAATTCAAATTGAGTGTGTTTTCTCACGTTGGTCTTCCAGACCGACTCGAGTGTTATTTTATTATAATGCTCGGGTCAGACCGGGTATTACAGATACAAGATAGGATGCTATGGAGCTCAGGAGATGATTTGGATGATGAAGATGTATTACACGTATTTGATTTTATTTAGCCGTGTATTGTATGCTGTATATTCATCATTTTTGAGGATAAGTTGTTATAACTGTCGGGTATTGTGTTATAGATGTGTTGTACTCTGAAGATGTAATATGTAAATATACGTTATAGTTCTTTTTGTATAAAGACATGTTACTTATTATATATTGTTCCGCTGCGATTATGAGATCTATTTTTTTTATTTCTAATTTCTTCTTCTACCTCTTTCATCTTTTCTCTAACGGTCTGGTATTTTCGACACTCGATTGCTCGGCATGAAATACAGTGGACGTTGTGATGTCGGTCTTTGAGGGTGGAAAATCCGAGCCGTGACAATTTGTTCCCATCGAAACATTTCGATTTAGACTAAAACTAAATGGTCATTCGATTTTAGCCTCAATTCCAACAACACGACTACAAAACAGGCCATTTGCATCGGTTGTTTACCCCCCTTTTGCATCAGTTCAACAACCGATGCACATGCAACCGATGCAACAGGCTTAACACTTTTGCATCAGTTCTGAAACCGATGCAAAATGGTCCTTTTTGCATCGGTTGTTACTAACAACTAATGCAAAATATCATGGTTGGTAGCTTTGACACAGCCCCCATGTTGCATCGTTTGTAATGAAAACCGATGCAACAAAGGAACTTGCTGTTGTTGTTGAAAACCGATGCAAACTAATCCCTCTATTGCATCGGTTTTTTATAACAACCGATGCAAACTAATCCCTCTATTGCATCAGATATTTATACCTAATGCAAAAAAGCCATTCTCAGAAACCATTATTACAGTACTCAAATAGGCTGTATATATATTATTGATTATAACAAACAATTATTGCATGCAATATTACAATCATTCAAAATAAAAATTGATGGCAAATACATAATTAGATTTAATAATTCGACAAAAGAATTACATTCATTAAACAATCATTCTCCTCCCTGACCACCTTCAATTGCCACTAGTTTCCACTTCACTTCTACATGCTAACACAGTCCATTACAGCCAAACATCAGATACATCAATCACTTCAACCATTACATTTCTACCCTTCAATCTCCTAGCAGTCTTCACCATAGCAGAAGCACACACTGGTATAACACAACCCTCCTCTACATATAACCAAACATCCCTTTCTACCCTACATCAACATCTACTGCCTATCTTCACCATAGTCACTGCCTTATACGACTACACATCATCCACCTTCACAACAACCATCTTCTTCACTTACCAACTCTGTGCACTAATAGACACTGTCAGCACTACATCACAACCACCGGCAAACACTACATAACATTACTCACTAACTCTCCGTACCATCAGCAGCAGCAAACTCACGAAACCATACAATCATTTTCTCTAGCAACAGTTCCAACCTTCTACTCTTTTATTACTATGCAATTCTGCCACACACTTAACCCCCTATCACAAACATCAAACATACATCCTCCTACAAACTTGCCTTAAACAAACACATAACCTACCACAACCACTATTCACAACCCTACATCTTCTTTACCATACCAAAACAACGCTTCAACACCCTACAAACATCAGATATATCATGCACTGTAAAAAAAATCCAATTATTACATATATGCAAAAGTCCAGATATGTACCCCACAACGAAGCTGCTGAAGAACATTATATTTTCAAAAATTGCTGGTTTAGGAAGATTATTTGGTTTAACACAATGGATATAATGTGGCTCAGTAGCACTCGATGTCTCCAACAAAGATTGCAGTTGTTGTTGTGATATCCGCACAAAAGCATTTGTAAAAGAGAGATGTGTAACATGCACAAGGAAACTTCTATAAAGATATCACAAATTAATAATGAACTGCTAACCTTAAATCTTGACCCAATTGAAGAAAATTTAGAAGATTTTGACGAGTCTTCAGATGGAGGAGCAAAAAGAGCAGAAACAAATGAACATTTTGAAGCAGTTAAAAGAGCTTGATGCTCAACCACAACATAGTCTTTGTTTTTGTCCAAAAACAACTCTGTTTGATATGTATAATCTATGTTTGGATGCAATCTTGACTTTTAAGTTAAAATAAATAAAATTATTTGTACAAACGAGTTATTGTATATGTCTATAAGTCATATACAATAAATTGTTGTTTCTCAATGAGTCACTTTTGCAAGCTCTTATAAAAGTTATAGAACACTTGAATTATAATTTGGCTACTAACATATAGTTGCATGTGCTCTTAGTTCAGTACAGATTTGGTTGGCCGGTACGAATACATCCAAAGTTTAGTTTAATGTGATTGTGTTAATGATAATTTATCTAAATGTCTAATGTATAAAAGGATTATGTTAACAAAAAATAGAAACTTTCAAAAATTTCAAAATAAATGAGATTTCAACAGATTGAAATGGAGAAGGAAATCAGAAGCATTATTTTACTTATATTTATGTGCAATAATCTATTGTGACATTTAGATACATATAAAATATGCTCCACTTGTTCAGTTGCTTGGTCTTGAAATACGTTACATTAATGCACTACTGGAAAAGCAAATTTGTACACTGTTGGTACCTATATCATTGTTCAGTACAAAGCTAAACTTATATGTGACTTGTACAGTACTAATGAGTGCAGGTTTGCTACCATTTACAAGTAGTGTGCTATTAAAACACTGATTTCATATCAATACCTTGTTAAAATGTTGTTGAAGCTTTTCATTTGTCAGGTTAATGCAGAACTGTTCAAAACTGCAAAATAGAGATTAAAAATATTGACATTTACAGTTGGGATACATAATCAAGAGTCCCATCCCAGTAAAGGATTCCAGTCTATAAAACAACAAATGTACTTTCAGCTAAATTAGTTTACAAAAAGATAAGAGTCATAAAGGCATAACCGTGTGATCATAATATAATAGGCCATGTACCCTGTAATCTACTTTAAAAATTTGGTGCATCTTGGTTTCACAAACATTAAAGGGTATATGCTTTTAATTATTGATAAATAGTTATACATGAAAACATCAGTATCAAACATGTCATAACAGAGAATCCCACGATTCCGCTCTCAAATCTAAAATTCTAATGCAACCATCAGCTGAATTGTGATGCTTTTCGTAAAGATCCTTCTGAGACTGTATTTCATAAAATTCATTCATTTATCTTGCACATTCATAAAATGTGTAATGCAAGAAAGAACGATAACTGATAAGGCAGTAGTAACAGCAAACCTGGATACATTCATGAGCAGACCTCACCCAATTTGCAGGCAACCCTTCGCCTGAATCCATGGTTGATTCTACTAAACAAGCGCGCAATCCAAGTAATTGCACTGCTCTTGCCATTCCTTCTACATGTTGACCACCTGCTTCAGCAAAGCATGTTACCTATTTTCTTTGTCTGCTCTGCGATTTCCGAAAGCTCCCGATAACACCTTTTATCCGCAAAAAGGTTATCAGCTTCTAGGGGTTATAGTCCACGTAGTGTTCTTCGAACCATAACCTATTGGGCTTTCATGTCTTCTCTTCCATAATATTTTTTTATCATGAAGGCCGTCTGTAAATATTTCATAGTTGTTTAAACTTATAAGCATTTCATGTTAGAGAAATATTTTACACTATATACACAAAAAATCATGTTAAAGCAACATTTTACACTATATAGTATATACAACTATATTTACATTTTATTGGAAATAAATATGTAAAAGTGAAAATATACCTTGTTTTCTAGGAAATAAATTTGTAACTAGGAAAGAAATTACTAATCTAATTCCATCTATTTGCAACTATGTTCAAAGAACAAACCAATGCATACAACGATATCCAAAGAGCAAATCAAAACTGTTATTTATAAAAGCGCATCTTATTCATATTGAATATTCTGTTTACTTTTATTTTTTAATTTTTGGTCAAACTTATTTAGCTAAATTATGATGCTTATTAAGACCAAGGAGTTAAGGACCACAGGGATCTCTACATCGTGAAAGTAAACTGATGCATCAACCTACTTCATTTAACATTTAAATTTATGTAATCTAACTACCATAATATCAGTTTATGTTAACAAACTTGGAGAATATGATTTATAAGTTTTATGATACATTAATGCAGATCTGATAGTCTAAACAAACTTCCAAGCACTGGTTTTAGATAGAGTAACATTTTCTTGCTTCTGAACCAAGAAACAACAAACTATAGGTCCATACCAACATTAACTTATCAAGTCAACTCGCACCATGGTTGACAGAATGCTCATTTACAATATTAAATGCCTTAAAAGTCACTAAGTGAAGTTAACAATAACGAGCAACCAAGCAGTCCTACTCACCTTCTCATTCTACTCCAAAAGCTTTAGAGGCTACCATATATATTGATCCAAGATTATTATTTTTTCCTAATGTCAACTAAAACAAAGTACCTGTTCAGATCCAGCCCAGATCCCTCCGCCGCTCGCATCTGGATCCTAATTGTTTGCTTTCCACATTGAAGCGGGTTATGATAAAGTCAGGTGAGGCTGTTGAAATCAAGCTACTGCAAGCGAAGTTATGCGATGACGATGCTACCATATTCTCCTTTTGGTGGATTTGAGATGATAGATTCTGATTAAGGAAGCGAGGGTGGAATTTAGGATGAAAGGGTGGAATTTGGGAGGTGAGGATAGAATAAAATTTAGGGAGGCTATGGATTTAGTTATTTTTAGGGTTTTGATTTTTATTCGGGGATAGGAGAGAGTGATGAAAGGGGGGAGAGTGTGAAAATGTACCGCATAAATTGGCAAAAAAAAGGTCCGCCTCCAAAACGCAGAGATTTCGCGGTAAATTTTTGACCAAATTTAGAAAGGGGGGAGTGTGTAGTTGCATCGGTTGACCTTAAATCCGATGCGACTAAAACTATTTGCATCGACATATTTGCGTCGGTTGTTGGTGACAATTGATGTAAATTTGATTTTTGATTACCTATTGCTTTCCACGTACTAATTGCATCGGTTATTAAGATACAACTGATGCAAATAGTTCTACTTGCATCAGTTTTTACTTCAACCGATGCAAATGAGGCAAAGCAATATGCACTTTTTGTACTAGTGCAAGCTCCAATCTCATTCAATTCCATAACGTAGCTGTCGTTATTACGAACCTAATGCGATTGACTAGATTCGATTTGGACCAAGCATGGACAGGTTATTAGGTTTATAAGATTTATAAATTAAATAAATTAATTAATATTGATTACATCATTAACTTAACCTAATCACGTTCAAAAACATGGCCGCAGTTCCAGGTATGCACACGGCCCAAACTTTGTGGTGTCCCCAATGTCACCGTGGCTAACCCTACACCACCTGCCGTGCGAGTTCACCCACGCATGCGGCTACACCCCCAACCCCATCGCCACAAGTCACCTTACCCAGAATGCCACCATCACCATCGAAACTATCCAAAAATACTACGCCTTCGAACGCGATTTTTCGCCGCCTCGATGAACTTCAAGCCAATCCAACGGATGCTTGCTATGTCTCGTCATGACGAGTATCTTTTTATTTGAGGTCGAGGACCATCTCTGCCTTGAGTGGCCTCATTGATCGACGGCCGTTGGATGCCGAGTGGTTTAAAAATTGAAAATTGGTGAATGTTTATTCATATAAACACGATTATAAGGGAGAGATGTATGACTTTGAACATGGGCAAGGGTATGGTGCCTGTACTATTTGGTTTGGTATGAGCATGGGAATAGTATAGTACATATGTATGCCATTCACATTTAAAAATACCATGCTTATTAAAGTCGAAAAATTCCTAACTCCGAACGAGACGTGCCACTTGGCATTTTATGTGTTATACCCCTACTCTAAACACAATGGAACTAGTCTCGAGACCTAACTTGATCATATGCCGAAGATAGCTTTTCAAGCTCTGTTATTATATTAAATTTTCGAAATTGATTTCTACGCGTTTTGAAATCGTACGACCAAACGATACGTCTAATCGCCATGAAATTTGACGGCATACAATAATTCATTACTACGGATCCAATGAAACTGATTTCGTTGAATCCAAAATTGTGCTCCGGAATGACAATTTTATAGATTTAAATATCGTTTTATATTTTATTAGTAAAGCTAGATGGCTTTATAGTCGACCGTGCCATTACATAAAAATGGAAAAACAAGTGTTCTATACATGCACAGAACAACTAAATGGGTTTATAATGACCATACCACTAATAATAAAAGACACAAGAGCTAGAAAAAAGTGCCTAAACTATTATAACAACATGACTAGACACCTTTAGAAGAGGAGGAATAGCCACGACCATCATCCGACACAGGACCAATAACATGTGAATAAAGAAAGAAGAGAGTAGCCAGATTTGGATTATAACCCTCGAAAGCAGGAGAGTAAAAAAATTTCCTATCCCAGTTGACATCATAGAACTTACTCTTATTCGCCTCACCAATCTCGCCAACCCTAGTAAGTGACAGACCCTCACCCTTAATGTAATAGATAAGACAATGACTCACACCCATAATCATTTTATATTTTAATTTTTGATATTTATCCATCTATTCATATTTGTAAATAAATTTACAAATCGAATTCACCAATATTATTTATTAATTAAAAGAAGTTAAACAAAATTATTAAATCCATTTAACTATCATTCAATTTCATAATTCAAAGTGAATTATGAGTTATTAAATTCCAAATTCCAATTATTTAAATATTTAAAATTAATTAAACATTTAAAAACAAATGACTAGAATTCGAGTTGTTACATACTCTCCCCTTAAATGAATTTCATCTCGAAATTCCTAAGGAAGAAAATGTTTCAAAACCCTTAAGTTTAAAACTATTAATTAAAATGATTTATTAAACTTATTTTCAAACCAACTAGCTGGAATAGATTCTAAAATTTTCCAAGTCTTTAAATCCACCCACCTATAACAACTAATTCCTCCTATTCATTCATTCCAAGATATGACTCAAAAGTCAAATCTTAATTATAATTTTTTTTCCAAAATTCATAAAAAAATTCTAACATTTAAATTTTTGGAATTTTTTTCCAGCCTCTCCTTTGCACAGCTCGATCGAAACAACAACAAATTACCTCTACGGGTTCAACACTAACCCAAGAAAACAAAAGCCAAATGGCTTACCATATATGGGGTATAAAATCATCAACCAATTTAAAATTTCTAAATTTATGTAACAACCCGCATATTTATCGATTTTTTATTTAAATATTTTGTCGTTAATCGGATATTGGTCCGAAAAGCTACTTTTTGCAAACGGTCAAATTAGGACTCGAGACCACTTCCATTGAGTTCGAAATGCCTTTTACAATCTTTATAAGTATAAACTTTGATATGTTTGGGGTTAGTGAAATTTCACTAACTTTTCCCGCTTTGGACTTTGGGTTGGTTTAGCCTATTAAACCTAAGTTCCAACCCCTTCTCCTCATCTCTTCATAAATTCCTACCTAACTCTAGTTTTAGCATTAATGGTGAGTGGAAAGGGAAATTAAAATTCCAAGCCCAAGTTCATTAGCAAATTCAACATCCAACTCCAAAATCAAAGTAAAGACATTGGATTCAAGCTTGTAGTTTCTTCTCTATTGACTTCAAGCTTCTTCTTCATTGAATTTGTGCAAAGGTGAGATTTTTATCTCACAATTCTAGCCTATAACTATATTGGACTGTTGGGAATGATTCCCTATCATTTTTGCATGCATATTAGCATTTGGTTTGGATTGGATTGGCGAAAAACTCCAATTTTTAGCGTTTTGGTGAATTTTCTGCACTTAGGCCATTTTGGCCATTTTTCTGTGTTCGGAGTTAGGTCTCTCGCGACCTAACCCTTAGGTCGCTCGCGTGTTATCGCGCTAGGTCGCACTGCCTCGGAATGACGCCTTGGAATTAGGTCGTTTCCCCTAGGTCGTAGGTCGCGTGACCTTAGGTCGTTCCCCTTTAGGTCGTATGACCTTGAGTCGTTCGCATGGTTTAGGCCTTTATACCGTTAGGTCGTTGCCTCTAGGTCGTTCGCCTATAGGTTGATCTGCCTGCATATTTGGCTCGTTCAGAGTTAGGTCGTTAGGCCTTGGGATGATAGGTCGCTCGCGTGTTAAAACCGATAGGTCGCTCGCGTGTTAAAATCCTTAGGTCGCTCGCGTGTTAAACCCTTAGGTCGCTCGCTTAAGTCACTCATCCCTCTAGGTCGCATGACGATTAGGTCACATCCATCTAGGCCGCATGCTTACCACTTTAAGTCGCTCGACCTCACTTCCTTTAGGTCGCTCGACCTTGCCTGGGTTGTTAGGTCGCTTGGCCATTCCAGTTAGGTCGCATGATCCCTTAAGTCGCTCGGCCTTGCCTTCGTTAAGTCGCGTGACACATTAGGTTGCGCATCACCTTAACTCGCTCGACCTTGTTTAGGTCGTTAGGTCGTGAACACCCCTAGGTCGCTCGACCCCTTATACTCGTAGGTCGCTCGATCCTATCCTCCCTTAGGTCTTCACTAAGTCGTACCATTTTGGACGGGGCGCTGCCCCCTGGACCCCCGCGACCTGACCGGGCAGGTCGCACCCCCACCTTGGGGGGTTGCCACCCCCCTGTACCCCCTCCGTAGGGGATCTTATCTGAAAAACATTCAATAGAACTTGCTTTGTTGAGATGCTGAGTTGACCATTCTTCGAGACAAACTTTCATGGGCTTCTCGGTCGATTTTATGGATTTTTGAGTATCTATTTCGATGGATTCTTTATCGGTTTCTTTGGATTTTATTCACGTCTTCGTATGTGAATTTTTATGATTGATTGTTTCTACAATCACTTCTATGATTTGTCACTTTAAAATGTGAAGGTTTCAATACTAGTAGTAAATATCAAAACGCTTTCAACAAAATAATTTCAACTCTATTTTCAATAACAAATCTCTTTTCTTAAACCATTTTCCAATCTACTAGTATATACAAACCTTTACCTCACTCGTATGAGAAATTGAATTAAACGGCTTAGTAAAACAAGAGATATGAAACGCTTGCGTTTGCTTCGTCGGTTAACTCTTGGACTTGTTCGATTGAACCTTTTTGTGACAATTTTATAGTGGAGATCTACAATTTGTTCGTAAATATTTAAGTTAAGCTAGTGGTTATGGGACATGAAGCTAAGCTCATATATTTACTAGCTTACTGTAATTGACACTTCTCTTTGATCATGACGATCATTTTATGATTTAGACTAGCAATTGTGCGATGTCTCTTTGTTTGCAAGGTTAGACTAGACCTCATGACTGTGATTCCGACTCACACATATCTCCTTGTCCGCAAGGTTAGTCTAGACACCATTTGTATGATTCCACTCACACATACCTTTTTGTTGCGAGGTTAGGCTAGACATCATTTGTGTGATTCCACTCATACATACATTTTTGCCTTTTGGTTAGCCTAGACCTCATTTGTGTGATTCCGACTCACACATACCTTTTTGTTGCGAGGTTAGGCTAGACACGATTTGTGTGATTCCACTCACACATACCTTTTTTCTTTTTGGTTAGCCTAGACCTCATTTGTGTGATTCCAACTCACACATATCTTTTTGTTGCGAGGTTAGGTTAGACACCATTTGTGTGATTCTACTCACACATACCTTTTTTCTTTTTGGTTAGCCTAGACCTCATCCGTGTGATTTCGACTCACACGTATGGGGTAGCTCCCCATGGGCTTCGGACCGTCATGTGATAGGCCTCTTTCCCTTTTTCTGTGATTTCTGGATTTCTTGTGTTGATTTCTAGAATTTATGTCATTGACTTGTTATGAGTACAAGTTTAGGGTATGATGCCCTCTTTGGATCTTTGAGAAGATTCTTGTGATATTGATTTATCCCTTATTGATTGATCTTTTGTTGGTCATCATTTGCATATTATAGTAGTACGTCAGTATGGACATTTTATGTTTATGACATATCTTTTACTTTATATCATGTCATCTGATATTTATAGCTAGACTGATCCGTTTATTATTTTCTTATAAATAATACTCGGGTCAGACCGAGATGTTACATGTGCTTCTGCTTGACTTCTCCCCAGGGATTCATTACTCTGACTTTTGGCTAACCACATAGATTAGCAGTTTTTGTTGTATACACTTGAGATATAGACTCATAGTTGTATTCTTTTGTATAGCACGTGTTGCTATTCTCTTGTATTATTGTGGATCTTTTTGACCACTACTTTGATGTACACTTTCATATGTTAGTTATATATTCATATCTTCTTCCGCCCTTGTGATATGAATTATCTGTGACTGATTTGTGTTATGTTTATTTCTATATTTGTTTTCGAAGATTATTATAGTCACTGTGTAGTAGCTTTGAGTTTGTATCAGTATGTCGGATTTCCTCTTGAAATAAAATGCATGTTATACTATCTGACATATCGGTGCTTGCGCAAAGCAATTACACGGATGGTCGTTCCTCAACAGCCTTATTCTCCGTGCTAGTTGACAGCATTACACCGTAGTGTTCTTGTCTAGTGTGGGTATAGAGGTGGGGCGTCACAATTTATTACATGCCTTTTTATGTTTAACTTATGTTTTGGAAAGTAATTTATTATCCCTATGCAAATGCAGGTGCGCAAGAGTCAAATAGCGCTCTCTTACAAACCTGTACTTACGAAATCTAAAAGAAAAATCAGGCCGACAAAAGCAATGTGATGTAAATCTACATGCAAAAAATAGTCTGATATAAATCTCCATGCAATCAACATCTCAATCATATGCGACAAAACAAAATGGAGCATCCAGAGGTATCCTAGTTCCTCCAAAAACATCAACTGGAGTGAATAAATATCATTTCTTTCCCAAAATCTTCAAAAATCTCCTTTTCAAAATCACCGAGATTTAGGTCCTTGTAACAACAATTCAAAATCCTTTATCTATGAGTTTAAACTTTATAGACAATGATATATGAAATCACACAAACAATCAATTTAATTCAATCAAATTAAATCAATCAAATAAATCAAATTTCCTAAAGGAATAAACTAACGCCAACAGTCAAACAAATTCCATAAGGGGAAACTTATCAATTAACATTGTTTCAAAATGTCAAATGACTAACAAACAAATCTCAACATAGATTCAAAACTTTATTGAATGTCTAGTAATAGAGATAATTATGTAAGCATACTGTTTTGCCCATTAACCTTTGGTTATTGCTTAGAAGATTATCGAAACTCACTCAAACAAAATGGGAGGTTGTACTCTAATTTTACTAGTTTTTTAATTATATTAATTTTTTTTCTAAATCACTCATAGTTTTACTTAGTATTTTATTCAGTACTAAAATGATTTATGAATTATTTCATAAATTCTCACCCAAGGTTTGAAAATATTTTATAAATTCATTTCTTTATTAAACACTAAATAATTATCCCACTTTATTTACTTGTATAATACTCTTCTATATCCTACGAGTGCATACAAATTTTATTTTACTTTTTTAAAGATATATAGATCAAATCAAATTATGGATCCTTAAAATCGAGTCAATCTACTAACCTCTTTAACTTAGAGCGTTAGAATGATGATGTTTCAAGGGTTAACCCAACAACAACAAATAGTTTACATTACTTAGATGTTTTTAAACAAAAGTTATGGTTATAATAAAATAATGTTTAGCAAAACTTTCTTATCCAATTTAACTCATTTTATACCTGGATTAAATTGTCCCATATCCTATATAAGGGAAAAATTTCATTTGTCCAAAAAAATCTCTTATTAGAAATACGTTTTATCTTAGAACCAATTCCCTTTAAGGGAACTTAAAAGTTAAATGCTCATTTTTTAATTTCAAAACTCATATTTGAAAAACATACTACATATTTTTCCATATAAAATAACTTTAAAATTTTATTTATTAACACTTACTTCGGGTTTTGAACATATTCCGACTGCACAATGATAAAAAGAATAATTTATTAAGTACTCACAACGTTCGTCTGAGGAAACATTCGATCATCACTTAGAAGACTATTCAAATTACTACAAACCAATCGAAACAATTTCCTCTTAATTATCCCAAAGAAAATGCATTCCTTTAAAATTTTACTTTCGAATATATTGTTACTTTCAATCATTTCCCAAAAACACTACTATTTCATTTCTCAAAATTCGTTGGAAATTATTTTCAAAAATTCCCAAATTTAGATTCAAAAATCCTTTCTAAACATATTTGACAAACTAAATTCATATAAAATTTCCTTTATATTAAAATCATTCATATTATTACAATCATTCTTTATTATAATAGAATTATCTTGAATATTTATTCTTTAAATGTGTTATCCCGCTATTTAGATTATATTAACAACTTTTAATTAAAGTTGAATCCTTAACCCACTATTATTAAAAGGTGAATTTTAACCTATCGTATTCTCGAAACACCTTATAGTCAAATTGTGAAAATTAATTCCTAAAGAGTTCGTTTTAATTCAAAGCGATAAATGCTCCTAAATAAACCAAGCATAATTTAACAATTTACAACCAATAGTCCATGCTACTTATTTTAAATTAAGCATAGCTTAACAAACTATAGTGACAATAAATAAATATTATCATACTTAAACCATCACACTATACAACTATACGAAGTTTTGAAAATTATTCGCTGATATATATAAAATATAATCCTAGCAAAACATTTAAATTGCCAAAATATTAAAATATTCCATTCATGTCCATTGGCCTTGGTCAAGTATTTAGAAACCCTTATCGATACCGTGCATCCCATATCTCGACCAGAATTCGTAAAAACTCAATAGATCAATTAACATAATACGTTTTTATAACATTAACAAGTGCGCTATTGAATATATAATACTCTCAAAATCATTCTAGGGTGTCGGTTACCCTATCTCTAATAAGCCGAACCCTACCAAAGCCAAGGTTCTTACTTAAGCTCGTGCTCTGGTACCAAGTGTGATGTCCCGCCTTTCTGACCATCGAAAGTCGACACCGGACACTAACAGCATGTTCAAATGTCATGCATCCAATCGACAAAAGGGCATATTGTTAGGATTAAAAAGGGAAGAACAAAGAATAGAGAAAGAAAGAATCTCACAGTAGAATAACAACATATAATATATCAAGGATAGTACAAACTGTCACTCCAAAATACAGAGTATATCAGAATTAAAAACAAATCTTATCAGCTAGACGGTTATAAAATCCTGACCTTACAAATACTGTTAGGGATATTATATAATACAGCAGAAAATAAAACATTATGATAGGTGAATCTTTAGCTCCCCTCCAGGATCTCCATAACAGCAAAGCCAACCTAGAAAAATACTTGGTTTGTCCTGAGCATTATAATAAAATAACACCCGAATCAGTATGGAAATACCAGCGTGAGATAAACTAAATAATGGGAATCATATAAAAGTTCTGTGAGACCATGTCACTATCGCGGAACAGGTTTTTACCTCAATATCCATACAAGCAAGAGCAGAAATAAACATTAGGAAACAAATCCAAATATGAATGCCAGACTTGGCAGAATGAAAATAATCCGAGAAAACTCCAAAATAGACAGAATGGATAAAATAAGATACCTATCCAACTTGATAGAATGGACAAAACAAGATAACTGCCCAAACGTGGTAGAATGGATAAAATAAGGTGACAGTCCAAATTTGATAGAGTGGATGGAATAAGGTATCAGTCCAACTTGATAGAATATACTAAATCAATACTTCAATGCCACAAAGAAATGTCGAATCTTCTCGTGGCAAATTAAAGATAAACAGATTTAAGGTTTTTCGAATCAGAAAAGGAAAGGAAATTTTTCAACAAATTACTAGAAAGGTGCACCTCCTTGAAGTATACCTCTAGTAATATACATTTGAGAAGCTCATTTACCCTGTGACACTTCTCGGGACCCTGGACCCCACCAGACCTTACGAAGAATCTACCACAGTTAAATGTACAACCGAATCCAAACTAGATGAGATGTGAAAATACCCCAATGGGAGCAACCCCATATAGCTTGGCCTCCTCTCGTGCTTTTGTTTTAGTCATTTCGAACAAAGCATATCAATGCTCAATGGAGCAATAAATTATTTTAGAATGACGTTAATAAAGATGCCGAAGTGACCGATAGTGGAGAAACCAACCGTCGAGGATATAAAATGATCGTATACGGAAATTAAATCTTGTATCACCACTCATCGACTTCAAACTTGTTTTATTCTTTCTTAACGATAAATCCAGACAAGTCAAGATTGAGCTACCTCAAAGTCTTGTCTCACGATTATTCCTAACTTTTGAAATAGCAACAAGTTTATTTCTTCGATGCTTAGTGCTAATTATACAGATAGATTGTTTCCATATAAGCGATTAGCTTTACAAAAATTAATTCATTTCCATAAACGAATTAAACTTTTTCTTTTTAAAAAGAATTAAACTTGTGCTTGATTTCATATTGGTAAAACACTTTTAGAATTACTCTTTCAACACGTACTTTTATAAGACAAAATTTGTAACACTAAGCATATTAAAAACAAGGGTAAAAAACAATTTCGTTAAACATTGTTTATTGTAAACCCAAAAACAGTTCACACTTATCTTTATTTATAAATTATCCCTTTTCAAGGATTTTCTCATTTATAAACCACTGTTTATAAATTTAAAACAATATTTATTACCTCAAAAGATAATGAACAGTTAAAATAATTTTTATAGCTTTAAAAAAATATTAATTGCCTCAAAAGATAACCAATCACATTTCTAAAATCTCTTTTAAGTAAATGAATCCATATTCTTTAATAAAAGAGATAATTATTTTCAAACACTTTCATATTATCATTAAATTAACTTTTAATCCTTTATTACTTTAAACACTTTTATTGTATTAGTTAATTTACTTAATTCATTTTTTATTAAATCAATTAAATATTTAAATATCATTAATTTAAAAATATTTATTAAATTCAAATGATCATTAATTAAATGAATAGCTAGTCTCAAACATCATTAATTAAAATGATTAAATAATGCCATCAATTAAACAATTAATTACGTTCAATAAGTTAATTGGATTAAATAAATTCAGACCTCATTAGTTAAAACGATTAATTGAAACATCATTTGTTAAAATGATTTATTTAACTATAAAACATCATTAACTAGAATTATTTAACTAAATTCCAAATATCATTAGTCGAACAATCGGTTAAATTTAAAACAATCATTAATTAAAATGATTAATTAAATTTAAATATCATTGTTAAAAATGATTAATTAATTTTAAATATCATTGATTAAAATGATTATTAATTTAAATTATCATTAATCAAAATAATTAATTAAACTTAATAGATCACTAGTAAAAATGATTAATTAAATCTTATCTCATTTAAATCAAAGATAAACCAAGTTTAAACGTCATTTATTAAATTGGTTAATTAATCTCAAAATCATTAGTTAAAATGATTAAGTATTTTAATTTATCACTAATCAAAATGATTAATGAATTTTTAACATTATGTTTAATGCAAACACATGCTCAAGTTCATACGATAATGTTTTAGGGATGAAACTGAATAAATACGATATAGTGAAATTCCTATAATGACACTTAACAAATTAAATGGAATATCAGGATTTATTTCAATTTACCATTAATATAACAACATACGGATGTAAATAAATAACAGTGGATAAGAAACCCACTAAAGTTTCTCTATAGATTACCCTTCAAAGCAATGGCTATGGATTATATATATATATATATATAGACACACACACATACACACACACACACATAAAATATATAGTCGTATGGGTTCATAACGATTAGATTAATATGTCATCCATTTTCCAAATAGAAATTAAACCAAACAAGAAATTAAACAATTTAACTAACATCCAAACAGTCAATTAACGTTTATAACATCATATGTATGATATGATAAAATTGAATGTGAGTTATACTCACATTGATATTTGGACTGAAACTAAACGTTTGTCTGATTTTAGCCTAAATTCCAACAAGCTACAATGTCGTTCAATCCAATTCCATAACGTAGAACTAATGCAGTTGGCCGCTTTTGGACTCATCATGGACAAGTTATTTGGTTTAAAAGATTTAGAAATTAAATAATATAATTAATATTAATTATATCACTAACATAACCTAATCCTGTTCAAAATCAAGGTCACGATTCCAGGCATGCATGCAAACCAAACTTTGCGACTAACCAATATCATTGCACCTCCAACCCTACGCCACCTGCCATGCAAGTTCACCCATGCGTGCATGTACACCCCCTCCTCCATCGCCACGGGTCACCTCACCGAATACGTCACCATCGCCATCAAAACTACCCAAAACCGTCGCGCCTTTGAACGCAATTTGCACCACCTCGACAATCTTTAGGCCAATCTAACCAGTCGTTTGCTATGTCTAATCACAACGAGCATCTTCTTAGTTGCGGTCGAGGACCATCTCGGCCTCGAGTGGCCTCGTTAATCGACGACCGTTGGATGCCGAGTGGTTTAAAATTTGAAATTTGGTGAATTTTTTTTGATATAAACGTGATTATAAGGGAGAGATGTATGGTAGAACATCGGTAAGGTTATGGTGCATGTACTGTTTGGTAAGGTTTGGGCATGGCAATAATATAATACATATATAATATTTACATTTAAAAATATCGTGTTTATTAAAGTCAAAAAATTCTGAACACTTATTGAGACGTGCTGCCTGGCGTTGTATATGTTATACCCCTATTTCGAACGCAATGGAACTAGTCTCGAGACCTAACTCGATTACATGTAGAAGATATCCTTTTCAAACCCAATTATTATATTAAATTTTACGCGTTTCGAACTCGCATGACCAAACGATATGTCTGTTCGCCATAAAATTTGATGGCATACAATAATTCATTATTACGGATCCAATGAAACTAGTTTCATCGAAATCCAAGACCTGCCCCAGAATGACAATTTCACATATTTAAATATCATTGTATTTTTAATTTTCGATACTTATCCAATATATTCATATTTATAAATAAATCTACAAATCAAATTCATCAATATTATTTATTAATTAAAAGGAGTTAAACAAAATTATTAAATCCATTTAAGTATCATTTAAGTTCATAATACAAATATTTAATCATTCCTTATATTTGAATTATGAGTTATTAAGTTCCAAAATCCAATTATTTAAATATCCAAAATTAGTTAAACGTTTAAAATCAAAGTTATGATCTTTGTTTTGTGACTGAGAGTGATATGGAAAGTTAGTAAATGGAAAAGTTAGTGAGCAATGTTAGCTCGTAAGAAGTTTGTGTTCAACATAGCAAACCATTGTGTTTTTAAATTTGATTACTTAATTTGTTTTAAATAAAAAAATTCTAAACTTTCTAACTTTTTTTTGCTTGCAAAACTTTATATTAAGTTCATAAAGTAAGTTAAAGTCAAAAATTAAAAGACTATATGAGATGTTAATTAAGTTTGGAAGTTATGGTATCCAAAACGATAATCATTGTGGATGTAATTTCGATACAAGTCCCTTTTTCTGAAAATTCATTTTCATACTTTAAAATTATTTTAGAAAGGTTTTATAAACTTAATAATTTTTTTGAGAAATTTGATTAAGTTTAATAGTTAATTATTAATTAATTAATCTTAGTAATTAAAAATTAATTAAATGTTAAACAAAGTTTATTAATATTGATTAAATAAAAGTAGCACTAGTTAATTATCTTTTAAAAGTAAGACTAATTTTTAATTAATTATGAGTTAAGTATACCATTTATTTTTAATTAATTATTAAGGTCAATTATTTATTTAATTAATCAAGTGTGTAATTATTTCTAATTATAAATTAATTAAGGTTTTAATGTATAGTATTTATTTATTAAGATTTAATTTATTATTTAAGTTTGAATAAAAATTAATTAATTAATTAAAATTAATTAGTAGTTAATTATTAAAAAAGGTTTTAAACTATTATTTATTAATTAATAATGGATTGATTAAGGGTTTAATTTATAAATAAATTATTTATTAAAGGTTTAATTATTTATTAATTTATAATTAAATTAAGTTAAAATTTAATGATGATTAATTGTGGTTTAATAAAGAGTTTAACTTGTAATTAAAATGGAGTTTTAAGTTCTTAATCCTTTTTTTCAAGAATCAAATTATTTAAAAGTACTTCTTTTCCAAAGATGGTTTTGAACACAAGGGATTCTAATGTTGATACCATTAAGTAGACATACAATTATGAATAAGTTTTGTAAATAGTTTGATTGTGTGGACATGTGTTAGCATAATTATTCCCCATTTTGCTATTAGTTGATTGTTTGATTATTTGGACATTTGATAGTAGATCTGCATTCTACTATAATATAATTGTTTATTTGTAGACATATGTTTAGTAAAATAAATTCACATTTTTCTGTAAGTAGTGAATAATTTGGACAACTATTTAGTAGGACAAATCATCGTCCTGCTATTATGTTATTTGTACATGTATATGCTAGTTGAGTTGTATTGACATTTTATTCCCTAATTTGGATATGAATTGCATTTACATATATGTTGACTTATGTAACAAATGGTTAAGTGACTTGAAAGTGAAATTGATGTTAAATGGTAACTTATATTACTACCACTGAGGTTGCTAAGCCTCCTTTTGAAATTATAAAGCATGGCTTTTAATTAATTTCCATTCTTTAATTTATTTGGCGCTAAGGTTCATAACTGATTTTTCAAGTTATGTTATTATTTTATAAAGGTATTTACAAATAATAACTTGTTTATAAAAATAGATTTTACTAATTAAAAAGGTTTATTAAAATGATTTAAAAGGATGAGTTGCAAAAGATATTTTGTAAAGGATTTTTCTTAAAAAAATTTATCAAAGGAGTTTTAAACGGGAAATGTTTTATAAATGATTTTAGAGGTTGTAAAGAGGTTTTGTAAATTGATTTGTACACTTATAAAAGTCTTTTATATATTGACTTTGGAAATTTGTAAGTTATTTGAATTATGAAGTGAGCTTTTAAAAAGGGAATTGTTATAAAGGATAAAAGGTTTGGTTTTATAGTAAGTAATGTTCCAAAAAAGAGGAATTTGAAAGGAGGAAATTCGTTAAATGTTCTGGTAGTATACTTATATCATTGAGATAAGTATATAAATGTTTGTTAGTGATGGTTGTTTCTTCACTCCCTAACGCTATTATGGATGTTTATTCTGTTATTTCGGACCCTGGTGATTCTGGAATTGTGTGACACCCTGCTGAGATGGCTTGGATTCACGTACATTCTGAAATGAGATACGACCCAGCTAGACATGATTTTCATATTTTTGTTAGTGATGATGATGTTGAATCTAGGCGTTTTCACTACTCTATAGTTGGTGGTGGTCTCATTCTCATGGTGGATGGAGCTCGTGGTAAGCGGAATCAATCTCTTCTCCTTGATGATAGATGGGATAGGAGATATTTAACTGTAGAAATCACCCGGGTTTTGTATTGAATATTACGTATCTTTTTGCAGATAATTTGCATGTGTTAGGTCTTGCTGGAAGTGATTCTTCCACCTCCTAGGACGAGGAACCGATTTTTCCTTAGATCATTTTTATAACAGCAGAAGCACCCTTACTTCTCACCTTTTATGTATTCTAAGTGGAATGGCCACTATAAAACCATATAGCTGTTTCTATGCTTGTGCAGAACACCTATTCCATATATATATGTATATGTACATGTATACAGTGGCATGACCCACTATAAAGTCGGCTGGCTTTACCAAAAAAAGTATGTAAATATTTTCCAAGTGTGAAAGGGATGTTAGAGGTTTTACTAATAGTGTTTTAAAGAGATCTTATGATCAGTTTTACAAATTATTTTAATTAATGGAAGATTAATTAATAAAAACTTAGTACATCTGATATGAAATCAAGTCAATGTTAAATGATTGTTTATTTGATAGTTAAATAACTGACTATCAAAATTTGGACCTAAACGTAACTTTGGAAATATACAGGAGAAATATGTGAGTTATATGGCACAGTCATCCCCAATGATGTTGTACCATGCGTATAAATCTCGTATCATTTTTCTAAGATATAGAGGTGATCTCCACTCTTATCTTATCTATATATTTCCTAAAGAATGGGGGTTGAGTTTACCGAAAATAATCAAAAGTTGTTTCGAAGAGACAATGATCAGATATGTTATCTGAAAACCACTTCGATCCAAATAAAGTGTTTCGAACTAAAGACATTTTAAAGTGTATATAATCAAAGATGGAGTTCTGTAGTGTAAAGGCTATTTGCTACTAATCCTGGGAGGGATTCCCTGAAATGAATGTAATAGAAGTAGTGACTTTAGTTTCGTTCAATCCCAGAACGAACTTGTATGGATGATTGCTAGCATTGCATTGTTGCCTGCATGGCAGTGTAGCATTCAAATGGGAAGTGCTAAATAAAGGTAAATGTAGCCTTAAGCCTCATCAAATGGGAAATGACAAAAATCATGCATGCAACAGGGTCATGTAGGTCGCTCCCATTAGGGTATGGTCATCCCAAATCTAGATCGATTACTATCTACTCATGTACGCTTCAGGTCCAAAAGTAGGGTCATCATATTCTATGCTACTAGTCAATTTGTAGGCCAATCCTGTGTGGCAAGGGTATAAGGTGTTCTTGTCAGCCCCCGCTGCATTTTATCTAGAGATGTACCATTGGAAAGTAAGTTCCTTACCTTTTCATAGTATGGCATCCATTCTCCAATAGTGCCTTTGTGGTTTTTAATGTACCTAACTATGTTGAAATGTGAGATGTAAGCATTTTAGCTATATTCATATTTTATTTGAACCGTTAGACATTATTATAATATAACTGGGTTTTCTAAAAAAAAAATTGGTTATCGTAAGGTAAAAACTGGTCTTGTTTATGTGCGACATGGTTTTATGAGATACCCTTGATTTTAAAAGTGTTCTAAAATAAATAATTCAGTTGTTCGAGTTTACTCACAATAGACCCATGTTGGCCTAGATTTTTATTTTTGTTCACCAAAACTCTTGGGTGCTCAAATTTTTATGGGCAACCAAGTAGTTCATGTATTCCCTAAATGCATCTTGGAGGAGCTTGGAGCATAAGGCTTCATCGATAGCTAGTTGTTTTCTGGTTTCAACTGTTTATATGTATATTGTATCAGTTAGGTAAGGATAGGATGTTATAACTGTCCTAGGTAGAATTTGTATTAGTATGACTCTGATGTATAATTTTGGAAATGACATTGCAAAATATTATATTGAACAATATATATTATTTTGTTGCATTATGAGATTCTCTGATTATTTAGTTTCTTCTTAACTGTTTTGTCTTTCTTTCTTTTCACCCCTAATGACATGCCTTTCAGACACTTAAATGATCGGCACATGAATATCATTGATGTATTACTTGTCATCTTTAGGTGTAGAAAGGAAGATCGTTACATTTGTTATCAAAGCGCAAGGTTAAGCGAGAACCTTGGCTTTGGTGGGGCAACTCATTAAGAGATAAGATTATGGAATGCCTTATTATGAGTTTGAGTGTATTATATATAAGAGCACATATTTTTTAGTGGATATAAAATGTTTTATATTATTTTGATTTATCTGTTGAGTGGCTTAAGAACTCTAGTCAAGACGTGGGCTGCCATGGGGTCGATAGGGGTTCCTAAACATTTAAACAAGACAAACTAACACAGTATCATTTTGATATTGGGAAATGAAATAATTTTACCTTTTTATATATAAAGGAATGATTTTCAAAAAAGTGTGGTATAGTATATTTAGTTGAGATGTCGTTTATAAAGAGATAATAATAGAATATTATTATCAATTAGGATTTTATTTAGTCATGCTCTACCAGTTTGAG
Source organism: Allium cepa (assembly GCA_030765085.1). Taxonomy (NCBI): domain Eukaryota; kingdom Viridiplantae; phylum Streptophyta; class Magnoliopsida; order Asparagales; family Amaryllidaceae; genus Allium; species Allium cepa. The sequence goes on along the minus strand of CM060929.1, from coordinate 1,049,790,433 downwards.
CATTGACTATGGTTAGTGTGTATAGTTAACTTCCCTTTCTAAGATTTGGGGTGGGTAAATACAAATAAGGAAAACATTGAAACGAACATATTACGAATTAAGTTTCACAATTTGACTATAAGGTGTTCGATTGATAATGTGGGATTAAATTGATTTAACAAAAGATGTTTATTAAAATTTCGAATATTTGAAATAAATATTGAAAAATGGTTTGCTAAAAGTTGATATTATAGAATAAATTTATAAGAATGTGTCGTTTAATTAAAAAGAATTTAAGTTAAAACTTGAGGACTAAAATCGCGATGCTTTTGAAAAATGATTTCTAAGGTTTTGAAAGATAATAATAGTATTATTTGTAAGCAATCTCGGTTCAAGAATGAAATTTTAGGAATGAAAATGTTATGTAAGAAGTATTTTCTTTGGATTGTTTAGCGGAGATGAGGTCTTGATTATTTTGTGATGATCGGAATAATATTTCGAGTGACAATTGGATGATGTTTGTTGAGATGAATGTTGTGGTCCACTTAGTAAATTATTCTCTTTATCACTATACAATCGAAACAAGTTCAACTTGAATGAACCAAAATAAGTTGGTAATAAATGTTTTGTTAGAAACATGAGAAGTATTGTTTCAAAAATAAGTTTTGAAATAAAAATGGCATATTTAAGTTAACTAGTTCAAGTGGCTCGAAAGTAACTTAAATTTGGGGAAGAGATTTGTTTGGATGGTAAACAATTCTCTTGAGTATTACTTTTCTTTGTAAGGGAATGTATGATACTATTTGGTAGTACCCAGTTCCTTAGTATCATTTTGGAGTTACTCGGGCTATATATATTTTTTATAATTAAAATATATTGTTTTAGTTCAAAAACGATTTTGAAATAAGGCTAGGTATTTGGATCTTTAGTTTCCTTAAGGAGGTTAGTGAAAAATGGAAGAGTTGAAGTAGATAGGGGTATATACTCTTAAGATGTAGTGGAGTAGTATCCAAGTGAACCTAAGTTTAGTTTTATGAAATGTTTTCATAAATAATTTACTGGAAATAGAATTGGTATTAGGGGGAACCAATAATAAATATTCATAGGTCGGACGTAGATCGTCTCTTGTTTCCCATATAGTTTGATCTAAGATTCGAGTACATGGCATTCACACCATTCCGAATAAGGATCTATTACTCGATTTTCGACGATGAGAACTTGATGACGATTTTTGGTATTGGACCAGTGTTTTCTATTATAGTTACAACTATATATAAGGAGAACAAAGGTTCCAATTCAAGGAGCCAGATCAGAATTAGCACTAAAAGATCGGGAGAGCTATACAATTTTAGGGAAAAGTTATGTATTCTAATAGAGAACGAATTAGATTTTTAATATAAATGATTTATGTACATCATACAAACTGACATATGGTGTTAACGGTTTTCTGGGTTAGGTTGAGGTGTAATTTTGAGGATGAAATTCTTTTAAGGAGGAAAGAATATAACGACCCTGAATTTCATTGCTTTGTTTTACCAATATTTAATTAATTTTAAATATTCAAATAATGGTTTTTATAATTAAAATTAAACTCTTTCAAATAATAAATAATGATGGTGAAATAGTTTTCAAATTTAATTTACAAAAATATTTAGTTCGATGAAAAACAGAAAATGTGACCAGAAACCCTTTTTCAAATTTTTGATGTTTCATCATAAAAGTTGTTTGAAATGTTGTATGCCTTGTTTATATTTGAAACAACATTTAAATGGATAAGAATATAAATTAATTAGTACATGTTGGTATATACATATGTATATATACGTAAGTATATACATATATATACTAAAAGATGTCTTCAGAGACATGATGTGACACTTTGGTGACTCAAGTACAAACATATTTAAACATGTTTCTTAGACACGATGATGGAGGGAACAAGGTGGTGGGCTTAAATGGAATGTGTGGTGAAGGGTGTTGAGGTGCAAAACAATGTGGAGGGTAGAAGTACAAGCGCAAATAGGTCATTCTCTTTTTTCTCTTGTTTATAAATGGCCTTCCATTCCCTCATTTTTCCTCCACTTCCTCCTATCAGATATTCCTCATCTCCCATTCAAATGAAGGTTTTCCTTTTATAAAATTGTGTAAAATTTTAGTGGCTGCGACTTCTTCAAATTTTGAGCATAGCTATGTCCAAATCTCATTTATTTCAGACCTATTTTCGGACTCATATTTTCAAGTCCAAAAATACCTCTTCTTCTTTTTACCATCTCTTCCTCAATAAAACCCAAATTGAGTGATTCTTTTTTTGAAATGATATAGAAAAGAATTTCCAAGAATTTTTATTTTGATCACATTTCCAAAATCCATGAGTAACATGACCAAACATCGAGGAAAAAAATGACCCCTTTTCGAGTTGATTTTGTGGTTTTCCAAGCTTTGCAAGTTCTAAAGTATTTCAAGTTTTCAAAAGTGTTTTGCAAAATTTTGGTAAGTAAACTTCTTAATTTTTAGGAAAGATTTTACCTACGCATTTGTTGACTATTTGGTGAAAAAATATTTTGATTGTTTGGTTGAATTATTATTGTTCGGATGTACATATGATGCTAGTTTATGGTTTGGCTTAGATTTGTGAATCAATGTTAAAGTGATGTTTTTTGTTATAAAGTTATGATCTTTGTGTTTAGATTGGAAGTGATATGAAAAGTCAGTGAATGAAAAAGTTAGTGAGCAATGTTTGCACTTGAAAGGTGTTTGTGCTAGACATAGCGATCCTTTGAGTTTTTAAATTTGATTACTTACTTTGTTTATAATAAAAAGTTTTCTAAATTTTCTAAGCTATGGATGTAGTTTCGATAAAAGTCCATTTATTTTGAAAATTCAGTTTCATACTTTAAAATTATTTTGGGAAGGTTTAATAAACTTAATAAAAATATTTTAGAATAAGTTTTAATAACCAATTATTAATTAATTAAACTTGGTAATTAATAATTAATTAAGTATTAAACAGGATTAATTAATCTTAATTAAATAAAGATTAGTACTAGTTAGTTATCCTTTAAAAGTAAGATTAATTTTTAATTAATTATGAGTTAAGTATATGATTTATTTTTAATTAATTATTAATTAAATATAAGGTCAATTATTTATTTATTTAATTAATCAAGTGTGTAATTATTTTTAATTATAAGTTAATTTAGGATTTAATTTAAAATAATCATTTATTAAAAATTTAATTTATTATTTAAGTTTTAATTAAAAGGTTTTTAATTAATTAATCGTTAATTGTTAATAAAGGTTTTAAATTATTATTTAATAATTATAAAGGATTAATTAAGGGTTTAATTTATAAATAAATATTTATTAAAGGTTTAATTATTTATTAATTTATAATTAAATTAAGTTCAAATTTAATAAAGATTAATTATGATTTAATAAAGAGTTAACTTGTAATTAATCATTTTAAAAGGAAGTTTAAAGTTTTAAATCCTTTATTTCGAGAATCAAATTGTTTAATGGTATTTATTTTTCAAAGATGGTTTTGAACATAATGGATTCAAATGTCAATACCATTAAGTAGATGAACAATTTGAATGAGTTATGTAAATGGTTTGATTGTGTGGACATGTGTTAGAAGAATAATTCCCCGTTCTACTATAAGTTGATTGTTAGGACTTCATAGTAGATCCCCGTTTTGATATAATGTAAATGTTTATTTTGTTGACATATGTTTAGTAGAATAAATTTCTATTTTTCTACAAGTAGTGAATTGTTTGAACATCTATTTAGAAGGACAAATCACCATCTTGCTATTATGTTATTCAGACATATATATGCTAGTTGAGTTGTATTGGCATGTTATTCCTTAATTTGGATATAAATTGCATTTACATATATGTTAAGTTATGTTAATAAATTTTTAAGTGACTTAAAAGTGAAATTGATGTTAAATGGTAGCTTAAATTACTACCATTTGGATTGTGAAGCCTCTTTTTGAAATTATAAAGTATGGTTTTGAATTGATTTCAATTCTTTTATTTATTTGGGGTTAAGGTTTATAAATGATTTTCAAGTTATAAAATTATATAAAGTTATTAATAAATATAACTTATTTATAAAAATGGGTTTTATTAAGTAAAAAGGTTTATTTAAGCAATTTAAAAGGATGAGTTGCAAAAGATATTTTGTAAAGAATTTTTCTTAAAAAGATTTATTGAAGGAGTTTTAAATGCAGAAATGTTTTATAAATGATTTTAGAGGTTTGTAAATTGACTTGTAGACTTATAAAAGTGTTTTATAAATTAACTTTGGAAATTTATAAATTATTTGAATTATGAAGTGAGCTTTTAAAAAGGGAACTGGTATAAAGGATACGAAGTTAGGTTTATAGTAAGTAATGTTTGTAAACAAATGGGGAATTTGAATGGAAAAACTTTGCCGAATGTTATGGTAATATACTTATGCCGTTGTGAAAAGTATAGAAATGTTTTCCAAGTGTAGAAAGGATGTTAGGGGTTTTAGGAATAGTGTTTTGAAGAGATCTTTTGATCAGTTTTGTAAAGTATTTTAATTAATGGGAGACTAATTAATAAAGATTTAGTACACCCATATGGAATCAAATCAATATTAAATGATTGTTTATTTGATAGTTAAAAAACTGACTATCAAAACCTAGACCTAAACGTAACTGTGCAAATATCGAGGAGAATACATAAGTTATATGGCATAGCCATACCCAATGATGTTATACTGTGCGTATAAATCTTGTTTCGTTCTTCTAGGACCAACTATAAGGTAATTTTCCACGGATGGTTAGGAGGTGATCTCCACTCTTATGTTATCTGTTTATTTCCTAAAGGAATGAAGGCGAGGTTACAAAAATTATCAAAATTTGTTTCGCAGAGACCGAGATCGGATATGATATCCAACTCATGCGTTTCGAACTAGAGACATTTTAAAGAGTATGAAATCCATGATGGAGTTTTGAAATGCAAGGGCTATTTGCTACTAATCTTGGGAGGAATTCCCCAAAAAGGATGTAATAGAAGTAATGCTTTCGGTTTTCTTTAGTCCTAAAACGAACGTATATGGATGAATGCTAGCATTGCATTGTGGCTGGAGGGCAGTGTAGCATTCTAGGTGGAAGTGCTAAATAAAGGTAAAACATAGCATCAAGCCTCATCAGTTGGAAAATGACGAAAACCGAGCATGTAGCAGAGCCATGTGGGTTGCTCCCCTTAGGGTATATCTAGATCGATTACTATCTACTCATGTATGCTCTGGGGCGCAAAGTGGGGTAATCATATTTGGTGCCACTAGTCATGCGGTAGGCCAATCATGTGTGGCAGAGGTACAAGACATTCTTTTCAGACCCCGGTGCATTTTATCAAGAGTTGTATGATGTAACATCGCGCCTTTTTGGTACGTTTAAGCAGACACACGTGCCAACTTAAACCATACAAAAGAGCGGATTGTTATTGAGGTGAATAAGAAAAGCAGAAAAAGAAATAAAACAAAACAAAATCTCACAGCGGAATGACAAAATATAATAATCAAATAACAGTTCACGAAGCTATTTTACAAACATTTGATTATACTTATATAATACATATCAGAGTTACACATAACAGAGAATAATAAATAATGCAACGGAACAGTACAAATGCAGTGGAATAATATAATAGATAATAGTAACACAATCTTCGTCTTCGTCCTCTAGAAATAAAGTCTTCAAATCCTGAAATGCTCAGGCTGACCCCAGCGAATTGAAAAGACAAAACACTCAAGTCAGAACTAAAAGATCTTAAGTAAGTTAAATCAATGGTAAATAATACGAGTGGAATGACGTCAGAGATGTTTACTGGATTTGACATCTCCTATCCTGTGTCTAACGTGAGTGCAGTAACTTAAGAGATGCTCGGGATTCACATCTCCTAAGGATCCGTAAAACTATTGACTATGTACTAATATACGCTATTATAATAATGTCTATTAGTAAAATAAACTTACTTTTAAATAGCGTTAAGGCTTTAAATTTTCGACCTTAACACGTAATAGTGCCAGTAGTCTATATAGTACTTGCATATCTCCTGATCGGGAGACTACGAGAAGATACTCCATAGATACGACACAATTAAACTCGTACAAGGCACGCTAGGGTAGGTGACATGGCACACAAGGCAATGCCAGGGTAGATATACCAATTACGCACACGGGCTGGTGGTGACGCATAGCGCACAGCTACCGCCCACCTCGAGCCATACCCCCAAAAATCAAAAGTCAAAAGCGGCCACCAAATCAATCTCAAAGTCAGAATATAATATTGAAGGAGTGTGTCCGAGAAGAGGGGCTACCTCACTGGCCCGAGATCGCTCCTGGTTTGGCCACCTTAAGCCAACTCACGGGAGTCGGGTCCACGTTCATACCTCAAAGGAACGCCGCCACCATCCTACTTCATTCTAAAATCTCCACCGCGTACCCGGTTGTTAAAGTGGCTTTCGGAGTTGGCAGAGAGTATAACAACTTCCGATCTCGGTCTCTTTAACAACCAAACATTATTATAACACCATGGTCATTTCAAAATAATTTATACTTCAAAACAAGAATATAATATCCATTTCAAAACCCTATAAATACGATATCATTCCCCTTTCAAAACCCAAACCAATATGACATCATTTTTGTAAAAACCCAAATATAATATCATTTTTATTTCAAATATATCCTTTTTCCAAAATCATAGCACTTTCAAAGTTATAACATTTCGAAATCAAAACACTTGAAATATAACACTATCAAATTATAATACCTTGAAACTCGTAACTTTGAAACATAACTTCCACCACTTAAATGGTTTAGATATTTAAATACTTTATATAATAAAATAGCTTCTTCAATTTCACAAATCAAATCCAACACAACTCGAATTTCTACATTTTATATTTAACAAAATCCCAAATCATAAATTTCAGTTCCGTTCAGTTTCCCAAATAAACTATTCCAAATTTATCGATTTCAAAACAGATTTGATCCACAGAATAAACCATTTCAAATTCAAAAATATTTCAAACTTAAAGGATTCAACAATTTCAAAACTAATTTTGGTAATTACCATTCAACAATTAAATTTTCTATTATTTAGTTTTGAAATAATTTAAATAATAAATCCATTATCATTTAAATAAAAGTCAAATTACAAATAAGTAAATATTTCCTTCAAACTATTTACTTGAAATATTCATTGAATTCACCTTAAACAAAAATCAAGTTATAAGAATCATACCTTTTGAAATTCCAAATTTTATTAATTTCACATAATATTATTTGAGTTTAATTCTTAAATAAATTCAGTTTCAAATAAATCTCCAATTTATCTCCTAACCTTAATTTATTTAAATCATTATACACTTTATATTAAAATGAAATTTAAAAACTTACCCACATTATAATTAAAAATATCAACTCTATTATTAAACTTATTTTTTTTTACAAATTTATACATAGCTTAAATTCAAGAATTTAACTATATACAAAATAATGTTTATATGATATCGAAAATCAATATTTATTAAATCGTATATTTATTTCCAAAACCATATAAATCATTTTCAAAATATTTATATATAGACCGACGGTGTCTGTACATAATTTTCTATCCTATAGTCAAGTGATACGGATATTTATCATTTCAATCCGCAATTTAAAATAAAATACGGTAATATATCATTTCAAAGCGCAATCTCGAATGAAATAAAAATCCATAACCACTTGTCGTTTATAAAATATAAAATACAACATCCATTCATCCAATATCAATCATCAAACATTTATCACAATCATCATCTAATTCAATCAATAACGTCAATATAGAACAAATAATGAATAACAGGTATTTACTGGCAGTTTATATTCAATAATAAATTAAATACTATTTTATCCAAATAATTTCAAATAAATTTAGATGATGATTCAAAATATGCCAAACAGTCATAAATAAATTACTAATCACATCATACATCAATTTAACAAACATAAGAAATTTTAGAAGTTGTGAGTGGGTTAAAACACTCACCTTTTGAATTTAAATTGAATTTAAATCCAAATTAAACCCAAAAATTAAACAGTCTCAGAATCCGTCCCAACCAGTGCCAAAATGTCCGAAATTCTAATACAATCCCAGCAAAATAAACCACGCGTGAATTCGAGCTCGTATGAAAAAGTTATGAAAATTAGAAGATTGGAAAATTCTAGTCCTGGGTTGACTTCGGGTTCAACTTTGGTCCACCGACTCAAATCCCCGATGCTTGCTCTAAGTTTTAGCCAAAATGACCCGGAGCGACCCGAGTCATTTTCTTCCTGACCCGAAGTTGATGCAGGGTTTTTGCCTCGGAAACTCGAAGCGCGACCCGAAGCTGCTACAGATCCGCAGAGTTTTTTTTTGGAATTGAAATTGGATTGGGAAGATTAGGGTTTTCAGCCATTGAGGAAGAGGAGTAGCAGAAATTTCTATACGTACGGAAATGAGAAATAGAAAGGTTGCTGGGGCTTATAACGATATATATATAGGCAGAACAAAATAGAAAGAAATGGGCCCGATTGGTTTGAGTTTTTAACGATAATTGACTTGAAAAGCCCGTTTCGATTCCTGAATGGAAATGGGTCAACCCATATATCAAAATATATGTTTTTAAATATTTTAAATGCAATGGAACATGTATCAAGTCCAATTTCCGTCGTATGAAGAAGTTATGCTAAAATCAAGTTATTTCAAATTGATTTCAATTGATTTCAATTAATTGATTTCTAGGCGTTTCGAGCCCGTACGATCAAATAACAAGTCTGATCGCTATGAAACTTGAAATCCTACAATAATTCACTTTTACAAATCTGATGAAATTGGTTTCGTCGAAATCCGAGTCAGTGGCCAAAATGGCTACTTTTACATTAATTAAATAAACTAATAATTAATTAATTAAATAAAAATTTTAATTTCGATCCTATAATTGGCAAATTTTATCATTTTTAAATTTCTTACTCATTTACACAAATTTAAATAAATTTATATGTCAATTTAGATGATAAATTTATCAATTTCAGTGTTAACCTCATTTTCATTAAATTCAGAAATTATAATTTAATTTCCAATAATTCCATTTAATTCACTTTTCATTCTATTATTCAATTCATTGCTGTCAGCCGGATGAAATTAACATTGGATTCATGATCTATTACATTAATATTCTCAAATTCCGTCTAAAATTCAATTAACGTAATATTTAGATATTAAATTTCATTTAATTGCAATTAATCCAATTATTATAGTTCAAATCCCAATAAATTGATAAATCTTTATTTCCATTCCTTTAATTCAACAAATTGTCCTATTATGAATAACATTAACATTATTTCCAAATATTACCTTAATTAACATTAACGTAATATTTAATTTAGATTTATTGCAATCAATTCAATTTAATTTAATGGATTAAAAATATATCGGTAACTTATAATAGTTGTTGCCACTAACTCTTAATTATACCTCATTATCAACAACAAATATTATAATTACTTACCTAACATTGATTTTACCAAAATACAGTTTAATGCGTATTATTTCATCAATTAATATAACTTTGAATTATTTCTAAATTTACAATTTACAATCAATTATAACCCTACAATTGTTTCAATTAATTGGGGTCTACATTAAATCAGTTATTTACTAATTTGCATTAACATTATTACCTTAATTTACATTTAGTTACTATTAATCAATATATCATTTCATTGGTTAATTCAACACTTACTTTTATTTACTTATTTTCAATTTTATAACCAAGTGCAACAAATTTGCACTAGTTCATTATTAGGATTTCACTCCAATTGTCAATAGTTAATTTTAATTGCCATTGCTACATTTCATTTTAGCGTTCATTTCAATACTAAATTATAATTTTTTTTCTTTCCGAATTAAATTGCAAAATCTCGCTAAAATAACAAATCTTATTATCGGAAATTTACGAGTCGTTTCACTCTCCCCCACTCAAAACTTTTCGTCCCCAAAAAGAAAAAATGAGGGAAAAGAAGGAATTGAGTAAGCCATACATCTTATTCAAAAATATTAACCTTATAAACAAATAAATTTACAAAATTAATTAATTTAATTAAAATATACCAATTTATAACCATTAAATCTTTTTATACTTAAATTAATAAGGTTTGGGGAACATTTTCCCAAAAATATCTAAGTCCAAAATTTACAGAAAATTTTGGCAGAGTCTCCTTTGTACGGGGAGGCTCAGAAGAAAATATAATATCAAATGTAACAATATATATCACAATATCTCAAAATAATATATCCCAACAATGGAAAAATAATATAATAACGCTATAAAACTATAGTCCGAGAATGTACCTATTTGTCGGGCAAACAAATGCTTGATTATTAATCCAAAAGCAGCAGCGATTGCTTCCATAACCTGCATTTCACTTATATAATCTAAAAAGAGTTAATAATTATATAAAATGAAATATTTAAAGTTGTTTCAATCAATAGCAAACAAATCAATATAAACAACTATCACTTGCAACAAAGCATACAACCATCACATAAAATCAACACAATCGATTATCCATTCATATCAAACACACAAATAGTTGTTTGGGTTCAAAAACTCTAAATTGTACATAATGGAAAATAACTACTTAGTGCACCATTTACTCACAGTCTTAGATGAAACTAGATAAATTATTCATACATCCAAACAAATTTTAAAGTATCTTTGTCCAAACAACCATAAATCAAACAAACAACAAATTCTAACATTATTTAAATTTCTTATAATTTTTTTTTTCATTCATGCAATGATTCATCTTTCTACTTATTCTCATTATAAATAACTTTAACATTTACTTAAGTTTATTATCATTTATTTATAACCTTTCTATTATATTTAATTAGCAGCATTTCAGTTATAACTTAAGTTTATAGCAATTATAACATTAAATTCTTAATTATAAAGCGAGTCCATTGAACACTTTCATTACATAAGTTTACTTGTACAATTTCCATCACATCTTCTTATTAGACATTTCAACTTTTAAATCCTTTGGTAAGTTATATATATGCTTTTTTTAAAATGCAATCGACATTTATATATGTTTATCTCATTTCTTTTAAATTAATTTAATGTTCAAAAATAATATCTTTTGTTTTTATAGGTTACAAATTTCAACTTTATTGTTATTTCATTTATAACCTAGCATTTAATATTTTATTCCATTTAGAGGTTCCAATTATTAATTAGTTACATTCCATTTCACTACAATAATTGAAATTATTAATTAACGGAACTTAAGAACTAAATACCGGGTTTAATTTCAAATCATTTTAAAATAATAGATAAATATATACTTACAACTTATATATCCAATTATATTTAAAAATAAAAAATTTATATTTGGTTATCAAAATAAATCCGTAGTAAAACTACTACAGTGGCCTTTCCACTTTGAAACTCGAAAATGAACGTCGATGATGCGTGCACTCATCATCGAAATTATTTTCTAGCAACAAAGAGGGGAGTGCAGAACTTATTTCCTTCCAAAATTTCTTTAAAACAATTCTTTCAAATTATATTGAAATATTTATATCAAAACATACTTCTAATAATATTATCATTATATTTCAAAATCATTCAAAAGAAATTTTCAAAAACCCAGGGACTTATAGTCTAAGTTTCCAATTTTCGTTTATTTTATTTTAAATCTTATTTCCAATCAATATTTATAAATTTCATTACCTAACAACCAATACATTGCAACCAAATATAACCTTTATAAAATTTATTACTTTATATACAAAAAATATAATAGGCAAAATTATTTCATTCACCTATATTCAAAACAAATATTGTGTCGGTCTGTCCTATTAAGCGTTTAGAAATCCCTATTGATGTCATAACGTCCTATGCACCAACCAGAATTTATAAATACAAAAAGGAACAAATTAACACAATATCAAAACTTTTTTATAACATTAACAATACGCTCTTTCATATATATACACTCAATGACTCATCATAGGGTAATACTACCCTATTAATAAAGAGTTAGACCCCACCAAGCTAAGATTTATCGCTAAACCAAAGCTCCGATACCAGATGTAACATCCCGCCTTTTTGTACGTTCAAGCATACACACGTGCCAACTCAAACCATACAAAATAGCGGATTGTTATTGCGATGAATAAGAAATGTATAGAAAGAAACAAAACAAAACAGAATCTCACAGCAGAATGAAAAAATATAATAATCAAATAATAGTTCATGAGGCCGTTTTACAAACATATGATTATACAATACATATCAGAGTTACACATACCAGAGAATAATAAATAATGCAGTGGAACAGTATGAATGCAGTGGAATAAAATAATAGATAATAGAAACACAATCTTCGCCTTTGTCCTCCAGAAATAAAGTCTTCAAATCCTGAATTGCTCAGGCTGACCCGAGCGAATTGAAAAGACAAAACACTCGAGTCAGAACTAAAAGATCTTATGTAAATTAAACCAATGGTAAATAATATGAGTGGAACGACGACAGAGATGTTTACGGGATTTAACATCTCATATCCAGTGTCTAACGTGAGTGTAGTAACTTAAGAGATGTTCGAGATTCACATCTCCTATGGATCCGTTAAACTATTTTCTATGTAGTAATATAGGCTATTGTAACAATGTCTATTAGTAAAATAAACTTACTTTTAATTAGCGTTAAGGCTTCACATTTTCGACCTTAACACATAATAGTGCCAGTAGTCTATACAGTACCTGCATATCCCCTGATCGGGAGACTACGAGAAGATACTCCATAGGTACGACACAATTAAACCTGTATAAGGCTCGCTAGGGTAGGTGACACGGTACACAAGGCAATGCCGGGGTAGATATACCAATTACGCACACGGGCTGGTGGTGACGCATAGCGCGCAGCTACCGCCCACCTCGAGCCATACCCCCAAAAATCAAAAGTCAAAAGTGGCCACCAAATCAATCTCAAAGTCAGAATATAATATTGAAGGAGTGTGTTCGAGAAGAGGGGCTACCTCACAGGCCCGAGATCGTTCCTGTTTTAGCCACCTTAAGCCAACTCACGGGAGTCGGGTCTACGTTCATACCTCAAAGGAACGCCGCCACCATCCACTGCATTCTGAAATCTCCACCGCGTACACGGTTGTTAAAGTGGTTTTTGGAGTTGGCAGAGAGTATGACAACTTCCGATCCTGATCTCTTTAACAACCAAACGTTATTATAACACCACGGTCATTTCAAAATAATTTATACTTCAAAACAAGAATATAATATCCATTTCAAAACCCTATAAATATGATATCATTCCCATTTCAATACCCAAACCAATATAACATCATTTTTATTAAAACCCAAATCAATATAATATCATTTTTATTTCAAATATATCCTTTTTCCAAAATCATAGCACTTTCGAAGTTATAAATTTCGAAATCAAAACACTTGAAATATAACACTATCAAATTATAATACCTTGAAACTCATAACTTTGAAACATAACTTCCACCACTTAAATGGTTTAGATATTTAAATACTTTATATAATAAAATAGTTTCTTCAATTTCACAAATCAAATCCAATACAACTCGAACTTCTACATTTTATATTTAACAAACTCCCAAATCATAAATTTCAGTTCCGTTCAGTTTCCCAAATAAACTATTCCAAATTTATCGATTTCAAAACAAATTTGATCCACAGAATAAACCGTTTCAAATTCAAAAATATTTCAAACTTAAAGGATTCAACAATTTCAAAACTAAGTTTGGTAATTACGATTCAACAATTAAATTTTCTATTATTTAGTTTTGAAATAATTTGAATAATAAATCCATTATCATTTAAATAAAACTCAAATTACAAATAACTAAACATTTCCTTCAATCTATTTACTTGAAATATTCATTTAATTCACCTTAAACAAAAATCAAGTTATAAGAATCATACCTTTTGAAATTCCAAATTTTATGAATTTCACATCAAATTATTTGAGTTTAATTCTTAAATAAATTCAATTTCAAACAAATCTCTAATTTATCTCCTAGTCTTAATTTATCTAAATCATTATACATTCTATATTAAAATAAAATTTAAATACTTACCCACATTATATTTAAAAAAAATCAAACTCTATTAGTAAACTTATTTTTTTACAAATTTATACATAGCTTAAATTCAAGAATTTGACTATATATAAAATAATGTTTATATAATGTCAAAAATCAATGTATATTAAACCATATATTTCTTTCCAAAACCACAGAAATCATTTTCAAAATATTTATATATAGACCGAAGGTGTCTGTATATAATTTTCTATCCTATGGTCAAGTGATACAGATATTTATCATTTCAATTCACAATTTAAAATATAAAATACGATTATATATCATTTCAAACCGCAATCCCGAATGAAATAAAAATCCATAACAACTTTCCGTTTATAACAAATGAAATACAACATCCATTCATCCAATATCAACCATCAAACATTTATCACAATCATCATCCAATTCAATCAATAACATCAATATAGGTCAAATAATAAATATCAGGTATCTACTGCCAGTTTATATTCAATAATAAATTAAATACTGTTTTATCCAAATAATTTCAAATAAACTGAGATGATGATTCAAAATATGCCAAACAGTCATAAATAAATTACTAATCACATCATACATCAATTTAACAAACATAAGAAATTTTAGAAGTTGTGAGTGTGTTAAAACATTCATCTTTTGAATTTAAATTGAATTTAAATCCAATTTAAACCCAAAATTGAACAGTCTCAGAATCTATCCTAACTAGCGCCAAAATGTTCGAAATTCTAGTATGGTCCCAGCAAAACAAACCGCGCATGAATCCGAACTCGTATGAAAAAGTTATGAAAATTTGAAGATTGAAAAATTCTAGTTCTTGGTCGACTTCGGGTTCAACTTTGGTCCACCGCCCCAAATCCCCGGTGCTTGCTTTAAGTTTTTGCCAAAATGACCCGGAGCTACCCGAGTCATTTTCTTCCTGACTCGAAATTGATGCAGGATTTTTGCCTCCGAAACTCGAAGCGCGACCCGAAGCTGCCGCAGATCCGCAATTTTTTTAATTTTTTTGGAAATGAAATTGGATTGAGAAGATTAGGATTTTCAACCATTGAGAAAGTGGAGCAGCAGAAATTTATGTACGTACAGAAATGAAAAATAGAAAGGCTGCTAGGGCTTATAATGACATATATATAGGCAGAACAAAATAGAAAGAAATGGGTCCGATTGGTTTGAGATTTTAATGATAATTGACCCGAAAAGCCCGTTTCGATTCTGGAACGGAAATGGATCAACCCATATATCAAAATATATGTTTTTAAATATTTTAAACGCAATGAAATAGGTTTCAAGTCCAAATTCCATCGTATGAAGAAGTTATGTAAGAATCAAGTTATTTCAAATTAATTTTAGTTGATTTCAATTAATTGATTTCTTGGCGTTTCAAGCCCGTACGATCAAACAACAAATCTGATCCCTACAAAACTTGAAATCCTACAATAATTAACTGTTACAAATCTGATGAAACTGTTTTCGTCGAAACCCGAGTCAGTGGCCAAAATGGTTATTTTTACATTAATTAAATCAAAATTTTAATTTCGATTCTATAATTGACAAATTTTATCATTTTTAAATTTCTTAATCATTTACACAAATTTAAATAAATTTGGATGTCAATTTAGAATCAAAAATTTTATCAATTTCGGTGTTAATCTCAATTCCATTAAATTAAGAAATTATAAATTTAATTTCCAATAATTCCATTTAATTCACTTTTCATTCTATTATTCAATTCATTGCTGTCAGCCGGATGAAACTAACATTGGATTCATGATTTATTACATTAGTATTCTCAAATTCCATCTAAATTTCAATTAACGTAATATTTAGATATTAAATTTCATTTAATTGCAATTAATCCAATTATTATAGTTCAAATCCCAATAAATTGATAAATCTTTATTTCCATTCCTTTAATTCAACAAATTGTCCTATTATGAATAATATTAACATTATTTCCAAATATTACCTTACTTAACATTAACGTAATATTTAATTTAGATTTTCTGCAATTGATTCTATTCAATTTAATGGATTAAAAATATATCGGTAACTTATAATAATTGTTGCCACTAACTCATAATCATACTTCATTATCAACAACAAATATTATAATTACTTATCTAACATTAATTTTATCAAAATACAGTTTATTACGTATTATTTCATCAATTAATATAACTTTCAATTATTTCTAAATTTACTATTTACAATCAATTATAACCCTACAATTGTTTCAATTAATCGGGGTCTGCATTAAATTAGTTATTTATTAACTTGCATTAACATTATTACCTTAATTTACATTTAGTTACTATTAATCAATATATTATTTCATTGGTTAATTTAATACTTACTTTTATTTACTTATTTTCAATTTTATAACCAAGTGCAACAAATTTGCACTATCTCATTATTGGGATTTCACTCCAATTATCAATAGTTAATTTTAATTACCATTGCTGCATTTCATTTTAGCATTCATTTCAATATTAAATTATAAAGTTTTTTTCTTTCCAAATTAAATTACAAATTCTCGCTAAAATAACAAATCTTATTATTGGAAATTTACGGATCGTTACATATGATCAGAAGGTAGTTGCTTACCTTGTCATAGTATGGTATCCATTCTCCAATACATGCCTTTGCATTTTAGATATACCCAACTATGTTGAAATGTGAGACGCAATCATTTCAGCTATATTCATATTTTACTTAAACCGTGAGATATTATTATAATATAACTATTTCTGTAAAAATGTTTTGGTTATCATATGGTAAGAACCCGTTCATGTTTATGTACGGCGTAGTCTTATGACATACCATTAATTTTAAAAGTGTTCTAAAAGAAATGATTCAATTGTTTGAGTTTACTCATTCCAGACCTATGTCTGATAAGGAGTTTTATTTTCTTTCCCTAAAAATCTTGGGTTGTTAAATTCATATGGGCTGCCAAGTAGTTTATGTTTTCATCCGTACGCATCTTGGAGGAACTTGGAGCATGAGGCTTCAACGATGGCTAGTTATTATCTTGTTTCTGCTGTTTATATGTATATTGTATCAGTTAGGTGCTGATAGTCTATTATAAATATCCTAGGTAGAATTTGTATTATTATGACTCCGATGTATAATTTTGGAAATGACATTGCAAAATATTATGTTAATTAATATATGTTATTTTATTGCATTGTGAGATTATATGACTGTTTAGTTTCTTCTTATTTATTCTATCTTTCTTTCTTTTCACCTCTAATGGCTTGTCTTTCAGACACTTGAATGGTCGACACATGAATACTAATGATGTATTAAGTGTCATCATTATGTGTAAGAAAGGTAGATCATTATAATTTCTCTACATTTAGACTGATAACCAATCTATTTGACTTGAAATATTTGCTAAATTCCAATGCTTATCAATGATACTCTCATAGAAGTGATTGTATATTGTACAAAACTTGCTAATCCAGTTGTCGTTCCATTGATGCCATAACATTTTGGCTATAATGTGCAACCAATCTATTTTAAATCATCATTTGGAATTTTATTTCAATGAAGACATACCAAATTTAAAAGTAAGGTTAGGCAATTCATTTTAGGCTTGGTTAATTTTATTTCATATTATGTAATCAATTTCTATGTTAGAGTCTTTGAATCATATCTAAGTCCATTATATTACCACTGATTTCTAAAAGAAATTCCATCACTGTTAAGGTGGAATTTCTTGAAACAATAATTGTTTCACAATATGATGGAATAGGCATTTAGAAACATTTTAATGACGACCTTTATACTTACATAAAGCATTTGGTTTTGGGTTTATGAGACTTATGTTCATGAAATAAATTAGACAACCACACATATCAGACTATTCAAGATTGGAATTTCTTATTAACTTATATTGTAACGACCCATAATTTTGAACACTTCGTATTTAAATATTTGAATTTGGATTTAATGTGATTAAATTGATTTAATAACCTCGTAAACCCCCTTTTTAATTAATAATAATAAAGGAAACTTGTTCTATAATGTTCACAATATAAATAGTTCGAAAAAATAATGATAATGTGACCAAAAATCGTTTCGTCGATAAACAACATCAAAATGATGAAATTATCAACCCCGAGCACTATTTTGGATTATGACGAAACTACTGTAATCGGAATAATGAGCTAATCTACACCGACGAGTTTTATGGTGATCGGATGAACTGTGGTTGTACAAGCTCGAAATGTTGTCAATTTATTTAAGAAATTAAATATAATATGTATTATTATATATACCCCTCCCAGAACACTTCCCTCTCTTAGAATTTCTCCTCTTTTCCCCTTTTCATTTTCTACCTCCTTATATTAAATAGAATCCACCTACAATTAATTAAATCGAGAGATACAGGCAATGACAAATGATGGTGCTGGATTCATTGCACTTGGGATGGGAAAAGCTTCATATCCATGTGAACATCGAAGGGTGCAAACAATACTAGGCCAAGCTCAACCTTTCTAGCCTTGCCTAGGGTTGTGATTTGGCGGTGCTTATGGAGGCATGGGGACAAATGAAGATCATCGTTGCACTGCTCTGGTCGAGGAGCAACTTTCCTTAATATTTTAGCAACTTCGGCTCTCTCTAGTGAAATGTGAAACTTGTATGGCCATGGAGGGGAGGTTGTGGTCTCCTTTTTATTTGGGCCGTCGGGTTAGACAAGTCTGGGTCTATGGCAAGGGCATGCGAAGACAAGTTCGTCGGAGGTGGTCGATTCGTCGATCGTAGCTCGAGTTATGGTAGAGGGAAGTGCACAATAATAGGTTTGTGTATGTATGCAAGCACGCGAAATTATTTGGGTAAGAAAGGGAATTGCATTAGTGGAGGTAATTAATTAGGCAATTGGCTATGTAATGAATCCTGTTTCGTATTTAACTCGTATATTTTGCATGTGAGGTCCAATCTAGATGCCGTCTTTGCCATTGCACTCGTAGTGAGATTATCCATGACTTGGTTTTTCTTGGACTTGGATAAGTCTACTCACCATCGAATTGTGTACGTTGTGCATATAATGTTTGTTGTGTAAAATAAATAATTTAAATGAAAAACAATGCAAGGTATTACTTTTGGACCCCTCATTGTTTTGAAAAGCTAGTTACAACATTATATGAAGTATAATATCTCTTATAACCTTTTAAAATTGTATCATGTACAAGACTATTTTTATATTTTTATGATGTTATATGTTAATTTGAAGTGTGTTCTGAATGTCTGAAGCGAAATAGTTGCTATAAACACACTTTGAAATCCCTTCTATTTAACATATGTTATATTAGTTAAAATCTGAATATATAATAAAGATAATATTTAGTTGTTATCTATATATGTTTTTTCATATTTGACATAATAGAATTGGTTTGGGAAGTTATAGTAATCATAAATGAAAATCGTGAAATTTAAAAGTGAAAGAGTAACTATGGATGCACTTTTAAATGCCTTGTGTTCGACGATTTTTAAAATAAAATTTGAACGACAACTTAAGGGATTCTTTTTATTTCTAATAAGTACTACAAGTATACTTATTAGTGGAAAATTATCAAATTTAAATATATTTTTAATGATTATTTATGAATTTTTTAAGGTATAAATTATAAAATATGTTTTTATGGTTTTTAAAATAAATTATAAAATAAATATTTTTGAGTGGTATTTAAATTAAATGTTTTAAACTATAACATATGTATTTTTAAATTATTTATCAAATATATATAATTTTTAGAAAATTAGTTAAAGATTTTATTGAAGTATTAAAAAGTTTATGTAATATAATATCTTTTAAATTATTTTAGAAATTATTAATTATATTAGCTTATAAATAAACTAATATATATAGACACACATAATTTTAAAAAGGGTTTTAGTAAATATGTAAGTTGGGAAAAATAAGTTAAGTCTTTTATAAAAAAATAAAGGAAGATTTTGAACATAATACTTAAGTTAAAATAAATGGTCTTGAGATGTTAAATAAAAGTATATTACCTTAATCAATAAGTGTGGATATGCTTAGATCTTGAAAATGAATGTTTTAAAATTAATGAAAAGTATTAACAAAAATTTGGGTTGTAGTAAACAATGTTTAAGTAGCAACTACTTTTAACTTTCATTAGTTATAAGTAGGAATATAATTAGATATTTTGTAATGATTCAGAATTTCGGCCACTTCATATTTAAATGTTTGAAATATTTAAATCTTAGACTGACTGTGATTAAATTGATTTAATGATCTTTATAAACCCTTTTTAAGTAACAAATAATGATGGTAAACTTGTTTTAGAAAAATGTTTACAAAAATATGTAATTTGAAGAAATATCGATAGTATAAAGGAAAATCGTTTTATTAATAAACAACTACTTGCTCGAAAGAAGTTGTATAAACTTAATTATGCTTTATCTGAACAAGTTATTGCTGAGATTCGTACTGGAACGTCTACTTTTCATTTTAAAGAGAGGGTCCGAAAACATATTTATTCTGAATCAGAGGGAGAAATGCACTGGAGTACCAATGTCTGATTGTGCTTTTTGTTTACTCATTTATTGGAAGTATTTAGTTTGTGTGCTTAGCACTAAAATCCGACTAATTAGATTTGTCTATCTATGAGAGTTAAGAATGAAATATCTAAGCAAGGTTTTGATGCAACTAGTGCTCTAGCTTACCCAGCTTCACTCTTGACCGGGGGATGGTGTAAGTTGAGAAGTTTGAAAATGTTATAAGTATATGAGACTTTTTTTTTAGCAAAAGCTAGCGGGGTTAACAGGGCCCCTACCTGATTTTATTGCAAAAAAACAATAAAACACAAAACTTGCCCAAAAGAGAACAGCAAGCAAGAAAAAAAGAAAATACAAAACACAACACACGGAGCTACACAGAAAGAAAAGCACAACAAAAAAACACACAAAGCAAATCAAGAAAACAAGAAACACACCAAAAAAACCAACTATCTCCAAGCATCCATGTATATGGCTGGAAAAATAGATTGCATCTTCATTGTTTTGTAAATTTCATACTTCAATACTTTCCATAACACCTGACCATCTCTCCTCTTCTTATCAAAGCAAATCAAATTTCGTTCATACCACACCACTGTCATGTATTTCTTCAAGCATATAGCTAAGTGTCTCGCCTTCAAAGTTCGCCACCTTATAGCTTTGTAAATCATGTCAAAATCCAGCATAGGTTGATTAGCCAACAATCTACTCCCAGCTACAAGCATCATTTTGTCAAATAGCATCTTAGTGTAAGAACATTGCATGAACAAATGGTGCACAGTCTCAGGGTCATTAGCACAGAAAACACAATTTGATCCCCTATCATATCCCATCTCCATCAATTTGGTTCTAGTTAACATTGCATTTTGCAGCACTTTCCAGAGCATAAGATTATCCCCTGGGGTTGAATCAGTTGTCCAAATAACTTTGCTCCACTTGAAATCATGATCACCAAAATTGTGCAGGTGCTTGTACACAAGCTTAACAGTATGAGGTCTATCATTCCAAAACACATCACCAACATCAACAAGAGGGTACTTATTACATTGTATATCATTCCACACTGACCTGATGTACTGATTTGATGAGTATGGCAGATTCATGTTACCCTGGAAAATATAATCCACCGCCTTTGCATTAAAAGGTATACCAGTCTGTTGGATCTGTTGATATGTGAACATAGAATGCAATATCACTCCCTTGGCCACCCATGGATCGTACCAAAATTTGACAGTAGAAGAATTTGACAACCTATGAACAATAATAGGAAGCAATCTATCACGTAAACTCAGGAGATTTCTCCAAGTCCAGCTGCAAATTTGTGGAGTGGTAACAGTCCAGAAACTTGCCCTACCAATTCTATTGACCCATACCCAATTAACCCAACCAGAGTTATCCTTGGCAATAATTGAATTTAGATGAGTACTGAATGCAGCAATATTCCAGTCAACAATGTTTAAAACCCCTAGCCCACCAGCATTTAAACTCTTCTCAAAACAATTGAATGAACATGGCAATGGCTTCCTGTTTTTGGTGGATCCAGTCCAAAAGAATCTTAGCATTGCACTTCTGACATGATGCAAAAGTTTAATCGGCAAGATAAACGCTTTAGCCCAATAAACAGTCATAGAAAATGCAACAGACTTGATAAGGACAAGCCTTCCTGCCTGGGTCAAAAATCTGTTAGACCACATGTCAAGAATAGCAACCATTTTGGAATACAATGGGAGGCAATCAGCATAATTCAGTCTTGATGTCAATAGCGGGAGGCCAAGATAAGTCATATTATTACTCATTCTTTGGAGACCAGTGTAATGTAGAAGACTGTTGTAAATACTGGTGGAAACCCCTGCAATTGCTATACTTGATTTAGAAAAATTTAGTTGCAAACCTGACATCAAATAAAAGTCAGTCAAAGTTTTAATAACACTTTGCAACAAGGGGAGATGAGGCTTAGTAAAAATCATAATGTCATCAGCAAACAAGAGAGTAGTAACATTTGTTAGTTTGCACTTGGGGTGGTATTTAATTTGCCCAGCAGCATACTTTGTTATCATTAATCTAGTGAGCACTTCCATCACCATAAGAAATAAGTACGAAGAAATCGGATCCCCTTGCCTAATTCCCTGCCTACTCTTGAAATAACCAACAGGTCGACCATTAATAACAATGGAGAACCTAGCAGTTGAAATGCATTCATATACCCACCCAACAAATGGCTTCGGAAAGTTCATTAATGCCATAATTCTCACAATGGTGGACCAGTGAATGGAATCATAAGCTTTAGATATGTCTAGCTTTAGCATAGCAGAAGGAGAAATATTTGATCTCGAATATCCACAAAGCAGCTCTTGAGCCAGCAAAATGTTGTCATAAATACTCCTATTGGGAAGAAAAGCAACCTGATTGTGAGAAATAATTTGGGGGAGAACATGCAGTAGTCTTGACGCAATAATCTTTGATATACACTTATACACCACGTTACAGCACGAGATTGGTCTAAAAGAAGAGACAGAGCTTGGTTCAGAACTTTTTGGGATTAGTACAATATTAGTTGAGTTAACTTCAGATAGCAGTGTGCATTTAATAAAAAAATTGTGCACTGCCTTGCAGAAATCCAATTGAATAATGTCCCAGCAAGTAACAAAGAAGAGGACATTGAACCCATCAGGCCCACCACACGATTTTCTATTCATTGCAAAGAGGGTATTTTTTATTTCCTCATCAGTAACTTGATTAACCAGCATAGCAGCTTGCAATGTGGACAAGCTAGGAAGGTGGATGTTGTTTAACTTGTCAAGATCAGGAATAAAGTCAGAGGAGTTACCAAACAAGTGCTCAAAATATTGAACAAAAGCAGCATCAATTAAATCAGGAGTTGATACAGTAGAACCTTCAAGAGTAGTTATTGTGTGTATATTTTCTTTAGCCTGTTTGATTTTGATCGAGGAATGAAAAAACTCAGTGTTACGATCACCAAAATTATACCACTTACTATGAAACTGCTGTTTTTTCATTCCACTTTCAATTTCTAGAGCTTTGTTAAGAAGATCACATAGCCTTACTTCCTCTTCAGCTGCATTTTGATCATGGGGGTTGTTCATCATAAATTCCTGAACCTCAGCATACTTCTTCTTCAAAATTTTTGATTGCTTTGTTCCATCACCATACTTCTCAGTTGCCCAAGCTCTCAAAAGCTTTTTAACTTGTTTAAGCTTCCTGCAAAGAATAAACATAGGGTTACCATAACAATGCAAGGACCACGCTATATTCACAGTTGGTTTGAATTCAGAAGAACTAATCCAATCATTAAAAAATTTGAAACTTCTTTTTTCATTTTTCATTTTGGGACCGTCAGAAAGAATCAATGGGGAGTGATCAGATAGAATGGGATGGATTAGATTGACAGAGAGATTAGGCCAAGTAGAAAGAGCTTTGAAATTGCAGAAAGCGTGATCAATAGTAGAGAATGTTCTGACACCACTCCTACATTTGTTGTTCCATGAGAATCTAGCACCATGAGAGGGTATCTTGATGAGATTCGATTCATAAATGGCAGTGTTCAATGGAAGGATATGCTTTGGATATAATGGTTGGCCACCAAACTTGTCATCCAGATGAAAACAGCTATTAAAATCCCCAACAACCAGCCATGGATGTGTTTCTTGCCTTAGATTTGGTAAGAAATCAAATAGTTTTTGCCTAGAAACAGCTGTATTGTCAGCATAAACAAAAGTAAAATAAAAGGAAGATTTGGTTTGCTGATAGATGATTTTGGAGTGTATGTATTGTCTGGAAGAAATTACAGAGGTGATAGAGTAAACTGTTGGATCAAATAGGATGAAAATCCTACCATAATCAGCATCAGCAAGGTTGTGGATAAACTTCCAAGAAGGATTGATGTAATTTGCAGCCCTAGAAGTTAAAGCAAGATTAAGTTTTGATTCCAAGATAGCAAAAATTTTTAGATTATGATAATTTATATGATTTTTGACTTGGTCAAGTTTCAGTTGGTTATGAGCACCCCTAATGTTCCAAACACCTATATTTTGTATCTTCATTATCTAAAGAGATTGATGGATAATGTTCTTTCTGCTCCTGGTTGCAGGAGATTGTGCATCATTGGAATCAGCCTTTGATTTTGATGTTTTCTTTGCTGCCAGTCTTGTTTTGGTGTCTACATATGTATATGGTCAAGTATATGAGACTTTGTTTCTACATATGCTTGTCTATTTTTGTACTTGATAGTCGATTAATTAATTATCGAACTTAACCAAATTAACTTGGAATGTAGCTAAA
The DNA here is from genome assembly GCA_030765085.1 of Allium cepa. NCBI lineage: Eukaryota > Viridiplantae > Streptophyta > Magnoliopsida > Asparagales > Amaryllidaceae > Allium > Allium cepa. The sequence goes on along the minus strand of CM060929.1, from coordinate 1,049,765,437 downwards.
AGCTTTACGTTTCATATGATTTGAGAACCCCCAGGGTGGAGCATTGGTATGAAACATCTCATGCTTTGAGAACATATGTATATGGGATCCCTCATGGACTCCTCTTTATATAGTTCAGTTACTTCTAAAAGAACAAGAATTGAGTTAACCGAAAAATCATCGGTTAAGTTTTGAAGAGATTGGAATTGGCAAGTGCTTTGTTTATCGAATTCCACTACGAAATTGATAGATGGGTTCTATGTTTTGAACTGCTCTAAAGTGGAATGAATAGAGTTGAACTATCTATCCTAAAGCTAAGTTCAAGGAAGAGGTCAGTATTAATATTCATCAAACGACTTATGCTTGGATCGTTGTAAAGATCCGTGACTATTCAAGATGAGGGTATCGTTATGGGGATGTATGTTCTATTCGAGTGATGAAGAGTCACCTGAGAGGCACCAAACTTGACCTCAACATCAGAAATGGAAAAAACCAGAGTATGAGCATAGCCGTCAAGGTTTAGCTAACCCATAGTGTATATCGGTCCATATCTAGAGTATGCTTGCAGATGTTGCATGCGGGAGTAGATGCATTCTAGATCACATTTTAGATGTTGACCAGCAATGTTTATGTAACACCCTGCATTTCTATATAATTAAATAATCAAATAACAATCAATAGTGAAAATAAGCATTTTTGGAATCGTTAAAATATGGCCTTGAAACTTGTACCTTTGTGTTCATGGCCATTTTTCGATCAATTTCCATATATAACTTGTCGAAATATTAGTTAATATGAAGAAATTACAGGAGAATATGATATTAAAATAAAACAAATATATATATATATATATATATATATATATATATATTTAAACAAAAAAAATGCAGGACGCTACGGGTCGATCTTTGGCAGGGTCAGGTCGACCTATAGGTCGACCCATAAATCCCCCAGTTCAACCCGCATTTCCCTTTTGGTTGTAAAAATGTCCAGGAGCGAGCCGATGGATCCAAAGTTTATTTCATGCGATCTGAAGCATTGTTTTTTGGATCCAACGATTCATGATGAGCCTGTGATGTGGTTGCACCAGATTCAATCCAAAATTCGATGGCTTGAGATTCCCAAACTCCACTATAAGTAGAACCATATGCCTGGCTATTTTCTCACAATTAGATTTTCTCCTAATTAGGTTCATTGCCTAAGGCTGAACCCTAAACATAAAATATTTCTAGGGAGAATTTATTTTTAATAAAAATATTAAATGACATAGAAGTGGATCTAGGAGCTAAGGACAACAGGTGCGTACATTTAAATTATATCTCTTTTATGTTTATGATATATATTATCATTAGATTCTCGTTAAATATATAATTCAGCATTTGGACTAATTATAGTAATTAGTTCTACTAGCTAGTTATGCTAAAACTATAAGAAAAGTGTACTTATATTTAAACGTTATTTATATGGAAAAAAAGAATAGAAACCCAATTAAATATAAGTATTGTTATGCTTAGAAGTTGTAGAGAAAGGCATAAGCCTAAAAGGGAGAAATTTACATTAAATTATGTTAAAATAGGAGAAATGAATTAAAAAGGGGAAAATCTAATAACTTGATTTGGAACTTAGTGATAGATTAGTTGGTTGGTTTAGAAAAGGGAAACACATTTCCATAGTTTAATATTGTAAGAATAACAATAAATTTAATTGCAAGATAAAAGCAAGAAAATGAAATTAGTGCAAAATAGAGACATTGCTGTATTTTGCATTACCCAATAATTAAAGAAACAATAAAAGAAATATCTTACAGTTACGGGTTATTGTTTATAGCATTATTTAGTATTAAAATATGGAAATGGATTTTTAGCATAGTTTTTGTAACCAACCAAATAAAATAGAACTACTTCCCAGAATAAAAGAGAATAATGCGAACCATTAAAGAAATTATAGAAGAAAAATAACCAAGCGAATTATTTGACAAGAGTAGAAACAATAAACAGAAAATGTGACTAGATCTGCATTTATTGCGTAGATATTAGAGTAAAAAATGTAAAGCGGTTATTATGATAATTAACTTATGACAGTTAGATGTATTCCCAACTTAAAACTATTATCTAATATAAGAGAACTAAAGAAAAATTTAGTATCATAATAAAAGAAGACAGACTAGAATAGAAGAGAGATATCTGCAATTATATTTATAACATGTAGGTTACGAAAGAACGAAAAGAATATAAAAATGACAATTGCAAGTATAATTGTAGCATGTTGGTTATAATTAAAAAGAAAGAAATAGAAGAGGCTTATTTCATCAAACTTAGATCTTGGATTAACTTAAGAAGTAAAAATTATAGTAGTGGCCCGTACCAGCAGCGTTCCCTTTCAGGTCCAGGACTGATGGTCTCACACATGGGTAGGCCTGGGCATGCTGATTAGGGTAAATAAATAGCCAACAGAATAAGAAAAGTAAAAGTAAACTAAACACATAATAAAAGAATAGATGTAGGGTTTAATAAAATGGTAAGGTACGTTTGGAGTAGCCTAAAGAGAATCTTGATAAAGAGCCTAACGAAGCAATTCATCATAAATTTTTAGTAAAGAAAGAGCACGTCCAACTTAATTATTTTAGGCTAGAAGGAAGTACGAGACTTCAACGGGACATGTGGATACTCTGGGATAGCCCTCTGGGGTATGCTTATCGAAGTTGCACCCCCGGAGGTAGGTCTGTAGGTGTTCCATCAAGAGAGTATGCCTTGACTGTTTTTGCATTGCAAGCCTAACGAAGCAGACCTTTTTAGGCAGTCAAAAGGCTGGTGATGGAGTAGGATAATCGTATGACACCATTCTATAGTTCGTGAGTATGTTACAGTGTGTAGGACCCATAAGGATAGTCGCATGCGAGTATCAGCCATCATCAGTCAGAGCGAGTTCTGGAAAGACTAGTGTTAAACAAATAGGTCAATGATTCTTTCACTATCGAGACATTGGACAAGGGGCACAACCAATTGAATGTTTAGATTGTTTGCAGTAGGACACATCCACTTAGCTTTGAAAAGTCTTTCGATTATTTGAGGGGGGCTGCATGGAGCTATAGCCACAGTGAGAGAAAAAAGACAAACCAATTAGAATATCTGTATTGTAGGTCTAACAAAATGGACCTTTATAGACATAGAAAATCCCCGATTGAGTTCTGTACAAGGTTGACCTTTTTAGCGGAATTCAGGGAATAGACAGAACGATTACATATAGTCCTCAAGATAAGTACTGGGTGGTACATTGTGGATATCCCAGCACCAGTATAAGCTAGTGCGGATGCACTTTCATATTTTCATAGATGACGACGGAACATCTATAATGTAGGCCTCACGAAACTATCCTTTATAGATGTTGTTACAATACGCTCTACTAGGGAGACGATGGAGTCCTTTTCGAGAAGGATACAAAATGTACTATGGGCAGTACCTTGGACCAATGCGGTCTTTAGGCATGTAGCTATATATATGTATTGTTTATTAGGTCTTAATCTACTAGGGAGTAGATGGGTACAATTCACGCATAGACGTGAGAGTATTATAAAGACAATAAACCTAATATAACGAAAAAAGGAAATAAAACGGTATATGTAGAATCATGCTTAGTAGTGTATAATTTATCCACTCACCAGAACTTTAGTTCCAACCCCTTTCTCATATCATCCCACAGGTTAGATAGTTGGCAGAGATTTTCCAACTTTGAGACACTTGTTTAGAAAGTGTTATTACCTTGGTGAGTATTTACTTATTACTATATTTTGCTCAGTTCCGTTGTGAGATATTATTTGAGTTTTGATATATTTATCTTTGCCAATTTGCAGAATACCAGACATCCAACTCGGGCTTCAGTGGATTTGGGTTTTAGCATTTTTACGAAAAATCCGGACCCATTGGAACTCGGTTTTTTTACAGTTTACCTTAATGGTATATTTTATCAAGAGATATGTGGTGCTCGGTAGGTACTTTTGTCCCTTATCAGGAGGCTAGCCTTAGTTGTTCTAGGGTTGATTACAATGGAAAATCCATATGCGAACATATCTTAGCGGTCTTGATTACACTTCAATATTACTGTGTTGTAAGATGCAAGCAGTACAAGTATTCTCCGATTTATATTTTTCACCCTAGGCATTATCTATTATATAACCTTATGTACTTATTAGATGGTGGTCCTTTCATGGGCATAACCGTTTCGGCACTCTGTAACGACCCAAAATTTTGATTATTTGAAATTGAAATATTTAACTGATTTTAAATATTTAAAATTTAATTTTTAACTTGAATTTTAAATATAATGATTTATTGGACAATTTAATAATTGGAATTTGCATAAATAATTGAATCTTGGATTTTTAAGCTTGATAAAAATATTTCAAATCTTATTTAATTTTTAATTATAAGAATGAAGACAATAAAAATTTTAAATTGGATTTAAAAGTGATCGGTTCGATTTTAAAAATGGCTCGTTTAAATTAACGAGTAGAAATAGCATTCCGGAGCATAATCTCGGATTTTGACGAAAACAGTTCCATTAGATCTATAATAGTATATTATTACCGAATTTCAAATTTTGTAGCATTTAGAGTTATCGTTTGGTCGTACGGGATAGCAATGCGTTGAAATTCATATCGAAATTCAATATAATAATTTGGTTCAAAAAGCAATCTTCTTCATATGATCGAATTAGGACTTGAAACCTTTTCTATTGCGTTCGAAATTGGGGTATAACATTATAAATGCCTAGCGGCATGCCTCGTTAGGAGTTCGAGATTTTAAGTTACAAAAATTGAGATGTTTTGAAAATTTAATTAAGATATATATATATATATATGTATATATATATATATATATATATAGTTAAATCTTTCTTTTCTGCTGCAACCCATGATTTGACTTTACCTATTCAAACATACAAGAAATCACGTCTCCCTCTCCCTTTTTGTTACAGCCGAGCCAAGTGAATAAGCAGAACAAAGAAAAAAAAAACTTAAAAAAAATTGAATTCTCAAAGTTCACTTCATAAAAAATATACGAAATTGTTTTAAAATTTTCGTCTTGCCTTACAGTTCGATCTGGTGTAAATGTTGAAGGGTGCAACCATGTTCTAATGATCGGCAGTGATAGCCGTGAGTTGAATATAGACTAGGGTTTCAGATATTGGGGGTTTTGGATCTGGGAGTAGATTTGGGATGAGCAGATCGAGGCGAATTCACTGGTGAAGTTTCATAGCACCCAGTGGCGTTTGCGGGAGGGGTGCGACTTGTGCTGGTCGGCATGGCTATAGCTGGTGTCACGATTTTCTATAAAGATGCGGAGGTAGGTTCGGTTGGTTGAGGAGGTGCGGCTTTTGATGAGGAAGATGATGGCGATGTTTATTTGCTTAATCGTGGTCGGTGAAAGGAGATGCAGCAAGTAAAGGTTTGTCCATGGCAAAACGTCGAAGCAGGTGGGGGCGGAAAATTCAAATTTTGGGGAAGAAGGGAATTAGTTTGGGCCAGATCAGGTATCTTTGGGGTATTGTTTTAAATTATTAAACTAAAATTATATAAATTATTATTGAAATTTGTAAATCATTTAAATGCAATATCTCATTCGTTTTAAGTCCGAATCCAACGTGGTAAGTGTGGGTTTGTATGAACGTGATCTTAACTATGGAATTAGTTTGATTGAAATTAGGGCTTGCTGAAATTTCTAATAAATTCAAACATGTTTGGATTAAATCAGAACCAAAACGTGAAAAAATAATCAATGTGAGTAAATCTCACTCATTTGGAGCATTAATTTTTAATCGTTATAACTAATTATTGATTAATTGAATTGATAAATTATTATCAGTTGAATGTGATATTATATATTAGTAGTTGGATTGATTGTTCCTACATATTTTAGTGAATGAGATCCTATGCGCCTACATAATAGCGGATGACCCTATATTACCGCGATATCCCAACAAGAAGCAGGATTGGTATTTTTTGTTGTTCTAACATCTGTGGTTGTACCGAAACATGTTGGAGGGATCCAACTGGATTCCTCAGAAATGTTGAGTTCAATTTCATTTATAGTGATATTTGACATGTTTGAATAATTATGACAGATTATAGTGTGATTTGAATCTATTAGATGCTATGGTAGCACTGAATTAGATTTTGTTATTTTAAAGTACCATAAATATATTTACATTAAATTTGAAAGAAATTAAAGAGGGGTGTTGGAAGTAAAATATTTATATTGAATTTTGGGGTAATTAAAAAAAATTATTTGGATAAAATAAATGGTTGGATTTTGAATTTGTACATAACTATTACACAATGTTTTAAAAGGAGATTTTCGAATAATATGTATATAAAGGATTTTAAGTAACAAAACTTAAGTGATATTTATTTCAGTGTAAAAAGGATTTTCTTTTTAAATAAAATCGAGATTTTAAATGGATTGGGAAAAATGAAGGAAATCTGGAAATAAATATAAAATTGGTTATACGAGATCTTAAATAAGATTTTAAATTACGAAACGGAAGTAGAATTAAGATTTGGTCGGTTTTTGGAATATAGTTTGGTTTAATTAAGAAATTGATTTATGGATGGAATTTAAATTAGAAATCAATTTATGATGGATTTAAGAAATGTTAAACCGTTGTAAACCGAAAATGAGACTAAGGGATTTATGAATAATGTTTATAAATAAAATGAAATAATTATCATTTGATAAATTGAAGTTATAAATTCATGATAAGGATTTATAAAGAGATAGGTAAATAGGTTTTAAAAGAAATGATAGATTTTACTTTGGAAATGTGAAAAAAGGATTTACGAAATTGGGATGTAAATCGATTCGTGATAAATCGAGAGAGATCTATAAAAATTGGATTGGTTATACTAGAATTGAAAAATGTTTTAGCATAAAAATATTTCAGAAGTTAGTTATTTAAATATTTTTAAATTGTCAAAATGTATTATAAGTTTTGTAAACAAGTTTTGAAAATCGATTAGAATTTTATTAATAAATCAGAATTAATTATTGTTTTAAGTTATGTAATTATTTTAATTGTTTAAAAGCATATTTAATTTTAGTTAAAGTTACCTTATAATGGTTTGTTTTAAAGTTATTATTAATTAATTGATAATTTTACTTTAAAAAAAAAATTATTCAATATTAATATTGTCTTATGTGATAACTTTTATGAAAGAGTATTTTCCTAACTAAACTTGGAGAAGTTATATAAGAACTTTGCAAGTATAATTTTGAGATAATTTTTAAATAAAGTTTTCGTAAAGTAAGGGTATACTTCCATGGAGAAATCGAAAGGCGGAGAGTGCTTGCAATTAAATTTGGATTTCTTTAGGATAGAGACGTAATCATTAAGCTGCGAATCCCTGGTAGATACCGCAACGGTGCTTTCCATATTTATATTAAAAAGTTTTCAAATATTTTTGAAAAAGATGGTTTGTGAATATACTAAATTTGGTAAGATAAGTATATACTTTGAATAAAGAGATTTAAGTTATTTGAAATTTAAATTAAATAAGACTTAGTGGATTTAGTAGAAAATGGAATCTTTGATTGGATGATTGTTTATTTGATAGTTAATAACCGACTATCGAATCTGGACTAAAAACATAACTTTGGAAATATCTAAGAGAAACACGGAAATTATATGGTACAGCTACCGTCGAAGTTGCTATACTATACATATAAACTCGTTTTGTTCTTCTAGGATGATGATAAGGAAATCCGTCCATTAACGGCTAAGAGGTGGTCTTTGAACTTATTTTCGTATGTTTATTCCCTAAAGAACCGAGGTTGAGTTCACTGGAAATATCAAACGTTGTTTCGAAGAGTCCAGAATCGGATACATTATGCAAAAACCACTTTGATCCAACAAATATGTTTCGAAGTGAAGAAAAGAGCACAAAATCGAACATGGAGTATTGAAATGCAAGGGCTAATCACTACTAATCCTGAGGATGATCCTAAAATTGATGTAGTAGGAATAGTGCCTTTAGTTTCGTTCAGAACCGGAATGTACTTATATGGATGAATGCTTTCAACATATTGTCATTGGAGGAGAATGAACATTCCAAGTATAAATTCATTAAAAAGGCAATCGTAGCCTCTAGGCTCATCGTCCGGGATGACTGAAAATTAGGGGAGAGGTACCAAGGAAAAGTGGGTCGTACTCAATCAGGGTATGTTATCACCTTTCTAGATAACCTCATATATATTATTAATAATGGATATGGTGGTGCATGGAAAAAGAGCTCTCGATAAGGGGATTCCAGCGAGATCCTCAAGAAATTTTTCTAGATGTATATTGTGATAGGTAGCACCCCAGTGCCTAGTCATTGTATGGAAATCCATTTTCTAATATGTGCCTTTACAGTTTTGGTTATAGAGCCTAGTATGCTGGAATTTAATAATTTAACAATTTTGGCTATTTGAATAAGTACTGTACTTAGACACTTATAATATCAGATGTAAAAACCCATCTTTTTTATGTGTGACGTGGTCTTACGAGATACCTTTGATTTTCAAGGAATTTTGATAATGGTAATAATTCAAATTGAGTGTGTTTTCTAACGCTGGTTTTCCAGACTGACTCGGGTGTTATTTTATTATAGTACTCGGGTCAGACCGAGTATTAAAAAGTCAAGATAGGATGATATGGAGCTCAGGTGATGAGCTGGATGACAGAGATATATCTCCATACTTGGTTTATATTTTCCGCTGTTGGAGGACAAGTTATTATAACTGTCCAGATTGATGTATTGATTGTTATACTCTGATGATGTTATGTATAAATAACAGTTATTGCTCTTTTTGTATAAAGAATATTATTATCTATTATGTATTATTCCACTGCGATTATGAAATTCTTTATTGTTGTTTCTCTTTCCTTCTACCTCTTCTTTTCTTTTTCCCTAACTATCGTTTTTCCAGCATTCGATTGCTCGGGGTGTAATAAAGTGTACTTATTAGTGTCTATTTTCAAAGGTCGAAAATCCCCATTCGTGACACACTCCCTACGGTCTCAAAAGTACTTACATAGCCACATATTCCATGAGTTTCTCATACCAGACTTATGTCTGACTCACGGTTTTGTATTTCTCTTATTTCCAAAGGTTCTCCTTCCAGTAGTCTGGAAAAGGTGGGTTTTCATTGATATTCTTGGAGCTCGAGGTGGTGAGATGGATGTTTCATCTACTACTGTATTCCTATTTCCGTTGCTTACTATTATGTATATATCAATAATTGTAAGGACAAGTTATAAATATAACTTTCCAGGTTGATGATAGTATTTAGAGTTGTAACTTTGAAATGTTGTGCATCTTAGAATGATAGTTTTATGCTATCTTTTTCTTTTGAAAACAGGTTCAAACTTTTCTATTAGGAAAGATACTCGTAAAGTATTTACAAAGCCTATCAAGGCAATACAAACTAGTGCAAAAGATATTAGCTAATAACAATCACCACCTATACAAAACTAGGCCCATATAAGTAAGGCCGGCTTCAATACTACAGTCCAATTGCCCGAAGATTCGAGACAAATCTCGATCAAATAAGGCAACGCAAAAACCTAACTTAATTTAAATTACTCATTAATAAATTCTCCGAAGCTCAAAGCTTTATTACTTTAATGGCGGCGCTTAAGAAGAAGCTTATGTCTTCTCGTCTTCCTTTCTTCTACTGCCAGATCCAGTCTTTCTACACTTTGATCTTTCAAAGCCTCATCTTAAGTGACTGGTTAGCCTCTTTCTCTCAAAAGGAATTATCTTTTGGCTTCGTTATAGTAAATAACAGCATGCTTTCGTAATTTGAGGTATCACAGCGAAATTTAGAGGGCAAACTGCAGCTAGTAAGCTTCACCTTCGAGTCTCGGCTGAAGACAGTGATACCTGACAGCTGTCTCAATTTTCCAATGTTACTGCAACTGGGTTGATTGCGAAATGTTTCATTAGCTGAAGCTCCTCTAGAGAATGATTTCACAAGCTAAGTCTCCATACCCAAACAGTAGGTTTGTAATTGATATTTCAATAAAAAGTGACTAATGCTTGTGATTTTCTTGTCTTCAGCAATCTTTGGGACATTATGCTACAGCAGGACCTGCAATCTGAAACACTTACAAACTAGATCAATTAGTATTGTTGATTTTAATTGTAATGTAACTTAAATGAGAGGGAGTGAGGAAAATGTAAATAATACAGGTACTCATGAAAAATCTCAGCCTAGATACAGTAATACTACGAACAAGCAGGAGGAGGATACATATGATAATGAAGATGCAGCCCTAATTCAGCATTGGGAGGTATATCCCCATCTCTTTGCTATTATATCATTCATGCCAGTGATGTGCCTGAAATGTTTAGGTTTAGTCATTCTGATGTTTATAGCCTGGAAAATCTGTTTACATATCTGCGAATGTTCAGTGTATTGATTCTGAAAGATTCTATTATTTCGTTCTCTCCATATATGCCAAACACAAACGGACACCGAAAGTTGAAACAAATCTGATTTTAAATTTTTAACTCTAGATAATGAAACTATTTCCTGTAAATCATTCTTCAAAGTAAACGAGAGCAAACTTTTTGGAGAAGTAAATTTTTTTTTACTGCTCCACATCCAAATCTTTCCTGTGTAATCACATTGAAAAAATAGATGGTCTATGGTTTCAATGTGATTATTGCACAAAACACAAGTAGGGTCCACGACTATATGCTTCTGCAGTAATCTTTCCTTAGTGAGTAAAAAATCATTACTGACTTTGAAAAGGCAAACCGCCATTTTTGGAACGTGAACTTTGTTCCAAACTAAGGACGACCAGTATTTAAATTCATAACTGGTTCTCACCGAATTCCAAACCTTTTTAAATTGATAAAGTCCGTCCTTAGTGCCCTTCCAAGTCCAGTAGTCCCTCTTCCTATCCTTGTGGATCACTACTCCTTCAATTTCTGCGTGTATCTGGAATAAAAAACTAACCGTATCCCATCTCCACTCAGCATTTTCTATAATCTTGCAAAGGGACATGTTTTCTGTTCCAGTTCTAAAGGCTGCATCTCTACCAATATGTTCCATAATAGAGCTTCCATTCAACCAAGGGTCGTACCATAGGGAGGTGGTTTTACCATCTACAATGTTAAGGGAAAGACATTTCAGAGCTTCGTGTCTATTTTCCAAAATGTATTTCCACACTCCCGAGTCATCCAATCTCTGGGAAATTTCCCAAAAACTTTTATACCCAATGTACTTCTTACGCATGAAGTTCGCCCAAATACCTTCTGTGTTAATTATTTTCCATATCAACTTAATATATAACGCTCGATTCATCTCTTCGAGGTTTCTCAATCCCATTCCTCCCTCTTCTTTCTGTCTGCATAGAATTTCCCAGGGTATTTTACTACTACGGCTTTTCCATAAAAAATTGAGAATCAGATGCTTTATTTTTTGAACAGTGGAGACTGGAAGTCGAACATTGCATCCAAAACTGAATTATTGGGTAAATTGTAGACTTGATGAGTTCAAGTCTTCCAGCTAAGCTAAGCATTCTTGTTTCCCATCCCCCAAGTCTAATTTTAATCATTTCTATTAAAGTGGCACAATCTTTATCCCTCAAGTTAGCATTCGACAGGGGGATGCCCAAATACCTTACTGGGAGATCCGCTTGCTGGATATTAAGGATATTGCTAATGTCAGTACAGAGCTCCACACCATTGCCAAAGAAAACATTGGATTTTTCACAACTTAACTCCAGTCCCGTCACTTTCCTCATACTATTGAAAACATCCCTAATCGCTGTTGCCGTCTGTGTATTGGCTTTAGTGAAAATAAGAATGTCATCAGCGTAAATAAGATGGTTCAGTTTATTATCAAAGTCTGAAATTGGAGAAATTAGACGGTCTCGTACTTTCCCGTCCATCAAAAGCGAGAAGTACTCCATTACCAGCGTAAAAAGGATCGGGGAAATTGGGTCACCTTGCCTAAGACCGTTTGAACTCTTGAAGTAACTGTGCGATTCCCCATTTGCAATAATGGAAAACACGGGTGACGTTATGATGTTTTCAATGATTTTTACCCATTTATCCGGGAAGCCCAAGCTTCTTAGCATGTGAATAACAAAAGATCGATTTATCGAGTCATAAGCTTTCTTTAAATCGACTTTAATGCACATGTATTTATTTTCCTTTCTCCCAAGTCCCCTAATAATTTCATAGGCAAATAAAATTCCATTCCCTATATACCTGCTTTTGATAAATGCCGTTTGATTAGGGGACACCAACTCATTCGGGAATGGAACAAGTCTGTTGCAAAGTATCTTTGTGGAAACCTTGTACAAGGTGTTACAACAGGCAATGGGTCTAAAATCTTGGATTCTAGTGGAATGGGCTTTTTTAGGAATCAAATGCAGGAATGTGTGGTTCCATTCTTTAATAATTAAACCCTTATGAAAAACATCATTCAAGGCTTTGTGAATTAGATCTTTCGAAGTATTCCAATGAATTTTGAAATTTTTTGAATTAAAACCGTCTGGGCCTGGTGATGTAGTATCTTTAATATCCCACAATGCATATCTGATTTCATCCAAAGAAATACTATCGTTCAAAAAATTAGCTCCGTACTCAGAAATGATCGTTTTGCAAATGACTTCTGGAAACTTCTCATTAAAAGGGCGGTTAAAGATCCCTTTAATAATCTATGGCTGACTCTGCAAACTTGTCTTCCAAGATCTCTTTTCCATCTATTTCAATTCTAGTTAAGCATTTGCTGCTTCTTCTGCTAGACATCTTCGCGTAGAAAAAAGAAGAGGCCTCATCACTCATCATCAACCAATCACATTTTGCCTTTTGTTTGGTGTCCAGGAATTCTTTTTTAATGGCCAATTCCAGATTGGTTTTAGCGTTTTGAAATTCCATTGCTAAATTGAGATCATCAGATTTTTCCAGAAGTTTTTGAAGTCTGGAACAATTTTCTCTCTGAACTTTAACCTCCAATTTGGTGTTCCGAATTTTAGCACTCCAAATCTTTAGTTCTCTCTTGATACTCTTAAGAATATGCAAGATTTGGTAAAGGGGGCGGTTATCTTGATTAGAAATCCAAAATTTCTCAACCAGAGTAAAGTATTGACCACATAAAGGCCAGTGATTCATAAACCTAAAAGGTCTGTTTTTGTCCCTAGGTTTGCAAAAAAGTGAAACATGAATAGCATTATGATCACTAACCGAAGGAGGAAGGTATTCAGCCGAAAGGTCTGGAAATAAATTAATCCAATCTTGGTTAGCGAAGACCCTATCTATCTTAGAAAATATATTGCGACTGGGGCCTGACCACCAAGAGAAATCGTACCCTTTGACATCAACCTCATTCAATCCTGTGTATTTGGATATTTCGACTAACTCGAAGAGGTTACCAAACTTTACTGGGTTTCCTCCCTTTTATCAGAGGGATTACTTATACAATTGAAGTCCCCAAGAACTAGCCAAGGTCTATAGATACTGATAGCATCCTCCTGTAAATTATTCCATAATCTATTTCTTAGTGTAGCATGATTCTGAGCATATACGAAGGATATATTGCATTTGAATTTCAAGATGTTAATCAGTTCTATGGTGATGTGTTGGTCACTCATGCTTACGAAGTTGTACTCCCAAGAGTTTCCATCTATGAGAACAAAAATTCTACATTTATAGTAACAGGAAACATTACTAATTATTTTCCATCCGTCATCCAGTACTTTATCAAGCTTCATAATGTCCGAATGCAACAGTTTATTTTCCAAAACACCGAAGCAACTAATTTTATACTTATCTATAAGGTTTTTCACTTCTTTCATTCTGTTAGGGTTGTGAAACCCCCTAACATTCCAACATGCTATCGACATTATGTAACTTTGTTGTTGCAAGTCCTCTACAGTCTACTGCTAGTGGACTCCCCTTTTTCTTCCACAGAGATGCCTAACATCTGAACCCACTTAGGGTTCTTATGAGCAAGCTTATCCTTCTGAATATCCTCAAATTTTTTATCTTGGGACTTGGGAATTTGCTGCTCCTCCTGGACTAAAACTTCGTTATCATATGTAACCCTTCCCGCTGCTTCTTTTGTTGATCCTGTATCCTGACCCAGATTTTCCTGTATCTGTATATCAATACATGGTTCAGATCCTCTCATATAACTAACATTATTAATTATACTATCATCAATACAAATATCATTAGAATGTAAAGAGCTAGAGAAAGGGGGAAGGTCCGATGGTGTATGGGATGAAGGTGACTTCGGAGAAGTTGGGATTTCCAAGGATGCAGTTCTCACGGAGATGTCTGTTCCCCTTTCCGTCTCCCGATCATAAGAATCATTCTGATTGTCTTCTGGAGACCCGGCTATATTAATGCAGTTTTCATGCTGATCCATTTTTTCTGGGTTTGCCTGTGTTTTAGCCTCTCCACTTGGAACCACCTCCACGATGTGTCTGGTTTCTCCTTCGGGTATAGGACCGTCATTCACTGGCTCTGAAACTTGAGAATCAGGGGAAAATCCTTCGTTCGCCTGTATGCTCAATTTATTAGGTGTGTCTTTTGCACCTTCCTCTCCTGCTATTTCCGCACAACCCACAGGACTTGGATCCTCAGGGTTTTCTCTATCTGCTACTTCCAATGGCGTCTGTTTCGGAACCCAAGACTTGGTCATTGGACATTCAGCTGTTACATGTCCAAAACACACGCACTTACCACAAATCGGAGGGGGGTTCTCATATACCACCTCCTGATGGAAACTTCTTCCTTTGTCGTCCATGCCTTCAATGATATTTGGCATACCATGGGCAGCATTGAATTCAATCAGAACTCTAGCGTAGGCTAATCTGGATTTGTTTTTCGTGTCCTCATCCATATTTATAGGAACTCTTATAGTGCTTGCCAGGGCACTGATTTCTTTATTACCCCCACAGTTTAAAACTTAATCCAGGGAGTCTAACCGACATAGGCAGGGATGTTAGAAGATCCCTATCTGTTTTCATATCTGGGGAAAGACGCTTCATTATAATCAGGTTTCGGTCCATGAACCAAGGACCTGATTTCAAGATCTTGTTGCAGTCTTCCTCAGAGCCAAACCTGACCACAAAAAAACCATTGTCCCTTGAGTGGACTGAAAACGGTTTCTGTGTTGTCCATACTCTATTAGCATATCCTTCAAATGTTTTAAGCCATGGTTTATAACCAACCACATACAACAGAATGCATAAATCCCATCCATCCTCCGCTTCTTTAATAGCTTCTGTTGTAAGATTACCAATCCTTTTACCATCAGCTATCTTAGGCTCAATAAATTCGAGATCTAGGTTTCCTATTTCGCCAACTGCTCCTGTTTTGACTGCCTCACTGTATGAGAATTTTTTTGCGTTTTCGGACACAGTAAATTTAATTTTAGTTCCTGCTTGACCTGAATTTAGTTTAGTTGATTTCATCGATTTAAAGGACGATCGACTGCCATTAACTTCCTGAGTCCTTCCCCCTGTATTCCCTACTGGATTTTACCCAGATCTCAGATTTCCTCCCAAGTTGATCCTGTTATCAGGACCCGAAGGAGCAGGGACCTTGCCCCTTTTCCTCCTCACCTCCTCCCAACCTTCTTCATCTCGTAGAGATCCCATGTTTTATGTTCAGATTTGAAGAGAAAGAATTGAAAACTGGAAAATTAAAATAAGAAGCCGAAAGAAAAAGAGAAAAAAAGAATGGAACCCTAATCTCCAGATCTGGATCTAGGAGCCGCCATTCCTTTTGAAAATCAATTGAAAATCAATTTATTATTTCTATGCTATCTTTTGATATTATATGTTATTGCTGCACCGTGAGATTCTGATATTGAATTCCTTCTTTCTTGTTCTATATCATTTTCCTTTTATTTTACCCTAAAAATCTTTCTTTTCGCAAGTTGGATGCTCGTCACAAGAATACCGTGGATGTATTAGTATGGACATTTAGGGGTCGAAAAGGAGGATATGTGGTATCAAAGCTGAAGGTTAAGCGAGAACCTTAGCTTTAGTTGAGTGTGATTCATTAAGGGATATGGTAATGGAATGCCCTAACATGAGTTGAGTGTATTATACATGTAAAAGCATATTTTTATTTGATATATTAATAATTTTTTTAAATATATGTTGATATTGTAGCTTAATTAATGTAAGAATTAATAATGTTCACTCATTACTCCTCATTAATTAGTTTAGTCATGCTTGGCCTATTTATGAGCATCGTTGTCCATTGTAGAATGATTTGACTTGTTGGACTATTTTAGAAGCATTATTATCATTTGTAAAATTATTAGCTCAATATTGCTCAGCCAGTTTACAAGCATACTTATTATTTGTTGATTGATTAGTCAAGATCGACCCATTTATGAGCATCGACTATTGTTTGTTGATTGTTGATTCATGCTCGACTAATTTATAAGCAGATTTACCTTTTCACTGCATAGGTTACATAGATAATATTTGTGGACGCATTGAAAAAATACCTTGTGAATTGAGTTTCATAGTTTGACTATAAGGCATTCGGTGATAAGTTGGGTTAGAAGTTAACCTTAACAAAATTTCAGTAAAAGATGTTTTCTATAATCTAAAGAAAAGATATTTTTTTGGGAATAAACATTCATAAAGAGATTTTATGAAGGAAAGTGATCCTACATAAGTATGGTTTATAAACAAAGAGGATTTAAACTGATATTTTTATGCACTTAAATCCTAGTATTTTTGAAATTGGTTTTATAGGATTTTGGAGAAAATAATAATAGTATTATTCAAAAGTAAATATTTAGGAAATTGGTTTAAAGATTGAGATTATGATACTTAGTACTAGTATACGAAGTATTTGATACCGCTTTGAAAATGATTTTGGTTAAGTCTGTATTGTATGATTTGGATGTACTGAACTCACTTATGTCTCTTAAAAATAATTCTAATGATGACTTTAATATTATCGGTGTTTATTTTTGGATTTCAAAGTGAAGGATGCTGTAAAGCTGTTTTAACAAAATAGATTTTGATTTAATCCCCAAAGTATGATTTCATATATAAAAGCTATATGTATATATATTGTTATTTCAATTGATTTGAAATAACAACTAGTGTTCAATTCCAAATTTTCCTTAAAAGTAAGTTGAGATAGAATACATAGTAGTTTAAAAAAGATAATGAAATAAGTTTTCTATATGGAAAACATTTGTAGGTACGCTATGATTGGATTCCCGAGTGGTAGCGGCTTAATCCAAATAATTAAGAAAACCATTTCTGTTTTCTCTTTGTAGGAAAAGTTTGTTTAATAAATAAGTGTAACTTTGTTATGTTACTTTATGGGCACATGTATCCTATGCATTAGAACAGTATGGTATGTGCATTATTTTATGATATGTTGTTTGATAGTTTTAATTTGTTAAAATGAAACAACATTTTCAACGACTATGGATAGTCGGAAACTTTTGAACCATTATAGAACTTGAAGCTAAGTATTTTTGGGATTTTTTTTAGTTTTGTAACATTTGAATTGAGAAGGTAGTAAGTTAAACAAGTTTTAAATTTTTTGAACATACTTAAAACAAATTGGATGTTCCGTATATAGTCTTAGGATGTAGTGGATTATTTATATGGATTAAGTTATAAAATGTCTACGAACTTGAAGTTATGTTTTTATGAAATGGTTTATAGATAATTTTAGTATGAAATGAAATACTAGTAGTGTAAAAGAATGTGATTTAAAAGTTACTTGCATAAGTTAAGAAACCAGTAGAATAAATACATAAGTTTGCGAGGATCATTTTATTTGCATGATAATTCTTAGTCTAGGATTCAAGTACTTGTTTTTGAGGTGATTTGCACCTGTTCGAACAACAAATTTCACTCGACTCTCAACAATGAGCAGTTGATATGGATTCTTGATATGATCATGAAGTTTTCTATCACAGTATACAAATATGTAAGGAGAACATAAGTTTCTACTCAAGGAACCTAATCAGAGTCCATGCTAAGGAGGTCAAGTGATCTATATTAGTTTCGGAAGTGGAATTTATGTTATAGAGCAAGTGATCAAGTTTGATATTGTGTACGGATGGTCCACATATACCGTACAGGCTTAGGTAAATTAATACTATGTTTTGTTGGCTTATGGGGAGTATAGGTGATGATTCTTCGATTTATTTTGAGGTACCATAAATAATTGTCTAAGTAATAACTTAAATTATTGAGTGAAAGGTACATTTAGTAAATTGTTTATCATCCTTGTGAGATGAGAAAGTTTTGAACTTAGGAAAATTGGGGCATTTTCTTGCTTAAATTTTAAATACTATTAAGTATTGTTGTGTGATTGTTTTCTTTTGTTGCACATGCCCTAATTTCGAGGACGAAATTTTTAAGGGAGAATGTAATATGGAATTTCAGATACTTATATTTACATATCTAAATTATTTAAATATTTGAATCTTGTATTAAATATGATTTAATAACCTTGTTAATCCCCCTTTAAGTGATAAATAATGATGGTAAACTTGTTTTAGAAATCCTTTTTATAAAAATAAATACTTGGAAAAAATAGCGATAATGTGGCCAAAAATCGTTTTATTGACGAACAACTATTTACTCGACAGAAGTTGTTCAATTTTTTTACATACGCCAAAACACTTAGGAAATCGTTAATATGAAATAAAAATATTTTTCCATATATGGAAAATAAAATATTGATGATGTCATGCATTATGTGTTGGATAGATATTTGTGCATGAGGGTAAGAGGGTAATTTGCTAATGAGAATGAGGCATAATGTAAAGGGCATACAAGACACATGTGTTAAAACCTCAGCATTTGGTTTTGATGACTACAACTATGCAAATGTTGATACTAAAAATTTATTCAAATATATGAAGCATTTAAATAGATAATAAATGGGAACAAAGAAACTCGAAGAGCTACTAAGCAGTCACCTAAAAATATACCGTCGATTCTACTTCAACCAAGCTACTGACAAAGACTAATCAACGATCACTAGAGCATCGACAAAGTTTAAAGATCATTAGAAGTGATACGAGTATAGTTGCATCATAGAAAGTTATGTTGAAGACCCCAAAGCGATGTAATTTCAAATTCCCCAAATTTTAACATCATCGAAAGGTGAAAGTTGGTTTGTTGGTAGACAGTCGGTTATTTCAAGTGTCTATTGGGAACTCTTGTATCATTTGTCATGTGTCCTTTTACCAATAGACATATCTCTTTAAGTCAATAAATAGGCCAGAGAACCAATCAACTTAATGATATATTCTCTCATATTTCTTATTCTATTTTACTCTTAAAGTTCTTTTACACTCTCTTAAGGCAACTTACATGATATCTTCTGCAAATCCATCGACTTTTTTTCATATTCTTCAAGGATTTGCAAACCACACAAAATTAGAGAATCGCACTTCAATACACATTAATCTCTTTCTGGTTTACAATTTCTACTCCTCAATGAAAATCCAGTTGATATTGCTTGGAGGTTAACAGGAAGATTGTACTACAACTGTAAAAATTAGTATTTGTGATACTTTATCTTGCATCTGAATTACTTTTTGTAAGGAGGAAGAGATGTGTCCTGTAGCCCAAGGAAATCAAGACCGTATGGTGTTCTTGCCATTTGTGGAAAGCATGTAGATATAGTGAAAATATGTACAGGGAGTACAGGACTGAACGTAGGATTGGTCAATCTGAACCAGTATAAAAATTCTTGGTGTTTTTACTTTTAGTAATTTACTTTCTGGACATACTTTTAGTAGTTTGCATATTTTTATTAGAAATTATATTCATATCTACAGGAAAACTTTAAATAACACACGAACACTATTCACCCCTTCTAGTGTATCCACGACCTTAAGACTTTTTTTGTACAGAGTTATAGGACCCTCTTGAATTCACATATGGCATCAGTGCAGAAGGTTTTCAAAAACTTCATAATCTAGATTTTTGAATACGATTAATGACCACTAATCACACTTTTGTAGTGGGATAGTCCACTATCAAACCATCGTAGTTTAATGGTTTGAATTATGTATATTGGGCTTGTAGAATGAGAATTTATTTACAATCTAATAGGTTAGATGTCTAGAATACCACTCAAGTAGCATATATCGAACCTACTATTGATTTTTCACTTTGGTTTCTAGATCGAAAGAATCTTGCACTTAATAATTCAAAAGCAATGGACTTTTAGTTCTGCTCTTTGGAGAGAAATGAGTTCAATTTGGTTTTGATCTACAAAACTACACATGAAATTTAGAGAACTGCGACGACCTACAATTCCATACTCTTTGAGCCGACAATAAACCGTAGATGTCTGACCAAAATTGCATAGAAGAATGGATTATCAAGGGTAGTAAAGAAAAATAGACGTAACAGAATCTTACTCAAACGAAGTAACATACATTATTGAACGATAATTTTTACAACGGAAAATTTCAAAATAGGTATATCATAGTCAACCGAGATTTAGCCTGGATAGTTATAAACATTTTGTCCTTACAAATGCTGACAATAATCAAAAACAAATGCGGATAATATTCTACTGTTAATTCTTGAGATGATGGTTTTGATGACAACAACCTTAGAATAGGATTATAAAATATAAATAGTAACATTATAGTTTAGAAATATATGTATATGCAGGATTTAACCATGTAGGTACCGGAAATGAAGACTCTACAGTATAGAGATTCAAGATATCAAGATTGAAGACTCATGAGTATCAAGAATATCAAGATTATAAGAGTTCAAGATTTCAATTCAAGAATAAGTAATTTAATTAGGAATTTTGTTAAAACTCCTAGAAAAGCACTGCATCTTAAAATCCAATTTATTCGTGGAATGAAATCCACTTCGAGCCTATTAAAGGGATGGAACCCTAAATAGGATGGAACCTACGAAAAATCTAATGGAACATTGTTTTGTATCCACTAACTTTTATTCAAAATGATTTTACAAAATTATATCTTGTTTTCAAAATGATTTCAAAACCTTCCTTTTAAAAGAATCAAAAACATCTATCCTGGTTTTAAACATTTTTAGCCTCAAAATAATCTTTATCTTCAAAATCAAATTATCCTTAGTTTTAAACTATCTTTTAATAATAATATATTTAACTTTTAATATTTATACTTAGATTTAAATATAAAATTATAGTAAAATTTTATATGTACCAAAATATTATTCTCTATATTTATTTATGTATTTTAACTATATTTAAGTATATTTATAAAAGTTTAAAATAGTTTTAATATAAGATAAAAGTTATTTTCAAGGAAAAACAAACCACCAAAATTTCCTTTGGGATGTCGACATACTCAAGATACACATGTCGACATAGTGGCAGTTGATTTCCAAAATTTGAATTTCAAAAGAAGTGTCTATTCGTTATATCCCTTCACGAATGGACATGGCTGTTGTTCTTCTATAAATAGGGGCTGTTTTCAACGAATTTATAATCATATTTTTCTGGTTTTCGCTCCTCTTCTTCTTCCACATTACTTTATACATATTCTTATCATTACTCTGCCGAAATCAACATTGAATCTAGCTAGATCTTTTCTGGTTTGATTCTCTATCACTATCTCAACAAGATCTAGTTGCTATTCAGAGTTATAGACTTCTTTGTAATCATTTCTATGAAAAAAGTTGTGAATGTAGCCTTGGAAATCAATCAAGTGAGAAAAGGTATGATTGTAGTCTTGGAAATCAATCAAGTGATAAAAGGTGTGATTGTATCCCTGGAAATCAATTGGGTGAACTTATTGCCCGTGAAATCAAGTATCTCTACCCAGAGGATTGTGAATCTGGAGGGTGTATCTCGTAGCCTTGAAATCGAGGGTGTAATTGTGTAATTGCTTTTGAAATGAAATCCGTACTAGTGTGCAGGACTGGATGAAGGGTAACTCCGAACCAATATAAAATCTGGTGTGTTATTTCTTTTACTGCTTTTACTTTATTTATGCATCTGTATTTGTTTCTGTGATCATATCTGTGTCTGAATAATGCATACATTTGTGTTCAAATTAACATAAATTCAAAAAGATTAGTAATTTCCTAAAACCCTATTCCCTCCCCCCTCTAGTTTTTATCCTAGCCTTAAGATCCATAATACGCATTTCTAACATTTGGTATCAGAGCAAGGTTTTCAAAGTTCTCATAATCTGAATTTTGAAAATTTTCAAAAATGGCTACCAACACTAGTACTGGTAACACTACCAACTCTAGTTCTATCATCCCTGTCACTAGTTCATTTATAGAAGGTCAGTCTACTGTCAGACCACCACTTTTTAATGGCAGTAATTATGCATATTGGGCATGTAGGATGAAAATATATATACAATCTGTAGGATTAGACACTTGGAATATCACACAGACTGAATATTCTGAACCCACAACTAATTTTGCATAGTGGACCGTTGAGCAAAAGACCGTTGCACAAAATAAATCTAAAGAAATGAATATTCTGTTTTGTTCACTTGATAGGAATGAATTTAATAGAGTGTCGGTTTGTAAGTCTGCATATGGAATTTGGAAAACTTTGCAAGTTACTCACAAAGGAACAAGCAAAGTTAAACATACCAAAATTTCCATGATCGCAAATCAGTTTCAATTATTTAAAATGAATTCCAATAAGTCTATTTCAGATATGTATAGTAGATTTCAGGATATTATGCATTCTCTAATAACCTTGGGAAAGGAATTTTCAGAAGAAGATCAAGTCAGAAAAATCTTAAATTCTCTTACTCCAGAATGGGATCAAAAGACACTTACGATCGAAGAGGAAAATGACATCAGTACCTTAAAGATAGAAGAATTAATTGAAAATCTAATGTTGTTTGAAGTCCAAATAATTGAGAGAAGAGGAAGCAAAGCATCTAAAAATAAATCAATGGCGTTTAATGCATTGACCGATGGATCAGACTCAAACAGCGATAATGATGAAGAGATAGCCCTTATAACCAAGAATTTTCGAAAATTTCTGAAATACAAAAAGACGAATAATCTCAAGAGAAACAACTACAAGAACTCTGGAACTCATAATGTAGTGCCAAACAATATCAAATGTTTCAACTGTGACGAACCAGGCCATATCAAAAGAGACTGTCCGTATTTAGATAGGCAAAATCTTCCTATAAACAATGATTCTCTAAAGATTAGAAAGCATGCATTTACTGCTACTCTAGAGGACTCAGACTCATCCTCAAACGATGATGATCAGAAGACAGATAGTTCAAATATGTGTTTCATGGTAGTTCACGACTCCGACGAATTCAGAGAAACCGAATCAGAAAAAGGTACACATTTACAATACAACTGGTTGAAATTGCATGCTTAGAGTTGGATGCTTGATTGATTGATTTTGAATTGGTGTGTTGTTCGAATTTTAAAATTATTTTTTTACTATTTTTTTACTATTATTTTTATTTTTATTTTTATTTTATTTTTATTAGTATTATAATATTTTATAGAATATACTATAATTTCAGAATTATTCCATATATATATATACATTAAAAATAAAAAGTGTGTATATGTATATATTAAAACACTTAGGAAAAATAAATCATAGAAATTCAAAGACACATGTCGACATGGTCCCCACCATGATGTCGACATGGGTACAGAATTTGAAATTCAAAATTTGAATTCAAATGGTTGAATTTCCCTCCACCTTTTCACTTCATTCAATTCTCTGAAAACGCATCTTTTGAACAGATAACATATCCTTTGAGAATCTATTTATTCACTATCTTTTATTACATCTTTTCACTCTTATTTTCAAATTCAAACTCTCTCTTCAAAACTTCAAGCTCTTTACTCTCTACTCTAATGGCTTCTTCAAGCAACCCCTCCACCATGAGAATTTCCAGAAATATAAAAGAGTAACTCTTCAATGATCTGAGGCCATAATAGCGTACATCAATTATGCTAACTATGGAAAAGTCCATCCCAGAAAGTTTGCTGTATTTCAAGATTTCTCTTCTTATGAAATTAATTCTATTTTTGCAAGCAATCAAATTCTTAGTCTTATTGATGCTTCTCAAAATGATTTCGTTTGTTATCCAAATCTTGTTAAAATTTTCTATGCAAATTTAGACCATGGATTTTTTATTGGAAATGATGATGAAATTTGGAGTAGTGTCAAAGGCACTAGAATTGTTCTGAATTGTGATCTTTTGGATACCATTCTCAATTGCAAGAGTACGGGAATGGATCTTTCTAGTTTTAATATTGATGAAAATGATCGTGAGACATTTCATTACATTTTTGAAGGAAATGATGATTTTGAATTCAAAAATCGAAACTTTCGACCAAAAGCTAGAATTGTCAATCTTCTTTTACAACATACTTTGACCCCAAGATTGAGGAATTTTAACAATTCTACTTCAAAAATTTGCAAAGAACCTTTTGCTATTTTTGGAAATTATGATATTAATTGGGCACAAGTTATTTTAGATGAACTTCGTCACAAAAATCTTGAAATGGGCGAGAATACTTTGTATCATGGAATCTATCTCACTCATATTTTTAACTATTTTGGAGTAGATTTCAAAGGAGAAGAATCTGTTTCAAGAAAGGTTTTCAATCATTCCAATATTTCTCTTATGAAAATTCCATTTGTTTTTCAACCTTATGAGACTCTTGACGAAAAGGAAGAGCGTTTGGCTCATGAGGAGATGGAAGAGGATGATGAGGAAGAAGAAGAAGGGGATGAAATGGAAATTGAAGAAGAAGAAGAAGGTGAAACATATTTGGAAAGCATTGATTATCCTCTTAATCCAACCAACAAAACCCTTCTCAAAAACCAAAAGATCATTATTGAGAATCAATGGATTCTTAAACGATCCATTAGTAAGAAGTTGAACAAAATTTCATCCAAGATGAACAAGTTTATTTCCAAAGTCAGCAAGAAGCTTGGATTATCTTCATCTTCATTATCCTCGAACTAGTTCTATCATTTCATTTCATGTTGTATTAGTTTAGTTTGTTTTAATTTAAAAGTTCATGTAGTTCTTTTTGTCTAATCGTTGTATCATGTTATCATGAAATGAAATTGAATTCCTTGTCTGTTATCTAGCTTATCTTATCTCCAGAATAAATGTGAGTATACTATATAAATATATATATATATACATATGCACACAATTATTCACAAAATCAAAATAAGCCATCAAAATTCACTGCACCATGTCAACATCCCCCCTATGACCATGTCGACATGTACCGGTCAGAAATGACATTTCATTTTGAATTTGAAATTTGAATAACTACCTTATGTTTATTCATTTTAAACGAATTTCTACACCTATAAATACCTATTTCTTCCAGAATTCACCACTCAATATTATTTCTTATCTACTTTGTCTCTTATTCTTCTCACAAACTAAAATATGGCCAATCCAATTCATAATTTATCCGAGAATCTTGAAGAGACTCTTAATGCTCTCAAGAATATTCTTTCGTTCATTCTTCGAAACCAGCGACACTTAGAGTTGAGTCAAATGCAGATGATCAAGGAGAAAGAAAGGCATTTTGATGCAATATGTTGGATGATTTCCTCCTTGCACAAGGATGATAACGAAGTACATCCTCCAGTCTCTCTCACTAATGATAATGAAAATTAGGATGCCATTAAAGCACACCATATATTTGAAGAAGAAGGATGGATGGAAATTCCTCGTAATGTTTGATTTGATTGCTTTATTTTGATTTGAATTGTTTGCTTTGATTGATTTGATTTGATTTGATTTGGTTTGGATTGATATTTGGTGTGAAAAACAAGTATAAATATGCATTCATATGTATATGATCTTTAATTGATTATCATGTCTATTAGTATAATTATCTCTTAATCTATCTATTATATACTCCATTGTATAGTTTATTAATGCATGTACTTTAGTCCAAGAATGAGGGGGAGTTATATAGTTTGGAGATTATATAGTTTGAAGTTAGTTTTTGTTGATGACAAAGGGGGAGAAATATAAAATAGGATAGTTAGGCATAGATTAAGGGGGAGTTATTAGTTTTAGGAGGAGTTATTAGGATAAAAGTAATATTTTATAAACAAAGGTTGTCATCATCAAAAAGGGGGAGATTTTAGTTCTTGAGATGATGGTTTTGATGACAACAACCTTAGAATAGGATTATAAAATATAAATACTAACATTATAGTTGAGAAATATATGTATTGCAGAATTTAACCATGCAGGTACCAAGAATGAAGACTGTACAGTATAGAGATTCAAGATATCAAGATTGAAGACTCATGAGTATCAAGAATATCAAGATTATCAAGAGTTCAAGATTTCAATCCAAGAATAAGTAATTTAGTTAGGAATTTTGTTAAAACTCCTAGGAAAGCACTGGCATCTTAAAATACAATTTATTCGTGGAATGGAATCCACTTCGAGCCTGTTAAAGGGATGAAACCCTAAGTAGGATGGAACCTAACAAAAATCTAGTGGAACATTGTTTTGTATCCACTAACTTTTATTCAAAATGTTTTTACAAAATTATATCTTATTTTCAAAATAATTTCAAAACCTTCCTTTTAAAAGAATCAAAAACATCTATCCTGGTTTTAAATATTTTTAGCCTCAAAATAATCTTTATCTTCAAAATCAAATTATCCTTAGTTTTAAACTATCTTTTAATAATAATATATTTAACTTTTATTTTTAATACTTAGATTTGAATATAAAATTATAGTAAAATTTTATATACACCAAAATATTATTCTCTATATTAATTTATGTATTTTAAATATATTTAAGTATATTTATAAATGTTTAAAATAGTTTTAATATAAGATAAAAGTTATTGTGACGACCCGCCCTTCTACTACCAGAAAGACGTATCATCCTTAAGAAAGAAAGGGATAGAAAATAGAAAAGAAAGAGAAAGAAAGAACAACAACATCAGAAATCTTACAGCGGAACGGAACAAAATATAATATATCACATAAATAATATATAATTTTTACATATATCAGAGTTATACAGTATCAATACATATGACAGTCATGCATACATCTATCACTATATACATCAGAGATACAGAACACATCAACTAACACAGCGGTACTACATAAATATAGCTATATACATCTGGAATCTCCTGCTCCAAGCTCCTCCAATAATCAAAGTCCATAACCTATCACTTGGCTACTCATAAAAGTTTGAGTACCCAAACAAAATATAAACTCCGGGTCAGACATGGGTCTGGTATGAGTAAACAGTTTAAAGTTGTTTAACTTTGAAAACATTTGAAAATAAAGGTATCACGTAAGACTCCCCACAAATAAATACGGGTAAGTTTTTACCTTACGCTAACCAAAACATTTCATAGGAAATCCAGTGATATTATAATAGTGTCTAGGGTTTTCAAGTAAATAGAAAATAACCGAAATTGTTACATTGATTAAATTCCAGCTACTAGCCACGAAAGTGGGTAATACAAATCAAACCGTAGGGTCTCGTAGGGAAAATGGATTTCCAACAATGGCAAGGCTATTGGGGTACCGCCCATCACAGTACGGGGCCTAGATCACCGTACCAAGGATCACTCCCGACCCCCTGCAACACAAGGCCGGAACCATTCCTTACTGAACAGTCCCGAACAAGATAAACCCCGCGGTTGTAGCTAGCAACCGCCCACACAGCCGAAATAAAAAGGGACATCTAGACAGGGAAAATATCTTGTCCTGCTTGGGCATGACCCACCTAACCTTGCTGCATCTCCCCTGTTTTAGCCATTCCCGGTTGATGAGGCTTGAGGCTGCGATTACCTTTATAGAACATATTTCTTAGAATGCCCATCGTCCGCCTGACGATGTGTTGAAAGCATTCAATCCATACAAGTTCGTTCCGGGTTCGAACGAAACCAAAGACATTATCTCATCACACTCATTTTGGAATCACCCTCAGGGTCAACGGCGACAACCCTTGCATTCTGAAAACACCATCTCGATTTCATTTCAGGATTCATGACCTAACGTTTAAATTGGATCGATGTGGTTTTTGGAGAATCAAGTTTGATTCTTCCGATCCCGGTCTCATCAAATCCAACCGCCATTTTAAGGGCCAAGTTGTCTAATTAACTTAACAGTTTAAATTTAACAATTGAACTCATATAACAATTTAACATAGATAAATAACATCAGATAAATCATCTAGCAATTTAACACAGATAAATCATACACAATCATCACAGATATATCTAGAATATCACAGAACATCACAGGATATAAATAAACCTCAGAGGCAATCAAATAGAGTCATCGATTCATATCAACATGTCATTTGATTTATTTTAACTTAATTGCATATTCAAGAGTAAATTATATTTTATTCTTGCTTAATTAATTATTAATTAATTAACTTATTCCAATTTATTTATTACTTATTAATTATTTACTAAATTAATTAATTATTAATCAATAATCTTAATTATTGATTAATAAAACTCTATTACACATTTAATTATTATTAAATGTTTAATTAATCATTAATTATTAATTAACTTAACCGTTCAAACATTAATTATTTAATTAATTTGTTAACTACAATTTGTTAATTAATCAACTTCAAATGATTTATATTCTTCATTACAAATGATTTTATAAAAGATTATCATTAAAATCTTTAACTACTAATTCAATTAAGTTTTGAACTACCTATTTAAACTACAATTATACATTTTATTACATCTATAATTTACATTTAAATTTAGCTTAATTACTCTTCCTTGTTTTCTGAAAAACCTTAAAGTTCTTCTTATATTAACCAGTTTGAAAACATTATTAACTCGATGATGCTTAACTTACATCACTATAAACTTAAATTAATATAGTTGGCAAGCTACAGGAATTAATACCTGAAGTCAATACCGTGCTCACTCGTGTGAAACTCGAGACCACCCATTCTTCTCTCGCGTCACTCCCTGGATTCTTTCTTCTTCCCTTATTTCTTTTTTTTAAAAGCTTAACGTCTTAACTTACTAAAACACTCGCGCCTATTCGAAAACTCGACCCAGCTAAAAAAAAACCCGAAGCTACCCTATGATAAAATCGGGTTTCACTCGAGCATTTACCCAAAATGGTCCCAACCCAAAACTGCTCCACTGTACACCACCGTGCACATGCACGGTGGTTCGCCAACGTCCTGGCGAAGCACGACCACTCTGGCAAGTCGCATAATGGACATAGACACGAAAACAAAACCCAAATAGATGAGAAAAGTTCGAAATCAAAGAAAGGCCTGAAGCTCAAACCACTGTTTTGAGAAACTATGAAAAGAAAACCATTCGCTCCTCCAATTCTAACCACCGGAGGCGAACTCCCTTCAGCCACGACACGCCCATACCGTCTTCGGCCTTCGCTCACAACCACACGCCACTCGATTGAACCATGGTGCCGAAATCAAAATTTTACAGAGCATAAAAAAAAAGGCATCAAACCCTACTTTTGATTCAAACTCAAAATCCCTCCATTTAATAAATTTTTTGGCATTTTTCTTATGTTAAACAGATTACTAGCTTGCTTCATACCAATTTACAATAATTAAAATTAACCCAAACATCCAGAATTGACAAAAATCACGTTTTAGTTCCATTTTAAACTGCTCTTAAAACCCTTATTTAAAAATCATAATTCTTATGTTAAAAATCATAATTAGGTGTATGGAATCTAAATATGCTACTAAATTCACAAATTTAAACTTCTGAGTTTTGGTTCTTGATTTCTTTTTACCTGTAAATTGAAATACAGTATTTATAACATACTGTTTAAACTTTACAGCATGTTTGCAGGCTTTTGTTTAAGCTAAACAAACTTGAATTAGCTCAATACCAAGTTCAAACCGTTATATGACTACGTATTGTAAATTTATTGACTTAACTTTGTTCAGATTTCAAAAAAATCATGAAGAACTGCTACCTGTACTATTCAAACAACAGGAAATACCCAAGGCCAGTTATCCAAAAAAAATATCAAAGCACTTTCCATTCATAAACTAAAGATTCAAGTTTAGTTTTTAAAATAGGTAAGTTTACTCACCTAAAACTGTTGAACAGAGGTTAGTTGCTTGATGAAGAAAGAAAACTGTAGTTGAAGTTTGAATTCCTGTAACCTTTCTTGTTTTTCCTGAATTTGTTTGAACTTGAAAATATAAAGTTTTGTTTATTTTCTTTTACATCTTCTCAGGTTTGTCTTCATAAGTTAATGACAGAACTAAATGAAATAAGACACGATGAATACATATATATAACTTTCAACAGTTATGTCTTCTTGAACAAGCTTTGTTGATATAATATCTTGCTTTGTTTTTATTTGTAATAAGGTACTAAAACCTGAAATGATTCAACAATTTCGGCTGGAAGATAATTTTTTTCGAGACATAAATGTGGGCTACTAAATATGTATGTTTATTCTTATGTTAACACAAATTAAATGCTTGCTGACACAAGGATTTCTAGATAGATATTTGCAGTTTTTCTTTTGTACTAAAATGTTTTCATTTAGGCTAACATAATATTAATGTTTGCTGACACCATCATTTATACAAAGATGTTGCAGCATTGTTTGTACTAAATGTATTCATATGGGTGTGCACTTATTATGTTTTATTTGATGGAAATATTTGTTTGCTTATGCATAAAAAGTTTGCAGACAAGTTAAAATATGTTAGCTTCTTTCTTTATTTACAGATTTTCTATGTTTGCTTTATCATAGTTAACATTTTCTATTTATATCTTATACAAATTATAGTTTGTACTTATGTTTGATATATATAAGCTTATTTTATTTTAATTATAAAAGTTGTTAGAAACATTCCTTAATCTTATTTATATTTAAAGGTTTAATCTTTCCAATATTTGATTTATAATGTATTTGCACTAATGTATTTTATATTTATATGAATATGATTGTGTTATTATACTTAGTATTATTAACTGCATTAATATATCTGGTATTGCATATTATTCATACATAACTTTTAATTTAATTGAATAATAAAAATTAAATTTTTTGAATATTGTTAAAGAGCCTTCTTTATATTTTGAAGCTATATTCCTTTATAACACATATACAACCAATAATATCCAACATCTTATTTATTTCAAAATGAAAAATCTTGTATTTTATTTAAATTTGATCAAAACTAATTATAATAATAGGGTCAAAATTCCGGGATGTCACATTCCTTCCCCCTTAAAAGAATTTCGTCCTCGAAATTTAAAATATAGTTAATTCAAAAGCTTAATATTAGCAATCCAAACATACAAATCATCCATACAAACAAACAATCAAACAGTCTATCATAACTAACAACACTAGCTATCTGAACACAAGTTCGAATAAGTTTCCCTAAAATCGTCCAGAGTTGTCTCTCGATGATCAACAATCCAAACTGGATTCCTGACCACAGTTAAATTTAATTCAACTTCCAAATTCCTGGACTACTTGTTCAATAACAAATGACGAATCATGAACAAATTTCTAAGATGGGATATACAGAATACATAATAAATTCCAGACATCTACTCTGACAATTCAATTCTAAAATCTACAGTAGTAATTCTTTCCCCATTTTCTTGACTTCTTTTACAGAATTTCAATATCTATTTAATCAAGCCCGTATGATGTACATATACTATTCGTACGCAATATCAAATCCGATCACTCACTCGATCACACATTTTCATTTCCGAACTAGTATCGTCCACCTGACTTCCTAGTGCGGACTCAGAACTGGTTTCTTGATCAGAAACTGTTATTCTCCTTGCATAGTCACAACTATGATAGAGAATTTCCAGCATTAATCAAAATCCATATCCATGGTTCGTCGTCGAAAATCGAGTGAAAAATCCCAACTCGGATCGATATAGAATTATCTCGAAATTCTGTGCTCGAATCTGGATCAAATTGTTATGCGAATAAAATAGTATATGTTCATTCTACGTATTTATCTTCATCGATTATCATCCATACCAATTTCTTTATTCACATTATTCTGATTTCTATTCACTTGGAATTATTTTCTCCATAACAACTTTACTTAAGAATTTTGCCACTCATGTCTTAAGTTTAATATAAGCATAATATACACTCCTATATTATTACTCTACCACTTTAGCCTTTATATCTCTTTATTCCCAATTTGAATTTCTAATCCCATGTGAATTCAAATTTATCTTTAACTCTGAATATTGAATTTTTATTGACTATCTTCCATTTAATACCTGATTCCTATTATTATTTTTAAATTAGTTTCATTCATTAGTTTACTTTAAATTTCAATTTGAAATTGTTTTGTTGCTAATTTTTTTTTATATAGTTTTCAAATTCTGAAAAGCTTTGACATATTCTCCATTCGTTTAGCATTACATATTTCCATAAGCACATATGTAAGGTTCCAATCCTCAACACAATTAATTTCGATCAATTCTCAAACCATTCCCTTTAATTAAAAGGAATTTACAACTTACTTGCTTATATAATCCATTTAAGCAATACAAACTCATATTCAAAACCCTCCTATTTTGCTTCCAATAATTCATAGAATTTTATCTAATTCTCACTTACTTCAACAACCCATTTTCTTATGCAATTTAACAATATCATTGTGAATAAATGATTACTTAAGCTTTATAACAAATCTTAAATTGATTTCAACTCAATTTACACTTGAGTCCATCTCATTTAATTTATTCACAATCCTTTCATTGCATTTTCTTTCATTTCACCAGGTTTGATTTCAAACCATTTTATTAAACTCGACAATCAGTGTCTTTAATAACCATCTCACAATTTACTTAAATCATTTATTTTCTTCAAACTGTTTCACCTAACAACTTAGGTTTATTCTATTTCACTAATTTCCATGTAAATCCTTAATTTGATTTACTCTTAATCAAATCTCAACTACTTACTGATTTGTTTATTCTTTTATCCTTTCTTCAATTTTAATTTGCATTAACAACTCATTATTACATTTATTTAAAAAAAGTCATTAAGTTTATTCTTGAATTGAATTTGTTTACACCACACACCAATTCTCTTTTAACCAAATTCAAGACTTACTTGGTTTACATTTACTTATTTACATAAGAATTTTATTTCATTCAATATTATCTATAACTCGACTGAATTCATTTAAATTCAATTTTATTCTAACTCAACTTCAGTTAAATTTAGCTACTTACAAATCTTTAAATTTACTTTTCAATATATGAGCTCAAAACTTATTTGTTTACTTTAAAGTTTATATTACTCATTTGGGTCATTTCGTCTTATAATCACAATTCCATATTATATTACACATATAACACTTACTGTCGTAAGGTATAAATTTTCACATCACAATTCCAATCATTTTTACCTTCCAGTTTTATATCCAAATAAGTTCATTTTGAACTTCCATCCCATTTAACTTATCTCAAGTTAAGCTCCAATATGTTTTCCTATTTTCATTTACTTAAGTTAAATTTTAATTCCGGGATTACAATTCCCGATTTCTTCTTATTAATATCAATTTTACTTTCCAAGTTCAACAGTCAGTTCATTTAAACTTTTCACATTATCTAAATAGAATTTCTTAGAATTCAATTGCCCGGTTTTCATTTCCAAAACCATTTGAAAGGATAACTACACTTATCCACTTGGTATATCAAATCAAATTTCCAAATTCCAAACACTTGTTTTCACCAAAACAAATTTTCCCTTTTTGGAAATTTACTTGTATACCCAACAACTCCAAACAATATCATGTCCAACTATCCTGGTAGCAATCCATCACTTTAGAAACTCGAAAATGAATACTGATGATGTGGCCATCACCATCAGGATTATTTTCCAGCGACTAAAGTGAGTTCAGTGCTTCCTTACTTCCACAATTTCTTCTCAAAAAAATTTCCATTCAACAATATTTTCCAAAACAAAATTCCATTATTTCCTTCAACTCTTTGGAAAAACATTTCAAACATACCAAGATTTTTAAATTCCCAAATCTTTTTTTTTAAATTCATTTAAACACCTTTCAAATTTCCAGGACTTAAATTCTAGTTTAATCAGATTTTAGTTATATTCCTTTTTATTTAAAATCATTCTTAAATAATTTTATTTGGTTATAAACCACTCACATTTAAATTTTATTTGATTGTACTATTAACAATCAAACATCCAAGTATATATATAGTTATTTCAGAAAAATATTTCTTTTATATCAAAATATAATTTTGGGTAAAATTATTTCATTTACCCTACTTTAAAAACAATACTGTGTCGGTCTACCTTGTTTAGGAGTTTAGAAATCCCTATCGATGAAATGGCGTCCCACACATCGACCAGAATCCATAAACACTCAACAGATACATCAACACAATATAAAAACAATTTTATATTCACTAATAAGTATGCGCTCATATCTTTCAATACGCTCAAACTCATTTTAGAGTACTACTGACTCTATTTTATGAGTAATTTCTACCAGAGCCAAGGTTACCACCGACCTATGCTCTGATACCAACTGTGACGACCCTCCCTTCTACTACCAGAAAGACGTATCATCCTTAAGAAAGAAAGGGATAGAAAATAGAAAAGAAAGAGAAAGAAAGAACAACAACATCAGAAATCTCACAGCGGAACGGAACAAAATATAATATATCACATAAATAATACATAATTTTTACATATATCAGAGTTATACAATATCAATACATATGACAGTCATGCATACATCTATCACTATATACATCAGAGATACAGAACACATCAACTAACACAGCGGTACTACATAAATATAGCTATATACGTCTAGAATCTCCTGCTCCAAGCTCCTCCAGTAATGAAAGTCCATAACCTATCACTTGGCTACTCATAAAAATTTGAGTACCCAAGAGTTTATGAAAAACAAAATATAAACTCCGGGTCAGACATGGGTCTGGTATGAGTAAACAGTTTAAAGTTGTTTAACTTTGAAAACATTTGAAAATAAAGGTATCACGTAAGACTCCCCACAAATAAATACGGGTAAGTTTTTACCTTACGCTAACCAAAACATTTCATAGGAAATCCAGTGATATTATAATAGTGTCTAGGGTTTTCAAGTAAATAGAAAATAGCCGAAATTGTTACATTCATTAAATTCCAGCTACTAGCCACGAAAGTGGGTAATACAAATCAAAACCGTAGGGTCTCGTAGGGAAAATGGATTTCCAACAATGGCAAGGCTACTGGGGTACAGCCCATCACAGTACGGGGCCTAGATCACCATACCGAGGATCACTCCCGACCCCCTACAACACAAGGCCGGACCATTCCTTACTGAACAGTCCCGAACAAGATAAACCCCGCGGTTGTAGCTAGCAACCGCCCACACAGCCGAAATAAAAAGGGACATCTAGACAGGGGAAATATCTTGTCCTGCTTGGGCATGACCCACCTAACCTTGCTGCATCTCCCCTGTTTTAGCCATTCCCGGTTGATGAGGCTTGAGGTTACGATTACCTTTATAGAACATATTTCTTAGAATGCTCATCGTCCGCCTGACGATGTGCTGAAAGCATTCAATCCATACAAGTTCGTTCCAGGTTTGAACGTAACCGAAGGCATTATCTTGTCACACTCATTTTGGAATCACCCTCAGGGTCAACGACGATAACCCTTGCATTCTGAAAACACCATCTCGATCTTTATTTCAGGATTCACGACCTAACGTTTAAATTGGATCGATGTGGTTTTCGGAGAATCAAGTTTGATTCTTCCGATCCCGGTCTCATCGAATCCAACCGCCATTTTAAGGGCCAAGTTATCAATTGAACTCATATAACAATTTAACACAGGTAAATAACATCAGATAAATCATCTAGCAATGTAACACAGATAAATCATACAAAATCATCATAGATATATCTAGAATATCACAGAACATCAATAAACCTCAGAGGCAATCAAATAGAGTCATCGATTCGTATAAACATGTCATTTGATTTAATTTAACTTAATCGCATATTCAAGAGTAAATTATATTTTGTTCTTGCTTAATTAATTATTAATTAATTAACTTATTCCAATTTATTTATTACTTATTAATTATTTACTAAATTAATTAATTATTAATCAATAATCTTAATTATTGATTAATAAATCTCAATTACACATTTAATTATTATTACATGCTTAATTAATCATTAATTATTAATTAACTTAACCGTTCAAACATTAATTATTTAATTAATTTGTTAACTACGATTTGTTAATTAATCAACTTCAAATGATTTATATTCTTCATTACAAATGATTTTATAAAAGATTATCATTAAAATCTTTAACTACTAATTCAATTAAGTTTTGAACTACCTATTTAAACTACAATTATACATTTTATTACATCTATAATTTACATTTAAATTTAGCTTAATTACTCTTCCTTGTTTTCTGAAAAACCTTAAAGTTCTTCTTGTATTAACCAGTTTGAAAACATTATTAACTTGATGATGGTTAACTTACATCACTATAAACTTAACCCAATATAGTTGGCAAGCTACAGGAATTATTACCCGAAGTCAATACCGTGCTCACTCGTGTAAAACTCGAGACCACCCATTCTTCTCTCGCATCACTCCCTGGATCCTTTCTTCTTCCCCTGTTTTTTTTAAAGCTTAACGTTTTAACTTACTGAAACTCTCGCACCTATTCGAAAACTCGACCCAGCTAAAAAAAACCCGAAGCTACCCTATGATAAACTCGAGTTTCACTCGAGCATTTACCCAAAATGGTCCCAACCCAAAACTGCTCCACCGTACACCACCGTGCACATGCACGGTGGTTCGCCAACGTCCTGGCGAAGCACGACCCCTCCAGCAAGTCTCATAATGGACATAGACACGAAAACAAAACCCAAATCGATGAGAAAAGTTCGAAATCAAAGAAAGGCCTGAAGCTCGAACCACTGTTTCGAGCAACCACGAAAAGAAAACCATTCGCTCCTCCAATTCTGACCACCGGAGGCGAACTCCATTCATCCACGATACGCCCATACCGTCTTCGGCCTTCGCTCACAACCACACGCCAGTCGATTGAACCATGGTGCCGAAATCAAAATTTTATAGAGCATAAATAAAAGGCATTTTTTTGGCATTTTTCTTATGTTAAACAGATTACTAGCTTGCTTCATACCAATTTACAATAATTAAAATTAACCCAAACATCCAGAATTGACAAAAATCACGTTTTAGTTCCATTTTAAACTGCTCTTAAAACCCTTATTTAAAAATCATAATTCTTATGTTAAAAATCATAATTAGGTGTATGGAATCTAAATATAACATACTGTTTAAACTTTACAGCATGTTTTGGTTCTTGATTTCTTTTTACCTGTAAGTTGAAATACAGTATTTATAACATACTGTTTAAACTTTACAGCATGTTTGCAGGCTTTTGTTTAAGCTAAACAAACTTGAATTAGCTCAATACCAAGTTCAAACTGTTATATGACTACGTATTGTAAATTTATTGACTTAACTTTGTTCAGATTTCAAGAAAATCATGAAGAACTGCTACCTGTACTATTCAAACAACAGGAAATACCCAAGGCCAGTTATCCAAAAAAAATATCAAAGCACTTTCCATTCATAAACTAAAGATTCAAGTTTAGTTTTTAAAATAGGTAAGTTTACTCACCTAAAACTGTTGAACAGAGGCTAGTTGCTTGATGAAGAAAGAAAACTGTAGTTGAAGTTTGAATTCATGTAACCTTTCTTATTTTTCCTGAATTTGTTTGAACTTGAAAATATAAAGTTTTGTTTATTTTCTTTTACATCTTCTCAGGTTTGTCTTCATAAGTTAATGACTGAACTAAATGAAATAAGACATGATGAATACATATATATAACTTTCAACAGTTATGTCTTCTTGAACAAGCTTTGTTGATATAATATCTTGCTTTGTTTTTATTTGTAATAAGGTACTAAAACCTGAAATGATTCAACAATTTCGGCTGGAAGATAATTTTTTTCCAGACATAAATGTGGGCTACTAAATATGTATGTTTATTCTTATGTTAACACAAATTAAATGCTTGCTGACACAAGGATTTGTAGATAAATATTTGCAGTTTTTCTTTTGTACTAAAATGTTTTCATTTAGGCTAACATAATATTAATGTTTGCTGACACCATCATTTATACAAAGATGTTGCAGTATTGTTTGTACTAAATGTATTCATATGGGTGTGCACTTATTATGTTTTATTTGATGGAAATATTTGTTTGCTTATGCATAAAAAGTTTGCAAACAAGTTAAAAGATGTTAGCTTCTTTCTTTATTTACAGATTTTCTATGTTTGCTTTATCATAGTTAACATTTTCTATTTATATCTTATACAAATTATAGTTTTTACTTATGTTTGATATATATAAGCTTATTTTATTTTAATTATAAAAGTTGTTAGAAACATTCCCGAATCTTATTTTTATTTAAAGGTTTAATCTTTCCAATATTTGATTTATAACGTATTTGCACTAATGTATTTTATATTTATATGAATATGATTGTGTTATTATACTTAGTATTATTAACTGCATTCATATATCTGGTATTGCATATTATTCATACATAACTTTTAATTTAATTGAATAATACAAATTAATTTTTTTGAATATTGTTAAAGAGCCTACTTTATATTTTAAAGCTATATTCCTTTATAACACATATACAACCAATAATATCCAACATCTTATTTATTTCAAAATGAAAAATCTTGTATTTTATTTAAATTTGATCAAAACTTATTATAATAATAGGGTCAAAATTCTGGATGTCACAGTTATTTTCAAGGAAAAACAAACCACCAAAATTTCCTTTGG
This sequence comes from Allium cepa, assembly GCA_030765085.1. Lineage (NCBI taxonomy): Eukaryota > Viridiplantae > Streptophyta > Magnoliopsida > Asparagales > Amaryllidaceae > Allium > Allium cepa. The sequence goes on along the minus strand of CM060929.1, from coordinate 1,049,726,539 downwards.
GATGTCGACATACTCAAGATACCCATGTCGACATAGCGCCAGTTGATTTCAAAATTTTGAATTTCAAAGAAGTGTTTGTTCGTCATATCCCTTCACGAATGGACAAGGGTGTTGTTCTTCTATAAATAGGGGTTGTTTTCAACGAATTTCTAATCATATTTTTCTGGTTTTCACTCCTCTTCTTCCGCATTTCTTCATACATATTCTTACCATTACTCTGCCGAAATTAACACTGAATCTAACTAGATCATTTCTGGTTTGATTCTCTATCATTATCTCAACAAGATCTCAGTGCTATCCAGAGTTATAGACTTCTTTGTAATCATTTCTGTGAGAAAAGGTGTGATTGTAGCCATGGAAATCAATCAAGTGAGAAAAGGAGTGATTGTAGCCTTGGAAATCAATCAAGTGAAAAAAGGTGTGATTGTATCCCTGGAAATCAATTAGGTGAACTTGTTGCCCATGAAATCAAGTATCTCAACCTAGAGGATTGTGAAGCTGGAGGGTGAATCTCGTAGCCTTGAAATCGATGGTGTAATTTTACAATTGCTTTTGAAAGAAAATCCGTACTTGTGTGCGAGACTGGATGTAGGTTAACCCCGAACCAGTATAAAATCCGGTGCGTTCTTTCCTTTATTGCTTTTACTTTATTTCTACATCCATGTTTGTTTCTATGATCATATCTGTGTCTGAATATTGCATACATTTGTGTTCAAATTAACATAAACTCAAAAAGATTTAGTAATTTCTTAAAACACTATTCACCCCCCTCTAGTGTTTATCCTAGCCTTAAGATCCGTAATCCGCATTTCTAACACATACTTAGATGAATTTCTCCAGCTTTCTTCTAGAAACTCCAACCGTCTTTAACTAAACCTAAAACTATTCGGATCTGACCTGACTATTGATAATACCCGGATTAGGCTTGATAAACCAACATGAGAAACACTCAATAATGGATGACAATGTCATATATCAGCATTTAGAATAAATTCTTTTTAAAAAGAAAGAGTATCTCATAAGACCACGCCCACACATAAACACGGTCAAGTTTTTCCCTTATGATAACCAAAGTATTTTAATATCAAATCATGTGAACTTATTCTTAATGATATTCTTTGAAAATATTTGCAAATAAACTTATTACTCTTAGCTGAAATTGTTCCATTGATTAAGTTCCAGCATATTAGCCAAAAAGTGGGTTCTACAATCAAACTCTTAAAGGCTTCTTATATTTATATTGTTTTATTACTAAATTTCTAAATCCAATTTCTTTCCAATTTCAGTTCTAACTTTAATTTAAATTTAGTTTCAAATTCATTTTCAATTTTGATTTCAAATCTAACTTCAATTTCAATATTAAATTCAATTTAAATTTTCAAATCGATTTCAATTTCAAAATCAATTTCCATTTCAAATTCAATTTTACTTTTAATTTTCAATTCAATTTCGATTTTAAATCCAACTTTACTTTTAAATTCAAATTCTATTTTGCATTAGCTTTAATATCAATTTCACTTAAAAAGAGACTTATTGTTCCAAAGTATCTCATATCAGCAAAATTGGGTCTTACTTAACAATGGGGATTACTTAATCAAAATAAGCATAATTACTTTCAATTTTCACCATTAACACAACATCCGTTCTTATAGCATAGTGATTATCAATAAGTGAGTATATTAGCGTAATTCTAATATTCATCCAACATATTCAAACAATCATTCAAATATCCATATCATCAAATGCTGATTATCTAACATAACAATTAAACTTGATAATCAATGTAATTAAATAGCGATGAGCGTTTCTCACGTTCATTTTCCACTCCGTTAAACTTTACTACGATCTAGCGTGCTTTTCTGCAAACGTCACGAACTCTTGCCTTTATTTATTTTTCTTCTTTTCTCTTTTTTATTTATTAGAGGTGGGTATAGTTTTTTTGAATAGTGGTGTATAGGCTCGGCTAGGGGGTGCGTGAGCTATAGTGGAGGGTGTGTGAAGGGGGTACGACCATGGAGATGGAGGGTATGGGGTTTTATGGATCGGGTAGGTGAATCAGGAGGCATGTAGGGTGGTATAGGGGCTCGGGTAGGGGAGTTGGGTGCATGTATGGGGTTTTTGGGCTCGGGTTAGGTGTAGGGAAGGGTACGGCTTTGGTGGTGGAGAAGTGGAGGCGTATATGGGTTGTAGAGGTGGGGTTTGGTGTGTAGGAGCTTGGTAAAGGTGGTTGTGGGATGTAAATGTATTTTTTAGGAAGTGGAGAGGTTGGAGGCCATGGAAGTGAAGAAGAAGGTGAAGAAAGTGAAGAGAAAGGTAAAGAATGAGAAGTGAATTTGTTTTTGAAAGAATGGAAAGTATGCATGCTTATTTAAACTTGAGTTTTGGAAGGTAAATGACTAAAACACCCTTCTCTATTTTTAACTTAAAATATTTGTTTTACTTTTGCATGAAAAGAAGGATTATAAAGCTCGTTAATGGTGATGTGTTTGTATGAAATGATTACTCTTCTTTTTACTTAAATTAAAATCTTATAAAGATAAGACTTTTGCTTGGATTTGATTTACATGCCACTTGTTACATATTAGGATATGTATTAATGTTTGGAAATGATGTTAAGAAAATGTAAGTATGAGTAAAGTAAAGTGTCATCATTTCCATGCTTGCATATATTTTAAAGATATATTTTTCTCATTTTCCATGTATATTAGTAACATCTCATTAATGAGATAAAATGCAAAGTGTAATGATGTTGTTCCTTAAGCAAAATTCAACTCTCTTTTGTAAAATCATGTCTTTACACCTTCTTTTATCATTTTTCTTTTATTTACTTTATAAAAAGGTGATATTTGTTTTTATATGTTATAAATGTATTTATTACATAGTTTTTATAGTTTGTAAAGATGTAATATACATGTTATAAAATGAATATGTTCATACAACGTTGCGATGACTCGTTACAGTTGAAAGCAAAGTTGTTAGTGACAAGTTTTACAATTAAAATTTGCGTTTTTGCTAAACTATATATTTAAGTAAACCAAACTTAAAAATGGATTTTATGTTATGTTAAATGAATTAAAACAAGTTTATCTGGCTTAAAATACCATATCATTAGGGTTAATATCAAAATATTGAATTTTGATGTTGCATTGACAAAATGTGACAAATGTTGAATATTTTTGTAAAACGATTATAAACATATTTTTCAAACCTATATTATACTTATATTATCTTTATTAACTGATTTCGATATAATTTGACTTTTCAAATAAATATTTAAATCTATTTATTTAAGCATTTATTTATTTCTAACAGAACTTAACTTTGTTGATTTGTTCCCAAATCCAAATTCTTTATTTTCCATTATTAATCATAAGATAAATAATTTCTCACTAATTTTTCATTATTTACAGCATATATACTTGAGTTCTAAACCTTTTTTAATTTAAAATTAGTAAAACATCTTATGATCTTGCCAAATATGATCTTGTTAGGGCATTTCCAAAAGTAAATTTTAAAATTAATAATCTTATGCATGTTAGTTAGGAAAACTTTATAAATAGTCTTTTGAATCGAAGGATATGATTTCAACTAGACTTCCCTTAGAACATCTTCATTTGGATTTGTTTGGGCTATCCAAATTCAAACTATAAAATATAATCGCTACTTATTCATAATTGTAGATGATTTTTCAAGATATACCTAAACTATATTTCTTAAATGGAAAAATGAAGCCTTTGAAATGTTTAAATCATTTATAAAGAGAATACAAAATTTATGATCTCTCAAAACTAAAATTATACGTAGTGCCATGGAGGATAATTTGAAAACCATATTTTTAATGAATTTTGTGAAAAGAAAGGTATAGCTCATAATTTCTCTTTTCCAAGAACACAACAAAATGGAGTCATTGAACGTAAAAACAGAACTATATAGGAATGTGCTAGGATTCGTTTAAATGATGGTAACTTACCTAAAAACTTTTTGGTGGAGCTGTTGCAATAGTCTGTTATATTTTAAATATAATTTTAATTATATCTTTAAAAAAGAAAACTAGTTATGAATTATTCTATAATAGAAGATCTAAAATTTCATGCTTTGAAATATTTACAAGTGATTGCTTTATTCTTAATACAAAGGATAATCTAGACAAACTTGATGTTAAACCTAATGAAGGAATATTCATTGGAATATTTCAAGAGAAGTAAGTCATATTGAGTTTTCAACAAAAAAACTAATTCAATCGAAGAGTCACTTCATGTGTCCTTCGATGAAAATATAAATCTAAATAAAGTTAATAATGATGTAGATGAAACTTTTGATCTTAATAAAAAATGAAATCTTTATTATTGAAATAGTTGATAATAATAATGAAACAAATAATGATAAAGTTAGTAGTATAAGCGTTCTAAAAGATCATCCTAAAGATGATATTTTAGGTAATATACAATCTCAAGTAGGAACCAAAAATCAATTAAGTAACATGATAAACATAGTTTTTATTTCAACAAATAAACTTAAAAGATCAAAAGGATCATCATTTGATGATTCTTGGATTCTTGTTATGCAAGATAAGCTGAATCAGTTAACTCATAATAATGTTTGAGAACTAGTTCCACCACCCGATGAACAATCTGTAATTGGAACTAGATGGGTTTATAGGAATAAACTAAATAAAAATAGGTAAGTCATAAGAAATAAATATTTTCTAATAGCGTAGGGATACAATCAAGAAGAAAGCATTGATTTTGATGAAACCTTTGCACATGTTGCTAAAGTTGAAGTTATCAGAATAATACTAGACTTTGCTAACCATAATAACTTTAAATTATTCCAAATGGATGTTGAAAGTGCATTCTAAAATGGGGAAATTAAAGATGATATTTATGTAGAACAACTCCCTTTTTAAAAAAATGAACAATTCCCAAATCATGTATATAGACTAAAAATAGCTTTATACGAATTAAAGCAAGCACCATGTACCTGGTATGAGAGACTTAAAACATATCTAATTAAATCAGGATTTGAAATTGGAAATTTTGATACAACACTTTTCATAAAAAGAATGGATAAATATATTCAATTTACTCAAATGCATGTTGATGTCATTGTACTTGAGTCCACAAATGAACAATTAACATAGAATTTTCAAATATAATTAAAAATGAATTTGAAATGAGCCATATTGGAGAATTAAGTTTCTTTCTTGGACTTTAAATTAAGCAACTATATAATGGTATTTTTATAAGCTAAGAAAATATGCTCATGAACCCGTTAAACATTTCGGTATGGCTAATACTTGTGGTAAACCCACTCTTATGGCAACAAGAGCAACATTAAATAAAGAAGAAATGTTCTAAAAGTGTTGATCAAAAATTATATAGAGAAATAATTGGATCCTTGCTTTACTCGACATTATGAATAGTGTCTGCCTTTATGCAAGGTACCAGTCGGACCCTAAAGAACCTCATCTTAAAGCTGTAAAACATATTTTAAGATATATAAAAAATACTTTATATTTTGGATTATTTTAATAAGATTCTTTTGATCTTGTTACATATAGCGATGCGGACTATGCTGGCTGCAAATTAGATAGAAAAAGTATGAGTGGAACATGACAGTTTTTAAGAGATTAACTTATTCATCAATGACGTTCTATTCTTGGCTAAATCTTTCAAACCTACATTCATATATTATATTATCTATCTGATATGCATAGTTGTCATCATCAAAAAAGGAAAGATTGTTCGGCACTTGGTTTTGATTACTATAACCATATAAATGTTGATATTAATAATTTTTTCAAATACATGAAGTTTGAAATATATAATAAATGAGACCAAAGTAATTCTAAGAGCTATTGAGCAATTAAATCAAAATATACTATAGAGTTTACTTCAACCAATCTACAGATGGAGGCTAATCAATGATCACCAGAGCATCAATAAGTTTAAAGATCATTAGAAGCGATACAAGTATAGTCATGTCCTAGAAAGCTATGTTAAAGACCCCAAAGCAATGTAATTCAATATCCCCAAATTTCAACATCACCTGTCGACAGATGAAAGTTGGTCCGTCGATGGATAATCGGTTATTTTAAGTGTTTATTGGGAACTCATGTATCTTTTAGCATGTGTCCTTTCATCAATGGAAACATATCTTTAGGTCAATAAATAGGCCAAAGAACCAATGAATTTAAATATATATTCTCTATTATTTCTTACTCTCTTTTATTCTTAAAGTTCTCCGTACTCTCTTAAGGGAACTTACTTCATATCCTTTGTAAATCCACCGATTTCTTCCATATTCTTCAAGAATTTGCAAACCACACAAAATTAGAGAGTTCCTCTTCAATGTACATTAATCAGTCTCTGATTTATAATTCCTAGTCCTTAAAGAAAATGCACTTGACATTTCTATTGGAGGTTTATAGGAAGATTGTACTACGAATGCAAGATTTAGTATTTTTGATACGCTGTCTTGCATTAAAATTACTTTTTATAAGGAGGAAAAGGTGTGACTTGCAGCCCTAGGAAATCAAGACTGTAAGGTGTTCTTGTAACGCATGGAAAGAAAGTAGATATGGTGAAAATATATACATGGAGTACAGGACAGGACGTAGGATTGGTCAATCCGAGCTAATATAAAAAATCATGATGTTTTTACTTTCAGTGCTTTACTTCTTCACTTACTTTTAGTAGTTTAGATATATTTGAAAGTAATTATATACATATCTGCAAGTAAAATTTTAATTAATAGACGAGCACTATTCATCCCCTTCTTTTGTGTTCACGGCCCTTAAGATCCATTTCGTACAGAGTTCCAAGACCCTCTTAAACTCATAACATGGAGGGGGTGTTTTGGCTAGCCAAAGGACATAAAGGAGAGGATTTAGATATATTAATAGTTAATAAATTCAAAGGATTTAAAAGAATAAAGAGAATCAAAAATGGTGGAAGTGGATTAGCACTAATTCACTTTGTTCTTCACTAATCATTCTCTAATTAGTTCAAATCTCTTCCACGCTTCACAAAACTTTCACTAACATCTTAGAACTCCTTAGCAAGCATGGATCTAAAGTAAAAGCGAAAGAAAGTTGAAAAAAATAGGGAATCTTCTTCTGGCTGTAAGCAAGGAAATGGATGGGGAGTTGTTTCCTTTGCTTGGATGGGCTAAAGGTTGGATCTTTATGCTTTTGGATAATGGTAGGGAGTGGGTTTTTGTTCTTGGGTGTTTGAGCTTTATGTAGGCTTGGATTTTTGTAAAATATCTCACTATCTTGTATGTATATATTGTGTGTATGTCTGTCTGTGTGCAGATATAAAGTTAAAGTGACATTAACTAATTAAGTTATAAATTTTAGACCCTCTAGCTTTTCAAACCAAATGACAACTTTATATTGTATAATATCACCCATGTTACCTTCTATAACATGTGGTGTAGCCTTGGCTTGATGTCTAAATGGTTTTTTAGATTGTGTATTGGATCGAAGTATGTTTGAAAGTGTTTGAAGCGAGGATAGTCGCTATGAATGCACTTCAACACCCATAAACTTTAACTTGTGTAAATGGAAGTTATGATCTTAACTGGCATAACTTGCTTTGGTTGGTCTCTACACATATTTTGATGTTTGGGATAGTAATGGGTGGTAACTTATCGTAAATATTTAAAGTCTTTGATCATTAGTTTATATGGTGAAAAAAGGTCGTAATGTTTGTGCTTTTCTATATTGTTCTTTATCAATAATTTTAACAGCATTTATAGTAAGTTGCTTAGGGTTTTAAGTGTAAAAATGATATTTAAACTTGATGTTTTTCCCTAATCTTTTTATGGATGTTTTCAAACATATTTTTCGTATTTAAAGTTGGTTTGAAGTTTGAATATATTTTTAATAATTATATATGCATTTTTAAAGTAAAGAGGTTTTATAATATAAAACACGTTTTTATTTTTATTTTCATTAAATTATAATTTGGCTTTTCAAGTAATATCTTATATAGATGTAACCTATTTATAAGTATTTTTAAAGTAGTTATATATATAAGTTTGGAAAAAGTTGGTTAAGTACTTTATAAACGAATAAGGGAAGTTTTGGAGTATATCACTTTCGTTTTAATAAATGATTTTGGTAAGTTAATTAAAAATATATCACTTGTTTTAAGGATAATGTTAAGTATTAATAATTTTTGTTTTGTTGTGACAGTGTGTTGATAACATTCGTCTATGACCCTTTTTTATTATACTTACGAATGTAAATGGACCTTTAAAAAGAATGTTTAAAAGATAATCATAAGAGAAATGGTTTTGGGTTTGTAGTGGCGATGTTTAAGTAATATTAGTCTTGAAACTTTTGAATTAGATTTTGAATTTAATTATACCTTTTAGATGGATATTTTAAAAGTAATAAAAAGTGTGGAATATTTTGAAAAAGTTGGAAAAAGTGATGTTTAAAGAAAGAAACTCGTTAATGATTTGTTAATATACTTCCACTATTTGGCATAAGTATATGAATACTTTCTAAGTATTGAAAGAAGTATAAATAAATAGTAAAAAAGTTAATACATGTATATGTATTTTGTAAAGGTATTTTAAACATATCTACAAGCAGAAAAAGGAAGTTTTAATTAGTAAAAAGGATAAATTAATTAAAAAGGTAATTAAAAGTCGCTTATTTGACTTGATCGTGCTTTGTGTGTTTTGATTGTTTTTTATGTTTCTACTCATTTATGGAAAATATTTGGCTATCTGTAAGAGTTAAGAATGAAGTTTCTAGGTAAGGATTTGATGCAACCAGTTCTCTATCTTAGTTGGCTTCACTCTTGACTGAGGGACAGTATAAGTTGAGAAGTTCAAAAACGTGACAAGTCCAAGAGACTTAGTTTTCATATACAGTCGTCTATTTTTGAACTTGATAGTTGATTAATCGACTATCGAACTTTACCACGTTAACTTGGGAAGTATCTATAAGATTACAGTTTCATATGATTTGAGAACCCTCTAGATAGAGCACTAGTATGAAACATCTCTAGCTTTTAGAACTTATATATATGAGATCCCTCGAGGACTTCTCTTTATGTAGTTCACTTACATCTAAAAGAACCAAAATTGAGTTAACCGAAAATTCGTCTATCAAGTTTTGAAGAGAACATGTTCGGCATGTGTTTTTCTTATCGAAAACCACTTCAAAACCGATACACGAGTTATTTGTTTTGAAGCGGTTATGAAGTGGAATGCTATAGAGTCAAACTATCTATCTTGAGGTTAAGTTCAAGGGGAGGTTAGCATTAGTGTTCGTCAAATGACTTATGCTTGGATCCTTTTAGAGATCCATAGGTTATTGGAGATGATGGGATCCTTACGGAGATCTCCGTTCTGTTCGAGTGATGAAGGCTCATGTAAGAGGTACCGAAGGTGACTTGATATTTACAATGGCAAAAATCAAAGTAAGAGCATAGCAATCAAGGTTTAGCTAACCCATAGGGTATATCACTCCATTTCTAAAGTATGCTTGCGAATGTTGCATGTGGTAATTAATGTATTCGTGATCACATTTTAGATGTTGACTATATATGTTTACCTTAATGGTATATTTTATCTAGAGAGTACGATGTTTGGAAGGTACTTTCTGACCCTCGTCAGAAGGCTGGCATCAGTTGTTCTAGGGATGTCTCCAATGGAAAATCCATATGCGAACGTACCTTAGCGATCTTGATTGTACTTCATTATTATCGTGTCATGGGGTGCAAGCAGTACAACTTTTATCTGATTTATATTCTTCACTATAGACATTATCGATATATCACCGTATTTACTTATTAGATGGTGGTCCTTTTGAGTGGATAATCGTTACGGCATTCTATGCGGTCTCAAAAATACTATTACATATGGCCGCATATTTCTTGATTTTCTCAAACCAAACTTATATTCGACTGATGGTTTTATATTTTTCTTATATCCACGGATGCTCTTTCGAGTAGCATGGGAAAGTAGGGTTTCTATTGATATTCTTGGAGCTCAAAGAGATGGGCTAGTTGTTTCATAAACCATGGTGTTCTTATTTCCACTGCATTACTAATATGTATATATTAGTAATTGTGAGTATAGGTTGTTTATAACTATCTATGCTGATGATAATATCTAGAGTTGTAACTTTGAAATGTTATGTGTCTTAGAGTAATAGTTTATTGCTGTCTTTTGATATTATATATTGTCGTTCCATTGTGAGATTATGAGTTGTGTTCCTTCTTTCTTGTTCCATGTCTTTTTATTTTTATTTTACCCTAACAATCTATCGTTCTGGTACTTGGATGCTTGACATAAGAATACCTTGGATGTATTTGTGTCGATATTTCAGGATCGAAAAGAAGGATTATTTCATGTTGTAACGACCCATATTTTAAGTATGGAGGATCGTAAAATATTTTTATTTTATTCATATGAGGTCATATGACTCTAAATTTTTTAAAAGTGACTCTTATGGACATTTTTCACACCTATGATTTTTGCTAAATTTCTACATAACAATTTTAACGCTTAAAGTCTTGTTTGGACTATAATCATTGATAAGAGCCGAGTTAGGTCTCAAACTACTTCCACTGCTTTAGGATGATTGTTTCCCATTTCATAGAGTAGTCATAGTAAAAAAACTGACTAATTATTTGAAATTTATAGTTGTTTTAAGTTTTAGCTGCTATTGGCCTGCATCGATGGGTAATTTATTTAAGCCTATACTTAGGCCCACTAATGAATCTCGAATATTAAACAAAGGAAAGACTGTAGGAACAGATTTAAATCATTTTCATCTTCCTTAAAATATATTTAACCCTCCATTATTGTTAATTTTATCAAAAAGCCTATCTTTTCCTTAGTAATCTTAGCCTAATTCGTAATTAGAGGGGTAATTAGCACATAGGAACTTGAGATTATCATTTTTGGCTGGTTTGCATTCCTCTCGTATATTGTCCACTTCAGATTTAAGGGGAGAAATTGATATTTTGGTTATCTAGTGAGTGGTTCATGACCTCTCCCTCCGCTATGCATGTTTATATAATTAAAATGGTGTTTTTAACATGATTTTGATTAGATTGTTTTCTAACTTTAATCATATTTTAATATATTTTATAGCTGAAATTTGATGGTTTAAAAGTGGTTTTCAAATGATTTTCGCAACCCTTTTTGTTCATATTCATATGCTAGTTTAAATTTAGATTTGGCTTAGGATTAGCTTGATTATCATATTCTTATGTATTACATGTAGAAATGTATGTACATATATGATATTCCATGTTTGTATGTTGTGCCGATGTGTTTTGCCGGTGCTTTTAGGCAGTTAGGAAAGGAGTGGTCAAATTGGAAAATCTAAGGCTAAGATGGATAGAATTGGATGAAACTTGGAGGGGGGGCTCTTGAGTTGGTGGAGGAGCTCATGATTCAAGTTGCACCAAAATTGGATTTAAGTAGAGGACTCAGTACTAAGAGCTTTCACTCGATACCAAGAGAATTTTTTTGGGGGAAACCACTCGATGGTAGTTTGGTTCTTCAAATAAAGGCTAGGGGTGATAGAAAGAAGTCAAATACTAAAGTTTTGCTAAGCATTGGACCAAACATTGAGAGCTTCTGAAGTTAGCATTTGGGGCTTGGGGTTGATGCCAAGAGCTTTCATGGGAAGTAGTCGAAGTCTAAGCATTTAGAAAATGCAACTTTGGAAGCAAAGGAAGAAATTTAGTCAAAATTTGGCTAAGTACACCACTCGATATTGAGAGATTTGGTCGGTGCCGAGATGTTTTGGTCAATGCCGAGAGGCCTAGTTCGTTGGGATCGACTTGAAACTTCCTGGAGCGGATGTAGAGCCCATGCAGGTTGTGTTGAAAGCATTTGTTTGTTCACAAGGGTTTGATGACAATATGGTAGTAGGATGATAGCTTCATGACTTCGGTGGTGACAACTCAATGATAAATGGATTTATGTTCCGATGATGGTGGCTCGATGTTGAAAGGAATCATAAGAATGATTATCTACAATGGGCGGGTTCTAGGAAGGAAGTCCTGTGGATTAAATGTAGAATGGTTTTACCGCTTAAAAATGTTCTAAATCTCTTGTCTTACAAATGTTAAAACACTTAAATTTTATTTTTAAACCCCTCTTTTTAATTAATTTTATACAATTTATTTTAAACCCTTTTCACCTTATATTTACATGTTCGTATAAATCTTTAAGTATTATGTTTTACAAAACATCCCTTTTTATATTTGCACTCATACATTATATTTTATACTTTTATAATTTTAAAACAAATGATTTGAACTCAAATTATTCATTACTAATAAATATTTATATATATTAGTCCCTTAGAAATAATAAGTTAATAATTTCAATTTTTATTTTCAATACATTTATTTTTAAATTTCAAATTCAAAAATTAACATACAATCAATTTATATTTATAAATGAATAAACAAACAATATCTTTTTATAAATATATATTTTATTCATTCAAAATCTATAAATATTTATGTATTTGAATTTCAATCTCAAATTTCAAATTATAGTCTGTTAATAAAGTATTTAGATTTCCATATCAAATTTTTTATTTAAAAACTTATATATCTATTTTTTATCTCCACATTTTCAGTTTAATCCATATAAGATTCAAAATATTTATTTCTGAACTTCCAATTAGAAATTCTATTTTAAAATCATATTTATACTCATTTATATTAATAAACAAACAGATATTTATTTAAATTTGGAAAATACCAAATTAATTCACAATTTAATTCCAAAAATTAAATTAATTTCCAATTTTAATTTGATTTAAAAACGGGAATGTTACACTTATAAAATGAAAGGGTTTAAAACATAATTTGTAAATAAATGTAAGAAAAGTTTTAAACATAAATTTTGTGGTTTTTGCCATTTGTAAAATGATACACAAGTAAATAACAAGTGTTGAGTTGAATGAACAAGCGACATTTAAACTTCTTTTAAATTTAATTTATATTTAAAGAATAATGAAAAGAGTAAAACTAGGTTACTCATTTAAGTTAAAAATTCTCTACATTTCTCTCCATCTTCATTTTAAAATCTCAAACAAGAAAAAAAATCTGAAAAACAAGATCAAATCTGGAAGTAAACTCAAACAAACAAACTTCATCCTGGAAATAAGAAATCTGAAGTAATTTAAGAACAAAGATCAAAACAGAGAAGATTTTTCAAGCCTGGAAACAACCTGGAAGCAAAGGAAGATTCAAATCAAAAGCTGAAGTCAAAACAAAACTACCAACTAGATTCAAACAAATTCAAAAAATCATATCACCCAAATCAATCAATACTAGGCTTTGATCTCTAAATGAAAAGTGATTATAATGTTCTAATACCAATTTTAAAAATGATGTAGTATGTTTATTGTATAAATATTTTGTAAGTTGGAAATTACAGTAACGAGTATTTTAAATCAGAAAAATCAAGTATTATAATTTCAAGTTTTGTTTATATTATCGTATTCGAGTCTAAAAACTATGATTTTTGAGATAAATATTGTGATTTTTAACTGTGTAAATCACCAAATATTGGAAGTTGACCAGAATCGAGAATTGGCTCGATTTTTGATGATCGCATAGTCAAGTAGCTTTGGGATTCTAGCTGAAGCTTGCTGGGAGATTGGTGGCTATGGGAAAAATGTTCAATAATTTTTCTGATGATCATGGTGGCGACGTGAGGGAGTTTTAGGGGTTAAAACCCGGTTTGCTCGTTGAAGTTTGGTGTAGAAATTCGTCGCCGTGGGTGGTCTAACGTCTATCGGACCTGGGGGAACAGAAGGTGGGGATTCTGGCGAATATCTGGTCGAGGCTGCGTGAGTTTAATCGGTCGAGTTGTCGTTGGTGAGGCGTTTTTGTGAGAGATTTGGGTTCCATTTTGGGGTCAGGTTGTTCAATTTTGATCGACAGCGAGTTTGGAGGTTCTAGGTGGTCATTTGGGTCGGGGATGTTGTCGCCAACATGTTGGAGGTGGTAACGATGATCAAATCATCATCTTGGTGTGTACACATGCATAAGTATAATCGGTATATCGGGGTATTTCATGATGTTTGATAGCTTGGGGAAAAAATTGGTTTTTCTCGGGGAAAAGCTGGCTTTGCTCGAGGAAAACGGGGCACGTAGGATACTCGAAGTCGGTCTCGGTGATTTCTGAGGGTTGTCTCGGGTTTTTGTGATATTAACCTATTTTGAAATTAACATGATAAAAACATGTTCAAATTTTAACAAAGGACAAATGCTTTGATAGGTTTTTAGAAAATAAAATCAAATTTGAAAGTATATTGAAAAGAAAAATAAGTTTTTAAAGTTTTTGAAGCTAAAATGAATTCTTGAACAAGTTTCTCAAACAAGTTTCAAAGTTTAAAATGTTTAAAGTTAAATATCTTTGAATTATTTTAACAAATGGATTAAGTGAGAAATTAAAGGATTATCTAATTAAAGGATAATTAACCAAGGTGATTTATTAATGAAATTAATTAAAGGTTAATTAAATAAATGAAAGTAATTAAGGATAATAATTAATGATTAAGGGATGATTTATCAAGTGATTAAAGAATAAGTTATTTAAAGGATAATTAATTCATCGGATTAATAAATTAAGGTAATTAATTAAAAGATAATTAATTAAGAGTTAATTAATTAAGGCGATTAAATAATGATTAATTAGTTAATACTTAAGGGATAATTACTTTGTGTAATTACATTTGAGGGTAATTAATTACTTAAGTCAAATTAATGTAATTAAGAGTTAATTAATTACTTAAAGATAATTACTTAATTAAAAGAAATTAATTAATGATTAAAGTTGATTAATCAAGTGATTAAAGGATAATTACTCAATTTAATTAATTTGTGATTTATTTATGTAAGTGATAAGGGGTCATCACTTATTGTAATTAATTAAATGGTAATTAATTAAGGATAATTAATTCAAGGATAATTAATTAATATTATTAAATAGAATTAGTAATTTATTCATAAGTAGTTAATCTGATTTAAATTTATCAGATGATTGATTGATCTTACTTATAGATGTTTGGATTGCATTGAATGCTTTTAATTGTTTGATATCTCTGCTGTGTGATGCTTTATGATATGAATTGTTTTGATTTGAGCTGTGATGAATGTAATTCATTTATTTATCTATGGTGAATGTATACTAATTCTATGAACATGCGAATGAAGATAAGCGTTCTAGGATAATACCGCTTATCGATATTGCTGTGCTTGAATCTGTAATGATTGATGATGTTGCACTATCTTGTAAAACCCCTGGACTACACTATACACACACAAATATGGATTTCACGAGGAAATCGGTTAAGTCACGGATATTTTGAAATCTAAATATTATTTTGTTAAAAGTTGAAGTTTGAATCAAATAGTTTTGGAAATGAAATTGAATTTAATATGAAAAGCCTTTGAAAGGGATATTTTGAAATTGAAATTTAGTTTTGAATAAACTATATCTTATTAAATGTTATTTTGTAATTATTTTTGGAAATCATGGTTTGAAAGGTTTATATAACATATATATCTGTATTTAAAACTATTTTAAATAAATTGTTTTAGGAATTTGAATTTAATTTAAATTAGAGCTGGCCAATAATACGACAGTTCGCTGATTTTCCAATTTATACCTTTAAAGGCTATAACTTGTGTATATTTGATTGGATTTTTTCAAAACAAAATGTATTTGTTTTCAAATGATAATAGCTTTCAAATAAAGAAAGGATTTCCAGTTTTTGTTGAAAAGGTTTCAAATTTGAACTAGAATTTGTTTTGGAAGCTATAAATGAATCTTTGTAAAAGATTGGTGAACTTTGTTTCCAAAATAAGAGGATCTTAAAGGTGTATCTTTTATATAAAAGATTTGAATTGCAAATAGTTTTGAAAGCTATGAATTAATCTTTGTGAAAGATTGGTGAACTTTGTGAAGTGAATCTTTTTGTTTAAAGATTTGAAAATGGTAATTTGTTTAAACCATTTGAAGAAAGATTTTGGGCTTTAAGTTGCGACTTAACTAAGATCCCATATATCCATATGATTTTAAAATTAAGCACTCATTATTCGGTTTAGCCGTGAGAGGAATTTCTGTATATAACCCAATTCGAATAATGATACGACGTTATGGATTGTATTTGAAGACCGCTGGTGAAGACCGGGTATTTTCGAAAACGTAAGGATGACCTATCGAATGTCTCTTGACTGAATGGCCTCGGTATAGAGATTTGATCACCCTATTTGATGGGGAGTTCGAATATGATTAGGGATTATCTCGATTGCAAGAACTTCTTTTGAAGTACCTTCGATTCTGTTCGAACCCGGAACAGACTTGTATGGATGCGTGTCTGACATTACACTTTGAGATGTAAAGCTGGTTTCTTTCAAATACATTTCTATTTGGTGGCGGAGAATTTATTCTCTTAGCTTAAAACCCTTCTCTGAGACATACGAGCTCAGAGGTTGTGTAGTTGATGGTTACTAGTGATACATTCCCAATTTGGTAATGTGGCATACGAAGTGCTGCTGATCATGCGTTGATCGAAGCATGGCTTTTGTGTAAAGCGTAGCTTTGTGGAACGTGACCTCCTCGAACCTCACAATCCGGAATGGTCGAAACAGCAAAGATGCGGCAAGGTTATTTGGGGGTAGCGCCCCCTGAGGGTATGTCCATTTCCTTCTGGAAAAGGGTGGTATCATGGTATGGAGCCCAGATATTTAACCTATGTGGTTACTGCAAATTTATTACTTTGTGGTTGTTGGTGTTGAGCGCTCGGATAAAGGTCGGTAACGACTGGGGGTGACATACTCATGTAGTAGTTACCTAGTTACAGAGATAACCCAGCCTTATGTTGGCAGAGGGCTGGTTAAGTTCTCGGGGCGCCCCGCCAGAGGCGTGCCCATGTGGCATAGGAAGTTCCTTTACCCGACCGTTTTTTGGAAATCCAATCACCAATACAACTTGTACGGTTTTAGTTGTAGAACCTTCCATTTAACATGGTAGCTATAGTAGGCATACTATAATGGTCGTATGCTGTCTAAGATTAATATTATACTTGCAAATGTTTTCTACACTATGCACTAATAATAATATCAAAAGGATTTCGCATATCAAACATGTTTGACTATCATAAGGAGAAATATCCTCCAATTTAACACTTGCATTGTGTGTGCGGGGAGGCCTTATGGTAGTTTCATTTTCCAAAAAGCATTGTAGATTTCTTTTAAAATTCTTTTGTTTTTGTTTAAAGGTAAACTGTTTTTGTTTGCTCACACCAGTCCCATGACTGACTTGGAGTTTATTGTTCCCTTTATAAACTCTGGGTGCCCACAGTTTTCCAGGCAGCCTAGAGTTCGGATTTTTCACATAACCAAATAATAGATGTAGATTCGATATCTTGGAAGTCTTTGGATTTTGGCTATCGCTTTGTGCTTCTCTTCAACATTTGGGATCGGACTTGCTTAAGTCCAACTTGATGGTGGTTCAAGCTTTCGATTTGGAGTTTTTGAGCTTTGATTTTAGGATGCAGTTTGTGGATTCATTCTCTTTTGAAGTATATGTTGGAGTTATCTTTTCCGTTGTTGTACCTTTCCGCTGTTATGTATCTTTGATTATTTAATGATATCATTTGTATCAGATGTTGTATTTGTTGTATATCAATATAGTTATTCATTTTCTTCCGCTGTGTTGTTGTACTTAATGTATTATAAGCTCCGGCGCGAATTGGATTCGACGTTTGAATCTACGGCATTCGAATACGGGTGATGTATTTGAGTGTTGATTTTTCGAAGGCCGGGTCCGGGTCGTCACATTTGGTATCATAGCTGAAGGTTGAACTTTAGCTCAAGAGTAAAAAACATTAGGTAACTCATTAGAGATAGAGATATAAATGCCCAATAATGAGTATATCCCTAAGATACTCGTCTATACGCCTTAGTAAATTCTCTTACTATCCACTGATGGTGAGTATGTGTGCAAGAAAAGGACGAGATAGGGAACAGGGGAGTACCATTACAAATAGTCAATGCCCAAAACAACAAGGAAATAACTTTCTCTATTACTATCTTTTAAATTCTTTAAATTGCTTCGTGGCAGCTCCGAAAAGAAGCTTTGGTGTGATGGAGCCTGCGAATCGTGTAGATAAGTTCCTATTTCATATTCTCATCATCAATTTTCTTTCATTTTTTCATTTTTAAACAGTAATGAATTTGAAATTTTATAGGTTAGAAAAATATGAAGTTGAAATTGAATTATATCTATTTATCTATTCTTTGGGGTCCAGATATATTCTACGAATGGTTAGTTATCCCTTCGGACTAACCAGTGCCCTTGCATATTTCGTAGACCAGATGACCCGAGTATCTTGAAAAGTGTTGAATAGATTCGTTCTTGTATTTATTGTTGTTATTCTGATTTGGTAAGCCAAAAGCAAAATAGATGTTCAGTTTGATCTGGTAAATCAACTCTTTATCTCAGATGTGTTCATCTGTAATTTATTGTCTCCATGTCTAGCAAATTTCGGGGATGAAATTTTCTTAAGGGGGAATCTGTAACATTCCATTTTTGAATCAAATTTAAATTTGTAATTTATTTAAATTTTGGAATTAAATTGTGAATAAACTTGATATTTCTCAAATTTAACAAGATATGTGCTTATATAAATAAATTTGTAAATTGGAATTTGAATTGGAAAATTCATGAATTAAATAATATGTGTTATTTATTTATGTATATATGTATATAACGTTAATTTTAAATTAAGTGTTGGGAATTGAAATTCTAAAATAAATATATTAAGAATAAATTGAATTTAATACTTTATATTTTAAAAGTTGTTTTCTACTTTTAATATATATATATATATAGTTTGAATATTATGTTTTGAATTTGATATAGGAATTTTCAAAATCTATTTGAAAAGTTAAATTTTATGGTTTAAGAATATATATATATATATATATAATAAAGGAAAATCTATATAAATAAGTAAATATTTATTAGATTGTATAAAAAGGTTTAATATTTTTTCTTTTGGAATTTAACTAGAGTTAAATGAAAATTTGTTTAAATAGTTCAAATCTAAGTATATAAGTAGTTTATAAAATGAAAGGGTTTAAAACATAATTCGTAAATAAATTCAAGAAAAGGTTTAAACATAAATTTTGTGGTTTTTGACATTTGTAAAATGATTACACAAGTAAATAACAAGTGTTGAGTTGAATGAACAAGTGGCATTTAAATTTCTTTTAAATTTAATTTATATGTAAAGAAAAATGAAAAGAGTAAAACCAGGTTACTCATTTCAGTTAAAAATACTCTACATTTCTCTTCATCTTCATTTTAAAATATCAAACAAGAAACAAAATCTGAAAAACAAAATCAAACCTGAAAATAAACTCAAACAAACAAACTTCATCTTGGAAATAAGAAATCTGAAGTAAATTTAAGAACAAAGATCAAAACAGAGAAGATTTTTCAAGCCTGGAAACCAACCTAGAAGCAAAGGAAGATTCAAATCAAAATCCGTTTTCAAAATCAAAAGCTGTAATCAAAACAAACTACATACCAGATTAAAATAATTTTCAGATCAAACAAATCAAGCATTCAGATCATCAGATAAGTTCAACTCTTTTAGATTAAAGAGAAAAAAATTATTACTGTATCTGTTCCTTCTTAAACTAGGTGAGAAAACTTTCAAACCCATATATTTATTTTAGTTTGCACGTATTGGATATATGTTGTTAAAATATGTTTGTATGGATGAAATATGTCTGTATGTGTGCATAAAAATATGACTGTGTATATGTCCGTTTATCTCTATTAATGATCCAGGTTTTGAAAAAAAGTTCAAAAATTCATATCACCCAAACCAATCAATACTAGGCTTTGATATCTAAATGAAAAGTGATTGTAATGCTGTGATACTAATTTTTAAAACGATCACAAGTATACTTATTTATAAATATTTTGAAAGTTGGAAATTACAGTAATGACTGTTTTAAATCAGAAAAATCAAGTACTATAATTTCAAGTTTTGTTTATATTATCAGATTCGAGTCTAAAAACTATGATTTTTGAGATAAATATTATGATTTTTAGCTGTGTAAATCATAAGATATTGGAAGTTGATCTGAATCGAGAATTTGCACGATTTCTGATGATCGCATAGTCAAGTAGCTTTGAGATTCTAGTTGAAGCTTGCTGGGAGAACGATGGTTAAGGGAAACATGTTCTATAAATTTTCTGATGATCATGGCGGTAGCGTGAGGGAGTTTTAGGGGTTAAAACTCAGTTTTCTTGTCGAAGTTTGAGGTAGAAATTCGTCGTTGTGGGTGGTCTATCATCGATCGGACCTGGGGGAACAGAAGCAGGGGATTCTAGCGAATATTTGGTCGAGGCAGCGTGAGATCAGTCGGTCGGGTTGTCATTGGCGAGGCGTTTTTGTCAGAGGTTTGGGTTTCGGTTTTGGGTCAAGTTGTTCAATTTTGATCGATTGTGAGTTTGGAGGTTCTGGGTGGTCATTTGGGTTAGGGGTGTTGTCGCCGACATGTTGGAGGTGGTATCGACGATTAGATCATCGTCGCTGGTGTGTACACATGCACAAGTACAATCGGCATACCTGGGTATTTCGTGATGTTTGATAGCTCGAGGAAAAAATTAGTTTTGCTTGGGGAAAAGTTGGCTTTGCTCGAGGAAAACGTGTTTTTATGATATTAACCTGTTTTGAAATTTAAATAATAAAAACATGTTCAAATTTTAACAAAGGACAAATGCTTCGACGGGTTTTTAGAAAATAAAATCAAATTTTAAAGTATACTGAAAAGGAAAACAAGTTTTTAAAGTATTTAAAGCTAAAATGAATTCTTGAACAAGTTTCTCAAATAAGTTTCAAAGATTAAAATGTTTAAAGTTAAATATCTTTGAATTGTTTTAGCAAATGGATTAAGTGAGAAATTAAAGGATTATTTAATTAAAGGATAATTAACTAAGGTGATATATTAATGAAATTAATTAAAGGTTAATTAAATAAATGAAAATAATTAAGGATAATTATTTCGTAATTAAGGGATTATTTATCAAGTGATTAAAGGACAAGTTAATTAAAGGATAATTAATTTATGAGATTAATTAATTAAGGTAATTAATTAAAAGATAATTAATTAAGGGTTAATTAATTAAGGTGATTAAATAATGATTAATTAATTGATATTTAAGTGATAATTACTTTATGTAATTACAGTTGAGGATAATTAATTACTTAAGTCAAATCAATGTAAGTAATTAAGAGTTAATTAATTATTTAAAAATAATTATTTAACTAAAAGTAATACATTAATGATTAATGTTGATTAATCAAGCAATTAAAGGATAATTACTTAATGTAATTAATTTGTGATTTATTTATATAAGTGATTAGGGGTAATCACTTATTGTAATTAATTAAATGATAGTTACTTAAGGATAATTAATTAAAGGATAGTTAATTAAAATGGTTTGTAATTAATTAATATTAATTAACCAGAATTATTAATTTATTCATAAGTAATTAATATGATTTAAATTTATCAAATGATTGATTGATCTTACTTATGGATGTTTGAATTGCATTGAATGCTTTAAATTGTTTGATATCTCTGCTGTGTGATGCTTTGTGATATGAATTGTTTTGACTTGAGCTGTGATGAATGTAATTCATTTATTTATCTGTGGTGAATTTATATTAATTATCTATGTATCTGTGAATAAAGATAAGCGTTACAGGATTATGCCGCTTATCGATATTTTTGTGCTTGAATCTGTGATGATTGATGATGTTGCACTATCGTGTAAAACCCCTGGACTACATTATACACACTCAAATATGTATTTCACGAGGAAATCGGTTAAGTCACAGATATTTCGAAATCTAAATATGATTTTGAATAAAAGTTGAAGTTTGAATCCAAATGGTTTTGGAAATGAAATTGAATTTAATATGAAAAGTGTTTGAAAGGGAAATTTTTAAATTGAAATTTTATTTTGAATAAACTATATCTTGTAATGTTATTTGTGATTATTTTTGAAAATCATGGTTTGAAAGGTTTATATAACATATATATATATATGTATCTAATTTTTTTTAAATAAATTGTATTGGGGAAGTGAATTTAATTTATGTAACGACCTGATATTTTCAACCATTCGCATCCAAACATGCCGGAATTGAATTGCTCAAAATACCAGATTGTAAGTTTATATTTGGCAAAACTCAGCATATACAACAAATAAATAATCACAGAATCACAGACACGGAGTAATATAACAATATGCAGCGGAAACAAATGAATAGTAGTTCATGAAGCTACTATATATATATATAACAGAGTTAAATAAGTTACAACAGGGGTCTCGAATACAGTAGTCAAATACAATATCAGAATACAACATTGGAATCAACTGAATATCTGAAAGCTGGACAGATAGCTGGATCTCCAAGCGAAGCTCCAACTTCAAAGGTGAGTCTCAAAAGCTGAACCACTCAGTCTGAGCCGAGCGTAAAGCAAAATAAAAAACACTCGAGCCAGGATTAACATTCTTATATCAATAAATCCAACTCAAGTGAAATAACAACTGAAATACAAGTAACTCAAAGGACGTTTGGGATAACTATCCTTTAAGGATCCGTTAAACTATCTACTATGTAGTAATGTACGCTAAGTAGATAATGCCTACCAATAATATAAAGTATCAAAATAGCATTAAGGCGTTACCATTATTCCCCTTAACACATTTTATATAAGCGTCATAGTCTATACAGCACTGTAAACTCCACCGTAAACTAGTGGGATATCAGGGAGTACTCCATAGGTATAACACAAAACAAATCGTAGTGGTCGCACATAGGGATACAAGTATGACAAGGCACATGAGGCAATACCCAAGGTAGTGAAACTACCGTTTGCCTGATCTGGACTGGTGAGAACGCATCGCCGCAACGATCGCAACACCGCGAAACAACACTCTCAATTCAAGGGTGCGCACCAATCGATAACAAGTAATGAGTAGTTTATGAAGAAGTGTGTTCGCTCGAGGTGGCTAACCCCATTTGGCCCGGCACGGCTCCTATTTAGTCATTTCCAATTTGACACAAGTGTCAAGGTCATCCATTATCGTTCTCTTTCTTCAGTCATCACGTACATCATTCCAACCACTTCATTTTGGATCATACTCCGTATATAGTTATTAAAGTGGTTTTCGGTTTAGACAGAGAGTATGTCCATAACTGATTCCGTGTCTTTAATAACATTCGTAATTATTACGCCGATTGGTCATGTAATATATTTCAAAACCAAATCAATTTCAATCTCACTTAGAATTTGAAAGCCAACATTTCATTCGTCTTTCAGTATAAATTTCTATAATTTACGTTTCAAAACTTCCAATTTTAGCATTTCAAAACTCTATAATTCAACTTCAATTTTTATATAAAACAATTCAAATATTGATTTAAATTCATATATAGGTTTCATTCCATTATCATTTAAATTAAGTTAATTTAACATTCAAAACAATCTAAATTCATTGATGGATTTATTCAGTAAATTTATCATTTCAAAATAATTTCAATTGAATTTCCAATTCATTAAATCAATCACTTAAGTTTACCTATATTATATCAAAACTTATAAATTGAGTTAAATTAAATTCGTAAAATTAAATTCTTTAAATTACAAGTCTCATATTAATTTCCATCAATTACATTTTATTTCTCATTAAAGAAATTAAGTTTCACTTGTCTACTTATTTAATTTAAACAAATTTCTAAACTTAATTGTTAAAGAGACTCAATTTCACTTATCAAAAGAATTAAATTTTATTTAATTATTAAATAATTTCAAAACTTAATTCAATAATTTAATTAAATTTAAACAACATTCTTTCATCAAACACTTTGTAAATCATAATACTTTGGAAATCAAAATTTAGAAATCATAATGTTTTGAATCATAACACTTCCCACTTAACTGTTTAAATATAAATAATAGTATATGTAATAAAATAGTTGTAATTTAAAGAGTTTATATGAAAATAGTTATAATTTAAAATATTTTATATTAAGAATAATTTATATTAAAATAGTTTATATGCAATAAATTTATAAAATAACATATATAAATAGTTTTAATATAATTTAAAAATACTTTATATAATAAAATAGCTACCTCAAATTTCACACATCGATTCAAGTCAACTCAAATTCCAAAATTCAAATTTAATCAAATCTAAGATCATCAATTTTAATTTATTTTAGTTTCTCAATAAACCATTTCAAATTATATCGATTTCAAATACAGATTTTATCACAAAATAAACCATTTCAATTTCAATATTTTCAAATCTTTAAATATTCAAACATTTCGAAACAATATTTGATAATTACATATATATCAAATTCACTTTACTATTATTTATTTTGAAATATTTACCTACAAATCCATTATCAGTTAAATAACACCCCAAATTTCAAATGACTAAATATTTCCTTCAATTCATTTAAACTTGAAATATACGTTAAATCACCTTAAACCAAATCGAGTTATAAAAAAATTATATCCTTTCAAATCTTGAATTTTAGAAGTTCAAATCGATTTCTAATTAAATATATTTCTTAATTAAATACAAATTTCAAATCAATTTCAAATCTATCTTCTCAACTTAATTTATTAAATCATTAGAAACTCTCTATTAAAATATAATTTAAATACTTACTTAACCATATTATATTTTAATATAAAAAGCAAACTTTATTTTTAAGCTTATTTTATGCTAAAACAAATTTACGCATAGCTTAAATTCAAGAATTTAACTATATATAAAATAACATTTATATAATATCTAAAATCAATGTTTATATAAAACCATTTATTTCCTTTCAAACCATAGTAATCATTTCAAATTACGTATATATAGACCAACGGTGTTTCTATATAATTTTCTATCATATGGTCAAGTAGAACGAATATTTATCATTTCAATCCGCAATTTAAATATATACGGGTATATATATCATTTCAACCCGTAATCCCAAATTCGATTCAATTGAAAATCGCTTGGGTTAATTATTTCAACCCATAACGATTTTCTCCTATTCTACAGATCGTTTGGGTATGTATCATTTCAACCCACAAGGAATTCTATACTAACAGGGAACTTGCAGAGTGATAACATATATAATAATAATGCAACAGGCATGTATCATCAATATAAATAACATATAATTATGTCAGATGTCACAGGCGAACAGATACAGGTAATAACATATATATAACAATGTAAATAACTAACAGTAGCATATTTCAATTGTCGTTTCGAATAAAATCAAATTTAATAAATAAAAAACGTTAATCGTGAGTGATTTCTCACCTTTTGTGGTTAGAGACGAAGGAGAATGAGATGAGTTACGAATCCAAACACGGATTTAGAAGCAAAGTAAGATTGGCACGCATTCGACGGACAACTGATAAATTGGAAATCAAGAATCAAAATCAGTTTTGATATAACAAAAACAAATATGTATATTATATTATTATCCTTACTTTATAAAAAAAATCAATACAACGATTATTAAAATAAATGTATATATAATTCAAACTTATTATATTTAAAACAAATTAGGACTCAAGATATAAACGAATTGGATAACTATAAGTCTATATCTTTGTAACGATCCAAAATTTTCAACATTTGAAAATTAAAATATTTAATTGATTTAAATTGTTTGAAAGTTATTTTCACTTGAATTTCAGATATCAGGATAAATTTGGCAATTTAATTGTTAAATTTAATTTATTGAGATTGGGTAAAAAAATCGAATCTTCAGTTTTAAGCTGTTTAAAAAAAATTCAAGGCTTAGAAAATTCATATTAATAATACTGAAGATAATAGAACTTACAAAATTGTATTTGAAAGCGATTTGTTCAGTTTTGAATTTTTATCGTTTAAATCGATATTTAAAAATAGCTTTCTGGGGCACAATCTCGGAATTCAACGAAACCAGTTTTATTGGATCCGTAATATTGTATTATTACCGGATTTCAATTTTTCATAGCATTCGGGGTTGTCATGTGGCCGTATGATAAGCAAGCGCGCTAAAATTTAAATTGAAAATTTAATGTTTTAACTGATCCGAAAAGCTATCTTTTCCATACTATTGAATTTGGACTCGAAACCTTTTCCATTAAGTTCGGAATAGGGGTATAACATTATAAACGCCAGGCGACACGCCTCGATTTGAGATCGAGATTTTGAGTTGCGTTTATCGAAGCGATTTGAATTTAAATTTAAATTTTAAAAAGATAATGTTTAACAAAGACAAAATTTACACGTTTGATCCCTTCTAGCACGTGTCCCACTTTCTCTGATTTGTTTTACACGCGTTAGTTTCAAAAGTAACTAAACAAAATACTTCGTCCCAGAAATCAGAAAACGAAAATGATAATAAAAACCATGGCCTTCCCATTCAATCTCGTTTCCCTCGTCCTTTTTTTATTTTCAGCCAAAACATTCAACAAAAACGAAATTCCCAATCTCGTTCCAGTTCTCAGAAGGAAAAAAAATTAGATGCCGCGATCGAAATCGATCGCGACTTGGCACGGCAGAGCAACTCGATCGAGGTGGAACAACCTCGAGTCAGGGAAGCAAGCGCTCACACGCGCGCGGCAGCAGGGTGGACAAAGTCGAACTCGCATTCGATCGAGGGGCCACGTGCGAGCATCGCAATAAGGTCGACGTTGGCAAATCGAGGCATAGGGTTTCATGATTAATCTCGGCATCGCGCACAAGCCAAAGGGAAAGTCACGATTGATGTTGGGGAGGGACGTAGGCAAGGCAAGAAGCTATCAGCGATGGCGTGGGGCCACACACATCTCGATGATGGCAGTGGGGTCATGGCGATGCGATGGACTTCGATGGCGCAAGGATGGTTCGTGGTCGCGAGCACGAGGCTGAGGCATGATTGCCAGCATCAGTATTGATTTGAGGTATTCGATTTTATTTTTGTTTTTTTCAAATTTATTTTTGTTTTAAATAAACTATACAGAGGAAGATAAACAGTGAAACAACAGATAATGTATACATATTTTTATTTGTAAAACAATGAATATAAATATATGTAGATAAGATTTTGGAAGTTAAGTAGGTTATTTATATAAGTATGTATGTGGTTTAAAAAATAAAAATGAATATACGAATACATATTTTAAACCTATTAATTTATTTTTAAAATAATGAACTATAGTGATTAACTTGTTTAATTTACCCATTTAATCATTTTTAGTTAAATAAATTTATTAAAATGGAATTTTTTTAAATTTAAAAATATTTGTTCAAAATCAAAATTGTTAGTTAATTTAATGTATTAAAAAGAAATGGTTTTAAGAAATTTAATTATTAGTTTAAATCAAATAAATCTATTAAATGGAGATTTATTATTTGATTATTTCAAATATTAATCAATTGTACAAATTATTTATACAAGGTCAAAGGACATGAAACTGAGTCAAGATGGATTGAAAATGGGTTGCATGCAAAGAAAAGGTGAGATCTTCTCACTTAATCAAATATTTTTCTGATTTGAATTTTAAATAGTTAGATTTAAAATTGATTAACTGTGTGCTTGGGTGATTGAATTATTATCAGTTATATTAGTTTAGACCCTATGCGCCGCATAATAGCGGATGATATTATATTAAACCCATACACCGCGATATTCCACCTCGAAGTGGAATTGGTATTATATATGTATTTGGAGTGATTGATTTCTTGCATTATATAGCGGATGAGACCCTATGCGCCGCATAATAATGGATAATGTTTTATAAATCCCATATACTGCGATATTCCACCTCGAAGTGGAATGGGTATTTAATTGTTGTGCTAACGTCTGTGAATGCAGGGAAACAGGTTGGAGGGATCGAACTGGATTCCTCAAACATTTGATTTTGTTTCATATGTTTTGTGTTTATTTACTAATAATCTCTATATAATTATATTGGTGATTAAAATCGTTGAAGGTTATAATTTAGCAGAATATATTTTTGGTATCGTAGGCTACCAGAAATAAATAAAAAATTGGATTTTGAAGTTTTGGTAGAAAATTTATAATAAATTCATTTAAAGAATTGGGTGAATTTAAAAGAAGAAATTCGAATAAATAAATTTTTATTTTGAAAACCTATTGAATAAATTCCAAAAATATGGGAAATTATTTTTATAAAGGAATTTCAAGTAATATTGTTTAATGGTTGAAGAAATTATTTAAGATACGGATTTTAAATATTTAAAAGAGATAAAAGAATTTATTTCAAAGGGAAATAAATTTAGAAATTAAATTTGGGATTTAATTTGTGGTTGAAATTAATTTTATAAATTAATTTGGGATTTAATTTGGAGTTAAAATAAATTTTAGAAATCGATTTGAAAAATTGATTTGGGGTTTTAAAATAAATCTTTGGGAAATCGATATGAAAATTGATTTGTTAATTGAAATAAATTAAGAAATCAATTTGGAATATGATTTGGTGATTGAAATAAATTTGGAATGAAATTGATTTGGTGTTGAAGGTGAATATTTGGAAAACGATATAAAAATCGTATATCAGTGGATATTTGAAAGTTTAAAAATTCACAATGGAAATTTTATAAAGGAAACGGAATTTTGTTTTAAACATAAATATCGGTTTATTTTTAAGAACGTGGAAAGAAATTTACAAATTTGTAATGTAAATTAAAATAAATCGAGAATATTTATTAATTTATTTGAAAGGACCATTTTGTAATGGAAAAAGAGGATTCTTCTCTAGAAAGCGGAGTATATTTTTAAAATAGCTTTTGAAATAAAATTAAAAGTTCTAGATTTGGTTTTAAAACAATATTGTTGGAGAAATTAGTTTTGAAAATTGTTTTAGAACTTTAGAGTAAAAATTTATTTAATTAATTATATAAGGTATTATTTAAAAAAATTGATATTTGATTTGGAAAATAGTTCTATCTACTAATTTTATTTTAAAAATTAGTTTGGACTTGAAGTCTTATATGTGATAATTAGTATAATGTTTTCATAACCAATATTTAAGTAAGTATTTAAGATGGTTTTATTTTAAATGTTCTAAGAATATTTTGGATAAGTGATTTGAATTATTTTAACTCGGCAGATTTTCAGTGGAAATAAACAAATATTTGGAAATATGTTCCGCGTAAGGAAAATGATTTGAAAATTTGTTTCCAAAGGATTGAAATGTGAATAGTGATTTGAAATTTGTTTTTAAAATATTAAAGTGTTAAAAGTATATCTTGCGAAGATATTTTGGAAATAAATAATTTGGGAAAATTATTTGAAATCCAGTGATTGTAATGAATGACGATTGATAGTTAAATAACCGACTATCAATACTGGCCTTTTTAATGTCATTTGAATTTCGATGCGATCGGGTGTCGGATTCCAAATGGATATTCGAAAACCACATCATACCTTTGTGATTGTGATGGATCTTTGTTTAAAAGATCAAAGTGAAATTGTTGTGATTTGTTTAAAATCTGAATGTAACAATTATTTTCAAAATAAGCGCTCGCTATTTGGATTAGCCAGGAGAGGACCTTGTGTCATAAAACCCATTCTGAATAATGATACGACGAAATGGGGTTGCCTTTGAAGATGGCGTTGAAGACCAGGTATTTTCGAAAGCGAAAGGATTATCTATCGAATGTCTCTTCATCGAGTTGCTTCGGTATAGAGATTTTATCACCCTTTGTGATGGAGATTCCGGACGTGATTAGCGAATAATCGGATTGCAAGGGCTTCTTTTGAAGTGCCTTCGGTTTCGTTCGATCCTGGAACGGACTTGTATGGATGTGTGTGACGTTACACTTTGAGATGTAAAGTTGGTTTCTATCAAATACATTTCTGTTGGTGGCGGATAATTTATTCTCTTAGCTTAACACCCTTCTCTGAGACGTACGAGCTCAGAGGTTATGTAGTTGATGGTTACTAGTGATACATTCCCAATTTGGTAATGTGGCATACGAAGTGCTACTGATCATTGGTTGATCGAAGCATGTCTTTTGTGAAAAGCGTAGCTTTGTGGGATGAGACTTCATCGGACCTCACACCCCGGAATGGTCGAAACAGGAAGGATGCAGCAAGGTTATCGGGGGTAGAGCCCCATAGGGTATGTTCATTTCCTTCTGGATAGAGGTGGTATCATGGTATGGAGCCTAGATACTTAACCTATGTGGTTGTTGCAAATTAATTACTTTGTGGTTGTTGGTATTGAGGATCCTCG
Organism: Allium cepa; assembly: GCA_030765085.1. NCBI lineage: Eukaryota > Viridiplantae > Streptophyta > Magnoliopsida > Asparagales > Amaryllidaceae > Allium > Allium cepa. Next base: position 1,049,696,183 of record CM060929.1, on the reverse strand, counting down.
GATAAAGGTTGTTTACGACCGGGGAATGACATACTCGTGCAGTAGTTACCTATTTTGGCAGAGGTAACCCGGCCTTGTGTTGGCAGAGACCCGGTTAGGTTCTCGGGACATCCCTCTAGAGGTGTACCCATGTGGCCCAGGAAGTTCCTTAGCCTGACCATTTGTTGGAAATCTAATCACCAATACGCGCTTTGTACGGTTTTAGTTATAGAACTTGCCATCTAATATGGTAGCTATAGTAGGCATACTATAATGGTACGTATGCTGGCTATATTAATATTATACTTGCAAATGTTTTTCCGTTATGCACTAATAATAATATTAAAGAAGATTTTGCGTATTAAGCATGTTTGACTATCATAAGGGAAATCACCACCAAGTGTGCGATTGCATTGTGTGTGTGCCGGTAGGCCATATGGTGGTTTCATTTTTCAAAAAGCATTGTGGATTTCTTTTAAATTCCTTTGTTTTCTTTTGTAAAAGAATAACTGTTTTTAAGATCTCACACCAGTCCCATGACTGCCCTGGGGTTTGTTGTTCCCTTTCTAAAATTTGAATGCCCATAATTTTCCACACGGGCAGCCTAGAGTCAGGTTGTCAATTATTTTGGAGCGAAGTTGTAACAACCCGCATATTTATCGATTTTATATTTAAATATTTTATTTAAATATTTTATCGTTAGTCGGATTTTAGTCCGAAAAGCTACTTTTTGCAAACAGTCGAATTGCGACTTGAAACCACCCCCATTGAGTTCAAAATGACGTTTGCGACCTTTTTGAGTATAAGCTTCGATATGTTTGGAGAAAGTTGATTTTTGCCACTTTTTCACTTAGGGCTTTGGTTTGGGCTGAGCCCATTAACCCCACTTATGTATTCAGTCGCAACCCTCTCCTCTTCATTTGCTTCCTTTCTATTTTCCTAATACTCAAGCTTTCATAATAATGGAGGAGTGGAAGAGGAAACTAAAATTCCAAGCCCTAGTTCATTTGCAAAATCCAAGCTTTAGCTCCAAATTCAAGATAACCCATTGGCAAGCATCTCCTTCTTCTTCTCCAACTCATTCTCCTTCCAATTTCAGAAAATTCCTACCTAATTTAGGAAATGTTTCTCTTTTAAGCTTAGATTCAAGCTTCTTGTGTTGAGATTGAAGTGTGGTTGATCTTCCTTCGTCTTCAAGCTTCTCATTCATTGTTTTCGGATTCAAAGGTGAGTTTTTTAATCTCACGTCTATGCTTATAATTCTCTTCTATTGTTAGGTATGAATTCCTAACACTTATTCATGTGCATTTGATTTTGATTTGGATTGCTTTTGTGAATATTCCAATTTTTAGTGTTTTGAGTTCAATCCGTTAAAAATCCTAATTTTGATGTTTGAACATGTTTTTGGTGATGCATCGAGGAGCTTATAGGGCCGGGTAGTCGATTGGCATAAACCCTTAGCGCCGTTGCTCGTGCGATTGCAATTTGGTCGGGATTTACACCTCCTTTGAAATAGGGTAGGAAGTGCAAGTATACAGGTTCGGCCGACCGAGCCCCCTGGGCCGGTCGACCGACCTGTAGTCCAGGCACTTCCTGCCTCTGTTTGGAAGTGCTGGTTACAGGCTTCGACCGACCGAGCCCCCTGGGCCGGTCGACCGACCTGGTGCCCCGATCACTTCCAACCTCTGGTTTGGTCGACCGACTCAGGGAGTCCGGTCGACCGACCTGCTACTATTTGCCAGATTAGCCTATATTGCTAATTCGTTTGAATATCCAACTTTAATCGATTCGTGTTGTCTCCCTTTTGTTGTTGTCATTTATTATCGACTTTGATGACCTTTTCTTTGGGAATTTTAGATATATCCACTTTGATGGATTTTATATTAATTTCTTTGGATTTTATTCACGTCTTCGAATGTGAATTTTTATGCCCGATTGTTTCTACAATCACTTCTATGATTTGTCACTTTAAAATATAAAGGTTTTCTATACTAGTAGTAAATATCAAAACTCTTTCTTCAAATGATTTCAACACTATTTTATTACAAAGCTCGTTTTCTCAAACCAATTTCCAATCTATTAGTATATACAAACCTTTACCTCACTCGTATGAGAAATCTAATTAAACGACTTATTAAAACAAGTGGTATGAAACGCTTGCGTTTACTTCGTTGGTTAATTTTTGGACTTGTTCGATTGAACCACTTGTGACATTTTTCTAGTGGAGATTTACAGTTTGTTCGTAAATGTTTAAGTTAAGCAAGTGGTTATGGGACATGAAGCTAAACTTTTATATTTACTAGCTTAGTGTAATTGACACTTCTCGTTGATCATGACGATCATCTTTGTGGTTTAGACTAGCAATGTGCGATGTCTCTTTGTTTGCGAGGTTAGGCTAGACACCACTTGTGCGATTCCATTCGCACATACCTTTTCGGTTAGCCTAGACACCACTTGTGTGATTCCGTTCACACATACCTTTTTGCTTTTTGGTTAGGCTAGACACCACTTGTGCGATTCCATTCGCACATACCTTTTCGGTTAGCCTAGACACCACTTGTGTGATTCCGTTCACACATACCTTTTTGCTTTTTGGTTAGGCTAGACACCACTTGTGCGATTCCATTCGCACATACCTTTTCGGTTAGCCTAGACACCACTTGTGTTATTCCATTCACACATACCTTTTTGCTTTTTGGTTAGGCTAGACACCACTTGTGCGATTCCATTCGCACATACCTTTTCGGTTAGCCTAGACACCACTTGTGTGATTCCGTTCACACATACCTTTTTGTGATTTCTGGATTTCGTGTGTTGATTTCTGGAATTTATATCATTGACTTGTTATGAGTACAGGTTTGGGGTATGATGCCCTCTTTGGATCTTTGAGAAGATTCTCGTGATATTGATTAATCTTTTGTTGATTATCATTTACATGCTTATAGTAGTATGCCATTATGGAATTTATGTTTCACCAACTTTTACGATGGGCATTGATATATATATATATGTCATTTATTGTGGCTTGGTGAATGAAATTAGGAGTATGACATTCCTTTTTATCTTGAGTAGATTATTGTGATATTGATTAATCTCTTGTTGATTTTCAATTACTTATTTATCACAGCTTGGCATTATGATTATTATATGTTTGTGTCATACCTCTTATTATATATCACTTCATCTGATATTTATAGCTAGACTGATCCGTTTATTATTTTATTCTTAAATAATACTCGGGTCAGACCGAGATTTTACAGGTGCTTCTGCTTGACTCTTTATCGGACTTTCATCTGATCTTTTGGCTAACTACTTAAGATTAGTAGTTTTTGTTGTATACATTTGAGATACAGACTCTATCATGTATACTTATTCTTTTGTCTAGCACTTGTATCTATTCTTTTTGATATTGTGGATCTTGTTTGACCACTACTCTGATGTACACTTTCATGTGTTATATTCATATCTATTTCCACCTTTATGATATGAATTATCTGTGACTGATTTGTGTTATGTTTACTTCTATATTTGTTTCCGAAGATATTATAGCCACTGTGTAGTACCTTTGAGTTTGTGTCGGCATGTCGGATTTCCACTTGAAAAGAATTTCATGCTATACTATCTGACATATCGATGCTCGCACAAAGCAATTACACAGATGGTCGCTCCTCAACAGCCTTATCCTCCGTGCTAGTTGACAGCATTACACCGTAGTGTTCTTGGCTAGCGTGGGTATAGAGATGGGGCGTCACAGCTTGGTATCAGAGCCAAACTTCGGAACAATATAGAATATTATAACAAGGATCATCGTCCTAAGTCTTTCTTAGGAGTCGTGCTTTAGGATTTTATTCGAGTCTTCGTACCGATTCATCCTATTTTCTTTATGATTCCTTGTTTTATCTATCAAGAATTGCTTGATATTTATCTTAAGAATAACTTTTTCCTCTTCTTTCTTTCTTTCTTAAAGAAGAGAAATGGTTAGACCTGGCCGTCCCAGCGCCGGTCAATCTAGTGCTACTCCCCTGGATGGAGTATTCATGTCTGCTCAACAACTTTTAGATCTTGTAAAGAATCCAGAGTTTATCTATGCTTTGAGTAAGAACCCCGAAATGGTTCTACCTTTGAAACTTGAAGTTTCTTTCAATCAGCTTGTGGATGTTACTCTTCTTCATGGAGAGATTGGTAAAGGAAGTGTTTGTGATATTGGGACTTCCAAGAAGAGGCATATTAAGTTCAAGAGCCTTAATCCCAATAAGAGAGTGAAGCAAACTACTTTTGTAGCAAAGACTCCAATCCCTAATCGTGGAGGATGCTACAATTGTAATTCTATGGAACACTATGCGAATATGTGTCCAAAACCCCATTCTTGTCGCTATTATAAGAAACCGGGTCATCTTTTATCTGCGTGTCCCAAACTTTTGAACAAGGACATGAGAAAGCTAAATATTGTGCAAGCCCCTAGCAACTCTTCTCTTGGTCAAGGTACTTTTCACTCAATCCTTGATGGCATTGTTTTATTTCGTGATCTTCTTATTTGAGTTCTTTTTGATATGGCTCACTATTTTATATCAAAAGAACTTGTCGATTCTTTTTCTTTGAATATTTTGGGCTTGATGACTTCTTTAAGAGTTGCGAATCCGATTGGTGGATCCGCAACACTCAATTTGCTTTTTATTGATGTCGAAATTATTTTATGAGATTTTTCTTTCCGAGCCGATATTTTTACTTAGGCTCCGGAATTGATTTTTTTGAAAGGATCGACTTAATTGTGAAGCCCGTATCCTATTTTTCGAGTGGACTATTCATCTTCGACATTTTCTATCTCTTAAGCAGCTTTCTAATTTTCTTTGTGAATCCGATTTCAAATTTTTGGTGGAATCATTTTATTCCTTAAGCCCACTTATAAGGAAAGTGTTGTTTCTCTCATTCATGCAGTTTGAGATATTTCCCGGTATTTTTGAATTTTGTCTTAGGACTGTCACCTAAGCAATCTTTTGAGTAGTGTTAAGGTCTTTTCAGCTCGATCTTGCACCCGGTTTTCATTTGCTACGAGTTGCGGAAGTTAGCATTCCACTTACCGCATTCCGCACTCGTTATGATTCTTATGAATGACTTATTTTTGTCATTCAGTTTGTCCAGCTTATTTCATCCATTTTATAAATTGAATATTCTATGAATAGTTCGATGAGACCATTCTTGTATTTATTGATTTTGGATGAAAATAGAAATTTAAAATTTTGTAAATCTTTTTCGTAAGATTTATTTATAAGTACGATTTGATTTTGCTCTTAAGCGGGCAAAGAATATTCTTAAAACTTTTTAAAAGATATTCTTATCCTATAGAATATGATTTTGTGATTGTATTGCCCATTTAGTGTTTTAAGAATTCTGGTCGATGCGCTTGATCAACGTTATCGATAAGAATCTCCTAAACGCTTGGATGAGACAGTCAGACACGATATATTGACTTGTAAAAATGTAAATTTTTGTAGAAAGATTATTACATAAAAATAAAAATGTAATTTTGAAAGTTTTAAATTTTTGCGAAAGAGGATTAATTAAAAGAACTCTCCCTTTCGATACTCTTATTCTTGTGATGCCTGAAGGGGAACCAAGACTTTGTTATTTCTACCGATACTAGTCGTATTGGTTTGGATGTCATTCTCCTGCAAAGGAGAACGTGCTATCACTTGTGCTTCTAAATCATTATAGCTTATCAAGACTAGATATGCCACTCATGATCTAGTGCTACGGCTATTGTTTTACTTTTAAAATTTGGCATCATCATATTTGGGAAAGAAATTTGTTCTCTACCTCGATCATAAATCTTGGGAATATTTATTTCTTATAAGGAACTTCATATTGACTCGAGTTCCTAGCACCTTATGATCTTGATATTCTTTTATTCCCGAAAGGGGAAATCGTGTTGCCAATGCGTTTAGTCGTAAGCAACAAGTGGTTGATTCTTCGATGATGTCTGAAGGGAATTATCTCTTTGTCAAGTTCATAGAATGTTTTGATGTACTTCGTTTTATTGAGTTTCATCTCATTTCTTTTTATGGACTCGCGTCTGATGTTCTTTTATGGTGTTCGGTTCATTGGATGTACCATTATTATACTACATCATTGTTCCGGTTTATCGGTTCATTGGGCGTACCGTTTTTGTACTACGCCGTTACACTGGCTCAATTTTCTGCTATTCTTGACGTTCCCCACGTCTTTTATCTACGGAAATGCCTTAGGGATTCCGGTTTCCATTCTTGAGCCCGGTGTTATTGAAGAAATTGAAGTTTCACCAAGTTTGACTTATGAGCAACATTCCATTCGCATCATTGCTTCGGAGTTTGAGCGACTTCGAAATAAAGATGTTCTTCTTGTGAGAGTTCAATGGTTCTCAAATCCTAGGGATTACTCTTGGGAATCTAGAGAATTCATCGAGCGATCCCGTTCATGCTAACTCTTTCATGCTCTTTATGGTGAACTTCTTATTTCAATTTTCTTTTATGTTGATATGCTTCCATGGTTGTTACTTCTTATTTTCCTCTTAAGTATTGCAAGGACGCAATTTCTTTAAGGAGGGGAGTCTGTAACAACCCGCATATTTATCGATTTTATATTTAAATATTTTATTTAAATATTTTATCGTTAGTCGGATTTTAGTCCGAAAAGCTACTTTTTGCAAACAGTCGAATTGGGACTTAAGACCACCCCCATTGAGTTCAAAATGACGTTTGCGACCTTTTTGAGTATAAGCTTCGATATGTTTGGAGAAAGTTGATTTTTGCCACTTTTTCACTTAGGGTTTTGGTTTGGACTGAGCCCATTAACCCCACTTATGTATTCAGTCCCAACCCTCTCCTCTTCATTTACTTCCTTTCTATTTTCCTAATACTCAAGCATTCATAATAATGGAGGAGTGGAAGAGGAAACCAAAATTCCAAGCCCTAGTTCATTTGCAAAATCCAAGCTTTAGCTCCAAATTCAAGATAACCCATTGGTAAGCATCTCCTTCTCTCCAACTCATTCTCCTTCCAATTTCAGAAAATTCATAAACCTAATTTTGGAAATGTTTCTCTTTTAAGCTTAGATTCAATCTTCTTGTGTTGAGATTGAAGTGTGGTTGATCTTCCTTCGTCTTCAAGCTTCTCATTCATTGTTTTCGGATTCAAAGGTGAGATTTTTAATCTCACATCTATGCTTATAATTCTCTTATATTGTTAGGTATGAATTCCTAACACTTATTCATGTGCATTTGATTTTGATTTGGATTGCTTTTGTGAATATTCCAATTTTTAGTGTTTTGAGTTCAATCCGTTAAAAATCCTAACTTTGATGTTTGAACATGTTTTTGGTGATGCATCGAGGAGCTTATAGGGCCGGGTAGTCGATTGGCATAAATCCTTAGCGCCGTTGCTCGTGCGATTGCAATTTGGTCAGGATTTACACCTCCTTTGAAATAGGGTAGGAAGTGCAAGTATACAGGTTCGGCCGACCGAGCCCCCTGGGCCGGACGACCGACCTGTAGTCCAGGCACTTCGTGCCTCTGTTTGGAAGTGCTGGTTACAGGCTTCGGCCGACCGAGACCCTTGGGCCGGTCGACCGACCTGGTGCCCCGAGCACTTCCAACCTCTGGTTTGGTCGACCGACTCAGGGAGTCCGGTCGACCGACCTGCTACTATTTGCCAGATTAGCCTATATTGCTAATTCGTTTGAATATCCATGTAACGTCCCGCTTTTTCGCACACTTTAAATCGACACACGTGCCAATTCAAACCATACAGAAGGGCGGATTGTTATGGGGTAAATAAGAAAAAACAGCGAAGAAAAAAAACTAAACAGAATCTCACAGCGGAAGGATAAAATATAACAATCAAATATATAGTTTATAAATCTGTTTACAAAACCATTTATATAATACATATCAGAGTTACACATACCAATAACAATGCAGCGGAACATTGTGTAGTGCACTAGTATAAATAATAATAATATAAATCTTCGTCTTCGTCCTCCAGAGCTAAATCTTGCAATCCTGAAACGCTCGGACTGACCCGAGCGAATTTGAAAAGACAAAAACACTCGAGTCAGAACTAAAAGATCTTATGTGAGTTAAATTAACAGAAATAAATATGAGTGCAGTAACTAAAGAGATGCTCGGGATTTACATCTCCTAAGGATCCGTTAAACTATTTACTATGTAGTATATTGCGCTATTATAATAGTGTCTATTTGTAAAATAAACTTACTTTTTAATAGCGTTAAGGGGTTACCCATATAGCCCTTAACACAGAATATATTCCCATAGTCTATACAGTACCGTAATCTCCCCCGTACTGGGCGTCGTCAGAGGGCACTCCATAGGTATGGTACAAAACCAAAATCGTATAAGGCACACTAGGGTAGGTGACACGGCACAACTAGGCAATGCCAGGGTAGATATACCAATTGCTATCCGGGCTGGTGGTAATGCGTAGCTGCTGCTACCGCCCACCTCGAACTAACACCCCCAAATCAAAGAAATCAATAGTGGCCACCGAATCAATCCAAAGTCAGAGTATAGTATCGAAGGAGTGCGTTCGATCAGAGGAATGACCTCATTGGCCCGAGAATCGCTCCTGTTTTAGCCACCTTATGCCAACTCACGGGAGTTGGGTCCACGTATTTACCTTACAGGAAACGTCGCCACCAACCTACTTCAATCTGGACTCTCCACAGCGTACACGGTTAGTCAAAGTGGTTTTCGGTATCGACAGAGAGTATGTCCATATCCGATCCCGGTCTCTTTGCCAACCAATCGTTATTATAACACCGCGGTCATTTAAAATAATTATACTTTAAAACCAGAATAAAATATCCATTTCAAAACCATATAAATATGATATCATTTCCTTTTAAAACCCGAATTAATACGATTTCATTTTTTCCAATATATATTCCTTCCAAAATCATAGGGTTTCCAAAGTAAAATATTTAGAAATCAACTCTTGAACATAATATTTCCAAATTATACTACCTTGAAAAACATAGCTTTGAAACAAATTTCCACCTCTTAAATGGTTAAATATTAAACTACTTTTATAAAACAAAATAGCTTCTTTAGATTTCACAAATCAATTTCAAATATCGATTTACACTTCCAAATACCATTTCACTTCTTATGTTCCAAGGCTTTAAATATTTCACCGTTTCAAAAAAAAAACTCATTTGAAAAATCCATATGTATCAAATTCAATTACTTTTTATTTAGACTTGAAATGTTTGCTTAATGAATTCAATATAATTTAAGAAAACCTTTAACTTCATATAACTGGATCATCTTTCAATTTATTATATATTCATTTAATCAACCTGATATTCATTAAAATCACTTTACACAAAAATCAAGTTATAAAAATCATATCCATTAAAATTTCTAATTTTTATTAAATTTCAATTTAACGTAATATTCATCTTCCAAATCTATTCTCATTTAAGTCATAAAACTCCAGAAATTAAATTTCAAATAAATGTTTAATCTTATTTGATCTTAAAATCAAACTTTATTTAAACTTCAAATCAAATTTATACAAAGCTTAAAAACCGAAAATTACTATATATATAATAGCCTTTATCAATAACCAAATCAATATCTCATAAACCATATATATATATATAACTTTACAAAACCATAGAAAAACATTTCCAAAAATAATTATATATATTTACCGCGGTGCCTGTATAAAATTTTCTATCCTATGGTCAAGTGATACGGATGTTTATCATTTCAATCCGCAGTTTAAAATAAAAATTTTGCGGTTGTATATCATTTCAAACCACAATCCCGAATGAAATGAGAAATGCATGATAACTTGCAGTTTAATGGTATAAAATAAAACATCCATTCATCATTCATCATCCATCATCCATATTACAATCATCATCCAATAATAAATCAATATCAATATACATCTGATAATATATAACAGGTAATAACTGGCAATTATATTCAAAAATGAATTTAACAACTATTAAACTAACAGTTTATATGCAAATAAATAACTATAACTGTCAATTTATACGCAGCAATAAAATTTATGAACAGTTAAATTAAATAAAAGCGATTTAACAGAGATAAGGAATAAAACATGTCAAATAGTCATAAATAAATTTCTACTCATATCTAAAATCAATTTAACAAACATAAGAAATTTTAGAAATTGTGAGTGGGTTAAAACACTCACCTTTTGAATTTAAATCGAATTTAAATCCGATTTAAACCCAAAAACCGACGGTCTCCAAATCTGTTCAAACCAGTGTCAAAAGATCTAGAATTTAATTACGATCCTAACAAAAAAAATCTCGCGTGAAACGGAGTTCGTAGGAGAAAGTTATAGGCATTAATGGTGATTGAAATTTCAAAAAAAGAAAGAAAAAAGAATAGAAATAAAAGAACACCTTCAAGCGCCACGTCATCCCCCTTTCTTTCCCTCTCTCCCTCATGCGTTTTGCTTCCAGATTTTTTTCTGAAAAGTTTGAATTTTAGCTTTTGATTTGGTTTGGAATTTTTATTTGGATCTAGGATTTGTTTGTCTGCCATTGAGGAGGAGAAGGAGCTGATGAAATTTTACGCGCAGACAAATGAGAATAGGCGGAGGCTAGTGTTTAGTGGGGTATTTATAGATGAAGTTGGAATAGACAGATGGATCCGAATTTAAATGAATTCACAATTTGTCAAATTTTAAATTCCAATAATCCATTTATTTGATTTTTAGATCTTATTATGAATAAATGGTCAACTTACCATTCCTATCATTTCTGATTGCAATTAGCTTCAAATTTATTAACCAAACCTCCATATCAAATAAAGATTTATTGCAAAAATTTTAGTGCTTACCTTTAATTAAAGTAATTCAATAAATTACAAAAAATCTTATTTCAAATGAAATTTTATACCATTCGTATTCAATCCTCTTTAATAAATCAATCATCATCTTATGTATATATTTAACATTAGTGTATATCAATTTACCCCAATTAAATAAATTTTTATTCCCAATTCATAAATTACTACCTTAACTAAATTTTACGTTTCCCTTTTAATTTACATTTTCACCTTACGTTACTACATTAATTATCCTTAAAGTAACGTCTATTATTAATAACAATATTATAATTACTTACCATTTTATTTCATAAATTAATCCATTTATAAATATATGCACATCTACAAATTAAGATTCTAAATCCAATTTCTTATTCCATCTAGGTTCCATTCCTTCACTTTATGAATAACTAGCATTTCCTATTCATTTGTTATATCTACTTATATTCACTTTATGGATAGTTTGATATTCCATTTATTACCAACTTTAATTATTGCAATTTATTATCTACATACAATTTGAATCTATTCATTTAATATAACAAATCAAATTTCCATTCACACCTTATTATCAACCCACAATTTATTGCAATTCATCATCTTAGATAGATTTTATACAATTAATATCAACTTTACATTAAATTTCTATCCAGTGAATACTTATTCATCAATCAATTCAATATTTACTTTTCTTTCCCTCTATTTGATACTTAACCTAGTATACATTTAATGGGTAAACATAACATTGAATTATAATGCATTTCTCATGCATGCTTCATTTCATATAAATTCCTCTTTATTAACTAAGTCACATTAACAAAACATTTTTTTTTATTTCAATCGATTACCAGTCTAGACTTAATATATTAAATAAACGGTTAACCTAAAACGATTGTTACCCCTTTAGCATTCAAATTCACTTACGACTATTATTAACACAATGTTGCCATTTGATTTATATATATTTAAATAAATTATATGAATGGGTAAAACTTTAAAAATTATCTTACCTGCAAATTTACTCACAAACATCCTAAATTACCAACTTGCAATTTATTTTTAATTACTAAATTTGCATTGATTATATCAAGTTGAGATTTAATACGTATTATTTCCTCAAATAAATAAATCTTTGGATTTAAATTCCCAAAACCATAAATTATGTCCTACCATAAATCTATGCTTTTATTATTTTACGTTCACACTCCCGTTACTCTATAATAAATCACCAAGTAACGATATCCTAAACTAACATTAATTTATATATCAATCCTTATAACTCAATAAATTTGTCAAATATGAATAACCTTAACAATATTTACACATATTATCTTACTTACAATAATGTAATATTAAACGTTGAATTTCATTTATTTTGCAATACTTCAATTCAATTAATAAATACTGCTCCTATACTTAAATCTATATTAACAAATCGTTAGATTTGGATCGATAGAAATCGGTTTACCAAAGCTTACGTACACATTATGTAAATAAACAACTATATAAATTTGCCACCTATTAGCTCTAAATTTTATTCTTAAGTTTGTTACCTATCAATTTAGATTATACTTCCATCTATAATGAAAATCTAAATCTCCTCTAACTGCACAAATTAGGGCAATTTATTGCAATTGATTTCCTATTAAACTTCATAAATTAACAAATTGAAACCTAAATAAAAACGTTTATTTATTTAAAAATCTTGTTGTTTAATTGAATTGACCATTCACGGATATAATTTACATTGTTCTCCAATTATTACTTAAATACATCACACAACGTTAAATCTATATTCAATACAATTTGTTACCAAAATTAATTTAATGAAAACAGTTACGCCCTTAAAATTTCTCTTCATTCATTAATTGCTAATTGTTATTCAATTAAACCCATTCATTTGATTTCCCTATTATGCATCAATTATAAACCCATCATCTTAAAGGTGATGTCTACATTTTATACTATAAATTTATCCCTTTATATTCCAATATCAATTAATGCTCACATACAAATTTAGATCTTAACTCCAATTAATTATTCCATTTAATCCATTAATTACTAACTTTAATTATTGAAATTTGATTGTCTAACATACAATTTGAACCTATTTTCAAATTTTCATAATTAATTAACCCTTACAATAGTTAACAAATAAAAGGGATTGTATTAAATAAATTATTTATTGTCCTGCATTTCTTTATTTCACCCATCTACATTCAATACCCATAATCAATATTTTATTTCATTGTTAAATCCAATACTTGCATTACTTTACTTATTCTAACTTATATCCAATGCAACAATTTCCACTATTTCTATTAATTACAATATATAGTTAAATTTGTAAATTCTAATTTCCCTTGGTACATCAAATTTCACACACTCTTTCATATAAATAACTAAGATTTTTATTCCTTTATAAATTTGAATTAAAAATCCTATTAATTATATTCATTTTAAACATCGAATTTACATGGGTCATTACACTCTCCCCCACTCAAAACTTTTCATCCCCGAAAAGGAAAAGAAGAATTAAATACAATACATCTTATTCAAAATATTTAACTTATAAACAATTAAATTTACAAAATTAATTACTTTAAATAAGATATCCTAATTTATAACTATTTAATCCTTTATATTTAGATTATTAAAGTTTGGAAAAGCATTTTCAAAATATTTCTAAGATACTTCAATTTCTTATATAATCCAAAGGGTTACAATTTATATAAAGTGAAATATTTAAGTGGTTTCAATCCTAACAACAAATCAATACAACAACCATCAGTTCAACAAACAGCATACACACACATACAAAACAACCATTAAATCAAACAAACAAATAGTTGTTCGGGTTCAAAACTTTTAAATTGTTCGGAATGAAGAATAACTACTAGCGCATCATTTACTCAACAGTCTTAGATAAAACCAAATAGATTATTCATTCACCCCAAATCAAATTTTAAAGTACCCTTGCCCAAACAACCATCAACAACAAATTCAAACAACAATCAACTTAACTTATTAATAATTTCATCTCATACCTTTTTTATTTGATTTTCTCTTTTTATTTAAACCACATAAATTTTCCTTTTATAATTTATATTTATTTCTAACAAACTTTAAATTTTATTTTCTCATTCAGTGGTTGTTTCCTTTATTTCTACTTATTACTTACAATTATTCATTTTCATTTATTCGGGTCATGTAAGTTTCTTTTATTTGTATTATATTTAATGCACTTCTCAATTTCAATCATTTATTTAATGCTTACATTTCTATTATAATTAATTATAGTAACCCTTTTTTAATTACACTTAAATTCTTAACCTTATAATATCCATTCTCATAAGTAAAGGATTTTATTAATTCATTCACTAACGTTTTGCAGTCATTTATTTTTCTTTTTACTTAAAATTTCTCAATTCCATTAAATAAGGTCATGCCAGTTTCCCTCCTTTTCACTATAATTATTCATTTATTTATTATCGCATGATCTCATTTAGTTACCCTTTAACTACTTAAGTTTAAATCATCTATTTGTCATACTTACCTTTAATTATATTTACTTGGTAAAATTTCAATTAATACTTAAGTTTAAACATTAAATTCTCATTTATAATAGCAAATTCATTGAATACTTCATTCCCTACTTTTACTTGTACAATTTCATTACATTCCATATTAAACATTTCAACTTTTAATATTTGGTAAGTTATATATGTTTTTAAAGAATATACTTGAAAGTTATACAAGTTTCTCATTTCCTATGGTAAATTTAACATTTAATATTAATATTCTTTATTTCATATAAGTTATAATTTCAACTTTCATTTAAGACCATTTTTAACCTATCATTAAATCTCTTATTTCCTTTAGAGGTTTTAATTTATTAATTACCTGTGTTTCGATTCATTACAATAATTGAAACAATTAATTAATGTAAATTTAAGAATTTAATACCAGATTAAATTTTCACTTTATTTTAAAATAATAGATAAATATATTCTTACAAATCATATATCTCTAATTATTTTAAAACAATTTAAAATTTAGACATTTTTAAAATGAATCTGTAGTAGAATTTACTACAGTGGCATTTCCCCTTCGAAACTCGAAAATGAAAGTCGATGATGCGGCCGCCATCACCGAAATTATTTTCCAACGACAAAGAGGAAAGTACAAAACTTTTTCTTCAAAATCTTCTTTAAAACAATTCTTCCGAATTATATCGAAATATTTATATCAGAAAATACTTATAACAATATTATTATATTCCAAATCATTTGAAAGAAGATTTCAAAAACCCCGGAACTTAAGTTCTAAATTACCAAATTACATTTATTTATTTTTAATCTTATTTACCTATTATTTATAAATTTTATTCCTAACAACCAATATATTGCAACCAAATATAGATATCATTTGAAAATTTTATTTTATATATAGAAAACATAATAGGCAAAATTATTTCATTCACCTATATTAAAAACAAGTATTATGTCGGTCTGTCCTATTTAGTGTTTAGAAATTCCTATTGATGTCACAGCGTCCCATGCACCAACCAGAATTTATAAATACCAAACGGAACAAATTAACACAATATTAAAACCTTTTATAACACTAACAAATACGCTCTCTCATATATATACACTCAGCGACTCCCATAGGGTATTACTACCCTATTAGTAAAGAGTCAAACCGCACAAAGCTAAGGTTTATCGCTAAACCAAAGCTCTGATACCAACTGTAATGTCCCGCTTTTTTGCACACTTTAAATCGACACACGTGCCAATTCAAACCATACGGAAGGGCGGATTGTTATGGGGTAAATAAGAAAAAACAGAGAAGAAAAAAAACTAAACAGAATCTCACAGCGGAAGGATAAAATATAATAATCAAATATATAGTTTATAAATCTGTTTACAAAACCATTTATATAATACATATCAGAGTTACACATACCAATAACAATGCAGCGGAACAGTGTGTAGTGCACTAGTATAAATAATAATAATATAAATCTTCGTCTTCGTCCTCCAGAGCTAAATCTTGCAATCCTGAAACGCTCGGACTGACCCGAGCGAATTTGAAAAGACAAAAACACTCGAGTCAGAACTAAAAGATCTTATGTGAGTTAAATTAACAGAAATAAATATGAGTGCAGTAACTCAAGAGATGCTCGGGATTTACATCTCCTAAGGATCCGTTAAACTATTTACTATGTAGTATATTGCGCTATTATAATAGTGTCTATTTGTAAAATAAACTTACTTTTTAATAGCGTTAAGGGGTTACCCATATAGCTCTTAACACAGAATATATTCCCATAGTCTATACAGTACCGTAATCTCCCTCGTACTGGGCGTCGTCAGAGGGCACTCCATAGGTATGGTACAAAACCAAAATCGTATAAGGTGCGCTAGGGTAGGTGACACGGCACAACTAGGCAAAGCCAGGGTAGATATACCAATTGCTATCCGGGCTGGTGGTAACGCGTAGCCGCAGCTACCGCCCACCTCGAACTAACACCCCCAAATCAAAGAAATCAATAGTGGCCACCGAATCAATCCAAAGTCAGAGTATAGTATCGAAGGAGTGCGTTCGATCAGAGGAATGACCTCATTGGCCCGAGAATCGCTCCTATTTTAGCCACCTTATGCCAACTCACGGGAGTTGGGTCCACGTATTTACCTTACAGGAAACGTCGCCACCAACCTACTTCATCCTGGACTCTCCACCGCGTACACGGTTAGTCAAAGTGGTTTTCGGTATCGACAGAGAGTATGTCCATATCCGATCCCGGTCTCTTTGCCAACCAATCGTTATTATAACACCGCGGTCATTTAAAATAATTATACTTTAAAACCAGAATAAAATATCCATTTCAAAACCATATAAATATGATATCATTTCCTTTTAAAACCCGAATTAACATGATATCATTTTTTCCAATATATATTCCTTCCAAAATCATAGGGTTTCCAAAGTAAAATATTTAGAAATCAACTCTTGAACATAATATTTCCAAATTATACTACCTTGAAAAACATAGCTTTGAAACAAATTTTCACCTCTTAAATGGTTAAATATTAAACTACTTTTATAAAACAAAATAGCTTCTTTAGATTTTACAAATCAATTTCAAATATCGATTTACACTTGCAAATACCATTTCACTTCTTATGTTCCAAGGC
Organism: Allium cepa; assembly: GCA_030765085.1. Classification (NCBI taxonomy): domain Eukaryota; kingdom Viridiplantae; phylum Streptophyta; class Magnoliopsida; order Asparagales; family Amaryllidaceae; genus Allium; species Allium cepa. The sequence goes on along the minus strand of CM060929.1, from coordinate 1,049,679,143 downwards.
TTTAAATATTTCACCGTTTCAAAAAAATAACTCATTTGACAAATCCATATGTATCAAATTCAATTACTTCTTATTTAGACTTGAAATGTTTTCTTAATGAATTCAATATAATTTAAGAAAACCTTTAACTTCATATAACTGGATCATCTTTCAATTTATTATATATTCATTTAATCAACCTGATATTCATTAAAATCACTTTACACAAAAATCAAGTTATAAAAATCATATCCTTTAAAATTTCTAATTTTTATTAAATTTCAATTTAACATAATATTCATCTTCCAAATCTATTCTCATTTAAGTCATAAAACTCCAGAAATTAAATTTTAAATAAATGTTTAATCTTATTTGATCTTAAAATCAAACTTTATTTAAACTTCAAATCAAATTTATACAAAGCTTAAAAACCGAAAATTACTATATATATAATAGCCTTTATCAATAACCAAATCAGTATCTCATAAACCATATATATATATAACTTTACAAAACCATAGAAAAACATTTCCAAAAATAATTATATATATTTACCGCGGTGCCTGTATAAAATTTTCTATCCTATGGTCAAGTGATACGGATGTTTATCATTTCAATCCGCACTTTAAAATAAAAATTTTGCGGTTGTATATCATTTCAAACCACAATCCCGAATGAAATGAGAAATGCATGATAACTTGCAGTTTAATGATATAAAATAAAACATCCATTCATCATTCATCATCCATCATCCATCATCCATATTACAATCATCATCCAATAATAAATCAATATCAATATACATCTGATAATATATAACAGGTAATAACTGGCAGTTATATTCAAAAATGAATTTAACAACTATTAAACTAACAGTTTATATGCAAATAAATAACTATAACTGTCAATTTATACGCAGTAATAAAATTTATGAACAATTAAATTTTATAAAAGCGATTTAACAGAGATAAGGAATAAAACATGTCAAATAGTCATAAATAAATTTCTACTCATATCTAAAATCAATTTAACAAACATAAGAAATTTTAGAAATTGTGAGTGGGTTAAAACACTCACCTTTTGAATTTAAATCGAATTTAAATCCGATTTAAACCCAAAAATTCGACGGTCTCCAAATCTGTTCAAACAAGTGTCAAAAGATCTAGAATTTTATTACGATCCTAACAAAAAAAATCTCGCGTGAAACGGAGTTCGTAGGAGAAAGTTATACGCATTAATGGTGATTGAAATTTCAAAAAAAGAAAGAAAAAAAAAATAGAAATAAAAGAACACCTTCAAGCGCCACGTCATCCCCCTTTCTTTCCCTCTCTCCCTCATGCGTTTTGCTTCCAGATTTTTTTCTGAGAAGTTTGAATTTTAGCTTTTGATTTGGTTTGGAATTTTTATTTGGATCTAGGATTTGTTTGTCTGCCATTGAGGAGGAGAAGGAGCTGATGAAATTTTACGCGCAGACAAATGAGAATAGGCGGAGGCTAGGGTTTAGCGGGGTATTTATAGATGAAGTTGGAATAGACAGATGGATCCGAATTTAAATGAATTCACAATTTGTCAAATTTTAAATTCCAATAATCCATTTATTTGATTTTTAGATCTTATTATGAATAAATGGTCAACTTACCATTCCTATCATTTCTGATGCAGTTAGCTTCAAATTTATTAACCAAACCTCCATATCAAATAAAGATTTATTGCAAAAATTTTAGTGTTTACCTTTAATTAAAGTAAATTCAATAAATTAAAAAAAATCTTATTTCAAATGAAATTTTATACCATTCGTATTCAATTCTCTTTAATAAATCAATCATCGTCTTATGTATATATTTAACATTAGTGTATATCATTTACCCAAATTAAATAAAATTTTGTTCCCAATTCATAAATTACTACCTTAACTAAATTTTACGTTTCCCTTTTAATTTACATTTTCACCTTACGTTACTACATTAATTATCCTTAAAGTAACGTCTATTATTAATAACAATATTATAATTACTTACCATTTTATTTCATAAATTAATCCATTTATAAATATATGCACATCTACAAATTAAGATTCTAAATCCAATTTCTTATTCCATCTAGGTTCCATTCCTTCACTTTATGAATAACTAGCATTTCCTATTCATTTGTTATATCTACTTATATTCACTTTATGAATAGTTTGATATTCCATTTATTACCAACTTTAATTATTGCAATTTATTATCTACATACAATTTGAACCTATTCATTTAATATAACAAATCAAATTTCCATTCACACCTTATTATCAACCCACAATTTATTGCAATTCATCATTTTAGATAGATTTTATACAATTAATATCAACTTTACGTTAAATTTCTATCCAATGAATACTTATTCATCAATCAATTCAATATTTACTTTTCTTTCCCTCTATTTGATACTTAACCTAGTATACATTTAATGGGTAAACATAACATTGAATTATAATGCATTTCTCATGCATGCTTCATTTCATATAAATTCCTCTTTATTAACTAAGTCACATTAACAAAACAATTTTTTTTTTTTTTCAATCGATTACCAGTCTAGACTTAATATATTAAATAAACGGTTAACCTAAAACGACTGTTACCCTTTAGCATTCAAATTCACTTACGACTATTATTAACACAATATTGCCATTTGATTTATATATATTTAAATAAATTATATGAATGGGTAAAAGTTTAAAAATTATCTTACCTGCAAATTTACTCACAAACATCCTAAATTACCAACTTGCAATTTATTTTTAATTACTAAATTTGCATTGATTATATCAAGTTGAGATTTAATACGTATTATTTCCTCAAATAAATAAATCTTTGGATTTAAATTCCCAAAACCATAAATTATGTCCTACCATAAATCTATGCTTTTATTATTTTACGTTCACACTCCCGTTACTCTATAATAAATCACCAAGTAACGATATCCTAAACTAACATTAATTTATATATCAATCCTTATAACTCAATAAATTTGTAAAATATGAATAACCTTAACAATACTTACACATATTATCTTACTTACAATAATGTAATATTAAAAGTTGAATTTCATTTATTTTGCAATACTTCAATTCAATTAATAAATACTGCTCCTATACTTAAATCTATATTAACAAATCTTTAGATTTGGATCGATAGAAATCGGTTTACCAAAGCTTACGTACACATTACGTAAATAAACAACTATATAAATTTGCCACCTATTAGCTCTAAATTTTATTCTTAAGTTTGTTACCTATCAATTTAGATTATACTTCCACCTATAATGCAAATCTAAATCTCCTCTAACTGCATAAATTAGGGCAATTTATTGCAATTGATTTCCCATTAAACTTCATAAATTAACAAATTGAAACCTAAATAAAAACGTTTATTTATTTAAAAATCTTGTTGTTTAATTGAATTGACCATTCACGGATATAATTTACATTGTTCTCCAATTATTACTTAAATACATCACACAACGTTAAATCTATATTCAATACAATTTGTTACCAAAATTAATTTAACGAAAACAGTTACGCCCTTAAAATTTCTCTTCATTAATTAATTGCTAATTGTTATTCAATTAAACCCATTCATTTGATTTCCCTATTATGCATCAATTATAAACCCATCATCTTAAAGGTGATGTCTACATTTTATACTATAAATTTACCCCTTTATATTCCAATATCAATTAATGCTCACATACAAATTTAGATCTTAACTCCAATTAATTATTCCATGTAATCCATTAATTACTAACTTTAATTATTGAAATTTGATTGTCTAACATACAATTTGAACCTGTTTCCAAATTTTCATAATTAATTAACCCTTACAATAGTTAACAAATAAAAGGGATTGTATTAAATAAATTATTTATTGTCCTGCATTTCGTATTTCACCCATCTACATTCAATACCCATAATCAATATTTTATTTCATTGTTAAATCCAATACTTGCATTACTTTACTTATTCTAACTTATATCCAATGCAACAATTTCCACTATTTCTATTAATTACAATATATAGTTAAATTTGTAAATTCTAATTTCCCTTGGTACATCAAATTTCACACACTCTTTCATATAAATAACTAAGATTTTTATTCCTTTCTAAATTTAAATTAAAAATCCTATTAATTATATTCATTTTAAACATCGAATTTACATGGATCGTTACAATCCAACTTTAATCGATTCGTGTTGTCTCCCTTTTGTTGTTGTCATTTATTATCGACTTTGATGACCTTTTCTTTGGGAATTTTAGATATATCCACTTTGATGGATTTTATATCGATTTCTTTGGATTTTATTCACGTCTTCGAATGTGAATTTTTATGCTCGATTGTTTCTATAATCACTTCTATGATTTGTCACTTTAAAATATAAAGGTTTTCTATACTAGTAGTAAATATCAAAACTCTTTCTTCAAATGATTTCAACACTATTTTATTACAAAGCTCGTTTTCTCAAACCGATTTCCAATCTATTAGTATATACAAACCTTTACCTCACTCGTATGAGAAATCTAATTAAACGACTTAGTAAAACAAGTGGTATGAAACGCTTGTGTTTACTTCGTTGGTTAATTTTTGGACTTGTTCGATTGAACCACTTGTGACATTTTTCTAGTGGAGATTTACAGTTTGTTCGTAAATGTTTAAGTTAAGCAAGTGGTTATGGGACATGAAGCTAAACTTTTATATTTACTAGCTTAGTGTAATTGACACTTCTCGTTGATCATGACGATCATCTTTGTGGTTTAGACTAGCAATGTGCGATGTCTCTTTGTTTGCGAGGTTAGGCTAGACACCACTTGTGCGATTCCATTCGCACATACCTTTTCGGTTAGCCTAGACACCACTTGTGTGATTCCGTTCACACATACCTTTTTGCTTTCTGGTTAGTCTAGACACCACTTGTGCGATTCCATTCGCACATACCTTTTCGGTTAGCCTAGACACCACTTGTGTGATTCCGTTCACACATACCTTTTTGCTTTTTGGTTAGGCTAGACACCACTTGTGCGATTCCATTCGCACATACCTTTTCGGTTAGCCTAGACACCACTTGTGTGATTCCGTTCACACATACCTTTTTGTTTTTTGGTTAGGCTAGACACCACTTGTGCGATTCCATTCGCACATACCTTTTCGGTTAGCCTAGACACCACTTGTGTGATTCCGTTCACACATACCTTTTTGCTTTTTGGTTAGGCTAGACACCACTTGTGCGATTCCATTCGCACATACCTTTTCGGTTAGCCTAGACACCACTTGTGTGATTCCGTGCACACATACCTTTTTGTGATTTCTGGATTTCGTGTGTTGATTTCTGGAATTTATATCATTGACTTGTTATGAGTACAGGTTTGGGGTATGATGCCCTCTTTGGATCTTTGAGAAGATTCTCGTGATATTGATTAATCTTTTGTTGATTATCATTTACATGCTTATAGTAGTATGCCATTATGGAATTTATGTTTCACCAACTTTTATGATGGGCATTGATATTTATGTCATTTATTGTGGCTTGGTGCATGAAATTAGGAGCATGACATTCCTTTTTATCTTGAGTAGATTATTGTGATATTGATTAATCTCTTGTTGATTTTCAATTACTTATTTATCACAGCTTGGCATTGTGATTATTATATGTTTGTGTCATACCTCTTATTATATATCACTTCATCTGATATTTATAGCTAGACTGATCCGTTTATTATTTTCTTCTTAAATAATACTCGGGTCAAACCGAGATTTTACAGGTGCTTCTGCTTGACTCCTTATCGGACTTTCATCTGATCTTTTGGCTAACTACTTAAGATTAGTAGTTTTTGTTGTATACATTTGAGATACAGACTCTATGATGTATACTTATTCTTTTGCCTAGCACTTGTATCTATTCTTTTTGATATTGTGGATCTTGTTTGACCACTACTCTGATGTACACTTTCATGTGTTATATTCATATCTATTTCCGCCTTTGTGATATGAATTATCTATGACTGATTTGTGTTATGTTTACTTCTATATTTGTTTTCGAAGATATTATAGCCACTGTGTAGTAGCTTTGAGTTTGTGTCGGCATGTCGGATTTCCACTTGAAAAGAATTGCATGCTATACTATCTGACATATCGATGCTCGCACAAAGCAATTACACGGATGGTCGCTCCTCAACCGCCTTATCCTCCGTGCTAGTTGACAGCATTACACCGTAGTGTTCTTGGCTAGCGTGGGTATAGAGGTGGGGCGTCACAGCAGTCGAGAAGTTGCTATGGAGATCAGGAGTTGAAGCTGGATGGCGAGGCGTTTCACTCATATATGTAATATTTCCTTTCTGCTGTTTGTTGTTGTAAACTATGATAATGTGATGTATAAACTGATATAGTGTTTTTGTTTTAAAGATTATTCTTTATCTATTGTATATTGTTCCACTGCGAAATGTGAGATTCTGTTATTGTTTCTATTCTTCTTCTATCTTCTTCTTTTTAAACCCTAACGGTTTAATTTTTCGGCATTCGATTGTGCGGCATTTGATACAGTGGATGTATTAATGCCGACCTTCGGAAGTCGTAAAATCGGGTCGTTACAAATTTGGTATCAGAGCATTTGGTTAAGTGACAACCTTGGCTCTGGTGGGTGTTACTGATTAGAGATGCAGTCACTAGTACTCTAGAATGAGTTTGAGAGTAATAATAGATATGAGCACGTATTTGTTAGTGAATAAAAAAAAATTATATTGTGACGATTGGTTTTTGAGTGGTATATGGATTCTGGTAGGTATAGTCCTTACAACTCTATTGATAGGAATCTCTAAACTCTCGTATAGAACAATTCGGCACGATATTGTTTTAAATTAGGGTAAATGAAATAATTTTACCCAAAACTATCTTGTATATAAAAGGAAATAATTTTTGTAATTTATTATAGTATATGGTTACTTGGATGTTAGGAAGCGAGAATATTAAACTATTATCATTGAAATTGGATGGGAAATTGAAATCATAACTTAAAGCTGAGTAATAAAATCCATATGCAAATGGAATTTGTAAATATGAATCGTAAATATGATTTATAATTTAAAATAGAATTCCAGAGAAATATTTGAAAATGTTTTTGAAAAATATTTAAATTTTGGAAATTTTGGAAATTAAATTCCTTTTTGATTTGAAAATGAATTTCAAAGGTTTGGAAAAATGTTTTCGAAGGGATAAAAGCTCTAAACTCTTTTCGGTCGCTGGAAAATAACTTCGGTGATGACTGCAGCATCATTGATGTTCATTTTCGGGTTTCCAAAAGAGGAATTACCGCCAAATGATTTTAAATGAAAGTTGTTTGCAAACTGGGTTTGATTTTGGGAATTCAAAACGGATAATTTGAATTGATTTCAAAAATGATTTTGAAAGGTTGAAAAGACTCTGGAATGTTATGTAAAACATTTATGGAATATCATTAAGTTGATAACTTGTAAAGTTTAAAGTTGTTAAAGTAAAATCTAACTTAAAGAGAAGTTAGAAAAAAGTAAATGTGGAAACAAAATAAGTTAGAAGGTAAATTTAATTCAATTAGAATTAAAGAATGAAAACTGAATATAAAAAATTAGGATTGAAAATTTGAGTCAAATAAAATGATGGTATGGATTCAAAATGAAATTGAAAAACTAAATGTTGAAGTTCGTTCCAAATATGTAAGTAAATAGAACTGGAGTTGGAATTGAAATTGATTTCTGATAAACAAAGTGAAGTATTAAACTAAAATTAGTAAGTGAAAGAAATTGATGAATGAACAAATGGATAAGGTTTAAAATGAATTGAATCTAATATTTATAGATGAAAGTAAATTGAATTCATATAGAAATGAAAAAAAAATGTTTGAGATAAAATGAATTGGAATCTGTAATGAATTAGTAAATGAAGAAAATTTAAAATAGTGATATGAATCAGTTGTGAATAAAAAAAATGATTGATAAAAAAATCAATATTCAGAAGGTAAGTTGAATCCAAATAGAATTGAAATTGTAAATTGAATTCAAATGAAAGTGAAAATGCAAGATAGAATGAAAATGGATATATAACTTCAATAGTACAGTAAAAAATGGTATAAGAAGTATACATTGAAAATTTTGTAAAGGAATGTGAAAAAATGATAGGCATGATATACAGGTGTGCTAAAGGAATGGAATTGGGATTTTGATTTCGAAGATAAAATTGAATTGCTCGACAAAAGGTATGTATTTGAATTTCAGTATGAAATTTGACGATTTTCTTGTCCGGCCGCTTGGCTTTTCATTTTCTTTTGAAATCTGGGGGCCATGGTGCCATTTTTGTAGTCGTACCGAGCTAGCTGTGCAAAGGAGACGCTGGCGAAATTTTTCGAAATTTTAGGGAGTTAGAAAAATTTTGCGAAAATTTTGAAAATCTAAATTCCAAATTTAAATATAAATTTGAATTGTTGAGAAAACAATATTGTTTGGAAACTATGGAAGGTCTTGAAAAGTTAGTAGAAGTGAATGAGTCTTAAATTATTTTGGTAAGTTGATAAAACTATTTGGTTTTGGAAAGATAGAGAATGGGTTAAGGATCATTCTTCTTAACTAGTAATTTCGGGACGAAATTCTTTTAAGGGGGAAGGATGTGACGATCCAAAATTTTCAACATTTGAAAATTAAAATATTTAATTGATTTTAAATGTTCGAAAGTTATTTTAACTTGAATTTCAGATATCAGGATAAATTTGGCAATTTAATTGTTAAATTTAATTTATTGAGATTGGGTAAAAAAATCGAATCTTCAGTTTTAAGATGTTTAAAATAAATTCAAGGCTTAGAAAATTCATATTAATAATACTGAAGATAATAGAACTTTCAAAATTGTATTTGAAAGCGATTTGTTCAGTTTTGAATTTTTATCGTTTAAATCGATATTTAAAAATAGCCTTCTGAGGCACAGTCTCGGAATTCAACTAAACTAGTTCTATTGGATCCGTAATATGGTATTATTACCGAATTTCAATTATTCATAGCATTCAGGGTTGTCGTGTGGCCGTACGATAAGCAAACGCGCTGAAATTTAAACTGAAAATTCAATGTTTTAACTGGTCCAAAAATCTATCTTCTCCATACGATCGAATTTGGACCCGAAACCTTTTCCATTGCGTTCGAAATAGGGGTATAACATTATAAACGCCTGGCGGCACACATCGATTTGAGATCGAGATTTTGAGTTGCGTTTATCGAAGCGATTTGAATTTAAATTTAAATTTAAAAAAATATAATATTTCACAAAGACAAAAGTTACAGGTTTTATCCCTTCCAGCACGTGTCCCACTTTCTCTAATTTGTTTTACATGCGTTAGTTTCAAAAATAGCTAAACAAAATACTTCGTCTCAGAAATCAGAAAACGAAAATGATAATAAAAATCGTGGCCTTCCCATTCAATCTCGTTTCCCTCCTCCTTTTTTTATTTTCAGCCAAAACATTCAACAAAAACGAAATTCGCAATCTCGTTCCAATTCTCAGAAAGAAAAAAAAACTTAGATGCCGAGATCGAAATCGATCGCGACTTCGCGCGGCAGAGAAACTCGATCGAGGTGGAACAACCTCGAGTCAGAGAAGCGAGCGCTCACACGCCTGCGGCAGCAGGGGGGACGAAGTCGAACTCACGTTCAATCGAGGGGCCACGTGCGAGCATCACAACAGGGTCGACGTCGGCAAATTGAGGCATAGGGTTTCACGATTAATCTCGGCATCTCGCGCAAGCCAAAGGGAAAGTCACGATCGATGTTGGGGAGGGACGTAGGCGAGGCAAGAAGCTATCGGCGATGGCGTGGGGCCATGCGTATCTCGATGATGGCAGTGGGGTCATGGCGGCGCGATGGACTTCGAGTGGCACAAGTTTGTCGCGAGCACAAGGCCGAGGCATTATTGCCAGCGTCAGTATTGATTTGAGATATTCAATTTTATTTTTATTTTTTTCAAATTTATTTTTGTTTTAAATAAAATATACAGAGGAAGATAAACAGTGAAACAGCAGATAACGCATACATATTTTTATTTGTAAAACAATGAATATAAATATATGTAGATCAGATTTTGGAAGTTAAACAGGTTATTTATATAAGTATAGATGTGGTTTAAAAAATAAAATGAATATACGAATACATATTTTAAACCCATTAATTTATTTTAAAAATAATGAACTATAGTGATTAACTTGTTTAATTTACCCATTTAATCATTTTTAGTTAAATAAATTTATTATAATGGAATTTGTTTAAATTTAAAAATATTAGTTCAAAATCAAAATTGTTAGTTAATTTAATGTATTAAAAAGAAATGGGTTTAAGAAATTTAATTATTAGCTTAAATCAAATAAATCTATTAAATGGAGATTTATTATTTGATTATTTCAAATGTTAATCAATTGTATAAATTATTTATACAAGGTCAAAGGACATGAAAATGAGTCATGATGGATTGAAAATGGGTTGCATGCAAAGAAAAGGTGAGATCTTCTCACTCAATCAAATATTTTTCTGATTTAGATTTTAAATAGTTAGATTTAAAATAGATTGACTGTGTGCTTGGATGATTGAATTATTATCAGTTATATTAGTTTAGACCCTATGTGCCGCATAATAGCAGATGATATTATATTAAACCCATATACCGCGATATTCCACCTCGAAGTGGAATTGGTATTATATATGTATTTGGAGTGATTGATTTCTGCATTATATAGCGGATGAGACCATATGCGCTGCATAATAGCGGATGATATTTTATAAATCCCATATACCGCGATATTCCACCTCGAAGTAGAATGGGTATTTAAATGTTGTGCTAACGTCTGTAGATGCAGGGAAACATGTTGGAGGGATCCAACTGGGTTCCTCAAACATTTGATTTTGTTTCATATGTTGTATGTTTATTTACTTATAATCTCTGTGTGATTATATTGGTGATTAAAATCGTTGAAGGCTATAATTTAGCGGAATATATTTTTGGTATCGTAGGCCACCAGAAATAAATAAAAATTGGATTTTGAAGTTTTGGGTTGAAAAATTATAATAAATTCATTCAAAGAATTGGGTGAATTTAAAAGAAGAAATTCGAATAGATAAAGTTTTATTTTAAAAACTTATTGAATAAATTCCAAAAATATGGGAAAATATTTTTATAAAGCAATTTCGAGTAATATTGTTTAATAGTTGAATTTTTTTTGTAAGATACGGATTTTAAATATTTGAAAGAGATAAAAGAATTTATTTCAAAATGAAATAAATTTATAAATTAAATTTGGGATTTAATTTGGGGTGAAATTAATTTTAGAAATCAATTTGGGATTTAATTTGGAGTTAAAATAAGTTTTCCAAATCGATTTGAAAAATTGATTTGGGGTTTTAGAATAAATCTTTGGGAAATCGATATGAAAATTGATTTGTTAATAGAAATAAATTTATAAATCAATTTGGAATATGATTTGGTGGTTGAAATAAATTTGGAAATCAATTTGAAATTGATCTGGTGTTGAAGGCGAATATTTGGAAAACGATTTGAAAATCGTATATCCGTGGATATTTGAAAGTTTAAAAATTCACAATGGAATTTTTATTAAGGAAATGGAATTTTGTTTTAAAAATAAATATCTGTTTATTTTTAAAAATGTGAAAAGAAATTTACAAATTTGGAATGTAAATTAAAATAAATCGAGAAGATTTATTAATTTGTTTGAAAGGACCATTTTGTAATGGAAAAAGAGGATTCTTCTCTAGAAAGCTGAGTATATTTTTAAAATAGCTTTTGAGATAAAATTAAAAGTTCTAGATTTGGTTTTAATGTAATATTGTTGGAGAAATTAGTTTTGAATTTTTTTTAAAACTTTAGAGTAAAAATTTATTTAATTAATTATATAAGGGATTATTTAAAAAATTAAATTGATATTTGATTTGGAAAATAGTTATATCTATTAATTTTATTTTAAAAATTAGTTTGGACTTGAAGTCTTATATGTGATAATTAGTATAATGTTTTCATAACCAATATTTAAGTAAGTATTTAAGATGGTTTTATTTTAAATGTTCCAAGAATATTTTGGATAAGTGATTTGAATTATTTTAACTCGGCAAATTTTCAGTGGAAATAAATAAATATTTGGAAATATATTCCGCGTAAGGAAAATGATTTGAAAATTTGTTTCCAAGGGATTAAAATGTGAATAGTGATTTGAAATTTGTTTTCAAAATATTAAATTGTTAAAAGTATATCTTGCGAAGATATTTTGGAAATAAATGATTTAGGAAAATTATTTGAAATCCAGTGATTGTTGTGAATGATGATTGATAGTTAAATAATCGACTACCAATACTGGCCTTTTTAATGTCATTTGAATTTCGATGCGACCGGGGGTTTGATTTCAAATGGATATTTGAAAACCACATAGAACCATTGTGATTGTGATGGATCTTTTGTTTAAAAGATCAAAGTGAAATTGTTGTGATTTGTTTAAAATCTGAATGTAACACTTATTTTTAAAATAAGCGCTCGTTATTCAGATTAGCCGGGAGAGGACCTTTTATCATAAAACCCATTCCGAATAATGATACGACGAAATGGGGTTGCATTCGAAGATGGTGCTGAAGACTGGGTATTTTCGAAAGCGAAAGGATTACCTGTCGAATGTCTCTGCATCGAGATGCTTCGGTATAGAGATTTTATCACCCTTTGTGATGGGGATTCCGGACGTGATTAGTGAATATCCGGATTGCAAGGGTCTTTTGGAAGTGCCTTCGGTTCCGTTCGATCTCGGAATGGTCATTTCCTTCTGGATTGTAGGACGAGACTTCGTCGGACCTTACACCCCGGAATGGTCGAAACAGGAAGGATGCAGCAAGGTTATGGGGGTAGCGCCCCTTAGTGTATGTTCATTTCCTTCTGGATAGAGGTGGTATCATGGTATGGAGCCTAGATACTTAACCTATGTGGTTGCTGCAAATTTATTACTTTGTGGTTGTTAGTATTGAGGGTCCTCGGATAAAGGTTGTTTACGACCGGGGAATGACATACTCGTATAGTAGTTACCTATTTTTACAGAGGTAACCCGGCCTTGTATTGGCAGAGATCCGGTTAGGTTCTCGGGGCATCCCTCCAGAGGCGTACCCATGTGGCCCAGGAAGTTCCTTAGCCTAACCATTTGTGAGAAATCCAATCACCAATATGCGCTTTGTATGGTTTTAGTTGTAGAACCTGCTATCTAATATGGTAGCTATAGTAGACATACTATAATGGTACGTATGCTGGCTAAGATTAATATTATACTTGCAAATGTTTTTTCACTATGCACTAATAATAATATTAAAGATGATTTTGCGTATTAAGCATGTTTGACTATCATAAGGAGAAATTTCTCCCAAGTGTGCGATTGCATTGTGTGTGTGCCGGGAGGCCTTATGGTAGTTTCATTTTCCAAAAAGCATTGCGGATTTCTTTTAAATTCCTTTGTTTTCTTTTGTAAAAGAATAACTATTTTTAAGATCTTACAGCAGTCCTATGACTGACCTGGAGTTTCTTTCTAAACTCTGGGTGCCCATAATTTTCCACACAGGAAGCCTAGAGTCAAGTTGGCAATTATTCTGGAGCGAAGTCAAGAAGTTGCTGTGGAGATCAGGAGTTGAAGCTGGATGGCGAGGCGTATCACTTATATATGTAATATTTCCTTTCCGCTGTTTGTTGTTGTAAACTCTGATAATGTGATGTATAAACTGATATAGTGTTTTTGTTTTAAAGATTACTCTTTATCTATTATATGTTGTTCCGCTGTGAAATGTGAGATTCTATTATTGTTTTTGTTCTTCTTCTATCTTCTTCTTCTTAAACCCTAACGGTTCGATTTTCCGGCATTCGATTGTGCGTCATTTGATACAGTGGGCATATTAATGTCAACTTTCGAAAGTCGTAAAATCGGGTCGTTACAATCTTATTTCTTAATAACGTTTTCAGTAAAACATGCATCACAACACTCAGAACAAACACATGTATACATAAAGTAACCTTTATAGCCATTACATAATAGCATAAACATAGCACTCCTATATGCAGCCTTGACTTTTATAATATGTATACTAGCTAAAACATATCATTGTATATGATATAAATATATAAATAAGCAATTTTAACGAAACCATTAGTTTATTTCTTATATTATAATAGCACCCTCTGTACATATTGGCAACTATGTAAACATTGTCAGGTCGAAGAAAAAGGTTGGAAGAAAATTATATTTAAGCAGCTATATATTATAAGTACAATACAAGAGATATGTGAAATCTTAACTATCCTACATATATAATACTATATGATATAAATAAATACATGTATCCATTTACAATCAAATTCTAGTATGCTTATATATATATACATATATATATATATATATAAACCAGTTCATATAACAGGCTACACAACTATATTATAAAATCTGAAAACAGCATGTACATATTCTTAAAACAGTCTTATATACGAACAATATAACTTGTATGTAAACTAACATACGTATGTTTTACAAATATCTTATATTACTTATATATATATACAACCATAAGTTATATAGATAAATATATATAGATAATATACAGCTAATAATATATATAAATGTAAACGAAACTGATCTATGCATACCATATATAAGCACGAAGAGGAGGAAGAATATGCGAAGGGTTCTATGCACCTGCGGCTGAAGGCCAGAGGAAGGAGGGGAGAAAGGCGGGTGGCTCGGAAGAGATGGTGGCTGAAGATGATGTCCGGTAGGCGATGATGAAGTGGAAGGCGGATGGAGGAATGACCAAGCAAGGTGGAGGCGGAGAGTGGAGGTGACACACATGGAGAAGGAAAGTGGAAGAAATGGAGCGGTGCTAGGCGAGTGGGTGGTTGCCTCTTGCCGCTCGGAGATAGAAGGAAGGGAAGGAGTGGTGAAAGTGTGGATGGCGAGAGTTGCGCGGGTCGGTGCAACAGTGGGGAGGGCTCAAATGTTCTCCTCTGTAACTAAAATAAAAGAAGGAGAAAGAGGGTAGAATGAACAGAAAGCAAAAGAGAAGCAACGGATGCCATTTTAAAAAAATAAAATGAACCGGCAACGCATTTATGTTGGAAATGAAGAATTCGCTGGAATCAAGGAAAAAGTAAAACTGATGACCGTTGATTTTTAGCCAGTGGAAATTTGAGTAGTCATGAAACACAGATGGACTCGAACGGGTATATTGACCATTTCACGGTTTTCCGTGACGTACCGGACTTCAAAACACAAAATGAATATACCGCGACGAGACGATCAAAATGGCATACAGATATCAGTGGTACGATTGAATTATAAAAATTCGAATTTTCTACTAGCGGAAAATGCAGCAAAAACGCAGAAAAATAAGACCGACGGAGCTAAAGAAGTCCGAACTTAGAAAAACGAAAAATGACGTCTCAGTCAGAAGATGATTTAGAAATCTTCTATATAAAAATATTTAGGTTTCGAAAAAATTTAATTTCATCAATTCCTAACTGATTAAATTGAAATAAATTACACACGAAAATAAATTTCATATTTTCGGATGAAAATTTACCAGTTGCTATGTTTAACTAGACACATTTCAAATATTAAATTTTTATTTCAAATTTTTGTTATTTAAAATTTCATAAAAAATTTCAATTAAATATATTAATTAAACAAATAAGATTATTAAAAATTTACGAGTCGTTATAATTTAAATTTGAATTGGCCAATAATACGGCAGCTCGCTGATTTTCTGGTTTATACCTTTAAAAGGCTATAACTTGTGTATATTTGATCGGGATGTTCTGAAACAAAATTTATTTGTTTTCATATGATAATAGCTTTCAAATGAAGAAAGGATTTCCAGTTTTTGTTGAAAAGGTTTCAAATTTTAAATTGAATTGGTTTTGGAAGTTCTAGATGAATCTTTGTAAAAGATTGGTGAACTTTGTTTCCAAAATAAGAGGATGTTAAAGGTGTATCTTTTGTGTAAAAGATTTGAATTGTAAATAGTTTTGAAAGCTATGGATTAATCTTTGTGAAAGATTGGTGAACTTTGTGAAGTGAATCTTTTTTTAAAGATTTGAAAATGGTAATTTGTTTAAACCATTTGAAGAAAGGTTTTGGGCTTTAATTTGTGACTTAGCTAAGATCCCATATATCCATATGCTTTTAAAATTAAGCGCTCTTTATTTGGTTTAGCGCGGAGAGGACTTTGTGTCATATAACCCATTCTGAATAATGATATGACATTATGGATTGCATTTGAAGATCGGTGGTGAAGACCAGGTATTTTCGAAAATGAAAGGATGACCCGTCGAATGTCTCTGCACCGAATGGCCCCGGTATAGAGATTTGATCACCCTTTGTGATGGAGAGTCCAGACGAGAATAGGGATTATCCGGATTGCAAGGGATTCTTTTGAAGTACTTTCCGTTCTGTTCGAACCTAGAACAGACTTGTATGGATGTGCGTCTGACATTACACTTTGAGATGTAAGGCTGGTTTCTATGAAAACATTTCTGTTTGGTGGCAGAAAATTTATTCTCTTAGCTTAACACCCTTCTCTGAGACATACGAGCTCAGAGGTTATGTAGTTGATGGTTACTAGTGATACATTCCCAATTTGCTAATGTGGCATACGAAGTGCTGCTGATCATGTGTTGATCGAAGCATGGCTTTTGTGTAAATCGTAGCTTTATGGAACGTGACCTCGTCGGACCTCACAACCCGGAATAGTCGAACATGAAGGATGCAGCAAGGTTATTTGGGTGGTGGCGCCCCTTGAGGGTATGTCCATTTCCTTTTGGAAAATGGTGGTATCATGGTATGGAGCCCAGATATTTAACCTATGTGGTTACTGCAAATTTATTACTTTGTGGCATTTGGTGTTGAGTGCTCGGATAAAGGTCGGTAACGACCGGGGGATGGCATACTCGTGTAGTAGTTATCTAGTTACAGAGGTAACCCGGCCTTGTGTTGGCAAAGAGTTAGTTAAGTTCTCGGGGCGTCCCTCCAGAGGCGTACCCATGTGGCCCAGGAAGTTCCTTTGCCTGACCATTTGTTGGAAATCCAATCACCAATACGCACCTTGTATGGTTTTAGTTGTAGAACCTGCCATTCAACGTGGTAGCTATAGTAGGCATACTATAATGGTACGTGTGCTGGCTAAGATTAATATTATACTTGCAAATGTTTTCTGCACTATGCACTAATAATAATATCAAAAGGATTTCGCGTATCAAGCATGTTTGACTAACATAAGGAGAAATCTCCTCCAATTGTGCGCTTGCATTGTGTGTGTGCAGGGAGGCCTTATGGTAGTTTCAGTTTTCAAAAAGCATTGCGGATTTCTTTTAAAATTCTTTTGTTTTTGTTTAAAGATAATCTGTTTTTGTTAGTTCACACCAATCCCATGACTGATTTGGAGTTTATTGTTCCCTTTTTAAACTCTGGGTGCCCACAATTTTCCACACGGGTAGCGTAGAGTTGGATTTTTTTCAGATAACCAAATAATAGATATAGATTTGATATCTTGGAAGTCTTTGGATTTTGGCTATCGCTTTGTGCTTCTCTTCAACATTCAAGATCGGACTTTCTTAAGTCCAACTTGATGATGGTTCAAGATTTCGATTTGGAGTTTTGGAGCTTTGGTTTTGGGATGTAGTTTAAGGATTCATTCTCTTTTGAAGTATATGTTGGAGATATCTTTTCCGTTGTTGTATCTTTTCACTGTTATGTATCTCTGATTATGTATTGATGTCATTTGTATCAGACATTGTATCTGCTGTATATCAATATACTTATTCATTTTCTTCCGCTATGTTGTTGTACTTAATATGTTATAAGCTCCAACGCGAATCAGATTCGATGTTTTAATCTGTGGCATTCGAACACGGGTGATGTACTTGAGTATCGATTTGTGTGAAGAACCCGGTAGGAGGCCCTGTGAATTTTTGTTTACGTTGTAGAAAATTCCTATTTCGTATTCTCATCATCAGTTTCCTATCAGCTTTTCATTCTTGACTTTGATGAATTTGAATTTTTACCTAGAATGAATTGATTAATAATATATAAAGCTAAATTAGATTGTATCAGTAAAACGATTTCGGGTAAAACCAAATTTGGAAATTTTGTTGTGATTTCTTGTGAGGATCAAAGTCCGAAGAGGGACAAGCTAATGTATATTTTAGGGTATTCCGACCTGTAGTATGGGCTAGGTCCATCTTGGAAAAGAACCAAGCACCTTCTAGATTAGCCCAAGGATTCCATCAGCTCAGAATTGCTAGGGAATGTATCCGTTTATTTGTTTTTTTTAAGGTCCTGATACATTCTACGAATGGTTATTATATCCTTCGGACTAACTAATGCCCATGCATATTTCGTAGATTTGATAACCCGAGTATTTCATGATATATTAAATAAGTTCGTTCTCATATTTATTGTTGATATTCTGATTTGGTAAGCCAAATATAGAATAGATATTCAGCTTGATCTGGTAAACCAATTCTCTATCTTTGATGTGTTCATCTGTTCTTTGTTTGTCTCCATGTCTAGCAAATTTCGAGGACGAAATATTCAAAAGGGGGAAATCTGCAACGATCCCATTTTTGAGCCAAATTTAATTTAATAATTAATATAAATTTTGGATTAAATTGTGAATTAATTTGAATTTTTCCAAAATAAATAAGATAAGTGATTGTTTATGTGTGTGTATATATAGATTATAAATAAAATTTTGGTTTAAAATTCAAAAATAAATATCTTAAAAATAAATTTGAATTTAAAAACTCTATATTTTAAATTTAATAAAATTTATTTTCTAATATACATATATATTTATATATATATGTATGTATATGTATTGATTTGAAAGTTATATTTTTAATTTAATGTAATAATAATTTTCAAAAGCTATTTAAAAGTTAAATTCTATATTTAAAAACTTTATAGATAAATATTTATTAATATTAGATATAATAGCTTCAGTTAAAATAAAATTTAATAAAAAGTTTAAAATACTTTCTTTTAAAATTAAAAATGAATAAATATAGTTTTTGTATATATATATATATATATATATATGTATAACATATGTTAATATAAAAAAGAAATGCATTAATTAAATTTGAAAATATAATATAAAAAATTATATATGAAAATTTATTTAAACATTAAAAACATGCAAAGATATGTGTAAGTATTTTAAACATGAAATTAGACAAATGTAAAAGTTTTTGCCTTGCATTAAACAAGTGTAATCATCTTAGCATGGAATTTAATAAGTGTTAGTTTGATTTTAACATTAAATAAAGTGTCAATTTTTTTTAAATAATAGATAAAATGAGAACAAAGTTATATATACACATATCTATACTTCTACTTTCATTTTCTTTTATATTTTTCAAATCAAAAACCTGAAACAAAACTTAAGAAATCAAAACCAGAGAAAAGAAAAATCAAACTCAAAAGCTAAAGCAAAGAAAACAAGGCAAGATCACCTTCCTGTTTGCAAGTTCAAATAGATCAAAGTTCAATTCATCTCAACCTCAACAAATATCAAGTTTCAGATCATTTCTAGTTTCAAATTTTATTTCTAGACTCTGTTCAACATCAAAAAGTGAGTAAACTGCCTTTTTAAATCTTAAACCTGTTTGCATGTGATAAATATTGGAAGGTATATTGTGATAATGTTTGTATGGATTTATAATGTGACTGTATGTTTGTATAAATATGTAAATATGGTGTGCATGTCTGTGTTTAGGCAAACATGCCTCTGTTCATAGATTACAAGTTTCAAAACCTGTTTCAAAATCAAAATCTCAAACCTCAAACCCTTTTAAGCTATGATCTCTGAAAGGAAAATGAATATAACAACGTAATGTTATTTTTACGAATAGTTTCAAGTGGAAATAATTTGGCAAATGCTTTAGAAATATGAAATTACATTGAAAATCAATAAAAGTCAGAATATCTATTTTCTAGAATTCATGTTTTGATTATATACTTCGATTTGTTCTCAAAAATGCTGAATTTTGGTGATAATATCAAAAAAAATTAAGCTTGAATTCGTGGAGAATTTATGGGTTGAATTGGTTTGGATTTTCTGTCGATTACCGACGATCGGGGGAGAGATGGTCGTCGTGATCAAGGCTGGAGGTGGCTGGAAGTCTGGAGATCTCAGGAAAAATACTTGATGGAATTCTCGTCCACCGTGGTGGCCGGACGACAGTGATTTAGGGTTTAATAGCCTGGTTTGGTCGAGGTTGTACTCAAAGGTCGTGCAACATCGTGGGTGAACCGGAGACGACTGGTGGTGGAGGGATCGAAGCATGGGTCGTCAATGAATCTCTGGTCGTGGTGGCGAAGATTCTGATGGTCGGGAAGTGGCTACTCGAGGTGGTTATTGGGTGTTCGTCTTCGATTTTAGGTTTGTTTTGAGGCTTTGGTGGTCGGGACTATTAGAGTTGATCGTCGACGACTTGGCGACATGGTCGAGTGTGATCGCCTGGGCTCCGGCGCTATGTGCACGTGTACATGTGCACGTTTAGGTCTGTGTTGCTCTGTTGTTTGAGCTCGGGAAGAAGGAGGGATTACTCGGGGAAGAACTCGAGAAATTGGGTTGCTGGCTCGAGTGTGATACCGAGTATGCGTTAGTGTTACAGGTTTTATCAAGTAAAAATTTAAACGAAAAAAAGAGGAAGAAGGGTTGAGACTCGGGAGAAATGCGGGTTTACTTCGGTGTCGACTCGGCGAAAACATAGGTTTGTCTCGGGTTTTCTTAAACTTGGTGACTTAACAGGTTTTAAAGCAATTTAATTTTAGTTTATTAAAATGAATAAGTTTTTAAATGAAATGTTACCCAGTTCCAAAGCAAGAACTATTAAACAAGATTTCAAAGATCAAAATTTTAAAGTTAAATGTTTGTTTTTAAAAATTGTTTGGTTTAAATAATTATATATTAAGTTAATTATCTATTTAAATCTCTAATTGTTTTCAAAGATAAAATATTATAATTAGAAAATGATTAAGGTAAGTGTATTAAGTATAAATTAATCAATGTTTTTGTATCAAATGATTTCAAGCATCTAATTAAATAAGGTTTAAATGACGCAATTAAGTAATCAAGATAAGTGGTTTATCTTAAATAATGTTTTTTATTTTTAATTGACTTAAAAGTCTTGAGTTAGTGATAATTAATTTTCAAGGGATTATTAGATAAAGATTTAAATGATGTAATTAAGTAATTAATAAAGATAAGTGGTTTATCTTTTAAATTAGTTAAGGTCTTAATAAATTAAACGCTAATTTATTAATGAAATTAGTTAAAGGATGATTTATTAATGTAAGTAATTAAGGGATAATTAATTACTTAAAGGATCATTAATTTATTGATTAAAGGTTAATTAATTAATATTTAGAGGTAAATTACTTATTCAGTAAAGGTTAATTTATTAATGTGATTAATTAAAGGTCAATTAATTAATATGAGTAACTAAAGGATAATTACTCAATGAGATTAATTAAAGGTTAATTACTTAATGAAAGTAATTAAGGATAATTAATTACCAACTAAAGGTTAATTAATCAAGTGATTATAGGATAACTACTTAATTAAAGGGTTTATTTGTTAATATAATTAATTTAAGGCTATTTAATTAATGTAATTAACTTAAGGTTAATTAATTTATGTGATTAATGTTAGTAATTGAGGATAATTACTTAAGATGGATAATTAAGGATCGTTAATTAATTCCATAATAACAAAAGGTTTGTAATTATTTAATGATAATTAAGCAGGATTTAAAAGTAATTAAATTAATTAATTTAATTTATCTGGAGGTTAAATTAATTAATTAGGAATTAAACAACTAAATAATCTTGCTTATGGGTGATTGGATTATATTGAATGCCTTGAATTGTTTGATATCTCTGATATGTGATGTTCTGTGATATGAATTGCTTTGGATTGAGCCGTGATTAGTGTAAGTTATTTATCTGTGATATATTGCCGTGTGATTGTGAACTTCTGAATTGAATTGAAATTGTTTACTTAAACAACTTGGCCTTTAAAACGGCATTTGAATTTCGATGCGACCGGGGGTCGGATTCCTAATGGATATCCGAAAACCACATCGAATCTTAAAGGTGGATCTTTTGTTAAAAGATATAAAAATGGAAAATTGTTGTCAATGTATCTACTTGTTTTTAAAATAAGCGCTCGTTATTCGGTTAAATCGAAAGAGGATATTAAGTCATAAAACCCATTCCGAAAATGATACAAAATGGATTGCATTTGAAGACAGTGGTTGAAGACCTGATATTTTCAAAAATGAAAGGATTACCTGTCGATTGTCTCTGTATTGAGTTGCTCCGGTATAGATATCACCTAAGTGATGGGGAGTCCGGACGTGATTAGGGAAATCCGTATTTACAAGGGATTCTTTCCTTAATTGGACGATGTGCCTTCGGTTCCATTCAGACCCAGGATGGACTTTCCATTCAGACCCAGGATGGACTTGTGTGGATGTATGTATGGCATTACACTTTAAGAAGCAAAGCTGGTTTCTATCAAATACATTTCTATTTAGTGGCGGAGAATTTATCCTCTTAGCTTAACACCCTTCTCTGAGATGTACGAGCTTAGAGGTTATGTAATTGATGGTTCTGGTGATATATTCCCAATTTGGTAATGTAGCATGCTAAGTGCTGATCATTGGTTGATCAAAGCATGGATTTTGTGAAAAGCGTAGCTTTGTGGGATGAGACTTCATCGAACCTCACACCCCGGAAATGGTTAAAATAAGAAGGATGCGGCAAGATTACGGGGGTCGCTCCCCTTAGGGTATGTGCATTTCCTTCTGGATAAAAAGTGTCATCATGGAATAGAGCCCATCTATTTAACTTATGTGGTTATTGGAATTTGTTGGTGAGGCCTCGGTAAAGGTCGGTGACGACCGTGGGATGACATACTCGTGACAGTAAGTTACCTTGTTATAAAGGTAACCCGGCCTTGTGTTGGCAGAGATCCGGTTAGGTTCTCAGGGCATCCCTCCAGAGGCGTACCCCTTCGGAAAGGAAGTTCCTTAGCCTTGACCATTTGTTGAAAATCCAATCACCCAATACGAGCCCTGTACGGTTTTAGTTGTAGAACCTGCCATCTAACATGGTAGCTATAGTAGGCATACTATAATGGTACATATGCTGGCTAAGATTTATATTATACTTTCGAAATGTTTTCCACACTATGCACTAATAATAATATCAAAAGGATTTTCTTGTATCAAGCGTGTTTGAATATCACAAGAAGAAACCTCTCCCAAGTGTGCGATTGCATTGTGTGTGCGCCGAGAGACCTTATGATAGTTTCATTTCCCAAAAAATATAGCGGATTTCTTTTGTTTCTTTTATGATTTCTTTTGTTCAAACAACTATTTTTATTTTCTCACACCAGTCCCATGACTGACCTGGAGTTTATTGTTCCCTTTCTAAACACTGGGTGCCTATAATTTTCCACACGGACAGCCTAGAGTTAGGTATTAGTAGGTTTTGAAGCTAGTACAAATAGTTCATGTGGATTTGGAAGTCTTTGATTTAGGGCATTTGCTTCATTGTAGCATGATAGTTGTTCGAGCTTTGTGAACTTTGAGTTTTTGGTTTTGGATATGAAAGTCTTTGAGAGTCCTTGGAGCTTTGGAAATGAAGAGGTGGTTTGGTTGAGCTTTCTCTCTCTTTTTAAGACAATGTTATTATCTTTTCCGTTGTTGTATTTTGGCTCTGATGTTGTTGGGCATGGTTATCAACTTGTTATATTTATGTTGTATCCATTTGGTGTATCGATAAAAGTTATAAAATTATTTCTATTTCCGCTGTGTTGTTTTCACCTAATGTGTTATAAGCTCCGGCGAACAAGGCCCAACGTTTGAATCTCCGGCATTCGAATACGGGTGGTGTATAGGTGTCGATTTTCGAACGTCGAGTCCGGGTCGTTACGCAAACTTTACCAAATTTTCACTAGCATCTTGGAGCACCTTAAGAAGCATGGATCTAAAGTCATAATGGAAGTAAGTTGAAGAAAATGGGGGATCTTCTTTTGGTTGTGAGTAAGGAAGTGGCGGGGGAGGTGTTGCCTTGGCTTGGATGTGTTAAAGGTTGGATCTTTAGGCTTTTGGGTGATGGTAGGAAGTGGATCTTTGTTCTTAGGTGTTTCAGCTTGATTTAGGGCTTGAATTTTGGTGAGTTATCTTACTATCTTATATATATTATGTGTATATATGTGTGTGCAAATATAAAGTTAAAGCAACATTAACTAATTAAAGTCATATGCTTTAGACCCTCTTTGGTTTGAAAGCAAATGACAACTTAATATTACATAACATCACTCTTATGACCTTCTATAATATGTGGTATGATTTTAACTTGATGTTTAAATGGTTGTATGGATTGTATGTTGAATTGGAGCATGTTGTAAGGGAGAATAGTCGCTATATGTGCACTTCAACATCCCTTAACTTTAACTTGTTTAAATGAAAGATTTATGTTATTAACTTGGCAAACTTGTTTTGATTATTATCTGTACATACTTTGGTGTATGGGATAGTAAAGAAATGGTTTGGAAAGTTATAAATTATGAAACAAAATTGTGAATGTTAGAAGCAAAAATGTCTCTATCGATGCACATTGAAAATTCCTTGTGTTCGACAATTCAAAGAAAACTTTGAAAGACATCCATGTGGATTTCTTTGCATTTTTAATAAGTGTTATACGTGCACTAATTACTAGAAAAAATCCAAGCTCACATTTTTTTAGAACTAGTCAAACAAAGTGGCTAAATTTAGAGTAAAATGGTTGGTTATAAATACACTTTGAAATATAGCTTGTTTTTGAGAATTTTTATAAATAAATTGAAAAATATCCTTAGGATATTCTTTCTGTGGTTTTTATATACCCTAAGGGTAGTAATAAATATAAAAATTTAAAGTCTTTATTCATTTATTTAAGTGGTGAAAACATATCGCAAAGTTTGTGCTTTTCAGTGTTGTTCTTTTTCAGGGACTTTTAACAACAGTTATAATGCTGCATTTTCAAACATATTTTGCAGTATTTCAACGTTGTTTTGATGTTTGAATATATTTTCAATAATTATATATGTATTTATAAAGTAGATGGGTTTTATAATATAAAACATGCTTTTTATTTACTTTTTAGTCTTTATTCCTTTGTTTAAGTGGTAAAAACAGGTCACAAAGTTTGTGCTTTTCTATATTGTTCTTTATCGGGGACTTTTAACAACAATTATAAATGCAGTAGTTTCAAACATATTTTGCTGTATTTTAAATTTGTTTTGAAGTTTGAATATATTATCAATAATTATATATGAATTTATAAAGTAGATGGGCTTTATAATATAGAACTTGCTTTTTATTTCATTTGTTTAAGTGGTGAAAACTGGTCGCAAAAGTTTATGCTTTTTTATGTTGCTCTTTATCAGGGACTTTTAAAAGCAGTTATAAATGCTATAGTTAAAAATATATTTTGCAGTATTTTAAAGTTGTTTTGAAGTTTGAATATATTTTCAATAATTATATATGTATTTATAATGTGGATGGGTTTTATAATATTAAACATGCTTTTTATTTATTTTCATTAAATTATAATTTAGTTATTTTCATGTAACATTGTACATAGGTATATAAAACCTATTTATAAGTATTTTAAAAGTGTATATATATAAGTTCGGAAAAAGTGAGGTATGTATTTCATAAAGAAATAAAGGAAGTTTTGGATTATAACACTTATGTTATAGTAAATGGTTTTGAGATGTTTATTAAAAATATATTACCCTATTTAATAAGTGTAGATATACTTGGATATTTGAAAAGAATGTTTTAAGGATAATGTTGAGAATAAATGATTTTGGATTTGTTGTAACAATGTGCTGATAACATTTGTCTTTATCCATTTTTTATTATACTTATGAATGTGAGAGATCATTGAAAAGAATGTTTTAAAGATAACCATAAGTGAAATGGTTTTGCATTTGTAGCGACAATGTTTAGGTGATGTTAATCTTAAACCTCTTTTTATAGATTTGTAAATGTAATTAGAAATTTTAATTGGCTATTTTAAAAGTATAACAGGTGGAATCTTTTGAAAATAGTAGAAAAAGTAAAGGTTTAAAGTAAGAAATCTTGTTAATGATTGTGAATATACTAGCATCATTTTAGATAAGTGTATGAATACTTTCTCAGTATTGAAAAGAGGACAAATGAACAATGAAAAAGTGAATGCGCATATATATCTTTTATAAAGGTATTTTAAATATATAGATAAGTAGAAAAAGGAAATTTTAATTAATAAAGAGGACTAATTAATTAAAAAGTTGAATAGAAGTTGCTTATTTGGCTTGATTGTTCTTTATAAAACTTTATCATTATAACGACTCGTATTTTTGATAATTAAAAATATTAAATTTAATAAGATTTTTGGATTTAATATTACGAGAAATTAAAAATTATGATTTATAAACGGAAAAATTATTAGAATATAATTTAATTATGTTTATTGAATGGAAGTGACAACTATTTAATCTAATTTCAATGAATGGTAATAATAAAGGTTAATAATGAATAAAATAAATGTTGTATTAAAAATAGAAATAATATGTTATTTATTTGAAAATAGTTAATATAGAATATGAAATCAGCTATTTAGTAAGTAAATTTATACTCCTTGTTGTAAACAATAAGTTAATCGATATGAATTATTAATATAAAATAATTTTTTTAATTATTACCTTATTATTTAATCCGTTTGAAATTAATTCGGAAATGAATGAAATTTAGTGTAATTAAATATTACACTAATATAAGAAAAGATGTTAAATGTAGAGTGATGAGAATAGCAAGATGGAAACTTAAAGTTAAATAAATTCATAAGTTATTTGATGATTTAATAATAAGAATGTAAATCAAAATAAAAGAATATGTTTGGAAATTAAATTATAATAGACTAGGTATTAATCCTATTGTAATTTAATGTTGAAATTAATGTAAATTAAAATATTGGATTTAGCATGGAAAATTTAATTTTGAAATATTATTAATATCTGTGTAAACAGAACGATGAAAATTGTTCACTTTTAAATTTGAATTTCAAAAGTGATTAAATTGATTTTTAAAATAGATTGTTTTAATTAGCGTGTAAATTAGTCTTTATGGACACTGTCTTGGATTTTAACGAAACTAGTTTTATCGGATCTGTAATGGTGAATTATTATAGAATTTCAAGTTTTGTAGCGATCAGACTTATCATGTGATCGTGCGGGCGCGAAACTTATAGAAATCAATTAAAGGAATTCAAATGAATATAGTTGATTTTAGAAGCTAACTTCTATATACAATGGAATTGTGGTTTGAAACTAGTTCCATTGAGTTTAAAAATATCGAAAACCTCTATTTCGATATATTGGATGACTATTTTTGTTTCGGGAACGAAACGGGCTTTTAGGGTCTTTGTTATCACTCCGACCTATTCGATCTATTCCATTCATTCTTATCCATTCTTTTTTTCATCTTTATCTATATATAGTAAACCCTAGCAGTCTTTTATTCTATTATTTGTACGTTCAAGTTTCTGTTCTCATCTGCTCCTTCTCAATGGCAGACATCTCAAAACCCTAATTATTGATTCCAAATCAAATTCCAAAATGCAAACTGCTCAAACCCTATCAAATAATATATCATCGTGAAGGTCTTGATGAATGTAATCTACATCTGTATTTTTTTTCGATTGGAGGCTCTGTTTGTCTAGAATTGGGAAAAATAGTCGCGGCCGTTGAAACTAGGGTTTGCTAATCAACGGTGGATCTTCGACCAATTAATGATCAGGAGGCACTGGCACGTAGAGGAGGCTGAGGCGAGTTCATCCATACGGTTGATTTGTCGAAATCGTCAGTGAATTCACCTGAAATCATGATCATATGTGGCGACGACATTGGCTTAAGGAGGCAAGGGAGGGTCGCGCGTTGGGGTCTGGTGGAGCGCCTGGCGAGACGGAGGTAGGGGTGACATCCGATCTAGGTTTTGGCGAGTGTTGGCATGGTGGTTGGCATACGGAAGACGGTGGATGTACGTGGGTTTTGATCGAGATCGTGTGCGCTCGGGTTGAGGAAGATGGGTAATTATGATTTTACCCTCTGGTTTATTTTATTTAAATTTAAATTCAAAACTTCTAACAAGCATAACTTTTGCAGACATACTCGGATTTGGATGATGTTTATTTCTATGGGATCATTTTGAAATTTCGGACAACAAAGAACTAGTTTGGTTGAATTTGAAGACTGTTCAATTTTTGTGCTTTTATTTGACTTTTAATCGACTATAAATCAAAGATGAGTGATTTAACCCACTCACGCAATATTAAATATTCTTGTTTTGGTTGAATTAAATTTAGAAACTGATGAGAATTTTATTGATTGTTGCTTGGTAATTTAAATTGTCATTTAAGTTTAATTTGAATTTATACTGAATTAAATTGACATTTATATTAATATTGATTTTAAATTGCTAGTTAAGTACCTGATATTGATAACTAGTTAATTGATGTGATTTATCGGCTGATTTGGATGTTGATTGTAACAACCGCGATTTTGGACATTTAATTATGAATATTTAATTAATTCCAATGATTCAAATATTTATTTAAAAGCTTTAAAGCTTGGATTAAAATATAAGATTATTTAAAATATTTGAATAATGATTTAAATTTTGGAATTGGGAATAAATATTTGAATAAGGATTTAAATATTTGGATTTTAGATTGAATGTTAATTCTATGGATTAGATGGACTTGTTAATTTCTTTTAAATGATAAATAATATTAGTGAATTCAATTTGTAAGTTATTTACAGTAATAAATGGTTCAAATTAATAATCAGAAAATATATTTTTATTTTCACCATTCAATTCTTATTGATGTACTTTTAATTTATTTTATGTTATTTTTCCAAAAGATTTAATGGGGAAATTATTTAAGTTGTTGTTTGACGATTTTTTGACAAACAGAAGTGATTTTATGATTTTTCAAAATTCAATAATCAATGTATATTATTATTATTATTTTAGAATTGATCATCGTTTTGAATGCAACCATACATTTATTTTGTCGATAGAAGTCCATACGCAAACGGGGAAGCAGTGTAACGTGATGTCGGGAAACTAAATTTATATATAAGTCAACACCTAATAATTTCCATCAGCGCACACATTTTCTTTTACCTTGGTACTCCTTCATTTATTTCACCTGTACAAAAGGAAAGGCAAACTTCCTTATAAATAGAAATATTTAGACAAGAAGTGCTACTAGCTCACACGTTTGTCTCATGTACTATTATTTCCTTCGCTTTGAAAAATTCAGAAGGCTCCAAACTTTCAAAATGGCCATAGGTTTAAAAAATCGAAATTCTTCCTCAACTAAAAATCTGGAAAGTTGTTTCTTTAAACCTGTAGAGTTAGGAGCTTTTAATCCTTGGTAGTTTCATGTATTGTGGCGGTGATTGGAAGAGTGTGATGGTATTAGGCATTTTTTGGTGATCTAAGGTTCGGCTTCGCCAATGATAGGGGGAGGATTTAGGGCAAGACAAAGCCGGCGTTGGACTTGGGTGAAGTGAGGCGAGTTAGTGGTATGGTTTATGGAGAGTGCGATCGTCGATGTTCGATCGCGATTTTTGCTTAGGCCTGTGCGAAGGCGGTATCGAATTTTTGGTAGAGAGATCATTTATGGTAGTAGTTGCATCATAAGACTTGGCGTGCATTGAGAAGTGAGGTGGTAGTGTCTAAAGTCTTTTTCATGGTCCGAGGTTGAAGCAGAGGCATGTGTGTACATTTTGTTGCACGAGTGGAGATAATTCTTACAGGGGAGTCGTTTAGCATTTGGAGAAGATGAGTTTTGATCGGGTAATTATAATTTAAAATGCAACTAGTTGATTAAATAAATTATTTAGTTTCAACAACTTATAATATTCATGTCCTGTCCATATAAGGTCGAATCTAGACGAAACTTTTTGCATTGCGCTCATTATGATGATAGCTTCATGATGAAACTAGTTTGGTCCAATCTGTAGCAAGTTGAAAATTTAGGCTAAAATCCGGCGTCGTTCAATTTTAGTCCAAAGCAGAACTTCGGTGAGTTAAAACTCACTCTATTTGGTTAATTAGCATGTTTACAATTAATAAAATTTACTTATCCTATTTGTTTTGTTGAAGTGGTTGGGTGATTGGATTTGGTCTAGGATCATGATATAGCATCTTGAGATGCTATTAGGTTGGTTGAATTTGATCTAAGAGCGCAATATAGTATCTTGAAATGCTATTAGATTGTTTGAGTTTTAAAAATTGTATTTAAATTTGCTTTGAGTAATGGATTATATATGAGGTGATAATTTGATATTGATTTCGATTAATATAATTATGTTGTTTAAAATTATAACGTAGTTAATACAAGCATATTTCATGTGTTATCTATTTGAAAAAATAAACACCGTTTAATAAATGTAAGTGTGCATCTTTGAATGACAATGGTTAGCAGAATAAATTTCCGTTCTGCTATTATATTAATTTAGGCATTTATTTAAGTGTAATGACACATTTAATTATGGATTTGTTTACGTATATGCTTGATTATGTAAATACTGAAAAATTTAACTTGAAAAGTTTTTGGAAGATAATGGTAGCTTGTTAAGTACCGCTGGGATTGCTGAGCCTTTATTACATCAGGAAATTATGGAATTGATTTACTTCTAATTTTAAAAATTGCAAGAAAAATGTTTTTAATTATTTCTATATATACAAGGAGATTTTTAATAATTAGTTATAATTTTTGTAAAAGTTATTATGTAAGTTAATTACTATATTGTCCGTAGTGTTTTAAAATAAATTATTTTGTTAATTTTTTTGAAGATAATAATTATTTGTTATTAGTTATTTAAGACTAGATGATTATTTTATTAAAAATATTTTTGATGATAATTAATTTTATTTGTTTAAAGTAATTTATTTTATTTATCTATTGGAGATGTTTAAATATATTAGAGTTTGTTTATTATACTATTAAAAATGTTTTAGTTATATTTCTTTATATTACTTAAAAATGGTTAAAGCTAAGTTTATGATGTTTTAGTTTATTTATTATAAATTAAATTAAATTAAATTAAATTAATAAATTGTTATAAAAGGATTTCCTTTATAAAAAGCATTTATGCAATGGAGTTATAAAATTGGAAAGAGGGTTGAGATTGGTAAAGAAGTTAGATTTTGAAAGATTGTGAAAATGAGGATTTTAAATGGTTAATAATTAAAAGGAAATTTTTTAAATGTGTTAGGAGGTTACAAAAGAGTACTCTTAAAAATAAACTTAGAGATTTATAAGGAATTCTATAAATAGATTGTGGGAATTCATAAAGAAGATATTTTCAAATAAAAAGAAAGGCTAGTCAAAGAAAGAAAGGGTATTTTGGAATATTTATATTTTTGTTCAAAGGATACTTGTGTTTGATCATTTTAAATATGATCTTAAAACAAGTAAATCATCCTAAGTGATCAGTTAAGATACATATACCATTTTGTAAGTATATGGAAAAGGTACTTCAAGTTTTGAAATGAATGATCTGAAAAATACATATACCAATAGCACAAGTACATGGTTTTATTTTCTAAATATAGAAAATATTATGTTTGTGAATATACTTATTCTATTGAGATAAGTATATCAAAGTGTTTTCCAAGTATTTGAAAAGAGATTTTAAATTAATGAAATGTGGGGCTCAATGGGTTCTATAGGAAATGAAATCTAAAATTTGAATGTTTTGTTTATTCGATGCTTAAATAATCGACTATCGAATTTGGACCCAAAAGTAACTTTGGAAATATCTAGCGAAAACACGCGGGTTATATGGCATAGTATCTCCGAGGATGTTGTACTGTGCATATAAATCTCATTTCGTTCTATTGGAACAATGATAAGGGAATCCGTCCATTAAAAGTTAGGAGATGATCTCCGCTCTTATCTTTGCCTGTTTATTTCCTAAAGAACTGGGATTGGGTTTACCGAAAACTGTCAAATGTTGTTTCGAAGAGACCGGGATCAAATATGTTATCCGAAAACCACTTCGATCCAAGTTAAGTGTTGCGAAGTGAAGACATCCGAAAGATGAAGGAAATTCATAGATGGAGCTCTCAAGTGTTTCATTCAGTCCTAGAATGAACTTGTATGGATGAATGCTAGCATTGCATTGTTTATTGAAGGGTAGTGTTAGCGTTCCAAGTGGGAAGTGCTAATTAAAGGTAATCGTAGCCTCTAGCCTCATCAACCGGGAAAATGACTAAAGCAAGGACATGCGGCAGGGCTATGTGGGTCACTCCCATTAGGGTATGATCATTCCAAGATCTAGTGTAGTTATCTCTATGTATGCTTCGAGGCCCATGATGGTCGTTTATCAAACATGGGGTGATCATATTCGGTGCTATCCAATAAAGGGTGGTGCCATCCTGAGTAGTTGAGGTGTAGTTGCGATTGCGACCTCCCGTACATTTTAGCTAGAGGTGTACGGATTCAGTGGGTAGACCCTTACCCTTTCATAGTTGGAATCTATTCTCCAATTAGTGTCTACGAACTTGATTGAATACCTATTATGCTAAAATTTAATTATGTAACAATTTCGGCTATGATTAATAAGTATTTGTATCTAGACACTATTATAACATTGGAGGATTTCATATGAAATGTTTTGGTTATCATATGGTAAAAACCTGTCCTTTTTGATTAACAAGTGTTTTTCTCACGCTGTTCCCCAGACTAACTCGAGTTTTATTTTATTATAATGCTCGGGTCAGGCCGAGTATATTTACAAATTTATTTGGATGCATTGGAGCTCAAGAGACGAGTTGGAGGTCTTCAAATCGTATTCTCGTATATGTTTATTTTCATTGCTTTGTTATTGAAATTATCATCAATTGTGAGGACACGCTATTACAACTATCCAGGCTGATAATTGTAATCGTTGTTGTACTCTGATGGATGTATGTATATACTATTTCTCTTTTGAAACAAATCATTGATATTATATATTGTTCCGCTGCGATTGTGAGATTATGTGTTGTTTTTTAGTTTTTTTCTCTTGTTCTTCTTTTCTCTTCTTCTTTCTTTCCCTTAACTACCAGACTTTCCATCCAATTTGGGTTGGACATGTGTGGTTTACTGTCAGCTTGAATGGTCCAGAAAAGCAGGTCTTACATTGACTGTGATGGACGTCTATTTGTTGACATTTTGGATGTTTATTTATATATGTATATCATTATTATCACCCTGCATATGAAGGGACAACATATGAACTGTAATTTAAATTATTTCGAATTAATTAAGAAATTGGTTGAAATGATAAATACATATGACACTTTGATTTAGATTGAAATGATATATATCCATCCTTGAAATTAAAATTGAAATAATCGATCACTTGGCCGTAGGGTAGAAAATTATATACGGACACCAGATTGGTTAAATTAAATCGTTTAAAATCTTGCTATTATTGATTTATATGAATTGAAGTATTTTCTAATCTAAGCATTGAAATGTTGAAACTGAAATTTGTAACGACCCTGACTCGACCTTCGAAAATCGGCACCTGTACTTCACTTGTACTTGAATGCCGCAAATTCAAACGTCGAATCCGGTCCGCCAAAGCTTATAACACATTACATATAACAACACCGCGGAAGAAAAAGAATAATATCATTGATATACAACAGTTGATTACAATGATACAAAATATTGATATAATTGATATCAACATCAGAGATACAAAAATAACAGCGGAAGAAAGTCTCCAAAAGATAATATCTTCAGAAGTCCTTAAGATATATACTCCAATGAACTGCAACACCATTTCCAACGCTCCAAGACTAAAAAGACTCCAAACACCAAAAAATGAGAACCACCATTAACACTGAAGTGAAGCAACTTGAACCAAATGCGATTGCCAATATCCAGAGATTGAATGCTATCGAATCCACCCCTACTATTCAACTATCTAAAAAATCCAACTCTAGACTGCCCGTGTGGAAAATTGTGGGCACCCAGAGTTTAGAAAGGGAATAATAAACTCCAAGTCAGTCATGGGACTGGTATGATCAAACAAAAACAGATTATCTTTAAAACAAACAACAAAAGAAGTAAAAGAAATCCGCTATGCTTTTTGGAAAATGAAACTGCCATAAGGCCTCCTGCCATACACACAACGCAAGCGTAAACTTGGAGGAGATTTCTCCTTATGACAGT
The DNA here is from genome assembly GCA_030765085.1 of Allium cepa. Lineage (NCBI taxonomy): Eukaryota > Viridiplantae > Streptophyta > Magnoliopsida > Asparagales > Amaryllidaceae > Allium > Allium cepa. The sequence goes on along the minus strand of CM060929.1, from coordinate 1,049,644,763 downwards.
CAAAAATGTTTAATACTCCTTTTGATATTATTATTAGTGCATAGTGGAAAACATTTGCAAGTATAATATAAATCTTAGCCAGCATACGTACCATTATAGTATGCCTACTATAGCTACCATGTTAAATGGAAGGTTCTACAACTAAAACCATACAACGCGCGTATTGGATGATTGGATTTTCAACAATGGTCAGGCAAAGGAACTTCCTTACCGAATGGAACGCCTCTGGAGGGACGCCGCCAAGAACCAAAACGGTTCTCTGCCAACACAAGGCCGGGTTACCCTTGCCCGGATGTAACACCTACAAGTAAGCCATCCCTGGTCGTTACCGACCTTTATCCCATGATTCACCAACAAATAGCAATGACCGCAAAATTAAATATCTGGGCTCCATACCATGATATCACTTCTATCCAGAAGGAAATGGACATACCATCGGGGCGTGACCCCTAAAAAACCTTGCTGCAACATTCCTGTTTCGACCATTTCCGGATTGTGAGGCTCGACGAAGTCTCATCCACAAAGCAACGCTTTTCACCAAAGTCATGCTTCGATCAACAAATGATCAGCAGCACTTCATACGACACATTACCAAATTGGGAATGTATCACTAGTAATCATCGACTACATAACCCCTAAGCTCATACGTCTTAGAGAAGAGTGTTAAGCTAAGAGAATAAATTCTCCGCCATCGAACAGAAATGTATTTGATAGAAACCAGCTTTACATCTCAAAGTGTAATGTCAGACACACATCCATATAAGTCTGTCCCGGTTTCAAACAGAACCGAAGGCACTTCACAAAGAACCCTTGCAAATCCGGATAATACGTAATCACGTCTGGATTCCACATCACAAAGGATGATCAAATCTCTATACCGGGGATCAGCCAGTGCAGAGACATTCGATGATTTATCCTTTCGCTTTCGAAAATATCCGATCTTCACCACCGGTCTTCAAATGCTATCCATCATTATTCGGAATGGGTTATATGACAAAAAGTCTTCTCCCGATTAAGCCGAATAATGAGCGCAATATTTTAAAACATATGGATATTGGGATCTCAGTTAAGTCATAACTTAAAACCCAAAACCTTACTTTCAAGTGGTTTAAATAAATTACCATTTCCAATCTTTTAAACAAAAAGATTCATTTCACAAAGTTCACCCATCTTTCACAAAGATTCATTCACGACTTTCAAAACAATTTCTTTTCAAATTGGATTAACTCATCCAATCTTTAAATCAAAGACTCAATTCATAGCTTTCAAAAACCATTTCCAAAGATTCATAGCTTTCAAAAACAATTCCATTTCAAATCTTTTATGCAAAAGATACACATGTTAGATCTTCTTTAATTTCAAAACCATGTTCAACAATCTTTCATAAAGATTCATTTATAGCTTTCAAATTATTCTCATTTCAAACATGAAATCCTTTCAACACAAATTGGAAATCCTTTCTTTATATGAAAGCTATTATTACTTGAAAACAAATATTTTTCGTTTCGAAAAAAATCCGATTACATTTGCATATGTTAAAGCCCTTCAAGCATAAAACTTTGGTTAAATTCAAATTTCCAAAATAATATTTTAAAATGGTTTAAAACCCATATAAACGCATTTATAACTTGTATAACCTTTTTGAACCATAATTTCCAAACATAGAATTCAATTTCAAATCTTGAATTCAAATTCAAATCAAATTATTTAAATTTCAAAACTTTATCAAGTCATTCAAAATAACTTTTATCTTCAAAACTCATTTTCAAAAGCTTTTCATATTTAACCTAATTCCATTTCCAAAACTATTTGGATTCAAAATTTGAATTTTAAATAAATAATATTTAAATTTAAAAATGTCTGTGACTTAACCAATTTTCTCATGCAATCCATATTTGTGTGTGTATGGTGTAGTCCAGGGTTTTACACAATATTGCAATATCAACAACCATCACAGATTCAAGTATAGCAAAATAAGTAAGCGGTATAATCTATAACGCTTATCTTTCATTCACAAATTCCCAGACAATACACAGATGTATCATAGATAAATGAATAAATTATACACAGCTCAATTCACAGAACAGAATATCACAGATCAGAAAGGACAATCAATTCAAGGTATCTCATACAATGCGAACATTCATAAGCAATCCAAGCGCTCAATAATCATTTATAAGCAGGTTTTGTTAATTGTTCAAATCCTAATTAATTCAATTTAATTTCCAATTAAATTAATTACTTAGGAATTAATTATCAAATCGTGATTGATTAATTACAAATCATTTGATATTAATTAATGAAATTAATTTAATATTGATAGCTATTTGAAAGAAAACATGAGAACATGTTAAAATAGATAAGGAATTAATTTGATAATGAAATTCAACACTTGTAAATTATAATTAAAATTTTAATAAGGAGATAAACCCAAATTTTCTTGTTTTTACATTTGTAAAACATTTAAACTATGCAAACAACACTTGGAGTCATTTTAATAATCTAAGTAACATGTGGCATTATTTTAATTTAATTTTGAAAACATTTATTAAAAATAGATAAGAGAAAAACTTGGCAATTCATGTCAGTTCAAACCCTTTTTCCTCTTCTAGTAAAAAAGTAAAATAAAAACCAGATTTTTGTAGAAAAGTTCAAAGCTAAAAAAAGTGAAATCTGTTCAAAAATCTACAGCAAAACTCATCATCTCTGCAAGGACTTATGGATCTACAGCTAATAAATTCAACAACTAATCAATTGCAAGAAACAGGAATCAAAACTGCAACTAATCAACAAACTCCAGATTCAAAATGCAAATTAAAATTTGTTCCAGGAAACAATGTTCTCTATTCTCTGAAAGGTGAGTAAACCGCTCTTTAAATATTTCAAAAATCCAACTACATCTTGACTTGTATGGAATGATTATCGAAGTTTGGATGAAAACTATACTTGCATGATTGTTAGAAAATGAAATAATGTATATGTATGTTAAAAATTTTGTGCATGTTTGAACAATAAGTTTTCATAAAAATATAAATCAAGCATTTCTTTCCAGATTTTCAAAATCTGACATTCCAGTATAAAGAAATCTCTGCATCATCAAAGAGATGAGTAAATTAAACTTTAAACCTGTTTAAAACACTGAAATCATGCAGAAAATGGATTTTAAATTTGTGATTATGATTTGCTTGATTAATTCATGTGGTTATATGTAAAGATATATGGATGCATTCATGTTCCTGTCAATAAATGTTGTGCTATGTACTTTGTGTGCATACACAGGTGAGTAAATTAACAATTTAAAGTTGGAAATTTGTTAACTTTGATTGCTTGTGAAGAGCTTAAAGCATGTTGAAAAAAAATGTTTGCAAAGATCTGTATGCATATATATAAAATGGGATTGATTGAGTTTGAAGGTCTGTATATAAATATGTGTCACTGTTCTTATTATCATCAAATCATTTCAAAAATAGATTACTTAATTTCCAATCTCCTATGAGTTATAATCTTTAAAGAAGATTTGGATCTGATAATTAAACTTGATTTTTAATATTGTTTTTATAGCTTAATCAACAAGTTATTTTACCGGATAACAGAATTACAGTGAAAATCTTATTCAACCTGGAAAATCGATTCTTTTTATTTCATAATTGTATTATATAAACTAAATTTTATTGGAAAATGGTAAATTTTGAGATTAATTTCAAGGTTTTTAAGTGAGTAAATCAATAGGAAACTCGAGTTGAACGAATTTTTGCTTTCGAACAATCTTTGATGATAGGAGAGGTTGGGAGTCTCGAGATCAACACTGAAGCAAGTAGGGTTGATGGAGGTCACGGGAAAAATGGGAGGTGGGTCGTCTGATGGACATGGTGGCGGGACGAGATGATTTGGGTTTCAAACATAGTTTTCGTCAAGCTGGGTAATTGAATCACTGTCTTGCCTCTGGTAATTCGAGTTACAAAAGGCTCGGGGAAATGGAGGTGGGGTAGGTCGGCAAACCATAGCCGGAGTTGTAGCAGTTTTCGTGACTGGAATCGTGGATTCAAATTGATTTCCTGATGATGGATTTGGGTTTCCATTCATGTGGGATGCTCGATTTTGAATTGAGGCTGGAGATGATGTTTAGGATGATCGTTGTTGTTCGCAGGGATGTTGGGTGACTTGACGATGCTGTGATCGATGGTCGAAGTAGTCTTAGGTGATGGTGCATGTGCACGTGATGGTGGTGTGTGTTAGAGCTTAATTAATTGATTTATAAAGTAAATTAAGGATAGATTACTTTGTATTAAAGGAGATTAATTAGTAATTGAAGATTATTAATTGATAACTAAAGGATAATTAATCTATGATTAGAGATTAATTGGTTGATTGATAAGGTAATCAAGGAGCAATGAATTAATTAAATGATTGTAAATTAATTAATGGTTAATTAAGCAGGATTAGATGATTAATTATGATATAAATGGATAATGCTTGCTTATGGATGATTGTTGTTGAATAAATTGAATGATATCTATTGGATGATGTGCCGTGACATTTTATTGATATGGTATTGGTTATATCAATGATAAACAGGTGATGTTTATCTGTGTTATTGCTGTGTAAAGTGACATCCAGTAGTTGAATTTAATCACTTGAATAACTTGGGTTAAGATGACCTTGGATTCGAAGAGACCGGAGTCGAGTACTAGTAAATACCCGAAACCACTTCGATTCTTTATGAATTGATATATGAAATCAATAGGCTAAAATGGAATAATTTAAGTGAATTGGACCATTTAATCTAAGTTTTGGTATTTAGAAATTGATGTGTGAAATAAGTGGTGTCCATAACAACTTATGAAGTTAGAAATCTATATGAGTTACCCTGGGTTTTAAATAAGTTATATGTTTAGGTATTCCATGTTAGATGAGTTTACTCACGCTGGTTTCCAGCCTGACCCGTGTGTTACTTTGACGTAATGCTCGGGTCAGACTGAGTATTACAGATTTTCAGGTGAGGATGTTCTAGAGTCCAGGAGGCAAGCTGGAGAGCTGGAATGTATGGAGAATTTCTGAGGTGATATATTATAGTATCTGAAACAGATTGATTTATCTGTCCTGTGTTTGTAAATATGTTGTAACTCTGATATATATTAAAGTGTAATTCGACAAGTACAGTTTTCCTTTGTATAACTTTTATTTATGTGATATTATATTTTATCTGCTGCGAATGTGAGACTTTGGGTTTGGATTTCTGTTTCTTCTTCTTCTATCTCTTCTTCTTTTCCTAACTATCTGGAATATTCGGGTTCGAAAATTCTGGGTCGTTACATTTGGCATCAGAGCTGAAGGTTAAGCGAGAACCTTGGCTCTGGTGGGATTACTCATTAAGAATAGGGTAAGTGGTACCCTAGAATGAGTTGAGTATGTGTGTGTGTGTGTGTATATATATATATATATATATATATATGAGCGTACTTGTTATTTTCTTATATAAAGATTTTAAATGATTTTATATAAAAATATATTTTGATATATAAAGCAATATTTCTTTCTAATAAATATTAAGGGAATTGGTTGTTAAATTATTAAATTAAATTAAGAAGTAATAGAAATACAACCAAATTGAAATTAAATAAAGATAAGCTTGAAATGGATTCAAACTGAAATTTAATCTTGAAGTTGGGGAAGAATTTCTAAATAAGATGAATTAGAATTGGTTACAAACTGGAGAAATAGAATGGTTATTGTGTTTAATAATGGGATGATTGTTTTCAAATAAACAATAAAATGTTTTAAGGAAGTAACCATTTAAAGAGAATAACTCGTAAATTTGAAAGGATGTAAATTAAAATGGGTTTCCAACTGTGAGGTTCTGAATTTTAAATCTAAACATTTGGAATTGTTTTCAAAATATTAAAGGAAATAATAATATTTAAACTATTTTGAATATGATCTTATTTTATAATAGGAGATGATATTTAATATATTCGAATAAAAGGGTCCTATTTCAAACAAGAGTTGTGAAGATTTAAAGGAATTTGATTTGGATTTAAAACCAAAGGTGGTTTAACTTTTAAAGTATAGCCTGGTTGGTTAAGAAATAAATATGTATATGTATGAATATGCAAAAAATCAAAGTTGGTTTGAAATAAAACTCTAAATGTTGAGTTTTAAATTTGGAATGAGATGTGATACCCAAAAGTGATATGTTTTTAAACTTATTAGCAGGGAAGAATTTTGAAAATTTGAAATGGAGAATTCAAATTTGAGTAAGATTAACGGGATTGATTGAATTTAACTCGGAGGAAGTTAAATAAGTTTGAATGAACAACCTGATTTGGAAATTTCAAGATGAAATTGGGATTTAACTTGGAAAGTTAAATGGTTGATTTTAATGGGGAGTTTGTGTGATCTCAAAATGGGTTTGAGATCTGGAAATTGGAAATGGATGGATATTTTAAAATAATTTGAATAACACCATCCTTTTGTTATTAATAATCTTTGAGCTGAAATTGGATTTGTTTAATAAAATGAAGAAATGGATTGTGGTAATATATCCATTATAGAGATAAATAAAATTTAACTTAAAATTAAAATTAAGATATGGAATTCCTTTGAACTTAAGATTTGAATGTTAAGAAATGAATTCGTAAATTAAAATTGTTTGAAACTCTTACTTGAACCTTGTAATGAGTTAAGTAAAGATAATTTAAAATGGAATTTTGAGAATTTGACTCAAAATTAAATTGTTTAAAGGTTTGGGTTATTGGTGTAAAAATAAAGGTTAATTTGATTTGTGGTATAATATGTTAGGTCTGAACTATGAATTGAATTGTTTAAAAACTTTAAAGGTAAATTGATTTAAAAGAATTAAATCAACATTTGAAGTATTATCTAGAATTTATGTAATTCGAGATGGTTCATAGTGAACTGGAATTTGAAGATGGTTCAAATTGAAATTTGATTTGAATATTTAGAATTTGTGATTAAAAGTTGAATAGTTTTAAATTCAAATGGAATTTGAATTGGATTTGGAAAGAAATTGAGGTTAATTCAACTTGAATTGGGATTAAATCAATTTCAATGGAAATTGAAGTTATTTAAATTGAAACTGAGAAATTATTAAATGGAAGTGGGAATTTAAATTGAATTGATGGAAATGGAGATTGGAATTGAACAGTTTGGCTCTGGGCTATTTTGAAAATAAGTTATTTTAATATAAACCTATTTTTCCAAGCTATTTACTATATACAACTTTTCTTTTTAAAACCCAAACAATTTTATACTTATTTTACAATTATTTTTGGAACTATTTAACAATTTTTCAACTATTTTATAAACTAATTGCTATTTTGAACTACTAATTACTATTTTATAACTATTTTGCAATTATTTAAAATTTCTATGACTATTTAACTATTTTCCAATTATTTTACAATTTCTAAACAATTTTACAGCCATTTTAAAAAAAAAATCAACTACTTATCTATTTTTAACTTTTCAAGCTATTTTCTAAATTTAAACTGGACAGAGTTTAAACTGTTAAATACCCAATCAAGATAAGAATAGAGGTGATAATCCAAATGGATTGAAGCAATTGTGAATAAGTGAATGAAAATCAAAGTGAATATGAATAGAAATGGAATTGATTTGGCTAATAACCAGTAAAGATAAATACGTAGGGTGTACGTATGTTATTCTATTCACATGGTGATTTGATCCAGATTTGAGCATAGAATTTCGAGATAGTTATATCGATCCAAGTGGGATTTTTCACTCGATTTGCGACGGCGAAACTGGATATGGATTGTTGATTGGTTCTGCATATTCTCTATCATAGTTATGACTATGCAAGGAGAATGGCGGTTTCTGATCAAGAAACCAGATCTGAGTCCGCACTAGGAAGTCGGGTAGACGATACTAGTTCGGAAATGAAATTGTATGACCGAGTGAGCGATCAGATTGGTATAGCGTACGGATGATATGTGTACATCGTACTGATTTGAATAAAATTGATGCTGGGAATTTGTGGATTAGAAATGTGAAATGGTTTTTGAAATGAAAGTTATATTTTGCGAAGTATATGATGAAGTAAAGTGGAAATTAGATATTTCTATGATAAAAATTTAATTTTTGGAAGTAAGTAATATGGTTAATGACTTTATAGAGTAATCAAATTTAAATATTTGATTTGAGATAAATAAAGTTATATATCTTTGTTATATAAGATAAATCTCCCCTTGTTGAATCTATTGCCAGAAGAAAAGGATTTTGAAGGTGTTTTGAAGTATAAAAGGAGTTTTATACAAATTTGAAATGATACAAAGTTTTAAAGATTATATATGTCTGAATATATATAAATATATAAAGGATCATATGAGGATTTTGGAAAAAGGTTTTGGGAACCTTTGGATTTGGAAAGGCTTTTGATTTTTGGGTAAAATCAATATTGAATTTGGAAAGCCTAGTTTTAGAATTATCGATTTTGGGATAATCGATTTTGTGTAAAGTAGCTTTGTATGAGATCATACTGGGTGTATGATTTGAAGATACTATATGTGTATAGTATAAAGTGTTTTGATGATGGCTTTGGGGAAAAAGGCGCTCCCTTAAAATGAACTTCTCAGGAGTGCCACCGGGTGGTGCTGCCTTGAGTCCCAAGGGGGCGTTCTAAAGTTGATCCTGTGAGGAGTCCGGACAAAACTAGTTCATGGGGATTATGAGTAGAGTATACCATAGCGAAAGTCGTGTGTGCCGCTGAGGGCCAACAGTCTGCGTTTGATTTTATATCGGTAGACTACAACCTATGGTAACAAAGAGAAAGTCGTGTGTGCCGCTGAGAACCAACAGTCTGCGTTTGATTTTATATCGGTAGACTACGACCTATGTAGAAGTGGAGAAGTTTCATTTTGACAGCGTAACCCTGGGATGTAACTGCGATCTTTCGTGTGTTCCATGGAGTAATCGAGAGGCCGCGGAGAGCCTACAGTTACATGGACTTTTGCCGCAATGGCAACATAACCCAGGATGTAACTGGGACCATGGATGGGGGTGATGATTTCCAGAGCATTCTTACCAAAGATATTTCCTCGATTTCAAAACGTTTTCGATATTTTTAATAAAATTATTTTCCAAATATTTTCACTGGATGTTGAAATGGGTCTGCTAAGTACTTATAGATTTTCAGTCCTACACCTGATCAACGTATGACCGAATTTCTGTGAGAACGAGGACGGACTTATTGAAACATCGAGTTATAAAAGTATTTTTTATAAAACTATTTGGCCAAATTATAAAGATTTTCAAAGTGTTTTAAAAATGGTCAAAGAATAATTTATTTGAATTTAAGCATTTTAATAATTCTGGTTTCATCCCTTTTCGAGGACGAAAAGATTCAAAGGGGGGAGGAATGTAATACCCCAGAAATTTAGGCAATGTTTATTTAATAATTTCCATTAATAATTATTTTAAAATGTGTAATATTGATTTAGTAATCTAATTTAACAGGATTTATCTCTAATTGTTTAATTTGATAAATGTTATCTTTTTAAAATCTATAATGATAATAATTTAATTTGGGAATTTTATTCTTTCCACAGTTAAAGTATTTAAATGATAAAATATATCTTTCTAAGCTAATTAAAAGGATTTTCTATTTATAATGTATATATATGTGTATACATTGTAAATAAGGAGTTTGATTTTAATTTAAATTAATAAGAAATGTTTTCAAATATATATGTATGTATGTATGTATATTGTAAATTGGAAAATTTAATTAGATTTAGTATAGAAACTTTTCAATAGCTTATTTTAAAAATATACCAATGAATTAAGCATAGTTATAATTAATAAACATAATTTGTATTTGGAAACATTGAAGGCTATTTGAAATAAAACTTGAGAGCATGTAAAAATAGATAAGGAATTAATTTAATAATGAAATTCAACACTTGTAAATTATAATTAAAATTTTAGTAAGGAGATAAACATAAATTTTCTTGTTTTTACATTTGTAAAACATTTAAACTATGCAAACAACACTTGGAGTCATTTTAATAATCTAAGTAACATGTGGCATTGTTTTAATTTAATTTTGAAAACATTTATTAAAAATAGATAAGAGAAAAACTTGGCAATTCATGTCAGTTCAAACCCTTTTTCCTCTTCTAATAAAAAATATAAAATAAAAACCAAATTTTTGAAGAAAAGTTCAAAGCTGAAAAAAAGTGAAATCTGTTCAAAAATCTGCAGCAAAACTCATCATCTCTGCAAGGACCTATGGATCTACAGCTAATAAATTCAACAGCTAATCAATTGCAAGAAACAGGAATCAAAACTACAACTAATCAACAAACTCCAGATTCAAAATGCAAATTAAAATTTGTTCTAGGAAACAATGTTTTCTATTCTCTGAAAGGTGAGTAAACTGCTCTTTAAATATTTCAAAACTCCAACTACATCTTGACTTGTATGGAATGATTACCGAAGTTTGGATGAAAACTATGCTTGCATGATTGTTTGAAAATGAAATAATGTATAGGTATGTTAAAAAATTTGTGCATGTTTGAACAACAAGTTTTCAAAAAAATATAAATCAAGCATTTCTTTCCAGATTTTCAAAATCTGACATTTCAGTATAAAGAAATCTCTGCATCATCAAAGAGATGAGTAAATTAAACCTTAAACCTGTTTAAAACTATGAAATCATGCAGAAAACTGATTTTAAATTTGTGATTATGATTTGCTTGATTAATTCATGTGGTTATATGTAAATATATATGGATGCATTCATATGCCTGTCAATATTTAAATGTTGTGCTATGTACTTTGTGTGCATAAGCAGGTGAGTAAATTAACAATTTAAAGTTGGAAGTTTGTTAACTTTGATTGCATGTGAAGAGCTTAAAGCATGTTGAAAAAAAAATGTTTGCAAAGATTTGTATGCATATATATAAAATGGTATTGATTGAGTTTGAAGGTCTGTATATAAATATGTGTCACTATTCTTATTGTCATCAGATCATTTCAAAAATAGATTACTTACTTTCCAATCTCCTATGAGTTATAATCTTTAAAGAAGATTTGGATCTGATAACCAAACTTGATTTTTAAAATTATTTTTATAGCTTAATTAACAAGTTATTTTACTGGATAATAGAATTACAGTGAAAATCTTATTCAACCTGGAAAATCGATTCTTTTTATTTCATAATTGTATTATATAAACTAAGTTGTATTGGAAAATGGTAAATTTTGAGATTAATTTCAAGGTTTTTAAGTGAGTAAATCAATAGGAAACTCGAGTTGAACGAATTTTGGCTTTCGAACAATCTATGATGATAGGAGGGGTCGGGAGTCTCGAGGTCAGCATTGAAGCAAGTAGGGTTGATGGAGGTCACGGCAAAAATGGGAGGTGGGTCGTCTGATGGACGTGGTGGCGGGGACGAGATGATTTGGGTTTCAAACCTAGTTTTCGTCGAGCTGGGTAATTGAATCACTGTCTTTCCTCTGGTGATTTGAGTTACATAAGGCTCTGGGAAATGGAGGTGGGGTGCGTCAGCAAACCATAGCCAGAGTTGTAGCAGTTTTCGTGATTGGAATCGTGGATTCGAATGGATTTCCGGATGATGGATTTGGGTTTCCATTCATTTGGGATGCTTGATTTTGAATCGAGGCTGGAGATGATGTTTGGATGATCGTTGTTGTTCATAGGGATGTTGGGTGACTTGAGGATGTTGTCATCGATATGGTCGGAGTAGTCTCAGATGATGGTGCATGTGCACGTGATGGCGGTGCGTGTTAGAGATTTGGGATCGTGAAGGTCTCGAAGTCAGGTTCGAGTATTTGATCGGGTAGCTCGAGTTAATTCTCAGGATTTATTGGAAGTGTTTTTTTTTTCTGTAGGAATTGGAACTTAAATTTTAATCAAAGCTTTAAGAAAAATGGGAAGAAGATAAACTCGGGTTTGGCTCGAGTAAGTTTCAGGTTCAACCCGAAGCAGAGAATGTTAAACTGTTACAAGGGCTTTTAAAAGATTTAAACTTGTTTTTTTTTGAAATTTTAAATTTTAAATTGGTTTAAACTTTCTATTTGATGTTTAATAAATGTTGCATAAACATTTTGATTTAAGAAGTTGTTAAGTGGCAATTAAGGTATTTATAAGATAAGGTTTTATCTTAAGATAATTAAGGTTATCAGATTTTGGAAATGGTTAGTATAATTAATTAATTTGATAAAATAATTATAAAGAACTAATTATGTGATTAATTAAGAATAATTAATTTGTAAATTAATAATTAAGTGAGGGTTATAAATCGATTAATTAAAAGTTAATTAATTGTGATTATGGATTAATTAATTTGTAATTAAGGTTGTTAATTAATAATTAAGTTTTATTAATTAATAATTAAGATATAATTGATTTGTTAATTTGAATTAAGAGATATTGATTAATAATTACGGTTGTTAATCAATAGTTGATGGTTAATTAATCAGTAAATTAGAGGTTAATTAATGATTTATAAAGTAAATTAAGGACAGATAATTTGTATTATAGAAGATTAATTAATAATTGAAGATTATTAATTGATAATTAAGGGATAATTAATCTATGATTAGAGATTAATTGGTTGATTGATAAGGTAATCAAGGAGCAATGAAATAATTAAGTGATTGTAAATTAATTAATGGTTAATTAAGTAGGATTAGATGATTAATTATGATATGAATGGATAATGCTTGCTTATGGATGGTTGTTTTTGAATAAATTGAATGATATCTATTGGATGATGTGCTGTGACATTTTATTGATATGGTATTGGTTATATCAATGATAAATGGGTGATGTTTATCTATGTTATTACTGTGTTAAGTGACATCCAGTAGTTGAATTTAATCACTTGAATAACTTGGGTTAAGATGACCTTAGATTCGAAGAGACTGGAGTCGGATATTAGTAAATACCCGAAGCCACTTCAATTCTTTATGAATTGATATGTGAAATCAATAGGCTAAAATGGAATAATTTAAGTGAATTGGACCATTTAATCTAAGTTTTGGTATTTAGAAATTGATGTGTGAATTAAGTGGTGTCCATAACAACTTATGAAGTTAGAAATCTATATGAGTTATCCCCGGGTTTTAAATAAGTTATATGTTTTGGTATTCCATGTTAGAAGAGTTTACTCATGCTGGTTTCCAGCCTGACCCGGGTGTTACTTTGATGTAATGCACGGGTCAGACCGAGTATTACAGATTTTCAGGTAAGGATGTTCTAGAGCTCAGGAGGTGAGTTGGAGAGCAGAAACATGGAGAGTTTCTGATGTGATATATTATAGTATCTGAAATAGATTGATTTATCTTCCGGATTTATGGAAAATTTCGGTAGAGTGTCCTTTGCCTCAATTGGAATTTTTTACAATATAATATATAGCACAAATATACCCAATATATATCAAATTTTCATCTCAATGATGAGGTATCCCAAAGAGAAAAAATATAAAATCGCGGTATTTAATCCGAGATGCATACCTTATTATTAATACGAGTGAATTCGCTCGTATTAAGTAAGAAAAAGAAAAATATAATCTGCATATAGTCCAAACGGTCTTCGTATGTACCAATCTCAACTCAAATTTGAATATCAGTCACTTATAATAAGATTTAGAACATGTATGAGTTCAATAAATTATAAAACTTGAATTCTGAATCCAAATCATAGGCACGAACAAAAATGCACAACAATAACATTCATATGCAATCAAAACAGTTACAATGGTGATTTACAACAACGAAAACCATTCATCAAATTCAATATTTGTTATAACTTAATTTTTGTATTCTATTATATTCCCTTGTTAATGAAAATTATAAGACTTGAAACTTATCTATTTGTTCAAGTGGTTTAAATAATATGTTTTCCTCATCTTTTTTTGAACAAGCATCATAGTTAAAATACCAGGGTGGCTACACCATAATATACTCTTAATCATTTCTAATCAGCATATGCTTTATATACTCCTAAACGGTATAATAACAATCGAGCTCTTCGCTCACATGTATGTATAATAAATAGTTATACTAATAGCTTAACCTTAAGAATTTCATAGCAATGACTATTTCAAACATCATCTTGAGGCACAAAACTTGTAAAGAAAATGTTGGCATAAATCAAAAAATGAGGTATAACAATATACCTGGTTGTGCATTCATTTCACTTTTATAGTCAAAATTCCAAGTTAAGTTGTCGTAAATGGCTCTATTTTCACTATCCACTAAGTAGAGCTGGATGGTTATAATAGCATTAAATCTATCCAAAAATATTTTAAATTTAATGGAAGTATGAAAAAGAATCAGATATGAAAACTTAAGTAAGAAGGAACACATAAGAAATACTTTTAGGTATGAAAATTGTTATATGGAATTGGAGAAAATTATTGTAAATGTAGAACCCAAATTATTGTGTACATGTGATGTCAGGTAAACGGGTACGATAGAAACTCCTTTTCTCCTGAATTTTAAAAAAAGAATGCTTATTCACCTTTTAAAAAAAATACTTAATCCTTAGAAAATTGTCAAATGCTTACTGAAGCATTTATTGTAACGGAACAATAAACAAATTCCTTATCACTTGTTTTAACATCCATCAACTGACAACTTATTATAAAAAAAATATCATGGTTTTTTATTAAGCAAAGACCCAACAAAATAATTATCAAAGACCAAACTAAACAATCTGGTTATTGCAATAAAAAACAAATTGCCTAAAACAAATTATGAACATTAAAAACTATACCAAAATAAGAAGAAAAAAATATCCAGTAAGTTATAACATCAACAATGGAAAGCATTACACTGAATAAAAGATTATCTTAGTGATAGACTTTTAGGACCACTAGAAAATAGAAATGATATGGCTTTTTTTAAAAGAGTAAATAATAAGGACCAAAATGAGATGACTTGCCAATGGAAAACCAAAAACAGTTAGAAAATTAGAGCCATTTTTTGAACTTTTTTTAAAATCAAAGCAGAAAGAATACATATATAAACATAAAATCACAATATCTATGTGTTGGCACAAAATATTTAGATGCTATCATTTAATATTCAATCCACTTTATTTAATATTAACTTAAACTTCATTTCATTTTAATCCATTACTCATTTTATTTAAATTGATTCAAGCTAAATTTTCTTATCATTCGAATTTAACAAATTTAAATTTGTTTTTAGATTAATATTATCAAATCTATAAATTATTTAAACTTGTTCACTTGAATTTCATTTTATTATTTTAGCTAATCCATTTCAATTACATTTCATATTTTATTTAAGCTTTCGTGGGTTAAACTATATTTTATTTACTTCATTTTACTAACTTGGTTTACTTTAAGTTAATTATTTTATTTCGTATCTCGAATTCAAAATTTTCTTTTGTTTGCTTAATCATAAATATTCAACAGTTTAAAATTTAATTTTACTTTCTTGCTCAAATCTATAAGTTATGAACTTATTTTTATCTATAATATTTTCCATTACAAGTTCAAAAATTATTTCATATATTTATCAAATCATATTTAGAATATTTTTCACAATGAAACTTGTTTTAGTCGAAAATAGATTCCTTCTTGTAGTAATTCACACTTAGAAACTTGGAAATGAATATTGGCGATGTTGCAGTCATCCCTAGAATTTATTTCCCAACTATTAAATGAGTTCCATGCTTTTATTTCTTTAAAAATCCTTGCAAAATATTTTTCTGGTCAAAATTCTTTCAAATAATACTATTATTAACTTTTAAAGGCTTTGAAAATAATTTTGAAAACAAAGGGATTTAAAATTTTAAAATTCTGAGCTTTTAAATCCTTTTTATTCATAAGCTATATTATAAATATACTTATTCAGTTTCATTTCTTATTATGAAAATATTTCATCACTTTACGTTTTTATTATTTCAAACAATTCTTTTATTTTAATTAGCTTTCAATTCAACTTAATTATCAAATGCTTCATAAAATAAAATTCTTCAAGTATTCATTTTACTTTAATTCAACCAACAATCGATGATAACTAGATATTATCATCTCCTAACACCTATAATTGATTAAAAATTATTATTTTATATATATAAAATAATTTAGGTAAAATTATTTCATTTACCCTATTTGAAAACAATATTATGTCGACTTGACTCGTTTAAGTATTTAGAAACCCCTATCGATAACATGGCATCCCGTGCATTGACCGGAATTCGTAATTAACTCAACTGATAAGTAAACACAATATAAAACATTTTATAACACTAACAAGTACGCTCTCTTATATATACACTCAAATAGACTCATTCTAGGGTTTTACTACCTTATCTCTAATGAGTCGAACCCCACAAAGCCAAGGTTATCGCTAAACCAAAGCCCTCTAATACCAATTATGATGACCCATATTTCGAATGGTTTAAATCAACAATAATCCACATATGTCCAACTTAAAACATATGGAAGAAAATAAGAAAATAAGAAAAGAAGAAGAAAACAACACAGAATCTCACAGCGAAAACGATAAAATATAATAATCAAATAAACAGTTCAAGGAATTACTTACTATACCCTTTATTTAAAACCTAGACAATATTTATCAGAGTTATACATATATAGGAATAAATAATCAGTACAGCAGAATACCATGATGTAGAGAATAATAATAGTAGTAATATACCAAATCTTCGTCTTCGTCCACCAAAGAATAATCCAGTATGCTGAAAAACTCAAGACTGACCCGAGCGTAATGAAAAACAAAACACTCGAGTCGGGACTAAAATACTCTTATGTAAATCAAATGAATATCATGAAATATGAGTGCAATAAATTAAGAGATGTTACGGGTTTTTCCATCACCTAAGGATCCGTCAAACTATGTATATATAATACTGTACGCTATAATAGATAATGTCTATCGTCAAAATAAATATCAAAATAGCACTAAGACTTTACATTAATCCACCTTAACACATTTTTTGTAACGACCCCGGATTTTAATTTAATTTAAATTGATAATTTATTGAATTTTTGAATTAAAATTGTAAAATTAATGGTAAAATAAAGCGAGTTTCCCCGAAGACTAATAAATTTTGTATAAATCATTTAAATTTAAAAAAATATTGTAAATATTGTATATATGTGAATATATATGTATACGCGCATATATGAGGAAAAATTGAATATATATGTATTTGATTTGAATTTAAATCTCAAATAAATGGTTTAATAATAATAAATGATAATAATAAATATTAGAATTTATGGTTCATAATGGTTTGAGTTTATAAAATAATATAAGACAATAAATATTAAAGTAAGATAACAATAAATATTTAAACTAGAAATAGAAAAATAATATGAGATAAATTTTAATAAAAATAGGAAGTAGAACATTTGCTAAATTCTAACAACAAAACAAAAAAGAAATTTATTTATATTACAAAACAAGAAGATTTAAATAAAATAAAATACATTTAAATATGAATAAATGTAGACGAAAATAAAACAAACGAATAAAATACAAAGGACTAAAACAATGATAACTAATGCCACATCTCAGCCGAGACAAGCAAGCATGGGCTAAGCATGGGAACAAGGTATCAAGGCAATTAATGCAAGCCATGCTTTGATTTCACACCAGCCACTAAGTAATGAAAAAGATATCACTGCTTGGTTGTACTAAAAGAAGTATTACCCTGTACAATTCATTTTCTTATATCAAACTCATTCTTTTATCAACCTCTCTTCATTTCAAATTCGTTCATTTCAAAACTGAGATAGTATCATTTTGAAAACTAAAACAAAATTCAACCTGGAAATTTCAAATGAAGATGGAATGCAAAGGTTCAAAACTGGAAACAAATAAAAATCAAAACAAGCTCATTCCTCTGTTCCTATCTTTCTTCATCAAAACCCATCAAGGTGAGTAAACATACTCTTCAAATACTTAAGTATCATTACATCTGTGGATGATATATTGAGTTTTTTGTATATATGTTCAAGTTTTAGCTCTGTGAACATTATTGTGATTATTCCGGGTAAATTGAAAATGTTTGATCTTTTTCTGGGCTACAGAGTAAAGTAAAGTGGAGTTAAAAAAAAAATTATAATCTTCATGCCACATTTTTTTTAGGTTTAGATATCAAATTTAAACAAGTTTGTTTGAACCTAAATCATGGCTTAGGATTTATTTTAAGCTTGATGTTGAAGTATGTTTCTGTAAATTAAGTTTATAGTAAAAGTATGAACATATGAAAAATTTGAAAAACTTAATTCATCGATTCAATTATATAATTTGAAACTGCATTCGAAAAGAAGATTTTCAAAACAAAAATGAGAACATTTAATCAAGTATGCTTCGAACAGTACGTAAATGAACCAAAAATGCTTTTTATCCAAATTTCAGCGATCAAAGGAAAATTGAATGTTGTAATCTTGCTTGAAGCTAGTTGAGCCATTGATGATGTTAGGAAAATTGTCTAATTTTTTTTCTATTATGTGGGATGATGGAACGAGATCAACTTAGGGTTTAAAGCTTGGGTTTATCTGATCGAAATCGTGAGGCAAATTCGTCATCAGTGATGCATCGGGTTTCATCGCACGCAAGGGGATGGTAGCACGGTGGGGTAACGTTGCTTTGGACGAAAGCATGGAGGCTCTGGTGAGCTAGGTTGTTGGGGCGAAGGAGTTTTCGTTGGCCAATTTTGGTCCCATTCAGGTTGAAGGGCTCGATTTTGATTAACGCCGTTATTGGGTGGTTTGGGTGCTCAGGCGAGATGGGGGGAACTTCGATGATGGATGGGTATCGTCGACCATGATCGGAGACACTCCGATCGCGTGTGCACGTTCACACGTGCATATCTGCTCTCAGGCGAAGTTATAGGTTGGAGAAGACGAAATTATACTCAGAGTGTTTGACTCGAAACAGTGAACGTTGCAAAGGACTCGAAGTATACTCGGTTTCAAGTACGTGAAATCTGGGTACTGACTCAAGTTCAGATGTTAACTATGTAACAGTTTTTTTTAACTAAAGCAATGGGAAAAAGAAAAAGAGAAACATGGTAGAAGGTTGAAGATAGCCCGGTGGATTTTGGTTTTGGGGCTCGGATCTTAATGGGTTAACACAAATTTTCAAGTGTTTCGAAGCCATGTTGTTTTAAAGTGTCCAAAAATAATTAGTGGCATATAATGACAATTCTTAACATTTATTTAAAACTTGATTTATAATGCGATTAAGTAATTAATCTAGATATAAGGTGGTCTTTAATTAAATAGGGTTTTTATAAATTTAAGAATCGTTTATTTATTTAGAGGTAATTTATAAATGTGGTTTATTTTAAAGGTTGATAAATTAATATAGATAATTAAAGGATAGTTCATTACTTAATAAATAATTTAAGAATTTGGTGGATCCTTAATGAAAGTAATTAGGGATTAATTACTTACTGTAATTAATTTTGGACTTTTTGATTAATTAAAGTTAATTTGTTTAGTCTAATTTAGTTAAGAAAATCATTAGATAAATTGGTAATTAATGATTAATTGTTATGCGATGATTACTTTATGATAAGTAATTAAAGGGTTAATTTCTTAAAATAATTAATTAGGAGTTAATTAATTACGTAATTGACTTAAAGGGTTGATTTAATTAATATGATTAGTTAAGAATAATTTAATTAATTAAAGTGTTTGATAAATTAATTTATATCATATGATTTGGAAGTAATAAATCAGAATTGGATAATAAATTCATAAGTAATTAATTTAATTAGAGATAAATTGAATTAATTAGGATTAAACAATCCTGTTTATAAATGATTATTGAATGCTTGACCTTACTTATGAATGATTATATTGTATGAAATGCCTTGAATTGATTGTCCTATCTGATCTGTGATATTTTATTCCGTGGATTGAGCTGTATAAAATTTATTCATTTATTGATGATACATCTATATATTATCTGTGAATCTGTGAATGGGCGATAAGCTTTATAGTTATATCGCTGATCAACTATATTTCTATGTTTTAATCTGTGATGATTGAATGATATTGCACTATTGTGTTAAACCCCTGGACCACACTTATACACACACAAAATATGGATTTCACGAGGAAATCGATTAAGTCACAGATTTTGAAATAGTTTTGAAGTTAAATATTTTAATTCAAATGTTTTGGAAATGGATTGGGTTTAAAGTGAAAAGCAATTGAAATGGAATTTCAAGATAAAACTTATTTTATTTACTTGATTAAGATTTGGAATTTAAATATTTTGATTTAAATTTGAATTCAATACTTGAAATTGAATTCTATGATTTGAAACTAGGGATTAACGAGATTATACTAGTTATATATGAGTCAAACCATTTTTAAAGTATTGTTCTTTTGAGAATTTGAATTAACCCAAAGATTATAACTTGTATAAATGAAATAAGGTTTTTCCAAAATAACACTGTTGTTTCTAAATAATAAAAAGCTTTCATCGGAGAAACGAATTTCAAACTATATAAAAGGGATTTCAAGTTTAAACTGAAATAGTTTACCAAGTTATTGATGAATATTTGGAAACGAATTTTGAAAGTGAATATTTGGGAACGGTTTGAAAGCTATAAGATAAATCTTTAATTTAAAGATTTTAAACAAGTTAATCCAAATGAAATAGAAATTGTTTTGAAATCCGTAAATGGAATTTTGTGAAATAAATCTTTTGTTTAAAAGATTTGAAATGGTATTTGGTTTAAACCATTTGAAAGAAAGTTTTGAATTATTAAGTTGTGACTTAATTGAAATCCCATATCCATATGTTTTAAATGTTTTCGCTCACTATTCGGTTTAACCGGGAAAGGACCTTTGTGTCGTATAACCCATTCCGAATATGTAATTCGACGTTATGGATAGCATTTGAAGACCGGTGATGAAGACCGGGTATTTGCGAAAGCGATAGGATGACCTATCGATTGTTTCTGCACCGAGTCGCGCCGGTATAGAGACTCCCTAAGTGATGGGAAATCCGATCAGGATTGTGAATATCCGGATTGCAAGGACTTCTTTGTAAGTGCCTTCGGTTCTGTTCGAGCCCGGAACAGACTTGTATGGATAGTATGTCTGACATTACAAATTGAGATATAAAGCTGATTTCTTTCAAATATATTTCTGTTGGTGGCGGAGAATTTATTCTCTTAGCTTAACACCCTTCTCTGAGACGTACGAGCTCAGAGGCTATGTAGTTGAAGGTTATCAGCAATATATTCCCAATTTGGTAATGTGACAAGCTGAGTGTTGCTGTAAAATGATCATTGTTTGATCATTTGTGATATGATCATTTGTTTGATCACTTATCTTTGTGATCATTTCTATGATCATTTGTTGACCCAAAGCACAGCTTTTGTATAAAGCGTGGCTTTGTGGACGAGACTTCGTCGAGCCTCACACCCCGGAATGGTCAAAACAGGAAAGATGCGGCAAGGTTATGAGGGGTAGCTCCCTTTAGGGTATGTGCATTTCCTTCTGGAAAAGGGTGGTATCATGGTATGGAGCCCAGATACTTACTCATGTGGAACACTTTATTTATTATGGTGTGATGTTGATTAGAGAGCTATCGGATAAAGGTCCCAAAGAACCGGGGAATGGCATACTCGTGTCAGTAGTTGCACAGTTAGGGGTAACCCGGCCTTGTGTTGGAAGAGATCCGGTTTGGTTCTCGGGGACGTCCTTCCAGAGGCGTTCTCATATGGCAATGGGAAGTTCCTTGGCCTGACCATTTGTTGGAAATCCAAAGAAACAATACGATCTTGTACGGTCTTAGTTGTAGAACCTGCTTCCTCAGGAG
Organism: Allium cepa; assembly: GCA_030765085.1. Classification (NCBI taxonomy): domain Eukaryota; kingdom Viridiplantae; phylum Streptophyta; class Magnoliopsida; order Asparagales; family Amaryllidaceae; genus Allium; species Allium cepa. The sequence goes on along the minus strand of CM060929.1, from coordinate 1,049,622,908 downwards.
GTAGCTATAGCAGGCATAATATAATGGTACCTATGCTGGCTAAGATTTATATTCTACTTTCAAAATGTTTTCTACACTATGCACTAATAATAATATCAAATGTTTATTTTTAATGCGTATCAAGCATCTTTGACTATCATAAGGAGAAATCTCCTCCGATTCTGCGTTTGCATTGTGTGTGTGTGCGGGAGGCCTTATGGTAGTCTCATTTTTAAAAAGCATTGCGAATTGACTTTGAAAATCTTTTGTTGAATGTTTTAAAAGATAAACTGTTTTTGTTGCTCACACCAGTCCCACGACTGATCTGGAGTTTATTGTTTCTTTCCTAAACTCTGGGTGCTCATTATTTTCTACACGAGCAGTCTAGAGTTAGGTTTTTCAGATAGTCAGATTAGTAGGTTATCTGGAGCTAGTTCAGTCTTTGGACCACACCAGTCTTGCTTAGCTTGGTGCATCGTTATTGGGAGTTCGAGGTATTGCTGGATTGGTTCTTGGAGATGGAGTTGCAGTTCTCGGAGTTCTCTTTTGAAGAATATCTTAGAGTTATATTGTTCCGCTGCTAGATGTCATCTATTTTCTTTTCCGCTGCTATTTACTGTATCATATCTCTGATGTATATTGATATCTATTGGATCATCTATTGTATCAGATATTGTATCAAAGCTGTATATCAATGTATTATTCTTTTATTCCGCTGTGTTATTTACTTAATGTTGTTATAAGCTCCGGCGAATCGGATTTGAACGGTCGAATCTATGGCATTCGAATACGATATGAAGTATGGATGTCGATCTTCGAGCGGGCAAAATTAGTCTCGTTACATTTTTATAGGTAAACTAAAATCGTAATGGGCTCGCATAAGGATAAATATGACAAGGCACGAGAGGTAATTCCCAAGGTAGAATTCTACCAGTTTACCCTTTCTAGCTAGTCATAACTCATCCGCAACCGGCCACGACAATCACTTTGAAAAAAAAAGGTGCACCCATCGAGTACAAAATCATGAAAGTAATACTAGTAATCTATGCCACTGGAGGTTCGTTGGCCAGACATAGGCTCCTGTTTATTCATTTTAATTATGACACAAGTGTTAAGGCTATCCATCATCGTTCTCTTACTTAATTCCAATAAACATTCGCCAATTCAACAACTACATTCTGGATATCATCCATCATGTACACGGTTGTCAAAGTGGTTCCAATATTGACAAAAGTATGCCGATAAGAGGCCATAGTCTCTTTAGCAACCGAACGTCGTTTTACACACCAGTTTGTTGTTTTACGTTTCGAAAACAATTCTTACTTGATATCAAAATATCACATTTGCTTCAAAATCAAATCCATTTCAAAATCACCATATTTGCTTCAAAATCAAATCCATTTTGAAATCATCATATTCGCTTCAAAATCGTATTTTACTTCAAGATGTCAATTCGGTTCGATATATCGATTTCACTTCAAAATTTGTTTCGAATTAAAATTTAGGTCATAACATCACTTTAACCTAATTCATATTTAAATCTAAGATTTAAATATAAACAACCCACCTTTTTGACCAGTTTGAATTTTTTAAAAATAGTTTAAATAGTTTTAAAATAGTTAAATAGTTCAAATAGTTTAACAGAAAATAGTTTAAGTATTAAAAATGGTTTATATAGTGAAATAGTTTGGAAAATTAAAATAATATGAATATTTTAAATTTTAAATAGTTTATACTAAAATAACTTATTTTAAATAATTTCAAAGTCAAACTGATTTAATTCCAAATGTTACCAATTCAAATCATATTCAATTTCCATTTTGATTCAATCGATTTGATTTCAATTTCTAATCGAACTTTACTTCGATTCCACTTTTTGTACAAATAAATTTGAATTTGAATTAATTCAATTTCGCTTTCAATTCCAATTGATTTTAATAGTAATTCTAGCTTAAATAAATATCAATCCAATCCCAATTTCAATTCCTATTCCAAATTAATTTCAATTTCAGTTCCAAATATATTTCAATTCCAAATTAATTGCAACTCCAATTCCAAATAGATTTCAATTCCAATTCCAAAGAAATTTCAATTCCAATTCCAAATTAATTTCACTTCCAATTCCAACTTAATTTCAATTCTCGTTCGAAATTAAGTTCAATTCCAATTCCAAATTAATTCCAATTTCAAATTAATTTCAATTCCAATCCTAAATTAATTTCAATTTCAACCATCCAATTCAATGATTAAATTTTAACCAATTCTTAAATTCAAACCATTCTGATTTATATAAATTTCGAGTTTTATTTCCAAAATGTCGATTCAAATCACTTTGATCAAATTAATTTTTGATATTCAATTAAAAATCCAGATCTTCAAATATAATTCAATTCCACGCTAAATTTTGAAATATCGTTTATATTACTTTTACTTAGCAATATTCAAAGTTCGAAAAAAAGTCTAATATTTTAAAACAAAACAATTTTTGAAATTCAAATCGTATTTTAATTATAACATCAAAATCTCAACTTCGATTATTAAACAATTTATGTTATCCAATTTAAATTTCAACATTGTAGGCTCAAGTTCGAGAATAATTTGATTTCCATAAATTTGATTTTCATTTCTTAAAATCAAATCATTTAAATAATTCTAAAACAAAATTTTAAAATCATTTAATTTAACCAATTCGGTTTCCGTATATAATTCTCAATCATATGGCCAAATGAATCAATTATTTTAATCTAATTTAGGGATGGATATATATATCATTTCAATCCAAAATAAATGTCATAGGTATATATCATTTCAATTTATTTCCTAATTTATCCGAAATAATTCAATTTATAGTTTTACATACTGTAAAAAATATACAGGATGATAACATGATATATCAAAATAAACAAACATCCAAATCATCCAAAATATCAATCAAATTTTCATCCATCATAACCAACATCCAAACAGTCAAAAATCACAACAATCAACAAATTATCGATAATTGGGGATTTTTACTAGTAGTTTAATCCTAATTCAATTTAACTATCAATTCAAATCCTAATCAATTCAATTCAGATATCAAACTAATGTCAACCAATTTATTGAACATCAACTAATGCGATTAAATTGCTTCACGACATTAATTTAACTAATATAAAATTTATTTAGTCAGTTGTGGGTGTACAAAACACTCACCTTTCTATTTGTAACCAAAAATATTTCCAGCTTCTAAAAAATTCCAGCTCGATCGCATATCGTAGAAGATGTCGATACGAATTCTCAGCAACTCGTAACATGCGAAATGAACCTCATACAAAAAAGATATGTTTTTATTAGTATACGACGTAACTGAAATCGATTAACAAAATTAAAATTTAATTAACCTAACCTAAATCTCAAATTACCTTATAGTATGCGTATAAGCCACTTACGTTTCCCCTTCTTCCACCATCACAAATCACGACCCTCTGTTATTTTTTATTTTTTTATAATAGAATGCCATGTCGCTCACGCCTAAAACATCGAACCTTGATCCTATCATCGCATGTAATCGCACCACGCCTGAAGCCTAAATCGAACCCAACTTCGACGTTAATCTTCCTCATCGCCTTCGTCGTTCGCTCGCTTCAATTCACATCGCCATCACCGCTGCGTGCGCTTCCTCCTTAACCGCGATTTCATAGCATTTTTTATTTGATCGACCTCTTTTTTATTTAATCGATTTGAAGTTGAAGTTTAAAAGTGAGGGCAAGAGGAAAAAAATATGGGTAAAAAGAAACGTGGCTTGTTCGAGATATTTGAAAGAAAATGAATATAATATTATTAATTAGAAAATTATCTCGCCTTCAATCGTTCGAAATTCTCGAGCTCCAAACGAAGCGTGCCGCTTGACGTGCATAATGTTTACCCCCATTCGAACACGGTGGAACTAATTTTGAGGCCAAATTCGATCGTATGTGGAAGATAGGTTTTCAAAGTCAAGTTATTTTATCGAATTCCTTAAATTGGTTTCTACTGTTTCAAGCTCGTATGGCCAAACGACATGTCCGATCACTATGAAACTTGAATCTTACAATAACTCACTATCATGGATACGATGAAACTGGTTTTGTCAAAATATGAGATAATGACCAAAATGGCTATTTTAATCGTTAAATAAAATGTACAATTTTCGATTTTTATTTATCCACTTAAAATCCTAATTTTAAGTGTTAAAAAACTTCATTCATACTTAAATATGAGTTAAATCAATTTTTGATATCATTTTCATTCACATTAGATCCAGAATTTAATCATTTCAATAATTCCAGTATTGAATTTTATTTAATTAATTATCCCGTATTAAAAATCCCAATGAATTTTAGTTATCAGTAATTAATTTATTTTCAACTAAATAAGTCAACAATTATTGATTATAAATATATTTAATACGTAGAATTCCATTTCAATACTATTATTGCTAAAATCATCGAAATTTGGTTATTTTAAGTTTTTATTATTTCCCATAAGTTACAATAATAAATCATTAAAGTTTTATTTCTACCCATTTTTATCCAATAATCACCTTAAATTTAATAATTTAAAATAACTAAAAAATACGGATCGTTACAGCCCCCCTTTTGAAATTAAATGTTATCGTTTCGCTGTAAGATTTTGATATTATGTTCCTTCTTTCTTGTTGTATTTATTTTTTTATTTACACTAACAATTTATCATTCCAACACATGGATGTTTGGCACTGGAATACCGTAGATGTATTAGTGTCGATATTTGGGGGTCGAAAAAGAGGATCGTTACATGTTTAATAATGAATATTTTAAAGTTAACTATAAGTAAATGGTTTGGGTTGTAGTAAGCAATGTTAGGGTAAAAATTGTCTTTAACCCTTAAAAATATGCTTATATCTTTAATAATGGATATTTTAAAGATAATAAAAAATATGAAATATTTTATAAAAAGATAGAAAAAACAAAAGTTTAGCTTATAAAAGTAAAGGGATTTATACTAACAATGTTTGAGTAACATTTGTTTTCTAACCTCATTAATTATATTTTGAATTAAGCAAATCTTGTTAACGTTTTGTGACTACAATTATACCATTTGAGATAAGTGTATGAATATTTTTGAAGTACAGAAAAGAGTATAAATGAATACTAGAATAATGAGTAGTAAAATACGCGAATAGTAAAATACAAGTATATATCTTTTATAAAGGGAAATCTAATCTATATAGAAGTTTAATTATTAAGTAAAGTTTTAATTAAGAAAGAAGTTTAATTAATAAGAGAAGTTTAATTAATAAGGAGTTTAACTAATAACTGAAATAGAATTAATAAATAAGATTAATTAATAAAGAAGATTGATTAATAAATGAGTTTAATTAATAAATGAGTTTAATTAATAAATGAAGACTAATTAATAAAGGAGTTTAATTAATAAGTGAAGTTTAATTAATAAGGAGTTTAGTTAAGCAAGAAGTTTAATTAATAAGAGTAGTTTAATTAATAAGGAGTTTAATTAATAAATGAATTTAATTAATAAGTGAAATTTAATTAATAAATCGGTTTATCTAATAAGGGAAGATTAATTAATAAAGAAATTTAATTAATAAATGAGCTTAAATAATAAATGAGTTTAATTAATAAAGATGTTTAATTAATAAAAGATGTTTAACAAAAAGAAGTTATAAATTAAAGGAAGAAGTTTTAAATAAAGAAAAAGGTTTTAGTTAAAGAAAGAAATTTTAATTAAAGAATGAAGTTTTAAATACATGAAAAAGTTTTATTAGTAATGAAGTTTTACTATAAGATTTTAATTAATAAAGGACTAATTAAAAATAAAACGGGATTATAAATCGTTTATGTGAGTTAATAGTGCTTATGTAAGTTGATTTTTCTTTGTGTGTTTACTTGTTTGTGGAAAGTATTTAGTCATGTAGTTAGAACTAAAGCCAGCAGAGTAGACATGTTCCTATCTGTAAAAGTTAGGAATAATCATTCAAGTGTGATGTAAAAGCAATACTGTTCCAACCTACCGGGATTTACACTTGACCGAGGTCCAAGGGATAGCGGAAGGCGAGAAGGTTAGAAACGTGATAAGTATACAAGACTTGGTTTTCATATGCGATCGTTTTCATTGTTGTTGAATATAACCAAATTAACTTGGGGAGTATCTAGCAGAAACACACGAATTATGTAACATCCTAGAATTTTCAACCATTCGCATCCGCACATGTTGGACTTGAATTGTTCAAAATATCGGATTTGTTAATTTAAATTTGGCAAAACTCAAAATATACAGTAAATAAAATAATCATAGAACCAAAAAACACAGATTAATATAACAATAAGCATGAGAAACAAATGAATAGTAGTTCATGAAGCTACTATACATATAATAGAGTTAAACAAGATACAACAGAAGCCTCGAATACATAGCGGTCTCACTACAATAGTCAAATACAAAATCTGAACACATCACTGGAACTAACTTAATAACTGAAAGCTGAATCGATAGATGGATCTCTAAGCGAAGCTCCAACTCCAAAGGTGAGTCTTGAGTACTGGTACACTCAGTCTGACCCGAGCTTAAAGAAAATACAATACACTCGAGTCAGGATTGACATTCTTACATTAGTAAATCCAACTCAAGTGAAATATCAACTGAAATACAAGTAACTCAAAGGATGTTTGGGATGACCATCCTCTAAGGATTCGTTAAACTATTTACTATGTAGTAACATACGCTATTATAATAATGTCTATAGTAAAGTAAACTATTAAAATAGAATTAAGGCATTACCCATATACCCCTTAATACATTTTATATATTACCATAGTCTATACAGTACCGTAGTCTTCCCCGTACTAGGCGTCATCAGAGGGCACTTCATAGGTATGGTATGGAACAAACTCGTAGTGGTCTTGATAGGATAGGTGACACGGCACAACTAGGCAATGCTAGGGCAGATATACCAATTACACTTCCAGCCTGGTGGTAATGCATAGCCGCAGCTACCGCCCACCTCGAGCCACACTGCCAGTGCGCACCAAATCAATCACAAAGTAATAGAGTGGCGTACGAAGAAGTGCGTCCGATCGAAGGAGTTACCTCACTTGGCCCATCGATTGCTCCTATTTTAGTCACCTTATGCCAACTCACGGGAGTCGGGTCCACGTATATACCTCAATAGAACGTCGCCACCATCCTACTTCATTTTGGAATCTCCACCGTGTACACGGATGTTAAAGTGGTTTTCAACATTGGTAGAGCGTATGACAATATCTGATCCCGGTCTCTTTAATAAGCAAACGTTATTATAACACCATGGTCATTTCAAAATAGTTTATACTTCAAAAACAAATATCATTTCCATTTAAAAATAGTATCAATAAGATATCATTTCACTTCAATTATATCCATTTCCAAAATCATGGTACTTTGAAAGTTATAACACTTTCGAAACCAAAACACTTGAAATATAACATTTTGGAAATCACAACACTTTGAAATCATAACACTTTGAAAATCATAATACTTTGAAACTATAACACTTTAAAATCATAATACTTTGAATTTATAATACCTTGGGATCATAATACTTTCCTTTAAACAGTTTAGATATTAGTAATAATATATATAATAAAATAGTTAATAAAAAAATAGTTCATATAAAATAGTTAAAATAAAATAATTAGTATACTAAAATAGTTTATATTAAAAATTATTTATATTAAAAATGATTTATATTAAAAGAGTTTATATTAAAATAATTTATATTAAAATATATAAATACTTTTAAATATAATTTTAAAAATACTTTATATAATAAAATAGTTTCCTTTAATATCACAAATCGATTCAAATCAGCTCGAATCCCAAAATTCAAATTTAATTCAATCACAATTCATAAATTTCAGTTCAATTCAGTTTCTATATAAACCATTTCAAATTATATCAAATTTCAAATACAGATTTAAACCAGAAAATAAACAATTTCAATTTCAATATATTTCAAAGCTTTAAATATTCAACATTTCAAGACTAAATTTGACAATTTCATATATATATATATATATATATATATATATATATATAAAATTCAGTTTACTATTATTTATTTTGAAATATTTAGTTAATCATTCAAATAACATTTAAATAAATCTTCAAATTTCAAATTTAAATAAAACTTAATATACCATTTCTGTTTACGTAAATTTGAAATATTCATTTAAATCAATTTTAAGAAAAATCAAGTTATAAAATCATATCTTTAAAATTCCAAATTTAATAAATCTCAAATCAAACTTATTTGGGTATAATTCTTTTTTGGCAAAGAAAATTTGAGATAATTCTTAAATACATTCAATTTTAAACCAATTTTTGTTTCTCTTTCCAACCTAAAATCATTATAAACTCTATATTTGAAAATATAAATTTTAAATAAATACCTAAACATATTTTATATATTGATTAAATCAACTTTAATAAATCAAATGTTTTTATTAAACTTATTTTATATATATTTTAAAATAGTAAATTATAAGTAAAATCTTAAAATTTATGATTCCAAAACTAACTTATAATTTTAAAATTTTCAAAACATATAATTTTCAAAGTCAAAATTTAAAACCTTTATACAAAAAACATTTATATTTATATATCCTAAAATAAATATTTATTAAAACCAAAACATTCATTTCAAAACCCTGGAAATCATTTCAAATTATATATATTGACCAACAGTGTTTGTATATAATTTTCTATCCTATAGTCAAGTGATACGGATATTTATCATTTCAATCCGCTATTTAAATATATACGGGTATATATCATTTCAACCCGCAATCCAAAATTCAATTCAATGAAAATCGCTTGGGTTTATCATTTCAACACATAACAATTTTCTCCGATTCTACATATCATTCTGGTATGTATCATTTCAACCCATAGGGAATTCTATACTAACAAGGAACTTGCAAAGTGAGCACATATATGATAATATTATAACAACATGCATATATCATCAATATAAATAACAGATAATGGCATCAGGTGTCACATGCGAACAGATACAAATAATAGCATATGTAGCAATGTAAATAACTAATAGCAGTATATTTCAATTGTCGTTTCAATTGAAATTAAATTTAATAAATATAAGAACGTTATTCATGAGTGATTGCTCACCTTTCGAGGCTAGATAGATTTGACAAAGAAATAAGCTACGAATTCCAAAGCCACGCTAGATGGATATGATTCGATGATCAAAGCTGATAAATAGGAATCAATGAAAAATCAAATTAGGACTGGATCGATGAAGATAATTGATATAAGTGAATTTATATGTAATTATTTACATATGTAAAACATATCCTAAATTCAAACACAATTTAGCTAAATATATATATACATTTCAAAATCTATGTTTTAAATCAAAACTCATATATTACAGTCAAATTTGTATACATAATATATGTTGAACCATTACTTATATATATGCCCAGTCATAGTATTATATATAGTATGAAATGGCATATATAAAATTTTAAATATATATATATATATATATATATATATATATATATATATATATATATGCGTGTGTGTGTGTATATGGTCAATCAACACAAATAACTTATCTATACATAAAAGTAGATAGGATATAGATATAAACTAATATATATACTTATAAATTAAAGCTCAACATATATGCTCTGGGTATAAACTTATATAACATAATCTACTATAACTTTACACACACACACACACACACTTAGCAAAACAATACATATGTATATACTTATATAGATGAACATGTATGCAAACAGATATATACAACAAAAATATATGACACACAATAGATTTCCACGCAATGGCTTATAATATAATATATACGAATAGATATACATATAAGTTTAGACATGTAATAAAAATATATATCCTTGTCCGCATCTCATAAACATATATATACAAAAATGAAATTTTGAATCACATTTAAAACTTAACAGTTTAACATAAACTGAAACAAAATAAATACTATATCCATATATATCTTTCTCTAAAATCAATGTAAAGTTTTTAACCCATAATATATATACAATATATTATTACAACCCAAAATTTGTTTCAAAATGGTATATATATATATATATGTATATGTACCAAAAATGAAATATATATATATCTCTAGATCATTACAACATTTACGTATATACTAAAATACACACACACACACACACACACATATTACATGTACAATGTACGAAATCATTCCTCAGAACTAATATCTTATATGCATGCCTAAATTTTATTCATATAGAGACATATCTATAGTATATATACAGGTTAAAAAAGAAACAATTTTCATATAATTATTTATAACCAGCAACAAACGAAAACATGTTAACAAACTTTACCTAATATTTAAACTTATATATTCTTTTCTGCATATTACATAAACATGACAATATAAATATATACAAAACCATAAAACATAAAACAAAAGAAACAAAATACTCTACATGTGACAAATTCAAAAAAAAAGTATCCTTACTATGCATCATGCAAAATATATATAAAACAAACTTGTAAGTGTGCTATTGATCGAGTAATATGGACATATGATAATACAGAGTATATGATGAAAGTAATACAGTGAATAGTGTGGAATATAAAAGTAGTATAATAAAATGACACCAGAGATTTTTATACTAGTTCGGAGCACCATCTACGTCCAGTCCTAGACTCCTTCTGGAATTTCACTAAAACAACAACCCTCACTTAACCTTACGGAATAGTTCTATACAACCCTTGAGCAGCCGAACAAAGACCTGAGCAGCAGAACAGGATTTCGCTTTAGCAGCCGAAGAGGACTTCACATGCCTGAGCAGCAGAAGAAGACTTCAACAAATACAAAATGTTTTGAATTTGTGTGTTTTAATAATACAGATTTGTAACGACCCGAAAATTTTCGATAATTAAAATAGCTAATTTAATAAGATTTCGTGATTTAGTGTTAGAAAAAAATTTGTAATTCGTTTGGTATAATAATAACTGAAAGGAATTGCAATAATAATTATCCAAGTAATGAAAAATAAATGCGACTTAGTAAATTCCTTTGTAATCGATAGTCGAATAGGGTGATAAATGTTGAATTCATTTGGTATAAGAGAGTAGTTGATTGATAAGTAAAATCTATTTGAACTCAAATATTGAATATTGAACACGTAAATTGTTTAAATTAAATATTTAAAAACTTATTGAATAATTGAATAACTGTAAAATGAAAATAGTGTTCTAAATTTTGAAATGGTTTTAAAAGTTGAATCTTATAAGTTCAATTTCAATATTTCAAAAGATAATGAATTATTGGATAAGCGAAATTGTCTAAATTAAATATTTGGAATTTATATGGATAAATTTAATAACGGGTTTAATATGATTAAAAATGATTTGTAAAATTTTATTTTATCATATTGAAGTTATAGTGATGTTATAGAACTTTTAAAACTGAATTTAAAAATTTATTTGTGAAAATTGAATATTTTAATATTTAATTTTCGACTGGAAAATAGCCAATTTTTGAACAGTCTCAGAATTGGACAAATCTAATTCCATTGAATCCGTAATAGTTAGTTATTATCGTATTTCAATTTTCGTAGCAATCGGAGTTGTCGTTTGACCGTGGCAGCTCGAAACGCGTTGAAATTGTTTTAATATTAATTTGGCGAGTTAAAATAGTCATTTTTCAAACGGTCTCGGATTTCGATGAAACTAGTTTCATTGGATCCGTAATGTGATATTATTGTAAGTTTTCAAATTTCAAGTCAAACGGATTTACCGTTTGTCCGGGGCAAGCCAAAACGCATAGAAATTCGTTTAATCGGTTTAATGTAAAATTGATCGTTTATTGCCGTAACTCACACATACGATCGAATTAGCTTCCGAAACACATTCCATTACGTTCGGAACGTGGGGTAAACCTTAGAAACGCCTGCCGGCACGCTTCGTTTGGAGTTCGAAAATTTTTCGGTGAATAGTGTTTTGCAATTTTCTATAAAAGGACCCATCCTCTTTCATTTGCTCCAAACCCTAACTCTTTTTGACCAGCCGCCACTTTCATTCCAATGGCCTGAAAATTTCGAAACTTCCTCCTCATTTTCCTATCAATCCATCAACAATTAGCAAAAACTCTCAACTGTAAAGTTGTAGAGGACATCAAGATCTAGCTATCCAACGGTGGAGATCAGAAACGGAGCCACGGATCGACGGCAAATCGAGATTTGACCTGCTGCGTTTTTCACGCAATTCGAGGCACAGGGGGTGGCCGAGCTTCAGGCTATTGTCGGTGAAGATGGAGCTTGCGAAGGCCTTCGAGATGATGGGTCCTGATCGTTCTGGAAGTCGTCGTGGAGGTCGTGAAAATTGCTTGATGTTAGGCGGCTATGGGTTCATGTTGTGCGCGCGAATACTGGAAGAGAACGTGATGGAGGAAGGTGGAAATTGGCGGTCCAGATCTGATGGTAGAGGGAGGGACGGTCAGATTTGATTCTGGGTAATATATATATATATATATATATATATATATATATATATATATATAGAAACTGTAGATTAAAAATTAGATTTAATTATCGTTCAATCTTTAAAATAGCATAACTTTTTCATACGAGGTCGAAAACGCACGAAACTTTTTGCGTTGGAATCGTTTTGTCGAGCACTACGCAATGGAGCTAGATTGGAATCATTTGGAGATAGTGAAAATTTCGGAAAAAATTAAACGTTCGTTTAATTTTATTCGAAATAAAGCGCTGGAACTACATTGAAATCAAGGTGAGTGTTTTATAACGCTCACACCGTACTAAATATCTTTATGCTAGTTAAATTGACATTATGAAGTGATATGAATTTTATTTGTCGTTGTTTGATATAAATTTAATTGTCATATAGTTTGTTATTTGAATTAACCGTTGAAAAATTAAATTGACAGTTAAATTGAAATTGAAATTGAATTGCGATTTAATTACCTGACCTCGATAACTATGAAATTGCCATGAATTGTATTGCCTATTGGATGATGTATTTCGATGGATGCTATTGATTGATATTTGATTGTTTGGATGTTTATTTGCTTATATATATATCCTGTTATGCATACATATGATACTGTGATTTAATTTAAGTGATATATATTCATCCGTGACATTTAATTGAAATAAATAATTACTTGGCCATAGGATAGAAAATTTTATACGGACACCGAATTGGCTAAAATTAATAACATATAATAATTTTTTAAATCGTCGATTTGAAATTTATTTAAATGTTTGATGTGAAAGTTATAAATAGAAATCGAATTTATAAAAACCGAATTTATCGAAAATGTGAGTTGGAATGTTAAAATAAATTTTGGTTAAAGGGATTTTGTTAAATAATTTAAGTTGAGACTTTGAGGTTTGAAATTGGATATGATTGGATTTCGAAAATTAATTGTTTGAAGGTTTAACCTTAATACGGGTTTTGAATATTACTAAGTAAAAGTGATATGAAAATGATATTTTGAAATCAAGCTTGGAATTGAATCGTATTTGAAATTTGGATTTAAAACTTGAATATTGTTGGAAAATTTTGTCAAGTGTTATAAATCGATATTTTTGAGAAATCAAGCTCCAAATCGATATAAATTGAAATTGAACAAATTAAAGGTGAATGTAGAATTGAATTGATTTGAAGTCAAAGTTGACATTTTTTTTGAATTGAAATCGAAATTGAATCGGTAGAATGGAAATTGAAATTGATTTGAATTGGGAAGTTATAATTGAAATGGTTTGGTTTGAAGCTGTTTATTTTGTTTTCCAAATTTCTCGGTTATATAAACCATTTTTGAATACTTAAACTATTTTTAATCTATTTTAAATCTACTTAACCCGATTTAAATTATTTTAAACTAATTTATCTATTTGAAATCCATTTTAAGATTTTAAGTATTTTTAACTATTTTAATTATTTAAAAAATACTTTAAACTACTTAAAACTATTTTCTAAAATTCCAAACTGGTCAATAAGGTGAATGTTTATATTTAAAATCTTGAAGCTAAATACCAATTGAGTTAAATGAAGTTGCAACCTAAATTTGAAATTCGAAATGATTCTGAAAACGAAATGGGATATTGATGCGAAAATGATTTTTGCAACGGAATCTTACATTTGAATAGATACGATAATATTTGAAATGGATTTGATTTTTGAAGCGAATATGATATTTTGATATCAATTATGAATCGATTTGAAATGTAAAAGAGCCAACGGTGTAATAATACGTAGTTATTAAAGAGACCGGGATCGGATATGGACATACTCTCTGTCGATACCGAAAACCACTTTAATAACTATTATACGCGGAGTGTTGATCCAGAATGAAGTGGATGGTTGGTGAACGCGTTGACTGAAGAAAGAGAACGATTATTGGATGACCCCTGACATGACTAAAACAGGAGCCGCGCCGGGCCATTGAGGTTCGCCACCTCTAGCGGACACACTTCTTCGATACCATTTCTATTACATTTGTGATTCGATTTGGGTGCACCCCTTGATTTGGGAGTGTTGTTTCGCGGTGTTGGGGTAGCTGCTGGCTATGCCCAACATCAGTCCGGATCACGCAACTACTAGTATCCTAGTTGGTATCGCCTCATGTACCTTGTCATACTGATTATCCTATTCGCGACCACTACGTTTTGATTTGTACCTTGAGTATATGGATTGCCCTCTGGTGACTTCCGGTTTTGGGGAAACTACGGTCTTGTATATGCTTTTGGGAATATAAAATGTGTTAAGGGGGATTATGGTAACGCCTTAACGCTATTTTGATACTTTATATTACTGATAGACATTATTTACTTAGCGTATATTACTACATAGTAGATAGTTTCACGGATCCCTGAGAGATGGAAAATCCTGTAACATCTCTTGAGTTATTGCATGCACGTTGACACTGGATATGAGATGTCAAACCCCGTAAACATCTCTGACGCTGTTACACTCATATTTATTTACGATTGATTTAACTTTCATAAGGATATTTTAGTCCTGACTCGAGTGTTTTGTCTTTTCATTACGCTCGGGTCAGTCCTGAGTTTTCAGTTTAGGTTGAAGATCATTTCCTTGGAGGACGGAGACGAAGATTTGGTATATTATCTACTACTATTATACTCATTCCATTCCGCTGCATTGTTGTATGATATTTTTTGTGTATGTAACTCTGATAAATGTTGTATATTAATAATCAAATGTATTCATTTCAAATGTATTCATTTAATTAACAGCTTCATGAACTGTTATTTTATTATTATACTTTAGCCTTCCGCTGTGAGATTCTGTGTTGTTTCATTTCCTTTATTTCCCTTCCTTTTCTTTTCTTAATTACCCCAATAACTATCTGCCCTTTTAATGGTTTGGAATCGACATGTGTATTTGATCGTCGGTTTAAACTGTCCAAAAAGGCGGGTCGTTACAAGATTTGTCACTTGTAGTACAACCTTCCTATAATCTTCTCCTCAAGTATATATATATATATATATATTTGATGTTTATAAAGAATAGAAAGGTATAATATTGCTTTAATGCAGAATAATTCAAAGTATAATTGCAAAAAGATTCAAGAGAGTTAGATAAGAAAATTCGGTGATTAGGAATCAAGTTATAGTATGTATTTATAGAGATTAGAAAGCAGCGATTATTGATGGAGAATTTCAATTGAAGTGTTGCATCCAAATCTTTTCATAGAGGTTCGTAACTCTTCACAAATAGCCATGTCTTTTCAAAAAGTGGCCGTTGTAGAAATTCAGTCAAGTGAACTTCTAGGTCATTCGACTAAATATTCAAACGAATTTTTTTAAATATATATTTGTATATCTGTGCATCTGTGCATGTTGCACATAAATTTCTGGGTCAGTCGACTGAATCTCTGGGTCAGTCGACTGAGCCTCTGGGTCAGTCGACTGAGCCTCTGGGTCAGTCGACTGAGCCTCTAGGTCAGTCGATTGATCTGGCAATATCTGTGCAATTTGCACAGTTTACACAGGTATAATAATATATGTATATAATGATTCTAACTTTAAACACTTTTATAATAGATATATGTATTTTATATGCTTATATATGTATAAATTATTTGGAAATAAAACGATTAAATATATAAGATAATATATAAGTAAACGAGGAGAGGTTTTAACAAAATTGACCTAAGACTCAAAAATAAGAATAATATAATTGATGCATCGATTTTGATGTCATGTCTCCATGTAGTATATATGCTCTTTATGTCGTAGGAGTCGCCAATTCTGTATATCGTAGTGATACGTCATGAATCAAAACTAAGTCTCAATATCCTCCTCCTTTTTGATTGATGACAACCTGTAAATAGATATAAATTCCGACTGTATATAATATAATATGAATACTTACTCCCACTGAATCTTTGGAGATTTATATCCTGCATTCTTAATGTTAGTGATAATTTTCTTCCCCTTTGTCATTGACAAAAAGGAATAAAGAACATGAACAATATAGAATAAAATAACTACTATAATGTAAGGTGTCAGGAAAAATTAACATTTAGGGCATGCGATACCTAAGGTTCTTATAATTTCCTAATTTTTAGGAAACTGTACCCATTTGGGTGCAGTTGAACCTTTAACAATATAATTTTCATTATTATCTACCATATCAAATAATCATCAATGTATCTTTCTCTATTTTTCCAATTAACAGGAACCTAAATACTTAGCTAAGTTTTATTCATATTTCCCGTCAATGATTTTGTACTTCTAAAGAAATTATAAACATTGTTTGTCATAGCAGTATTTGAATTCCTATAAAATTTGTATTTAGACTTTACTCGTAATCTAGTCTTAGTACTAACATATTTACTATACATGAAAGCGTGTCTAATGTTATTTGTACATTCAATTTTATTATATCCTAAACCACTATTATCACATAAAGATCTAGAACTAGATGAAATCAAATTTAAATTGTTTTGACCGTTATTAAATTTGTGACTTCAGTGTTAAGTTTATCAAATTTAGCTTTAAAGTCACAAATATTATTTTCAAAATAAATATTACTATTTTTCAAAATATCACTTTGCATGTTTAATTCAGAATTCTCTTTTTTTAACTTATAGTTCTCAATTTCGAGAAGTAAAAAATCGAGATTCTGATTTATCTAAAGATGATTGTAATAAATCATTTTGTCTTTTCAAATCCATAATTTCTTTTGAAAAAATTTCTTTTTCTTTTTCAAACATAGTATTTTATTCATCTAGAAAATCTTTAAGAGCCTCAAAATTATTTTTCAAAATACCATGTTGATTTTCTAAATCTAATTTCTCATTTTTCAATTTCTCATTTTCGAGCTCAAAAGATTTCATTTTTCTAAAATAATAAAATTAAGCTTTGAAATCTTATTGCTTATACTAACCAATGCATCATTATGTTTTACTGAAATTTGTGGATCAAAAAGTACCTTTTTGTAGTCCTCACTAGTGGCATTGATAGGGATTTTGCCTATCGTATTTCGACTGGATCGTTTTCTGGCCATTATTCTATGATGTTGTGACGATAGATAGAATTTCGGGCTCTGATCCCAAATGTAAGTGTGCTATAGATCGTGTAATATGGATATATGATATTACAGAGTATAGTGATGATAGTAATACAATAAATAGTGCGGAATATAAAAGCAGTATAATAAAATGACACCAGAGATTTTTTTTAGTGGTTCGGAGCACCGTCCTACGTCCAATCCCAAACTCCTTCTGGAACAACAACCCTCACTTAACCCGGAGGAATACGTCTATACAACCCTTGAGCAGCCGAACAAGGACCTAAGCAGCAGAATAGGATTTCGCCTCAGCAGCCAAAGAGGACTTCACACGTCTGAGCAGCAGAACAGGACTTCAACAAATACAAAAGATTGTTTTGACTTTGTATATTCTAATAACACGGATTTGTAACTTGTAGTACACCCTTTCTATAATCTACTCCTCGATTATATATATATATATATATATATATATATATATATATATTTGAAGTTTGTGAAGAATAGAAAGGTATAACATTTCTTTAATGCAGAATAATTCAAAGTATAATTGCAAATAGATTCAAGAGAGTTAGATAAGAAAGTTCGGTGATTTGGAATCAAGTTTGAGTATGTATTTATAGAGGTTAGAAAGCAGCGACTGCTGATGAAGAGTTTCGATTGAAGTGTTGCGTTCAAATCTTTTCGTAGAAGTTCGTAACTCTTCATAAATAATCATGTCTTTTCAGATAGTAGCTTTTATAGAAATTCAGTCAACTGAACCTCCGGGTCAGTCGACTTAATATTCAAACGAATTTTTTAAAATATATATTTGAATATCTGTGCACCTGTGCATGTTGCACAGAAATTTCTGGGTCAGTCAACCGAGCCTCTTTGTCAGTCGACTGACCTGGTAATATATGTGCAATTTGCACAGTTTACACAGGTATAATATATATATATATATATATATATATATATATATCTGTGTGTGTGTGTGTGTGTGTATATATATGTGTATGTATGTATGTATAATATAATGATTCTAACTTTAAACGCTTTTGTAATATATATATTTTATATGCTTATATTTGTATCAATTATTTGGAAATAAAATGATTAAATATATAAGCTAATATATATGCAAACGATGAGAGATTTTAACAAAATTGACCTAAGACTCAAAAATAAGAATAATATAATTGATGCACCAATTTTGATGCCTTGTCTCCCTGCAGTGTATATTCTCTTTTTGTCGTAGCAGTCATCAAATATGTATATCGTAGTGATATCTTTGTGTCATGAATCAAAACATGTCTCAATAAAACAAACATAATATAAAATATATAAATATAATACCTTCCTTTATAAAATAAGAGAGAAGAAGACCGAGCAAAATGGGAGAGAAAGTGGTAAACTCTGTTGGGCTAGCTGGTTTGCATAGGAGAAGATGCGGGTGAGGCTATAGAGGGGCTGATGGATGAGGTGGATGCGTGTAGGGTTGAAAGCACGGATCTGAGGGAAGGATGCAGATTACAGAAAAGGGAGATGATGGAGTGTGGAAGAGGAAGACGAGCATAGAAGATCTGGAATTGGAGATATAAAATGAAGAGACGTGTTTCAAATAGTATGTACAGCCAGTAATAATAAGGCTTTAGTTAAAATCTCATTTTCTCTCTGAAGAATGAAAATAAGTAATAACCAAGGGAACAAAAAAGCCAAAACAGGAAAATATTAATTTCTGGGAATTATAAAAATTGTGACCATTCATTATCTCACTTCTGAACAACAAAAAGGGCACAGAACAATAAAAGGCTCAAAACCGATACCGGTACAGCTAACCATATCATGGTTTTTTCACGTATCGGACTCCAAAACACATAAATGAATATGCTGCGGAGATCAGTACGACGAGACGATAAAAATGGTATATAGATATCAGTAGTACGATTATCTAATCAAAAGTCAATAATTTGTACCTAAAATGCTGTTAAAACGTCAGCATTAAGATAGACGGAGCAATAGCAGTCCAACTTCGAAGAAATTTGAAATATGACGTCTCATTCAGAAGATGATTTCAAAATTTATTGTGCAAAAATATTTGGGTGTAACGACCCGCTATTTTGGATTATCCGCATCCGCACATGTCGGACTTGAATAATTCAAAATACCGAATTGTTAATTTAAATTTGGCAAAACTCAGATATACAGTAAATAAATCATCACAGAATCACAGACACGGAGTAATAATATGCAGCGGAAGCAAAAGATAGTAGTTCATGAAGCTACTATATAAATAACAGAGTTAGATAAGTTACAACAGAAGTCTTGAATACAATAGTAAAATACAAGAATCAGAATACATCACTGAAATCAACTGGATATCTGGAAGCTGGATAGATAGCTGGATCTCCAAGCGAAGCTCCAACTCCAAAGGTGAGTCTCAAAAGTTGAACCACTCAGTCTGACCCGAGCGTAAAGCAAAACACAAAACACTCGAGTCAGGATTAACATTCTTATATAAATAAATCCAACTCAAGTGAAATAACAACTGAATACAAGTAATTCAAAGGACGTTGGAATAACCATCCTTTAAAGATCCGTTAAACTATCTACTATGTTGTAATATATGCTAAATATATAATGCCTATCAGTAATATAAAATATCAAAATAGTATTAAGGCGTTACCATTATCCCCCTTAACACATTTTTATATAAGCGCTATAGACTATACAGCACTGTAAACTCCACCGTAAACTAGTGGGATATTAGAAAGTACATCATAGGTACAACACAAAACAAATTCATAGTGGTCGCGTATATAGGGATACATGTATGACAAGGCACATGAGGCAATACCCAAGGTGGTGAAACTACCGTTTTCCTGATCCGGACTGGTGAAAACGCATCACCGTAACGATCGCAACAACACTCCCAAAATTACAAGGGTGCACCAATAAATAACAAGTAATGAGTAGTTTACGAAGAAGTGTGTCCGATCGAGGTGGCTAACCCCATTTGGCCTAGCACGGCTCCTGTTTTAGTTATTTCCAATTTGATACAAGTGTCAAGGCTATCCATTATCGTTCTCTTTCTTCAGTCATCGCGTACATCATTCCAACCACTTCATTCTGGATCACACTCCGCGTATAGTTATTAAAGTGGTTTTCGGTTTAGATAGAGAGTATATCCATAACCGATTCTGGTTTCTTTGATAACTTTCGTAATTATTACACCGATTGGTCTTTTAATATATTTCAAAACCAAATCAAATTTAACCTCAATTAGAATTTGTAAACCAATATTCCGTTTGTCTTTCTATATCAATTTCCATAATTTACGATTCAAAACTTCCAAATTACCAATTCAAAACTTACAATTCAATTTCAACTTTTATTTAAAACAATTCAAATATTGATTCAAGTTAGTATATAAATTTTATTCTGAAACATTTAAATTAATTTAATTTAACGTTCCAATCAATTTATATTCCGTGACTGATTTCATTCAATATTCATTAAATTTATCATTCAAAACAATTTCTATTTAATTTCTAATTCATTAAATCAATTACCTGTGTTCAACTTCATTATATGAAAACTTCAAATTGAATTAAATTAGATTCGTCAAATCAATTTTTTAAATTACAAGACTTACATTTATTTCAATAGATCGCATTCTTATTCCTTGTTAAAGAAATTCAATTCTACCCATTTTACTTAGTTGCAAATTTCCAAACTCAATAAAGAAACTTAATTTCACATACTCAAGAAGTTCATTTTCTCTTATTAACTTACTTAAATTTTCCACAACTTAATCAATCAAGAAACCCAATTTCATTTATTAACGTAGTTCAAATTCACTTACTCAAAGGTTCTATTTCTTTTATCAAAGAATTCAAATTTTTATTTAATTATCAAATAATTCAATTTTATTTAATTATTTAATAACTTCAAAACTTAATTAATAATTTCAAATTTTAATTATCAATTAAATTCCAAAACCTAATTATTAAATAATTATGATCTTAATTATAAAAAAATTCCAAACTTAATTATTAAATAATTTCAAAGCTTAATTATTAAATAATTTCAAAGCTAAATTCAATCATTTCTTAAATTAAACAACGTTCTTTCATAAATTACTTTATTAATATTGTTCAGATTATTAACTATTAACATTTTCCTTTCATTAAAATTCAGATTCCAACTTCATTTCAAACCTTATTCTTTATTCAAATAAAATCATTATTTTTTTTTAAAATCAAATTTGACAAATCAGGTTTTATTTAATTCTCTATCATAGGTCAAGTTCATTTGGGTATTTATCATTTCAACCGGGTTCCATTTTAATTCAAAAAAATCATAGCAAAGCAAAGGGAACTTGGAGTGTGATAACTGGGATGGTGTCAAAGTAAATAAACAAGCAACAGCAAACATTAATAACAATACAATAATTAATTCAAATAATCCCGAAATAATCGTATTAATTCACATTGTTGTTTGTGCGAATTAATATAAATATTTCTAGAATCTACACTATCATTTCATGTAGATTAAAGATTATTACATTACGGTTCTTCACCGGACATCTATTTACAATTTCATACATTATCAATTTAAACAACATACATTCAATAGTTCAAGGTGTATTAATTTAACATTTAAAGGGGGTCATATTATACAAATGTCATTTAATCAAATTTACACATATGTCGTTTCAAATTTTTAACCATCCTATGTCAAATTAAATTACATAATATTTATCACTTTATACATTTCAATTTACATCCAATATAAACAACAACAATCAATCAATCATTAACCAAACTGGATTATCATCGTATAACTAACAGATAATGGTGTCAGATGTCACAGGTGAACTGATACAGGTGATAGCATATATAACAGTGTAAATAGCTATCAACAGTATATTTCAATTGTTGTTTCAATCGAAATCAAATTTAATAAATAAAAGAACAATAATCGAGAGTGATTGCTCACTTTTCGAGGCTAGAGAAATGAATAGACAACGAAGTCGAGTCACGGATCGCAAGCATGACTTTCGGAATAAAACTAGATTGGCACGAATCGACGAGCAAAGTTGTTAATATGAATTTGCCGAAATCAAATCAGACTAGGATCGATGAAAGTAAGTGGTATCAGTGGACATGTATACATAACTATATTCCAAATTTAAACACATAAAATATATATAAATATTTCAAAAATCAATTTTAAGCATATATTTTCAAATCGATATTTAATTTAAACACAGATTAAATCTCATATATATGCGTTTCAAATGCCATCTTTAAATTAAATCACATATATTAATTCAAACATTTTATTATTATTATTATATATATATATATATTTTAAAAGAATCCTCATTAAATTTAAAACATGTATAGCTTAAAATCTTAATACATATTTATCATATGCTTTACATACTAACAATAGCTAAAATCTTTTGACACAACAGTTGCAAAGAAAATGCAGGCACAATATCATATACATATCATACTTATAAATGTGAAGACAATTGCAGACTAAAATTGCGAACAATACTATGCAAAACCCAAATACGTGCGTGCCCTCCCAACATGGCTCAATATGCAGACAAACCTTTCTACTAGCAGGTTTTCATAACTTAATATACTAACAAACTGACTTTTAAACAACATTTTGAAATTTCAATTTTTTTTTAACCAAAATATATAACATAAAACAACCCATTTTAAACTTTTATATAAACAGGCATATATACTTTTCACATAAATACTAACTAACGTATATATAAACCATATATATAAAGTGTAAAACTTATTTTATAACGTATATAACCGTGCAACTTTATAATATGCGACAACAAAATACTATGCATGTTAAACATAAAATACTATGCACGACACGACCATATAACAAAACATAAACAGTGAATATAATTTCAATACAATACCTTATATTAATATATTTACAAATCTCATAAAGTTTATTCAAAGCATAGATCATAACCATATACTTAAGTGTATATATAAACAGCCGATAGTTGTACAACATATATAGTAAAATTACATACAAAGTTGCATGCAGACACAACCCAAACTGATGAATAAATTTACATTTTCCAAGTTGACAATATATATACTTAGAAATCAATAGGTAAGGATTGTATAGCATATATTAAGATAAAACTGTTTAAATATTCATCATTTATTACATATATTAACATGGAACAATATTAAATCAAAATGTCCACACAAATTTCATATAATATGAAATATACTACACAGTAAGAAAAAAAAACTGTAAACATGCATAGTACCTAGATAACAGAGAAGAGAAGGCACAACAGCTATGAAGATAAACCGGCGACGGAGGATCTCAGCTGCGTTCTTTGGTGAGGATCGGAAGCAAACAAAACCGAGATGGAAAGGGAAAGCAGATGACAAGGAGAAGGCCGGACCGTGAGTCTTGGCGGGGTTAGTGAGGTGACAACAAGTTGCGGGGGAAAGAGGAAAAAAAGCGGTAGTTGGTGGGGAGTTGAGAGTAGGAAGAAGGTCGTCGACTGGCAAGGAGGGGAAAGGGCTTCAGCGAGAGGGAGGAGGTTAGCTGCGCTTGGCGGGGTCGGAGTCCTGGAGGAGCAAAGGAGGAAGCGACTGGTGGCTGAGGTGGACAGTGTACGGCGATGGAGGGGAGTGGATGGGGTTTGGCCAAAGCAGGTGGCGATGCGTGGTGGAAGCGTGGCTGAAGGTGTTCGGTGTGGCGGGCGGAGCATGGTTTGGGCGGAGGCACAAGGTGGCGAGGCATCATGCTAGGTGAGGAAGGACCGTGGCTCACGGTGGGGTGGGGTTGTTCCTTCAGTGGCTTCAGAAGTTAGCAAGGTTGGAGATGAGGAGGGAAGAGGGGTGGTCATGTTGACGAGCATGAAAAGAGGTAGGCTTCAGGAAGAATGCATGGAAAGGATTTGCAAAGATAAAGTAATGCACAACTTTTCCACCAGCAACATAAACGTGTTTTATTTTTTTATTTTTGGTAAAGTATGAACAAAAGAAAGAGAGGTGAGATGGGAAACAAGAGAAGAAGGTAAGGGAAGAAAGAAGACATTGTTCCTCTGCAATATGTTTTCTTTTCCTCAGAAATAACAGAGTGGAGAATGGAACAATAAATGCAACACTGGAAATAGAAAAGTAAACCGGCAAACTTGTTTCAATGTTGGAATAGTAAAATTTAGAAAATAATTAAAGTCATAATTATTAATTTCTGGGAATTTGAAAAGAAAACAACTGCTGGTTGAAACGGAGGAGACTTGAAAAGACACGAGAAGCCAAAAGACTCGAAAATGAAACCGATACGGTTACCCTTTTTTATGGATTCTGCTGTGTGCCGGATTTCAAAACACAAGATTGAATATACCGCAGAGATCAGCACGACGAGACGATCAAAATGGCATATAGATATCAGTGGTACGATTGAATTATAGAAATTCGAATTTTCTACTGTCGGAAAATGCAGGAAAACGTAGAAGATTAAGATCGACGGAGCTAAAGAAGTCCGAATTTCGAAAAACGAAAAATGATGTCTTGCTCAGAAGATGATTTAGAATTTTTCTATGTAAAAATATTTAGGTTTCGAAAACATTTTATTTTCATCGCTTTTTAACTGATTAAATTGAAGTAATTTACGCACGAAATAAACTTTCATATTTTCGGACGAAAATTTACCAGTTGCTATGTCTAACTAGACGCATTCCAAATTACAAATTTATATTTCAAAATTTTATAGTTTAAATTCCATAAAATTTCGATTAATAACGTTATTAAAACTAGTTAAATTTACGGATTGTTGCATTGGGTTTGGAAAACATTTTATTATCATCTAATATTAACTGATTTAAATTGATATAAAATTACACAATAAAATAAACTTCCATATTATTTGATGAAAATTTACCATTTGCTATGTTTAAATATACGTATTCAAAATATCAAATTTTTATTTAAAAATTCAATTATTTAAAATTTTACAAAATTCAGGTCAATTACGATATTAAAACCATTAAAATTTATAGGTCGTCACACTTTCCCCCATTCAAAACTTTTCATCCCCAAAAAGGAAGGAGGTAAGAGAATATAAACAACCAAAAGAAAATAGATTTAGAAAAAAAATGAAATAATTAATTTAAACCGTATGAATTCAATTTAAATTAATTAATGTATAACAGTTTGGTTTAAATTCAAGGTATTTCATTAAGTTGATTAAATTTAAATTTATTAATTCCTTAAAAATAAAATTTATTTTATTTATCTCATTTATTATTCAATTAACTTATTATTCTATTAATCGCTATTAACATTTTTATAATTAAAAATTAAGCGTAAAACATTTATTATAACCATTCAAATTAATTTATATATTCTTTTAACATCATTTTACATTAATTATTCAATTACATATTCAACTTCTTAATTATTAAGGTAAGTTATATTAGAATGTAATCGGGTATTATACAAATAAATCTTCTAGTTCAAATTTTCAAGTTTCTAAATATTTATTCAAAATTTTGACTTCATTTTAATAATTGAAAACATCCTTTAACATAAATTTAAGAATTAAATTTCTAAATTCACTTTAATCAATTTATAGATAACTATATATATTATCTCCAATCAAATCTATAATCATATATCTTTATATATATTATAAATCAAGTCATACTTTAGAAATTCAAACCAAAATTCATTTTTCAAAACAAAGTGTAGCAAAGCTACCGAATGGTCTCTCTACGTTGAAACTCGAAAATGAATGTCGATGATGCCGTAGTCACCACCGAAATAATTTTCCAGCAACAACGAAGAGGGTGTTGATTTAAACTTTTAAATTTCTTTTGGAAACAAATTTCTATCCGAAAATCCTTTAAATAATATGCATTTTAAAACTTTAAAACCAAAGTTTGGAATCACCGAAAATTTAAATTATCAAATTCTCAATTTAAATTTATTCAAATTCCAAATCAATTTATAACCATGTTTTATATTTTCATTTATTTATATTATGCAATAGACAATCGTTTACAAAACAATAAATGAAAATCAAATATTATCATTTTGTTAACCAATTCATTTAACTATTTAACTTCAGAAAATTATATTTATATATATAATCATAAAAAATTATTAATTTTACCAAATTTGAAAATAATATTGTGTCAGTTTGCAATGTTCAAATGTCTCGAAATTTCTATCGATAGCGTTGATCAGACGAGTCGATCGAAACTTCAAATCAACCATGACGACCCAAACAACACGCTATAAAACATTTTAATATTAAGTACAAATACTGTAGCGACCCGCAGTTCCGTACCCCTTGAGTTGATAATAATTCTTCCTCGTTCAACCGAAAGTGTACAAAACAGCGAATAACTATGGTAAAGAAAAAGAAAGAGGTAGAAGAAGAAATAGAAAAAAATAATATTAGAATCTCACAATCGCAGCGGAACAAAATATAATATCTAATAATAGCTTTAAATACATAGAAATCTACACTAACATATATACATACCATTATCAGAGTTCAACAATCATTCACCACTTTGGACAGCCTATACCTATCCTAAAACAGCGGAAATAACAACAACCAAGTACGAGAGATACGTCTCTATCATCCAGCTCGCCTCTTGAGCTCCATAGCATATTAATCTGGATCTGTTAAACTCGGTCTGACCCGAGCATCATAATAAACAACACTCGGGTCAGTTTGGAAAACCAGCGCGATAAACTCATACTCAATTGGATTGTTATATTTTTGAAAATCCTTTGAAACAAAGGTATCTCCTAAGACCACGCCACAAATAAATATGTCGGGTTTTTACCTTACAATAACCAAAACATTTTTATCAAATCCGTCTGTTATTATAATAGTGTCTATAGAAAGTAAAATAAAGTCTAGCTGAAATGCTTACATCTCAGATTCTAGCAATAGTTGGGCACAATCAAAACTGTACATGTGCTTATTTGGAGATTGGATTCCATACAATGGCAGGGCTACTGGGGTACCGTCTGTCACAGTACCTGGTCTAGATCAGAGTACCAAGGACCACTCCCGGTCCATTGCAACACAAGACTGGAGCAACCACTTACTGGATAGTCCAAATAAGATCACCCCACGGTTGGGATCAGCAACCATCCACACAGCCGAATAAAAAGGGACATCTAGACAGGGTAGAACTTACCCTAAGTGGGTGCTGCCACTTAGCCTTACTGCACCGCCCCTGTTTTAGCCATTTTCGGTTAATGAGGCTTGGGGCTATGCGTTACCTTT